>CM062813.1:52619197-53969597 GCA_031772625.1 Pinus tabuliformis
GTGTATAATATTCATTTATCATTGTAACTAGATGGGAATTTTTAGATTTTGAGGCTAATTTAAAGGAAGAAGACAGGTTGATAGATGTAGAATTGAAATATTCAAATGTTCAGCAGGTAGACCCAATTTTTGACATGTAGTTAGGCCTACTCAACATCATCATATCCATAGAGTGATCATTGATGAGATAATTTTGTATTTACAATTATACTTTTTCTATAAAGCATGCCGCATCATGATTTCAATATTTTAGATTTATTAGTTATCTAATGATTTTGGTCCTAATGTTTTATTTTTTGATGATTTTGATTTTGAACTTTGAATATGTTTTTTTTAAATCAAAAAAAAATATTATGGTATTTTTTGTACATGGTTTCCCCACCAATATCCGAATCCTGGGTTTTCAAAAATTTGGTGGATCCGTATCCATTTCCGTTTCCTGGTAACTTAGTTTCCAACAGATCAGTGTGCTGGCCACCAACACTAATCAACTGGGAATTCCACTAATCCACACTGGAAGCCTGCATTTGCTACAGGTTGGGTTTATTGACCATTACAAGGTACCAACATGACTTTTGCTGAACCTAGTATAAGATTCATCTGTTTTACTTTTCCCTTTTGCTTTATGCCACTCATCCATCGCATTTTTGGATTACATACAATGAGAACTGTCATGTCAAATTTTGAATATATATATTCTGGAAATTATTTGTCTTGTATTTTATTTTTCTGAAGAAATGTGTATTTTTGCAATTTTATATTTGTGGAGTCTTAATCTTTTCAACTCCCAACTCTTTCCCAAGCCATGGATCAACATTCACACTTCAACCAAAACAGAACATCTCATGCATCGAATCAGGTCTGGCAACTTTGCTCCAAACAGGAGACTAATGAGGTAGAAAAACAATGGACAAAATACAAAATGAAGCTTAAGCAACAGTGGGAAAATTACATTAAGAAATTAAAGCATGTTAGCTTAGAACACCAAAGAAACTTGTAATAGGGACGAACAATCTTTTAATTGAACACAGAATTTAAGCCAGTTATGAATTGCACCATGAGTTCTTCACCATTACAATAGAGTCCACACACTCATGTACCCACATTCCCCTACTGCCAAATAAAAAATAGGCATTCGACTGATTCATATTCTAAACGCACACCACATGACCAAGTTCACAGGACCAGGCAGTTGTTTTTTCCAGTGCAAAGGGAGTAGAAATAATAAAGTTTGTTAGTGTTCCATTGTTTGTCCCATCCACAAAAAATTTCTACATTAAAAGGTGTTAGGCTGCATACCTCAGTAGGAGATGTTGGAACTAGAACATCTGCTG
Source organism: Pinus tabuliformis (assembly GCA_031772625.1). Taxonomy (NCBI): domain Eukaryota; kingdom Viridiplantae; phylum Streptophyta; class Pinopsida; order Pinales; family Pinaceae; genus Pinus; species Pinus tabuliformis. Next base: position 52,620,532 of record CM062813.1, read on the forward strand.
CGTGTCCCTTTTGCTTAAATGTAAGATTCTTAAGCAGAAGTGTATCCATCATGTTTCCCATTAGTTTTTGCCCAAAGGTTTGATTCCTAGGCAGATTTCCTCTTGGTGACCTTACATCCACTGATGATGACATGCCTGCAATAAGTCACCACAAAAAAGGTACCAAAAAGTAGTTATATATTTTAAAAAGCTTAGCAGGCATTACTAAAATATAATGAAACTCTGTGTAAAATACTCTTGATGAACTGGTTAAATAAATTGACTGAAATTTCAGAACAACCTCCAGAATTCTCGAGGTTTGATCTCCCTTGGCCATCTTGAACCCACACTCCCACACCAGACAGACTCTGTTGCCTTTGAACATCACCATTACTAATTCGTTGTGGTGTACTGGCAAATGAGTTTCCATTCTCATAGCTATAAGTGTCTCCATCTGACCCTGCACCATCAGTAGCAATTGTAGATGGAGTTCGATCTCCTTTCATGGCTTGGGTACTTGACATACTCATAGTTTTCCTTGTATAATCAAAACCCTGTGTGTTCAATAGTTCTAAGGGTTGGGTCGTGTAGGATGCATCGCTGCCCATTATATGACACACAAGTAGGCCATACGATTAGAACAAAAATTATTCAAGTTCAAAATTATAAATGGCCCAAACAAAGAGTAATCCTCAATAAAAATCATGCATGAACAGAAAACATGTACATCATACCGAATGCTTGTCAATAAAGTATCCCAATCCTTATCATTGAATTGGTGACCTCCAACCTTTATAAGATGTACCAAAGCACCACAAGAAATTGAAGCTACAGCTTGGTCTGGCTTTTTAGCACAATCTAACAACAGTCCCAGCAGTGATGGTAGCATAAATGAAACTTCCTGCAGAACGTATGAAATGGATAAGGGATATAGAAAACTAGTATGTTACAAGGATTTGAACTTTTCTGTGATCTGTTCATAAAAAATGAACAAGGGCAAAAGTAAAATTAATTACTAAAATCCTAGAGAATGAACAGCACTAAAACTAGAGATCACAATAACAAACAACAGCATAAGGCATCAACAGACCAAAACAGAGTTTCCATAGTTGTGACCATCTATATTCTTCACCAAAAACTAACAAAATGGGAAAAACTAATTGAATTGCATTACACATCCTATGACTACCTTATAAAAGCTGCTGAAGAGATCACAAAGCAGTTGAAGGGAATGAATACATGTTTCACGAAGCCACTGGTCCCCAGAACCATGCACATTGCCATCCTTTCCTGCATGTCTCACTTGATCAAATATGGGGAACAATACACGATGAAATACATTTTCCCAGAATGCTGATGAGAATTTGTGACCTCTCTCCTTCAACAGATCAAAAAGCACCTCAAGTGCACAATTCCTCACTTCTGTCCGAGGATCAGAGGTTAAATCTGACAATCCCGCAAGCATTGGAAACCAATAATGTTCTGTTACATCAGTGTCTGCATCTATGCCAATAACTTCCACAGGTTTCAAGGCCCCACCTGGAATTAGACCCTGCAATGATGAAATATATTAATTATATTGATGACTGAAGATCAAATGCTAAGATAAAATTTCAAAACTGTCCAAAGTGAAGATCCTGCAAAAAAAATGTATAGCATTCAATGGTCAGTAGATTCATAATATTGGACATTCTTATTGAATTATAAGCATACAGAATTATATTATAACCATGCTTCTTGAAGGAGAATTTTCAATTGATTTCGTAGATGCAATGCATCAAGACCAGGAAATACAAGGGAAAAAAAACACAGGAAAATAGAAATCTACCATTAATCTATGTCACGAGAAACAAGGAAAGAAAGGCATGGGGATTCAAGTGTCTCATATGGCTATGTAGACCCCGCAAAACAGGATACGCGTGCACACACACACATATATATAGAAATGAAATACGGAAAAAGATGTAAATGAACATTTACAAATTAGAAGTAAGAACTACATCAAATACACTAGAATAAAATTATAAACTAAAACCATACTCATACATATAGATAACTGAACCAAAAACTCATCAAATCATATCCTTTGTACCGTTTTAAAAGGCCAAACATACATTATAATGCAACCTTTTAGCACCACACATGGCAGATACACAGGTCCTGCTTGTCTGACACATCTGGGATAACCACCCAGCACAGGACATGTGTCCAATAAATGGACTCACAGCACAAGAGGCATTTAGGATCTATCATGGTTCTGAGACACCAATCATATATAGAATTTCAACTTTCAATACAATTTATTACAAAATTCGTCCACAATCAGGTTCAAATTTAAATTTCAATAAATAACCAGAAAATTCAGTGCCTTTCAGATTTCATTACTTGGCCTAAAGTTTGAATACAAACACACTTGCCTTGGCAACTGCCTGAAAGAAAATATGATTGCGTCAAACCTACAGCCAATGCTCTGCCTAAAATGGAACAAGATTTTAAAACCAAGCAATAATGCCTGCTCTATATCAATTGCTATAATTATGAATCCTTATTAACCAAAACTGCTGCCATAACTTTAAAAAGAAGTTCTTTTATATACCTCTGCAAGCCGATCTTCACAGATACGAAGCAGAGCAATGGCCTTCAAGCTAATTCGTGGACTGCTTTTATTGTTAGCAAATCCAATAAGACAGTTGACACAATCCATGAAGCAATCCCCAACAACTTGATCAAAGTGTTCTAACACCACTGCAAAACCCACATGTTAGTGTCTTCTAACATAAAAGAGGTGATTAATGATATTCTTTAAGCTAAGGCACAATGGACATTAAAAAGTTCAAACGAGATCAACATGCATCACATTTCATGGCATGTGCACTGCCGCGAAAAATGGCATTTCAAGCCAGCCAAATCACAGCTCTGAATCCATAAAAGCTATTTTATTCAATGTTGAGATAATCCCAATCGGGATTAAATCAGCGAGGGTCCGAAGAAAAAAAAAACGTAAAATTGGGATAAACTGGCAAAAATTTGGCAAAATTTAAAAAAAAATACAAAAATAAATTAAAAATACAAAATACAAAAATCAAGATTTTTTGGGAAAAAATCTCCAATTTAAACGGCCAATTTAATCAGCCGATTTAATCCACCACTTTAATCGGCCGATTTAATCGTTTCAGGCAAAAAATCGCGATTTTCGCAACACTGATTTTATTGCATGAATCAAATACCATTATAAGAAACTATCATAGATACCTTGCTCCACGTTCTCAAATGCACTTTCAGCAATGGATTCTGTTTCATCATCAGCAGCAGCTGTAAATATCATAAACACACTTCTCCAGCCAGATTTGATGCTCCCAACCTTCGATTTGATCATCTAATGCACAGTAACTCCCAGATTAATAGCTACTAAATACATACAATGGGTAAAACTAATTTAAGTCATTATGCTTCCTTGTAGAACTACTCAGAATGCATATATGCCTATCCATTGCTGTTGGGTAATAATAAACACAGACACATACATCTTACCTGTACAATGCAGTCAACAATCAGAGTACGAATAGTTGCACTTCTACTATTTCGCATGAGGATAACAAATGGTTTCAAGATATCATTCTGAAAGGTAAACTTAGCAAGTTCTGCCCTCTCCAAATATTTCATACCAAGCTGTCTTAGCGAGTCAATTGCATACATAGAAATCTTCTCATCATGGTGGCTTCCCGCAGAGATAAAGTGATGTGAGAGAACTGACCATATTCTAGCCCAAACCTGAAGCAGGGGGAAAGAGGAAGTTTATAAAAAAAGGAATGTTGAAGACACAAACATAATTTAAAAGTTTTATTGAATTTCAAAGGTAGAAGAGAAAGAGAACAAGGAGAAATTTAAAGTCTTTATAACAAATATCAATGAGTTCGCACTCCTTACCATGCGTATCCGGGCCATGTTGTAGTAACTTATCTCAACAAGTTTTTGCAGACTAAAAACGCGGGCAGGTGTTTGTTTCAGTTCCTCAGCAGAGACACCACATAATGCTGTGAAAAACTCCACAATAGCATCACTCGGTAACTTTACACTATTCACAAATACTTGTTCAGTTGGCTTTCCAGTAAGTTCTTTTAGTGACTGAAGCAAAGAATCCCTCGATATCTGATTTGAACCATGCATAACCGTTGCAGCAATAGATGGTGTCGATGTAATATACTCAAGCCTTGAAACACATTCTAAGACAGCATTCCAAGTATCCTGCAATGCATCAGTCTCAGTGTCGCTCAATATCAGCAAGGTCCGTAACGCCTCTACATTTTTGCTCCGCATCTCCTTTGGTGCATGCAGAAATGTAAATCTGAAAGTACCATAACAAGGGCATTTTTATAGGGATCAGATCTAAAAGTTCTTATTATCTTTAGAAAAGTACAAGGATACAACCTATGGGTCAAATAGTCCTTGTTCAAAGTAGTTTTCACTTTGTGTTAAGAAGATTAACAAATATGAACAATGAAGCTCAATGTCACATGAAAAGGATCATTCTAACCTTACTAGTGATGTCAAAAAAGCATATCTCATGGTATACATGCCAAGCACCCTTGTAAGATGGATGCCTAGTCTAAATCCCTCCATACAAAGAAGAACCCTAGGTTTATTATCACTGTCCTCCATTGTCACTGAAAATGCCGCAAGTAAAGGCCATCCCACAGCCTCAAGCATAGGTCTAACAAGTTCCATCTGTTCAGCAGTGTAGAATACGCCCCTCTTTGCCCCACCCTTCTTAAAAAACGCTTGTGTACGCTTGACAATTTCCTCACTTTCCTTCTTCGTGTCATCTGCTGCCTTTAGTCTTGGCATGGCCAAATTCAGTATACTAATGATCCGGCCTCTCTCCTCAGTGTCTGGCTTTTGCCTACTACTCTTGCCTGAGTCAACATTGTCATCCTTCATCTTTATCTCCTCTTTCAATACAGAATCATAAATTTCTTCCAACAGCTCCTTGGGAGCACATTCTTCGGCATCACTTGTTGAGTTCATCCGGACAAAATCAGATTTTGACATTTTAGGCCACACCATAGGATTGTGTGCATCTGTATTGAGCATTATTACTGCATATGCAAGTACGTAAGCTGTATCTGCATTCTTGAAGAGTCCTGGATTATCCCGACAATACCTGTTAACAATAACCCACCTAAGTCATTTAATAATGGGGCAAGGTATATTCTGTCAGACAACTCCAGTAAGAATATCTCCTATATATTTAGAAGATAATAAAAATCCCATTAACAATAACTTTCTGTTCACCTATACTCAACTATACCTACCGCTCTGCAAATTTCTCCATAATACGATCAATCTTTTGAGCTTCACCAGGTAGACGAAATCCTTTAAGAAACTCACGAATTGCACTATCAAATTTCATGCCAGCAAAGTTCATTGCATCTACATAAGCATGCATAATAGCAAGAGGGAATTCTTCATGCTGACCCAAAAAATCACCAATCATCGCCTGCAACACAATAAATTAATCAAAGCTTGTCTGGCACTGAAGAAAAGCAAATGCTCCCATTAAAATATAAAATTGATCAGTGCAAACCTTATCCAGGCCAGTTGTTGTTCTTAGAAAATGTGCTACTGCCTGGGGTGTCTTCTCGACCAACATATTAGACAGAAGATAGTCAACCCCTTTATTAGCCTTCCTATTGAACTGCATAGATTATAAAATTTTGAATCAGTATAGAAGAACTTCATGAGAAAAATCAAAAGATACTCTGGCATAAACCATTTCCAAAATTTTCAAGTATAACCTCTAGAAAATTCAATGTGGAACCAAAAAAGAAAATTCATTGCTACACCATACATGTCATTTGTTCCCACTTTGTTGCAATTGTACTTTAGAAAGTAATATATATTAAAACTTCAATAAATTAAGCATTTTACACAGCTGCTTCGCTGGTATGTCTCTTGGTTGAAGTTACACTCCGTTACCTCTGCAATTGCAGCTTCCATTGTTGACTTATGAGCCTTGGCCTTTTGAAAATGACTAGGTATGTCCTCTTTCATCCTAAATTCATCTATTGGTGGAATCCCAGCTGAACTAGACTCCTTTTCAGGAAGTGTACTATCAATTGTATGCTCCTTTGGTAGTTGATGAGCATTTGCCCATGTTACTAACGATTTTAGCACATTCACAAGACACTGAACAAACATATGACAGTAAACAATCAGTTAATCTACAAATTTGGACTTGTAGAGATTCGAGAAACTATTGGAAGGCGGTAAGGATGGTTGGACTAAAATATTTCCTATTGGCCACCACTCTTAGAGCTAAATAATAAAAGCTATACCTGTAGTGATGATACTTTTATGGATGTGTTCTGCGCAAGAGTTATGGAGCTGGGATCTGTATTTAATGTACCCTGTGCAATCCTCGACAGAGCATTGACCTTCAACATCATAAAAAAGGAATTCTCAAAGTCAAATTTCGATAGTTCTTCAAAATTAGGAAAGCAAACAATTGATATAATTGATTACCTCACTGAAACATTAAAAGTAGGATATAGTCTTACCATTCGCTCAAACAGATTGGTAGCCTCTAAATCACAGTCATAGTTCACAAATATATCTGCCAGCATCTGAGAATCCTTGCTGACTTTTTCAAGCAACCTACAGAGTAAAGAGTTATAGATGTGAATGTAACTGACTATAGGTAAAATGAATTCACAGCATAAACAATTGTATTAAAAAATATAGGTTTAGTTTCATGGTCCACGAATTCTAACATCTATACAAATTGGTGCAGCTACAAACCACTCATTGTAATCAACAGAAGACAAATAACCTACCTGAATATTCGCATCAAACTGAATAATCATTGCTTAGAGTGTGACTACCAGTAATGGATGGAACTAACTGTTAGTTCTTATTTCGTTGCGCTGAGCCTTTCCTCCATTAACCATCATTTTCTGCCATTTCCTAGTTTTAGGGATTTTCTACTTTTAGCAGTTTTATTTTTTACATTAGAGTCGACAGGTTGACTAGTGAGTAGTCATAGCCCTTGGCATTCATTGGCCTGTGTTCACCACGTACAGTTGTTTGTTTGGCGTGTGTTGGCATGTGGTCACCTAACGGAGGAATGTGTTTGGCATGTATTTGCATCATTGCATGTGTCTACATATTCTTGGCATTTGGGGTGCATTAATTGTGGAGTTATATAGAGCAATGTGCTTGCAACATATTGGCATCTGGCCACTACATAGAGAAATGTGTTTGGCAATACTACCTATTCCACTCAAATTTTCAAGTTCCAACGAAGCGGAAGTGCCAATTTTTTCAACAAGGATCGGATCACATAACAACAGTCTATGTGTCATAGTCATACCATTCTACAAGTTATATATTGTAAATGATCTTAGTAAAACCATGAGTCCATGTAACAACCTAGGTAAGCCTATAATTTGATGACGAACTCCATCCTAGGAGGTTTTTTAACTTCACTGATTACCTGTGTTTTTCAACATGGCTAATCAGAAGAGTTTTTTCCCTCCAGCTTAAACCCCCAAAGCTAAGGTGAAATTTACTATCGAATTATTAGGTGAGACCTAGTGTTTTAGTCAAATCTGATGTAAAAGTGGTTTGGAAATAATTTAAGCTAACTGGAATCATATTGAGTGGCAGATGGGTTATGTGGCTTGAGGGTCTAAGACGCATGTGCATTCCCTCTTTGAGTTTTTAAATGAAAAAATCATATGTATTGAAGAGTTGGAAAATTAATTAATCCCCTCATGTGTAAATTAATTAATTTTTCTGACAAAATAAAATTAAATCCTAAGCCAGAAAATTAATTAATTAGAGTCAAAATTAAATTGTCTAGGAAAATGAATTCTCCAAATGGAAAAATCGTGGGTCTTAAAATAATCAAATTTTAAAGGTCCTCCACCAAAAGAATATTGTCTTTTTCAAGAAATTTGGACTTTTGCGGTTAAGCCAAAGTCAATTTTTTTGAAGAAATTAGCTCTAAATAATTAGTTTTGGGCTATTTAAAATAGAATTAAATGATAAATTCGAAAATCCCTCAAAAATAAGAAAGCAAGGGTCAAGATTAAAACATCTTGAAATATTTATGAGTGGCCAAGATTATTTTGACAAAGATCAAAGAAACTAGTTGTTATTTTTCCATTTGAAGGATTTATCTATAAATTAGAGAGTCATTTGAGTCTCTAGTCATCTTAGTCTCTGGCTAGAATTTTGTTGAAGCATTGTGTAAACTATTGTCCCGTTGGGAACTATTTTTTCTATCATATTAAAAGACTTTGGGGTGTAATTCAAGGTGTTCTTACTTATTGATTTGTGATATGCGCTGACTACGGGCATCTCTATGTTGTGTTGACTATTGGTAGATCTGTTTTTTCATTAGATGGAGATAAAATCATACTATTGATAGTTTTGGGCTAATCTTAGGTGATTTGATTCTCCATATGATCTAACAGATTATTTTTTGAGATAATTACAGTGTTTGCAGGTACTTCAGTCCTTGGCCTCCAAGTTCACAATCTTGGGCAAGAATCATTGTTGATTGGATCTGTGGTTTTTATATTGTGGATTTAATCTTCGCTTGGGTTAAAGTAAATCATTAATTTTTCTTTAGCATTTTAGTCATTCTTTCAACTAAAAAAAATAAAAATAAAAAATATTTTCTCAAAATCCATTTAAAAACCCATGCATATTTTGTAAATAAGATTGTAAATTGTAATTGTAATTTGTTTTTCTAACTTGGGTTGGGGTTTTACAGTTATTTGGTATATATTTGGGGTTTGGGTGTCTCTATTTTCATTTTTGCAGGTTAAATCAAGGAGTTAAGTGGAAGAAGAGCTAGATCTAGACCCTTGAGAGTAAGATCTAGTCCCTTGAAATTTTTTGCATGTTTCCCACAGCAGCATTTTCAAAAAATCAAAGATCTTAAGCATAAAAAAAAGAAATTCAAAGACAGGGTTTTCACTTTTTGGCTTTCTCAAGGCCAGATCTACCTCCTCCAGGCCTAGCATCTCTCTCTTGAGCTGCGTCAGCGCTCCTTGCCCTTTGTGTCATTTTTTCAGCCCTCCTAGGCTCGCGTAGGCCTCTCCTTCTTTCTGGCCCTTCTCCCTTGGCCCTCTCTCCTCCTCTTTCTTAGCTACAGCCCTCTAAGAGTTTGTGGCTCCCTTGTGCAGGCTTTAGGCCCTAGGCCCTAGGCCTTGGGGTTTGGCCCCTAGACCCCTATTTTTCAAACACTAGCCTCTCTATGCAAAGCGTTGGCCCTTCTTGGTCATTTCCAACCTCCTTGTGGCCCTATCTATCATCCTAGCCCATTTCTCCCAACAAATCCACTTCCCTTGTCCTAGTTCTCCAAATTTTGGCATCTTTTGCCCCAAAATTAACATGAAACCCTAATCTGAATATTTAAGGCTAAATACATGGCGGTTTTGCAGGTTTAAGGTTTCAAAATTCATATCTAGCAGGCGGCAAGCTAATCCCAAAGTTTCAACGATTTTCAACGGTGGGATCTTCAAGGCCTTGGGCCTAGGATTTGATTTCCAAACCCTCATTTTTCTTTAGTTTCATGACAGCATTAAATCATTAATTTCTAGGCCCTAAAATCATATTCTAATTGGTCAAAACCGATTAAAGTTGCAAAATCTAAGTTTTTACAGGTTTTGGCCACTTGGGCTCTCTATTTTGACCTAAATCTAACATTTTAGCTTGCTGGAATTTACTGCATCACTGCGAAATTCAAGTCTGAAATATTTTTTAAACATATACTTAATTAGAACAAAAATTTTGAATTTTCATTTCTCCGGCAAAAACTCACTATTTTTAGACATTTGGAGCAGCATTCAGTATTTTTAGCTTGCTAATCTATAACTAACTCATTGATGTAATTAGTTTATCAATTTTGAATTTTCTGAATCATATTCTCTAAAAACTCAAAAAAAAAAACTATTTTTTTCAATTTTTATAAGTATTTGGCAACTATTTTTGGCTAGATTAATCTGTCGGTCTGTGGTTAACTCACTGCTGTAATAATCATATCATATCTGAAAATTACTAAGGCAAACTCATCTAGAGCCCTAAATTTGAAATTCTCATGTTCTAGTGCATTTTGCTATTTCTGGGCATATTGGATATCTAGTTTGGGGAGTTTTTATCTCACTAATCTATTTTTATTTACTGTTGTAATCTTAAAATCAGATCTGAAATATTGTTGAATACTCCATCATAAAGTGTGCTAAGGAAACTAATTTACATTGTTGGTCAAATTGGAAATTCCATGCTTCAATGTGTTGTGTAATTTCCATTATTTGAAATGGTTTATGTATTGTTGTTATACATTGGTAAATCTAAATTTTCGGAAGTAGTATTGTTGATATAAACTATCATAAATCTGTGATCAGCGTCTTGGTTGACTGTTGTTAGCATTTGGCATCTTGGGTATCTTGGTATCTTGGTATCTTGTTAAAATTTATCATGTTTATGATTTGCATTTCACTATTGTTAAGTACCCTTAAAAGGTTTCTAATCAAAGTACTTAAACAACTTAATAAAACCTTAACTCAAGAAATCTCACTCATAATTTCTTGCATGAGCATCCTAAATCTAGACGTGCATTAATAATTTACCACTTAGCATAAGCTAGGTTGATAGAGATATAGGTCAACCCTTCTTATCTAGCTTGAGGGGTCTCGGCAACTCTTCGATGGTTAACACGATGACCTTGCAGTCGTCAGAGCCACAGTCTCTGCAATGCCGGAGGCATCGGGTGATAGAAACCTAACAGAAGGTATTGTTAATCAGGTCCTAGCTTGCTTCCTGTTAGCTTCCTTCCCACAACCTACCTTGGAGCCCAGCTTCAAAATAGTTTAACGAAAGTTACACTTAGACTCGGCATTTAACTAAATTTTACCAAGACCACTGCATCTCACACAAGTCCTAGGATTTGCATATCAAGCAGCGGGTGTCCATCCGGTCATTTGGTTTCAATTCATAAGAAGCAAGAATTTGTGACTCCATTAAGGCACTGAACTCATAATAAAAAATCTAATTTAATCATAATCTTGCTTAAATTCAACCAAGTGGATAGCCCATTCATCTGTGTCTCCCAATTAAGTTGACTTCTCAAGTTGCTTTCCTTCACTTCATTCCATTGGGACTACCCCCATAGCCTGTTGTTGGGAGACAACTAGAACGGAGAGGGCGGGGATCAGAGTCACAGCCCTCGTCCTCAACGTTGTCGCAGTGCCTATACAATCCGGGCGACAACACTACCCATTCTTGGAAAATGTGGGATCCATTACTTCCAGAGTTATATTTTTCTATTCTTAGGTATTTTCACATTCAAGCAACCCTCTAGTTGTTGATTTGGGGTAGCATCGGATGTGCTCTAGCCATGAAAATTGGTGGGGAGGCTAAAGCACATGAGATCTCCAAGACCCAAAAATGGTTTGGGTTGATTCTAACTAACTAGGCTAGAAGGTTCCAAAAGTCATGGATCAAGCCAAATATAATCTTAGCCGTTGATTAGAGATTTAATCTCAACCGTTGATGGACCAATGAGAATAGTATAAGAGGAGGCTTGAGGGTTAGTTGGAGAATACATTCGAGTGATCAATCATTCATTTTGCTAGAGCGGGGTTGCTAAGCAAAAGTGAATTAGTGATCAACAGCGAGGGGCAGTGAGTACGAGGCAAAGAGGCAGGGACAATACTGGGAGACCAGCACAGAAACTGAGAGAGTCAGAGCAACAGTCAATCCAGGCCAAGCAGAGCCCAGAGAGACTGCGTCATCCATGCAAAGCACATAGGGAGTGATGCAGAGGCTCCCAAAGGCTGCGCAATGCCTCAGAGGGCTGACATAGAGAGTCCTGGGGCTGACGCAGATCAACAGGAGGTTGACACAGAGGCTAGAAGGGCCAAAGTTGAGCTTCAGTTGCGCTGGAGAGAGTTTCGTGGGACAGGATTTATGAATACCTGTTTCCGAATATAGAGGTATTGCTGCCGTATATTTTTCTATGTCAGGTGAGCAGGTTTAGGCACCCAGTTGTACTCTGATAAACTGCATAATAATATAACCCTCCGAATAGTTGCACCGGTTTTCCCACATTGGGTTTTTTCGGGGACATTGGTCCAAAAATAACAGTGTCACTTGATTGCTTGTTTTCTTTCAGTGGATGATCTGTAGATGTTGATAATGTACTTGTGTTTATTTTCAGTATTTACATGGTAAATAACTTGTTAAGTAATTAAACAAGTAGGAGGAAATAAACCATAAATAAACCAAATAGTAAATAACTTGTTAAGTAATTAAACAAAGAGGCACGTTTGTAGTTCATGAAAGGGTACTTACCTGGCTATATATACAAGACCCTCATTCCCAATTGTATCATCATTATTACTCATACATTTTAATCTAAATTCTTGTATCTCAATGGAGATCTTTATATTCCAAGTCTTTTGGAGTATTTAACGAGAAGAATGAACTTTGTTCGCTTCATTTGGTATCAGAGCAGTTTGATCCTTTGGCTGCTTCACTGTTGCACAAAGCCATGCTCTCTGATCCAAGCCCTTGGCCATCAAGGTTTCATCAACATTGTCGTTGTCAAGATTGAAGCGTTTCGCTACACTTTTGGAGTTTCTCTATCGCTGATTCATCAGAGGCCCTTGGCCATTTAAAAAAAAAGAGTATTATAAAACAAGGATTATATTAAAAAAAAATTAAAAAAAAAATATATTACAATTAAAAAAACATCATATAGAAAATAAATAATAATACAAATTATTTATATAAACAAAACAAATATATGTATATATATGCTACAGCCACCTTCAATGAGAGACAGTTGTCGCCATGAGTACCGACCGGCCAGCCATTCGCATCTTGTGACGGTTTTTGCAATTTCACTAATCTACCCTGCTGCACGACGTCGTCGTCGTCCGCCTCACCCCTGCAGCATTCTCCAATAACCCACTGCACGTTGTTACCCTCACTGCCAGAGTCTGTTCCTCTGCCGCCTACAACACCGCCTATCCGTGTTTTGCAATCAACGTGCACTGCCTCCCTGTCTTGCTTTTCTCTATCACTTTTATACCACACACCACACAAGGAGTTGCAATCGTTTGCGTACTCTCCATTCCAAGTGTATTACATTAACCGCAATTACCACACGTTCAGCCACGCCACTGCACACAGATCCCCCCTATTCCTACTGCGTTTTCCAGCAATCGTTGACACCCTCGCCCTTCTTTTTGGTCATCTGTCACTCGGCTCGCTGGCCCACGCCCATCCCTGCATCCATTTTACCGACCACTTCTTTTGACAATCGCACCCTTTGACAGACAACGTTCACAACGATTGTTAGTTTTTTAATTAAAGTATATATATTTATATTTATGATTACTATATATTATAGTTATTAATACTAATTAATTAATATTTAGTTAATTAAAGTAAAAATAGAAAGTGTTAAAAAAGGGGGTATTTTAAATATAAAATACAAAAGAATAAAAAAATAAAGATAAGAAATAAAAGGTATATTACAAAGGGAGAAGAATATAAAGGAGTTCGTAAATCTTTGAAAATAATTATAAAGAAAATTATTTAATTAAAAAATAATAATAATATTTCAAAGTTCAAACAATGAAGCAAATGGAGTCTTATTCAGAAATGGAGGAAGGCCGATTTTCCTATGAAGGTATTCCAATCGTAAATTTTAGATTATTTCCATTAAAGGAGTGTATCCAACGGAAAGATATTAGTATCGTTATTAATCCAAGAATCGAGAATAATCACATCAATATTAATTTGGAAAATCAACTATTAGTTATAGAGCCAAATATAGGTGAACGAAAAGGTTTTTTTGGCGAAAAAGAATATGAAATTAATGATTTACAAGTGACAGTTGATCATTATGAGTACATATCTCAATTTCGTATGGTAACTATGTTTGACAAAGAGGTTGACATAATTCTCAGTCGATCTTGGTTCAAAGAATTAGGCACATTCATTTTAAACACACACAAAAAATAATCTTGATGTTCCCTTACAAGAGGAAGATGGTCATGTTCCAAGACATGACATCAGAACTGATAATGCTTTCATCAAAAGATCTTAAGGATATTTTGAAATCAATGTTTCAAGAGAATCCAGAAACAGCATAAAGGAAGCAAAAAGAACTTGAAGAATTCATATCCAACAAAAATAAGGAAAATTCACGTTTGAAGGAGCATAATCAAAAACTACTTATGCAAGTGAGAAAATGTAAAGCTAAGAAACATTAGTTAGAACAAAAAAAGGAAATTTCTGAAAAGAAACTCAGTGAAAGTCTATCAGGAAAAGAAGAGGAAAGTTTATGCTTAAAAAACCTTAACCAAATGTTATTAGAACAAATCAATTATTTAAAGGATGAGGAGCTTGAATACCAAGATAAAGTTGACTTAGGAAGTGAGGAACTTTTACGTCTCAGAAGCCATAAACAAAGACTACTAAGGATGATAAGAAATCATCGAAAAGCAAATTACAAAGAACTTATCACGAAAGAAGTGTCGAAGTCTTCAGTCCAAGTGGAAGAAAGAGAAATGAATACCGATTCAATCAATATCACAACTCAAGAAGAGGAGAAACCAATAGAAGTTAAAATATATATTCAGATGTTGCAGTTCAAACGAAGAAAACTCCAAGTAAATATTTTGTAACCAACTCGACGACATCGGAACCTGAAGTATATTAGAATCTTGCCACGCACGTGATAAGAGAAACCAAAAGAACTCTTATTATACATCTGAATCACAAAAACGGACATTTCAATCAATCTATGAATCTGTATCACTCAAAACATAAACAACAAACTTATGTTCTGAATCATACTGAAGTGCACACAACTCAATCCAGTGACAACCACTCATCACAAGTTTCCAGTTATCAAAAGATTTCACAAAATATTAATTTAGGATGGTCAGATCCTTCCTCCGTGCAACAATTTTATATATCACTCCAAGGATGATTGTCCCGAGACAAGAAGACATTCGTAGTAGAAAAAGAGATCAAGCCCTTTCATCAACAAGTATCTCAATGGAGATCTATATATTCCAAGTCTCCTGGAATATTTAACGAGAAGAACGAACTTTGTTCGCTTCAAAGTACATCAAGGAATTAGGGAAATATGTAAGGTATTTAAGATTACCTTAATCTAACAATCACATAGAAGAAAGCAGTATAAATTCTGAAATAAACCATTGCAGAAACATTAATTCATCTGCATGTACATATGTCCCTACATGTGAAAAAGAATGAAGTATTAGATAAATGTTATAAATGGTTATTAACCTTACAATTCTTCTTGGTTGATTCAGTCCCATCATGCTTCTGAGGTTTCTAGTCAACATACTTTTTTCAAGTTTGATTTTCCTTCAAAGCCTGCTTGCACTTACCTTTGATCAACAAATCACATCAGGTATCAAACGTATAACCCTTACCGTCTTCTTTGCGTGATCTCCAATTGGTGTGAAACATGGAACATAACACATCATAAGGTACCCACAGATTCATCAAGACCAGTTCTATGAGTTGTACGTCTTTCTTCGGATAGTTCTTTCTGCAGTCAACCAATTTCAATTGTAGCTCTTTGATGCAAGCCAAATAGTCCTTAATTCTCTCAAAGGAATGAGGATCAAGAGAGATCAACTCCTTGACTAATTGCATGACTTGACTTTCATCGATTTTGTCAAACAACAACTTTAGCTTCTTCCAAATTTCATAAGGGCAGTCAATTCTGCTCGTGTGGAAACAAATATCTCGAGCAATATAGGTTGTGATAACTATGATGGCCTTCTTCCCATCAATGATAAACTTCATCTGATCATCCTTTAGATCTTCATATACTACCAAAGCCATTTGCTCCTCAAAAGGGTTTCCATATCTGGTGCCCATACCGCATAATTTTGTCCATTTAAGACAATGTCATCAATCTTGGACGCCATCTTTTGAAAAATCTAATAGATCTTATCTTTCTCAAATTGATTCCAAACAACAAATCGAACAACTCAGAATCAATCACAAACAGATCTGACTCGGCACGATTTGTGAATAAAAAGTCTAGGTCTTAAACCATCGGCTCTTATTTTATGCTTGGGTATGCTTTAATGCCAGGAACCGAAGAATAGAGATCAAAAAGCAAAATCTAATCAAAGAATAATCAAAAGAGAAAATAACACTCCAAGATGATGGGCGGTGTCTAGAGACAACATTAATGCACAGCGCATTATGCTAAGAATATCACAATGCATAATGTACAAGATTTCAATACAAATGTATGATTATCATTACAATGCACACCTTGCTACATGATTCTACCCATATGGCTCTTCATTTATAGGTCCCAAATCTAACCAATCTCATTTGAATTATAGAGGATTTAGTCCAATGAGGAGGCTTTGTCATTACAACTATTTCTAGGAAATTTGCACTATCACGTCGCTTATCTTCATATCAATTGATTCACTGTTCAAGTCAATCCAACGATGCAGTTGATTCTTTTGACCATTCAGTGGATGGTCACATTAGTCGACCATTATCTTCTAGTTGGTTACTCGACCAACACAAAGGCCACTTGGTTCACTATCTCGCAAGGTGATCATTCAATTGTTGTCAAGTGCTAGTAGATCCTTTGAATATTGTCTCAAGAAGCTCCAGGGATGTGATGAACCCACATAACCTTAGGTTCCAAAAAGGTCAAGAGATATTCTCAAGTTGATAAACTATGATGTATGCGGACCTCTATCTTCCTCTTCATTGAAAGGTGCATCGATCCAATAATGGACAAGAATGCACTTCCAAGGACTTTGATGCTTTTTGTTGTTAAAATTGTGATGTTCTATGTTGTAACAATTACTTATTCCAAAACTTCTTTATGTTGCAATATTATTTAAGCAATTGTAGATAGAACATAATCCAAAAGCACAATTGAAGTCAGCCAAGAATAAAAATAATACATTAAGAATTTAGGTCCAATGACCAGGGCAAAACCCAAACGGGGAAAGCCCAACCAAATTCTTCTTCTATTAGATATCAATTGTTCAGCAAAGATACCAAGAATGAATAAGTCCACCCAAATTTGAGCAAGTTGTAGCATGAAGATCACACAGTTATGTTTTCTGCTCATCGAAGATATCATGGCAGATCCCAACATAAAGCAACATTCAAATGTGCTCTTTACGTTAGAAGAGTTACTGGCCCAATCAGCATCAAAATAACCATGCAGTCTCACATCTCCAGCAGTATATCTCAATCCAAGATTGATGGTCCCGTGTAGGTATCTCAGCACATGCTTTGCAACAATCCCGTGTGAATTTGATGGCTTAATCATATATTGGTTCAAAGTATTGACTGCAAAATATATGTTTGGTCTAGTGTTCACTAAGAACATCAGTGCCCCAATCAATTGCTAATACTCGAAAGAATTAGCCAAATCAAGTCCTACAGCTTCACCACATAACTTTTTGAAATTCATTTCAATTGGTGTGTTCATGGACATACTTTTTGTCATACTAAATCTTTCCAAAAGCTTGACAACATATTTTCCTTGAGAAAGGAAAATCTCACCAAGTCTCTGCCATACCTATAAGCCCATAAAGTAGTGCATCAAATGAAGATCTTTCATTTCAAATTCAGAAGCTAACTCCCTCTTACACTAGAGGATAAGTGGTTCTCCACTAGTCAAGAATAAGCCATCAACATATCATATAATACCAAAACCAAAGGCATAACTTGGACGATCTTGAAGTAGAGATTTGGATCAACATTATTTTTGGTAAAAACAAGCTTCATCAAGAAGTTAACAATGCGGGCATACCAAGCTCTTGGGGCATGCTTCAATCCAATGAGAGCTTTCTTTAGTCTACACAGAAGTTTTCCTACCATGCACTTCAAAGCCTTGTGATTGCTCCACAAATCTTCTTCCTTAAGCAAGCCATGCAGAAAAGCAGTTTTCAGATTCATTTGATGAAGAGTCCATCCCTAGCTAGCAACTAGAGCCACAATGGATCAGATGGTAGTATATCGAGCAATAGGTGCAAAAATCTCACCATAGTTTTCTCCCTTTTTCTAAGAGAATCCTTTAGCCACAAATCTAGCTTTATATTTTCCAATACTGCCATCGGCACCATGTTTAATTTTATACAACCAATTGGAAATCACAACAAACTTACCTTTGGGTCTTGGAATTACTTCCAATACATCATTATGTACGATGGACTCATATTCTTCAGTCATTGCATCTTTCCATATTTGATCTTTCCTTGCTTCTTCAAAACTGGTGGTTCAGCCTGAATAATGAGGGTTCGGCCTGAATAATGTTGCTCATGGCTATAGTATATCCCTAGAATCGGCAAGGTTTCTTGCTTTCCCTGAAGATTGCTCTGGGGGAAGCATTTCTATTAGCATCCTGTAGAGTGTCACGAAGCCATAATGGCTCCTCTCTAGCAGGAGGATCACTTGGAGGAGGATACAAGGGTCCATGGGCTCCATTGGTTCATCAGCAAGATCAGGCTAAGGCTTAGGATCTTCTTGAGCATCCAAGGCATCATCCTGACTTTCAACATTAGCAGGAGTAGGAGTGTCTCTTGTCTTTCCAAGAGTTGCATCTTCATCAAATGTTATAATCTAAACTCTATAATTCTTTGACCAGGCATGTATATTCTATAAGCTTTAGAATTTTCACAGTAACCAACAAACGACCTTTCTTACCTGACGCTTCCAGCATGGTCCTCTTTTCCTTTGGCAGAAGAAAGTAGACAAGGCAGCCAAAGATCCTCAAGTGCCCAACTTTAGCCTTTTCACCAGTGAAGACTTCTTGAGGAGTATTGTTGTTTAAGGCTTGGTGTGGAGATCTATTTTGGACATAGACAGCAATGTCCGCGGCTTCTCCCCAAAGAAATTTTGGTAGCTTTTGATCATGCAGAGTAGCTTTGGTTGCTTCCATGATGGTTTTGTTCTTTCTTTCGGCCACACCATTTTGTTCTAGGTTATATGATACAGTGGTCTCTCTCCTGATTCCAGCTTCTTTGCAGAAGTCAATGAAATCATTTGAAGTGAACTCTCCTCTGTTGTCAAATCTGAAGATTTTGATCTGCTTTCCAGCTTGTTTTTCTACCAAAGCTTTAAAGCGCTTGAACATGTTAAATGCTTGACTTTTTCTTCAAAAAGGAAATCCAAGTTTTGCAAGAAAAATTTGTTAGGTCCCTATATTACTAGTGTAGCCCCTTATTGTTAATAGTGAAACACCCTTATTGTATTGTTGTGCCCATGAAGTCCCCATATTGTTATTATTGTATCTCCTAGAAGCCCATTATTGTTATTGTTGTGCCCTTACATTATTATTGTTACGTTGGCTCTGATTATATTGTGACCCCTTAGACTCCTATATATAGAAGGGAGGTCTTGTCATTTGTATCATCCAAGAATTGTTCATTTGTGTAATGTAAAGGAGGCTTCCCCTCAAAGAGATTGATTTTGAAGTCGTTGATCTATCTTTTCTTCTATTTTGTGAGTTGGTTGCATAACATTTGGTATCAGAGCTTTGGATTCTAGGGTTTCGCTGCTTCAACAGGTCCTCGTGTAATTTTCGCTATAATTTTTTTCTACAAAGCGTCAGAAGCTAAAATTAAAACTCATTTGAGCCAAAAGCTTTATGAGCCTCATGTCTCAATTTCAGATCTTGTTTCGCTATATTTTCAGAGATATGAGATGAGGAAGTTAGGGTTTTTGAAAGCTCCAAAATTCCATCTCAAACAAGTCGTCGTGGTATTTTTGTTATAACTTTCTTTTTACGAAGCTTCGAAAGCTTAAATTAAAACCCATTTGAGACATAATCGTGTTGCACCTTGCGTACGAATTTCAGAATTTGGTTCACCATATTTTCGGAGATATTATCTAAGGAAGTTAGGGTTTTTGCAAGCCCCTGAATTCCATCGCAAACAGGTGACCTTGGGAAAGTCATCATAACTTTCTCTCTAAGCATTGGATTCAAATTTCGTAAGAAGTGATAGAAAGAGGACAGACTGTAGTTTGTTGGGTATCATTTTCAGGGCCGAAGGTCGAAACAATGACATGTGGCACGTCGTAAAATTTCGCTCTATTGAACTAGTCTATAATCAGGTCATCGTGGGAGATTGGGCATAACTCTTTCTTGGAGAATAGAATCTCGATCAGACCTATGGGATTGGAAAGAGGACGCAGAGGGCTACAACAAGCCAAAATTTCAAAACTTGGAGATCTGAAATTATAGAGTTACAGTCGTTTAAATATCGAGCTCCTAAACGCAAGAAAAAGAATGACACGAATCAAGAAAATAGAAACACATAGTAAACAAAATTGGATGGATTATTTGAAGAATGCGATCGAAGCTAAGATAAATAGTTTTGTTTATGCCATGGAAGCTAATATCGATGGTATGGAAGAACTTTTGAATAAAGGCATGGAAGATTTGAATAAATACATGGAAGGTTTGAATGAAGGTGGGACAAAGTTGCTACAAGGGAGGCCTCCTAATGGCGAAAAGGTAGTAGAGGAAACTCATGATGAGAACAAAATAAATGTTAATCATGATTTCATAGAATCCAACGTTGGATTGAAGACCCACCATATTACAAAAATTGATATGAGGAGGTTTAATGCAAGGATTCCGTAACATGGATACTACAGATGGAAAAATATTTTGATCCCCATAATGTGCAAAAAACACAAAACGTATGTATTACAACTTTATATTTAGGACCCAGTCAGATTTCATGGTATCAATCGCTTTGCTCTCATAAACAAATGGTCACATGGTCCATTTTTATGGAGTAAATGATAGCAGATTATGAGGATACAAAGAGAAATGCCTTCTTTAGCCAATTGATAAATCTCAAATAAAAGGGTTCAATTGCAGAGCACATTGAGGACTTGAAAATTTTGAATATTAGGGTAACCGATATTCCAGAGGAGCACAGGATTGATGTCTTCATAGGGACTTTAAAAGATAACATCCAACATGAGGTTCGCCTTTGGGAACCTGATTCATTGGAGAAGACATTCTGGTTGGCAAGAAAAGTTGAAAGCAAAATTATGGCAACAAGGAAGTCTACCACTCATCACTATAAAGATGGAAGTGTTGTTGCTCCTAGTCTTCCACAACCTACAAAGTTGACAACACAACAATTGGAAGAAAAAAGAGCAAAAGGGCTTTGTTATAGTTGTGATAGCAAATACACTAAAGGTCATAAGCGTGCTGAGAAGAAAGTAATTTACATAAATTGTGAAGAGGAGGAAGAAAATAATCAAGAAACGTCAAAAGAAGAGGATATACACCAGGAACCAACCCCAGAGAAAGAAGAAATGAATCCGACCATATCTTGTAATGCATTGGCACTTTATGGATATCACCCACCATCCATCGCATCATATTTAAGAGAAAAGTCCAAGGTTCAAGCAGTAGGAGATCACATCGAGCATCAACAACAAGTTCTCCAACTCTTAAAGGATAACCTCATTTTGGCGCAAAATCGAATGAAACAACATGCAAATCAACATCGCAACAAAAGAAGTTTTGTTGTAGGTGAATGGGTATTTTTACGGCTACAACCATACAAACAAATTTCCCTCAAACAAGCTAAGAAGGATAATAAATTACCACCAAAGTACTATGGTCCTTACAAGGTGCTGCAAAAGATTGGTACTATGGCATACAAATTGGAGCTTCCTACATCTTCCCGAGTGCCCCTAGTTTTCCATGTTTCATGCTTAAAGAATGTTATAGGTGACAAGCTCCCAATTCAAACAATATTGTCAGAACTTGATGAGGAACGAAAAATCATATTGGAACCTAAAGCAATCACGGAAATAAGAACCCAACAACTACAAAATCGATCAATTTCAGAGTATCTCGTCAAGTGGAACAACTTACCCGCTGAAGATTCCACATGGGAGGACGAGAATTTTATATAGAAGCATCCAGAACTACTCAAGCATTGAAGACAACACTTTTTGAAGGAGAGGGGCACGTTAGGTCCCTATACTACTAATGTAGCCCCTTGTTGTTATTAGTGAAACCCCCTTATTTTTATTTTTGTGCCCATGTGGTCCCCATATTGTTATTATCGTGTCCCATAGAAGCCCACTATTGTTATTGTTGTGCCCTTACATTATGATTGTTATGCCGACTCTAATTATATTGTAACCCCTTAGACTCCTATATATAGAAGGGAGGTCTTGTCATTTGTATCATCCAAGAATCGTTCATTTGTGTAATGTAAGGGAGGTTTCCCCCTCGAAGAGGCTGATTTTGAAGTCGTCGATCTATCTTTTCTTCTCTTTTGTGAGCTGGTTGCACAAAAAAATCATCCACAAAGATTATATAATACAAGTAGCCACCAAGAGAAGTTACACACCTAGGTCCACATAAATCAGAATGTACAAGATGAAGTACCTAGATGGTTTTGCTTTTGTTTGAAGGGAATGGTCCCTTTACATCCTTTCCACTTGCACACCCTTGGCAAACTCCATCATGATCCAATCTAATCTTCGTCATTCCGGAAACCATCTTTCTCACATGGAGAAACGAATGGAGGAAGGCACTTTGGGGAGATGGCCATCGACTGAAGGAGTCAGGATGCCTCTACGAACCATCCATGAGCACAACCTGAGGGGGTATTCGAAGCACACACATGCAAAAACAATCTCTCAATCTCATAATAAACAAGAACCCTTTAATTATATTCTCTACATCTTGAACCAATCTCCACACAAAATTCTACATAGAAAAACACCAAAAAAACATTTACAAGTGCAAAGAAATGAGTATATCCTTTTGATGTATTTGGTTGTGCAGTATAAATTCATGTTCTTGATCAGAAACAAACTAGGTTTGAGCCCTCAAGTATCAAGATGATCTATGTTGGATATATTGAAACTTCCAAAGAGTATTAAATCTACACACACGATTCTTCTGGAGGAAGTGGAAGTAAAACAAGACATGAAAGAAAGAATTCCAAAGGCAAGGATTAAACACCTTCAAGGAGAGAAACATGATCTTCATTACATTTGTTGTGGCAGATATGGACATGATACATCAACATGTACAATTCCCCTACGAGAAGATCAAAGACAAACAAGATCAGAAGGAAGACAAAGGTCACAGAAAGAAAGAGAGACAACGTCTACGAGGTCAGATAGAGAGAGAGAGAGAGATAGAGAATGCTTAGATTGTCTCTATCCTTCTTGTCTTGTCTCCTTTGCTTAGATGAGCAAAAGATATTATGACTTGTGTAGGATTCGAAAAATGTACCATGAGGAGGAGGTTGAGTGCCTTCTATATAGTCTTCTTGGGAGGTCGAATGGGCGTCGCAACAAGTTGGGATGACTTGATCACTTGGAGGGCTGAATTGATCTTCATGGAGACAAAAATTAAAATTTAAAAATTCAAAATCCTTTCTTTTGAAATCGACATGAAGAACATGTCTTGTATTATTATTACATATATATTTGAAGGGCTAAATTATTAATTATTAAGACTGGCCATAGCTAAAAAATTCAACGCTCCTTAGCTAGGAAGGTATTCATAATGACTTTTCCAGATGTTCTCTTGTTGAAAAATTTCTCTAAGGAACAGTTGAAACAATTCATCATTAGCATCGCCATAATCCTGGTCAGCACTTCTAACCCATGGTATATCATTAGGATCAACTAGTCCCCACAATTCTAGTCACACTTCTAACCCGTGTTATCCAAACTAGTCACCAATTGGTCAAAAACCTATGTTGCACGGGTTCCCGAACCCGGGGGTGGGGTTCTCGAACCCGTCCCGGGTTCTCGAACCCAAGTACCGGATTCTTGGATGGGTGCTTTTGAGAAGAACCCATAAGAACCGGGTTCTTCTATAAAGAACCGGGTTCTCCATTAAAAAAAATTGGGTTCTTTTGTCTTGACAGGTACGAAGAACCGTGATGATGGGTACTTGGAACCCCAAAATCGGGTTCTTTGGAGTTCATTTTAAGTTTAATTTTTAAATTTTTAATTAATTTAATGGGCTTCCCCTAATATTCCAAGTAGCTAGTTCTGCATCTTTCGAGAGGAATTGGAGTACTTATGTCTTTATCCATTCAGTAAAGAGAAATAGGTTGGGCTCAAAGAAGGCAGAGAACTTAGTGTACATTCATAGCACACTTTCTCATATCTCGAAAAGATCTTCGTTACAAGGAGGGTCCTCTCAAGAGATGGGACCAATACACAGATGATGTTATGTGTGTGGGTGAGGAGATACAACCAGATGGCCTTATTGAGCTACCTCCAGTTGCTATGGATGAGAAAGAGCCTCGAGATGAGAGTGATTCCTACCTGGAGAGCATGCTAACTGAAGATCTGAGTGATGTTGATGACATGGCTTGAGGAAGCCATTGTTCACTATTAGCTATTTTTATTTTAGTATTTTACAATTTCCTAGTTTTTGTTTGGAGATGCCTTAAGGCAAATTTTGAATGTAGAATGACAATGGACATATATCATGATTCTTATTAATATGTAAACTCCAATTCACACTTGACATAACACTAGAAATTTTGAAATTTCATTGTGAATGTTGAATGTTCAATGATGTGCATGCTTAAATATCTAAAGTTTAAATCACAAGTATTTTAGTTTTCTTGTTTAAAGTTGAAAAATATACAATTTCACATATATTATAATTTATAAAATATAATATTTATATATTATATATATAAATTATAATATACCCCCGACGAACCCACGCACCCTGTTTCAAAAAATGACGTCCCCGTTCCCGTCCCCGTCCCCGTACCCGTCCCCGAACCCACGTTTCCTGGCAACATAGTCAAAAACCCTCATAACCACATCCTTGGGTATCCAAATTAATCACCCACATGTTTGTTGACCACATCCTTAGGTATCCAAACTCATCGTCGACTAGTCAATGACCATATCCTTGGGTATACAAACTCATTACGCACTAGTCAAGGACCATATCCTTGGGTGAAAGGAGGGCACTCACTCAACCCATATGTTGATTAATTCTAGTCCCAATTCCAAAAGCCTCACTAAATTCATTTGAGTAATTCTAGGCTTGATGCTAAAGGCTAGCACTCAACCCTGTGGTGAGTAATTTTGGGCCTCCATAATCTCTGGACCATTTTCCATAATTCTGGTCAAAAAACCTGACCCAGGGAGAATGATTGTCCCTGATACTATAACATCAACACTCCCTCTCACTAAGGGAGGCATTCTCAACAACACCAAGCTTGTCCTTGAAATATATGAGCTTTACTCTAGACAAAGGCTTTGTGAGGTGGTCAGTTATCTACTCTTCAGTAGAAATGTAATGGAGCCTTATTGCTCCCTTAAGAAACAAATCATATAGGATCAACCTTGATCCATTAATCCATAAGGCATTTTTCTATTTGCAAGCAAGAGAAACCAAGTACCTCAAAACCCTAAGGTAGCTTTATGTACACTTCTTTAATTACTTCATTGAGGAAAATGGTATCCACATCCATCTGATGTAATTTCCAACCATAATAGATATAATAATTCTAACATAACCGTACCTGACAAATGGAGCAAATGTCTCCTCATAGTCCTCTCCCTCTTCTTAGGAGAATCCTTTCTTTGTACTTCTCTATGTCATTTACCAAATGTTTGATCTTGTAAAACTACTTTGAAGTCATTACCGACTTTCCACAAATCTCGACATAATGACATCCTTCAACATGTTGGCTTGTCTACTTTGTCTGAACTAGGAACCCTTCCGACATGATTCTAGATATCAATACAATTTCTCCCTCTTGAACACAAATCACTTTATGGAGAATCCTCTTGCCATCAATCTTGCTATGTTCTTCCTGATGCTTCCTCCTAATGCCAGAGTCCTAGTAGTCTTCACAATGCACCTGCAAACATTATTAGGAAGTCGTGGAAGAATGATTACAATCTAGCAAATGAAACAAAGACAAGAGGCTAATTGCAAAATAATAATAATCAAGGAAGAAAGACATAAAGTACTTATCTTTTGAGGATCCTAGGGAATTTGTTGACTGCTTGATCTTTGTCTACAAACTCATCATTCTTGTCCTTATCATCAGTGTGTTGCTTTCCTTTCTTTCCTTGCATGAGTTAGGGTTTCTTCTTTCAACGTAAACATTGTTCGCAAAAAAAGAATTTTGATTATTTGAACCCTTGAGAATCATAAACCACAAGTGATTCTCGTCACTGGTATTTGTTGCTTTATAGTTGAGGAAGTCTTTTCTCCTCTGGCTCAAAAGTGCTAGCAATAGCAAGACTCAAATAATGGCATCCTAACACTAGCAACACAACCTCATCAAGGCATCTCCCACATGTCATTTATGCAAGATATCTGCACTCTGCTTCTAAACACATATCGTGCAATATGATGCAACCAAAGGAAATTTCCAATGCTTTCTTACAAGCTCCTCCCTTTTGCTAACTAGTATCATGTCAAAAATAATGCTTCATAGAACTTTCCCAAGAGAGCTCACTCTATTAGACAATCTTCAATTTGCACGAGCATGTGATACTTGAAATGGTCACTCCACAATTACCATCAAATTGCATGAGCTTCTATCCCATGATTGAGTTTGTATACTTCGAGGACAAGTTTGGAGTGTTTAAGAATGCCTCTCTCAGTGAGAGGGAGTATTGATGTTGACGTATCAAGGACAATCATTCTCGTTGCATCAAGTATGTTGACAAATATTAGGGAGAATGGTCTAGAGAGGGACAATCATTCTCCTTGGGACAACTATGTTGACCAGGATTAGGGAGCATGGTCCAGAGTGTAGGAGGCCCAGAACTACTCAACCTTAGGGTTGAATGGGTGCCTTCAGCATCAGGCTTAGAATTACTCTACAAATAGTTTGAGTGAGCAAATTTAGCAGCAGGGCTAGAATTACTCAAGTGAGTGAGGCCTTGGGATTGGGACAATAATCACTCAAATGAATTGAGTGAGTCCCTAGGGTTTCACCATGGATCAAAGATGTTGACCAGGATTATGGTGACCCAGGACTAGTCTATATCATAGTTTTAAAATTCGGTCGTTTCGAAACTGAAACGGCCGAGTTGATCCGTTTCGTTGCCCTCAGAAGTGACTCGGTAGAAGAAACGGTTCATTTGCTGACTCGGCCAACTCGGCCGTTTCCATACTGACTCGGTCGAGTCACAAACAGCAGCCCTTAACCCCAATAAAACAGCGATTTAACAATTTTTAATGATTTTTTAAGGTGTTTGCTGATTGGTTTGGACTCCAATGTGTTTTATGAATTAGGTAAATGTTACTTAAATTTTTAACATTACCATGAAATGACTCAGGATGTTTGAGAGTGGTTTCAGCCTCATTGGATTTCATATGGAGAAAGTAGAATTTTAGATTTCATTCAAAATCCAGCAGACTTATCAGTTTTTCAGGATTTCAAGATTGGAGGATTGCAATGTTTCCAATGAATTTTGTCATGTATTAGGGTATGGAACTCGTATTTAATCAAGAGCACCAATCCCTCTATGTACCTTGATGTTAGTGACATTGGTTGTCGAACTCCTCTGGGATTCGCTCCCAAACCAGGAGCTTCTGAAAATGTCGCTCCCGCTCCCGTTTTCGCTCTCGCTCCCGCTCCCGTTTTCGCTCTCGCTCCCCACTTTCGCTCCTGCTCCCAAGTAACACTGAGCCAGATGATGTTGGCAACTCTAGCAGTAGCCACTAGCCAGTAGTACTGGTCACAGACTTTTGTTGTAGAGGCCATTTATAGCCTCCTTGGTTATGTGTTTTTGTTTTGATCTCTATATCATCATCGTGTATGTATTGGACAATTCACTGGGTGCCATTTTGATATAATGGATATATTCATGAGCCTACTTTGATCATATGTTGTCTTCTATCTATATTCTAATGTTGTGTGTTTGGAAACATGAATGAAAATCTTTAAAATTATGTGTTTTTATAAAAAATAAATATTTAATGTATTTTTTACAACGACCGAGTCATTGAAATCGAGCCGGCCAAGTCGATACCGAGTCAGAGTCGGAGTCGGAGTCAACCCTTGGCCGAGTCGGAGTCGAAGTCAGAGTCGCATTTTAAAACTATGGTCTATATACCATGGGTTAGAGATGTTGACCAAAATTATGTTGACTAGTGATGTACCATGGTTCACAAATGTTGATCAGATTTATGGTGACTAGTGATGTACCATGGGTTAAAGATGCTAATCAGAATTATGGTGAATAGTTGATGTTGTTAATTTACCATTGGTCAGAGTCGCTGACTAGGATTATGGTAATCGGACGATGTCGATGCTCATGATAAATAATGAGTTGCTTTAACCTTTTCTTAGAGAAATTTTTCAACAAGAGAACATCTGGATAGTCAATTATGAATAACTTCCTAGCTAAGAGGGAGTGTTAAATTTTTGTAGATATGGTCAATCTTCATAATTAATATTTTATCCCTACAAATATATGTCATAATAAATACAAAAGATGTTCTTCATGTTGATTTAAAAAATGGGAATTTTGAATTTTGGCTACAAGAAGATCAATTCGGCCCTCCAAGTGTTCAAGTCAGCCTATCTTGAAAAGACACCCATTCTGGAAATACTGAGAGGGGGGTGAATCAGTGTTTCTTTCCAACCAGTTAATTTTAATCTCCAGAGCATTAAATTCACATTAATCAGCATCACATTACATAAACAGTAAACAACACCATTCAACAATGCACAATAATGAAGACAGTAGACACCAGATTTTTAGGTGGAAGCCCTTCCAAAAGAAAAACCATCGAATGCTTCTTAATATGTCTTCAATATTTTACATGAATTAGGATGCTCCATATTCCAAGATTTTCAACACCAAATAAAGGAGGCTCCAACAGCCTAGCTTACAAGCTCCAACCTAAAGGATGCTCCAACGCCATGTGCAGGCTCCCAACTGCAATAGCACCACCCTGCCACCCTGAAGTGTTCTCAGGCTCTAACCTTAAGGAGACTCCACTCTCCTGCCTTGCACCACCCTACCGCCCTATTAAGCAAGCTGCAACTTGCCCTAAAGGCTCCAACCTTCAACTCACATTGGCAGACCACATTTCAAAATTTTTAGACTGAATCCACCTAAGCTCTATAATCAATAAAAAATAACCAGCAATACTATCTCTAGTCAAACAACTCTACTAAGTACATTGTTGTAATCAAATCTACCTCTGCTCAATATCAAGATCAACAACAAACACAAATTCTGCTCAAGTTACATGTTCCTCTGTCAAGTCTCTGCTCAACTAATCAATATCCTAGATGCCACTGCTTTTGCTTCTATCCAAAGAACTTTGTAGTACATCAACAGCTAAACATTGTCTATTCACTCATCAAACTGTCAAACCTCATCAAGTGTTCACTACAATATATTTTACTGACAGAACTAACATCAACATCAACCTGTCAAATCATGGGACCTATGCTTATCATATAGAACAAACCCTAGCTTGATTGTTGTAGTCAAACCCTAACTATTCTCAACATTGTCAAACATTGGGTCAGTTGCACACAACAACTCTGCTCAATACTGTGACAATCATCATCAGTGTCTCAAACCCTAATAGTAGCTCTCTTTGACCAATATACTTATAGCAACATACACCTCTTATTGTCAACAAACAGCAGCATCAAACTGACTCTAACAGGGCACTATCAACAAAACGTGACATCATTAAATTCACAGCCATAATACTGCCAACCTAAAAACTTTGTAACCATTGTCACTCCTACCAAATCACTTCAACAAGGTCCATCTCTTAATTCTAAACTTCATGTTTCTTTCCGTTTTTTATTTGGATTAATATTGGCTTCATAATAACCAAACTAAACCATATTATAAATTAAGTGTTCTACAATAGAGTTCTTTTCAGGCCCTCAACCGAATTCAAGCGCCAACCGCAGGAAATTGTTAACCACTAGACAAAATAACAATTTGACCAAAAATTAAAATTAATCTAACCTTTATGCCAAAAAGGAGTCGAACTTGAATCTTCGCTAGAACATTACATGTAGCATCAACTTCATCGTTTGTTGATGGTTGTTATGGCACTCAGTGATCAGGGGCATATAACTTGTAAACGTGAAGTCATTCCCAACTCATTCCTTTTTACCAATCCACAGAAAGCATTTAATTGATTTCAGAAACAAAAAATTTACTACTTCTGCCAGAACATCTACAATCAATATTTGCATAATGGTGAGTTCAGCTGCTATGTTAGTGGATCATCGATATATTTGGTGTTTTGTACACAACCTTGTGCACATACAACAATGGTTTCTATACATATATCCCTAGCTCTATGCTTCACAGCTTTCAATGGTCCTACATCAAGTCTGCAACAACCATTTCGATTCTGGTGCAGGCATCATTGCAGAGTAATAAGAAGGTTCCAGAGGTTGTCAAGATCACATTCCAGAAAGTGATCTTAAGTATCACAATCTAGCATTACATTCTCACTATCTCTTAGTTATGTCTCATCAAAAAAACCTTTGAAGGCATGTTAATCCCAACAGAGCCCAAGAAATTTCAGTTCGAATCCTCCTCAGCATAGTTATAAGCATCAATCCAAAAGATCCATAATTAAACCTACAACTTCTCTGATGTGCCAATAAAAGGAGTCTCGAAATTGTTTCTAAGAACAAACCACAAATCAATGACAAACTGAAGCAACAAAACTTATAGCTTCTTGGCTTTAATGTAAAAATACACAAGAAGTATTTTGTAATAATAATTTATTATATATAAAATTGTATAAGTGATGATTCAATGTTACAATGATGGCCTACCTTATATATCTAGGCATGTGTTCCTTTATGAATGGTCATGTCCTTTGGGGACACACCTCTTCACTAAACTAATCACTAATTAATCATTGTTTTGATGTAGTGTTATTATCCATATATACAATATTTTATACAATTTATGTTCGTAACATTGCCCCTTCCTTCAAAGCTTTGTCCTCAAAGCTTATTGTTGGTAGTTTCCTTCACTTTAACCTCAAATAATTGTCTTCGCTTGGCTCACGTCATGTTTGATAACCTCGAATAATTGTCTTCAAGCCAACCAACACTAGCTTCCCTGCAATGGCAAAAACATCAAGGCAATTTATCACGAGCGCGTGAATGAGATCTATCAAACCCTTTTGGAAATCCTCATCCTTGGCGGCGCGCAAATGAGGTTGGCATGCTCCTGATATCGGGGCAAGAGGCGAATACTCAGGGTGTATGTTTGTTGGGACTTCAAATATTCCATCCACGTCATTGCAGAGAGCAACAATAGAGACCACCATAGCCTTCGGAATATTAAAATGACATACAATCCGCACGTCTTTTCGATCTATTCCCATCGCAAAGGCTATTGTAGACACCACAACTGGAACTTTTCCTGATGCCCAGCCACATTTAGTGCTTGGCTACGAACCCTATCACTCAATCCTACATGATATACACTACAAGAAATGCCATCTTTCAAAAGATGGGCCCCAATATCATCACATGTATTTCGAGCAAGACAATAAGTTATTATGCAGTCTTACTTAGCTGCCTTCAGCAAATCTTGTAAATCAATATATGCATCATTCAATAGGTCTTTGTATCGAACTTCATAAAAGAGATTTGACCGATTAAATGATGTTTGAAGTATTAATGGTTGATGCAAACACAATGACTTTATTACATCCTCTTGCACCTTTCTAGCAGTTGTGGCTGTTAGTGCTAATATTGGCACACCCAAAAGGCAACTTCTTAGGATTGACAATTTGAGGTAACTGGATCCGAAATCATGGCCCTATGATGAAATACAATGTGCCTTATCTATCGCAATGAGATTCAACAAGCCTTGTGAGTGGACTTTCTTTAATTTTGAAATAAAAGCATTATTAAATGTAATGTTTTGTGCATTATTCTCATCATTTTGATCATGGTTTTCTTCCTCACTGTTGTGATATTTCCATCATCTTGTCTCTCAAGATAGTCCTTATCCACCTCACCTTCATCCTCATTATCATCATTCTAATCAGAATCTTCTTCTCTTGCTTCACCTAGTTTTGTTTCTTCACTATCGCTATTATCTTCCTTATTATCGATTTCCCTTCAACATGCTTAACTTCTGCAAATGATTTTTCTAAACACCGAAATGCTTCTTGAATTTTACTAAACTACTCCATGAATTCAGGACGTGAACGTAATGGCATATTGTGCGGCGAACAACGTTCAAAGACTCGCATGGTTATATTGTGCGGCATGGCTTTGATACCACTGAAGCAACAAAACTTATAGCTTGTTAGCTTTAATGTAAAAATACACGAGGTATTTTGTAATAATAATTTATTATATATAAAATTGTATAAGTGATGATTCAATGTTACAATGAGGGCATGCCTTATATATCTAGGCATGTGTCCCTTTATGACTGGTCATGTCCTTTGGGGACACACCTCTTCACTAAACTAATCACTAATTAATCATTGTTTTGATGTAGTGTTATTATCTATATTTACATTATTTTATACAATTTATGTTCGTAACTCAAACCTTTGTTGTCATAGGGCTGAAAGTCTTCAAATGTTAGTTCCAGGGACAAAAAGAACATAAAAAACTTCGTTGTTCTTGATTTGTTCACTTTAGATTGAAATATCGCAGGACAGAAAAGGAACACAATTATTTTAGGTCTATTCTCACTTTGACATGCAACAAGGCTTGAAAATTATGATCGGTACGGATTGAAAATTTTCTCCCTAGTAAGTATTGATGCCACTTGCTTAGTGCATGAATAATGGCCAACATCTCCTTGTGGCAGGTAGACTTCAAGCTTTCCCTTTTATTAATTTTTCGACTTTCATAAGCTATGGGGTGTCCATCTTGCATTAGTACTGCACGAATCCCAAACCCTGAGGCATCACACTCTACCACAAAAGGTTTGGATAAATCAAGGGTTGCCAAAACCGGCGTAGATGACATTATCTCTTTTAAGGATTCGAAGTATTTGTCAGCTCTAGTGTCCCATTGAAAGGAATTTTGCTTTAGTAAATTCTTTAAAGGAGCAATCTCGTGTGCGTAATTCTTTAAGAATCTTCTCTAGTATCCGGTTAATCCAAGGAATCCCCTATGTTTGGATATATTCTTTGGCTTCGGCCACTCTTTGATTGCTTTAATTTTGCTGGGATCCACTTTGACTCCTCCTTTGGATATGATGTGTCCTAGGTATTCAACTTCCTTCTGCTCAAAGGTACATGTTGATAATTTTGAATAAAATTGATTTTCTCAAATACGGTAAGTACTTCTTCTAGATGCTTGAGGTGCTCCTTCCATGTTTTGTTGTAGACAAGGATATCGTCAAAGAAAACCAATACGAGTTTTCGCAAGTATAAACGGAAGAGTTCGTTCATGGTTGCTTGGAAGGTGGCTGGTGCATTTGTTAGACCAAATGGCATTACCTTGAACTCATAGTGTCCTTCATGAGTTTTGAACGCAGTGTTCTCACCGTCTTCTAATCTCACTCGAATTTGATAGTAGCCTGACCTCAAATCTAATTTTGAAAAATATTTTGTGCCATGGAGTTCGTCTAGCATCTCATCAATAAATGGAATGGGAAATTTGTGTTTAATAGTAATCTTTTTTAATCCTCGATAATCTATACACAACCAGAAGGATCCATCTTTCTTCCTGACTAACACTACTGGTGTCGCATATGGACTTTTGCTTTTCATAATGATTCCACATTTTAGCAAATCTTGTATTAGCTTTTCTATCTTTGTTTTATGATGATGGGGAAAGCGATATGGCTTGACATTTACAAGTGTCAAATCTAGTTTAACTTCAATGATGTGTTCAATCTTTCTTTCAAGAGGTAATTTCATCGACAATTCCTGAAATACTTTGTCATATTTTTGGATTAGGGATGTAACTTCAGATCGTTGGTGAGTCCCTTCCATAGATAACAATTCTAACTATTGTTTGCCATCTTTCTTTTTTTCGAAATTTGACTGTTGTTTTCCTCCTTCATGCATCGGGGGTGGAATGTACTTACCAGTGTTTTCTGAATAAGACTTACTTGACCTTCCTTTTGAGTAGTTCCTTGATTTTTCATTACTAGCATAAGGTGTTTTATGGAACTTATATTTTCACTCAATAATTATTGTTGCATGTCTAGCTTCTTCAATGGTTTTGGGCTTATATAGTTTTCATTCTTTTCGAATATACTCTTTAAGCCCACATCTATACATTTTTAGCAGTTCTTCATCTGAGAACCCCCTTTTGTGTTATAGCTAATACTTCCCACTTGCGGGTGCATTCACTTACAAGCCCTTTTTGTTTGAGATGAACGAATTTTTCATAAACATCGTCTTCTTCTTCGTCATGGAACCTCTTGAGCAGGGCATCCACAAAAAAAATTGAAACAAACGAACGAGCCTCACATCTATTGGATCACCATAGGAACTGATCATATGCTTCAGCTTTCAGATTATTGGATGCAGTTATGATCCTCTCTTGCTCACCTCTTGGCGGGTTTGCTCTGAAATAGGCCTCCATTTTATTTACCCACACAATGGCACCCCTATGGTCCTTACCATCATAATTAGGTAATTCCCTTTTAATTTTTTGGTGGTCCCTTTTGAGAAACTTTGTATAATATTGACTTCCTCAAAACTGTATATGCGGTATCTGTGGGACTTCATGCATCGACAGAAATTCAGCACTTGGAAAAACTTCGCCTTTTGGAGTCTTGGCATTTTGTGACGATTCTTGTGTGATTAAGGGATTAAAAGATGGATTGACTCCCATCCGCTGGCTCGGCATTTTCTCAACGTTCTCTATTTTGTTTATATTGTTTGCTATTTGGTCTTGAGTAATAATTATCTTGTCTTGGCCTTTTCCGAGTGCTTCCTGCTTCTTTTCGACATTATCGAGACGCTGACGCATCTTGTCAAGTTCCTCTTGGAATTTCTTGGAATTGTTATCGTCATTATTACTCCCCATTTTGCTCCTTTTCTTCTTGGTGGATCCAATTTTTATTTTTTTAATTAAAGAATAATTTTTTTAATTAATATTTAAATTAGTTAATTTATATAATTATGAACTATATAATAATTATTTACAATATAATTATATAGTTTATTACTTATATAATATGTGATACGAATAATGAACGATGTTCTTGAAGGGGCATTGACCAGCATAAATTTTAGACTGTGAAATGGAGCCAACAACGTTAAAGGAGTTGTCGTAGTTTGGTTAGGTGTCGGATGGGGTTGACGCAACAACAAGGGAATGGTCGCGACACTCTAGAAACAATGAAAATAGGTGATGGGTGGGGTAATGAAAAGACAGGCAGACATAGCAGGTAAGCAGACGACGGACCAGGTGTGATCGATGAGGGTTTGTTGACCTGTAGTGGCACAATATGAACCAGTTGGGGCAAGGCAATGTGGAGGAAACACAGTGATGTAGAACAAGGAGCAGGGTTGGTGACAACCAGCGAATAAAGGAACAGCGGAGGCATGTGACAATGGAGGTTACAGGAACTGGTGACAGTGGATGATCATGATGGAAGAATAGTCGGCACAAGGCGTCGAATGATCAGCAAAGAGCGTCCAATCAGTGCAACAGAGCTCTGATACCACTGTTAGGAAAACCTAGCACTATATGCTAATTTTAATTGAAATTCACAATGAAAATATATATATATATATATATATTGTTGAATGAAAATGAATGAATTACAATGCCTTGGGCGGTTCACCTTAATAGGCATTGACAGGCCACAAGGTTTCTTTCAAAAGTCACATCTTTTGGACATTATTTCCCTTTCATGATTAATGGACATTTAATTAATTAAATTATTAATTGTTAATATTTATGATTTTAATATATTTATCTTAATATTTAGTTATTAATATTTATTCATAACACACAAGGCCATGTTTCTTTCATCTACCAACTAAGCCGATTATCAATCACACTGTTCAAGCATTTTCACAATCATGCTAGCATTTCACATTACAAGGAACTCTAGCTCACTTTCCAGAGAAGAGAATCCACTATAAGGCAGATTCTTCAATGGTTAAGTTGTTAATGAGTAAAGAAATCACTTCTCCAAGTGGTTCCTCAATGAGTCAAGCACCAGAGCTTCAGCCCCAAGGCAACTCCTGGTGATCCATCAACCCTCACAAGTACCTGAGTGATTCTTCCCAAATCCAATAGGGTCATCAAACCACAAGCTTCCAATGGGTTCTTCAGACTTACAGGCAAGCCACGTTCTCTGAAACAAATCACCCAAAAGCCTCCCTCAGAGGGTTCCTTAGTTGGTGCCCCATTTCTCCCAAGGCTCAATTAAATGTTAGAGATTTCTTGACCTCCCTTTCATCTCTCTCTCTCTCTATGTTCTTACACGGAAAATTTGAGCATTGTGTTCTCTGCAAATGCCTTCCTTCTCGAACATGAGCGAGAGAGAAAGCATGTATGAAATTGATTAATTAATTTCCTCCTTCCTTCCCCTAAAAAACAAACTAATTGCCCTTGCTTCCTACGATTGGCACAGCAGTCCAAGACCTTATAGCACAACCCATGTTGCTCTTAAATTTTGTCCTTTCTTTGCTTCTTGTTTGAGTTGAAGGACACTTGGACCAGTCCTTCCTTTTTCAAAGTTAAATTCAATGCACAATCAGCGCATTTAATTCTTTCAACCAACCAGGACTGATATTTAAAAACAACCATTTCCTCAAGCAACCTCCTACCTCAAGCAATGGAATTTGTGTCCTTCTCTTAGCCATTTGGAAATAATTACAATTATTTACCAGAAAAAAAATGTTAGCCAAAGGATGTCACATTCCCCTCTCCCTTGAGGGGGAACACCGTCCTTGGCATTCAATAACCATTTTCTTGGATTTAACTCTCAAGTAAACATGTTCCCCAACTTGCAACTCCTTATGTTGATCCACATAGCTTTTTGCCTATCCTGTGCCACTTTCAAATTATGCATATCACTTGCATTTGTTGCCCCATCTCTTTTAGCAGGCTCTGTAGGGACCCTGCTCATTGGATCACTCCAGTTGATTGGAGTATTGCAACTCCTTCGATAGGGTGCCTCGAACAAGATCATTTTCATAAATTCTTGGCATCCACTGTTGTAGGAAAATTCTACAAGTGCAAGGTACTAGCCCCACTTCATTTGCTAGTGCATTGCATACCTCCTCAACATGTCTTCGAGGATTTTGTTTGTCCTCTCTGTTTGTCCATCCTAATGTGGGTGATAAGTTGTATTGAATGCCAATTCAGTCCCCGACCCTACAAATAGCTCCTTCCAAAACTTGGAGGTGAACTTGGCATCTCTATCTGAAATGGTCTTCTTGGGAACTCCATGCAACCGCACAATCCCATTTATGAAGACTTGAGCCACCTCACTAGCTGAATTTGTAGACTTAAGCCATCTTTGTCCAGGTATAGTGGAATTAATAATATAAACAATACGCACATTCAATAGTGAAAAGAGTGGACTTAAGCCTTTCTTTGCTTCATGTATGAGTTGAAGGACACTTGGACCAATCCTTCCTTTTTCAGTTAAATTCAATGCACTATCAAAAAATTAAATTCTTTCAGCCAACCAGGACTGATATTTAAAAACAACCACTTCCTCAAGCAACCTCCTACCACAAGCAATGGAATTTGTGTCCTTCTCTTAGCCATTTGAAAATAATTAGAATTATTTAAAGAAAGAAAATGTCAACCAAGGGATGTCACATTCCCCTCCCCCTTGAGGGGGAACACCGTCCTTGGCGTTCAATAACCATTTTCTTGGATTTAACACTCAAGTAAACATGTTCCCCAACTTGGAACTCCTTATGTTGATCCGCATAGCTTTTTGTCTGTCCTGTGCCACTTTCAAATTATGCCTATCACTTGCATTTGTTGCCCCATCTCTTTTAGCAAGCTCTGTAGGGACCTTGCTCATTGGATCACTCCAGTTGATTGGAGTATTGCAATTGCTTCAATAAGGTGCCTGGAACAAGCTCATTTTCATATATTCTTGGCATCCACTGTCGTAGGAAAATTCTACAAGTGGAAGGTACTAGCCCCACTTCCTTTGCTAGTGCATTGCATACCTCCTCAACATGTCTTTGAGGATTTTGTTTGTCCTCTCTGTTTGCCCATCCTAATGTGGGTGATAAGTTGTACTAAATGCTAATTCAGTTCCCGATCCTAGAAATAGCTCCTTCCAAAACTTGGAGGTGAACTTGGCATCTCTATCTGAAATGGTCTTCTTGGGAACTCCATGCAACCTCACAATCCCATTTATGAAGACTTGAGCCACCTCACTAGCTGAATTTGTGGACTTAAGCCATCTTTTTCCAGGTATAGTGGAATTAATAACATAAACAATACACACATTCAACTGTGAAATGAGTGCCAAGCTGGATGACCAAATGCAATATACTCGACAAGTGGAAACCTGTTAATTTTAGATAACAACGGTATGATCTATCCTTGAGAGCAATTTACTTCAATTTTCTTATCAGCCCAGTATCAATTTCCAGATTAGCAATCACATTAACATGACAGTAAATGCAGATAGAACATAAATAAAACAGTAGAAGACAAACCCCAATGTGGGGAAACCATTTGCTAAATTCTTCTTATTATTCTCCAAAAGTTCAGCAAAGAGAGAGTACAACATGCAATCTTCACTTGCCCAATCAAAGTGAAATCTGTCCAGTCAAACAGCAACCACATAAAGCCCTAACCAGAAAGTCAACGCTGGTCAACAGGGCAGAATTTGACCTCCAAAATTGCTCGGTCAAACTCGACCTCCAACAACGAATCAAATCAGCCCAAAAACAGTGTGAAAATACTCAATCAAACTTGGTCAATGCTATAAGCAAACCCTTCTGCAGTCAACACTAGTCAAACAATACGGACTACCTCGATTTTTGTGCCCATATATGTGACCTACCCAAATAGAAAATCTCCCACAAAATACGCAGTCAAACATGTCAACGTTGTTGGTTAACACTTGGTCAAACTTTCATAAAATTCAGTCAATGCATAAAAACAATCTTCTTCTTCTTCGCACGTGTGGAGAGAGGTTGTCCTAAAATCTATACCCAATCATAAGAGGAGAGAAAGATGTGTGAGAAGGTGAGTAATGTCCAAATGAGGCAAATGCACCTTCTATTTATATGCAAACGTTGAGGATGAATAGATGTGATTGTTGGGCTTCTGAGCCTACATTAGTTTGTTGGCCGACATTGACAATTTGTCCATAAACAAAATAAATTCATAATTCCATTTGTACATATCACAATGAGACGATCTTTAGATCAATCCTACACCTCTCAAAGTGAGGAATCCAATAAAAATATCAACTGCATCATATGAGTTATCCAATGTGGAGTTTGGCCCTAGTTGCCAAATTTAACACTCCCTCTCAACTAGGAAGAACTCCACTTGCCAAACCATCTGATAATCTATATCATCCCTGCTTTGCTGAACCATGAAGAAATAATGAAGAAGAAAAATGATCGAGAATGTATCATACCATTTTCCACTGACCCGAAGTCAGTCTCCAATAATCGAGAGAGTATCATACTACTCTCCACTGACCAGAAGTCATTTTCCATTAATCCCACATCAATATCAAACATCCTAGCAGAGGGAGTACGGTAGTACAAGATGTGTCCATCAGTGTAGGAATTTACAGGGTAAGTTCCTCAGACAGAACACCAAAGGACACCGCTCACAAACAGATCACAGATCAATACACCAGTATTTTGACGTGCTTAAAACCCTCAAAGAGGGAAACAGTCCATGGCCTGAGCCAACGCGGCCACTTCAAGCAATTTATTAATAAAAGAATGAAAATTTACATAAGCTTCTCTCATGGACGGGTTCACTGATTCCGATTGGGCTGGTGACCCTGATGATCGGAAGTCTACTGCAGGTTATGTGTTCACTCTTGGTTCAGGACATATTACATGGGCTTGCAAGAAACAAGGTGCCATTTCTCTTTCTTCAACAGAAGCAGAGTATCGTGGTGCTGTAGAAGCCAGTAAGGAAGCCTTGTGGCTTCGTCAGATCCTGTCAGAGTTTGGCTTTCAGCAGCAACATCAGACTACACATTGGTGTGAAAATCAAAGTGCCATTCAACTATGCAAAGATCCAGTCCAACATCAGCGCAGCAAACACATTGAACTGCACATGCACTTCATCAGAAAGCTCATCCACGACCATGTACTTGAAGTGCAATAATGTTCAACAAATGATCAAGTTGCAGACATCTTTACAAAGGCTCTCACAGAGGCGAAGTTTACTAAACTTCGATTTATGGTTGGAGTTCAGGAAGTTGTCACTAAGGGGGGATAGGCTCTAGTGCCTCCTTCCTTCTCCTATTGTGTCATATTTGTAAATCCTTTAATCCTATCCCAAGTTGTTCTTAAGGGGGGATGTTAGGATATTCCGACACATAGGAAATAGTTAAGTATAACTTGGTCTAGTATAGAGTTAGGTAAAGTGTGTTTCTTTACTATGTACATTTTGTAACTTACAATCCGACGGTCACAATATGTAGTGATCCGACGGTTCATTCTCTCCTTGGTATTACCGACACTTGATCCGTGGCTTAACACCCGATTGGTCCATGATCTCTATTTAAAGAGCATGGAGGGTCATTTGTAGGGCAACCGTCCATGAGAGAAGTTTATGTAAATTTTCATTCTTCTATTAATAAATTGCCTGAAGTGGCTGCGTTGGCTCAAGCCGTGCACTGTTTCCCTCTTTGCGGGTTTTAACCACGTCAAAATACTGGTGTATCGATCTGTGATCTGTTTGTGAGCGGTGTCCTTTGGTGTTCTGTCTGAGGAACTTACCCTGTAAATTCTTACATGGTATCAGAGTTATTTGAGGGCCGCGTGCGTTGGTGATCCAAATCTGAATCCGGTAGAACTACATCCGACTACCGTTTCCTAGATCTACTGTTTCTGACTGCTTTCGGGCCGAGAAGACTGCTCTGTTGTGTTAGGAGCATCTGTTTCAGTGAAGAACCCCTTTCGTTTCACGCGAAAACGTTTCCGGTAGCCCTAGCTACGTCATTTTTAAGATCTGGAGGTATACAGTGTTTATTTGCAGTTTCTAGTTATTTTCTCTCTGTTTATTATTTCGGTTTATTTAGCTTTTTTTATTACCGGATCTATACCTTTCATTTCTGCGTATGCTCTTTGCCCCGCGACTCTTTGCGATCTAGGCAAATCAGGAACAGAAAAGAAGGATTTTTCTCATGCGTATGCTCTTTTCAGCTGCACCTTAGTGTGATCTCGGAAAATCAGAAACATTGAGGAAAATATTTAGTTTCCAAGTAAAGCTAACCTCAAGCCGTAAGGCTTGCTTGTGTTTGTATGTCCGTGTTGGGTTTTGTGTTTTTTGTTTTGTAGGGAAAAAGAGCTTTCTCAAGCAAGCACGCAACCCAAAGCTTCAGTGACTAAACCCCCCCCCCCCTCTCTCTCTCTCAAACTTTTAGTTTAGCTCACTTGGTCCAAAGCTAATTTATGAGAGTAGAGGTCTTGAATTCAAGTCTCCTTTTTGTGGGGGCGGATTTTTCATTTCCGCACATCCCCACACTTCGTCGGCATCTTCATCAACTTTTCTTCAAAAAGCCATAACTTCTTCATCCGGAAGCCGTTTTCAGAACCGTTTTTTTTTAACCAGCCTAATTTTTCGAGATCTTTCCATTGGAACACTTAGTTTCAACATCTATAGCTTCAGCTTTTGTTAAAATGGAAAGTCCATGCCAAGTTATTCTTGAGAACACCAACTACTTTCAATGGTGGTTCTACATTGTGGATTTACTTAGAAGTAAAGGTCTCTACAGAATAGCCTCAAGCCAGAAAACCAAACCGAAAGATGAAGATAAGGCAGCTAAATGGGAAAATAGGCAAGATCAAGCACGTGGGTTGATAGGGATGTCTATTTCTCCCGATCTTAGATTCCATATTGCAGAACTTGATACTCCTGAGGAAGCAATGAAACAGATCACTAAAGTTTTTGGAATTAAAAATGAACTTAAAGCCCATCAACTCGAAAATGGGTTGCTTACATTGGACCCCAATAATTTTTCTTGCATTGAAGATTTTTTGTCCAAGTTCAAGACCCTTAGACTTCTCTTGGAAGGTGTTAAGGTTAAGAAAGAAGATAGTAGCCTTATCTATTCCATTCTTACTAAGTTGGGACCAGCCTATTCTGTGTTTATTTCCACCTTCCATTCTACAAGAGAAGCCTTCATTTCTCAAGGACAAGCCTACAAGCCCCCTTCCTTTGATTCCTTTAGTATTATTTAATAAGAGAACAAGAAAAACTCTTACACCTTGGTCTTCTTAATCTTGGAAACTCTTCTAAGAAAGCGTTAGCCACCCAGCAGCAACCAAATTCAAAGAATCCTAAGAAGTTGTATCCTAAAAGGAATGGTCCTAAACCAAACAAGGGTCCTAAGCAATTTCAGCTCAAAATGAAAAATCATTTCAACAAAATGATAAGACAAATAAAAACAAAGGGAAGAAGACTGATAGACATTGCAACTTTTGTAATCGAGATGGCCACTTAGAATCCAAATGCTTTAAGAAGATGGAAGCCTAGGAAGCAGCAATGAAGAAGAATAACATCCATTTGGAGCAATCTTCAACTTCAACTTCATCTTCAGGAATAGCACTTTCTGCATGTGGTTGTCAAGCATCTCGGTCTGGCTATGCACTAAATGTGTCTTCTTCTCATTCTCACGAGTGGCTCATTGATTCTGGAGCTTCTTATCACATGGCCAAAAACAAAGCCATGTTTTCTTCTTTAAATGATTGTAACACCAAAAATATATATGTTGGTGATGATAGATCTCTTAGTGTTGTAGGGACTGGAACTGTTCATATAGACAATGGTCAATTTAATGATGTATTATGTGTTCCAACCTTATCTCGCAACCTTCTATCTGTATATCAGATAACTCATTCAGGTGAAGTTAAAATCGTTGAATTTTCACCTCACGATGTTGTAATTAAAAACCTAAGAGATCCTAGACAGATTTTAGCTATTGGCATTGCTGATGATACTACAAGGTTGTATAAGTTTCACAACTTTGGGTCATCAAATCTTCCCTCGATATTTGTTACTCATAATGATGAAGTGAGCAAACTTTGGCATGAGCAATTTGGTCACTTAAACTATCGCTCTCTTCAGAATCTATGTAAAGAAAATATGGTGGCAGGTCTTCCAATGGTATCTTGCAGAGATGGTGTTTGTTCCGGATGTGTACTCGGAAAACATCATCGGGACAGTTTTGAAAAACGTGCCTCTTGGCACGCCTCAGCCCCTTTACAGCTTGTGCATAGTGATTTATGTGGTCCACTTCCAATTGTTTCATTCTCTGGCTACAAGTATTTCTTAACTTTCATTGATGATTTCTCCAGACGCACTTGGGTATACTTCTTAAAACTCAAGTGTGAAGTATTTAACATGTTCTTGGCCTTTAAGGTCTTTGTTGAAAAACAATCTGGACATCAAATTCTTAAGCTAAGATCTGATAATGGCGGAGAATATGTTAACAACAAATTCATCAACTTTTGCACTGAGAATGGAATTCAAATGCAACATATTGTTCCATATACTCCACAACAAAATGGTGTAGCTGAAAGGAAGAATCGCACCTTAAAGGAAATGGTTAATTGTATGCTTCAATCTAAAGGACTTAGTCTTAAATTCTTAATTATTGGGCAGAAGCAATTAACTGTGCAAATTACATAATAAATCGCACTCCTACTAAGGTTTTAAAGAATATCACTCCAGAAGAAGCATGGAGCTCAATTAAACCAGATGTAAGTCACTTTCGTGTTTTTGGAAGTGAAGCATGGGCCCATATTCCAGATGAAAAACATAAAGCTTTAGAACCTAAGAGTGAAAAATGTATTTTTGTTGGATATTCTGAAGATGTCAAAGGATATAGACTTATTCCACTTAAGTCCAAAAATGTTATCATTAGAAGAGATGTAAAGTTTGCTGAAAATATATCGGCCTACGAGCCTAGTTCGACGGATGTGCCACCTCTCCCTATCTCTTCTACTTTTGAAAATATTTCTTCTTCAGATGATGAAAGCGAGGATGAAAATCCTCCCCCACCTTCTCAGGATCCTCCTTCAGCTCCTCAACTTCCGAAATGGGTCCGTGCTACTCGGGATGCAGTAGGTGATCTTGCCGGTGATCCTACATATCAGCGACGTACACGTTCTCAGTT
This sequence comes from Pinus tabuliformis, assembly GCA_031772625.1. Lineage (NCBI taxonomy): Eukaryota > Viridiplantae > Streptophyta > Pinopsida > Pinales > Pinaceae > Pinus > Pinus tabuliformis. The sequence continues at coordinate 52,664,863 of CM062813.1, forward strand.
TGATAGAGCCTCTTCTTTACTGGCTCAAGCTTCAGTGAATTATGATCCTGACACCTTTGCAGAAGCTTCAGGCCATCCAGATTGGGAAGCAGCTATGAATGAAGAATATCATTCATTATTGACAAATGATACATGGGATCTTGTTCCTCTACCAAAGGGACGAAAACTTATTAGATGCAAATGGGTTTACAGAACCAAGTATGGACCAGATGGGAAAGTTGATAAACATAAAGCTCGTCTTGTTGCTAAGGGTTTTTCACAAGTTGAAGGCACTGACTACACTGAAACCTTCTCCCCTGTTGCCAAAATGAACTCTATCCGCCTTATTCTTTCCCTTGCTGCCTCTTTCAAATGGGAAGTCCATCAGATGGATGTTAAATCTGCCTTCTTGCATGGGGACTTGCATGAAGAAATCTATATGGAACAACCTATTGGCTTTATACAAACAGACTCCAGCCTTGTATGTCGGCTTAAGAAATCCCTTTATGGTCTCAAGCAAGCTCCTCAAGCTTGGTATGCCAAAATGGATAACTTTCTTTTAGAAAATGGCTTTTCTAGGTGTCATTCTGACAATACTATCTACACCAAGAAAGTAGGCCAGTCTCTTATCATTCTTGTTCTTTATGTTGATGATCTTATCCTGACTGGTAGTGATCCCAACCTTATAAACCATGTGAAGTCTAGCCTTAAAAGGAAGTTTGAAATGACAGACTTAGGACACTTACATTATTTTCTTGGTCTTCAAGTCTTGCAATCTAAGGAAGGTATTTCCCTTTCCCAGTCCAAGTATGCCTGTGATATTCTAAGCCATTTTCACATGGAAGACTGTAAGCCAGCCCCTTCTCCTTTTCAGTCTGGAGTCAAACTTTCAGTCACTTGTACTTCTCTTGAAGTTGATTCTACCTTATACCGTCAACATGTAGGAAAACTTTTGTATCTAACCCATACTCGTCCTGACCTTTCCTTTGTCGTTGGCCTTGTTGCTCGATTTATGCAAAACCCACATGAAAGTCATTGGAAAGCAGCTAAAAGAATACTTCGTTATGTTCGAGGTACAGTTCAGTTTGGAATTCATTACAGTGCCGAAGCAGCTCCTCTATTGGTTGGTTTCACTGATTCCGATTGGGTTGGTGACCCTGATGATCGGAAGTCTACTGCAGGTTATGTGTTCACTCTTGGTTCAAGACCTATTACATGGGCTTGCAAGAAACAAGGTGCCATTTCTCTTTCTTCAGCAGAAGCAGAGTATCGTGGTGCTATAGAACCCAGTAAGGAAGCCTTGTGGCTTCGTCAGATCCTATCAGAGTTTATGCAAAACCCACCAGATCACAGATCACAAATCAATACACAAGTATTTTGACGTGGTTAAAACCCTCAAAGAGGGAAGCAATCCACGACCTGAGCCAACGCGGCCACTTCAGGCAATTTATTAATAAAAGAATGAAAATTTACAGAAGCTTCTCTCATGGACAGTTGCCCTACAAATGACCCTCCATGCTCTTTAAATAGAGATCATGGACCAATCGGGTGTTAAGCCACGGATCAAGTGTCGATAACACCGAGGAGATAATGAACTATCGGATCACTACATATCGTGACCGTCAGATTGTAAGTTACAAAATGTACATAGTAAAGAAACACACTTTACCTAAATCTATACTAGACCAAGTTATACTTAACTATTTCCTATGTGTCGGAATATCCTAACAATCGGTAGTACTATGGTCCCTATTCTCATTTCCCTACTCATTGGCCAGATGAGAGGTACTTCCCATGATTCCCAGAGAGCATGGGTAGGATGTACCAGCGGAGAAGGTGAACCACTCATCCTCATCATATGCCATAGGAGAAGGTGAACCACTCATCCTATGCATATCTCAACATGGGGTATCACAGGGCATGGTGAACCACTCATCATATGCATATCTCAACATGGGGTATCACAGGGCACGGTGAACCACTCACCTAATGATCGCTCATCGCTCCAAGAACTACCCCAAGCCCCCTGAAGCTCCCAAAGCTCAACATCCATCTCATACAAGACCCTCATAAGAGGGTCAATCTAGTGTTGCACTAATCACGATTTTATCGCGTTTATATCGTAAAATCGCGGTTTTTTAAAACCGGCAATATTATCGCCCGATAAATACAAACTTTTTTTTCGGTGATTTTTTCCCATAAAATCGCGGGAAAAAATAAATAAATAAAAATAAAAATAAAAAATTGCGATTTTTTATTTTTTATTTTTTATTTTTTATTTTTTATTTTCTTTTATGAGGAGGAGGAGGTGACACAACCTACCCAAGCTACTCTTGTCACCAATAGAGGACGTGGTCTACCTCCTGTAGCTCCTAGTTCTTCAGCGTCTAGAGCACAGCAGAGTCCACTGCCAACTCCACCAACATCTACATCTAAAGGGGCAGAGGAAATCAGTAGTATAATATTATTAGACTTTAGTTATTTGGTTCATTAACTTCATTTCATTGTATATTAATATGACATTATGACTCATGATATGAGATACATTATTATATTTTTTGTTGATATTTTGAGGCTGACTTGCGACTCTGGAGTCATGGGTCAAGACTTACTATTCAGGACATGATTCACTGTTATGTGTGATGTAACACTAGAAATGATATTACACATCTTATATATTAGTTCTTTCACATATTTATGACTCAATGTATTTATTTTATGTTGTAGATGTTTTAGAATATTAAAAAAATTGAAAAATGATGAAAATTTTTGTATTTTACGATTTTTTTCCCAATTTTTACGATTTTTTCCGATTTTTTCCCCTCACCGATAATATCCCGATAACGATTAATGCAACATTGGGTCAATCCATGACTCCAAGTCGTTCACGGAAGGTTCAGAATGAGATGATCTTTAGATCAATCCTACACCACTCAAAGAGAGGAATCCAATAAAAATATCAACTGCATCATATGAGCCGCTGTCCAAGGTGGAGTTTGGCCCTAGTTGCCAAATTTTACAAAACCACTAACCATAATGAAGAGGTTCTCACCATACAAGCTTCAAAAAAGACAGATTCCGTGCTCATAAGTTAGTCATCCAGAATTGTATCTTTAGAATATGAATCGCCCACACACACACACACATATATAGAGAGAGAGAGATAGATGCATCAACAACCAAGGATATCATAACACACACTCTCTCTCTCTGACACACACACACACACACATATATATCAAGAGAGAGAGAGAGAGAGAGATGCACTAACAACCAAGTGTATCATAACCTAGAATACACAACAGCAATTTTCAACATATATAAATTCCTTGACCATGAAAAGCATGCCAATTGAGATAGTATATCAAACTCAACATGGCACACTCTCTATTTGAATAAAACTATGAAGCTTCTCTCTTTTTAGCATACAGCATGATCAATACTGGCAGCCACCACAGCATCAGAAATCAATACTCCTACCTAGTTCCATAGTTGCAGCTTCTCTCTTTTTAGCATACAGCATGATCAATACTGGCAGCCACCACAGCATCAGAAATCAATACTCCTACCTAGTTCCATAGTTGCAGCAAATGGCATTTTTTTCAACAACTCGAATTTCATTGGATCCCATGCAGTGGCAAATTTAACTGGTCAGGAAGACTTTTTTTAATAAATTTCATAAATAAATGTTACGGTATATTTTGTTAAACTTGAAATGAATAAAAACAAATGTATGTATGTATGTATAGATATGCTCAATCTTGACATTTAATTTGACATATTTTTGGGTCAGATTTGAAGTTAAAAATATTTGTAGTTTCCTGTTTGAAATTATGAAGTTATAATGGAATTCACTTAATTGTCATTAATCAACTTAATGGTGAATTTTATTATGTTTTTTATTTGCAATGTAAAACGTTTTTTCAGCTTTCATTGTCCCCAAATTTGAAGACAAACCGGGTGACTTGACCTACTTGTTCATCGTTCTAAATCATCACTGTAAGTCAAACAAACACTGTGATTACCAGTCAGTATTCGTTTCTGCATAATGCCAAGAAGCATGTAAATTTGTGGAAATAACTCCATGGCATCATCATATCTGTAGGCTGACAGCATTTCTAAAACATATCCAAGATGATAAAAGAAGGAAAGCATTAGAATGTCCAATTTTAGAGATTGTGCTGACTTCTACCAACCAGACAATCTGTCCAATATGAAAGTTGTCAACCCTAGAATCATACCTGAGAACACATGTCCTTTGATGAAGAGGACTGTCTGAACTGTCAAGGGATCGCAGAATGATCAATGGAAAAAATATACCTATTTCTGCCTGCAAATCCGTTTGCCGTTAGATATTAACATGTGTTGCACCGTGTACAGAGAAACACTACCTGACCTATATGTTTTCATGAAAGCATTTTTCGTATCAGGTTCAGTTAAAGAAGATGAACAGAATCTTCCTACCTTCAAGCTTTCTCTGAACCGCAGTAACAATACAGTGAAAATACCTGAAGCATACTGAAACAAACAGCAAAAGATTTATCGTATACTAAAATATTGAGAAACAAAAATAGATATATCCGAGTCACAACAGCTATCCACGTATTGAATAACATAAGAAATAGCCTGCGTCATCCTTATGAAGCTGATAAGTACAAGATGATAAGAAACTTATGAAGCTCGAGACTACTAACCTGAAAAATTGATGGCGATGAGGAAACACATGCCCTGAGCAATGCATATGAAAGGTAGGATTTGACTGAGTCAATAAAATGAAAATTGATAGTGAAAGAGGGGCTAACACCTTCTAACAATCCCTGCAAAACATGATGCTCTCGTTACACTGCATTCACTTCTCATAAATAAACAAGCATGAAGCATCCAGGTGGCAGGAACTAACCTGAAGCAGCTCAAGTGAAAGAAGCTTCATTTTTGTAACGAACTCATCAGTTTCTTCCTTCAAAGACATCTGTGAAAGACCAGTTTCAATCAAATTGACCTATGCAAATTGTAGATGAATTTGAAATCCAAACAAAATTATTATTCATCATATATGCTTTATACAATTAAGACTTACTTTAGTCATTTAATACATTCTCTGTAAAGCATATACTGACAGTTAGGATACAATATATACAAACTTTAGCCTTGGCAAGAAAACCAGTACATATACACACCTTACAGAGGGTCCGGAAAACCAGTAAAGCATCCTGTTGCGATACACTCATGCTTTCTAGATCAATTCCTCTAAAAACAATTAAAAAACACACTTAACAAAATATTATAAATTTTAATCATGTACAAGACTTTTAGTAAATTTGGGACAGATTGGATAATCTTCCTACTTCGCCTCAAAAGTAACAATTGGTAAAGAAGCATAACTCTTGGCCCACTTGAAACTAGAACCCTTACCCTGCTGTCCTTTCACTATCTTCTGAATTGACAGCCTTGTCTAAAGCAGCCTCCAAACCCTAAAAGCAGTATTTACAGAAAATCAATACTAACTAGAGATCTAAAGTTGGATTACACAATGGATGAGATGATTCATAATTAAGCAAAAGGTACACCCAACCTTTATATCTGCACCTCCAGCAAGATGTTGGAGTTCCTCTACAGATATAACGGCTGCATCTCTCAATCTGTCCAGGGAAAGAGCATCGCCTAGTGTTGTAGCTCCTGCATCTTTTCCATCTTCATTAGAGGAGCTCTCCATCACAATTTCCTGACTTCCCTGTTTAAATGTTTCTGAGGTGGAATTGTTGTGCTGTATAGGAGGGTCAGTTGCAGAAGGTATAGGAGGATTGGATGTGTTTGCTGTATGAAGAGGAACACAAACCTGATTCTGCACACAAAAACTAAATATCAAGAATCGCCCATAACAGAATCTCAAACTTGACAAAATAGACAACACAGTGGATATTCAATTAAATGGAAGCAAGAATCACCACCCTTTCATCAGTTTCCATCCTCCTGAAGACAGTGCTGATCATTTGAGAAAGCATAGCCTTTGCTGTAGCCTGATTTATTGCACTCTTGCTAAGACAGACACAATATGAATAGTTTAAATAGTTACATATGATAACTTTAACAGAAAATAGAGGTATTCAAAATTTTGCTTGAACATTATAAGATTGGGATATCTGAGATATAGAGTTTACCTGTTAAGTGCAATATTATAGCATGTGCGTATCACAGTTAGAAGACACTCTCCATGAACTGCAATTAATTTTACCATAGAGATATGTGAGAAATTTGCTGCCATTTTCTTACTTAGCCACTTTAAAATGCAAGGTAATGAACATCTCTTCCCATTAAGGTCAATTTTTAACACACTCAGATAAAACTTCAAAACCCACATGGCATATATGAGTAAGCTAACAAAAGTAAACATTGATTATCAACATTTAAAGTAACCAATGAAGTTGGACAAAAACATTACCCGATAAGATAGGATAAGATAGATTTTTTACTATCCAACAAATAATCAAGAAAAAGGTCAATGAAACTAGAGAGTACAACCAGTCCAGTCGTCAATAGACTAAGGGAATGTCTAGAACATTCCTTTAATACTGAGCTGTTAAAAATAAAATGACACGACGGAGAAAAATGTAGAGTGGTAGGATCAAGGTACAGCAGAGGAGGAAAATCATATGAGGCACAATGCCCTAGCTGAACATAAGCATAACAGAAAATAAAGTTGGAGGAAAATGAGGCATAATAAGTACCCTCGTCTCCATCAAACAATGTGAAGGGACTGAACTAATGCAAAGCCTGATGGCTTGGAGGTTTGATGAACAACCCTCAGACGAGCTCTAGAGTGAAACACACGCACTCTCTCCTAACATTTGATATCAAAGCCCGAGTAGTTGTTTGGCATTTGTCTAGCTCTGTGCCAACAAGTGCCTAGTTCAAATCCCCTAGGTGAGGTGCATTAATATACACCAATGAGCTTAATAAAGATGACATTCGAGCAGCAACCATCTAGTTCTAGCAATTACAAACGAACATACAAATTTAAAGTAGACCATTAACTTATGGAATAAAATAAGCTATCCAGCAATTGTCCACAATAACATGGCCAAATAGTTATGTTTACAAAATATGCCCTCTGCACACCAAAGTATGAAGATCAAAAGATCCAAAACAATAAACTTACTTAGTGGCTACATACTTTGAATTTATCATCTCTGGCATAAAGTAGTGAAAATGGAGAAACAATTACTGTAATATCTATGATTCTATCTACCATTACCTCCTCTTTGCACCACCACAATTGCTGTGTGCGCATCCATGTGGTGTGAGTGGCGCCAAAGCAAGATGAAGATATGTAGAAGAATATGTATGTAAAACTGAAGATGGAGACACTAGTGACAGAGCTGGAGTCCTAATCATGGGTACCATGACAGTGGATGGGAGTGGCATCTTAGCCCAATCAACATCATCCATCAGAGCATTCTCCAATTGCTCTAAATCCAATATTCCATCCTCCAAATTACCCCATCTAGATTGTTCTCCCAAATCAACAAGTTTTATCCAGGTTTTCCTCCTCATAGTAATGGGACAACAATCACAAGTTGTAATGAACATAAACCAAGCTCTCTAACAGGTAGACATTCAACCTATTTCTTTTAATGTTATGGATGAAAGTGTAGGTGCTCCAACACCTCTCTACAAAAGAAGTGTTCACCAACTCTGAAAGCACCCATGTTTCCAACTGTCGTAGCTGTTGTGTAGCACCATCATGCATGTTCCACCATTAAAGACAACTCAAATTCACTTGATCTCTAATGGCATGGTTGTTCCCAAAGGCACCATTGTTAAGGATGTAGTGGCTCAATTGTCTTTGAATGGTCTCAAACTCCCCATCAGGGACCAACTTGTCTAATGCTTTCATATAACCAACTTGAAGCTCTAGATCTTGGTTTAGCTTTTTCATGGACCAACCATCAGGTGCTAGTGATGAAGACCATGATAGATAATAATATCTTTGGTGTAAGAACATATGCTAAGGCATGTAGTGGGATATTTAGCATTTCACGCCATATTTCCACCTCTACATGAGTATGATTATACAAGTTGATATCTCTAGGCTGAACAATGTCTTTAATCTGCCCTAGCATGTTATCTATCTACTCATACACTTCCCTAGTGATTGCCCAATCGAAATCTACAAACTTAATCATGTGATAAATTATTAAATTGGCTTGGTGAATTGCAAGACCTACCAAACTTGTGACCAACACTCACTGTCAAGAAAAGTCCCCTTCACTACATTAGCACCACCTCTATCAGTGTTTAGTTCATCTCATGCACCACTAGTCACCATAGCACCCAAAGCTTGTCTCACCTTCGATGGGCGCCTAAAGGAGAGGAAATAAATAGAAAATCTGGTTTTTGCAATTTTAAGTGGTTCCAACCTATTGTGAGTGCCATAAAAGTAATTCACACTTGTATGCTCATTGACAAATCTGATGAGTTGCTTCCCACTCTTGTAAATGTCATTACTCCATCCACATTCTTTATGGTTTACATTATCATGCGTCAAAAGGTTCAACGCGTGCACCAAACACCCAACCTAGAGATGTGTGGATGAACTCACTCAATGACCATTCAATGAGTTTACCTACTCCAATACAATTTCTCACATTATCAACGATTACTTGAATCACATTAGAAGGACCAAGAACATTAACGGTTTTCAATAGGAGCTTTAAAATTTCTAGAGCAAATGCAATGATCGAAGAGGAGTCATGTGTTGCAAGAAACACAGCATCAATTGCAGAAACACCAAAACATTTATCAAGTGTTGGTTTCTAACATTTGTCCACCCATCAGATACAATAGGTACCACAAAATCCTCCCCACTCTTCTATAAAACATATTAATTTTATGAATTTTTGTTCTTCACTCATCTAGCAACACAGTTCCAGCTTTCTCATGAAAAAATATAATGTGCAAGGGTGTCATTAGTGTTATGAGACATGGTTGAATCTACAATTTGACAAACTGATTGATTTTCAAATAAATTGGTCCAACTTGGAAGCAAACTTTGCTAGAGGCCAAGTGATGGTTGTCATTTACTTATGAAGTGGTTCACCTCCTTGTTTCGAAGGGGAAGGCATGAAAGTCTATGGAGATATAATAGATGTACTTGGAAGCGTACTTTGCTAGAGGCCGAGAGGTGGTTGTTCTTTATAAAGCAATTCAACTCCTCATTTTGAAGGAGAAGCATGAAAGGGGATGGAGATTGTATCCATTGGGGGCTACATTGACGGCCTTAACCATATCAAGGTAAAATATCGGGAGCAAAGCACAACAAGCATAGAGAAGCTGCACCACTTACCATCCACCTCATCCCTAATACCAATATCCTTAGTCACCAAGTTCGGCGAATTTGAACGAATAAGTTCCAAATTTGCCGAACTTCAAACAAATACGAACTTATTCGTTCAAGTTCGCTGAATTTTATGGCGAACTCGAATTTAATAACGAACACGAATTTAATGACGAACAAAATCGATTAAGTTCGTTTAGGGTTCGAAGAAAATCGTTTTGGTTCGAATTGTTTTGCTGTTTTAAATAAATTTCCAAATCAATTGCGGGCCCGTTTTACCAAATCAATTGCGGGTTTCATTGTTCACCGGAGGGTTAGACTGTTAGTTTCATTGTTTGCGCCGTGCGGAGGGTTTGAATCGTTTGATACACAGTTACACTCCCAGTCTACAGACTACCACCGAGCACCGACGACCGTCGACCACTGACCTCGGTCCTCAACCGAACTCCGAGTCTCCACGTGAGCAACATACTGATACACATAACACAGCTCGGCTCTTGACTGAGGACTCCTGCTGCCTCACGCTCTCAGGCTTCAGCCTTCAGCTCGGCTTTGAAGTTGACTCCTGCACCGTGCACACCGAGCAGTCTTGACTCCTGCACGCCGAGCAGTGCACACTGCACAGTAACTTGTAAGTTTATAAATTTACGCCATCATGAGTAATCAGCTCTACTACAGTATGATCATACTACTGCCTATGTTCATATAAGATGACTGTTGTAGATTTAACCCTTCACTTTAATATTTTCAAAGTACAGTACAAATAACAAAGGGCTCATACCTTAGATGATATCAAATAGTCTGGTCATCATGGATTTGGATAGGCTGTCACCGTGCACGTACCTTAATCTGCCCTTTCAAGCAAGCCTTAATCTGATCTTAGTCCCTTTAACTATGACCTTAACTTCCTCCTTTTCTGCTGCCAAAATCGGACCTGATATGCCTCTCAGGATCACTGTGATCTGAGATAGATAATCCTCAAACTCAGCTGCTAATCAGTAACTTATACTGCAGCCTAATATGAAAATAATGTGGCCTTTTTCTCAGGATTAGGATGACCTTTAGACAGTAAAAATTACACTTAAAAGATGCCCTCAGATCTATCATAGACAATCGATTGCATGCCTTTTCATCTGCCTCAGATATGTCCTAAAATAGGTTTCAAAGCAGGCTCAGAAGAGGTCTGAAATCATGCTTCAGATCAGGCCAAAGATAGGCCTCAGAACCAGCCGAAGTGTGGCCCAGAACTAGCCTCAGACTTGGCCTTCAATAGTCTCAGAGATGGCCGAAACAGGCCTCAGAAAGAGGGCTGAAACAGGCCTCAGAAAGAGGGCCGAAACTGAGCCTTAGAATTGGCCTAAATTTGCTTGAACTGATAATTTTTTATATAAAATTTAGTTTCAAATTTTCATAATTTAATTTTGCAAAAAAAAAACTAATGAAAATATAAATTCAAAAAAAATTGCAGACATTTCAGACTTCAAGCCTTCACTAGTTTTCAACAATCAGAGGTTCAAAACCTTCAAATTTCAATGGCACCCCCAAAATCAACTGTTGTAGTTTGGAATTTGTCAAAAACAACGGTTATAATCTTTCATGTCAGCTGTGTGGACATAATTTCACTGGCACTTTAACTAGAGCAATGGATCACCTTCTCGGTATTAGCAATGGAAGTGGAGGTGGTGTTGAACCCTGCACTAAGATCACTGACGAACAAAAATCCACACTGCAAAAAGACCATTCCAATTCACAGATGCAAAAGGAGAAAAGGGTAAATAAGAGGCAGCGAATTGAGAAGGAGATTGCCATGTCTTCCTCCAACACCATTAATTCAATCTCAAACATTGAAGGATCAAGTTCTACTCAAGCAAAAACAGGTGGAACCAAAACATTAAATCAATTCTGGAAACCTGTTGAGAAACAGGAAGTTGATGATGTTGTTGCAGAATTCTTTTATGCATGTGCAATTTCCTTTAATGTGGCGAGGAGTCCATATTTTAAAAATGTAATTAAAAAGGCCATTGATTTTGGGAAGGGCTATGTTCCTCCCGGATCTAAAGCTTTAAGGACAACTTTGCTAAAGAAAGCAAAAGACAGAGTGACAGGAAAGTTGGCTGAGATTAAAGAGTTTGGAAGATTACAGGGTGCACAATTTTGAGTGATGGTTGGTCAGATTTGTGTCATCGCCCATTGATCAATGTGCTTGTTTATTATCCTCAAGGGGTACTTTTCTTGAAGGCAATAAATGCAATGGATTGAGTGAAGACATCAAAATTTATTTTTGGAATTTTGGATGAAGCGATTCCAGAGGTTGGGGTGGAAAATGTTGTCCATGTTATTAGAGATAATGCATCAAATTGTGGTGGTGCAGGGAAGCTGATTATGGAAAAGTATAATCAGATTTATTGGACCCCTTATGCAGCTCACTGCTTGGATTTAATGTTGCATGACTTAGCCAAATTTCCTTGGGTCGATGAGACAATCCGAAGAGCCAAAACAATTGCAAACTTCATCATCAACCATCGTCTCACTTTGAGCATATACAAGAAGAATGCATCAAAAGAGTTGTTGAGGCCTTGTGATACAAGGTTTGCCACTTTTTATATTACTCTGAAAAGAGTTGTTGAGGAAAAAGCGAGCCTAAGACCTGTTTTTTGCAACACTGAGTGGGAGAGATCTACCCTTTCAAAAGAAACTAAGGGGAAAAATGTTGAACACATAGTGCTCAATAATGAGTTTTGGGAAAATGCAAACAAGGTTTTAAAATTTGTGGCCCAATTGTTAATGTGCTCCGCATGGTTGATGGTGACAAACCTTGTATGGGTTTTGTTTATGAAAGCATTGATCGTTGCAAAGAGACCATTGCAACTGCTTTTAATAATGTGGAAGCTGATTACAAGGAGATATGGGATTTAATTGATCAAAGATGGAAGATGATGCATAGTCCATTACATGCAGCAGCATGCTATTTGGACCCTAGATTGTTTGGGTTACCAAGACATAGGGATGAAGAAATCATGAATGGACATATCCAGTCTATTGAGAAGCTAAATCCAGATCCAGAAATTGCAGGTTTGATCAGAGGTTAGTTGAGGGCATACAGGTCAGAAGAAGGGTTATTTGGAACACAATCAGTAAAGTATGATAGGAGCAGAAGTGATCCAGTAGTATGGTGGGAATTTTATGGTTCAAGGGCACCAAAATTGCAAAATTTTGCAATTCGTATCTTAAGCCAAGGATCAAGTGCATCAGCATGTGAAAGGAATTGGAGTTCCTTTGACCACATTCATTCCAAGAAAAGAAATAGATTGTTATCTGGAAGATTAGAAGATCTTGTTTATGTTCGTAGTAACTTGCAGTTGGCATTGAAGAATGTGGCTAAAGAGTCATCCAATTCCTCTACTCCGTGGATCGATCATGTTCCAAATGCATCAATGGATGACGCTGATTTGTACATTGATAGTGACATTGACAGGGAATTGACTGATGAATCTGATGTTGAAGCATCTAGCGGATTCACAACTCCTACTGCTCTTGATGACATAGAACTTTTTGATATAACAAGTGGGCCACAGGAACATCAAGAATAAAACTTGTGTTCCTGTTTTAGATTTCTAGTTTACTTTTTGCATGAACAATTTTCTAAAACTGCCAAGCTACTTTAAAGTTTAAACTTTCGAGTTTATATATTTTGAATACTTTTTTATCAGATTGTTTTTCAATATATGAAATCTGATATGGCCCATGGTTTTGTTGAATTTGATATGTGTGCCAAATTGCCAATGTCTATGATGAATTTCTCACCTTGTTTACTATGTATGGAAGTTACAACTACATAAAATTTGCTTGATATATTAAGGAACGAATTGCTCTCATTATTGGCTCACTTCATGGTTTACTGCTCACTGTCATAAATGAAAAGAGGTCTGAAAACATATCAGAGGCTTAAGTTTATTTCCACTGTTTGCTTGCTTCAATCTAACCTGAAAAGGAGTGGTGATTTTAGGACTGTTTTGAGCACTTGGTATTAAAGTTCACTGCTGTCATAAAGGCTCTTGGCATTGGTTAATGTTCAATTAAGTTGTTTTATGATTTCATAAGAAGAATACTACACAGTAATCATATGAAAATTCTGAAGTGTTTTTAGTTAATTGACTGAATTTGAGCCACTGTATTTGCAGAGATTCTTTATTCATTTTCTGAGTTTGAACTTCAGAGTTTTGTAGTGATCTTTTGTCTCCTAGGCCATGGGCATTTTTAACTGTACTCTTTCTTTTTGAAGGCTGAAAATCATTGGAAATCTGAAGCATATAATTTGGAGGATAATTACAATAAAAATTAACATTAAAAGGCTTGAAAATGACCAAAATTGATCACACATAATTTATAAAATTTAATAAATTTTCTAGCCTCTGTTCTCTTGCTAAGCCATCGCCTTTTATGGACTGATCTACCTTGGCTGTGGGGTTTTCTTGGGGGTCTCGCATATGGTTGTTTGTCGCTGAAGTAACACACAGTGATCATAAAAAAAGTTGACAAATGTTCTGGCTCTTATCTCTTGAAACCTTGGTGAATTTTATGTAACTGTCTTGTATTCTCTGAGTCGATCGTAACCTACAGCAATCTGATCTAACATTAGAGTGGTAACTTTACTCTGCTTCTGGCACTAAAATTGGATCCTAAGCATTGGCATTTTCCTTTGCATCTTGGACATGACCTTATGGACTGATCTCATCATTAAGTGACTGGTATATACTTGGTAATAAGCTACAGTGAGCTTACCTCTGTTACTTAAAGATCTGGTATATTTTTTGAAGTTGATTAGTTGGAAAGCATATTGTTCTTTCACATCTTAAATTGAATTGGTGTTTCATTGGCATTGTGGTAAGTTGGAACTTGGTTCTTTGCAATGTGCATTATGGACTTTGAATTTGACTTTAAATTGATTTTATATATATATATATATATATATATATTTTTTTTTCGAATTTCTATATGTAGAATTTTATGTCGAACTTTATCGACAAAATTTTAGTTGCCGAACTTTATTCGAATTTCAAGGTCGCTGAACTCGAACTCGAACACAAACCTGGTGACTTAGCCAATATCAAGGAAATCTAATATTGATCCCAAAACCAGGAGGAGATAGAGATATGTTGCCACGAAATCTAAATGACGCATCCAGTGATTGAAGCTTTTGTTTTTTTACCATGCTTTGTTTATGCAGCTTCCTCTATCTTGATGTATTTTTGTCTTTCTTCCTTTGATATCTTAGGGCAAACTAAAATCTTAAAGGCACTCTTACTGTCATCATTCTCCATCACCCCACAAAGATGCCTCCTCATATGAGTATACGAACTAGAATAAGGTTTTTCTCAATGACATAAAATTTTAGTGGTTCCACTACCTTACACATCCACCCACCCCCTGCAAGTTTTGTCACATATCTCCAAAAGGGTGTCAACAAAGCTTTGCTCCTTCATTGCTCTCTTCATTGTCAACAGTCACATTCATCCGCTTCAAAATATCCATCATTTTCTTAAATTGGTTTACTATGAGTAAGCAATTACCATCTTCTTCGCTTTCTTCCCTCTGATTCCTTTGCCTCACCAACACAATGTGAACCAAAAATGGAATGATAAACCACAAGAAGACCATTTTTCTCAAGTCTTAGATGAACAAATTGCAATAAAATGAGAGAGAAGAAGGAAAGGGAAAGAGTACGAGATGAAGAGACAACTCCTCCAAGCTCTCATTTTCTCTCTCCTCCAAACTCCTCTTTGTTCTCTCCACCCTGAGCTCAATCAAACAAAAACGAAAGAATGGGGTAAAAGAGAGGGAGAAGAGCTCTTTTGTTTCCATCATCACTTTCCTTTAAACCTTAAACCTTATACCTACCCTAGGTCTCACCTCCACCTAAAAATTAGCAAAAAGCGGAAAATATTATTTTTCATTATGTGTGGGAGCATCCAAACTTCTCAGGGAGTGCACTGGGAGCACATTCCCTAGTTGCAGTAGTGTCACAGGCAGTATAGCTTGTAGATAGTGTCTTAGAGAAGTAGGGAGCACACACCTAGGGGCACTCCCAAGATGCACCTGCTCAGAGCGCAATTTCAGGGGGTGGCGAGAAGGCACTCCCAATAACATTGATCAGGACAAACAATGAGACCGTCCTGAGTCTACATGAAGTGTTCATAATAGAAGACCCTCTTGAGCCCTATTACCGCTCAAACTAGCAGAGGTCCTAGAGAGGGATCCTATAAAGCAACTATTAGGTCAAGGGCAACAATGGAGCGATAGCCCACTATCACCTCCACTAAGGCTCCCTGCTCTTTATGGACTTTAACCGATGGTAGGAAACCCGGTATAAGGGGAATCACTAGATGAATGGATCAAATAGGAGGATAAGGGGTGATTCCAAAGGCCTATTCACAAGAGAGGCTCAATTATATGGCTTTCTTGCTTGAAAACCAAGGTGATATCAGTGTTTTTAAAACCGGAACCGGTGACCGGACCGGTCCACCTAATGAACCGGTTTACCGACCGGAACCGGTCTAACCGGGACTGGTTTGGTCTAAACGAACCGGTTTTTAAAAAATACATTAAATAATTAATTTTTAATGAAACAAAACTATTTTTAAGATGTAAAACCATGATTCCAAGCCAATAGAGACAAAATATGCAAAGTTTGCTCATTTATATACCATGCAAAGGTGAATATATCAAAATGGCACCGAGTGCAATACATATCATCGACAAAATAGAAAAATACATAAGAAATGAGGCTCTAAATGGCCTATAAAGTCCAAAAACAATGCTGCAAGCTATGAGGCCATTGGCCTACTACAAGTCTACAGTGTACACATGATCAATCATCAAGTCCATCACCACTACTAGACACAGGATCATCATCAGGAGCTACATAGACATCATCTGGTTCAGAGTCTGAGGATGCCTCTGCCTCATCTGCAACATCAGTATCAATGCCACCAATGACAATAGAAGTGGACCTAATGGAAGCACGAGTTTTTCGACCTGCACGACTAGTGCCTTCCATTGGTTCCTTGCCTTTCCTTGATGCCGCTACTGATCCTGGTTCTGATGCCGCCACATAATCTGCCTCATCCTCCGCTAAAGCCATGTCGATATCAAAATCAGCCTCAAACACAGGATCTTCAGTCTCCTCCACCCATTCTGATGTTGGATCAATATCGTCCAACACAATGGGATCTAGATCAGGTGATTTGCTCATCATTTGGTTCCTCCTCAGTCGAAGGTTGTATTGCACAAAAACAAGATCATTTAACCGTTTTTGTTCCAAACGGTTTCTCTTCTTCGTGTGTATGCGCTCAAAAACAGACCAATTGCGCTCACAACCTGAAGCACTGCAAGTTTGACTGAGGACTCTAATTGCAAACCTTTGCAATTGAGGACACTGGCCACCAAATGACTCCCACCAATGTGCTGCAAAGAAAAAGACAATAATTAGTAACTTAGTTTATAATTTGAATTGTAAAGAACGTAAACAATTTTAACTTGAAATGAAAAACAAAATGGAAATTGGAATTGCTTACCTGGTTGGTCCACATCTCTTGCCATCTTTGCCAAGTTTTTGCCAAAAGTACCACTTGCTTGATTGAAAATAGTAAGCTGTCTATGTATATCCAACTGGTCTACATGGTTAGGGACCATGCGCTCCAAGCAATCAATCAATCCAGCTCTGACCTCCCCATCATGCTGATCTCCTAGCCGATTTTTATAGTGATACCTTGGGTTCAAAAAATACCCGGCTGCATGTATAGGACGATGGAGTTCATTGTTCCATCTGTTATCAATGATCTCCCATATACGGCCATATTTAGCTAACCTGTCATTGTAAGCTGCCCGTATCTGCTCCTTTGCCTAATCCATAGCTTCATAAATGTAGCCCATGGCCAATCTTTCCCCATCCACCAACCTTAGCACCTTAACAAGGGGCTCGGTAATTTTCACAAGCTCTACAGACCTTTTCCAAAAATAAGTGTCTAACACTTTCTTTTTGGTGTCTTTTCCATCTGGTCTACGAGCCCACCGAGATTCAGACCATTCATCAGAGGAAAACATTTTCTGCAAGTTTCTATGTTGACCATTGAGACATTGCAACGTGAGGAAGTGAGTTGCAAATCTCGTAATTGCAGGCCTAACAAGCTCTTTGCCTCCAGTGTGTTTCCTCATTAGGCTCAATACCCATGAGTGGTTGTAAATGTATTTTGTAATGCACTTGGCATGCTCTACAGTGTTTTTTACCCACTCCACTTTGCCTATATCCTCAAGCATGAGGTCTATGCAATGTGCAGCACATGGAGTCCAAAATATGGTGTTATATTTGGCCTCAAGCATCTTTCCAGCAAGAACATAGTTTGAGGCATTATCAGTGATGACCTGCACAACATGCTGCTCCCCAACTTCCTGAATAATGTTATCCAAAAGCTCAAATAGAAGGCTTGCATCCTTTACCCTATCAGATGCATCAACTGATTTCAAAAACATGGTTCCTTGAGGGCAAGAAACAAGGAAATTAATGATAGTGCGGTTCTTTCCATCGGTCCATCCATCTGCCATAATGGAACAACCTGTTTTGACCCATGACTCTCTAAACTCAGCCAAATACTCATCAATGGAAGATATCTCTTTTTGCAAAAGAGCTCCGCTCAAGTCATGCATACTAGGGCCTTTGAAGCCCTTTCCTGCAGCTATAACAGAGTCCCACATAGCTTGGTAATAAGGTGAGCGAGCAGCATTAAATGGGATATCTGAATCATACCACCATCTAGCAATGTATTGGTGAGAAGTTTCTTTGCATTGTTTTTTCCAATGCTGATCCAAAGTGGGTTGAGAACTTGGCTGGGAGGAAGTGGGATTAGATTTAGAAGAGGCAATGTTGGCAGAAGATGAGAAATAACTTTGGATGTTTGGTCTCTTTGCTCCTTTTGATGGTTGGCCAACTCCAACAGAAGGATGAACATAGTGAAAGGGGTCATTGGTGGAAGGGATAGAAGTGGAGTCTTGAATCTCATAATCATCATACCCACTCTCTTTCATAAGATTCATGGCTTCCATTAATTCCCTCTTCCTTGCAATTTCATCTTGGATGGCCTTCTCCCTAGCCTTATCCTCATAAAATTTTTCAAGCTTGGCAATGTATTCTGCCCTAATAGGACCTAACAGTTCTTTTGGTGCATCACATGGCTTTACTTGGCCTCTTACCCCAGCCAAGTGTTGTTTCAACCTAAGAATACCCCCACCTCCAATAGATTTATGGCATAATTTGCATATCATTTTTCCCTCAATTACATCACAATGAACCCATGCACTGTCCTTTCCTTTTGGAGCCATGTTTGCTTGAAATAATAACAATTTGCAAAGAAATCTGCCATTTAAAAAAAAAATTGCAGCTAAGGAACATGGAAAACCAATGATAAATGTAGGAAAAAAAATGCACATGCAAGCTACAAAAATTGATAGCATAGAGCTAGAGAGTTCATAGGCTTAGCATAGATGATAGATCATTGAAGTGAGAAGTTTATAGCACAAAAAAAATAATTCATGGACAGCAGACCCAAATGAGGAATTATCAAGTGCAAATCCTTACCTGGAAATGCAAAGTAGCTCCCTTAGCCTCCTCTTGATGATGGCAACTCCACTGACAGCTACACACTATCTCCAAAATAGCTCCAACTCCAACTCCAAGATGACTACTTCAGCAAAAACTCCACACTCTCCAAGCTCACAAACAAACTCACAAACACTCCAAATCAGTTGTGTGAGACAAATGAGAGTGAGAGGGGTGTCTTATAGCAAGTGTGAGGGTGTTTTTGGAGGGAAAATCCCTTTCCCTCACCCCCAAAACCCCTAAACCGCCCTCAGTTCCAAAAAACCGCTGCGCTTTTTGCTTGACCGGCGGCCTGTCCATAAACCGGCCGGTTTAGGACGGAACCGGCCGGTTAGCAATAAACCGGCCGGTTCCGCCCTAAACCGGCCGGTTTTTACCGATTAGGGCAATTTTCCGGGCAAAGGGTGCTGTAAACCGGGTTTTTTCACCGGTTCTGACCGGTGAGCCTCCCAACCGGCCGGTTAGGCCGGTAACCGGTTGGACCGGAACGATTTTTAAAACTATGGGTGATATGCTCTCTACGAAGAGCTAAGAGGATTCTTGAGGCTAGGGTTTGGGAATATATCTTGTCAAGAGGTTTCCTCGACCCGGAAATCCTTATGGAGAATTGGCCTTTACGTGATCTTTATGGAATTGGAGTTGTAAAGTTGCAGGACCACACAGGACCATGTGGACCCAAAATTAGGTCAAGGGTACGAAGTTGATCAGCCAAGGAGGGGCTTGACCTAATTAGGGAAGAGAAGGGGATCAAAAGACAAATTTTCTTTTAAGATTTGGATGCAATGATCCTGATGAGTACACTAACCCAAAATCAACCTAGGGCAAGAAATAGTCGTGTGGCTATGGCTTGCTATATCTCGGGATTCCACTGTCGGAATTGCTTGGAATTTGGAGGACATCTTGAGCAAACTACAACACAATGGTGGACCAATTTTCAAGGGTTTTGGATGGGCTACAAATGATTTCGAGTGATGCCCTAGGAGACCTTTGGGTTAGGCCTAGAATTGGAATAAATGAAGAAAAGAAATGTTATTTTGACCACCAAAGGATATGAGGATCAGTGCCTTATTGCTTGGGCTTAATGGAGTCAAGATACACATATATCATGGAATTTTGTGAGCTAAGGAGCCTTAATAGGTCCTTGCTAGCATCTCCATGAGCAACAACTAAATCAATAGAGATTTATACTTCAAATTTGCGAAGGAAACAGTTTCAAGGTCTTTAACCTAAGAGGTGTCTCTAGGAACATTCACCCAATCCCTCAAAGGTCAATGCATGCATTTAATCAAATATTCAAGGTCCCAGAAGAATTTCGCATTACATTTAATCCATCCAAGAATAAAGGTAACAACATACATGCAGTTAACCAATAAGATAACAAGAATATCATCAAAATTTCGACTTACATGAGAGATAGAGTATATCCATTTATCAACTTCGCATTGAAGAAGCTCCAAAGACAATAGAGAAATCCAAACATCATAGTGCATCAAGAAAAGCTCCAAAATTCATCTCAACAAAAAGTGTGAAAAGTCTCATAAGAGATACTAATCCAATCCGAGTGATGATGATGAAAATGAATCATCTCACTTCTATTTATACAATCCTCTAAGGGATTCGAATGGGCTAATTTGGACTAATAAGGCCCCAAAAAATAAAATAATGTGCATAATAACAATACTTTTGGTGACAAGCCCACCAAAATAGCTCGTGCGAAAAATCTCATAAGAGATACTAATCCAATCCAAGTGATGATGATGAAAATAAATATCTCACTTCTATTTATACAATCCTCTAAGGGATTTGAATGGCCTAATTTAGACTAATATTGGCCCAAAAAATAAAATAATGTGCATAATAAAAATACTTTTGGTGACAAGCCCACCAAAATAGCTCGATAAAACAAGAATAAGCCTCTCAAGGGAGCAGAAAGATCAATATAGTGAGTCGTTGGGCCTTTGAGGAGGCCTAATGAAGCCCTAGGGGTGCCATGATGTAAAACGGGACTCCAAACATAGTGGACAAGGGGTTGGCCCCTTGTTTTCCAAGCAAGAACCTATGGTGCTCCCAGGTGGGTGTGGTGCACAAGGACATCCTCAGGATCTCCAAGTGGATCGGAAATGCCCGTAGGCCATTTGTAAGGGCTAGGATGATGACATATTCACTCCCTCTGCAGCGGGAGACATCCTCTGAACCTTGGAACATCTAACAAGTGTATGGTGCATTTGTGGTGTCGATTAAGCATGGTGAACCAGGTGCATCATCCTCATCTAAAAGGTCGAATACAAGCAA
The DNA here is from genome assembly GCA_031772625.1 of Pinus tabuliformis. Lineage (NCBI taxonomy): Eukaryota > Viridiplantae > Streptophyta > Pinopsida > Pinales > Pinaceae > Pinus > Pinus tabuliformis. The sequence continues at coordinate 52,686,120 of CM062813.1, forward strand.
TCAACAAGTGGTGTTGGGGATCCATGAAGTACTCTCTACTATGGTGGAGGCCCATGGATCTCAACGCTCACCCTACAAGTGCCAATGTGGCCCTCTAGAGGGCTAGGACCCTATATAGGGTGATCAAGCCCAATATGGGGACCCACCTGCAATCCTGCATATGATCCAATGCGTCCCCTTGCCCTCCAATACAACAATTCATTAGAATAATCAAGTAAAAGAGCTTACAAGTCATAGAATCAATGGGGCACTTCATGGTGGCATGCACTTCCATAGTGGGTTTTGGCATGTACAAGTGTCTCCAAGCTGAATAAGGGGCTAATCAAGGACCCTATTAGGTGGTTTCAACCTTTAAAGGGGGTGACATGTCCATCGTACATCCCTCAAGTGGTAGATGGAAAATGATAATGTAATGGAACGGAGTGGGGATCAAGGAATTCATCCAGACTACATGTCATGGTATAAGGGTAGCTATAATAAGGGAAGCCCACACCTGGGTATGTTAGTGTAGGTGGGAGCAAATCGTGGTACATGAGTTACCTTGACCTTTGTTTTTCCACCCTTCTTCATATGTCTTTTGCCTTTGATTGATTTTTCCTCATAATTGCTCGAGGATCTAGGGGATGAGAGCATGATGTGTAGTATATGGCAGTAGATACCACCTTAAGGGTGGAGCGCATGTTTGGTTTTTGCCCACGTCTTAAATTTGTATGTTTCGGCCATCCTTTAAATTTTGTGGTACATTTATGTTGAGAGTGGACAAATTATGCTTTTTCTTTTCTTTTTAGTTGCATCAACCTTTGGGCATCATTCAAGGCTCGACCCAAGGTGTGGACAAAGAGAGGGGGAGGCTAACCGTATGTGGACCTAGTGGACACATGTGGACCCAAATGGGAAAAGAGATGAATGGGGCTAAAATGAGTGGAAGGGGGTGATGTATGTGGTGTCGGGAAGTGGGGCCACGTAACCAAAGTCAGGATTTTCTAAGTAGTGCCAACCCTAAAGCTAGTGGCCAGTCAAGGAGATCCCACGCGACTAGGATACAAAGCTAAACACCAAATCGGGCAAGGATGACAAAAGCAAAGACCTAGCCCACTTTTTCTGTCGAATCCCCCCACCAATTCATGCCCAAAAGTGTCCATGAAAATGTTGGAAATACTGAGAGGGGGGATGAATCAATATTCCTTTTCAATTGTTATTTTTATCAGTTAAATCATTTATATTTGGAACACAAAATGAACATGAATAAATGCTTTTATTGTTGTTCAATTGCTGATCAATTGACCTCCTGGGTCATTTGTTGTTCAATTGCAGTTCAATTGTTGTTCAATTGACGCATCATTTACTGTTCAATTGACTTCCTGTTGTTCAATCCACTTGGGTCCTCCATCTCATCATATCATCATATATCAAACTTTGAGCATTATGATCAATGGGCATCAATGGGCAATCATGTATCAAAGAATTTTCCATCACAAACACTGCTATATTAACATCAATGACAACCTAGATTAACAATCCCCCCCTTTGTAGTTGATGGCAATATTCTTCTTCTCTCCCCCTTTGACATCAATGGCAAAGGAGTGCACAAGGACTCCCCCTGTCGAACTGCTCCCCCTGTCATGCAACATCTTTATGAATCAACTTAATGTGATGCTAGAGAAATAACCCCCATCTTTTGGCGAAGATATTCAAATGCTTCTCGAGGAAGAGGTTTTGTGAAAATATCATCTATCTACTCCATAGTATTGATATATTCCAAGGTGATGTTTTGTTCAGCTACTTGTTCATGAAGGAAATGATACTTGATTGTTATATGTTTGGTCTTTGAGTGCATCACTGGATTTTTGTTGAGACTGATAGCACTTGTATTATCACAATATATGGTGATTAGTTGATTTGTACCTATGTTGATGTCTGTCAGAGCCTCCTTCATCCATAATATTTGAGTACAAGATACTAGACAATCTCCCAGGAAGAATGCATTTCCACTAGTGCTTTTTCGATCATCGACACTTACGACCCAATCAACATCGGTGTATGCAGTCACAGTAAGAGTTGACCTCTTAGGGTATCAAAGACCGAAATCAAGAGTTCCTTTCAAGTATCTGAGAATTCTTTTTACAGCCAACAAATGGGATTGTTTAGGAGCTGATTGAAATCTTCCCACCATACCTACTGCTTGCATAATGTCGGATCTGGTAGCAGTTAAGTATAGAAGGGCTCCAGTTATTGACCTGTAATGAGTTGCATCTACCGGAGAAGAGTGACCATCTTTGCTTAATTAGCAATCTGTGGTCATAGGTGTGCTCATGGGTGCACAGTCTTCCATTCCATATCCTTTAAGCATGCCTTTAAGATATCTGGCTTGAGATATGAACATTCCTGTCGTGGTTTGAGATACTTGTAGTCCAAGGAAGTAAGATAACTCTCCTATCATCGACATCTCGAACTCTTTTGACATATTTTGAGCAAACTCATGGCTCATCTCATCATTATTACTAGCAAAAAATAGATCATCAACATAGACAAGTGTGACTAGTAACTTATCCTCATCTGTCTTTATGTAGAGATTACTTCCTACCACCCCTTTCTTGAAGCCTTATTGTTGTAGATAGTGATCCAATCTTGTGTACCAAGCTCTAGGAACTTGTTTCAACCCATATAATGCCTTTTTCAACTTACAAACAAAGTCTTTTCCTTTTGCTAGATTAAACCCTTCTGGTTGCTCCATGTAGACTTCTTCCTTGAGTTCCCCATTTAGAAATGTTGATTTTACGTCCATTTGATAGATTTTAAATCCTTTTGAACAAGAAAATGCCAAGAACATCCTTATAGCTTCCACACGAGCTACTGGTGTAAAGGTTTCTTCAAAGTCAATTCCTTCAATTTTTTAATAACCTTTACAAACAAGCCTTGCCTTATTTCTGATGATTTGTCCATCTTCATTCATTTTGTTTTTGAACACCCACTTGGTTCCAATTATATTTTTATCCTTTGGACGAGGGTACCCGCTCCCATGTCTCATTCTTCTCGATTTGAGACATTTCTTCTTCCATGGCTTTTACCTAATGAGGATCCTTGCTTGAGTAAATGTTTCTGGTTCTATCATGGATAGAAGAGCAACATCATTTTTCTTTGGTGTACTTGTCATCCTTCTTCAGGTTTGCATCCCTTCATCTATATTGCCAATAATCTGCTCTTCTGGGTGATGTTTTTGGAGAAACTTCATCTTCGAAGGGTTTGAGATGGTTCTTTTTCCTTGTGTTTTTCTTGATCTTTTTCCTCTTTTTCAGGTTCTTCTTCAATGAGAGGGTTAACTTCATGATCTTCAATTTCCTTTTCTGGAAGGTCTTCATCAATCTTCACATCAATGCTTTCCACTATTTTCCGTAGTCGATTATTGTAGCACTTTTAGGCTTTTCTCCTTATAGAATATCCAAGGAATATCCCTTCGTCAACCCGAGAATCAAATTTTCCTGGTGAGCCACATTGATTTTTATGAAGCACTTGCTTCCAAAAAATCTTGAAGTATTTTAGTGAAGCAAGTCTTCCTTTCCATAATTCATAAGGAGTCTTCTCATTATTTGGTCTTAGTTTAGTTCGATTCAAGGTATAAACCGTTGTCCCAACTGCTTCTCTCCAGAATTTTGGATGCAAGTCAGCTGCTATTAACATTGTTCTTACCATTTCTTGAACTGTTCGGTTTCTTCTTTCAACTACCCCATTTTGCTTGGGTGTTCTAGCAGCAGAGAGTTCTCTTTCGATTCCATGTACTTTATAGAATTCATCAAATTCTTTTGATGTGAATTCTCCCCCTCTATCCATTCTAAGACATTTAATCTTAGAATCCTTTTCATTTTCTACAAAAGCTTTAAGATTCTTAAAACATTCAAATGCTTCGTATTTATATTTTATGAAATATAACCACATCATTCTAGTATAGACATCAACAAATAAAACAAAGTACCTTTCTCCTTGGAGTGTCGGAGTTCTAGTTGGTCCACATAAATCATCATGGATGATCTCCAAAGGTTTTGATGTAGAGAACTCCTTGGTCTTATGGCTGGTTCTAGTTTTCTTTCCATGTTGACATGGACCACATACTCCTTGATTTGGCTTGAATAACTCTAGGATGTCTCGTACTGCATTAATCTTGCTGATATTGATCAAGTTATCGAAACTTGTATGTCCAAGTCACTTGTGCCACAGCCAACTTTCATCTGTTTGACTTAATTAACATTTATCTTCTTGAATTTTGTTCAGAATGTAGACGTTATCTGATGTTCTAACTCCTTTCGCCACAAGTTCCCCCGAGGAAGAGTTTCTTATTTCACAATCTTTAGTGCTAAAGACAACATTATGTCCTTGGTCACAGATTTGACTAACACTCGGGAGATTGTGTTTGAACCTGTTTACTAGCAAAGCATTTTGAGCCTTTCCTTTTCCATTAATAAGGTTAACAATTCCTTTTCCAACAATTTTCGCAAATCCAGTTCCAAAGGATACATTTCCTTCCTTTTTGTTCAATGAGACAAACTTCCTTTTGTCCCCTGTCATATGTCTGGAGCACCCACTATCCACAAACCAATGATTTTCATCACTGTGAGCACATAGAGCTAGGCCACATTTATCCATGTTGGGATTCTCATTTTTTTTTCTTCTTTTGAAAGGGCAATTTTGTTCATTATGTCCAGTATCATTACATAATGAGCAAATTGGATCAAATTTGGCCAAGGGATCAAAAGAGTTGTAGGTCTTGATTTGTCCTTGCCCTATGAGGCCATATGGTTTGTTTGTTTGATCCTTCAATTTTGGTGTTTCATTCTTACGGGCCATGCAATGTTTAGCTTGATGACCAAAATTTTTACAATAAAAGCAATCCCCAAAAAAGATAGTTTTGTACCTATTGTAATAGCCATGATTTGAATCAAAATTCTTCCTTGGAGTTACTCTCTCTTCATTCTTTGGATTTGAGATGGGCCTTTGATGAAATAATCTTTCTTCTTTTGGGTTGCTGGAAAGTATGTTGGCATAGATTTTCGCATTATTCTTAGTACTTGATGATTCTCCTTTAAAACCTATCCTAGATTTGTCATGTTGAGGTTTTTGATTATTTAGGATACAGCCAAGTATTTGAGAGCTTTCTCAAACCTTTTTTACTTGCTCCAATTCCTTCCTCAGAGATACTATTTCGGCTTCACGTTCTTCATAAATTTCTTCTTTTTCTTTTAGCTTATTTTTCAAGAGGTCTTCCCTTCTTTTTGTTTCCTCGTTTTCTACCTTGAGGGAGATGATTTTATTTCGTAATTTCTCATTTTCTTTAATGGCACTCATTAACAATTCATCTACATTTCCTTCTAGACCTGAATCATCATCATTTGTGAATGCCATGAATAATACTTCTTGGCTTCCAGCATGGTCATTTTCTTCATCTGATTCTTCATTAGCTCCTTTGCGGGGAGGGAACTGATTAGTTGATTTCTTTTTTATGACTACAAATTCACCTTCATCAGACTCATCTTGCTTAGAGAAGAAATTCTTCTTATTGAAACCTTTCTTTTTGTATACCATCCTTTTAGAATTTACATCACCATCACTATCATGCTTATGAGGACATTTTCCAGCATAATGACCTATTCTTCCACATTTGAAACAAATAACAGGGTACTTACCTTTTAGCTTAGATCCTTTCTTTAGTCTTCATACAAATTGCGCCAATTCGGATTCAACATCGGAGTCATCACTACTGGTATTCCATTCTTTCCCCTTTTTTTATTTTGAGGCCTTGAATGTTGCATCTTTGGAACTTGGGATTCCTTTTCTCATCTCATAGGCAATGAGGATTCAATGAAGTTCATCCATCTTGAGAGTATCTAGGTCCTTCATTTCTTCTCTAGCACTTACTTTGGAGTCAAATATATCTGGGAGAGAACTTAAGACCTTTTGTACAATAGTGCTTTCTTAAATGTTTTCTTCCAATCCTTTAAGAGAGTTGACCACTGCAACTACTCGGAGAAAGTATGATGCAATATCTTCTTCATCATCCATTTTCAGACTTTCAAATTGCCTTCTATGAGTTTGAAGCTTTGCCTTCTTAACTTTGGAGTCCCCGTCGTATAAGCCAACTAGCTTATCCCATACTTCTTTGGCCGAGTCATAATTCATGAATTTTGTGAACTCAGAATCAGTGATTCCACTAGTGATGGAATTTAAGGCTTTCGCATTTGCAATGTAAGCTTTCCTTTCATCTTGATCTATTGGAAGAGTGGAAGGAGCTGTGTACTCATTTAAAACTGAATGCCAAACTTTAGGTCCAAGGGACATTAAGTAGTAGGGCATTCTATTTTTCCAAAAACCAAAATTTGTGCCATCGAACAGAGGAGGTCTTTCTGACACTTCTTGATTTCTCATTGTGACTAAGAATCTTTCTTCTAGCTATTAAGCTGATATGAAGAAGTTGGCTCCGATACCAATTGTTGGAAATACTGGGGGGGGATGAATCAGTTTTCCTTTTCAATTGTTATTTTTATCAGTTAAATCATTTATATTTAGAACACAAAATGAACAACAGGAATAAATGTTTTTATTAATATAATCTTTACAATAAATCAAGTAGAATGTGTATAGGGCTTCAACCAGTTGCCAAGCACCAACTTGGACATTTTGTGAGGCTCCAGCCTCCAGGGCACCAACCATGTCTTGTCAAGGCACCAACCTTGGATTTAGGAGCACCAACTCCAAGGACACCAATCCTTCTACTGTATATTGTCTAGATATGTTTGGTAGTTATTCTCTGCTCCCAACCCTGCTGGACCTACGACTTACTTCTGTCCTCTTGCTTACTTTTCTCTCACTCAATATTCGGCTTCTTTTGTACCTTCATCGTCTGCCAGACCTTTGGCTTCTCGACCTTTTGACTTCTTCTTTCGTTCGCTTGACCTTCCGGCTTCCTCTGTTCCTTCAAGTTCATGAGTTGTGAACTGTTACCTCTTCTCTGTGATAGATGCCTGAGATACGTTACCCATATGGAGGTCCCACATGCCACATCATCACCTTTAATCGCAATCGCAACTTCCAAAGGTCTTCTCATAACATAGTCGATCCCCTATGGCTGACAGAGCAGATGCGATATGATCTTAAGCAGTTGTTAATAAACCCGTCGTGTCTACAACCTTGTTGCAATCGGCAGCTTGACATCCCTTAGAAACTAGCAATACTGCGGATGCGAAATTGTATAGTCATGTTATAGTGGTGCAGCGGGTCCGCAAATGATATCGCAATCGGAGGTTTTACCATCGTTACATCTCTTCAAGATTGGCGATATGCGACGGATGCGATATTTTTTTAGGACGTATTGTAATGGTGCAGCAGGTCCACAACGTTATCGCAATAGGAGGATTTGCGGGACTTCGACTGGCACATGGATTAAAACCAGCCTTAACCCCCACAGTTAACCTTGATCTAAGGGTTGACTTATGAGATCAACGGCTAGGATTGAGTGCGGGACTTCAACCACAATCAAGGAAGTTCCTACTTTCCTACCCCCGCTCTTCCGATAGTTGTTGCTCCTGTGACTTGTTTATTTGATGGCTTTCGATAAACTCTTCATCTTACTCTTTGGCTTCTTGATCCTGTTGCTTTACTAGATCTACTGCATTATTTTTTGTTCAATTGCTATTCAATCACTGATCAATTGACTTCCTGCATCATTTGTTGTTCAATTGACACGTCATTTACTGTTCAATTGACCTCCTGTTGTTCAATCCACTTGGGTCCTCCATCTCATCATATCATCATATATCAAACTTGGAGCATTATGATCAATGGGCAATCATGTATCAAAGAATTTTCCATCACAAAAACTGCTATATTGACATCAATGACAACCTAGATTAACAAAAAAGTAAACAAAATTACTCAACTAAGCCAATGAAAGCTCATACCTTTGGGGTCAGGAGGGCGCATCTTCGAGGGACCACATGGTTGGCTTAGGTGGCAAAGAAAATGGCACATAGAGCTATCTAGTGGCTGCAAGGGGTTGTTGGTTGCTGGTTGAGGACCATCTAGGAGAAAAAATTTCTCCTATATACACTACTTTAAGGGGGAGAACTCCAACACTCTAGATATGCGCTCGTGACCCAATACATGTCATCCGTAACTGCCTTGTTGATCTATGCTTTAGTGAAGAGCACCTGACCAAGGAGGGAGATATGAACGCTTCTTTCAATTAAGTTTGTGAGATTTGAACCGTATGTCCTCCCACTCATAATTCAGGCAATCTAGTTTTCTCTTTAAAATAGCTCTTTTTAACAAGGTATACTCAATGTTGCACGAAGCGAGGACGTTTTTTGGAAGCGGGGACGCGGAAGCGTCATTTTCCAAAAATCTAAGAAGCGAAGCGTCCGCGGAAGCGTCTGCTATATATATATATATATATATATATATATATATATATATATATATATATATATATTTGCATTTATACTCAAAACAAACATCCCAAATAGCAAATTAATTGTAGAAGACATGAAAACATGCATATCTTTGCATAAATCAAGATAGATATGGCATCCATGATTCCATTGTAGTTACTAGTATGTACAACAATCATCTATATTCTAGCTATTACAAACATACATCAAATTTTTAAGCATATTATAAAACATAAAACATAGAGCATATTATGATTTATCTAGCAAGTGAGCACCTATCAACATTTGTCATGTCCAAAATTCAAATAATAATGTTTACAAAATATGTCACTTGGTCACCGCCAAGACAAAAAAGGTTCAAAATTCAAATTCACAAGCCTACAAGTCTAATGAGTAATCTATGACAGAAGTAGTAGATTGTGAATATATCTACTAATCTCTCCTCCTTCCACCATGAAGAGAACGTGGCGGCGGGCCTCCACGTGGTGGCAATGAAGAAGATGGTGACTGTGGAAGTTGTGGTTGTGGCACTGAAACTGATGAAGAAGAACCCCCTGTTGTTGGTGTTGAACCATGGAACCTAGGAACCAAGGGACCAGATGGGGGTGGGGGTGGCATATCAACACGATCATCATCATCCTGGAATCGCTCAAAAAATCCATGCAAAAAAAAAAAAACACTAGTTAACAAAAAAATTAAAAACATGAATTAGAGAAATGCTTTATCAGGAAAAATTGGAAAATTCATACCACAATGGACATACCTGGATAAGAGCATCCTCTAATTGCTCTAATCGCAACACTCCATCCTCCAAATTGGGCTCCTCTAGATTCTTGTCCCAAATCAACAAGTCTTTATTAGACTTTGCATCTTCACAGTAATGGGACAACAATCGCAAGTTGTAATGAACATAAACCAAGCTCTCTGTCTGGTCTAAACTCACCCTGTTCCTTTTAACACTGTGGATGAAAGAATAAGAGCTCCAACGCCTCTCTGCAGAAGAAGTGTTTACCACCTGTGATAGCACCCGCAATGCCAAAGTTTGTAGAAGTGGAGTACCCCCTCCATGCATGTTCCACCACTCAAGAGAAGAAAAAGTCTCTCGATCTTTAATTGCATGCATGCTCCCAAATGGACCAGTGTCAAGCGTATAATTGCTCACCTGCCTCCGTACCAATGTTGCCTCCTCCTCATCAGGGATTAATTTACTCAATGCAGCGATATATTTTCTGTGAACCTCTTGATCTTGGTGTGGTTTTCTCCTACTTCCCCCCCAGGTGCTGGTGTTGAAAGCCATGATGGATGATAGTATTTAGGTGTCAAAACATATGCTAATGCATGCAATGGAACATTTAGCATTTCCCATTGGTTTTCCACCTCTGCACGAATATAATTGTACAAGGTGGTATCTCTAGGCTCAACAATGTCTTTAATCTGCCCCAACATGCTATCCATTTGCTCATACACCTCCCCAATTACTGGTCGATCTGAATCTGCAAACTTGATCATGTAATAAATTGGTTTGATGAATTGCAAAACATATTTAACCTGTGCCCAAAAGTAACTGTCAAGAACAGTGTCCCTGACTACATTAGCACCATCTACGTCAGTGTTAATTTCATCCCATGATTCAACACACACTAGATTAGTAAAAGCTTGTCTCACCTTCACTAGCCGCCTAAAGGTGAGGTAATAACTAGCAAATCTTGTCTTTGCAATTTTAAGCAACTGCAACTTGGAGTAAGTGCCATAGAAGTAGTTTACCCTTGTATGCCCTGTGATGAATTTAATGAGTTGCTTCCCTCTCCTGTAAAGCTCGGTAATCCACCCACATTCTTTGTGCATCACAATATCATGCATCAAAAGGTTCAATGTGTGAACCAGGCACCCAGACCAAAAGATGTGTGGATAAGTACGCTCAATAATTTTTCCTGCTGCGTTACAATTTGCTGCATTATCTGTGATCACTTGAACCACATTATTCAAACCAACATCTTTGATTGATTTCAATAGGAGATCTGCAATGTTTTGTGCAGATGCAGTCATGGAGAAGGAGTCATGACATGTAATAAATACTGCACCACTAGAAGAAACGCCAAGAACATTTATCAAATGTTGGTTTCTAATATTTTTCCACCCATCTGATACAATGGATACCCCAGAATCTACCCACTCATTTGTAAAACGTGTCAAAGCTCTTTGAACCTTAGTTTTTTCTCTTTCTAATAACATTGTTCTAGCTTTCTCATAGTTGGGGGCCTTGTATCCTTTTGGGGCTTCATTGATGGCCTTTACCATTTCATGCCAATAGGGAGAGCGAAGCACATTGAATGGTACACCGCAAGCACAAAGAAAACGAACTATCTTTCCATCCACATCATCCCTCCCAGCAACATTAAGGAAATCCTCTATTGTTCTTCTACCTCCAGAGTTTGCAGAAGTACCATGAGGAGATGAGCAGCTACCAAATTTAGAGGTTGCACTTGATTCAGAATGAGTTTCTTGTTTCTTGTTTTTTTGTAGTGTAGCCTCCTCTATTTGGATGTATTTTCTTCTTTCTTCAGTTGAAATGTTTGGGCAAATTTGTACCCCCACAGGACCCCTTTTTTCATCACTGTCCAGCACCCCACAAAGATGCCTCCTCACACAGGTATATGAACCACAATATGGTTTTCCTCCATGACAACCATGAGGGTACACAAATTTGTAATTTCCACCACCCTTTCCCCCATCAAGTTTGGTCACATAGTTCCACAAGGGTGTTAATGCAGCTTTTCCATCTAGTGTTTCAGTTTCCCCTTCAGGTTCATCCCCTTCCTCTTCAAACCCTTCCTCCTCATCCTACATTGGGTCACTCATATTGGGACCATTGTCCTCGTGTTTCTTCCCTTCTATTCCTATTCCCCCTTGCCATCATTAAAACCAAGAGTGGAATGATACATAGAAGCCAAAAGAACACCATCTTGGAATATGGATATAGGTGGTGGACAGCCTGCAAGTAAAGGAGCAAGTAGAAACAATGGGAAAGAGTAGGAGAGGGAGGAGAAAAATACAAAAAATGGTCAAAAAAATAAGGGAGTTTGGGGTTTGACCTTACCTCTTTAGCTCTTGTAGATGAAGTCCTCCAAGCTCTTGCTCCAAGCTCCTCCTCCTCCTCCTAGCTCCTCCTCCTTCACTCCTCCAAGCTCTCCTCTCTTCTCCTCTCCTTTCCTCTCTTCTCTTCTCCAACTCTCATAAACTCAAAGTGAGAAAATGAGGAATGAATGGGGGCTTTATTCCCTTCATTCCTCATCTTAACCTCACCCTAACCCACCCCCTTTATGCCAAGTCAACAAAAATTAAAAATTTGAAAAAGAAAAAAAAAACGAATTTTACCTTCCGGAAGCGTACGCTTCCTCCTCCGAAGCGCCATGCTTCCGACACCCGAAGCATCGTACGAAGCACGCTTCGGAGGTCTGGAAGCGCGCTTCCGAGCCACACTTCCAAAAAGTCCAGGAAGCGGCAAAAAAAATCGGAAACGCACTTCCGGCGAAGCTTCCTAGGCGCTTCCGCACAGGATGCACTTCCGGGCTTGGAACCGGGGGGGGCTTCGTGTAACATTTCTTTAGAGTAATGATCTTTTGATAAAATCACAAAAAATCAACTAAGGGAACCAGTTCTTTGTAATTGAAACCATAACTAAAAACATTAAATATAGTCAAAAAGATTTCTCAAACTCTATTCAATGGGAAACAATGTGAAACCTTGTGTCCCTAAAAAGTAAAGGTTGGTGTACCCAGTTCACCCAAGCTTATATTACCTGTCTGATGCAGCCTAGCCAGTAATGACTTTCAAAAATATGAAGGGGTATAAAAATTGTCATACAAGCTGTTTATGCAGCCTTGGGCTGCAACAATGGCTTCCTTACACATTACAAAATTTCAACGTTAAGATCCTTTAGACAAAAGAAAATCGAAGGATCAACATACCTCTGAACTTCGTTGAAGCGACAGCAGTTAGAAGCACCTTCAAAACTTGCAGAACAGTGCTGCAATTAAATAACAATGGCATTAAAGAGGACAATATTATGTATATGAATACTCAGCAAGTTTATTTCTATATACTCCAGGCTCTGGCGTATGCAAAGGAAATTACCAAAACTTAGATTACCTGTCTGGTGCTGCATTATCCACGCAACCACAGACCATGTTTATGATGTCAGTAAATATTACACCATTCTTACCACCTTCTACACCACCATCACCTTCCAAATGCTCATACGCTATAAGCTTCTGCAAAAATCAAAAAAACAATGTTTGAGCCATTTTGCAACAGAAATATTAACCTAATTTTGAATTTGGCAAACATTTATTTGTACTCCACTGAAATATTCTCTCCGTTCAATGTTTCAGATAGTCCTGACTCTTAAATATAATATAAGATCTGATATATTCTAATTTTCGTTATTCATAGAGGCCACCATGGTTCACCTATAACTTTTTCATTAAATCCACCATATAGCATGTTGATGCAAGCGGTTACACTTTATTCTATCTTCATCAAAACAGTGAGAAGCCATAGGATGTTGGGAATGGTGGGGCTTTCAGACCCTATCTTTGTCCTCTTTTATGTTTGATTAAATAGCCTTTGCCATGAATTTGCTAAAGGCAATGTTTTATATTCCAGAAGTGTAATATTTAGATTGCATTCGGAAGGGAAACTTGTATTTTATATTGTATGAAAGATGAGCCCCAAAACTTCTACCGAAGTAGAATAAATCATGTTGTATCCATGATTGAATGACAACTTTAAATGCAGAAGAGAGGGAATTCTATGAATGGGATGAAAACACAGTTCTTTCAGAACTATGCAAAGCAAAGGAAAATATACATACCATAAGGGAAGTAAAAAAAGAAATAATAATAGATCTAAGATCAGTAGGTTTCAAGAGATTGCAGAGCTAGCGGTTAGCACATTTCAAGTTTACCAAGAGCCACTGGGTAAATAATGGAGAACCAATTAAAATGGTCTCCTTTCCAAGGTTCTTGGATCAGGAACAAATCAGGAAATGGCAGCAGAAGTAAATAAAGAAGAAATGAAAGTTGTGTTTGAAACTCTTCAAAAGTGAAAAATGTCCAGGCCCAGATGTATGGGCAATGGAGTTCTTTCATCATTTTATATGAAAAGTCAAAAATTATCAACATTGGTACTTTATATTACACCTCTCCAAGGCGAACAATCGATTAGGCAGGCTGTACTTGAGATTAAAGTTAAATCACATCAGAATGAATCTACAAATGATACATTGGTTGATGGGATCTGTCCTCGGTGTCCTTTGTTGTTCCAATAAACAGGTAAGCATCAGGTTTCCCAAGGATTCAGACAACAATGTCCTATGTTACTTTTTTTTCTTCTGGTGACTGAAGGACTAAGCAGTGTAGTAAAAGAGTGCGAAAACAAAGGAGATATAACAGGTACAAAGATAGGTATATCTTTGCATTTAACATATTTATTGTAATTTTATTTGGAATGGGAACTCCTAGACAACCAGAAAAATACAAGGATATGCTAGATTTATATTATAAAGCAACAGATATCGAAGTCTTTCTCAATGTCTTGAGCTGCTGTATGGTGTGTCTTTCTCCTCTCCTTAACCTTGCTTTTATAACTTCTTATTGAGCTAAATCCCTAACTCTAATCTCAAAATTGATGGATGCCCAAAATTAAATTTCTCCTCACTTGAGATCAACAGTTGAGATTAAAACATAATCACAAGAGTAAATACATTATTTTTCCAAAGTTAGGCTAAATTACAATATCAGTTTTTTTATGGGTGACTTCTGCCTTGTATCCTAAAAACTTTGGGCGACTTCTGCACACCCAAACACTTAGGTCTGTGCAAGTACCTGCCCAAACTACAATCATCAACAGGGGTGAACAAAAAAGATAATGGTTTTTCTGTTTATTTGTGTTCAGTAGATAATGGTTTTTCTGTTTATTTGTGTTTAGTTTTGGGTGTCAAACAGTATAAAAGTTTTCATATAAAGCCTTTTCACTTGTTTCAAACACTATGAGAGTTTTCATGTAAATCCTTTTCGTTGGTTTGGATTTTCAGCCTTTTGAAGACTGCACAAATTCATGTATCTTAATATTTCTTACTGAAATAATAAATATCTGTTTCTTTTTTTGGGAAAAAACATGAGCAGATGTATTAAAGGTTGAATTGCATTTTAAAACGGCAATAGTTTAGATTGCATTTCAGAATGGTGGGTTACTGTACTTTAGATTATATGAAAAGACGAGTGCCAAACCTTCTACTGAAGTAGAAAACTTAATGATAATAAAACTAAATCACTCAAACATGTCTGGGCTATTTAAGACCGATATTTTCTTTCATAATGATTCATTCTGTATTTCAGAAAGTTAATATTTTAGGTTGCATTTTATACTGCATTTCAGAAGGGTAATATTTAGATTGCATTTACAATTTTAATATTGTGTTTCAAAAGGGCAAACTATATTTTAGTTGTATGGAAAAATGAGCGGCAAATCTTCTACTGAAGTAGAAGGTGGAATCTTAATGACAATAAAGCTAAATCACTCAAAAGAGTTCAGGCCATTTGGGACTGATAATTTATTTGAAAATGGATTTTCTTTGCTTGATTTATTTTCTACATGTCGCTTCATATGAAACGAAGGCTTCACAGATCAGGTTTCACCTATGATTCATAGTGATTTGAAGGCAGGGGAATAGGAATATTCAATATAGGTTTCCAGGACAGCTGGAGAAACACCACCACCTTCCCCCCTACCCCCGAGATTAATTAAAGATAAAAATAAAAATCATAACTATAAAATATCGGAAATACAGGAAATCTCTGAAAATAGTGTGTGTGTGTGTATCAGAGATAGTAATTTTAATGTTAATGAAACAAAAATTATCACAAATATAAACAATGCAACATCCATATATAAAATTTGAAATTCAGATAGATGAATCCATTGAACCAAGTCAACAGCAGCTTGGTTGGTTGCTAAAATGTGGGTGGTGCCATTCCCACCACAAAGCTTATAATCTCCCCAGCAACCTGTTCATCCTTCATGGACCAGTACACCCATGCAAGCAGCTTTTTTATTGCAGTTGTGGCCAGATGCAAGTCCCATGCAACTTTAGTGGAATTGGGACCCCACAACCATAGCTTCTTAGCCGAAGGAGCTTCGCTAGTTGAATGTTATAATCTGTTTAAACTTTAGATCCATTGAATATAATCCCTGATTGGGGATGTGCATGCTTGTCACGTTGTTATACGCAAAGCATTTTGTACCAACAAAAAAACCCATATAGCCACATATTGTACAACAAAACATCCATAAATACCCAATTTGGCTTTTGACTTTCCTTACAAGCAGATTGGCATGTATGTACAACTAGATAATTCTGGACTCATGCAGAAAATTAGAAAATATATTCAGGTCTTCAACTTAGCTATTTTATTTTTCATGTTACTCCAATCTTATAGATTGCAGAGATAATATCTTAGATAACCGAAAAAACACAAAATATTGATAGCAACCTAAACAGAACTTTTGCAAGGTGGATTAATTCTTGTTGCACACACATACACAAAATAAAATACTATGAGATAACAGAGAATAGAATAGAATTTTATTCAAGCATCCACAAGGCCAATTGGTTTATATGACAGAAGAGTCACATCTTTGTGTGGCCAAGCCTTGCAAAAGCCATTAGGTATTATACGATGGCATTCATTCTAGTAAGGCCATGCATGCAGACAAATCAACAAATGACAAATCAAGCAATGATTTGTTTCAAGTCAAAATTTAGATTGTAATCCCAAAAATCCTATCAAAAGGTCTAGACAACAAACATAACAATTCAAATCAAGTTGCATGAATGATCTACTCCTTTGTAAACTTGACTTCTCCTCAATTCTGCAATCACAGAATTTAAAGCTTACGATCTACACACCCTGGTTGAAAATTTGTACGTTTCAAATTCCTCTTATCAATGTTGCGGGAAATGTGACCCCACATGCGTATAAACCATGTTTCCATATCAAAACACTGAAACACGACTGAAACATGCTTGAAACGTGTTTCAGTTTGTATGAAATGTGTTTCACAAGTGGGAAACATGTTTTATACAAACTGAAACGCATTTCAACATCTATACAACACGTTTCCAAACGAAATTTGTGTAATTTTCCCTAGATTAAGTATTGGAATGCACATTTTTAGATTTAATGCCTAATCGAAGGATAATTATGAATTAATGAAACTTCTAAAAACCATGGTTTTAAAACCCAGCCAGGTTGAACAGCTACTCGGTCAAACCGGACAGTTCATTAGGCTCAAAGGTCAACCCGACCAATGACCTTGGATTGGGCCTAATTAGACCCCGGTTTGGTACCAAACCGGTGGTATGAACCAAGGCTGCTTGGAAGCAGGAGCGGAAGCAGGAGCGGGGAGCGACAATTTTAAGAAGCTTCCCAGTCAGGGGCAATTTTCAGAGCATTTTTTATATAATATATATTTTGATCCATATGTGTCAACAAAAGCATGCAGAATAATGAATAAGTTATAAAAAGCATAAAAACGTGGATTAAACCATATAACATCAATCATCTAGTAGTTATAATCTTCATCAACCACAGGTCCACAAGTTATAACATCTCGATTCTCATCATGTTGGGTGTGGAGCCTGATTATCTTCCTAGTCCAAAAGTCTTGTTTTGTCCACGTTTGGATCCCAATCCTTGATGGGGGAGTGTGGGGGGGCTTCCCCCCCACCACTGTTGCAAGGGGTCCATTAGGGTAGATTCAACAGTACTGTTGTAATTTTGTAGTCAATCTGGACCGTTCATTAGGCGGAAGATCCCACAATAGAAGTTATGTTAATTTAGGATTTTTTGCCCTAGAAGGCAACCATCAGTTTGTAGGATGGAATTGTATTGCAGCTGGCTATTATTTTGTATCTATTCCTATCTTTTGTTAGCACTTGATCACAAGTTTTGACTTATATAGTCTTATTTTCATCACATGGTACAAGTATATACACTCCAACACCCTGTGTAGGCTCTAACCTGCCCTACCACCACTCTGCTGCTTTGAATTGTTCTCAGGCTCCAACCTAACAGAGACTCCACTCTTCTGCCTTGCACCACCTTGCCACCCTGATCAACTAGTGGACCACGTTTCACAATTTTCAGACTGGCTCCAGCTGTGCTCAATATCGAGATAAAAGAAATTGTAATACAATCTCTATCTATCAAATCTACGTCTGCACAATCTGCACATCAAACCCTATCTGTCAATGTCAACTATCAACACAATTCTGCCTTTGCCCTAACTGGTCATCATTTATCAAGTTCATTGTCACAGTCCACTTATGTTCAACATCAATACCAAAACCTAGCAGCTTCACTTGCTCATCTCTGTGATGGTCATCAGCATGCATGTAGGTGAAGTACCTAGTCCTCTCAGCAATGCCTACATACATCAGCATAAAATCTCTGCTTAACAGATCTTTGCATCCCTGCTCAAAAACACATTAACACTGCAAATCCTGGCACATATCCTCAATTTACATCGTCCAATAATACTACAGAATATATATACAAATATGAGTTCACTGCAATGTAAACCCTAGACATTCCAAAGCATACACATGTGTCTTTGGTCAACAATATGTCCAGTTGCAACTATCTCTGAACCACAGCCGCCAAGCTTCTTCCAGATTTTGATTTGGGTCAATATTGGCTTAGATAACTCGAAACACTATATGGAAACACATGCTGATTTAAATGTTCTATAATTTGATCTTACTGTTTCTGCAACAAACTGAACTTTCAAAACAAGATATAAAATAAGAATTTTGACATATCATCAGGGCCCTCAAGCTTGAACCTTGACATATATTATATGCGTCCTCGTACATAACAATCGAATCAAATATTAATGTCTCAAAACCAAGCCATACAAAGTGATTATTCAAATGTCTTTACTGGCAAGCACACAATCTAATTTTCTCTGTGGTGGTCATGCAACAAAGTTAAAACATTGAGTTCATGACAAATACTTTTGACCTTTGTTGTAACTAACGTGGCAACCATGTTGTGCCTATGCGGCTCAGTTCTCAGATTTGGCAAAGCTCGTACACAGTACCACAAGTTTTAACTCACACAACACTTAGATTCTTACAAAATGTCTTCAGCTATAACTTAACAGCTGCTTTTCCCACAGAGCTCGAACAATAATCTGACTTTCTCCGTGGTGGTCTTGCAACAAAGTTAAAACATCGAGTTCATAACAAATACTTTCGACCTTTGTTGTAACTAATGTGCCAACCATGTTGTCACATTCTTAAGTGGCACAACGCTTAGCTCCTTATGAATTGTCTTCAGCTATAACTTCACAGTTGCTTTCCCCACAGACCTGGAACAATCTTAGTGCGCTAATACAATATAGACATTAATGCAACTCACAGCAGCTACGCACTTCATTATGCATCAGGCCATGAAAGAAGGGGACTTGTTGTCGTTTCGGAGTTCACTTAAGAATGTGACAGTCAAAACTTTTCGCTTCTGATATTCATTGAAATCCAGATTAATACCAGCCACTAATATGCATCAAAGAGACCACAGATAAATTTAAATGAGGCCATATTGTAGTATTCCACCAAATGTAAGCTAAAAGAAAAGAGACTTATTTCAAAATTGATACTTCAGGCATACGATGTCCCAATCAGATGGTACAAGAGGAGACGATGTATTGTTGCCTCAATTCTTCAGACTATAGTGCACAGAGGTCGCCTCAATAAGATGCATATATATATATATATATATATATATATATATATATGCTCAAGGGAGATGTTGCAACAATAAACCTTTTTTGCTGGTCATGGAGGACTTCCTTAACAGTCCTCTGAACCTCTAGAGATGTCGCAGGCTTAAGAGTAGTTGCAGTGACAAATTTCAATAACTCCATGTGCTTGGAGGATCAACCAGAGAATATTAGACCGAATTCTTCAGGACGCCTAAGAAATGTAACAAAGGTAGAGTTCTTCTTGTGGATGCACCTCAACAGTGATATTCAATTCCACAAGGACCTATCAAGGTCGAAAAACTACAGTGCACAGATGATCCAGCAAATACACTCAGAAAATAAGGCCGCAGTTTTTACTTTCAAAAACAATCTTCATGCCCATAATTTAAAAAGTCCTAGATATTGCTTTTTAGACGAATATCAAGGCCACACACTTTTAATCTTGTCAAATCTCAGCAGTTTAGGCCGCAAAAACTACTTCAAGAACTTCACTTTATATGCCTTAGAAGTTAGAAGCTTTGGTAATTAGGCTGTAAGAGAGAGAAGCTACTTCGCTGATTCTGGAACATAATTGTTGCCCTAACCGAGGCCTTAGAAACAATTCCTTTCCTGTACAAAAACCAACAAAACACTGAGCCAAAACAGAAACAAAACTTAACCAAAAACCCTCTCATAATCCTGCCACTCGACTGATCTAGCAATGTCTCCACAAGGCCGAAGAGGGATTTCAGAGCACAAGTTATTCAAGAGATATTCGTTTGATGCATTTGGAGGAGAGATCTAATCTCCTTTTATAGTTTTGGAGGAGTTCTCTAAGAGGCAATTGAATGCCTATTTTAGAGGAAAAAGCTTAATTTTAATTCAAATTCTTGAGGAAAACCACTTTATGAACTTAAAAATGCTTTTTGGATTGAAACCCCTTCTTTAGATTTTGAAAAAGCCCTAAAAAAAACCCTTTTGCAATAATTTAATTTGTTGGAGAGGAGCCACATAACTTGACCAGTTGACTAGGCCACAGACGAGTAGCCACTTCATCACCCTTTGCGGTTTTTTCCCACAATTTGGGGGCTCCAACTTCAAACCGTCATATCTCCCAAACCATGAAGGTCCACAAAACACTCCACATACTAACATAATCAGCATGACACATAGAATCTAATGACGAGGGTCTCCAAGACAAATTTAGTGAAATTGCATTATCAAAATCCTTCAATAAGTATCAAGTATGTGAACCATGCAGGGGATCCAAACCCTAGAGCTAGGGTTTCATCACTGCATCATCTCATCCATGACAACCATGATACCGAGGACATCAATGACAACACTATGCACCTTCTATGCCATCCTCCCAATGGAGCTTCCAACTAATTTAATCAAGACAAATATTAAGAGCATTCATTAATGGACATAGGCATCAATAACAACACCAACAATCTCCCCCTTTGTCATTGATGGCAACCATCGTACTCCCCCTATGATTATTGCTCCCTTGACTTAATGCCTCGATCTACTCCTAATTTCTCTCCCCCTTTGACATCAATGGCAAAGGGTGATATCCCCTGACACGTTGCCTGCTTCTGTGGACCTGTAACCTGCTTGTGCTCCCCTTGACGAAAGGTCTCTCTTTGTCTTCTTTGAAATGCCTACAACAATAAACAACCTATCTCCCCTTGACATGTTATGCTTCATGTTTATTTTTACCTGTCAATATGGATCACCTTTGCCTACCAAAGCTACTCCACTGAAACTGCTCATAATGTTGAACGCCATTCAAGAGACTTCTTCATATCTACCAAATGCTAACATGTCAAAGATAGATCCTCAAAAGCACAGTTGTTGCTGCATAGACTCCCTGTTTTTCAATGTTTACAAGCAGTCAACATGCTGAACTTTTTAGAATAATGTGTGAACCAGCTCTTTGGTCGGATCATCCTAAACTTTAACATCTTCCATCGAAGATTCATCATGCCCTTTAAAACCTAAAAGCATGACTGTTGAGACTTTATCATTTGCTCGGTCTTCTTGCAGATGTTTTCTTCTCCAGACCTTCTTGGAATTGATATTAGAGTTATCATTCATGGAATATGCTATCTTGATCCTGCAATCACGAGCTATGTGCCCATAGTTATGGCATTTGTAACATTCAATGTTGGGCCTGAACGATTGAGCTAGTGACATGTACTTTCTGCTGACAAAGTTTGTTTGAAATATGTATTGCAATCCAACAAGCCTACATCTAGGGTTTTGATAGCGACTTTGATAATCACACCTGTCATACACTCTACAATCCCTAGACATATGCCCATAGTTAGAACATGAAAAGCAATATCCATTAAATGTGCTAAGGTACTTGGATTTGTTGTCCCCTCCTGTGGATCTTCTAAAGTCATCCTTCAATGGAGGAGGTGCATCCTTTTGTTGATTACTTCTTGGAGCAGCAATATTTTTAACCTTCTTTTGTCCTTCATTTTGATTTTGCCTCAGAGGGATCCTACTATCAATCTTACTCTCCTGGTACTTGGAGCTTGTACCTTCATCGCATGGGGCTTTACCTGCTTCTTTTTCCTTCATCTTCAATTTAGCCATGTCATTATTCTTCCTTTCGTCACCCACCAATTTTTCTTTCTTGAGCTTATCTATTTCAGATAGGGCAGTGTCAAGTTCTCCTTGCTTTTGATCAATATCTTCTTGAAACCGGCTTTTCAGGATTTTCTTTTGTTTCTTCTACCCATAGCTTTAGAAGAGTGACATTTTCTACTTCTTTGTTAAGAATTTGTATTTGTTCCTTCTGTCTTTCATTTTCTTTCCTGAGCCTGTCTATTTCTGCAACAATTATATCCAATTCCTTTTGCTTTTAGTTGATTTCTGCCTCATGCTTTCAAACACATTCTTCTAATCGACTGGTCAAGATTTCCTCATTCTTCCTTGCGTCTTGTACTTGATGCCTTAGAAGGGCATCCTCTTCTTCGTGTGTTTGATTTTGCTTCCATGCTTTGCTTAGGTCACATACAGCGTCGATCAATGTTGCCTCTACATCAACTAATCCTTCTTTATTGTCAAATTCTTTGACCTGAGAACGGTCTTCATCATCTTGACTTGAAAGCTTTTGACCTTCATAGAGATCTTGAATTTTTTCCAAAGATGTTTGATTGTTAAGCATTGACCAATTTTTGCTTTTACAATGTCTGGCAAAGTATTAAGGATAAGATTCATGGTTTTTGTATTGTACCTTCTAGATCCGTCGATAGATATGTCTCCAAAGAAAATAGAGTGGCGTACCTCATATCCGTGAGCCTAAAAATAAGCTTCCATTCTTCCTTTCCAAATTACAAAATCTGATTCACTAAACATATGAATTGAACTAACCAGTTTCTCTTCATTAGCAGTAATAGGATCTGAAATTATTTCAATACCTAAACTCCCTTTGATTCCTTTGAATGCTTGGCAGCTTGCTTCTTTGGTTTTCCCATCTCTGCACTCTAAGATCTACTTTTCAGTTGTTAAGATGCTATTAATGGAATCTGCTCTGATACCAATAGTTGGAGACACAAAGAGGGGAGTGAATCAGTGTTTCTTATCAATTAGTATATTTTTTAATTTTACAGAGCATTAATTTTTATTAGTATCAAATAAATATAAACATTCATCAACACCATTCAACAATGCACAATAATAAGATAGTAAACACAAAGATTTTTAGGTGGAAACCCCTCTAGGACAAAAACCACCGAACACTTAATATTTGTCTTCCAAAGATTTACATCGAGTTTTCAGCTCCAACTGAAGAAGGCTCCAACCCCCTGGTTTATAGCCACCAACCTAGAGGACGCTCCAAAGCCTTGCTTACCAACTACCACTGGGAGGATGCTCCAACGTCCTGGTTTACAGGGTCCAACTTGAAGGATGCTCCAACACCCTATTGAGTAGCTACAACTAGACAAACGGTCCAACGCCATTTGTCGGCTCCAACCTGCCCTAGAACCACCCTACCGCCCTGAAGAGTTCTCAAGCTCCAATCTGAATGAGACTACACTCTCCTTCCTTGCACCACCCTGCCACAACGAACAGTGGCAGACCACGTTTCACAATGTTCAAACTGGATCCACCTGTGCTCAATATTGAGATAAAAGAAATTGCAATAATAGAAATTGTAATACAATCTTTATCTATCAAATCTACCTTTGCACAATCTGCACATCAAACCCTAGCTGTCAATGTCAACTATCAACACAATTATGCCTTTGCCCTAACTGGTCATCATTCATCAAGTTCATTGTCACAATCCACTTATGTTCAACATCAATACCAAAACCTAGCAGCTTCACTTGCTCATCTCTGTAATGGTCATCACCATGCATGTAGGTGAAGTACCAAGTCCTCTCAACAATGCCTACATACATCAACATAAAATCTCTTCTTAACAGATCTTTGCATCCATGCTCAAAAACACATTAACACTGCAAATCCTAGCACATATCCTCAATTTACATCGTCCAATAATACTGCAGAATATATATACAATATGAGTCACTGTGATGTAAACCCTAGACATTCCAAAGCATACACATGTGGCATTGGTCAACAAATATGTCCAGTTGCAACTATCTTTGAACCATAGCTACCAAGCTTCTTCCGGATTTTGATTTGGGTCAATATAGGCTTAGATAACTCGAAACACTATATGGAAACACGTGTTGCTTTAAATGTTCTACAATTTGATCTTATTGTTTCTGCAACAAACTGAACTTTCAAAACAAGATATAAAATAAGAATTTTGACATATCATCAGGGCCCTCAAGCTTGAACCTTGACATATATTATATGTGTCCTCGTACATAACAATCGAGTCAAATATTAATGTCTCACAACCAAGCCATACAAAGTGATTATTCAAATGTCTTTACTAGTGAGCACACAATCCGATTTTCTCCATGGTGGTCATGCAACAAAGTTAAAACATTGAGTTCATGACAAATACTTTCGACCTTCGTTGTAACTAACGTGGCAACCATATTGTGCCAACGTGGCTCATTTCTCGGATTTGCCAAAGCTGTCGCTCACAGCACCACAAGTTTTAAGTCGCACAATGCTTAGCTCCTTACGAATTGTCTTTAGCTATAACTTCGCAGTTGCTTTTCCCACAGAGCTGGAACAATCTTAGTGCATTGGTGCAATATAGACATTAATGCAACTCATGGTAGCTACGCACTTCATTATGCATCAAGCCATGAAAGAAGGGCAGTTGTTGTCATTTCGGAGTTCACTTGAGAATGTGATAATCAAAACTTTTCGCTTCTGATATTCGTTGAATTCCAGATTAATAATAGCCACTAATGTGCATCAAAGAGACAGCAGATAAATTTGGATGAGGCCGCACTGTAGTATTCCACTAGATGTAAGCCAAAAGAAAAGAGAGTTATTTTAGAATTGATACTTTAGGCATGCGATGTCCCAATCAGAGGGTAAAAGAGGAGACGATATATTGTTGCCTCAATTCTTTAGAATATAGTGCAAAGAAGTCGGCTCAATAAGATGTTTGCTCAAAGGAGATGCTGCAACAATACACCGTCTTCTCTGGTCATGGAGGACTTCCTTGACAGACCTCTAAACATCTAGAGATGTTAAAAGGCCTAAAAGTAGTTGTAGTGACAAATTTCAAGAACTTCAAGTGCTTGGAGGATCAATCAAAGAATATTAGACCGAATTCTTCAGGACACCTCAGAAATGTAACAGAGCTAGAGTTCTTGCAGAAATGTAACAGAGCTAGGTTGTGAAAATTGGAGAACCCATTATTAATGGTGTTACGTGTGGTGGATGGTGGAAAATTAGCCATGGGCTACATCTATGAGGTTATGAATCAGGCAAAGAAGCAGATACGGGAAGCCTACAAAGATAAAGTAGGTAAATATGGACCGATTTGGGATATCAATGACAACAGATGGAACAATCAACTCCATCGTCCAATACATGCAGCCACATATTTCTTAAACCCAAAGTATCGTTATAGAGCTTAGCTAGGTGAAGATCAGATTGCGAAGGTCTGAGGTGGGTTGTATGATTGCTTCGAGTGTGTTGACCACTCTGTGTCAATGAACCCATAACAGTACACCATTTTTTCACAAAAGGGATCTATCATTTTCGAGTATTCACGCCTTTCATATTTCATCATCAGCCGATAGTTTTGTTAAAGATATAAACCCATTTTGCATGGTTATAATGTAAATGATCTTAGTAATAACATTATGTATGTAACAACCTAAGTAAGCATAGTATTTTGTCTCACTGACTCATTTGTGTCTCTAGACACAAATGATCTACAGATTTATCCCTCCAACCTCACCCCATAGTTGGGGCGGATTTTGTCATCGAGATATTAAGTCCTAGCGTTTTTTTATCGAGTCTTTGTAAAAGTAGTTTGGGAATAATCCTAGCTAATTGGCTAGATTATTTTATTACAGATTACTTGGTCTACTAGCTCATATTTTGCGTCACAGAAATGGGTAAATGTTGAGGGTCTATAACGAACGGGTGTTCCCCCTTCATGTATTGAATGATAAAATCTTCATGTAAAAAATATTTAGTGCATGGTCCCTCATAATTAGACACCATGGCTAAATATTAGAGGGTTGGAAAAATTATTAATCCCTTCATTAGTGAATTATTTAAATTTTCTGGCAAAATTAAAATTAATCCTAAGCCAAAAATTTAATTAATTTTGTGTCCCCGGTAAAATTAAATTCTCCAATGGTGAAATTCGTGGGTTTTAAATAAATTAATTTTTGGAGGTCCCCAGCCAAGGGAATATTGGACCCTTGGGCCTTGGTGGTTAAGTCAAAGTCAAATTTTTCAGGATATTAACTCAAAATAATTAATTTTGAGTTAATTAAAATTCAATTAAATAATAAATTTGATTTTTCCTCAAAAAATAAAATAATTTCGGCAGTGATTTATTTGACAAGGATCAAGCCAAATAACCGTTGGAGATTTTACCTATAAATTGGACGCCAGTATCAGTTTGTCTTTTCATCCGATCTTTGAATCGTGTACTAAGCTCTCAAGCTCTCTTGTATACTTTTCGAAATTAATGCAAAAGTCTTTGCAGTTTCAACGTGTTGTGGTGTTCCTCTTCATGAATTTATGGTAACATTGTTTTAATTCCTGTTTAATGTTATGTGAAAGCTATCAATCAATAGCGCTTTTAGAATAATCTGAATATATGTATCTTATTCAGTTTGTTGGATCTAGGGTAACATTCTTAATTTTTATAGAAGTAGCAGGTATCTCTATTTCTTCAGAATTTCATTGTTATTCTATTTCTCTACTTGGTTTGATGGTTGATTTAGTGTTTGCAAAAGATCTTTGAGGCATTTAGCTGAGCGTTTGGGGATAGTTCTCGGTTGGCCCAGCCAACTCTTAGTGTGTATTTTCTGAAGAGCCTACTTCATATAAACTTCGGGACATATCTTAAGATTACATTTTTTCTACAGGGTGTTTCTGGGCTAGTACGTCTCCAAAATTTTTGAAATTTATTTTTAAATATTTTGTGGAAAATTGATAGATCTGGCTACTGAGAGCCTTAGATTATCAGATCTGGGAGCGGAGTTGGACTCATACTCCTCAGATCTGATAGATCTACCATCTTTGTGCATAGATCTATAATTTTTTTAGTTTTCTAACCTGGGTTTTGTTTTTGTATATCTGGGTTCTAGGTATTTTGTTTTCATTTTTGCAGGTGCAAATCTGAAAGAGAAGATTAACTTGAAGCCAAATATAGAGAGGGTAAGGTTTGGCCTCAATACCATTTTGTAGGGACATTATCCAAAAAATTATTTTCAGTTTGAAGGTTTCAAATTTAGATCTGAGGATTTTTATAAGTTTTTTGAGGACAAATCTGAAGCAGAGGCATATCATTTTAATAAAATAAATTTCTGTGATTTTTTTTTCAAGCTTTTGGGCTACCATATGCTACCCTGAAGCTCTTCAAAAAATTGCAGCCCTCTCTGTCTGCGTTTATCTTCTTTTCCTGCGTTTTTTCTCTTTATTTATCCATTTCTCTACTTCTCATTTCTGCGTTTTTCTTTTCTCCCTCATCCTTGTTGCCTCATCTCTCGTTGCCTGTGTCTTCCCTTTCTTTAACCCTCTGCGTTTTATTCTGTCGTCACTACCATCTTCCTTCATCGTCGTTCTACTTGCATCCTTGTTGCCCAAGCTTTCTCGTTGCAACTTCAATTTGGCCTCCATAGGTAGTAAATTTGACCTACCTTGGGGCAAGACAGTCTGCTAAAGAGCTTGGCCCCTGTAGGATCAATCTACAAGGCAAATAATTGGCTAAGGTGCCTTTGCAACCATCAGAACCAATGTCACCAACTAGGGTTTGTATTTCAACACTAAAACTGGGAACCGAACGAGAGTTTCACCTCTCTCAGCAAGCTACCTAAGCTCTGCGACAAATTCCTCAAAAATTCTTCACACTCTCCTTCGACCTCCTCCTTTTTAATAATAACTCCCTCCTCCGATAACAATGGGTAATACCATGGGTCCCTTTATTTTCCTAAATTGACTTTTTACCACCCCATTTATTTAATTATTATTTATTTTATTGTTATGACTTAACTCCCTTTTGCTTCTTAGGGATCAGAAAGGGACATCACATATAGCCTTATAGGCAACCGCAATACATTCAGGTCACTTGACTTGACCCACCAAGGTGATTTAAACCTAAGACAACCTTATACACAAATCAATTCATAGTAATCAAAGATAACCTCATTATTCAACCCCATTTCACTCTATGGCATTGGATGCACCCACTCAAATCCCTCCAAGAGTTTCTAATGGGTTCACATATGCTCCAAGTGGAGGCCTCATCCTACTCTACAGGAGGATATTATCATCTCCTAGCTCCATCACATGCAAAAAATGGACGAGAGATTTATTTTTCAATGCTCCATCTAGTAGGAAATACATAGTCAATTCTACTGCCTCTTCAAGAAGTCCCAAAACTTCATATCTTTTCCCTAATAACAACAATGTTTTGCCCAGTTCACAAGGGAGCCACCTGGACTCTGATCTTCCACATTTTGGTCACCCTCCTTACAAGGCACTACTAGGATCAAAACATCCTTCTTTTTAATGCTTATAGTAGACACGCACATCAAGGTGTAGGAAGATAGCAACCATACTTTGACAAGGTCTAATACAAGAGACCACCAAGGGACATCCTTTGCTAGCAAGACCTATGGAAAGTTATGGACTCAAACCCCGTGACAATTCTTGCCTTTCCAATGAGTGATTCTCTCTCCAAATCTAAGCAACAGACGAATTCCTCGAGACCAGAATACACATAGAAGACCAGCTCTTCCAAATGGTCTTCTATCATAATGCTAGGAAACAAAACACATACAAACATGCATGGGCCACAAGAGAGAACTAAGAGTTTTAGGCTTATTCCCTCTCCCTTGGATAGTCTTTCAAGGCATTCGCTAGAGGCATTTGGCTTTTGGCCCTTCATAGTGTATGTATCACTCTATTTTATCCTCGCATTATTTTCGTGCTCACGGAGATTAGATCTTAGAGTAGATCCAATTTTGGATTTATATACAAGTGGCCCTTATACTCCCATAATATATTACTACTATTGTACTTAGTAGTCCCATTGACCTGAAAGTGCTCGTTTGTTGGATATTAATAAAATTATCTCATCTTATCTTATATGATGCATGCTTCAAACTTCAAATTCATTACATCACCAATTCTTTATTATTCTTCGCTTGATAAATAGAACTAAATTCAAATGAAGAAGAAATTACAATCTCCTTCATAAGGGAAAAGTTAACAAAATTTACATGTTTCTCTCTCATTTTCATTGAAATCCACTTGAATCTCCTAGGCATTAAAGACTCAACATCTCTTATTCTCTTACTTTTGCACTCTCCTATTTGACTTTTTTTCATCCAACGCTCCTTTCTCTCTCTCTGATCATTATCATTCTCTCCCTACTAGTGTCATCATTGCCTATCTCTTTCATTGTTACATCTACAAGTTTAGAAAAATCAACATCCCTACTAACAAGCATCGTCTTATTATCGATAGCATACAACTTACATGATTTGACACCTCAATGCAGACAATAATGATGCACTCCTTACCGTTGTTTCCCAACTTAATCCTCCCTTCCTTAGGAACATGCGGAAAGGATTTGCACCTAAAAACTCTTAAATGTTATCACGTTTATTCCTTGAACACACCTTATTAGGAGTCTTCCTTTTGACAACTTTGGCCAACAATCTATTTAAATGTCTTGAGATTTGGACCCTAGCTTGCTACCCATTGATTGGGCTCACAATAAGAAAGAATAGTCTCTCATAATGTAGCGGATGTAATCCAATCCAAGCGAATGATCACATGATCCATTGTGCACATTGATTGTGCAATCCAAGAGAATTCCTTTATTCACAAGGTTCACGCCATCATTGATTTAGCATCAAGATATTATAGATATCCTTATTTGGCCCTTTACACTTCATCGGTGATCATTTCCACCCTATTAGGATGGAAACGAGTTTGCTGCTCTAAATCCCTCAAAACTACTTCAATCACTTGGCATATCCATCAAGCGTCTCCTCCCCTTTGATGGTTCTTTAGACGTTTCTAACTATCTTCTTCACCTCCATCATGTGATCAAAGGGGAAATCAAGAATGGTATTTACCAACAGTCTATACAATTTACGTAGCTATGCCTTTCCCAAATTGTTGGTCCTAAGATGGCCTTCTACTCGAAGCATTTTAAACATTTAAGTTATAAACTTCTTACACACACCAAGTATAGTTAACATCACTAGTCTCATGGCATCAAGTCCCCACTCAAACAGGTCAAGGTAGGGTCACATCAATTTGAATTGAGTCTAAGCAAAATATCCCATGAAAGGAGACGGTATGTCAACTATGCCATTCACAGGAGATTGAATTTGAAGGACATTTCAATTTCAAGAGCATCATCAACTACAAGATCATGGCGATATAACATTTCCTTTTCAATATCTATTGACCTTCATCTAATATCCTAACCAAAGTTGTCCAACACTTTACATGCATGCAGCAATGTCTCCAATACAGTATCACCTACAAGTTTATTTTGGAAAATGTCATGTCAAATTGATTACCTCCTTTTCTCAAACAATTTTAGCACTTTGTATTGCTAAGAAAAAGGCTAATCTTCTGAAGATTGGCACAAGAAGCTCTAGGTCTCATGGGTTACCCTCGCGAAAACCTGGTTTGTACTCTATCTACACGTCTTTCTTGAGGTTCTTTGCATTTTCTTCCCATAAAAGGGTTGATCATTGGTGGATTTCTTATTCTTTACTGCACTTTTCTTCTCAATATCATGGGCTCGATCTCCTAACACTGGTGTGTTCGGATCTTATAGATCTACTGAGATTCTATTGCCCAACGTCTCTCATGCAAAAAAGAGCATCAAGTTTTACTCACGAGGAGTTGCATCTTGTTGATTTTAGTTAACAATGGTATGTTCTACGCTTAGCACAATTACTTCAATATTCCTTTAGTAGCCCAATGGCAATTTCCAATTTAGTTTTCCAATAGCAATCACATTGACAATAACTGTAGATAGAATATAAAATAAAATGCAAAAGATAACCCAAGACAAGAGGACACGAGATTTGGCACCCTTTGATCAATTCTTCTTATTATTATATCAAATGTTCAACAAAGAGAGAGTACAAAAACTCAAAGTTGACTTGCCAAATCAAAGTCAAAATAGCCCTGTCAAATCTACAGTCAAACTCAGCCCTAACCAAAAAGTCAAAGATGGTCAATGAAGCAGTAAAACTTCTCCTTTGAAGCTCAATCAAAGGCAGTCAAGCTCGGCCTCCACCAATGGTCAAAGTCATCCCAAAACAGTCATAAAATTTGCAGTCAAACTTGGTCAACCCTATTGTCAAATAGGCTTGCGGTCAATGCAGGTCAAAGTCCTCCTTTTGCTTTGGTTCCTTGCCCAAAAATGCAACCTTCTGAGAGAAAAATTCACCCTAAAAATTGAAGTCAAATGATGCCCAAAAATTCAAAGTCAATGTTGGTCAACGCTGGTCAAACTGCAGGAAAGTTTGAATTTTCAGCCCTATAATTCAATCCGAAATTCGTCCTCCTTTGCCACACGTGGAAGAGAAAGAGAATGCCCAATAGTTGTACGAACCAATGAGAGAAGGAGAGAGAAGAATGTGTGAGTGATGATGATGCCAAATGAGGTGAGAGGACACTTCTATCTATAGAAGTCGTTGAGGGAGAAGTGACATGTCTATTGGGTTTCATAAGCCTACATGATGATGTGGTCAACCTAAATAATTTACACGTGTGGGCATTCAAAAACACACTACTGCTTATCCAAATTAGATGATCTTTATATCAATTTTGGTCCTCTTAAAAAGAGGAATTTAATGCAATCATCATCTCCATCAAATGAGTTGCCTAAAGAGGAATTTGGCCCTAGTTGCCAATTTTAACACTCCCTCTCAACTAGGGAGAATTCCACCTGCCAATCCATCTATCATCATCGAACATCATGCCATCTTGTCGTCATGTACCATCTTTGTATCTCATCTCATCTCTGCTCTGCCAAACACTGATATGAATAATGAAGAAGAATTGATCGAGGGTGAGTCACAAGACCTTACCACTCTCCACTGACAAAAGTCAGTCCAGAGGTAGAACCCTCAATCAAACTTTATGCCAGATCAAGTTGTTGAACACCATGCATCCTAGACATAGGGAGTATGGCAGTACACGATGCGTCCATTTGTAGTGTTATGGCCCCTATCCACATTTCGCAACTCATCGGTCAGATGAGAGGTACTTCCCATGAGTCTCAAACTACATGGGTAGGATGTATGTTGGGGCATCAACAGGAGAAGGTGAACCACTCATCCTACTCATATGCCATAGGAGGAGGTGAACCGCTCATCCTGCTCAACTGCCATAGGAGGTGAACCATTCATCCCATGCATATGTTAATCGTAGGGGAAGGTGAACCACTCACCCTACACACATGTATCATCAATCGTAGGGGAAGGTGAACCACTCACCCTACACACACATCAACCATCATAGGGTATCACAGTGGAAGGTGAACCACTCACCCTATACACATCGCACCAATAGGGGAAGGTGAACCACTCACCCTATGGCCGCTCATAGCTCCAAGAAGTACCCCAAGCCCCCAGGAGCTCCCAGAGCTCAATGTGTTGGAAATACTGAGAGGGGGGGTGAATTAGTATTTCTTTTCCTGACTATTGTTTTACCAGTTAAACAATTTATATTCATAACACAAGATGAACAACAATAATAAATGCTTTTATTAATATAATCTTTGCAATAAAATAGATACAATATATAACTTTATAAGTGGTTGCAATCAGTTGCCAAGCTCCAACTCGGACTTTGGTGAGGCTCCAACCTCCAGAGCACCAACTCTATTTCACCAAGACACCAATCTTGGACTTAGGATCACCAACTCCCAAGGACTTCAATCCTTCCATTTCCTGAGACACCAGTACCAATGACACCTATCCTTCCTACTTCTGAGACATCAGCCCGAAGGACTCCAATCCTTCTTGCTTCTGAGGCATCAGCCCCAAGGACTCCAATCCTTCTTGCTTCTGAGGCACCAGCCCCAAGGACTCCAATCCTTCTTGCTTCTGAGGCACCAACCCCAAGGACTCCAATCCTACTTACACCAGCCTCAAGTGTTCTGACCCAATCTTGTCAGGGTTCATTTGATAGTGATGTTCTGCGCTCAGAACTCTTCTCTACTGAGTTCTATCTGATTATTGCTTCACTACAGTCTCCAAGCTACAGCATCAATGACGATCAGTCTGCTTAGGAAGTAGTCTTCCCAATTCTTCATACTGCCCACACAGAGTGTCCAGTACCCTTCATGACTTCTAATAATGTCTTCACACAGCTTTAGTCAGTCTACTGTTAGCTGCACTAAGCTCTGCATAAAGAATAACTTTCTATTCAAGCTTATGTTCTTTGCTAGCTACTTCTCCCCTTCAACTGTCTGTTGTCCTGTTGGCTCTTCAGCCCTCTTTCTGTTCTGTGGGATCCTCTCGCTCCCTCTGTCTCCTCCAGCTTATTTTCCACAGCATTCAACAACCTTCAACTCCCAAGCAACCCCTTCAAACAATTCTTTATTTTCTTATATCTGACACCCCTGGCCTTTGGCTTCCTTTCTCCGCGGGCTCTTTGGCTTCCTCAACACTCGCTTATCCTGTCAGTTTCCACCTCGGTCGCTGTCATTTCCTTTGCGCTTGCTTGCTTCTTCGGCTTCCCGGATTTCAGTTTCCTATGTCCATCCAAGTGTTCCAATATTCACAGGACACGTTCAGGAGGAAGAGAGGTCGTATACATAGAGAATACTTATTACAAGTTAAAACATGTAACAGCGCTCCTTTTATCCATAATTATTTGACATACACAAGGCTTTACAGTGTAACAGACATGCCACGTCCTATCGCAATCGCAATCGGCTTGATTCTTAGTCTTCTGTGCTATCGGGAGCACTCCTTAACATATCTCTGTCTCCAAAACCCCGCGCAAGCAATATATACAAATATACCAGAATTACGATCGAACACAGGAAAAAAACTAAAGAGCGGACTTCAAAAAATATTACACCCGCACCTAAACTGTATCGGATCCGCTCCTCCACAGTTTCATCGCAATCAAGGCTCAAGACTTCCGGGGTCTTTAATAAGTCATGCCCTATTGCATAGCCGGTGGCCGATGACCGATTCCCCTGCTCCGATGGACCGGATGCGATATGGTATTAAACCATAGTTAATATGCCCATCGGGTTCGCAGCCTTATTGCAATCGGCACTTTCATGTGGCAAGGCATTACAACTTGCAATATAGCGACAGACGCGATATTACAATAGGCGCGATATAATAAGACCATCGGGTCCCCAATTGTATATTGCAATCGGCGGTTTTAATGTGGCAGGGCCTTAACCACTTGCGATACGTGACGGATGTGATGACAAATTATGTCATATTGTAACGTGCGAAGAGTCCGCGTGAATATGCATCGCATTTGGGAGTTTCCCCGAGCGGATGTCCGATGCGATATCGCTATCGGCGATCGCAATGGACCGCTTGACATATTGTAGCGCCCACTTCCGAAGTGCCAATGCGATTATCGCTATCGGTGATCGCAAGTCGCACAGGGTCAAGTCTCGACGTTAACGTAGACCCCTCATAGCAATGCGATGAGCTGAACCCGATACAACTCAACACTCCCATGTATAGAGTTTCAAGTCCGCAATCTGCCTCCGATAGTGTATTTGTCCTAGAGCCAAGTCTTCCGCCTCCGATAGTGTTAAAGCATGCATAAATGGATTTTACGGGCCTGATAGCATAAATGTATATATAAGGTTTTGCGCCTCCGATAGTGTAAAAACACATATGTATGATATATGCTCCTCCGCCTATATCTGCATGCATATAGTTCTTTTGTGGCTCGATAGCTCCCGATAATATACATGCACCCATTGCTCCTCTAATGGCTCTGTCTGCTTCCTTATAGCTCTGCTTGTTCCTCTGTTGCTTCGATGGCTGTCTGTGTCCTTTGTTGGCTCTGTTTGCTCCTATACTTTGGCATATATGTATGGTATATATATATATGGCTCCTCTATAGCTCCGATAGCTCTATTTTGGCATATATGGTCCCCGAACGTTGTTTAAATGCATGCATAAATATATATATATATATATATATATATATATATATATATATATATATATATATCTGAGTTCTGCTCTTGGCTCCGTCTGCTCCTCTTGGCTCATTATATCTAAGTTATGCTCCTCTTGGTCCAATGTGGCTCCTCTGGCTTGGCAGTGTCTTTCAAAGACCTCCTTGCATATATGAATGCCTCTCTTGCTCGGATATCCTGTAATATGCTTTGATATGCCTCCTTTGGTAACTCCTCTTACTTATGGCTTGGCTATCCATATGGCCTTGCTCATGTCTCTTCATGGATTGCTTGGCTTCCCCTTGGCTTCATGTCATCCTCTAGTACCTAGAATATTGCCATAGTGACATCAATGACAACCTAGGTCAACACAATGTCCAACTTAAGCGAGACCCTCATGGGAGGGTCTTTCCACGACTCCAAGTCTCCCTTTGAAGGCTAAGAATTTGACCTTCCCTAAGGGCTTCGTGAGGATGTCTGCGACCAATTCATCAGTCCTGATGTGTTGGAGCCTTATTGCTCCTCGTTGTACAATATCCCGAATAAAGTGGTACCTGATATCAATGTGTTTGGAGTGGTCATGGAACATGAGATTCTTTGAAAGGTGAATCCAACTTTGGTTGTCGCAGAGGATCACGGTGGTGTCCAGAACATGCTCAAATAGCTTCCTCAACCAAACAACTTCATAACAGGACATACTAGCTACAATGTATTCAGCCTCGGCTATGCTTAAAGCAATCAAATTTTGCTTCCTGCTCATCCACGCAATCGAAGCAGACCCTAATGAGAAGCAACATCCTAATGTTGCTCTTTCGATCCACCACACTACCAGCCCAGTCAACATCAATATATTCATGTCGCCTCAAATTCCTGACAGTGTATCTCAATCCATAGTTGATTGTGCCACGAAGATATCTTAAGAGATTCTTAGCAACAATCCAATGTATTTGATGAGGCTAGACCTTAAATTGACTCAACGTATTCACAGTGAAGCATATGTCC
Organism: Pinus tabuliformis; assembly: GCA_031772625.1. NCBI lineage: Eukaryota > Viridiplantae > Streptophyta > Pinopsida > Pinales > Pinaceae > Pinus > Pinus tabuliformis. Next base: position 52,722,153 of record CM062813.1, read on the forward strand.
GGATGGGTGTTTACCAAGAACATCAGGGCCCCCACAAGCTATCTATATTTAGAAGGGTTTGAAATTCAGGCCCAGCAGCACTACCACATAGCTTCTTGAAATTGAGTTCCATTGGATTAGAAACAGATTTGCTATCCACCATCCCACATCTCTCAAGCAACTTCACAATGCATTTTCCTTGAGAAGGGAAAATCTCACCTGGTTTTTTCCAGACCTCCACGCCTAGGAAGTAGTGCATCAATCCTAGGTCCTTCATCTCTAACTCAGAAACCAACTCCCTCTTGCAGTGATAAATGAGAGGGTCTGTACCTGTCAAAAAGAGATCATCTACATAAAGGACCAAAATGAGAGGCATGTTCTTTTGAACCTTGAACTATAGGTTAGGATTAGCATCGCTCCTCGTAAATCCCAGCTTCATAAGATAGCTATCAATCCTTTCACACCAAGTCGTAGGGGTTTGCTTCAATCCATAGAGGGCTATCTTCAACCTGCATACATGTGTACTTCGATTTTGTACTTCGAACCCCTAAGGTTGTTCCAAGTAGACTTCCTCCTTAAGCAAGCCATGCAAAAAAAATGTCTTAATGTCCATTTGATGTAGGCTCCATCCTTGAGTGGCAGGAAGAGCAATAATAGATCGGATAGTGGATATCGGGCAACAGGTGCAAATATCTCATCATAGTCCACTCCTTCCTTTTAAGAGAAGCCTCGAGCAACGAACTTGGCCTTGTATTTCTCAGCACTCCCATTTGCTCCATAGTTGATTTTGTATAGCCATTTTGAGGGGACTACATACATGTCCTTCGATCTAGGCACCACATCCCGAACATCATTTTTCATGATAGATTCATACTCCTAATTCATCGCATCCTTCCAGACTTGGTGCTTTACAGCTTCTTCGAATGTACATGGCTCAATTTGAACAATAGTACTCATAGCAACTACGTACCCTTGATACCTGTTCGGCTTATTACATTCACGAAATGTCCCTCTTGAAGCAATATGTCTTTCAACATCTTCGAGAGTATCTTTGAGCCACAAAGGTCTTTTTCTTGAGATAGAGGGATCACCAAGAGGTGGATAAATGGGATCCATCGAGCCTTCAACATAAGGCATAGACTCATCTATCAGAGATTCATCCTGTTTTTTTGCAGTAACATCATTATCCTTCCTTGGAATTGGGAGATCTTTGGCTTTCCCAAGGAGAGTGTCTTCATCAAAGGTGACATCATGGCTTATTTCCACATCTCTTTGACCGGGCACATAGATTGTATATGCCTTTGAATTTTCATTATAGCCCACAAATATACCTTTCTTCCCAGATGCTTCCAACTTGTTTCTTTTCTCTTTAAGTACATGAAAATATATGGGACAACCAAAAATTCTAAAATGAGAAACATCAGGGTTCTTACCAAAGAAAACCTCCTCGGAAGATTTCAAATCCAGTGCTTGATGCGGGCTCCTATTTTGAAGATACACAATAGTGTTGGCAGCTTCTCCCCATAAGAACTTTGGTAGACCTTGATCATGGAGCATGGCACGGGTGGCTTACATGATTGTTCGATTTTTCCTTTCAGCAACTCCATTTTTCTCAAGGGTGTATGGAACAGTGGTCTCCTTCTTAATGCCAGCCTCTCTGCAAAAGTCATTGAATCTATTCGATTCATATTCGATTCCATTGTCGATCCTCAATATTTTGATCTTCTTTCCTGTTCTATTCTCCACCAAGGCTTTGAAAGAATGGAACCATTTGAACACCTCATCCTACTTCTTCAAGAAATAGATCCATGTTTTGCGAGAAAAGTCATCCACAAAAATTGCATAGTAATATAGGCAACATATCAGATAGGTCAGAATGAACCAATTGAAGAATATCAGTAGTTTGGCTTTCACTTGAAGGGTATGGTCCCTTTGTATGTTTCCCAACTGCAAAACCCTGAAAAACTCTTTCATGATTCATATTGAAATCAGGCATACCTGTGGCCATCTTCCTTACCCAAGGTAAGGCTTTGTAATTTATGTGGGCGAATGGTCGATGCCATAGCTCAGATTGAAGTGAAGCATCGCAAGTCAAGGCTCCCAAAGGACTTCCTCCAACTTGATAGAGACCATCAACCCTAAATCCAAGTGTGAATGCATCTTTAGGGTTTCTTTTCCAATACGTACCTTTCCATCAATGAATGCTACCTTTAAGCCTTTATCTTCCATTGTAGAAATAGACACCAGGTTCTTCTTCAAATTGGGGACATATGACACTTCTTGTAGATGAATGGTTTGACCTTGATTCAAGTGAAGAGTGACGGTACCTATCCCTTTCACGGGGTAGGTGGCATTATCTCCAAGTATGATCTCCAAATGAGTATTCTTTTCAATCAAATTTGAGAGGGCCTCTTTGTACGCAGTCAAGTTCCTTGAGACTCCACTACCAATCAACCAATGATCCAAAGTATCCAGAGGAGAGGCAATCGATAGAGCGGAAATAAGATAAAATTCCTTTAGTTTTTCTACAACATTATTTTCCTCATACCTGGAGTTTCTCGTCCTTTTGGGAGGTCGACCATTTCCCAACCGTGCAGCGTGAGCATTTCTCTTTCCTTTATTATTGAACCTATTGTTCCTTTGATTGCCATTGCCTTTGAAATTGTTGTTGTTGTTGTCGTCATCCCTTGAAGAATTCTTCTTCTAAGGTCATTCTCTAACATAGTGGTCAAATTGTAGCACCTTCCTTTCCTTCCTTCTTTGAATCCTTGCTTGAACCCTTGACCTTATCTCCTTGAGCCAACATTATTTTTCTTATTTGCATGAGCGAAAGAAGGAGTAGGTTCATTTCAATTTGAAGGCTTGTCTCTCTCCATCATCCTCGTCTCCTCTTGAGTGCATCTAGCTAATATCTCATTGAAACTAGGAATCTTGTCATTGTTGAGAATGGTGGTGTTAAACACATCCCATACTCTTGAAAGACCCCCAAGTGCAATGAGAGTGAGCTCCATGTCAGCAATAACTTCTCCAATAAATAGAAGGTCATACTTGATTTGTGTGATCCTCATGAAGTAGGATTGGATAAACTCCCCTTTATCCATCTTGATGTCCTTCAACTTGTTTTTGAGAAAGAGGATTTGATTTGCATTGTTCACTTTGAACATTCCAACCAGCTTGTCATATATCTCCTTTGAAGATCCCAAATCAGAAATATAGGCAACCAAATGCTTTTGAAAAGAGTCAACCAAAATTTTCTTTGCTTTCACCTCACCATTTCTATACTTCATCTTAGTAGCAATTGGTGCATTTGAAGGAGGCTCCACCACTTTTCCATGCACATGGTCCAATACTTCATGCTCTTCCAAAGTCAAGTCCAATGTCATCTTCCATGCATGATAGTCAGATTTGTCATTGAGTTTGTCCTCAGCCTTGAAGTAAGATGAAGAAGCCATTGAAATTGTAAATAAATCTCTTTTGGTGATTGCTTCTCTCTTCTTGTTTGGGCTTTGTCTTCACCTGGGCTCTGATACCATGTTAATTTTAGTTAACAGTGGTATCTTCTATGCTTAGCACAATTACTTCAATGTTCCTTTAGCAACCCAGTGACAATTTCCAATTTAGTTTTCCAATAGCAATCACATTTACCATAAATCATATTGACAGTAATTGTGGATAGAACATAAAATAAAATGCAGAAGGCAAGCCAAGACTAGAGGACACCAGATTTGGTGAATGCGAGGAAAAAACCCCAATGTGGGGAAAACCCTTTGATCAATTCTTCTTATTATTATATCAAATGTTCAGCCCAGAGGGAGAGTACAAAAAGTCAAAGTTGACCAGCCAAATCAAAGTCAAAACAGCCCTGTCAAATCAGCAATCAAACTCAGCCCTAACCATGAAGTCAAAGATGGTCAACAAAGCAGTCAAACTTATCCTTTGAAGCTCAATCAAAGGCAATCAAACTCAGCCTCCAACAGCAGTCAAAGTCAGCCCAAAACAGTCATAAAATCTGCAGTCAAACTTGGTCAACCTAGAGTGAACCCTACGGTCCACGCAGGTCAAAGTCCTCCTTTTGCCTAGGTTCCTTTGCCCAAAAATGCAGGCAGCCTGCTGAGACAGAAATTCACCCTAAAAATCGAGGTCGAAGGATGCCCAAAAAATCAAAGTCAATGCTGTCACCACTGGTCAAACTGCAGGAAAGTCTGAAATTTTCAGCCCTCTATTTCTGTCTGAAATTCGTCCTCCTTCGCCACATGTGGGAGAGAAAGAGAATGCCCAATAATTGTACGAACCAATAGACACGAATGTGTGAGTGATGATGATGCCAAATGAGGTGAGAGGACACTTGTATTTATACAAGTCATTGAGGGTGAAGTGACATGTCTATTGGGCTGATTCATGAGCCTACATGATGATGTGGTCGACCTGAACAATTTACACGTGTGGGCATAATTCAAAAACACACTTCTGCTTATCCAAATTAGATGATTTTTATATCAATTTTGGTCATCTCAAAAAGAGGAATTTAATGCAATCACCATCTCCATCAAATTAGATGTCTAAAGTGGAATTTGGCCCTAGATGCCAATTTTAACACACCTTCATTTTTTCTCTACAAGTTTCTGGCAGTGGGGTATTGTATTTCAATTCTTTTCTATGCAGAATTCTCATGGCTCAAGTTTAGGTTGTTTGTTTGCTGCCAGCTCATTGTCCTTGACAGAATTCTTGTCATTTTTTCTTCTTCATTTTTCCTAAGTCCACCATAGGAACTCTTTTTAAATATATTAAAATTATTCCCTTTCCAAATTAATCTTATATGCCTCCACTTTCACTTTCATGCACAATCCTTGATCTCTTCAGTCCTCAACAACATGCAATCTCTTTACTGGTCTCCAACCCATTGTCTATGTTGAGCATAATATTGAAGAATGTCCAGTACACAATGTGAAGATGAGTATTCGTTACTGAATATTACATTAGTTACACTAATTGTGACATACAACAGCATAACTCCTGAGTACGGGAATATGTCTTAATTCCTAACTAGATGAATTAACCTCAAGCTCTACTTATCAGCATGGGTTACATTTACTTTATAGCTATCGCTTACACAAGCTTTATTACATTGCTCCACATATTATATCAGTTGCGTCAACCACTGTTTGGAAATCTACGGCAGTTGGGGTGGATAATGACCAGAATTCCTGTTTCTCAGAAAATCTGGAGGCAGCTCTCTAGCCACCATTTGATCCTTATTCATCCAGTGGTAATTATGGATCGAATGAAAGCTCTGATTTGTGGGTCCTTAAGAGGGAACGAGCCTGTTGACTATCCATCATGAAGATAATGTCCATTAACATCAGGGGCTTGAGGCAGGCCCCAAAAAGGAGGGTCATATTCAACATAATTAATTCAAAGAAGCCCTCCATGATCTTATTCCAAGAAACAATGCTCGAGAAAGAAAATCAGGGATCTTCTCTCTAAATTATGTCCATCATGGGAGATTTGTGCGACTAGCGCCCCTGGGATTTCAGGAGGTCTGACTCTGGCTGCAATGTGGGACCCAAATTTCTTTATCCTGCATGCCTATAAATCTATTGCTGGGATCATCCTGTCTAGACATTTGTGGGGTTCCAAATCCAGGCTCTGTATTGTTAACATATATGGTCCATATGGCAACCGAAAATCATTCTGGGAGAATCTGGACTCCAGTGGCATTCTGGACATGAGTTCCCTCATTCTGGCTGGGGATATGAATTTTACAATTAACGACCCAGAAATATGGGGACAGAAAGGCCAATCAGCTCCATTAGCTGCATTTTTCAGCAACTTATTCAACAACAAACTTCTTAAGGATATCGTCCCCCTGCACTCTGTGCCCCTCCTGGAGAAATGGCAGGGCTGACTTGGAAGGCATAGCAATAAGACTGGACCGATTTATGGTCCACTCATCCATATATGAAAACATGTATATTCTTCACTCCTAGAACTTCTCGAATATCTCAGATCACGAAGCCATCTTTCTGGAATGGCCGGAGTCTCATGAGGTAGCGGCCTACCCCTTCAAATTCAACCATATGTGGCTGAAAGATGAGGCCCTTATTAATTTGGTAAAGGAATTGTGGTCACAACTCATGGAGGTCTGCCCCAATAACAACATGAAGAAAAGCTCCTTCGAGCTTAACAGGTTAAAGGCAGTCGTCCAATCTTGGATTTCTAAGAGGAAAGAAGACTTATCTAGAATTGAAATCCATTGAACACAAGATTGAAGCTCGGTCAAATCCAACTGCCCCAGATTTTTTCGCAGAGCATACAAAAAAAGCTATATTAGATCTCTCGGCGAAAAAAAAAGATAAAATTCTGAAATTCCCGGAAGGTCAATGGCAGTTGAAAAGTAGGCTGGCATGGGTGGCAGATGGAGACAGGAATACCCGTTTTTTTCACAGCGTGGTAATGAAAAGAAAACGAGCTAACACCATTTGCAGATTAAGGGCAAAGGGAACAACCTGCTAACATCCCTGTCAGACATTCAGAAAGAGGCGGTGCGCTATTTTAGATCTCAATATACAGCCGCTGAAAAAAATAATGCTGGAAAACAAATGGAATTTGCCAATCTTTTCCCCAGAATGGTTAATGAGGAAACTGAACTCACAGACAGACCAATTTTATTGAAGGAACTTAAGGGAGTTCTAAGCTCAATGGTGAAGGACAAAAGTCCCAGACCTGACGTATGGGCGATTGAATTTTTCTCATTCTTCTATGATATTAAGGAGCCAGATCTTCTGGGTATGGCAGAAGAAGTTCATCGGACGGGGTACATCACAGGTGCATTCAACTCAACATTCATTTCTCTTATCCCTAAGAATCCTAATCCCTCCTCTTTTGATGAATTTAGATCAGTGAAACATGAATCTCCGATCACTCGTAACTAATCACGAGTCAAACTCTGCTCTTCCCTCAAACGATTTGATTCAACTCTGGGCGAGTCAAACTTGTGTTGACCGAGTTTGACTCGCGACTCACCGATTAATTGCGATTTAGGCGACTGAGGCGATTTTCAGCCCTCAACTCGGTGAGCACAGGTTTTAACTTTTAGGGTTCCTGCATTTTTCATTGTGTGGTTTAGTTATGTTAAAAATTAAACGTTGGTTTGTAACTTACTTCTCACTACTCAGGTCCGCAACTCATACGTCAAGAAGGTAATAGAGTTGTAGTGTAATAGAGGCATAGTGTGCAGTGTGCTCCAGTGTAGCTTTAGCGTGTTCTCTGTCAGAGATTTCAGCAGCAAACCATTATCGTATCATTTCAGCTGCAATCAAGAGATTTCAGTTACTGTGTTTTTATTGATTAGCATGCAGTATTTTATAAACTTTTAGAAGCAAATGCTTCTAGTTCTATGTAGTCACTAGTTAGGAATTAGGACTTAGTACTTTGGATCATGTTTCGACTCATATCATATGTGAGATACTTATTCATTCGTGATATTTGGGACATCTATTGATATTATGCATTGTTTGGAGTCTGGACATGGCTTTGTTGAATAAATATCAATGAAAAATGTTTTGTTTTCAATATGTGTATATCTTTATTTATTGAATTCACCATTTTTTCCCCAATCCGATTAAAACTCTTTGCTCTTCTGCCTCGCTGATTTATTGCCAATTCCAAGTCTGGTAACATTGATTCTAACCAATTTCCTTATGTAACTCTGTCTACAAGTTGATGTCCAAACTGCTAGCTAATCACATGAAGAAGATCAAATCATATAACCCTGGAATAGTTTGGTTTTCTACCAAATAGACAAATCCAAGATGTTGTGGCAATAACGCAGGAGTGCTTACACTCTATTAAGACTCGCAGGGCACAAGATTGCCTGTTGAAAATTGATCTAGTTAAAGCCTGTGATCGGATTGACTAGGAGTTTCTGAGATTGATCTTGCACAAATTAGGATTTGCACACAATCATATAGAATGGATAATGGCTCACATCCCTTCGGCTAATCTGGCAATCTTGATAAATGGCAAGCCATCTGCTTTTTTTCAAATCTCCAGGGGTCTAAGACAGGGTGTTGGGTCCCTATAATACTAGTGATTACCCCATTACTATTGTAGTTATACCCCTTATTAATATTGTTGTGCCCCTATTGCCCCCATATTGTTATTACTGTGCCCCATAGAATCCCTCTATTGTTATTTTTGTGGCTTTATATTATTATTGTTAGGTTGGCTGGATTATATTTTGACTCCTTAGACTCCTATATATAGAAAGGAGGTTTTGTCATTTGAATCATCCAAGAATTGTTCATTTATGTAATGTAAAGGAGGTTTCCCCCTCGAAGAGGCTGAATTCTAAGACGTTGATCTATCTTTTCTATCTTTTCTTGAGCTGGTTTCATAACATTTGGTATCAGAGCTTTGGATTCTAGGGTTTCGCTGCTCCAAACAGGTCATCGTGGCATTCTCGATAACTTTTTTTCTGCGACGTTTCAGAAGTTGCAAAAAAAACCCATTTGAGAAGAAATCACTATGAACCTCGGGTCCGAATTTCAGAACTTTTCGTTCTATATTTACGGAGATATGATCTGAGAATGTTGGTCTTTTTGCAGACTCGTGAATTACATTCCAAACAGGTGACCTGGGGAAAATCATCATAACTTTCTCTCTGGGGATCGGATTGAAATTTCATAAGGTACAGAAAGAGGACGGACTGTAGTTTCTTGTATGCATTTTTTTAGATCCAAAGGTCGAAACAGTGACTCGTGGCACGTCGTACAAGTTCGCTCTACTGAACTAGTCTATAATCAAGTCACTGTGGGAGATTTCGCATAACTCTTCCTTGGAGAATCCAATTTGAATCAGACCTGTGGCATTGGAAAGAGGACGCAGAAGGCTACTACAGGTCGCAATTTCAGAACTGGAGGATCTGAATTTACAGAGATAAAGCAGATTCACTATCAGGCTTCTACAAAGTGAAAAAAGGTGTGTAGTTTTTTTTTAAATTTTTGCGTAAGCTTGGTTTGAAGGAATTCAAAGGGCATAGTAAAGCGTTATTATCGGTAACTGATGCCCCGAGGAAAGAAAATGCAAACACCTAGTAAGAAACCTGAAAGCTCTAGCATGACTCATGAAGAAGAGGAAGAAATGCTACATGATATATCAAAATTACAAGAACAAGTGCAATAAATGTCACGCTCACAAAAGCTAACAGAAGCTAAGATAAATGGCGTGGAATCTAAGATAAATGGCATGGAATCTAAGATAAAGGGCATGGAAGCTAAGATGGATGATTCAAAGACATATTTGAAGAGAAACATGGCAGATTTGAAGACAGATTTAAAGACAGACATGGCAGATTTGAAGACAGATTTGACAAATTTTCTACAAGAAATACTTACTAATGGTGAAAAGGATGTAAAGGAAACTCATGATGTGAACAAAAGAAATGTTAATCATGATTCCATAGACTCTAATGTTGGATCGAAGACCCACCATATTCCAAAAATCGATATGAGGAAGTTTGATGGCAAGGATCCCGCCACATGGATATTACAGATGGAGCAATTCTTCGATCTCAATAATGTGCAAAACATACAAAAGGTACGTATGGCAACTTTATATTTGGAACCAAATCAGTTTGTATGGTATCAATGGCTTTGCTCTCGTAAACAATTTATCACTTGGGCAATTTTTACGGAAGAATTGATAGCACATTATGAGGATACAAAAAGCAACACTTTTTTTAGCCAATTGATAAGTCTCAAACAAAAGGGTTCAATAATGGAGCACATTGAGGAATTCCAAAAATTGAACATAAGGGTAAAAGATATTCCAGAGGAGCATAGGATTGATGTGTTCATAGGGTCTTTAAAGGATAATATCCAACATGATGTTCGCCTTTGGGAACCTGATTCATTAGAGAAGGCATTCAGGTTAGCAAGAAAAATGGAAAGCAAAATTATGGCAACCAGGAAGCATACCACTCACAACTATAAAGACGGAAGTGTTGTTGCCCCTAGTCTTCCACAACCTATAAGGTTGACACCACAACAATTGGAAGAAAAAAGAGCAAAAGGGCTTTGTTACAGTTGTGATAGCAAATACACTAAAGGTCATAAGTGTGCTGAGAAGAAATTATTCTACATAGATTGTGAAGAGGAAGAAGAAAATGAGCAAGAAAGGATAAAAGAAGAGGATTACTCTAGGAACAAAGCCTAGATGAAGAACAAATAAATCCGACCATATCTTGTAATGCATTGGCGGGAATTACCACTCCTCAAACCATCAAGATAGAAGGACAAATCAAGAAGAAAAAGGTAATAGTGTTGATTGATTCAGGAAGCACCCACAATTTTATTCATTGTAAGGTAGCAAAAGAATTGAATTGCTTCCTATATCCAGCACCAGAGTGTCAAGTGATGATTGCAAATGGAGGAACAATAAATTGCTCTGGAAAGTGCCATAATATCAAGCTATCCATGGGAGAATATGTATTGACTAGCCCAATGCTTTCCATTCCAATGGGAGGTGCTGATGTTGTACTAGGAGTCCAATGGCTACAATCCTTGGGTACAATAGCTTTTAATTTTCAAGAACTTTTCATCAAATTTTCTACGGAAGGAAAGGAAGTTGAATTAAGGGGTATTGCAGGGAAACCAAGAAAGATAATCAGCGCTATTGGTATGACAAAGCTTCTAAAAAAGGAGCAAAGAGGTGTAATTGCACAATTATGTTTGCTAGATGTCTCCACATCGGAATCATCTATTTCTCCAAATCTCCAAAAAGTCCTGGACAATCATTCCAAGGTATTTGAGACTCCCAAAGGTCTCCCACCTCTGCGTGATCATGATCATGCTATTCATCTGATTCCAGAAAGTGTTCCTCCAAACATCAGGCCGTACAGATATCCCTGTGTCCAAAAGAGTGAAATTGAACGTATGGTTGCAAAAATGCTAGAGGTTGGTATAATTCAACCGAGTCAAAGTTCTTTCTCTGCTCCAGTAGTATTGGTACACAAGAAGGATGGGTCATGGCGCATGTGTCCGGATTATAGGGAGCTCAACAAGCTCACTATTAAAGATAAGTTCCCCATTCCTGTCATTGATGAATTACTGGATGAATTGCATGGATCAATTTACTTCACCAAGTTGGATCTTCGTTCAGGATATCATCAAATCAGAATGAAGACTGAAGACATTCCGAAAACAGCATTTAGAACTCATGAGGGTCATTATGAATTTTTGGTCATGCCTTTTGGCCTTACCAATGCACCTTCAACATTTCAAGGTTTGATGAATTCAATTTTCAAACCATTCCTTAGAAAATTTGTGTTAGTATTTTTTGATGATATACTAATCTACAACAAGTCTTGGAAGGATCATGTTGAACATGTTGACAGGGTGCTACAACTATTGGAGGAGAAACAATTATATGCAAAAAGATCCAAATGTTTCTTTGGAGTCCAGGAGGTGGAATATCTGGGTCATATTGTATCTCATGAAGGAGTTAAGGTAGACCCTAGCAAAATTAAAGCCATTAAGGAAGGGAAAATCCCCACATCCATAAAGCATCTGCGAGGGTTTCTCGAGTTGACAAGGTATTATCGCAAGTTTGTTAAGAATTATGGGAGAATAGCAGCACCTCTAACAACATTATTGAAGAAAGATGCATTTTTATGGACTCCGGAAGCGACAAAGGCCTTTGAACATCTTAAATAGGCAATGTGCCAAGCACCGGTCTTAGCTACACCGGACTTCACAAAAACCTTTATTGTGGAATGTGTTATCACTCAGGTTGTCCTTAAGCTCCTGAAAAGATACGGCCGAGGTAACCACAAACCAATCTTTGGATTGCAGGTTCTAGCCCACCTGCAATCAGAGAGGGCTCTCTCTTTCTGATTTTAGCTTTGTTGATAATGATTTTAGGCTAGCTATTGAAGTTCAGGGGTTTTGTTTAAGTTTGGTGGGAAGGATGATACCTTCAAGTAGAGAGGCAAAACATAGTCTGTTAGGTTTCAAACCATTGGGCGTGGAGTCATGGAGTAAGACTGCTAGTGTGTTTTCTTGGTCACAAGAAAAAATATGAAGCAGGGTAGCTGCTCATGAAACAACACTTAAGCTTAAAAGGATGGAAAGAGGGCTAAGGTATGAGAGGCAACAAAGAATCTCTCAAACAGGTTAGGAGAAAGAAGATGAATGAAATCTATCTGGGAGCAGTTAAGAATTCCTAGATAACAGTCATTCATATGTGAAATAGATCAAACATTAGCCATAAAAGAATTCATATTTATGCCTAAATCAAGAGGAAAACATTAATAAGCCACAGAAACTGAGCATAGAGTGCGGCTAAGCAAATTCTAAACCAATCCTTTGTTTTGTAACTTAAGCATATGTGAAATTGGAATAACAGAGGTAAGAAACACTTATTGATTCATACTGCAGCACAAGAATTCCACATTTATTTCTTCAGACCATTAGACACAGAGCAGTCCATTCTCCAAGCTTGTAAGCAGTCTTTGATTATAGAAAAAGTATCAGACATACAGTGCGAGTCTCTTCAGGAATACATTAGCCGACCAACCCTTAAAACAATACAGAGGGTGGTATATAAAGGGAAAAATATCAAAACCTGTTTATTACAGCTTGACCTAAACAGATGTGAAAGAAAAATGATTACTTTAACCTAATCCTATCCAGCAATAAATGCAAGGAAATATCTTTGAGCTGTGCTGAGGGTAGTCGTAACAAAACTGAGTTGATGTGTTGTCCTCGGTGACTTGGTGTAGGGTTTCTGCAATAACTGTGCATGGGTCTCTGGTCCATTGCTGTTCGACGGCTTTAAATGCTTTAACTGTGATTTGAGAGCATTAATGGGCTTACACCGCTTTATTTGACTTTGTTGGAGGCCATTCAATGCTAAGCTGCCTTGGGAAATGAAGATTTTGATTAAAACATCCAACTGATACTCTTTGCCGCTCCATCTTTCCTCTGATACTCTTTCGCAGTGGAAACGGGTCGTTTCTCTCTTTTGCTGTGTATGAAATTGTCAAATCAATAGTTAATGGCCGTTGTTCGGCCTTCTGTTGCTTTAAAACCTTCGTTTGCCCCTTTCTAAATGCTTCGCGAAGAAAAACAGGTCATTCTGCGCCTTTCGGGCTTGCTGGGGGCTGCGCGATGAGGGTCTTTCCACTTTGGCCCATTTCCCGTAACTAGGCGCTAATCGCGCATGAAAAATTGCCTCAGAATTTGAATCCGGGCTTCCTAAGCACGATTTTCGCCTTCGCGCCTTTTTGTTGATGACGTCAGCGGGTGGGACCCAGTACGGCGGTGACGTGGCAGGGTGACTAGGCAGTGCGGTGGCAGGAGACCGGCGCAGTCAGATGACGTCAGCGGGTGACGTGGCGCTGACGCAGGAGGGCGGAAGCGATTTTCGGTTTTGGGCGCACCGCCTTTGGGCAGACGGCGATATCGGAGGAGGGGCTCCGCCACAGCCGAGAGGGCGACAGGTGGCGGGAGTACGGCGGGAAAACCGCCCATCTCCCGGATGCTAACCCTCGGGCTGTTTGGGATATGAGGAGGCCCGCCCACCGTAGATCTGGGGCGCGGGCGATCGGACGACCGGCGGCATGGACGAGGCGGTTGAGGGTTAAGGGACGGGCGCGCGAATATTCAAATTTTAATACAATGCCGCGGGGGGGTTTAAAACTTAGGAAATGTGGGTTTTTGGGGATTTTTAAAGGTGAGCGAGTTGAATATTTGGTGGGTAAGACCTTAGGATGAGGCGGAAAATGGGTTTTTTCAGGGTTAGGGCTTAGGGGAAATGGTTATTAGTTTGACCAGAGGTCAAACCAACCCCTGTAAGGACACGGATGGGCTAAAAATAGCCCCATCTGGACTGTTTTTTCTCGGACTTAGATGAATAGGGCTATAGTGCTAGGGAGGGGGTATTATTATATTTTTGGGATTTTTATACATAGTTTTAGTAGGGGAAAGGAAAATAGATAGGGGGCTAGATAATAGAGTTAGGAGTTAATATGGAGATGACAAGAAAGCGCTAAAGTAAGGGACCTTAGGCTACAGAGGGAAAATAGAACTTGTAGAAAAGATATGAGTGTATCTAAGTAAAGCAGATCTGTACTTAGGCAAATGATATGAAAATGATGAAATTAAGAGGAATCAAGCAGATCTTGACCTCTTCGGGGAAGTTAGTAAGTGATTTAGGGAATAAGAAGAAAGTGGAGTTAGTGATGTCCAGCTTGAGCTCCTCCAAATGGAAAACTGCCTCCAACCTGTGATCTGAAAAGATATAACACTTTAAAACACAAAATTGATCATGAATCATCATTCTGCAACCTCAAAACTACCTACCCAGCCTACTGGCCTAACATTTTTTCTTCTTTTTGGTTTGGGTGCACTTAGACTTGCAGACCCAGCTTTACAATTTTTCTTTTGACTGTCCACCTATCTACAAATCTGCCAAGATTAAGCTCTTTGGACAGATATCATTCTCTATATTCTAAAACAAGAAATTGAAACCTAGGGAGGCCAAGATTAAACTGTTTGGCCTTCCCTTAACTGAAAACTCATCAAAATTGGAATACAGCAGTGGCATTTGGACTAGCACTCTTTCATGGCCTTTTCTTTGACCTCTTTTGGAAATATGGAACCTTGCAGCATGAAAGATGACATATTTGGCATGTAAAAATGTCAATCATGAAATATGAACACCTGTTGCAACAGGAGGCTAACAGAATGTGATGCTTCAGGAAATGGAATTGGTGCTGTTCTAATGCAAGATGAAAGACCCATTGCTTTTGAAAGTCGTCCATTCAAGGGAAAGTTTTTAAGCAAAGCTATTTATGAGAAGGAAATGTTGGCAATACTCCATGCACTTAAGAAATGGCGACCCTACCTAATGGGAAAACACTTCAAGGTAAAAACGGATCATGATAGCCTTAAATACTTTTTAGAACAAAGATTATCCTCTGAAGAGCAACAAAAGTGGGTCACAAAGATGTCGGGTTATGACTTTGAAATCATCTACAAAAAAGGGAAGCAAAATGTGGTAGCAGATACACTCTCAAGAAAGGATGAGGATGTGGAAGCATTGTTGTGCGCCATTTCTATTATCTAACCAGATTGGATAAACGAAGCAAGGGAGGAATGGCAGAATGACGAAGAAGTGTGGGCACTTATTCGAAAGTTACAACAAGATTCCAGTACGTCTGATACATTTAGCTGGCAAAATGATTCGTTATGGTACAAAGATTGCTTATACCTCTGTAAGAATTCCCAGCTAAAACAAAAGTTTCTTATGGAATTGCACACTTCTCCCTTAGGAGGGCACTCAGGATTTTTAAAAACTTACCACAGGGTTAAGAAGAAATTTTTTTGGGATGGCCTTAAATCAGATATTCAAAAGTTTGTGGCGGAATGTTTGGTTTGCCAACAAAATAAAGTTGAAACAATTAAGACATCGGGTCTATTACAACCTTTATCCATTCCAAGCCAACGTTGGAAGGAGGTTTCAATGGATTTTATCACAGGTTTACCCAAGTCTGAGGGAAAGAGTGTCATCACGGTGGTAGTTGACAGACTTACCAAGTATGCACACTTTTGTGCATTATCACATCCATTTAAAGCCAGTACAGTTTCTACTGCATTTATGAAAACAATTCAAAAGCTACATGGAAACCCAAAGATTATTGTAAGTGACAGAGATCCCATTTTCACGGGAAATTTTTAGACAGAATTATTTTCTTGTCTTGGTACTCAGTTAGCTCATATCTCATCTTATCATCCTCAATCTGATGGGCAAACTAAGATAGTAAACAAATGTTTGGAAGGATATCTTCGTTGCTTTGTATCTGTTAAACAGACACAATGGGTCAAATGGTTGCCTCTGATTGAATGGTGGTATAACACTTCCTTCCATGCAGCAACAAAAATGACCCCATTTATGGCACTTTATGGGTATCAACCACCATCCATCACATCATATTTAAGAGAAAATTCTAAGGTTCAGGCAATGGAACATCACATCGAACATCAACAACAAGTCCTCCAACTCTTAAAGGATAACCTCGTGTTGGCACAGAATAGAATGAAACAACAGGCAGATCAACATCGCAGTGAAAGAAGTTTTGACGTAGGTGATTGGGTATTCCTACGGCAACAACCATATAAGCAAATGTCCCTCAAGCAAGCTAAGAAGGATAATAAATTATCACCAAAGTATTATGGTCCATACAAGGTGTTGCAAAAGATTGGTACTATGGCATACAAATTGGAGCTTCCTGCAGCTTCTCGATTGCACTCAGTTTTCCATGTTTCATGTTTAAATAAGGTTATAGACGACAAGCTCCCAGTTCAAACAATATTGCCAGAACTTGACGAGGAAGGAAAAATTATATTGGAACCGAAAGCAGTCACAGAAACAAGAACTCGACAGCTATGAAATCGATCAATTTCAGAGTATCTTATCAAGTGGAAAAACTTATCCGCTGAAGATTCCGCATGGGAGGATGAGAATTTTATGCAGAAGTATCTAGAACTACTCAAGCGTTGAGAACAACACTTTTTTGAAGGAGAGGGGTATGTTCGGTCCCTATAATACTAGTGATTACCCCATTACTATTGTAGTTATACCCCTTATTAATATTGTTGTGCCCCTATTGCCCCCATATTGTTATTACTGTGCCCCATAGAATCTCTCTATTGTTATTTTCGTGGCTTTATATTATTATTGTTAGGTCGGCTGGATTATATTGTGACTCCTTAGACTCCTATATATGAAAGGAGGTTTTGTCATTTGAATCATCCAAGAATTGTTCATTTATGTAATGTAAAGGAGGTTTCCCCCTCGAAGAGGCTGAATTCTAAGGCGTTGATCTATCTTTTCTTGAGCTGGTTTCATAACACAGGGATGTGCATTATCATCGTTATTGTTCATTCTGGTCATCATTGTTAATTCAGATCCTGTCCAATTTTGGGAAAGCTTCAGGTTTGGTAATGAACAAAGAAAATCTGAATTAATTTTTGACAGGGGGGATGAGGAGAATACATTGGAAATTGCTCATCTATTCGGTGTTAGAGCGCGCCCAATAGAGGATGGATTTCAGTACCTGATCTTTAACCTTAACCCAAATAAGTATGTGATTTCTGATTTGCAGCAATGGGAGCACAAGTGGGGCTTACTATCAATGGTAGACTAATGATGGTAAAAGTTGTCCTTCAGGGCATCCCAGTCTACTGAATGCACCTTTTCCTTCTCCCCGAGGCTTTTATACAAAAAATCGACGCCATCATCACTAGATTCTTATGGTCTGGTGTTGGTTATCGCATGAAAATACACTTAGCCAGTTTGGACAAAATCTCTAGAGGTGAAGTTGATGTTGAATCGGGTATTAGAAAATCTCTAGAGGTGAAGTTGATGGTGAATGGGGTATTAGAAATACAATGTCCTTTAATCTAGCATTGCTGACCAAGAACCTCTAGAGAGTCTTCAATGGCAGGGGTATCTGGAATTTGATAATCAAACAAAAATACCTTAACAACTTCGTCCTGGAGGATTGGATGCGATTGGGATCTCTTGAAAAATGTAATGGATCATATGTTTGGAGAAGCCTACTGAAAGTTAAGCCGTGGATGTGTGGTAATCTCAAATGGGATGTCGGCAGGGGTGGCAGGGTGGCTATTGGACTGGATGCTATAAAATGAGTGGTGGGTGATCATTCCCCTTCGCCGGACCTACTGCATTTCTTCCATGGTTCTGGTTGTTCATTTCTTATGCATATTGGCATACCCAGCCTATCCCCTCTAGCTTCTCTATCCGACCGAGTTCCTCGTACCTCAACATTTCGGCTTCTCACATATGGGAGTGGGAGCGATATAGAATCGAACTCTGCCAAGCCGATATCCAGTTATCGGAAAACTCTGATCTGCTCACATGAGGTGGCATGGTATTGGATGGCAACATTTCAGTGAAGGATATATATGCCTACATTACGCAGGATCTAAGGTCAGTGACTCGGTTTTCATGGCTGTCTAAACAGTGTAAACAGGGCGCTCCTCTAAAACTGAAATGTTTTTTATGTCTTGTTCTCCACAACAGAATTCTCACCTGGGAGAATCTGTACAAAAGGGGATTTCAGGGTCCTGGTATTTGTCCTATGTGTGGGAATGCAAGCGAAGAGACATTGCACCTTTACCTATCATGCCACTTTGCAAGAGAGATCTGGTTCTCGGTACTGCACCATTTTAATATCAATATAGCGATGGACTACTACTCTATCAAAGTTTGCCTCACAAATTGGATGTCGCAGCTGAAGGAATTCCATATGCTTCCTCTATAAATCTTATGGGGTATTTGGCGAAGCAAAAATGCATGCACTTTCTAGCATTCTATCCCTAACACCCACAACATTAGCCTCAAGATCCTGGCTTACTATCTTGAGATTGGGCCTTGTGGGCAGAAATCCTAGAAGAAGCTGTGTATACAAAGAGATAGTTTTTTCAGCTCTGGTGGGGTTTCTTGAAGCAGCTTCCAAGGAGGAAGAATGTGAATGCGTTGCCTATATTGTGTTAAATCTGGGACTATCCTATCATTTCTGCTGGTCCAGGGGATTTGGTTCCAATAGCAGGGCGGAACTGGTGGCTTTATGGGGGGTCCTGAGGTGCGGTTCCTGGCTGGCCATCGAAGAGATAGACATCTATGGAGACTCTAGATCTGTCATAGAGTGGGCTCAGGGCAAGTCTTCCTTCAGAGCTCCCATTCACTCAAATTGGATGTGGTTTATTCACTCTCTTATGGCTTTCTTTTAATCTCATCTCCGTCTTACACATCTTTAGAGAACAGAATGGGGAGGCTGATCTCCTATCCAAAAGTGGAAGCTCTGTTTTGCATGGTGCAGTCAATTATAAGATTTTGGATAATGGAATGTCTGCAGTGCAGGGGTTTTTTTATCTATAGTGTATGGCTGTCTTCTTGTGTTATTTTGTGCAGATCTTGCGGGCCCTGCTTTTGCAGGCTTCTATCACACCTTCAGAGTCAAGGTTTTGCATATCGACTGCTTAGAAGTACATCTCAAGGCTTTCTTGATCATATGCTCTCTGTTTCGGTTTGGAGGGCCTGTTCTTCCCTTGCCTCATGCGATTTGTAGCGATGTGTTAACTTCTCAAAAGGTTTTTTGGCTATATGGGACTACCTAATGAATGCATGTATTGCAGAACGAGGAGCTAATGTAACTGCATTTATATTAATAAAAGACAATTGTTTTTTTCTTCTGAAAAAAGAACTCCTTTTACCATGGGTTTGAAGTGATTACATTGCTAGCATTAGATGCTAGAAGACAAGGGCACATTTTTTATAATAAATTATGTATCCCTGTTTATTTCAGCCATCATGATTATAATCAACTTAACATTGCCATTTCCATTCTCTAATTATATATTTTTAATTCTATTTTTGACAGCTTCCTGTTATATGCACAACACCTGTCTCTTAATCCAGGCGTAACAATTAATTTGGAAACATTCAGCTAAGAAGTTGTGGGTGAGAGAGAATTATATTCTGGAAGTCATCCAGTATGTGCACTTCAGAGGAAGCCCCAACTGCAACAATAAACCAGTTGCGCAAGCAAGACAGCCCATGAGGGGCAAAACATGTCTTTAGAAGATTTGAACCTTGGTGGGAGAATATCACCACCCCTGCGTAACCATCAAACCAAGATCCCACATTTCCATTCTCTAATTATATATTTTTAATTCTATTTTTGACAGCTTCCTGTTATATGCACAACACCCGTCTCTTAATCCAGGCGTAACAATTAATTTGGAAACATTCAGCTAAGAAGTTGTGGGTGAGAGAGAATTATATTCTGGAAGTCATCCAGGACGTGCACTTCAGAGGAAGCCCCAACTGCAAGAATAAACCAGTTGCGCAAGCAAGACAGCCCATGAGGGGCAAAACATGTCTTTAGAAGATTTGATCCTTGGTGGGAGAATATCACCACCCATGCGTAACCATCAAACCAAGATCCCATTGACAACTTACTGAATATAAGTGAGCATCACAGTTAGAATATTATCTACTTTCACTATCACATGAAAAGCTCAAAGCATAGCACAACACCTCGCAAAGTAGACATATAAATGTAAATGAAAAGTACATACATCATCAATAAGGGTACCAACTAAAAGAGTCAAATCCTACAACTAATATTTTCAACTAGCTATAGATCTTTCTGGACACAATTAGGAATTCACTAATTATTATGTAGATAGTACCTAAATTCGTCGGCATTAAGGACCTTGTTTCTCAGATTCTACTATTGTTTAATTTTTTATTTATAAAATTTGTCATTGAACTGTCAATTGTCTAGAGATCTGCATTTTCTTTATAGTTTTCTACACAACTTCCATATTGTGTGTGAATCACATGGTGCAACAAAAAGAATATAGAGAGCAGAATACTATCTTCCCTAGTGAATATGATTTGGTTGAGACATGCTACCTCCAACAACGATAACTTTTTTCATATGACAGGCACAAGTTAATTCACCCATCCCACACTAGAAGATATTGTATCACAGACATTTATGGCAGGCACCAAATAGTCAACATATCCTTCACAGACTTGATCATGGGAAAAAGCAGTATATAATAACGGACACAGCTTACATGCAGACAATCAAGAGCAGGTTCAACGAGCCTTGGATTCTTTGTCTCAAATGCAAGCCTGAGTGGTTGAAGGACAAGCTCTGCCTCTGGACCTTCTAATGTATGACCAGCAGTCGAAAGTGTTGCTGAAATTGCTTCACTTGTACTCAACTTTTGAGTCCGGTGATCCTGTCCAGTAACAGAGGACGAGCTTGATTGAGAAGCTGTGGTATCTGCTTCCTCTAGTGTTGCATTTTCTCCATCCTTTGTATACAATCTGCGAGAAGCATACAAAAAGTTGATACATTCATCAATTAAAATAAGAACCATTGTTCTCATGTGTTAGGACTTAAATTAGGACTTAAATTTTGAAGTTCAAAATTAAACTGCCCCCATTATTCCCATCTAGAATTATTGAGCATATCATGCAGTTACTCACATTCAAAAATTACAAGTTACAGAATTACTATCAAAAAGGAGACAGCAGTATCAAGTAGCAACTAACATTGGAACGGTGGATCCCAAGTATGGCACAAGGATACGACCTTGTTAGAAACACAGTTAAAGAACTAGGATTAAATGGTATATGGCAACATAAATACTGGAGATAAGCACAGCTGCATTTGGAACAGTGGCAGCTACAATCAAACCTAAATCAGTTTTCAGGTAAATCTCTAGCTGCACCTTTCCACCATGTCATTCATTCTAAATTGCCATGTATGGAAACATAATTAGAAGTTAGAACTCCCTTCTTGGAATAAGGACTAAACAGTTCAACAGCAATGTTCATACATAACTGCCGCAAACTTACCATAGAGGATTAAGCCTTGTCAAAGCTAGCATACTGCCAGTATTATTATTGATTACAACCCTTCTGATCCAAAAACGTTGCCAGTAGGCTAGTTACATGGCCCATAATTAAGCCAAGCCATAGTTTGTTTAACCCAATGTAATCACCTCAAAGTGTGGAAGTATATAACAAAATAATTTAAGTAAAAATGGAAACCTTTAAAGTAGTCTCTTTGGATTCTTTGATAAGCAAAATTCTGTCCAAAGTAGAAAAACAACACCAAAAAAAACACCTAGTTAGCAAAACATTAAGAATATATCCCCTGTATGTGCTTGTAGATCACATAATATTTACAAAAGATTGAAAAAAATAGAGTTTCATTGTCCCCATGTTCCTGTTATTACGTCATGGTCATATTTTCACCTTTTGGGAAGCCGAAGTCCACTTTTCTGTCTTGTATATAAACTGGCACTTATTAGCTGAGACTACTTGTTTAATCTGTTCCTTGCAAGAGAATTTCACCTAATTGTTTAACCAGGTGCAATTCACCATCATGTCCACATCTGAACTAGTACAAGCACCTCTTATTTCCACTATCAATTTCTCTCCTGGCTAGGAGATAAAAATTCTAAAATTGGGCCTTTGCTGAAATCAAGTATAAATTTACAGGCACAAGAATGTAAAATCAAAAGAGACGGCCTAGTTCTCTCCCATATTTAAATTTCCTTCCAAACCTATGAAAATCACAAATAGAAACATTAAATAAAATATCTCAAAAAACAGTCACAAAAACAGGGATGTTTGATATCAAAATAATGAAAACGAAGAATCCTAGCCAGGCTTATATACCATCGGCTGCTTGATTTATGACCATAGGTATATGTTCCTCTTGTTGTGCGCACCAAAAGGCTCAACATTTCGTTATTTGTGGCATTTTCTCTTACACCAGCAGGACTATCACTAGCACCATTGTTTGCCCTTACTGTCTGATGTTGGGCAAATTTGGTATTGTGATCTACCCAGTTTTGGGCTTGTTAGTGGTGAATACTTAGCAGCCTGCTTTTCTCATTTAAAATGCCCATGACGTACATTATTCTTTTAGATTAATATTCAAAGCAAGCATTCCATTTATAACACAAAACTAAGAGTACTTTTCCTCAAATGAGCATGTCAGCAACTAAATCCTTTCAAAATATATTCAATCATCTCTTGGTGTCAATTCCAAAGGTCCACATTAGACAGATAAGCAAGTAAATCATTTTTTTTAATTCTAAATTTTAGAAAAGGCTGTATACTACTATAATGTTTTTATTTCTGAATTTTACGTCTACCCTATAGATTAAATAAAGCATATTTTTTTCATAATTGAACAAACATGGATTATAAAATGTTATATTGCATGCTGTGACAGTGATATTATAGAAAACAATTCATTGACACAACTTATAACATAATTCACATCTTCTAAACTTAAGAATTAAACACATGCCAAATATTAATATCTTACATTTGAAATATGAAATGATAACCTGAAGCAAAATTTTGTGCGCCATATTTATTAGAACATAAGATATTATTACAAAAAAGGTGGAGGCAGTGGAACCTTCAAGTTGGTACCAAAGCAGGCCATTTCACTTTTGCTGTGCATTATCAAAAAAGAGAAGGGAAAAAAATAGGGTTGCAACTTGCAATATATAGAGCATTTTCTAAAACATTTTTAGCAAAATCTTCAAAAACCAACTGCAAATCTAGATTCAACTCCAAAAAAATACATCGTTCCAAGAAAAATCAACCAAATCGGAGGTTGGATAACAAGGACATCAAAATTTCACAAACCACTATTTTAGGTGTGCCGCTGCTATTGAAAATAGGGTCTCACCAAATGTTTTATGTAACTTTTCTAGTAGAATCCTCGAAAAAAAAACTGCAGATCGAGATTCTACTCCAAAAACCGCAGATTGAATATCCTTTAACTTTTAGGATTCTTCTGCTACATTGATGGCTATTAAATCTAGTTTCTCAACTACTTATCAGAAGATCTTAGGATTGGTTTAACCATTGCTAAATTCACCTTCTTAGTCTTTTATTTATCCTTGCACATATAAAGAAGAAGTCGTGATAATTTTCCCCAAATGGGGTGACAAGGAGGAGAGTGAAGGAAAGTGAGTTGTGTCAGTACTAGGGGATATGAAGAGAAAACTGCAGATCCAGATTCTACTCCAAAAACCGCAGATTGAATATCCTTTAACTTTTAGGATTCTTCTGCTACATTGATGGCTATTAAATCTAGTTTCTCAACTACTTATCAGAAGATCTTAGGATTGGCTTAGCCATTGCTAAATTCACCTTCTTAGTCTTTTATTTATCCTTGCACATATAAAGAATAAGTCGTGATAATTTTCCCCAAATGGGGTGACAAGGAGGAGAGTGAAGGAACGTGAGTTGTGTCAGTACTAGGGGATATGAAGAGCAATGGGAACAGGGTGTTACATGCAGAGAATAAGGGTGAGGATTTGGAAGAGCTTTGAGAGATTATACCTCAACGGTTCCATTTGATTCTTGATTTCCACCAACCCTGCCAAGGACAATGCAAAAAGATGCACATCATAGCCACCAAAGGTTCCAGCATAGCAACATTGATGAAGGATTTGGAGAAGATTATATGACCCTGCTGGGAAAGTTACTAATCATTTTGCCAAGCATAAAGTGCAAAAGCAAGGCTCTGTTGTGCATGATTTCTGGTCTCATCCTACCCATCAATAAGTCTGGACCCAGTACTCTAAATTCAGATCCTACTCCACTAGCCAATCAGGCTCAAGCTTATGTGCAAGCTTGGGAAGACATGAAAATATGATGTGTAGAAAATTAACGATCTGCACCCTAACCCCAGTTTACAATTTTGCATGTGTTCATTTGACACAACCCACATGTTTTGTCATGCTGATATAAACTTCAGAATGCATTATTTGTAAACATTCAAAGAGTAATTCTACTATTTAACACATTTCCTATCAGCTGTAATTAATGCTAAATTTATGAAAGCATTCAAGCATGAGAGACACTTATTTTTGGTCAAGGTGACCCCAGAAAAAACCCACAGCCTTTTGGGGAAAACCAGTCTTCAAAGGATGATTTTATTGCTTGAGAAATTAATCTAAGTACATAAAAATTAACCACAGTATTTATCTCCCTTTAGCTGAAGCATTAAATGCAAATCTGGAAATTTGTGCCCACTGATAATTTTCAGATTTTACAAATTTTGCTGCCCAGAATTTTCTGCACTTTTCCACAGCTCAGCTCCTCAATTTTTGTGCTCAAGAATCTGCCTCAAAATCTGTGCTAAAACAGCCTCGATTTCTGTGCCTGAAACAGCCTCCAAATCTGTGCAAATACAGCCTCAAAATCTGTGCTAAAACAGCCTCGATTTCTGTGCCTGAAACAGCCTCCAAATCTGTGCAAATACAGCCTCAAAATATGTGCAAAAAAGGCTGACTATATCTCCTAGAAATTCATGCCAAACAGCAGCTGGAAACCTCCTCGATTTTCATGCTGCCTGGAGCAGACGTCCCAAAATTTATGCCTCGAATTTCGAGCCTGTTATGAACTGATTCTTCCTCTAAATGTGTGCTCAGAACCTCCTTGAAAATCGTGCCCAACTCCTCAATTTTCAAGCTGCTGTCCTTCAAACTTCATGCTGCATCCTCCTTGAAATGTGTGAATCAGTTTGTACAGTTTCCCCCTTGGGATTCGAGCCTCCTATGGCTGCCTCCCTCCTAGCAAATCGAACTCTTCTTCTCTTGCAGCTATTTCTCCTTGAAGATCTCCTTTCCTTTTCTCCTCTTCTTCTCTCAAGTGTGAAGTGAGGAATAAGCCTCCCTTTTCTCCTTTTGTCTTTTGGAAAAGATTGAATCCCTAACCCTAGGATTCGGTTGAGATTTAGTCTCCAAATCTCAAGATGTGTGGTTGAGATCTCTTTTCCCAAATGAACCCACTCATACATATGTTTCACTTTTATGTCATCATACCATCATCCCATGAATTCGACAAGATTGGAATTCTTGATGAAACACTTGCTTTTTCTTCATGATCGGTGAACCTTTCAATGAATATTCCATCAGAGAATCTTGAGGATCTTAAAGTATTCCCATCAGCAGATGTTTCCTTTTGACAGATGTATGATTACCCTTGTGCTAGATGACCTTGCCACTTATGTTCCCAATGAGATTCCCAAGACCTATATGCTTGACTTTCAAACCCTCTTTCGTGCTTCGCTATGATGATGTCCCGAGCTCTTGCCTTCAATGATACTATGATGCCTTGATGCATCCCATTTACTGAATCGTGCTAGCCATATCTTACAACAGAAAACTTAGGAATTTGAGAAGAACTTAGGTGAGGAAGACTATCCCAGTAATAGAGATCTCTTACTTCCTCTTTCTTGGACGACTTCTTTTCAGCTTCCTCTACTTTGGCGATTTGGGCTTCTTCTCTTCCTCTTTTGTCGTCCTTCTTAACCTTAGGACAATTTCTTTTGTAGTGCCCACCCATAGCATTGAATCTTAGACATGTCCCTTTTCTTTTTCCAAGAACCAGACTTACCAAATTTTCCTTTTCTTCTTGTTATTGTAGCATAAGCTTGACTTTGCTCACTTGCTCCCACGTCAAATTTGGCCTTTAGTCTAGATTCTTCAATCTTGCATAATAACCATAGATCCTAGAATGGAGTAGCTTCTTTCTTCCCATAAATACTTGACGTAAAGTTATCCCACTCCTCCGGTAGTGCATTTAATACAACTATAGTCATTTCACTATCAGACATGACTTCTCCTAGATCTTGTAGTTGATCCCGGATCTTAGATATACTCATAAAGTATGAGGCTATTCCATCTTCCCTAAACATCTTCAGCTTGTAGAGTTCTTGCCTTAATGAGATGACTTCTCCAATAGTGCTTACGGAATATAACTCTACCAATTTGTCATAGATTTCTTTTGAAGTTTCGAGTTTAGATAGATATGGGATGAGGGGATACTTGATTGATTCTATGAGAATCCTTTGAGCCCTAACTTCCCCTTTCACATACTTGGAAAGAGCTTGAGCATCTTCCTCTCCTGGTTTTGTGATAGATCATTTGACATGTTACATCACCTCATTTTCAATGAGATTCAGATCTGTCCTTTTCTTCCATGCAAGATAGTTTGAAGCCCCAACCAATTTGTTGTTTTCCTTGCAAAAAGACATTTTGACATATTCAGATGTAGACATAAATATACTTACTTGATAGGATGCTCCTTCATCTTGCTACTTTCTTGATGTTGATGATGATATAGAGGATAGAAAACTTCTCCTTGATCAAGGTAGTTTTCTTCAAGAATGATCCTTGATCCCACAGAGAGTGAGATGACACCACCTGTTTGATCTAGCTTTCTTTGGATGAATAGTCTTCAAAACACTTTAACTTGAGTAGATGTAGGCTTTCGGCCTTCTCCCTCTTGATGATGACCCCAATACTTCTTTGTAGACTTCTTTGATCTAGGCTTATGATGCTTCCTTTGACTTCAAGATGATCTTCGCTTTGATGCCTTCCTTGAAATTTGATCCTTGAGTTTCCCTTGATAAGATGCCCTTCCTTTACTTAGTTACCTTAGCTCTGATTCCATGTTGAGAAATCTAGGGCATAGTAATTATGTGATTTCTCTTCTATTAGTAACTGCTTGTGAGTACTTTTTACTTCTTTAGATTAGGATCTTCTTTTACATAGGTTATCAGTGTTCTGCTTCATCAAACAGCTACCAATGCATAAACCATAAAGACACAAGAGACACAAAATGTAAGTTATTCGCCAAGGCCAAAACCTCTCCCATTTGAGAGGAAAACCCGCACAAATTCTTCTTCTTACAGAGACTTCAATTGACAAATACCAAGACCAAGACCCTTGACCTATTTGTCACTCCAAGGCCAAGACACAAATCCTCTTTGATGAGATTCTTCCTGCAATGATCAAACCTCTGCTTCTTCGCCCTTCTTGGCTACTCTTCAGAATTTCGGTCCCTTGGTTTAGCATTGCACTCCTTTGTTCTAGTTAAGAAACCCTTTAGCACATTAGCTTTGACCAACTGTTAACTTATATCTTCTTCTCTCTAGAAGGATACTTCCTCCTTTTAACTCAGCTCTCTTTTACTTGTCCTTCACTCAACTTGATTACCTTTTGATACTTGTAACCTTCTCGACCTCCTTGTTGCAGTAGACAGATATGTACTTGCGCTTGTGTGGAGATCCTTAGCCCAAAACAAACCCAAAAAATGTTGGAACACTTCGTAACTTCTTCCTCTCTCCTCGTTGGTTCTTATGCTCCTTCTTTGTCACCTTCGCACTGCTTAACTTTAGACCTGTTGTACCTCGCACTTTAGACTATGATGTCTGAAAATCTGCCTCTAAAATGATGTCGAGCACTCCTATTTATAGTGATTGGAGCCTAGCACTCCTATTTATAGTGATTGGAGCCTATAATAAGCCGACTTGACTTGGGTGTGAGCCGACATGTCACTTGAGGAGATTATTTAATTCATTTTGAAGCCGACATGAAAGAGTTGTTTGTGTTTGGTCTTGGAGGGCTTACGAACTGATTTAATGACTCATACACAATGTAACATACCCAATAAGGGTCCTTCACATATGACATAGACTTAATTTGACTTTTATTACTAGATGACAAATCCTAAAGGCTCATAATGGGAGCCATCACTAAAATAAAATTCCTTGCTCATGAAACCCATGAGACAAGCATTACAATAATAATTTTATTTTTATTTTTTTCATCAATTACATAAAATCACAATTACACATGTCATTATGAAGACCGAACCTAGTTACATTTTCAACAGTTCTAGTATCCAAAATCCCCACGGATATACCCACAGGCTGTCCCAACAACCTGTATGACTCCCCCTGCTGAATCCCAAGTACTACAGTTGCATCCAAAGTCGCTCCCTCTGAATATAGAAGCACATGTCCATCCTGAAACAAAACTCTATATCCAACTGCCAGATCCTCCAAGGTTGATACCCCGCAGTGTTTTAAAAACTGGCCGATCTGAACCAGTAACCAGTCAAATCGGCCAATTAGCAAGCCCACCGGGTAAAACCAGCTTAAAAACCCAGTTTACTTCCTCATTTCGCCATTTTTTTACCTAACCGGCCAATTTAGGACGGAACCGGTCGGTTTATGGTCAAACCGGTCGGTTTTGTCCTAAACCAGCCGGTTTTGTCCTAAGCCGGCTGGTTTATTGCCAGGGCAACTATAACCCCCACAAAATACATTTTTGTGAGTTTTGAGGCTATTTTGAGGAAAATTTGGGGTTTTTTTCCTCTAAAAATATTCCCTCCAAGAAAAACATGCCTACCCTCGCATTTTCCTAACACATCTCAACCCTAACAATGTTGGCAATTAATGGTAATGTTAAATTCTTAAAGTAAAAGTGACATTTCCTTTAATTTTCATTTTCATCCTTTTACTTAAATTTTTAACATTACCATGAAATGACTTAGGATGTTTGAGAGTGGTTTCGACCTCATTGGATTTCATATGGAGAAACTAGAATTTTAGATTTCACTCAAAATTCAGCAAACTTAATGGTTTTCAAGATTTCATGGTTCGGGCGTTTGCAATGTTTCCATTTGATTCTATCATGCGTGAGGGTATGAGATTGGCATTTGATCAAGAGCATGAAGCCCTTTAAGAACCTTGATCGTGGTGGCATTGATTGTTGAACTTTGTTGATGTTTGTGGTACTGATTGTTGAACTCCCCTACCATGGCCTTAACAAGAATGCACCCCTCACTCAAAGGAAAACAATTGGTTAGACATGCTAATCTTTTTCTACCACATTATAAGGTTGAGGAGATGAACCCTTCACTCAAACCAAAATCATTGGCTAGGCATGTTAAACCTTTTCAATTTCTATCATGTTATAAGGTTGAGCAATCCAAGTCTGAAGACTTTGAGCTAGATGATGTTCATGTATCTCTTGTTGATGATGTTTATGTATTTCTAGTAGCATTGAATCAATGATGAGTTTCATGAGTGACCCATGTTGATCAGTGATTTTTAGTTTGATGTCTATTTTTGCTACTACTACTAAAGTTGTAGAGGAGTTTTAGGAGTCCTCAAACTCGGAGGCATCTTATTTATGTAGCTCATATTGATGATCTCTTGTCTAGCAGTGGTGATGAGTTTGATCATGATGAGGAGTGATCATGTTGTTGATCATTGATATGTAGACTTGTAGTAGTTCAGTGACCCCATAGCTTAGAGCATTGTTTTCGAACTCTAGAGGCCATTTAGAGCCTCATTAATTATGTATTTTGTTGCGGATATGTATTGCACTCGATGCCATTTTGATATATTCACCTTTACATGGTATATAGATGATAAAATCTTGCATATTTTGTTTCTATTAGCTTGGAATCATGGTTTTAAATTTTAAAAATAGTTTTTTATCATTAAAAATTAATTATTTAATGTATTTTTTAAACCGGTTCGTTTAGACCTGACCAGTCCCGGTTCATTAGGTGGACCGGTCCGGTCACCGGTTCTAGTTTTTAAAACATTGATATCAAGAGCATGTGTACTATCCAGTGTTTTTAAACCCGGCCGGCTCGGAACCAACTCGGCCGAGTTGGTCTGAGTCGGGCAAAAAAATTTCAACTCGGTGGTTGAACCAGTTCGGCCAACCAAGTTAATACCAAGCCAGCCGAGTCATTGCATGACTCGGTCGGCTCGGCCGAGTCCGTATCAACCCAGTTGGGTCAAGGAAAGCAGCCAGTGAACCCCCAAAAACGCAATTTTTTTATTTTTTTTATGTTTTTTCTAAGTGTGGGGGACTCCAAATGGTTTTATTAATTGGTTTGTTGGTCTCTGGGGTCCATTCCCCTCTCCTAGTATTGATATGCTATTCTCCTTAATCTTCATTTTCATCCTTTTACTTAAATTTTTAACATTACCATGAAATGACTTAGGATTTTTGAGAGTGGTTCCGGCCTCATTGGATTTCATATGGAGAAATTAGAATTTTAGATTTCATTCAAAATCCAGCAGACTTATCAATTTTTCAGGGTTTCAGGATTGGGGGATTGCAATGTTTCCATTGAATTTTGTCATGTATTAGGGTATGGAACTCATATTTAATCAAGAGCACCAATCCCTCTATGTACCTTGATGTTAGTGACATTGGTTGTCGAACTCCTCCGGGATTCGCTCCCAAACCAAGAGCTTCTGAAAATGTCGCTCTCGCTCCCGTTTTTGCTATTGCTCCCCGCTTTCGCTCCTGCTCCCAAGTAACACTGAGCCAGATGATGTTGGCAACTCTAGCAGTAGCTAGTAGTACTGGTCACAAACTTTTGTTCTAAAGGCCATTTATAGCCTCCTTGGTTATGTGTTTTTGTTTTGATCTCTATATCATCATCATGTATGTATTGGACAGTGCACTGGGTGCCATTTTGATATAATGGATATATTCATGACTCATGAGCCTAATTTGATCATATGTTATCTTCTATCTATATTCTAATGTTGTGTGTTTGGAAACATGAATGAAAATCTTTAAAATTATGTGTTTTTATAAATATATATAGATAATGCATTTTTTACAACAACCGAGTCACTGAAATCGAGCCGGCCGAGTCGATACCGAGTCAGAGTCATAGTCTAAGTCGACCCTCGGCCGAGTCGGAGTTTTAAAACATTGGTACTATCAATCTTGGAACAAACAACATCATTGTCACCTCCAGGAATCCTCATTACTCTAGCTAAAATCTAACACATACAACCCCCTTCATTGCATGCATGGTACTAGTCCCACTAAACACACTGCAATCTAAGCCCATCTCTGAAATACTGCGGAACACTAAACTCATTCTCGTAATGTGACTGGATGTTCTACTATCCACTAGCCATAACCCACTATCCTCATACACAATAGTACTATAATCTGAAGTACAGGCAACAAAAGAAAATATCTTCTCAAATTTCTCTAAAAAGTCATCAATCTTAGTTGATGTTGATGCAACCACCTGATGCCCCTTCTTCTTTTATGGACACTAGCTCGCATAGTGACCAGTGTTGTGACACGCAAAGCACTTTGCTCATGTCCTTCACAGAAGCAGATCCCCCACTTCCCTTTACTTTTTCCCTTTACAGCAAGAGTAAAATTCTCCTCATTATCCCCACCATCATGTTGGCCTACAATTTTGGAACGCCTCCTTGTCTCTTCCTATACGAAATCATCCCACAATCTATCCCAACTAGAAAAAATTTCTCATGCATCGATCCCATCAACAAAGACATCCCATTTCGGAGGAAAGCCACTCAAGATTGATCTGAACAACTCTTCAGTATCAATAGTTTCCCCCGTTCTTGCCAAGTCATCTCTAATCTCAGAGATCCTGGTTAGGTATGATGCAACTGTGTTAGTTTCAGACATCTTGGCGTTTATCAGTTTGTCCTTCAACACCGTCTTTTTGTTTTGGTTTGTACTCTGGTACAAGTTTACAACTTGGTTAAGGATGCCCACATCTCAAAGGAATTCTTCTTCCCTATCACATGAGGTATAATATGGTCTTTAATGGAGTCCAAGATTATTCTCTTGGCCTTCACATTCGTCTTATTAAACTCATCCAATTGAGTATGATTTGTGGGAATTTGGACGGCGTTCTCCATGATGTCCCACAACTTCTACTCCTCAAATAACAGAACAATCCAGTCCTTCCATGGGCTGAAATTTCCTGCCCCATCTAACCAATCCTCGTAACGTAACCCATTAATCATCTCAAACCCCATTGACCAACAGTAATTTTTAATAATTATTTATTTGGCTAACCCGTTACCTCACTCAGGCCTGCAACCAAGTTGCCTAGAAACCCTACTGTGATTTGATCTTCGTTTCTCTATAGTCGATGTTTGTTGAGATTCTCTGTACACAGTTTGCAGCTAACTATGGCAACTATGCACAATAACGTCATGTCTAAGTGGTTGTTCCTCGATCATGTTGGTAGTTGTATCTCTGCAAACACCCTCATAGCATCTATTTGTTGTTCTACTACAGATTGCAGTGATTGTTCCCGTTGGTGCTGAAACTAGCGCCCTTGTCCCCTTGCGCTCAGTTCGACACTCTCCGCATGAACTTTCACGACTATGCCATCAATTGATGAGTTGGTTGCCACCTACCCCAGCAGTTGGATAACCCGATTGTCGGCCATAACCATAGGCCCCCTTTTCCTTTTCTTATTTTTATTTTTTTCTTTTGAAAAAACAAAAATGGGACCCTCAGTTTCTTCTTTTCCCTTTTTATTTGAATATTTTTACGTCTTTTGACTAAAAAACAATTCTCGCTTGTAAAAAAAATTCCTCTCGACCCCTAAAAAAAATTATCGTTCATATGATCCCAACCAACTTGGCTCCAGCAATCCGATACAAACCAACACCTATAATTTCGAGATCGATTCAGAGTTGGGGCTCTGATACCATGTTAGACTTTCCTGAACCCAACACCTGTTATTCAGTTCACAGCAATTATTAACTGAATGAATACACGGCTAAGTTCCTAACCAAGATATTTAGCAGAAGCAAATATTACTTGATTTGAATCACATACATTATGCCCAATCAACAATTCATCATTAATAAATTAATCACAGAATGTACTTACGCTCTTGTCTTAGGATAATGGCCCAAATGAGAAAATATAAGTTATAAAACTGATCACCAGCCTCTGCACTCTCTTGGACCCAACACACGCTCATTAAGAAGCCTCTCTCAATCTTGTACTATAATTTTGTCTCAACCTCAACACTTAGGCTCAATTTATAACTTTCCTAAGCTAAGATTGACAACCAAAATTAACTCGTCAAGTTAACTGAAGATAAATAACTTTACGTTAGTTAACTATCTATCTTTAGCTTTCTCTACTTTAACTATCTTGCACATCTCATCCATTTCACATGCAACACATTCGCATGCATGCAACTCACTTGCACATCTCAACGATGTCACATGCAACACATTCGCATGCATTCAACTCACTTGCACACTCTGCATGTTGCATGCAAAAGCTCCTAAAGAGGCAAATCAAGGTCCTTCTAGTCAAGACACACTCAACATTACTATTCTGACTAGAGTTTCTTCAATCAATCAAACAAATTATATGACTACAATACATATTTATTCATTTAACAGATGATATCACTGAGTAGCATGAAGATGTTCAACAGCAATAAATATCTTTACTAAGAATATGACTTCCTCAATAACACAATAAGACGATCCTAACTATCCATAAACAATAATTCACTAGAGTTGTAATTCAGTAAGACAATATTCCAATAACATTGTCTGATTCTTTGTGCTATGGTACTATGCTAAATCTATTATCTAATGTTGTTCTGATCTTACAGCAATAGAAAACTGTGTTGCCCTGGAAAATCTGGAAATGTAATTTTAGATAGGCCCTACGAAATAGCCGCAAACCCCTTTTTGAAGCCCTATCCACAGAGATGCCTTGGACAGCGTTGGTCACAGTGCCCAGACCATACCTCAAGGTGTCCTTTGCAACGAATTTTGTTCAAAGACCCTCACCGCAATTCAAACACAATTTTATCATACAAGCAGTCTAGAGATGGGATTGTTGATGCCCTCAGGATTTCGCTAAGACAGAACAAATGGTGAATCTCTATTCAATGTTCCTGGCTGCCTCAAAAATACCAAGCTATCATACCTGCAAACCGAAAATCAAAATACCTTTTCCTATCATATGTTGCTCTTGTAGAATATCCGCAGACCATCACTAATCCAAGATGGGCCTCGCCATAGAGATTTGGTGAATAATGGACCAGAAAGTGTCACAGAAGAGACCTCTCTTCCTGATAGAGTACTTGGGTTGTTATAGAATGCAAGTTAATCCCCCCTTCCCGACATTGTTTGTCCTCAAGCAATGGCATGTTTGGGTGCTGCAAAACCTTCCCTCCTATATTCAAGAAGGAGAACCTCTCTTCATTGGACATCTTTGACTTCTGAGTTTCCTGGAGACAATTATGATCGGACGGCACATGCAAACCACCATCATCTTCTATCATTATACTAATAGATTCCTTGGGCAGGGAAAATCCTAATATTTGCAATTCCACCCTTCTTTCACTTGGTTAATATCTTCCCTTCCTCTCAAATTCAGTAAACCTTCATCCTTATCTACTTTCTCCCAACGTTTATGAATGCCTTCACTTGGATAGAGAAAATCAAGTTCAACAACTTGATCTGAGAACCCTGCATTCAGAGACATGACCATAACTCATCAACTCCCAGCAGTTGGCTTTATAACACTGTTGAGTATAAAGGCGTTCCCTTGTACATGACAACCAAAGAACTACCATTTATAGCACCAACAACGGCATTGATATAGTAAGTTTTTCCCACTATACCATAAGGGGTCTAAAACCGTCAAAGCCTCAGCTAAAGTAAACAGAGATATATGATCCAAATTTATGATGCCAAAATGATTTCAACTCTCCTCTATTTATACATTTTCTAATGGGGTTCACTCTAATGTGAGAGGCTGCAAGTGCAACCCTCAATTTGGACTTTTTGCCCCAAACAACCCAAAATTTACTCAATGTTGCCCCAAACATTGGATAATTGGGTCTTTCCCCCTTTACCAAGACTATAGCCTATGGGGTTGGATAGGCTACTTAGTCCTCTCGTGAGTAATTAATCAATTGGCGAGATTACACTATCAAACTAGTTTGTTCCATAACATGCAACTAAGATCCCACAAAACGCAACTTTAAAAAAAAAACAATAAATTATGAGTTGTGCATACTAATATTCAACCCTAGGGCCCTACTAATGCTATGCAATCATCCTTTTACTTATATTTTTAACGTTAATATTAATTGTTTCAGGATGTTTGAGAGTGGCCCCAACCTCACTAGATTTCATATGGAGAATGTGGAATTTTAGATCCCACTCAAAATCCATTAGACTTGACAATTTTCAAGATATGGTGATTGGGGGGATTGCAATGTTTCCATTAGATTTTGTCATGTATGAGGGTTGGGAAATAGCATTTAATCAAGAGCACCAAGCCCTCCATTCGATATTGATAGAATTAATTGTTGAACTCCTTTGTCACGACATGTTAAGCTTCTCTATCTTATTTTAATGCTTGGAGGGTATTGCAGCCAAAGATGTTGCAAAAGGGGAGGGTGTATATTTTGTTGTCACAGAAATGGAGGCAACAACAACCCCTTCAAACTCTATCCATCTAAATACTAAAGCTAAGAAACTAGATGCCAGGAAAGATCTCTTTTCATTTCTATGAAAAAATATGTTTTAGTTCTTTACTTCTGGGTTTCCATCATTGCTAGATTCTAGACTCTTAGTTATATTATCTTTTGGAGATTAAGAGCCATTAGCTTTCTCGATCATAAAGGGCTTTGTCCCCAAGTTTTGTTTAAAATTATGCTTCTTTCCTACAATTCTTTGGCCTTGTTTACTTAGAGTGGTAACCTTGGTTCTTAGCAGCCTTACCCTTAGTTGATTTGTGTTAATTTTAGGTTAACATGCTCTTGGCTTAGGATAGTTACTTCAATAATCAATATTAGCCCAATTTTAAATCCATTAGCAATCACATGAATCATCATTATATTGATGGCCACTGAAGAAAGAACACGTGCAATAAATAACGAAGACAAGTAAAGACAAGAGGATGTTAGGATATTCCGACACATAGGAAATAGTTAAGTATAACTTGGTCTAGTGTAGAGTTAGGTAAAGTGTGTTTCTTCACTATGTACTTTTGTAACTTACAATCCAACGATCACGATATGTAGTGATCCGACGGTTCATTCTCTCATCGATATTACCGACACTTGATCCATGGCTTAACACCCGATTGGTCCATGACCTCTATTTAAAGAGCATGGAGGGTCATTTGTAGGGTAACCATTCACGAGAGAAGCTTATGTGAATTTTCATTCTTTTATTAATAAATTGCCTGAAGTGGCCACGTTGGCTCAGGCCGTGGACTGTTTCCCTCCTTGAGGGTTTTAAGCACGTCAACAATACTGGTGTATTGATCTGTGATCTGTTTGTGAGCGGTGTCCTTTGGTGTTCTGTTTGAGGAACTTACCCTGTAAATTCCTACATGTTATCAGAGCTATTTAAGGGCCGCATCCGTTGGTGATCCAAATCTGAAGCCAATAGAACTGCATCCGACTGTCGTTTCCTAGATCTACTATTACTGACTGATTTCGGGCCGAGAGGAATGCTCCATTGTGTTAGGAGCATTTGTTCCAATGAGGAACCCCTTTCGTTTGACGCGAAAAGGTTTCTGGTAGCCCTAGCTACGTCATTTTTAAGATATGGAGGTATACAGTGTTTATTTGCAGTTTTTAGTTATTTTCTCTCTGTTTATTTCGGTTTATTTAGCTCTTTATTTTTTTTATTACCAGATCTATACCTTTCATTTCTACGTATGCTCTTTGCCTCACGACTCTGTGCGCCCTGGGAAAATCTAAAATAGAAAAGGAGGATTTTTCTCATGCATATGCTCTTTTCCGTCGCGCCTTAGTGTGATCTCGAAAAATCAGAAACATAAAGGAAAATATTTAGTTTCCGGCTAAAGCTAACTTCAAGCCATAAGGTTTGTTTTTTTTGTATGTCCGTGTTGGGTTTTGTGTTTTTTGTTTTGTAGGCCAAAAAGAGATTTCTGAAGTAAGCACGCACCCCAAAGCTTCAGTGACTAAAAAAAAACACCCTCCCCTTTTGCAACATCTTTGGCTGCAATACCCTTTTGTTCAATATTCTTATAAACAGTACAAATAATTTGGAAAAATATACTTCAATCATGCATCAGTTCCATTGATATAATGGAGAGTCCATAGTGACTATGTATACATAATTCAACACTAACCCAGCATATGAATCCTCAATAACCATGCATACACAAACCACAGCGTTTGATGAAACAGTTAGAAAAGGTCATCCATATATTCAAATTGGATAAGTGTAAACGCCTAACTGGTAACTATGACTGCAACAATCAACTATTAATTAATTAAACCTTTAGACCTCTGTCATAATGTAGCTCAAGTTGTTGTGTCCACATTCTGCATCCTTTGCACATGTCCAGAGATCAACTTGACAAATATTTGTTTATGAGACCCAATACCTTCTGTGACAATTACAGTGTTTCGATCAACGTTGAGGCTACTAATGAAGGGTAGAATTGGGGAACAATACTGAATTCCAAATACGAACCCTCGTTGGTCAATATGCTCTTCCAAGTGTGGATGGCCTCGGTGCTTCACAGATCCGCGTTCATGCTACCACAGGCTCCCAACTCGAAACTAGCAATTGCAAGTTAAGCCACCATATTCCACTTGCTCTAGAACAAGATTTTAGTCACGCCCATAAAATAGATTTTAATTGTCACTGTAATTTCGTTAATCAAGACACAGACCTTGCCACAAGACTACGACTCGATTTTGTTCAGTACTTCAGAGACCTTCAAGGGTGGTGCTTCCTTCATAAATAATCTTGCTTCAATTCTCCCTTCGTAGACCTATGCCAAGGCCCAAAACAATTAACACAAATAGAAAGCCATTGTTGACCATGGGTGACGCCTTTGTGGCAAACCTAGAAGATCTTGCGTTCCTCACTGCCTTAGACAAGAATTTGTGTCAAAACAGAAATCAGACTTCACAGAATTTCGATGCCAAACAAGGATCAAGGCATTAGAGAACTTGTTGCTCAAACAAAGATTGCCACTGCAAAACTTTGTTGCCCAAACAGATATTGATTATTGGAGCTTTCCTATGCTAGAACAGAAGAAGAGAAATAGAAAATGTGTTAGCTAGGGTGGAATCTTTCACCACCAAAATTAACAAGGAGAAAGGGGTCTTAAAACCCTCAAAGCTAATGCTCAAGAAAAAAATGAATTGATTCACACTTTATGCCCAAAATGAATTCATCCCTCTCGTATTTATAAATTTCCTAAAGGGGCCTCTTCTTTCAAAATGATTGACTAAACTTTACTCCAAGCCCCAATTTTTGGGTTTCTTCACCCAACTTCCTCAAAACTTGCCCAACAATAGGGATTTTTTGGATTTTTCCCCTTTATGGAGGACTATAGCCTATGGGGATTGATAGGGTACTTCGTCCTATTTGTCCTCAATTAGTAGAGGATGTAATAATTTCGCCAGATAGAGTTAGAGAATAGTGTTTAGCCCTGAAATGGAATTTTCTCCACCCAAACTACTATCTAAAGGTCCAAATAAGAGGACAGGAAGGGTCAAAAGACAAGTAGGAAATCACCAAAAGAGATAAAAAGAGTCAGATCAATAAAACTAAGATAGATACAATAGCCATAGATTATCATCTCTATCACTCTTAGACTATTAGAGAGTAAGTTGAGTTCTTGGAAGCTCACATCAAGGACAAATGAGCTCCAACTCTAGACCATGACGTTGACGAGAAGGTAGGTCAAGTAATCCTTGATCCTCCACTCCAAATGAAGACACTCCAAAAATGTCAAAATTGTTGACCCCTATTAGCAAGTGAAGGAGAAGGTATCTTTTATAAGGGATGGAGCTAATCAATTTCTAGAAAAACTTGCATAGAGGAAAACTAAATATGATGCTTTAATCAATGTTTTTTTTGGCTCAAACGAGAAGGTTTCTCAAAAGGGTATTGCAGCCAAACATGTTGCAAAAGGGGAGGGTGTATCTTTTGTTGTCACAGAAATGGAGGCAACAACAACCCCTTCAAACTCTATCCATCTAAATACTAAAGCTAAGAAACTAGATGCCAGGAAAGATCTCTTTTCATTTCTATGAAAAAATATGTTTTAGTTCTTTACTTCTGGGTTTCCATCATTGCTAGATTCTAGACTCTTAGTTATATTATCTTTTGGAGATTAAGAGCCATTAGCTTTCTCGATCATAAAGGGCTTTGGCCCCAAGTTTTGTTTAAAACTATGCTTCTTTCCTACAATTCTTTGGCCTTGTTTACTTAGAGTGGTAACCTTGGTTCTTAGCAGCCTTACCCTTAGTTGATTTGTGTTAATTTTAGGTTAACATGCTCTTGGCTTAGGATAGTTACTTCAATAATCAATATTAGCCCAATTTTAAATCCATTAGCAATCACATGAATCATCATTATATTGATGGCCACTGAAGAAAGAACATGTGCAATAAATAACGAAGACAAGTAAAGACGAGGATGTTAGGATATTCCGACACATAGGAAATAGTTAAGTATAACTTGGTCTAGTGTAAAGTTAGGTAAAGTGTGTTTCTTTACTATGTACTTTTGTAACTTACAATCCGACGGTCACGATATGTAGTGATCCGACAGTTCATTCTCTCATCGATATTACCGACACTTGATCCATGGCTTAACACCCGATTGGTCCATGACCTCTATTTAAAGAGCATGGAGGGTCATTTGTAGGGTAACCGTTCACGAGAGAAGCTTATGTGAATTTTCATTCTTTTATTAATAAATTGCCTGAAGTGGCCACATTGGCTCAGGGCATGGACT
Organism: Pinus tabuliformis; assembly: GCA_031772625.1. NCBI lineage: Eukaryota > Viridiplantae > Streptophyta > Pinopsida > Pinales > Pinaceae > Pinus > Pinus tabuliformis. The sequence continues at coordinate 52,762,165 of CM062813.1, forward strand.
GTTTCCCTCCTTTAGGGTTTTTAGCACGTCAACAATACTGGTGTATTGATCTGTGATCTGTTTGTGAGCAGTGTCCTTTGGTGTTCTGTTTGAGGAACTTACCATGTAAATTCCTACATGTTATCAGAGCTATTTGAGGGCCGCATCCGTTGGTGATCCAAATCTGAAGCCAATAGAACTGCATCCGATTGTTGTTTCCTAGATCTACTATTACTGACTGGTTTCGGGCCGAGAGGACTGCTCCATTGTGTTAGGAGCATCTCTTCCAGTGAGGAACCCCTTTCGTTTGACGCGAAAAGGTTTCTGGTAGCCCTAGCTACATCATTTTTAAGATATGGAGGTACACAGTGTTTATTTGCAGTTTTTAGTTATTTTCTCTCTGTTTATTTCGGTTTATTTAGCTCTTTATTTTTTTATTACCAGATCTATACCTTTCATTTTTGCGTATGCTCTTTGCCTCGTGACTCTGTGCGCCCTGGGAAAATCTAAAACAGAAAAGAAGGATTTTTCTCATGCATATGCTCTTTTCCGTCGCGCCTTAGTGTGATCGCGCCTTTGCGTTTTTTGTTTTGTAGGCCAAAAAGAGATTTATGAAGTAAGCACGCACCCCAAAGCTTCAGTGACTAAAAAAAACACCCATTCCTGTTTTCCAAAAATTACTAACCTTTTAATCTAGCTCACTTGGTCCAAAGCTACTTTATGAGAATAGAGGTCTTAATTCAAGTCTTTCTTTTTGTTGAGCTAATTAGATTAAGTTTGGAAAGGGAGCGGATTTTCTTTTAGATATAACATTATCATTCATTTTCGCACATTCCCGCACTTCGTCGGCATCTTCAACAACTTTTCTTCAAAAAGCCATAACTTCTTCATCCGGAAGCCGTTTTCATATCCGTTTTTTTTGAATCAGCCTAATTTGTCGAGATCTTTCCATTGGAACACTTAGTTTCAGCATCTATAGCTTCAGTTTCTATTAAAATGGAAAGTCCATGCCAAGTTATTCTTGACAGCACCAACTAATTCCAATGGTGGTCCTACATTGTGGATTTACATAGAAGTAAAGGTCTTTACAGATTAGCCTCAGGCCAAGAAACCAAACCGAAAAATGAAGATAAGGCAGCGAAATGGGAAAATAGGCAAGATCAAGCACGTGGGTTGATAGGGATGTCTATTTCTCCAGACCTTAGATTCCATATCGCAGAACTTGATACTCCTAATGAAGCAATGAAACAGATCACTAAAGTTTTTGGAATTAAAAATAAACTTAGAGCCCATCAACTCGAAAACGAGTTGCTTACATTGGACCCCCCAATAATTTTTCTTCCATTGAAGATCTTTTGTACAAGTTCAAGACCCTTAGACTTCTCTTGGAAGGTGTTAAGGTTAAAAAAGAAGATGGTAACCTTATCTATTCCATTCTTACTAAGTTGGCACTAGCCTACTCTGTGTTTGTTTCCACCTTTCATCCTACAAGAGAAGCCTTCATTTCTCAAGGACAAGACTACAAGTCCCCTTCATTTGATGCCTTTTGTGATTCTTTAATAAGAGAACAAGAAAAACTCTTACATCTTGGTCTTCTTAATCTTGGAAACTCTTTTAAGAAAGCCTTCGCCGCCCAGCAGCAACCAAATTCAAAGAATCCTAAGAAGTTGTATCCTAAAAAGAATGGTTCTAAACCAAACAAGGGTCCTAAGCCATATCAATCTCAAAATGAAAAATCATTTCAACAAAATGATAAGGCAAATAAAAACAAAGGGAAGAAGACTGATAGACATTGCCACTTTTGTAATGGAGATGGCCACTTAGAATCCAAATGCTTTAAGATGGAAGCCTTGGAAGTAGCAATGAAGAAGCATAACATCCATTTGGAGCACTCAACAACTTCAACTTCATCTTCAGGAATAGCACGTTCTGCATGTGGTTGTCAAACATCTCAGTCTGGATATGCACTAAATGTATCTTCTTCTTCTCATTCTCATGAGTGGCTCATTGATTCTGGAGCTTCTTATCACATGGCCAAAAACAAAGCCATGTTTTCTTCTTTAAATGATTGTAACACCAAAAATATATATGTTGGTGATGATAGGTCTCTTAGTTTTATAGGGACTGGAACTGTTCATATAGACAATGGTCAATTCAATGATGTATTATGTGTTCCAACCTTATCCTGCAACCTTCTATCTGTATATCAGATAACTCATTCAGGTGAAAGTAAAATTGTTGAATTTTCACCTCACGATGATGTAATTAAAGACCTAAGAGATCCTAAACATATTTTAGCTACTGGCATTGCTGATGATTCTACAAGGTTGTATAAGTTTAACAACTTTGGGTCATCAAATCTTCCCTCAGTATTTGTTGCTCATAATGATGAAGTGAGCAAACTTTGGCATGAGCGATTTGGTCACTTAAACTATCGCTCCCTTCAAAATCTATGTAAAGAAAATATGGTGACAGGTCTTCCAATGGTATCTTGCGGAGATGGTGTTTGTTCCGGATGTGTACCCGAAAAACATCATCGGGATAGTTTTGAAAAACGTGTCTCTTGGCACACCTCAGCCCCTTTATAGCTTGTGCATAGTGATTTATGTGGTCCACTTCCAATTGTTTCATTCTCTAGCTACAAGTATTTCTTAACTTTCATTGATGATTTCTCCAGGCGCAATTGGGTATACTTATTAAAACTCAAGAGTGAAGTATTTAACATGTTCTTGGCCTTTAAGGCCTTTGTTGAAAAACAATCTGGACATCAAATTCTTAGGCTAAGATCTGATAATGGCGGAGAATATGTTAATGACAAATTCATCAACTTTTGCGCTGAAAATGGAATTCAAATACAACACACTGTTCCATATACTCCACAACAAAATGGTGCAGCTGAAAGGAAGAATCGCACCTTAAAGGAAATGGCTAATTGTATGCTTCAATCTAAAGGACTTAGTCTTAATTTTTGGGCAAAAGCAATTACCTGTGCAAATTACATAATAAATCGCACTCCTACTAAGGTTTTAAAGAATATCACTCCAAAAGAAGCATAGAGCTCAATTAAACCAGATGTAAGTCACTTTCGTGTTTTTGGAAGTGAAGCATGGGCCCATATTCCAGATGAGAAACATAAAGCTTCAGAACCTAAGAGTGAAAAATGTATTTTTGTTGGATATTCTGAAGATGTCAAAGGATACAAACTTATTCCACTTAAGTCCAAAAATGTTATCATTAAAAGAGATGTAAAGTTTGTTGAACATATATCGGCCTACGAGCCTAGTTCAGCTGATGTGCCACCGCTCTCTATCCCTTCTACTTCTGAAAGTATTTCTTCTTCAGATGACAACAGCGAGGATGACAATCATCCCCCACCTTCTCAGGATCCTCCTTCAACTCCTCAGCTTCCAAAATGGGTTTGTGCTACTTGGGATGCAGCAGATGCTCTTGTCGGTGATCCTACAGATCAGCGACATACACGTTCTCAATTCGATAGAGCCTCTTCTTTACTGGCTCAAGCTTTAGCGAATTATGATCCTGACACCTTTGTAGAAGCTTCAGGCCATCCAGATTGGGACGCAGCTATGAATGAAAAATATCGTTCATTATTGGCCAATGATACATGGGATCTTGTTCCCCTTCCAAAGGGAAGAAAACTTGTCAAATGCAAATGGGTTTACAGAACCAAGTATGGACTAGATGGAAAAGTTGATAAACATAAAGCTCGTCTTATTGCTAAGGGTTTTTCACAAGTTGAAGGCATTGACTATACTAAAACTTCTCCCTTGTTGCCAAAATGAACTCTATCTGCCTTGTTCTTTCCATTGCTGCCTCTTTCAAATGGGAAATCCATCAGATGGATGTTAAATCTGCCTTCTTGCATGGGGACTTGCATGAAGAAATGTATATGGAACAACCTACTGGCTTTATACAAACAGACTCCAGCCTTGTATGTCGGCTTAAGAAATCCCTTTATGGTCTCAAGAAAGGTCCTCGGGCTTGGTATGCCAAAATGGATAGCTTTCTTTTAGAGACTGGATTTTCTAGGTGTCATTCTGACAATACTATCTACACCAAGAAAGTGGGCAAGTCTCTTATCATTCTTGTTCTTTATGTTGATGATCTTATCCTTACTAGTAGTGATCCCAACCTTATAAACCATGTGAAGTCCAGCCTTAAAAAGAAGTTTGAAATGACAGACTTAGGATACTTGCATTATTTTCTTGATCTTCAAGTCTTGCAATCCAAGGAAGGTATTTCCCTTTCCCATCCCAAGTATGCATGTGATCTTCTACGCCATTTTCACATGGAAGACTGTAAGCCAGCCCCTTCTACCTTTCAGTCTGGAAGCAAACTTTCAGTCACTTGTACTTCCCCTGAAGTTGATGCTCCCTTATACCGTCAACTTGTAGGAAAACTTTTGTATCTAACCCACGCTCGTCATGACCTTTCCTTTTTTGTTGGTCTTATTGCTTGGTTTATGCAAAACCCACATGAAAGTCATTGGAAATCAGCTAAAAGAATACTTTGTTATTTTCGAGGTACAGTTCAAATTGGGATTCATGACAATGCAGAAGAATCTCCTCTATTGGTTGGTTTCACTGATTCTGATTGGGTTGGTGACCCTCATGATCGGAAGTCTACTGCAGGTTATGTATTCACTCTTGGTTCAGGACCTATTACATGGGCTTGCAAGAAACAAAGTGCCATTTCTCTTTCTTTAGCAGAAGCAGAGTATCGTGGTGTTGTAGAAGCTAGTAAGGAAGCCTTGTGGCTTCGTCAAATCCTATCAGAGTTTGGCTTTCAGCAGCAGCATCCGACTACACTTTGGTATGATAATCAAAGTGTCATTCAACTATGCAAAGATCCAGTCCAACATCAGCGCAGCAAACACATTGAACTGCACATGCACTTCATCAGAAAGCTCATTCACGACCATGTTCTTGAAATGCAATATTGTTCAATAGATGATCAAGTTGCAGACATCTTTACAGAGGCTCTCACAGAGGCAAAGTTTACTAAACTTCGATTTATGGTTGGAGTTCAAGAAATTGTCACTAAGGGGGGATAGGCTCTAATGCCTCCTTCCTTCTCATATTGTGTCATATTTGTACATCCTTCAATCCTATCCCAAGTTGTTCTTAAGGGGGGATGTTAGGATATTCTGACACATAGGAAATAGTTAAGTATAACTTGGTCTAGTGTAGACTTAGGTAACTTTTGTAACTTACAATCCGACGGTCACGATATGTAGTGATCCGACGATTCATTCTCTCCTCGGTATTACCGACGCTTGATCCGTGGCTTAACACCCGATTGGTCCATGATCTCTATTTAAAGAGCATGGAGAGTCATTTGTAGGGTAACCGTTCATGAGAGAAGCTTATGTAAATTTTCATTCTTTTATTAATAAATTGCATGAAGTGGCCGCGTTGGCTCAAGTCGTGGACTGTTTCCCTCTTTGAGAGTTTTAACCACGTCAACAATACTGGTGTATTGATCTATGATCTATTTGTGAGCGGTGTCCTTTGGTGTTATGTCTGAGGAACTTACCCTGTAAATTCCTACAGAGTACACAATAATATGGCGCAAGCCTGGGAAAAACTTCAAGATGGGGAACCCTTGATCAATTCTTCTTATTATCAATATCAAATGTTTAACTGAGAGAGAGTACAATACTTCAAAGTCAAAGTGACTTTTTGATTTGAAAATCCAACCTTAGATAAGAGAGCGGCTCCAAAGCTGCAAGTTTAGCACACTGTCAACTGAAGTTACACAAGGGTTGGTTAGGGCTGCTTATAGTAAGTTGCGGTCTTACTTAAACAATTCATGGCACCTCATATCAATTGTGCTAACCTTGTCATACAAGAGGATGTCCTTTGTTGGCCCTTAGGGCTGGTCTAGACCCTTGATAAGATACTAGGCTTCCTGGTTTATGTATGAGCAGGCCTGCGGCCTCCTTCCAAGACATTTTGGCTTCTTTCTGTTATAAGATAGGGCTTAAGCCAACCTCAAACAAACCTGCACACCAATTAGTCTTCAACAAAGCAGGTCTATGACCTACCTGGGTAGATGCCTACCTTCTCGGCCCACTATTCAGCATAACAATGTCTGCAGCCTAGATGACAAGGACTTCATATAACAGCGACATACTTAGAAGAGAGTGTCCATACCATAAAACATACCCAAACACACCAACCCATCACCTGCGCCTGCAATCAACCTCAAAGAAATCTTAGTCCTGCAATGAGAGATAGATATGCCTAGATTCTTCCATGCCTTGTCCTCCAATTAATTTCGCTATCACAAAAATATATTAACACAAGGATGAGTGCCCAAGAATGTGTCTCATGAGTTTGGAGGATGCCCATATGTATATACACACACACACAATTAGACATGCCGATTTGTCCTTGTGGAGTTGAAGCTAACCTTGACACATGGAGGCAAATTCCAATTTCAAATTTTAAATTTTTCCCCACTCGATAAGGTCATGCCTTATAGAAATATTTTTTGGATAAATAAATATATTTTTTTCATCCAAATTTGGTGATCTTTAGGTCAATTTTGGTTCTCTTGAAAAGAGAAATTCAATGCAATAATCATCTTCAGCAGATGAGTTGTCCACTAGTGGAATTTGGCCCTAGTTGCCAATTTTAACAATTTGTAAAATTTAGCCATTCATATAGATAGAATAGATTCAAACTTACAAAAAAGAATAAGGCCTCAATACGTTATTAGCATTTTTAGGATTAATTGGTCAAACAATAGTTTAATTACCATATAAAGGTGGCTTGTGCCACAACATAAGGTATTGTTAGGTTTTGTAGAATTATTACTATAGAAGGGGCTTCCCCCTTCACTTGTAAGGTTTTATTATCAATCAATACAATATTGTTAATCTTTTATAAGGACATTTGTATGCAGATGTGTTCCTCCATATTTTAGGAATTGTAAGTGCATTGCAACCCTTGGGCATGCAGTGGCTCCAACCCTTTGTCACTTTTTTTCTTGTCTATTTCTTGATAGGTTCTTGAGTTGCCCAAACTCACTTGGTATTTTGTAACTTCATACCTTTGACATGTTTTTATACATTTACACATAGGTTCTGATATTATACCTGTTGACCACTACGTGTCAACGACCTATAGCAGTACACCCGCTTTTTCGCAAAAGGGATAGCGCATGATCAACGTGTCCATGTCGTCCAGCTATCATCATCAGCCTGACCAAGATGTTATAATGTAAACCCATTCTGCATGTATGTGATGTAAATAATCTCAGCAGATCTGTGTTTTGTATGTAATGGCCTAGTTAAACCTACTTTTCTGGTAATGATCTACATTCTGGGAGGTTTTTGTCTCACCGATCCATTCTCAAATGGTCGACAGAGTTTTCCTTCAGTCTCACCCCAAAGCTGGAATGTATTTTGCCGTTGGGATCTTAGACGAGTAGTAGTGTTATAGATCGAGTCTATGTATGTTAGGATATTTCGACACATAGGAAATAGTCAAGTATAACTTGGTATAGTGTAGAGTTAGGTAAAGTGTGTTTCTTTACAATGTACTTTTGTAACTTACAATCCGACGATCACGATATGTTCTAGACATTAAGTTATTTGACGGTTCATTCTCTCCTCAGTATTACTGACACTTGACCTATGGCTTAACACCTAATTGCTCCATGATCTCTATTTAAATAGCATGGAGGGTCATTGTAGGGTGACCCTTCATGAGAGAAGCTTATGTAAATTTTCTTTCTTTTATTAATAAATTGCCTGAACTGGTCGCGTTGGCTCAGGCCGTGGACAGTTTCCCTCTTTGAGGGTTTTAACCACGTCAAGAATATTGGCGTGTTGATTTATGATCTGTTTGTGAGCGATGTCCTTTGGTGTTGTTTCTGAGGAACTTACCCTGTAAATTCCTACATGGTATTAGAGCTATTTGAGGGTTGCATCCATTGGTGATCCAAATTTGAAGCTAATACAAGTGCATGCGACTGTAGTTTCCTAGATCTATTGTTTGACAGCTTTCGAGCCGAGAGGACTGCTCTATTGTGTTAGGAGCATCTATTCCAGTGAGGAACCCCTTTTGTTTCACGCGAAAAGGTTTCTGGTAGCCCTAGCTATGTCATTTTTAAAATCTGGAGGTATACAGTCTTTATTTGCAGTTTTAGTTATTCATCTCTCTGTTTATTTCGGTTTATTTAGCTCTTTTTGCCCTACGACTCTGTGCGATCTGGGCAAATCAGAAACAGAAATGAAGGATTTTTTTCATACATATGCTCTTTTCCGCCGCGCCCTAGTGTGATCTCGAAAAATAAGAAACATTGAGGAAAATATTTAGTTCCTAGTGAAAGCTAACTTCAAGCCATAAGGTTTGGTTTTTTTGTATGTCCGTGTTGGGTTGTGTGGTTTTTTGTTTTCTAGGCAAAAAGAGCTTTTTCAAGTAAGCACGCACCCCAAAGCTTCAGTGACTACAAAAAAATAAAAATAAAAAGTTAAAAAACCCTTCCTCTTTTCCAAAAATTACTAACCTTTTAAACTAGCTCACTTAATCCAAAGTTACTTTATGAGAATAGAGGTCTTGAGTTCAAGTTTTTCTTTTTGTTGAGTTACTTTTTCAAAAAGCACATGTAACTTATGTTTTAAAGTTACTTTATGTAAAAGCGTTCTCACCCATTATAAAAAGTGAATCACTGATAATTTTAAAGTCTCTTTTATCTTTTATTTAAGTTACAATTTAATGGGTAGCTCATAAAGTACCATGTAAAAGTGACTTTCACTTATTCATATATGTAGGTCACGTAAATCTTTTTTTTTAAAGTGAGCTAATTAGATTAAGTTTGGAAAAGAGGGGGATTTTTTTTAAAGTGAGCACATTCACGCATTTTGTCGACATTTTCAACAACTTTTCTTCAAAAAGCCATAACTTCTTCATCCGAAAGCCGTTTTCAGAGCCATTTTTTTAATCGGCCTAATTTTTCGAGATCTTTCCATTGGAACACTTAGTTTCAGCATCTACAGCTTCAGTTTTTGTTAAAATGGAAAGTCTATGCCAAGTTATTCTTGACAGCGCCAACTACTTCCAATGGTGGTCCTACATTGTGGATTTACTTAGAAGTAAAGGTCTTTACAGAATAGCCTCAGGCCAAGAAACTAAACCTAAAGATGAAAATAAGGCAACCAAATGAGAAAATAGGCAAGATCAAGCATGTGCGTTGATAGGGATGTCAATTTCTCCAGACCTTAGATTCCATATCGCAGGACTTGATACCCCTAATGAAGCAATGAAACAGATCAATAAAGTTTTTGGAATTAAAAATGAAATTAGAGCCCATCAACTCGAAAATGAGTTGCTTACGTTGGACCCCAATAATTTTTCTTCCATTGAAGATTTTTTGTCCAAGTTCAAGACCCTTACACTTCTCTTGGAAGGTGTTAAGGTTAAGAAAGAAGATGGTAGCCTTATCTATTCTATTTTTACTAAGTTGGGACCAGCCTACTCTGTGTTTGCTTCCACCTTCCATTCTATTAGAGAAACCTTTATTTATCAAGGACAAGACTACAAGTCCCCCTCTTTTGATGCCTTTTGTGATTCTATAATAAAAGAACAAGAAAAACTCTTACATCTTGGTCTTCTTAATCTTGGAAATTCTTCTAAGAAAGCCTTAGTCGCCCAGCAACAACCAAATTCAAAGAATCCTAAGAAGCAGTATCCTAAAAAGAATGGTCCTAAACCAAACAAGGGTCCTAAGCAATTTCAGTTTCAAAATGAAAAATCAATTCAGCAAAATGAAAAGGCAAATAAAAACAAAGGGAAGAGGACTGATAGACATTGCAACTTTTGTAAACGAGATGGCCACTTAGAATCCAAATGCTTTAAGAAGATGGAAGCCTTGGAAGCAGCAATGAAGAAGCATAACATCCATTTGGAGCACTCTTCAACTTCAACTTCATCTTCAGGAATAGCAATTTCTGCATATGGTTGTCAAGCATCTCAGTTTGGTTATGCACTAAATGTATCTTCTTCTTCTCATTCTCACGAGTGGCTCCTTGATTCTAGGGGTTCCTATCACATGGTCAAAAACAAAGCCATGTTTTCTTATTTAAACGATTGTAACACCAAAAATATATATGTTGATGATGATAAATCTCTTAGTGTTGTAGGGATTGGAACTGTTCATCTAGACAACTCATTCAGGTGAAGGTAAAACCGTTGAATTTTCGCCTCACGATGTTGTAATTAAGGACCTAAGAGATCCTAAAAGATTTTAGCTACTGGTATTGCTGATGATTCTACAAGGTTGTATCACAACTTTGGGTCATGAACTCTTCCCTCGGTATTTGTTGCTCATAATGATGAAGTGAGCAAACTTTGGCATGAGCAATTTGGTCACTTAAACTATCGTTCCCTTCAAAATCTATGTAAAGAAAATATGGTGACAGGTCTTCCTATGGTATCTTGCAGAGATGGTGTTTGTTCCGGATGTGTACTCGGAAAACATCATTGGGACAGTTTTGAAAAACGTGCCTCTTGGCACGCCTCAGCCCCTTTACAGCTCGTGCATAGTGATTTATGTGGTCCACTTCCAGTTGTTTCATTCTCTGGCTACAAGTATTTCTTAACTTTCATTGATGATTTCTCCAGACGCAATTGGGTATACCTCTTAAAACTCAAGAGCGATGTATTTAACATGTTCTTCGCCTTTAAGGCCTTGGTTGAAAAACAATCTGGACATCAAATTCTTAAGCTAAGATCTGATAATGGCAGAGAATATGTTAACAACAAATTCATCAACTTTTGCATTGAGCATGGAATTCAAATGCAACATATTGTTCCATATATTCCACAACAAAATGGTGTAGCTGAAATGAAGAATCACACCTTAAAGGAAATGGCTAATTGTATGCTTCAATCTAAAGGACTTAGTCTTAATTTTTGGGCATAAGCAATTAACTATGCAAATTACATAGTAAATCGCACTCCTACTAAGGTTTTAAAGAATATCACTCCAGAAGAAGCATGGAGCTCAATTAAACCAGATGTCATTCACTTTCGTGTTTTTGGAAGTGAAACATGGGCCCATATTCCAGATGAGAAACATAAAGCCTTAGAACCTAAGCGTGAAAAATGTATTTTTGTTGGATATTTTGAAGATGTCAAAGGATATAGACTTCTTTCACCTAAATCCAAAATATTATCATTAGAAGAGATGTAAAGTTTGTTGAAAATATATTGGCCTAAGAGCCTAGCTCGGCGAATGTGCCACCTCTCTCTATCCCTTCTACTTCTGAAAATATTTCTTCTTGAGATGATGACAGCGAGGATGAAAATCCTCCCCCACCTTCATGGGATCCTCTTTCAGCTCCTCAGCTTCCAAAATGGGTCCGCGCTACTCGAGATGTAGCAGGTGCACTTGCAGGTGATCCTATAGAGCACCGTCGCACTTGTTCTCGGTTTGATAGAGCCTCTTCTTTACTGGTTCAAGCTCCAGCGAATTATGATCCTGACACCTTTGTAGAAGCTTCAGGCCATCTAGATTGGGACGCACCTACGAATGAAGAATATCGTTCATTGTTCATGGGATACATGGGATCTTGTTCCTCTTCCAAAGGGGCGAAAACTTGTTAGATGCAAATGGGCTTATAGAACCAAGTATGGACCAGATGGAAAAGATGATAAACATAAAGCTCATCTTGTTGCTAAGGGTTTTTCACAAGTTGAAGCCATTCACTATACTGAAACCTTCTCCCCTGTTGCCAAAATGAACTCTATCCGCTTTGCTCTTTCCCTTGCTGCCTCTTTCAAATGGGAAGTCCATCAAATGGATGTTAAATCTGCGTTTTTGCATGGTGACTTACATGAAGAAATCTATATGGAACAACCTCCTGGCTTTATACAACCAGACTCCAGCCTTGTATGTCGACTTAAGAAATCCCTTTATGGTCTCAAGCAAGTCCCTCGAGCTTGGTATGCCAAAATGGATAGCTTTCTTTTAGATAGTGACTTTTCTAGGTGTCATTCAGTCTAGAGCCAAACTTTCAGTCACTCGTGCTTCCCCTGAAGTTGATGCTACCTTATACCGTCAGCTTGTAGGAAAACTTTTGTATCTAACCCATACTCGTCCTAACCTTTCCTTTTCTGTTGGCTTATTGCTCGGTTTATGCAAAACCCACATGAAAGTCATTGGAAAGCAGCTAAAATAATACTTCGTTATGTTCGAGGTACAATTCAGTTTGGGATTCATTACAGTGCAGAAACATCTCCTTTATTGGTTGGTTTCACTGATTCCAATTGGGTTGGTGACCCTGATGATTGGAAGTCTATTGCAGGTTATGTCTTCACTCTTGGTTCTGGACCTATTACATGGGCTTGCAAGAAACAAAGTGCCATTTCTCTTTCTTCAGCAGAAGCAGAGTATCATGGCGTCGTAGAAGCTAGTAAGGAAGCCCTGTGGCTTCGTCAAATCCTATCAGAGTTTGGCTTTCAGCAGCAGCATCCGACTACACTTTGGTGTGATAATCAAAACGCCATTCAACTATGCAAAGATCCAATCCAACATTAGCGCCGCAAACACATTGAACTAGACATGCACTTCATCAGAAAGCTCATTCATGACCATGTTCTTGAAGTGCAATATTGTTCAACAGATGATCAAGTTGCAGACATCTTTACAAAGGCTCTCACAGAAGCGAAGTTTACTAAACTTCAATTTATGGTTGGAGTTCAAGAAGTTGTCACTAAGGGGGGATAGGCTCTAATGACTCCTTCCTTCTCCTATTGTGTCATATTTGTACATCCTTCAATCCTATCCCAAGTTGTTCTTAAGGGGGGATATTAGAATATTCCAACACATAGAAAATAATTAAGTATAACTTGGTCTAGTGTAGAGTTAGGTAAAGTGTGTTTCTTTACTATGTACTTTTGTAACTTACAATCTGACGGTCACGATATGTTCTAGACATTAAGTGATCCGACGGTTCATTCTCTCCTCGGTATTACGACACTTGATCCGTGGCTTAGCACCCAATTGGTCCATGATTTCTATTTAAAGAGCATGGAGGGTCATTTGTAGGGTGATTGTTCACGAGAGAAGCTTATGTAAAATTTCTTTCTTTTATTAATAAATTGCTTGAAGTGGCCACGTTCGCTCAGGCCGTGCACTGTTTCCCTCTTTGATGGTTTTAACCACATCAAGAACACTGATGTATTGATCTGTGATCTACTTGTGAGCGGTGGTGTCCTTTGGTGTTCTATCTGAAGAAGTTACCCTGTAAATTCCTATAATGTAAAAGTGATTTGGGAATAATCCTAACTATTTAGTTAAGTTATTTTATTACAAATTGCTTGGTCTGCTAGATTATATTTGTGTCGTAGAAATGGGTAGTCTATGAGGGTCTATTACAAATAGATTTTCCCCCTTTTGATGTAAAAAAATATGAAAACCATGATGTAAACTGTCTTGAGTGTTGGAAAAATAATTTATCCCCTCATAGGTTAATTAATTAAATTTTTTAACCAAAAATTTAATTAATTCTAGGCCTTAGATAAATTTAAATTCTCCAAAGGCAAAATTTGTCGGTCCTTAAAAATTAAATTTTAAGAGGCCCAAGGACTAAGGTAAATTAATTATTTTGATAAATTTTAAACCTTTGATCCCTGGGGTTAAGTCAAAGTCAAAATTTTGGGGAAATTAACTCAAAAATCTAATTTTTGAGTTAATTAAAATGCATTCAATTGAAAAATTCGAATTTCCCCAAATATTTTAAATATTTCGACGAATAAAATTAAAAGAAATTTTAATCTTCATCAACAGTCGAGATTGGTTTTACGAGGATCACTCGAACTAGCTGTAGGAGAATTTATCTTTAAATAGGTCATTTGTCATTTGATCCATCCGATCTTTAAGTCGTGTGCTAAGCGAAAGGCTCTTGTATAATCTTTTTCATATTTTGATTTTTTATTTTTACAAAATTAAAAATCATAAAATATTTAAAAATCTAAAAAAAAATTGTGGCTTTGGGATTGAGAATAAAATAAATTAAAAAGGGATTTGTGCTTTCACATTAAATATTTTAATGTGGCCTATGACCCATTAAAATTTTAATTTATTAACCTTTTGATTCGATTTACTTCCGTCATATTAAAAGATTTTGATTTTTTCATTTACCATTAAAGCAATTGCCTAAGGAATGATTAAACGGCTAATTTAAAGTTCCTTGGTGTTAAGTGAAAAGTCTTAATTTTTCGTGATTTCTCTATTGTCAAGGTGCGATAAATGTTTAGAAGTCATATTCACTGTTAGAGAAAGATTATTTTGCTAGATTATCCTGTATGCTAAAGTTTTGGGCATTTTACAATTATTTGTTCATGATCGTCACTTTGCCACATTATAAATTGCTCTAGGTGACCTGTTATTATTTAGTCTTTGGTTAATTCAAATTAAAGGCACTAGTCTGTAGTCGTTTTTATCTTGTATTTGTGTCTTATTTTAATCTATCTATCTCAATTGACCGAGACTTGCTTCAAATTCATCAAGTTGTACATCCTTAAAATGTCCTAAAGCATGTGTTCCACAGACTATCCTCATCCATTCATCTTATGGACTACCCCCCTTGACTTGTCTAGGAGAGAGTCTAAACGGAGTAAGGATTAAAGTGACGGCCCTTACTCTGAGCATTGTCGCGGTGCCTAGACACTTTGTGCGACAACAACACCTATGTAGGTTTCTTTCTTCATATTATTTTTTGTATTTCTATGAGTTGAGCTTGCACTCCCACATTGTACTCGTACCGATTGTACTCTTCAGTCCCATTGCAAGGGTTGTGTGGTCATTTGCCAGACATTAATAAAATTATCTCATCTTATTTCAGTTTGTTTTGGAGTATTTCTATTCCAGGTATTGGGGCACTTCCCTTGTACAACATAAAAGATTTAGTCTTCCTTATCTATTGCCATTGAAAAAGACAACAAAATGAAGAATTACAATTTTGTGTTAATTTAGATTGCAAACCACTAAGTCAAACACTACAACTTCATAAGAATATAAAATAGATAGATAAGATAACTTTATTAATATCCAATGCCCAAATGACCAAAAAGTAAGTCAATGGGACTGCAGAAAAAGCAGCTGACAATCAACCTAGGATGTCAAGTGCCTAAATTAGCTCATACTGAGAATGACAACATTAAAAATCTTTTGTTAGTTTAGATTGCAAAAAAAAAAAAGGCAAAACGAACAACTTCATATGAATATAAAATATACAAAAAAGATAAGATACTTTATTAATTTCCAAGTTCCAACAATTGACATAAAAGTAGGTCAATGTGGCTACAGAAAAAACAGCTGACGATTAACCTAGAATAGCAGGCATGTACTTTAGCTTGTCCCAAATCGTCTTGTTTATATTTGTGTAGTGAGTCAAAATGAACGTAATAACAGCTTATTTCTCATTTGATTTAGGAAACAAAGTTTACAGCTAACACAACATGAACATGTAACAAGTTACTTACTTCTCATTTGTAGCTATATTTGCTGTAGGTTGGTCCAGTTGAGATGAGGGCTGACCTATTTCCTTTGAACTCTCTGCAAAACAAAGTTGAATAAATCAACACCTGATTCAATTTTATAGGACAATAACTTAAGATAACCATGTACAGAACATGGATAAGAATGTATTGATAACTGAATGCACAATTAACTGTCGTTGATATACAACAGCATTAAATGTGTCTTAGATTCCATGCACAAAGTAGTTAGTTAGACACAACAGTTGGATCATATTACACAGCAAAGCAGATATACTGCATGACTACTGTCTTGAGCAAATGAATACACTAAAATCACTCGTCAACCAAAAACAGTTTTATTGCATGTGTGCCTTCAAGTTATAATATACACTGTAAGATACCCAGATGAGCACAGCAAAAGTTTTGAACTTTTTAAAACATTGCGTTGAAAATCTAAAAATGGATTCTAGAACATAGGACTGGGATAGAACTGTATAAAAGTAGCAATTGTTAAATAATAGGTCCAATGGACTTTGTCTGAAAGGATATTAACACCCAAAAAAACTAAATGAATACATATATGGTACAAGAACCTACCAAACCTCGAACTCAAAATTGTTGGTGTGATTATCTCCAATTACAGAAAGCATGCTACAGTCTTCCAGCACACCACATAGGTAATTACTATTATTTATCATGGTCTCAATGTCCAACTGGCAACAAGTGACCAAAAATTTTATTCGGAGAACCAATGCCATATAAGAACCAATCTGGACAGGACATTCAGAAGTCCTGAAAACCATTGATGGCCCCTTGCAGTCCCCAAGGCCACAGGGTTGGGAAAACAAAGGAGATTCATCCCCTAGGGGTGGCTACAGGTACCCATGCTACACCGGATAATGGTATAACTCTATTATCTAAAAAAATATTAGCTATTAGCAAATCAGGTGCAGTTCAAATTCAAAAATCAAGGGCATGCTTGCCTCACCACAGTCCAGCATACCTTAATTGGTCTCTATGATCATTTCTGACAAACATGGCAGATTTCAAAGCTCTAACTGAAAACCAGACAGGGAAGAAGATCAAAGTCTTAACATCAAACAATGGGAGCGAGTATACCTCCAAGGAATTCAAAGGTTTCTACGAGGAGGTAGGAAACAAGAGGGAAATGATAGTTCCATGCAAGCCATAGCAGAATGGGGTTGTGGAGCAAAAGAATCAATCCATCACAAGGGCTAATAAGGCCATGACCAATGACCGGAACTTGTCCATGTTTCTTTGGGTAGGGGCATAGAATATAGCAGTCTACATCTAGAACCAATGTCTTCACAGTGATCTTGGACAACAAGACACCAAAAGGTGTCACTTACTAGTCTGAAGCTAAAGGTAAGTCATTTATGCATCGTTGTTTGTCCAATTTATATCCATATACCTATAGAAAAGAGGACCAATTTGGAGCCCTCCAGTAGGAAGCACTTATTTCTGGGTTACAGTGAAACTTCAAAGACCTAAAAAGTTTATATTACGAACCAGAGGAAGACAATAGTAAGTATGTTAAAATTGGCAACTAGGGCCAAACTCCATGAGAGTCATCTTATTTATGGCAGCTGATATTTTTCTTGGATCCCTCTCATCGAAGGTGTAGGATTGATCTAAAGATCATCCAATTCCGATAAGTATTCATGGAGTTATGAATTTATTTGTGTTATAAGACAATTTGTCAAGGTCGGCCAGTAACCAAATAAACCCCACATGTGCTCAACGTTTTAGTATAAAAGGAGATGACTTGAGAGTCATTTCTCACACACTTCTATCTTGATTTCTCTCCACTTGTCTTGGGTTTTAGTGGAAGAGAAATCTAGGAGTGGAAGCCCTACACGTTGGAAGAAAAGAGGCTGCCCTAGACGCAGATGGAAGGCAGCCCTAACACTATCATAAGGCAGCCCTAACCTATGCTATCTCAAGGGTAACCTAGCTGCAGTCAAGATAAGGATATTCGCTGCCCTAATAGATCCTAGCCGCAACAAAGTCATGGGTCTTTTGGAGGACTGAGCTGTTGTTAGGAGGGCCTAGGAGTTGGGCTAGAAGGCAGCAATCCAAGGTCTACTTCAGCGAAGGAGAAGGGACGTTAAGGTCACCCTTGTGGCCACTTGAAGAGGCAGCAAGGTCCGTGTGAAAGCAGCAGGCCTGTAAGTATTGTTTTGATGGTCAAAACAGCCCTCGGAATGGATTTGTAGGTGTCTCCTCAACCAGCGATGTCACCTACCTTGTAAAGAAAGGGAGGCCGCATAATTCAAGGTGAGTTATGGGCTGATCATTGGACTGCTGTAGGTTACAGGAAGGTGCCGTAACCAGTGATCGAATTTTGTCCATAAACAGCAGTACAGAGATGTTGGATACTGCCACATAGGAGTTGCAATGTAACTAACAAATAGGACAATGGGGCAGCAGCATGTTGGGACAGCAACTTTGATGGGACATCCCAATGACATAGGACAGCTATGACAATTGTGCAGCAGTGGCACAAGTGGGACAGCTGCTAACTAGTGCAGCAAAGTAAATAGGACAGAAACGTACATAGTGCTGTATAGATGCATGGGACAGCAAGGTACATAGTGCTGTATAGATACATGGGACAGTTGTGACATGGCGGCAAAGGTACATGGGACAGCAGCAAGCATGGTGCAGCATGGACAGCATGGATAGCAGTGGCAAGCATGGTGCTGCAAGCACATGAGACATGTTGTATGACAACATGGTTATGACACATGGAACAGCAGTGCAGCATAAGGTGCAGCAGTATGATGTTGTACAGCATGGTCATGAGGTCCACCATTGTGATGATGGGTGCAGCATGGTGCCGCACAGTGAGGTGCAGCATGATGATGGGATGCAGCAAAATGATAGGTGAAGGAGTCACCTTGGAGAATTAGTGGAAGCAGCATGCCTTCAACTGATCTCATGTATCATCTTCTTAGAGATGATCTATGCTCTTATCTAGATAAGTCAAAATGTTGACTTCTGTTGTAAATGTACTATCTCTCTCTCTCTCTGCTGAACTATTAAAGAACATAAAAGAAGAATTGATCAAGGGTTTCCCCACATTGGGGTTTGTCCCTGGCTAGCGCCACATCTTGTGTCCTCTTGTCTTGGCTTGTCTTCTGCGATTTATGTCTATGTTCTATTCACAGTTTATTTTAATGCTGATGTGATTGCCAATTTGGAAAAGATATTGAGCTAACTGTGAAAATTGAAATAAATTGCTCTAAGCATAGAACATACCTAAAATTAACAAAGTAAGAATGTAAAATTTGAGGAAGACTTTGCATCTAGGAAGTCGCATGAGCCCATTCAAGTGATACAGGAGGAAGAGCAAGAAGCTCTGAAGGTTAAGCCAAGGTCGCCAAAGACAATACCAGTTTTCAGTTCAGGACAACAATCTTCAAGTGAGGAGAAGGAGACATTAGCCCCTTCCAATTATGTCAAGGGACCTCAATGGTTCACACAAACATTGTGGGATGCTCATGAGTATGCAAGGGCTCCTACAAGAACATTTAGAGAGAGCATGCCTCCAAAGAAGTTTCCTACTCACATGGCATTGATGAGCAGCATCATTGATTTTGAGCCTTCTAGCTTTCAAGAGGCAATAACACCTCAGGCAGGGCAACATCCCATGTTAGACAAGTACAATTCCACCATGAAGAGTGATGTTTGGAACATAATGTCAAGACCAAAGGGGAAATCAATTGTGATTTCCAAGTGGCTCTACAAAATCAAGCATGTTGCAGATGGCCACGCTGAGAAGTTCAAAGAGAGGTTCATAACAAGAGGCTTCTCACAAAAGGAGGGAGTGGACTATGAGGAAACTTTTGCTCCACACTTCCATTGGAATAGTTGTCTATAGTTTCAATCATTGGATGGAGGATAAATTAGATGGATGTGAAGACAGTTTTACTTAATTGGATCATTAACGAATAAATATACATAGAGCAACCTCAGGGCTTTTGAAATAAATGGGAAGGAGTCCCATGTTTGCAAGATTAAGAAAGTCTTGTATGGATTCGAGCATGTACAAAGAGCATGGTATTCCAGGATTGGTGGGACATTTGCTAAGTATAAACTTCACTAAAAGTGAAACAGATCCTACCTTATATTATATACTTGTTGGGAGTGATCTGCTTATTATGGTGTTATATGTAAATGACTTGTTTTTGACAAGTGCAAAGAAGCTCATTGCAAGGTGAAAAGCTGATATGGCACTTGAGTTCAAGATGAAGGACATTAGCATGATGCATTACTTCTTAGGTTTAAAGGCTTGGCAAAAATCAGGGGAGACATTCCTTGGGCAAGTTAAGTATTCAATTAAGATCCTGAAGAGTATTTGGATGGAGGATCACAAACCTTGGGCCACACCCATGATCACCAATCTTAATAATGTGACATCTTCAAATTCAAAATTGATGGACTCCATGTTATACAGGTCGTTGATAGGCTCCTTGATGTATTTGGTCAACAACAAATCAAATATATGTTTTCCAGTGAACACTTTGAGTCAATTCATGACGAAGCCAAGGCAAGAGCACTAGATGGTAGTACAACATGTGTTCGAGTATTTCAAAAGCACAGTGGAGTATAGCCTATGATATTTTGGAGATGGTGAGATGAAGTTGCAAAGGTATGGAGATGGTGAGAAGAAGTTGCAAAGGTATACATACATAGACTAGGCAGACAATGCAGTAGACAAGACGAGCACCTTAGGGTGTTACTTTAGTTTGGGATCAGCGATGATATCCTGGTTCAAGAGGTAGCAAACTTTTGTGGCACTTAGCTCAGCAGAGAAAGCGCATATGGCAACTAGTGCAGTGAGCTGACAGCGCATTGTTGATTTTTCCACAATAAACACAGTAGAAACCAATTTCCTAATTTTATAATCACTTCTAATGATCTTCAATTAATTCTTCTTGTGCCATTGATATCATTAAGCAATTATATACAGAAAATCTCAATAGTGATGCAGCAAAACCAATAGAAACAAATAAGATCATAAAGAGACAACCATGCACAATAGAGACAACACATTTTCCCTGGGAAGTCCAAACTTTGGAGAAAATCCATCAACTCTTCTTCTAGGAGAAATTCTTCTTCAGCAAGGTTTCCAATAAAATGTCTAGAAATCCATGCCAAAAACGAAGTCCAAAGTTTAGCCATTCCATCATTTTTTTCTCCCACGAGTGTCTTCTATATAAGAGAGATGATGAGTGAATGAGGCAAATGAAGTGTCACACATGTGTATATATACAAGTAAAATGGGTGCATTTACCCCAGAGGACACACCCTTTCATGGGGCCAACTTATTCCTTTTGAGCCTACATCAAACCTAAAAATAAAATAAAATTTATTTTAATTTCCATAATTTTTCTAGGCCAATTTAGATGGCCTCCTGGCATGCAAGAATACCTCTCGATGCTACCCAAAAATCAACAGTCATTTGACTTTAATCAAAATCAAGAGTTGGATCCAAAGATGATCTACTGATATAATCAGAGTTGTCAAACTCTCTAAGAATCTAGTGTTTCTTGATCAGTCCAAGCACATAGAGATCAGATATCACTTCATACAAGATAAGATTCCAAAGGCAGTAGTGATGCTCTAGCATGTATCCATAGATAAGCACATTGTTAATATTCTGACCAAGCACTTGACAAAAGGGAAATTTAAAACACTCAGAAACAGACTCAGATTGGTGCAAAATTCCTTCCTTGCTAAGAGGGAGTTTTGAGAAATATAGCTCGAGCAGGAGCTTCTTGCACAACAGATTACGTGTGAATGTGCAAGAGGTTGTTTTAGACAATTTCTAGTGACCAGTTAGAAAAGTGTGAAACAATACCATCTTGTAATTTCACTTAAATAAATAATAGTGAAAGTCAAATTTTCCATATTCTCCTGGTCTTAGAAATCTAACTGAAATATGAGTTAGATTTGCTCTAATCTTAGTGGTACACTTCATTGTTGAGATAAGGTGGTTGCTAGGATTAAGGATATCAGTAAGTGCAAATCTGATATTTTGTGTATATCATACAACTGTTAGTTTGACAGCTTGTGGAGGTTTCCCTGTAAGCTTGGAAAATTAATATCTGATTTGAGAGTGTGATTATAGATATGTATCATGTTTATGCTATCGTTGTTCATTTTTAAGCTATGTGTGATTGTTCCATGTTCAGAAATATTTATTTCTGAGGTTAAATAAATTCAGATCTGATTTATTCAATTAAGAGAAGCATAAGACAGCAGTCACTAAGGCTTTAAAAATTGACACATTTTAGGCTCTTGTGCCAAACATGCCCCATATCTTCCAAAAGCATATGGCTAGTTCTATCCTTAAAGGTGTCCAGTTCAAATCCTCCTAGGTAAAGCACACTAGTTTATGCCAACAGGTTTACTAGGGATACTATCCACAAATGTGACGAAGCATCCCTTGGGTTCCCCTGCAAAGTTTTCCTTGGGGGGAAATATATATTCCAAAAGCTTTTGAAATTTTGACTTAGATACAATCTGAGTGGAAAATTGAAAAAACATTATGAAGGTTATCAGGACTACAGCTTAACATAAAAGAATGCCTGTATTGAGAGTAATGTTACTACAAATGAGACATGCTTTAGAACTAGTTTTCTCACAGTGCAAAAAGTTGAGTAGAAAGAAGCTTCACATAATGTGGCTATCAATAAAGAATGGGAAGCTTTCACACTTAGGAAATTGATGTTACAAAGCAAGTTATTAAAATAATATAGAAATCTTTGTTGTAGAGAGAAACAAACAAAGAAGCCATGAATGTGGAGATAAGTCATGATGTCACCTTGGGGTACTTCTTGGAGCTATGAGCGACCATAGGGTGAGTGGTTCACCTTCCCCTAGTGGTATGCTAGATACAGGGTGAGTGGTTCACCTTCCCCTGTGATACCCCATGTTGAGATATGCATAGGATGAGTGGTTCACCTTTTCCTGCCGATACATCCTACCCATGCAGTCTGGGACTCATAGGAAGTACCTCTCATCTGACCAATGAGTAAGGAAATGAGGATAGAGACCATAGTACTACCGATGGAGGCATCGTGTACTACCGTACTCCCTATGCAATGATGTTTGATATTGATCTAGGATCAATGGAAACTGACTTCGGATCAGTGGAGAGTAGTATGATACACTCTCGATTATGGGAGACTGACTTCGGGTCAGTGGAGAATGGCATGATACATTCTCGATCATTTCTTCTTCATTATTTCTTCATCGTTTAGCAGCGCAAAGCAAAGCAAAGCAAGGATGGTACTGATTGTCAGATGGTTTGGCAAGTGGAGTTCTTCCTAGTTGAGAGGGAGTGTTAAATTTGGCAACTAGGGCCAAACTCCACCTTGGACAGCACATATGATGTAGCTGATATTTTTATTGGATTCCTCTCTCCGAGAGGTGTAGGATTGATCTAAAGATCATCTCATTGTGACATGTACAAATGGAATTATGAATTTATTTTCTTTATGGACAAATTGTTAAGGTCGGACAGCAAACTAATGTAGGCTCAAAAGCCCAACAATCACATCTATTCATCCTCAACATTTGCATCTAAATAGAAGGTGCCTTTGCCTCATTTGGACATCACTCATCTTCTCACACACATCTCTCTCCTCATCTGATTAGGTACAGATTTCTAGGCTCCTTTCTCTCTCCACACGTGCGAAGAAGACATTTTTCTGTTTTAGCATTGACCGAATTTCAAGTAAGTTTGACCAACAACATTGACCTTGTTTGACTGTGATTTTGGTGGGATAATTTATGTTTGGGCAGGCCGCATTTCTGTACATAGAAATCGAGGCAATCCATACTGTTTAACCAGCGTTGACTACAGCATTGAGCTACATTGACCAAGTTTGACTGAGTTTTTCGGCACTGTTTTGGGCTGATTCAGATGACTGTTGGAGGGCAAGTGGACTGGGTTTGACCGAGCTATTTTAGAGGTCAAATTCTGCCCTGTTTACCAGCATTGACTTTCTGATTAGGGCTTTCTGTGGCTGCTGTTTTTTTGGACAGATTTCACTTTGATTGGACAAGTGAATATTGCATATTGTACTCTCCCTCTCTGCTAAACTTTTGAAGAATAATTAGAAGAATTGATCAAAGGGTTTCCCCACATTGGGGTTTGTCCCTGGTTGGCGCCATATCTTGTGTCCTCTTGTCTTGGCTTGTCTTCTACTGTTCTATTTATGTTCTATCTACATTTATTGTCATGTTAATGTGATTGCTAATCTGGAAATTGATATTGGGCTAGTAAGAAAATTGAAGTTGAATGAGTGAGTGTGATGTGATGCCCAAATGAGTTCAACAAATGTCAAGATATATCAGCGTCAAGAGGAGGGTTTTGACCTTCGTGTCAAACCCTTTCAAGCAATGGGGCCGACTTGTTCAAATGAGGCCGACTTGCAAAATAATATTTTTCTTTTTCAATTTTGACCATGAAAATACTGACCGAAGCTACCAATTTTCAACACTCCCTCTTAGTTAGGGAGGTACTTTTCATTCTCTCTCTCAAGATCAATCTCCCCAACCAATCCATTGGTCTCTCACTAATAACATAAGGGAGAGATCAGATGTACAAGTCCCATCATAAAGAAAGATGCATAGCATCAAACTCATCCAATAAGCCAAAACCCAATGGCATCAAGGTCAGCACCCAACTGACCATGGGATCAATCAATGAGGCTAAACTCTCCAACCATATGAAATGGTTTCTCAATCAAGCACAATGACCCAAGAGAGTACTCAAAATCAATCTTCCTGACCAAGCCCACTTGGTCTCTCAATCAAACACAATGACTTAAGGAAGAGAACTCAAAATTAGTGTCCCCAACCAAACCAACTGGTCTCTCAATCAAACACAATGACTTAAGGGATCACTCCAAGCCTCAGAACCAAACTCCCCAACCACATTGGTTTCTTAGTCAATCTCAATGACCCAAGGGAGTAACCAGGACAATCTTCCCGACCATAAACCATGGTCTCTTAGCTAAGCCCAAGGAAGATTGTCAGTCTCATGATGCTATACAATCAATGCTCCCTCTCTCCAAGAGAGGGATTCTCAACCACTCCAAGTTTTTCTTTGAAATAAGCAAACTTCATTCGAGACAATGGCTTTGTCAAAACATTAGCAACCTGCTCATCAGTAGGGATATATTCAAGCCTCACAGCTCCTCTCTAGACAATATTCCGGATGTAATGATACTTGATCTCAATGTGCTTCGACCTGTCATGAAAAATTGGATTTTTAGAAAGTTTTACACAACTTTGATTGTCACAATATACAACGGTCAATTCTAGCACCTGATAAAATAAACTAGCAAACAACTTTTGAAGCCAAACTAATTAAAAAAGGTTGAACAAACAACTATATACTCAGTGTCAACTGTCCTAAGAGAAACAGAAGTTTGCTTCTTACTTGACCATGATATCGTAGCAGCGCCCAAGATAAAACAGAAACCAGAAGTGTTCTTTCTATCTTCAGTGCACCTAGCCAATCAGCATCTGTAAAACCATGCAACTGCCATTCTCCATTAGAGACATATTTCAAACCCATAATGGTGCCACGTAAGTATCTCAATATATGTTTCGCTACAACGTAATGCATATGATGGAGCTCAACCAAGGATTGGCTCAACGTGTTCACAACATAGCAGATATTGGGTCTGGTGTTAACCAGATAGCTTAATGAGCCAATCAATTTACAATACATAAAGGGATCAACCAGATCAGAATGACGATCTTGCAGCGTCTTCAAATTCGTCACCATGGGAGTATCCATGGAGTTGCAGTCCATCATGTCAATTTTTTTAAGGATCTTAATGATGTACTTTCATTGCCCAACAAAAATTTCATCATGCTTTTGCCATATTTCCATATCCAAATAGTAATGCATAAGAGCAAGATCCTTCATTTCAAATACAAACATCAGCTCCCTCTTACACTGCACAATGAGATTCTCAACCCCTGTCAGAAATAAATCATCTACATATTGCGGCAAAATCAAGGGCTCACTTTCAACAAGTTTAAAGTACAAGTTTGGATCAGCATGGCTCTTTTTGAAACCAAGACTCAACAAATAGCTATCATTACGAGAGTACCATGCACGAGGAGCTTACTTAACCCCATACAAGGCTTTCTTCAATTTACAAACATGTGCCTCTCTATTATGAATCTCAAAGCCTTAAGGCTGCTCAATATAAACTTCCTCTTCAATGACTCCA
Source organism: Pinus tabuliformis (assembly GCA_031772625.1). NCBI lineage: Eukaryota > Viridiplantae > Streptophyta > Pinopsida > Pinales > Pinaceae > Pinus > Pinus tabuliformis. The sequence goes on from CM062813.1 coordinate 52,787,942, forward strand.
TTAAGAAAACCAATTTTAACTTCCATTTGATGCAATTTCCAACATGTAATAGAAACAAGAGCAATAATAGATCTAATAGAAGAACACCTGGCAACAGGTGCAAATGTGTCTTCATAATCTTCTCTCTCTTTCTAATAGAATCCACGGGCCACAAATCTTGCCTTGTACTTCTCAATGCTTCCATCAGTTGCATGCTTGATTTTGTAGATCCATTTGGAAGACACAATAGATTTTGCTTTAGGTCTTAGCATGATTTCCCATACATCATTCTTCAATATGGACCAGTACTCTTCAATCATAGCATCTCTCCAAACTTAATGTTCAATTGTCCCTTCATAGGTCAATAGCTCAAATTCAATGATCTTGCACATTAATGTTGCATAACCTGAATACTTTTTTGGCCTCTTGATTTCTCTGAAGGTGCCACGAGGTGACACAACATATTTCCCTTCAAGTCTTGGCACGATTTCCCATACATCATTCTTCAATATGGACCAATAATCTTCAATCATAGTATCTCCCCAAACTTGATGTTCAGCTATCTCTTCATAGGTGGATGGCTCAGATTCAATGATCTTGCACATTAATGCTTGCTTTCTCATAAGGTTCTTTCAAGCCAAGATGATTTTTTTCTTGTCTCAAGTACAACAACTCTTGGAGATTCAACAAATTCATGTAGTTTATCTTACTCTTTAGGAGGATCTTGTTCCATAGGTTCAAGCCTTTTAGGTTTCCATTCCTCATTCTTAGAAGCCACCTGCATCTCATCATCAGAGTCCAAGTGTGATCCTTTAGACTTCCAGAACGTAGCATCCTCGTCAAAAATGACATCCCTGCAAGTTTCAATTGATCGTTGTCCCGGTACATAAACTCTAAAAGCTTTTGAATTTTCACTACAGCCAACAAAAGTTCCCTTCTTCCCAAAAGGCTCCAACTTTGTTCTTTTCTCCTTGGGCACATGAAGATAAACAAGGCAACCAAAAATTCTCAAATGTTCAACATTGGACTTCTCACCTATGAAGACTTCTTCAAGAGTCTTGTATTCCAAGATTCAGTGTGGACATCTATTTTGAACATAAATGATTTTTTTTTAAGCTTCTCCCCATAGAAACATATGCAGATCCTGATCATGAAGCATGGCTTTAGCAACTTCCATGATAATTTTGTTCTTCATTTCAGCAACACCATTTTGTTGAGGATTGTAGGGAACTATCAGCTCACTCTTAATTCCAGTATGCCTGCAAAAAGCAATCAGCTCCTTGGATTGATCCTTCTTCCTGTAGCAGTTTTAACTTCTGCCTTGAATTGTCGAAATTTTTCAAACACTTCATCCTTGGATTTCAAGAAATAAATCCATGTTTTACGAGAGTAATCATCAATGAAAGTGACACAGTACAAATGTCCACCCAAGGATTTGTTAGTCATAGGTCCACAAACATCAGAATGTTTAAGGTCCAAGATTCCTTTGGACTTACTATCACTACTAGTAAATCTTCTTTGGCATTTTTCCCAAGAGCACATCCTTTGCAAACTCCATCATGTTCAATCTTGATTTTAGGTACACCTTTAACAAAATCCTTCATTCTAGTCAAAGCTTTATAATGAACATGAGCGTACCTTCGATGCCATAGTTCACAAAGATCAGATGTGTTGTGTATCAAGGCTTGAATTGAGCGTCCAAGGAGACGATATAGGCCTCCAATTCATACACCAATGACTTTGGCAGATTCAAAGGAGAAGTCTTTCTTCCATATTAGAACTTCACCATCAACGAAGGCAATTCTATATACTTTGTCTTCAAGAGATGAAATGGACAACAAATTCTTCTTCAAACCAGGAACATATAAAATGTTGTTAATAGAGCCATTACCTCCTAATTCCAATTGGAAAGATGATGAACCAATGCCCTTGACTTCGTACTTTCCATTATCTCCGAGCTCCACCTTTTGAGTTATCTTCTTCTCAACCAATTCAAAGAGATTCTCACAACTTCCAGTCATGTGTCTAGAGGCACCATTTTCTACCAACCAAATTTCATCATGACATGAATAGAACCTATAAAAGCTTAATAAAAGGAATATTCATCATTATCAGAATCCTTCTTCTAGGCCTCCTCTTATATATAAGGTTCATTAATATTAGCAGTAGAAGCATGTTGCTTCCCTTTCCTTTTTTTTATCACCATTTCTTTGAGGAAACCTATTTTGATAGTGTCCATATGCTTCACAAAGGAAACATTGAACATTATACATGTCCCTTCATTCTTGAGGGGGAGGAGGAGGTCTTCTTTGTGGAGCAATTCCTCTTCCTGGAGCAGGTCTTGGAGTAGATCTTGAAGTAGGTCTTCTACCTGTATTTCTTTGAAATCTTCCAAAAGTTCTTCTTCCCTTACTATTCTTTGAGTGGGCTGCAAAGGCTTGAGAATCTTCACTTGGATTTGGAATCTTGCCTTTGGACATGAGCCTAGATTCTTCTTGAGTGAAAGTAGCCCATATCTTGTCACAAGGAGCAGTTTCTCTTCCACTAATGCTTGATGCAAAAGAATCTCAAGAGTCAGGCAAACCATTGAATGCTACAACTACTAGTTCTTTATTAGGTACCTCTTCTTCAATAGCTTTGAGTTGATCTCTTATTTGAGATATTCTCACAAAATATGATGCCACAGGATCATTCTTTGTCATCTTGACATCACAAAGTTGATTCCTTAGACTTACAGATTGATTAATGTTATTCATGGTGTACAATCAAGCGAGAGCCTCATACATTTCCTTGGAAGACATATGATCAGCGATATAAGGTATTAAATGATCTCTACAGATTCCACAATGATGCTCGTAGCCAAGATGTTATCTTCGAACTTGTCTTTCCCTGCTTGATCAGCTGGTTCAATAACCTTTCCTTTCAAAATGCCCAAGACCTTATGTCTTGCAAGAACAAGGTCAATTCTAGTATTCCATGCTCTGAAGTTTGTAGCCCCTTCAAGCTTGTTTTTTGTCTTCATGAAGGAATTCATGATGAAGATGACCAATCAAAGGCAAAAGATGTAGGATCATCAATGCTCTTCAATGCTCTTCAAGATGATTCCGATGCTCTTCAAGGTGATCTCAATGCTCTTCAATGCTCTTTTCCTTCACCAAAGCTCTAATACCATGTTGATTTTCTAGTAGCAAACAAGACTAGAACAAATTTTCAAATTGATAACTACTTCCAATGATACAATTTGACTTATTTAGAGCATTCCAATCATTAAGCAATTATGTTTGAAAATTTCAACCATAAACTTCAATAGAGCAATAGAGATCACAGAAAACAATAAATCAAGAGACATCAAAATTTCTTGGGACAAAACGCCACAAGGGGGAAAACTTGATAATCTTTCCTTATGAGAGAGAATTCAATTCATCAATCGTACATCGGAATACTCCAATCAACATGCCAACCTTGACCTCACCATTTTCCAAGTCAAAACCAGTCAAATAAGAGAGAAAAAGTCAATTCTTGCTCACGGTCAAAATATGCACAAGAGGGTCAAATTTCGCCCCGAGGTTTTTGGTCAAAGGTGTCGAAATTCGACCTGCAATTCCATGGTCAAAGTTCAGTGAAACTTCAAAAGTTGACCTGCGATCAACTCTCAATCAACAACCCAAAAATAGAGACAAAACTTCGATCAAATATCAATCAATGAACCACAGAAATTTCGGCCTCCAAGTCAAGTCAAAAGCTCGATCAAATAACAACAAGAATACCCAAGTCAACGTTGGTCAAAAGAGAGATAAGAGAAGTCAAACTTCACTGAAAACTTCAGTCTTATTTCTCCTTCGCACGTGTGAACATAACTCTTTGATTGGTCGAATGGGTGAGTGTGATGCATAGTTATCAGAACCGGACCGGACGTCGAACCAGTAGACCCTTCAGACAAGGAACCAGTCATAATTGAATGGAAATGATAAAAGAACCAGACCAAAAAACCAGTTGAGCAAAAGTACATAAAATATTCAAATCTTAAAGAAAAACATATATATTCAAGTCGTCCATATAAATTCAAACCATTTATACACATTGCACAAATATGAAAAAATTCTCATTTATATAGCAAGAGTGCTTAATATTATAATTACCAAAATAGCACTTAGTACATGTCTGAAACAAAATACATCAAGATACAGGCTCTAAATGGCCTCTAATGTCCAAAAATAAGCATAGTACTAAATTACTAATTAGAATCAACATCCTCAACCTCCCCCTCATCTTCATCCTGTGAATTAGCAATAGTAGACTAAGGATCTACAGTGGGATCTTGACATTGTTAAACACACATGGATAGTAAAGACAATAGGAAGGATAAAACATTCAGTACATTTTTTATTACCATAAGATATACATTTATAGTACAACATATGACTCTTGGGTTTCAGATCCCAAGGTCTCTTAGACTGCTTAGTCTTTTCGGCTTCCACACTAACCCTTTAGGATTAGGTGTCCAACATTCCCCCCCTTAATCCGAAGGGTTATGTATGAGTCCAAGAAGAGAGCTGTAATACAAAATGTGCAAAAATGCACGGCAGCACTAGGCTGAATGTGCTCTATGAAATGTTGGTATAAAAAAGGGCGGTGGTTTAAGGATGACCACCAACACTGGAACACTTAGTGCAGTTCCCGGAACTCTTCCAAAACTGGCAAGAAACTGAAGTTTTCTGCTAGAGGAAGTGTTCTCAATCTGTGATGGTTTAAGGATGACCAACAACTCTGGAATGCTTAATGCAATTCCTGGAACTCTTCCAAAACTGGCAAGAAGCTGGTGTCTTCTGCTAGAGGAAGTGTCCTTAATCTGTGATGGTTTAAGGATGACCAACAACTCTGCTGGAACTCTTCCAAAACTGGCAAGAAGCTGGAGTCTTCTGCTAGAGGAAGTCCCAGATTGCCAACTGAAGGCATGTTCAGGCATCTTGTCTCTGGCTACAACTCTGAAACTGGTGTGGCAGGTTGTGGCTCAGGCTCGCTTGATGTGACTTTGAAGCTTGTAGATGACCATCATTTCCCCCCTGTCAGATACAAGGTGAGAAGATGGAGAAAACTCAACTGCAAGACTGTTCAATATTCTGGAACAAGTTCTGACATGTGTTTGGAATATCTTCTTAGCTGTTGATGCCCATTGCCAAGAAGCGATCCATCCAAGATGAATCTTTGTTCTTGCAGGACGTTTGTTTTTGAAGCATCTGTGTGAAGAATGGCTGGTTTTATGACAGTGCTTACATGGATGAAGATCAAAACAGTGATCTTTCAAATGGCCAACTCGGTCACAGTGTTGGCATTTCACGATCTGTTGTTTTTGTTGTTGTTGTTGCTGTGGAAGAGGGGCAGAATCTGGAACAGCTGAAGCTGAACTGTCATGAAGAGCAGGTGAACTGTCATAAATGAATCCAGCACTCTGAAACTGAATGGGCTTGGCATAGTCTGGAATATGAAAGGACAAGTCCTTGTCATATCCAAGACCAGTGCTGTGCTTGTTGTGGACAAGCTGTTCCCAAGGTTTGATGATGGGCTTGGGAAGTGCAGACTGAGTTTCTGCATCTGCATGTACACTTGCTGCTTTATTGGGTACTGGATCTGAATGAACTTGAACAATATTGACTTGCTGTTTATGGGAGTCTGCTTCATTGTTCTGAACAGAAACAGGTTCAGAATGACTCCTTCGTTTTAATTCTTCTTGCTGCAATTGTGATTCAAGCTGCAAAAACTCTATCTTTTCTTGTGCATATTGTAAACATGTCTGAATTTCTGAGAGAGATCCTTTGCTGATTTGGAATGTTTCATGATTCGAGGAATATATCAGAGTTTTTAATAACTCTAATATTTCAGTAATTCGAGGCATATTCTTCATTGTCAAAATTACACCCCTTTAAAAGACTGATTACAACTATGACTCAATGAGTAAAAGTAACACCCACTCACAGTACAGTACAAAGACACAGAAAAATCCTTTGTAAATGTGCAGCAGATGAATCAAGGAACAGAACCTATAATGAGTTTTAAATACAGTTTCACAACTGGGGCAGCAGCAACTGCAAACTTGCTTGGATCCTTCAAATACTCCTTCGCTTTTGAATCAGAAATGATGGCTAACAAAACTCCAATAATTATAACATTGTCATGGACAGGACTTGAATACTCATATGCTTTGACACGGGTACAAATTAATATTCTCTCATCTTGCCACTAGTTTGTTTCAGCATTGGAGATACCAGATTTCTGCTTCTCGCTGGTCCGATCTATTGGCTGGAATGGCTGGAAATTTAGTGAGCTCAACCTGTAGCAGAGTCGGTTTACAGAGGCAAAGTCATTCGGTCTTCTGCACGGAGATCAACGCACAGACCAGCTTATGCACAGTCTCACAGTGAGCAACAATGCATAAAATCCAACAGTTTATTACAAGAAAGAAAGAGATGTTTTCCGTATACAGTGAAAAACGTTTGACAAATAAATTCCCACTGAGAGCTGAGAAGGTAGACTTTATAAAAATAGAACAAGAAGTTCAATTGCTGAGCATGAAGTGTATGATGCAGTGATATTGAAGACAGTGTAATACACCAATGTAATACACCAGAACAGTGCAAAAGAATACAGCCACAATTACGATTTCCCAGGAAGACTATAGGACACTTCAATATCAAAGGATCCAGAATGCTGCACTGAAGAGATAAAAAAACTCGCAAATCATTATGATAAACATTTAGATTTGCTTTACAGAAAAAAAAAAAATCGTCTTCACTGATCTGTTATGTAAATATCAAACAATACTGAAAGCCGACTGAAGTGTTGATGAAACATGCGAAGCAATAGTCCGAGATGCAAAATTTTGAGATAATCAATGTTGAGCTTGATTAAGGCTACAATCCCCAATGCCACCCACACAACAGCTGTGAGATAAAGCGTCCACCAAAAGAGCCATGAATCTTTTTTGTTAATCCGGGATAATGACTCCTGATCTAGGGCTTCAAACTTCCAGACGTTGTCCCCTTGCTCACTGATCTCATTCCACCATCTTAGGCCAACTAATATCCTTCCACTAACATTCTTGACCACCCAAAAATCAAGAGCAGCCAGAAAGACCGTGACCACAAAAATTATCACAAAGGAATTCACAAACAAGGAAAACAAGACATAGAAAGCAATTGCAGCTCCTTTGAATAGTACGTGAAAGAGACACATCAATGGATTTGCATAATTCTCCCGGCAGGCTCTGCCCCTTTAACGTTGCGCTTTTTAAAATTAAGTTGCTCGCGTTTCTTCCTTTTCTCAATCCCTCTGCTGTTCGTTCTTTCCTTAAATACTCTACGACGTCTTAACCTCAGACTGTACATCAAGCACAGAAATGTCTCGCTTAGTGGAGCCACTGGTGGCGGCGAGCGTGATCGGAGATGTTCTGGATATGTTCGTGCCAGGCGTTGATCTCATTGTTACCTACGCTACCAGCCAGGTCAACAATGGCTACGAGCTGAAGCCCTCAGCAGTTGCATTGTTTCCTCGCGTCGACATTGGGGGTGAGGACCCCGGCAACTTTTACACTCTGGTAATTGGCAGAGACTGCTAATTATACGACTCTACAACACATAGATTGCAGAAGTTGAACGCATCCACGACAGACCAGGTCATAAAACAGGCCAAGAAATTCATCTAGAGGAGCGGGGGTACCGGAGTTCTGCTGCAACTGGTTGCCTCTTCAATGTTAACTCCTCCATTCTTCTCTGCATCGGGAATCGACTGAGCAAAGATTGGAACATGAACGAGAGTCACAAAAGACTTAAAAGAGGTTTTATCATCTGCACCGTAGCACCTTTTGATATCTAACTCAACAATGCGTTTACATCCTGAAGCAGTTGCAGAAAAACCAGCTGAGGAAATCCCGGAACAAATTAAATGGAGCGAGAGCGTTATGCAGATGCGTTATGGACAGAGGGGGTGAGCGTTATGCAGATGCGTTATTCAACGTAGCAGATGCATTTTGAAAATGATGCGTTATGACATATTCGTAGATGACAAATGCGTTATTCAACTAAGTTTGAATTCAATGGTAGCTCCGGAGGGCCAGCGTCCAAAGTAATGGTGGCTGACTCGAATATCCCCAAGTTCTGGAGACGCGCATTGGCAGCGGCCTGTCCAGTGTTTGCTTCAGAGTTGCTTCATGCAGTCAATACAACCACCGCACCACAGGTTTCGAATTCAACTCGCATGATGGAGCCTTCATAAAAATAAATATCGACCTTCAGCAGCTACAGCGGCCGGAGGGTCAGTGGTTAACGAGTTCTCCGATCGATCCCATCTTAGCTTCTGCACGAATAATCACACTAGCGGCCTCTCAGAGTGATTAATCGATTCCAGATTTGTCAACTGCATCAAATACCAATCTCTCTGTATGGCGTCTCAATCAAAAGCTTCAATCAAAACCTATCCTCAACTGGGCTCTTAAAATTCGCTCTACGGTTTGCAAATCTTCAACCAGCCACAACATTATAAATATCTATTACGGTTTTAATCCCTCGCATTACCGAAACAGTAGAAATGCAATAGAGAATGGCCTTAAAAGAAATGCAATAGAGAATGGCCCTGACAAGGCAGCCAGTCAAACGCCATTTCTCAATATTGTGGTGGCTTAGCCGAAACAAAAGCTTAGTCTCTCAGATGCAGAAACTCAAGAATGCGCAGATGCGTTGGAATATGGAGCAGCGAATTCAGGCAAAAAATGCGCAGATGCGTTGGAATATGGAGCAGCGAATTCAGGCAAAAAATGCGCAGATGCGTTGGAATATGGAGCAGCGAATTCAGGCAAAAAATGCGCAGATGCGTTGGAATATGGAGCAGATTACTACAGAGGAATAATGACTGAGCAGACTCAGAATGGCAGGACAGAAAATGGCAGAGGCAGCATGTCAGGAGCGCTGGAATTTATGGGAGAGAACGTTTCGATTCTAGAACTGATAGAATGTTTTGATTACAACAGCCACTGAATGGTCTCCAGCAGCGTAACACACCATTACACTCATGAACCGCACCATATACCATTCAAATGATTTAAAAACAAGGCAATATCAAGCATCAACCATTCAAATGTTATTATTCAAAAGCATTCCAACGAACATATATACCAGCATATAATCGGTCTTCAAAATATATTTGCCATCACCATCTTACATATACAACCAGTGTATAATCGATGCGTAGGTTTACATAGCCCACAAAAAAACAAGTGGCTCACAAAGGATTGAGCAGATTATGAACGAACTTGCTCCGATACCATGTTAAACACACATGGATAGTAAAGACAATAGGAAGGATAAAACATTCAGTACATTTTTTATTACCATAAGATATACATTTATAGTACAACATATGACTCTTGGGTTTCAGATCCCAAGGTCTCTTGGACTGCTTAGTCTTTTCGGCTTCCACACTAACCCTTTAGGATTAGGTGTCCAACAGACATGATTCCCTGGCCTTGAAGGTGGAGTTGGAAGTGGCTACAAGCCCATCCAAGAAATATCTTCATTGTCAAATGTTGGTTCCAGGGTCTCCACAGCCCACTCTAATGATGGATCAAAGTCATCCAAAGTTATGTTGCTTGATTCAGGTGTCTTGTTTAGCAATTGGCTTCACCTCAACCTGAGGTTGTATTGAACATAAACCATGTCATTCAACCGTTTTTGCTCCAAACGGTTCCTCTTCTTGGTGTGTATTCACTCAAAAACACTCCAATTCCATTCACACCCCGAAGCCCCGAAAAAATATTAAAAAAATAAAAATAAAATCATTTAAATAGGCCCCACGCATGAGTTGTTAGGCGGTTGCACTAAACCTGACGGTTCAGTACCAGTTTGGCAAAAATGGTCGGTTTAGTACCGAACCGGTTGGTTTCATAATAGAACCAACCGTTTCAATACCAAACCGGTTGGTTCTGTAACAGAACCAGTCGGTCTGGTACCGAACTGGTTGGTTCTGTAATAGAATCGGTCGGTTCAGTACCGAATCGACCATTTCCAATCTGTTGCACCAGTGTCAACCCTTTTAAGGTTGAAAATGATCGGACCAGCCAGCCCAAACTGGTTCGATCTGATCCTGATAACATCGGTGTGATGTGATGCCCAAATGAGGTCAATGAATGTCAATATATATGAGTCAAGAGGAGGGTTTGACCTAGGGTCAACCGTCAAACCCCTTCAAGTGGTGGGGCTGACTTGTTCAAATGAGGTCGACTTGAACAGCGTGAAAATAATAATTTTATTCTTCAAATTTGACCATGAAAATACCAACCAAAGCTACCAATTTTCAACAAAACCAACCAAATATAGCAAAAAGCAATTTTCAAAAGGAATTGTAAGTATCTTGTAAGTATGCATAGACCGAAGAAAGATATTAAACAAAGTTACTCAAGGGATGGCCTCTCCAAATCCAACCATGGCTTATTAACCATAAGGACCTCCTTGAACAAAGTCCACTTAAGTGTATCACTTCTTTCTCTAACCCCGATCGTCTTTCAACTACAAGTAATTAGTAGAAATTCAAGATACGACACTAGATCTATAAGACTATAAACCTCCTCTCCCTCTTCAAATAGCAAACTTCCTCCCATGAGACTCTTGAGGAAATATAGCTCTCAATCTTGACAAAGGTCTCAACTCATCTCTCAATATATGCTAGGCCAATAGCTGCCCCCCCCTGGAGCACAATTTATCAACACCATGTTCTTTCAAGCGACCATGAGTGTTAAAAGTAGTGGTCGATTGTTCCAAACTTCCTGCCAACGACAATCCAACCCTCTTAAATCTATACTCTCCTCAAAGGACATTGTCAAAGAATGTATTGGCTACTTCTATGTGGTCGATTCTATAGGCAAATTTCCTTCCACTTTCTCTTTTGCATCAACCTTTTTTTCTAATATGGCTGCATGGGCCTCCTCCTCTCATTCTACACCCTCTATGGATGATGTGTAACCCTTTATTTTATTAATTCTAGCGTTTTTTTTACTTCTCTCATTTAGTAATTAGTGTTAGCTTATGCTTTTATTTCTAACATTTACCATGTAGGAGTTGCATTGACATTTCTACAATGCCATTATTGATTGTACTTTTGACTCCCAATGACCTATCATTTTAGTCATTCATGGACAGTTATGAAACATATCTATCTTATCTTCAAGCATTATGTTAGAACCCTGACAAATATCATTAGCAATGTTGCAAACATCTTGATTTTATCGCGAAATCGAGATTTTTTGGCCTGGCCGACGTTTGCTCATTTTGACCAATATTTTGGTGGTATCTTAATTTTGCCAATTTTTACAATTTTTTTGTTTTCCGAACCCTTTCCAATTTTATTCCAATGCCGATGTTTGCAACATTGATCATTAATGAAGGAGATTCTCGATTAGTGGGATATGAAGAGACAATTTTTAGGCATATGCATAAAGGATGGTTTAAGAAGAAAGGTAAAACATCTTTTAAGCATATGCACAAATTTTAGGAATCTATTATTAGGAGATCAAGTCATAGCTTCTCACATGTTAGGGTGTCATCACAAGGATGGACATGTAAAACTCCAATACCAAAACATGGATTAGGAAATCCAAGTGTCAGCAATTGGCATTGTTTCAGGATCAAAAACAAACATCAGGAGCTTGCACCTGAAAGGGCTAAAACCACTAAATACACTCACCAAGCCCTGAAATATTACTTGATTTATTTATACAAGAGGTTAATTGGCCAAAACAAAATCTGGTAGAAGAAATCTGATCTCTACCAAAAATCAAAGATCTATTAACTCAACATTTGGTTATAGACAACCCATATTTAAGTCATGAATGGGAAGAAAATAACAGATAGATTAGTTTGATGGAATCTGGCTCAAGTAAAGTTAGATTCAACTTCTTCTCTCATGCAAAGGAAGTGGGCCATCCTTGAGGGGAGCAGGATAAGTAATCCAAGAACTTAACACCAACCTTTTGTTTAAATATGGACTTCTGCTTATGTAATTTATGGAACCCAAAGGCTTTCCTCGTAAAATGCTCGTATTTATGCAAGATTGATTATTCCATTCAATATGACTGCCAGAAACTGAAATATTTGCCTCAAAAACTTCACGAGAGACAATCCAACAGCACTTAAGGGAGTGCCAAAAGCATCGCATGTGAAATCGACTTAAATATTAGAAATGGGACGTTCACACCACTTATGGCAAATTGTACAGTTTAACAATTGATTTTGAGGAACATCTGCATGTCCATTGCTTCACATTGGTGTATATAATGAGGAGCCAACTGCATTGAAACAAAATATAGCACTGATCTCAAACAACTTACAAAAAAAATCTTTAGTGGCACAAACTCTCCCAGTGTCTGTATCAGAGCTTAGAAGAAGTTTGGATACTCCTTTCAGGACTATCTGCTATATGCCACTTGTCTTTGGTAAACTTCAACAGCATATTACACTATTTAAACGGAAAATCAGATACAGTTGCGGCATATAGACTGAAAAATTAAGAGTGAAATGCATATAGACACTGATACCATTGAACAGACAATATGTTACCAATAGGCAGATTGTTTTTAATAACCTAAAGGAGGACAGAAGACCAACCTAAATATGATTTAAGGGCCTTTTGAAGATTGACATACTTCTTTCCCGCGGACTCTTTTAGCATGCATTCGAAAGACCGGGTAACAAAGCTACCTGCAGCTCCAGCCATTGAATTAAATTAAGCAAATGTTATTTTCAGCCTCTTCCTCTTGGGAGTGTTGTTGTTACATTGCCCCTATTTCTGAGTGTGTCGTTCCATCATCCAACCTACACAACGAAAACAGATATATTCAGTTGTTGACTACAGTGGAAACCAAATGTAAAACCCACTCAACTCGATCTTTACATGACATAGGCGTAATGAACTAGTCTAATAGAGGCATGCTAACTCAGAAACAGGAGATGATAAAAAATAATAATGGAAATTGGAACATTGTTTCCTGCCACAGAATCGGCATGCATAAAATTTCCACAAAATCCATCCAAAAACTGAGAACTTATGGCAAAAGAACATATCACAAGTGTTCTGTGCCCTCTTTAACACATGTACCGTGAGGAAGTAGAGGAGGCCAAATGTATCAGGATTCCAATTGTGTGGGATATAAAAACAGAAACGTGGGAAAACAAGCCTGCCAATTCACAAAATTTTACTTTAAACAATAGAACATGTTGAGGATAGTAATGATGAAAACAAAGCCTGCATGAAGATCAAGCGCCTTTAACTTGCACTGAGATTCAGATTCGCCGCATTTTCTAATTTTATGAAAACAATCAAGAATATTTTGGGTCTACAGCTAAAAGACTACGGTTTGTCTTTTCCAGAAATTACTTGGAAACTTATATAGTCCAGAGGCTTTTCAAATCCAAATCTCAACATTGTACCTGTAGCTTTGATTGCTCCAGTTTGGTATGGATTTATTTCCGTTGGCCTGCGTACAATCAATCTTTTGGTGCTTTATGATTCCATAGGAACTGACCCATCCTAAAGGTAGGCTAAAACTTGACATTTTAAAGCAATCACCCCTCGAATTCTTGAAACATGATTTGTTTCACGCTTGTGAAAAAAATATGCAGCTTTCACTGCAAGCAATAACTCTTCTAGACATATTTCCACGACAATCCTGTTCATCCATTCCGAATACGTCTAAGTTCCCCCACTTGTGCGATTAAATCTGAACACGTGCAGGAACCTTAATGGTAGTGTTACGTGAGGTGCCCCCAAAAGTTCAAAATATTCTAGGCAATGTCCCATCAGCGTTTTGATAGACCAATTATCAGGATCATAGAATGATCTTCTCTTTAATGAAGGGGTCCAAGGGCTACCAGTTTAAGATGTGATCAATTGTTAGTTCCCAACTAGCTGTCGCTAGTTCAATTGCCATTATAAGCACCGATAGGATCTAAAATCACTCGGGTGGATGAAATGCCGCGCTTTCGGGGGCACCAAACACGCAGATCCACCGAAAATCCAGCCCCAGCACAGAGATCTGGATCGGTGCTACCGTCGCAGAAACAGTGCCAATTTCTAAAACAATGCCGTTTACGAAGGAAGGATCTACGATCTATAACCCCTAGGGTTTACCACAAAAGCACCCAAAACCCCAAATTTACCACCTCTACAGTTTAATCATTTTTTTCCCTGGTAATTGATCCCATTCCAGTCCACACAGTTATACCATGGCGGCAAAAGCTCATTCGATGAGAAAATAAAAGTAGAGAAAGAACTCAAAAATAAATTGAATTGTGAAAAAGAGAAAAGCAAAGAGAGTGAAAAATACCTTCGAATCCCAACAACTTGAAGTGCAGAGGATCCGGGGAGGCGTGGGAAGATGGCCAAAGGACGGCTGGCAGAATTATGTAAATGGGAGACGCTTATTGATCTCACATGCATGTGTTGCAATCAAACCAAACTGAAGCCTCGTTTGTTTGTTTGTTTCAGATAAGCACCTGTTCATTGCTTTGGATAATCGAAATGCCGATTTTTACCCGTAGCATCCGACCTGTTATGACAATTTAGTATACTCCTTTAACTTCCAAAAAGAGTTTTATTTGAGCCACTGTTTTGACTTCGGCACGTCCGGAGCCTAAATAGTTTAGGCTTGTTAAGCCAAGCCTCGCCTCGCCTCGCCTGTGGCAAGTGAATAGTTAAAATGCATCTATAATTCAGAATGACAAAAAAAACCACAACCTATCAAATTTAACCAACCAGGTTTCTGTGAAGGATCAATCAAAATGCCTGCCCCTTACTAAATGCGCGGTGTTTAGGTATGGCGAGCCCCATATTTGCAGGAGGTCATTGGCTGAAGCGTATTGTTTTAACCTGCCGCTATTTTTGAAGTGCCAAATTGAGAATCATTGCTGAATCAGTGGAATATATAACCTTCGCATTGAAGATGATGTTTGCAACAATTACACCAAGAAGAATTGAGAGCTTGCGCACATTTAATGTTAGTTGGGTGCTGAAAGAGCCCAGGGAAATATTGATGCTTCTAGCACACTCTCAACTTTCCTTTGTTTTTTCAACCTATTCTAATTAACTAAAGTTATCAGGGGCTATGTGCTAAATTGAGAATCATTGCAGAATGGATGGAATATATAACCTTCGCATTGAAGGGAAAACCCCATATATTGCATGCTATGAAGATGATGTTTGCAACAATTACGCCAAGAATAATTGAGAGCTTGCCCACATATGCGCACATTTAATGTTAGTTGGGTGCTGAAAGAGCCCAGGGAAATATTGATGCTTCTAACACACTCTCAACTTTCTTTTGTTTTTTCAACATATTCTAATTAACTAAAGTTATCGGGGGCTATGTGCTAAATTGAGAATCATTGCAAAATCGGTGGAATATATAACCTTCGCATTGAAGGGAAAACCCCATATATTGCAGGGTATGAAGATGATGTTGGGAACAATTAGGCCAAGAATAATTGAGAGCTTGCTCACATATGCGCACATTTAATATTAGTTGGGTGCTGAAATAGCTCAAGGAAATATTGATGCTTCTAACACACTCTCAATTTTCCTTTGTTTTTTCAACATATTCTAATTAACTAGTTATTAGGGGTTATGGGGAAGAATTATTGAGCAGCTGGGTTTGATTTGGCTGGAGGTTTTTGTCCAACCATTGAGCAGTGTGGTGAGCAGTGCCAAAAGTATGGTCAGCAATATGAGCAGAGCATAGCACTGTGAGCAGTGTGGGCAGCAGTGAGAGCAGCGAGCAATGAACAGTGAGCAGTGAGTAGTGTGAGCGCAGGGAATTTTTATGCAGCAGAAGTATCGAGCAGCGAGCAAGCAGCAGCAAATGCATTCAAACATGACAAAGGAACGAGAAATTTCAGAACATGTGGAAACAAATGATTTAGGACAAGTGAAAATTGCCTTGTCCGCCAACGTTGGGAAGTGGGTTTGGGTCAATGCCAAACAATATTGCCTCATCCGCCAAAGCTGGGAAGTGGGTTTGGGCGATGCCAAACAATATCGGGGCATTTTAAAATGAAGAATAGCCCGTCTAAAATATTTGTGAGCAAAGCACTCTCTAATATGGTAGAGAAGAGAAGTTATAATTTCTTTTATAACATTTGATTTAGTCAAAATAAAATTAAATAAATAATTAAAAAAAAAATTAACAACAAATTATAATTAATAATTAAACTAATTTAGATCCATCTTAAATGGGAATCTACCAAGCGGCCAAAAAGATCAAATCCAAAAATTCTCTTATTATAATATTTGAAAGGAAGATAATTCATTTATAAAAACAATAATTATTTATTATTTTGATATATTTGTTTTAATCTAAACTAAATTTATATTTTTTTAAGTTTATTAATGTTACATAATATAAACTAGTCACATTATGCTTAATCCATATTTGAGTATATTATAGAGTGCCCCTTGATTTGTTTAGGTGCAAACAAGAGTATACAAATCTTTTCAAATCTTATTTCCTCAACATTTTAAAAAGTATATATTTATTTTAATCTCAAACTTATTAAACATAGATAATGATTAAAAATATAAAGAATCCAAAGCATAAACATTTGTATGACAAAATAAATTTGAAGTCCAACACGATATATTTTTATCCAGTATAATTAAGATCAAAGTATTACATTTTTATGTTAAATTAATCTTAAAAGAATAAAGTTCTATAATAGTGAAGGCCACTACACCACATATTGGAGACTGAGATGTTGATTTTTTTTATCCATTTGCATCTCATATAGGTAGGTGTCCCACATCTTCCCAACCTTTTTAACAGTGCAATAAAATATATCACACATTTATATTGGAGAATTTTGCTACTATGACATAGCATCTCTCTTTATTCTTCTCAAGATGCATTAAAATTTGAGCATATTCTTTTGCACATGTATCCAATCCCCCTCTTTCTTTGGATGTAATGCATAGCTTATGGACAACTTGAGACCATTGGAACTTAGAAACTTGTATGCTGTGACATCAGTTTTGTGTAATTGGATTTTGGAGTAAACCATTATTTGGAATAGCATGTATATGTATCAACTAATAATTTGTTGTCAAATGAATTTCACTTATTAGATGGATCTAAAAACTGGACGTTGGTGGTATGTTATGGTAAGTACTCTACCCAGGATTGATTATATATTTTCAATTAAAAAAATAAACATGTTTTAAATGTTCAACAATTTTTGTTGAAACCTCCACAATTGTAGTTGTCAAAGTATTATATTTTAAAAATATTTATTTTTTAGTTGATATGCCTACAAGTTAGATTAAAGTGTATAATCTCTAAATAATACACCAAGGTGAAAATTATTTTAAATTTTCAATAAAACTCTTTTGCCTAAAAGCATAAGCTACTTAGATACAATATTGTATTCAATGTCACTTTAATACAAGTTAGTTTTTTTATTTTTATATATTGATTTCACTACATTTTAGAAGGAAGGATTTGATCAGAGCATGCTTTTTCCACATTTAATACTTATAAGTGTTTTCTCTTTAAGAATGTAAAAATATAGGAAATCCGATAACATGATGTTAAGAGATCTACAATGTTCATTTATTATAATTCTAGTCTTTTAATTTTTAAAAGGTTCAAATACTATACATTCAATCTTATTAATATTAGTGTATATCCCATGATCTAAAGCAATGCTAAAATATATAAGGTAAAATGTACTTTATCTTTAGATCCACTAGTACATATTAGATTAAGCAAATCATAACATAAATCATATTAATTAATCTACTTTTGAGTTTTTATTGATAACATTCAATAGTTTTACTATGTTTGTCATCTTATATGTCTTATAAGATATCCTTAGTCATATCTCATATATACAAATGCTATGGCATGTTTGGGGCAAGGACATTTGATTTCAAGTTCCAAAAAAATTATTGTGAGTGTTCCATGCAATTTCAAACCAAGATTCAAGATTTAATAAGTCATTTGTTTTTCATGGTCATTTTGTTTTATTCCTTATGGTAAATATGTGAAAACTTTAACATAATTATGTTATTTAAGGGCAATTTTTTAATCAAGCTTTTATTGGTGAAGGGTTAATTTTTTGTAAGAACATCGCTCTTGAAGGGAAAAATTTTAAACATAATGTTTCTTGACGGGAAGCATAAGAACCCAAAACGTCAAAAAAAAATTGTATGACGGGCAAAAGGAAATCCAAATTCCAACCCTGTCCGTAGCATCCGACCTGTTATGAAAATTTAGTATACTCCTGTAACTTCCAAAAGAGTTTTATTTGAGCCACTATTTTGACTTCGGCACGTCCACAGCCTAAATAGTTTACCCTTGTTAAGCCTCGCCTCACCTTGCCTGTGGCAAGTGGATTATAATAAATTATTTTGATAACATTTCACACACTAAACTTTATTTTGCTTAACACTTTTAACATTAAACTTTATTTTTCCTAGTTTCCTTAAATTAGATATTAAAATTGATTTTCCAATAAAATAAAATGGCTCTATTTTTTAATATTAAAAGTTAGTTTTAATTTGCGCCATGGTGTAGTGATGAGTGGATGATAGAATGCTTTGTTAAGGCGCTTCTTATGATGTTATTGGTTCAAGTTTCGATTAGCTCAATGTGTCAAGTGTGAGGCAATGTGGGCACACTTGAAAGTGATTATGGTAGTGGATAGAATTTGTCACGAAAGAGGTGATTGTGGTAGTGGATAAAATCGATCCCTATCACGCAAGTACATGCTCGTTATAGTTGTCGATTCTACCATATACAAAAAATAACAATAATAATAATAATCTTATTTTTTTATTTTGTTGGATTAATTATTTATCAAAATTAGATTTTATTAAAAGCACATGATTTTATTGGAGGTGGTAAATGATGGAAATAAGGGAAACTAGTTTCTTGTAAGCATTATCTAAATTGTGTCGCTACTCAAACACTCTCATAGAAAGAAAAAGTCTTAACCCCACCCAGAATGCCTAAAAGACAACTCTCAAGCAAGCTACCCAATGTCGCCTTGGTGGCTTTCTGTCACTCTTTAGACTAAAAGAAGGATATTCGTGTCAAGGGGGGAATCCTTAAAGATCGAGTTAAGCTAGGTCATTGAGTAATGAAGGGAAGTTTTTTAACTTAATGAAGACTACCGATTTGACACTACTCTCTCTCAAGGTAAAAGGCCAAGGATAAGTGCGTGAATAGTCAAACAAACCATGAATTATGAACAAATTTTGAATGATTTTAATTAGACAACTATGCTTATTCATGCAACGAAATTATACTTAAAAATTGAAAGATAAAACTTGCATAATTAACCATATAACATGAGATGCTAGTGAAGCATATATACAATGGCACAATAGCAATAGAAAATGAATCATAAATTGTGTCCATAAAAGTAAGGCATTAGATCATTCATTCATTGTATTCGTTAGCATTGGAGATTGAGAGTTCGTTATCATCATCAAGAGACCATTCCACAATTAAGAGATCATACACCAATCGTATTAACTATGTTTGGGACAGCAAAGAGTTATGTGTTTGCAATGATAAACAAAGGAAATATTCAAATGTGTCGTTGTTACTAAGGACAATGAAGACAACAGACTTGAATGTGGACCACTTACACATTTGTAACATTCAAATGTCATCCATTTATCATCAATTTATCACTATTTATAGTTGGGTAGTTTGTAACCACATAATAGTGACCCAAACGATGTATGTGTAACATTTCAAAGTGTGTAATTACAACTAATGAACCATGAGCAATCCCATTAGTGTTTGAGCACATTAACCACTATGTGTTTAGAACAAATTGCCATTAAGACTATAGATCAAGGTAGGTTTTAAAGCACCCCTAAACAATAAGAAATTCCATATGTCAATATCAAATATTTAAGAATTTTGTGTATTGTCTAAATTGTGTGCAGAGTGCACCAACAGTGGCACTATCGGGGTTAGATCATTATCTCATTACGTGTGTTAGGATGTGGCATTTCAAATTAGAAAGAGCAAGTAAACCATCAAGACAATCTTAAAAGTAGTGAATTGTTAGCCTTATGAACCAAGTCATTTCATGTTCCCATGCATTGATTTGCATAAGGGTGTGCTTAAAATGTCAAATGTGTTAAAAAATGTAAGAAATAAATGTAACAAGAATAAAACTTGGCCATGAAGCAAATTTGTAAACCCTTTTCACAATTATTAAAGAGCTTAGATATCAATGTGTTTCATGCATTCAGGTACTCATATGAAGTTTAAGAATGTTTACTATGCCATAGATGTGTTACCTAGATATGTCAAATCCAACATGCACAAGTACAAATATGATATTGTGTCCTTACAAGTAAAGTGTTATATCATTCATTCACCATATTCATGAGCATTAGAGATGGAGAGTTCATTACCATAATTAAGAGACCATTCCATAATTAAGAAATGATATGCCAAAAGTATAAAGCATGTTTAAGATGATAAGAGTTATGTGTTTGTATAAACCAAGAAAGTATTCAAATGTACAATTATTATTAAGGACCATGAAGATAACAAAGTTGAATGTCGATCACATACACACTTATAGCATTCAAATGTCATCCATTGAATATGAGTTTATCACCATTTATAGCATGTAAACTTGTGCGTTAATATGGGTAGTTTGTAACCATAAAATAGTGACCCCAATGATGCATTTATAACATTCCAAAGAATCATTACTAGTGAACCGTAAGCAATGTCATTAGCATTTGAGCACATTAACCACCATGTGCTTAGAACATATTACCATCATTAAAGACCAGAGATCAAGGTAAGTTTTAAAGCACACTAAACACTGAGAAATTCCAAATGTCAACTTTAATTATGCAAACATTTTGTTCATTATCTAAATAGTGTGAAGAGAGCACCAACAACAAGAGTATTAGGATTAGATCACTATCTTATTATGTGTTTTAGGATGTGTATCATTTCAAATTAGAAAGTGATCATACATCTAAAAAAAGGCAAGCAAGTAAACTCTCAAGATAGTCGTACAAATAATGAATCATTGGCCTTGTGAACCAAGTTGTCCCACATTCTCATGCATCAATTTGCTTGAGGGTATGCTTAAGATGTCAAAATTGTTAAAGTATTACAAGAAAGCAATGTATTAAGGACCATTATGCAAATTTGTAAACCCTTATCACAAGCGTTAACGAACTAAATATTAGGATGTTTCATGCATTCATGTGCTTATGTGAAGGTTAATAATGTTTACTAAGACATGGATATGTTACTTAGATATGTTAAATCCAACATGAACATGTATAAATATGAAACATAAATTTAAACCAATCCATCAACTTTCAAGAGATGGATTTAAGAGCCCAAAGTGTAAGCCATCTCACTTAAGGATCGGTAATTACACCATTTATCACATTTATTGGGTTATTTAGAATGTTCGAGCACAAAAGCAACCCAATGTTGCCAATTAAACCCATGTTAAAAGGAAAAAAGAAAACATGATTAACATTAAACCATGTTCTTTTAAGCATACACAAAACAACTCAAGAGAAGTGATGTAATTTAAGTATGTTTAGAGTTATTTTGTTAGGGAGGGTAAGATGCACAAATAAGCAAATTGAAATTATATCTATATATATATATATTCCAACTTCTAGATGCACTAGCCTACTTCTGCTAACTTTAATGATATATAATGAGATAAGTATTTAGCATGAGATAGATCCAAGTTATGCAAAATTTAAGAACTAAATTCAAATCATGTATAGTAGTCTAACTCAAAGATCAAACCCCTTAGACTCTAGATTGCAGAAAATAAAACAAAGAAAAGAAAAAAATGTGAAAAGGTTTTTAGGTTTTTTGGTCGAAGAGATCAGTAGGACAACTGCTTTAAAAGGGCTATGGAGTCCCTAATTAATTCTAGGTAAAGCTTTTGTAAAAAAAATGAGTTAATGTTAAGAGCCCAAAGGAGTATTACCTCTCAAGCGCTAGCTAGGTTAGGCAGGTTTCTTCAAGCATGGATGTGGGGTTGGTCCTCCAGGAATCCTATCCAAGTATTATCAAGGTGAACTTAAGGTCTAGTGAAGGCAAAGGGGAATAGTCCTAAAACATTTTACCTCAATGTAAAGGAAGCAAACAATGATGATCACAAGAAATAAGGTGAGGGAATGATACCTTGATTTCCCTCTCAAGTGGAGCAAGGTTCCCTTCTCTAACCCTGAGTAGCTCCTTCCTCCAACACACATAAATAAATTCTAACAAACCCATGAAAAATATCCTATAACATTTAGAAAAAATATAAGAAGTGAAAAAACCTAATAGAAAAATCTATTAGCATTCTCCAACAAATGAAAATGAGGAAGGCTTCCTCCTTACATAGATAAATAACCTTCTCATTACAAGGTTCTAATAAAATGTGGTATCTCAAACAATAAGCTCAAGTTGAAATCATGAGCAAATACAATGTGTGGGTAATAAACCACCCTCAAAATCCTCAAAGACAACTACACCCACCTCAAAGAGATAAAAAAAATGTAGTCATAAGTCACATGTATTGTATATAAGGGTTAAGGACAAGAGTGCCCTCCTCTAAGGTGCCAACACCCTATGAGTTGAATGAAGAAAAATAAAAAATAGGCCCAAGTTCTAGGGCACTCCTCCAACTAGCTCCATGAGGCGAGGAAGAAGGTATCTTAAGTGTAGCAACCTCCCCACAAGTATCACATCATGTTACACATATGAGAGATCCAGGATGAGCATCAAAGGAAACGTTGCATTTGTGGCTCTTTAATGATGGAACTCCTTAATAAAATAATGTGGTCAATGACACAACAACCTGTGATTATATGTCACACACTGTCACCACTTGTTATAACTCCTCAACCGCCTCCCATGTGTGATAAAAGAGGGAATAATCATGCATTCTCACGAGTAACACATCCAATTGAGCAAGGGAGTTGTCCTTGATTGGCCTATGTGGTGGTTGTGGTGATGTGGCATCTTTATCATCGTCAGATGCGCCATCATGGATCCCAAGGTAGCATCATGGATCCTAAAGTAGTTTCATAGATCTCGGGGTATGGTACACATAACTTAATGCAAGGTGCTCACTTGTAGTGGTGGGTCCAACTTCTTGGTGAGCTATTAGGTGGTGTGTACTTAGTGATCTATCTCAACACAACACAATAAAGGTTAATTTTAGAAATTGCCCAAGTTTTACCATGGGGAAATAACATTAACACTTAAAAATGTGTCAAGTCCTAGGACAAAGTTTATCCCCTCGTCCCTAAGTGAAAAATATGCGAAGTGATAAAATAACTATGGAGAAAACTTAATATGACAACCCTAAAAGTCATATAAATAGGTCTTATAGCTTTGGTCAAGCAACTTTTAAGAGAGGATATTATGTACAAAATCCTTTGAGAGGGAGCTTAACATTGAGATCCCTATCCTCAACAGTATTTCTTGTGTCCAATTCATTGAACATGTCCCTTTTTTCTTTAGATATTCATAGACAAGCATGAGATGAGGGGCATTAGCCTCATAATCATGTGGCATAGTTCAAGCTTCGTATTTTTTTGGTTTTAACTTTATTACCTCTCTAAATCTATCCTTTTTCGGCTTTCTCATTTAGACCTATTTGTTATGATCTTTGATAAGTTAAACATGAACGAAATAGCCTTTTCATAGATAGAAAGGACTGAAATAATGAATTTGAAAGTGTTAAGTATGGTTAGGATTTGGAAAACGCTACCTTAACTAGTTTCCTAATAATACAAATTGACTCAAGGGATGGCAACACTTATAAGGGGAAATTATGCCCCCGTGGTATGACAAGGCAAATAAAAGAAATATAAATGTTATGAAGTGTTATTTGTAATGTCCCTTTTTGAGTGATCACTCCCGGGGATCGATTTAGTAGCTTATTTGATTCTCGTAGGCTATAGTAAGTAAAAAGGTGATCAACTGATTTAATTATTTGATGTTACTTGGGAGAAATAATTAAATTAAATTGATGTTATTAAGTGATTATGGGAAAAATACTAAAAACTGTATAAAATCACTTTATATTATTGAGCGAGAAAATGGTAAAAATGGGAGATCAATGGTATTTTGATGGACCGTGGTATTGACCCATGGCATTTTGATGACCCATGGTATTCTAATGATAAAAGTTGTAAAATGAAAATTAGAACTCACTTTTGGGTATGCATTGGTTATTATTTTAAATTGACTTTAGTGGGTTATTGAAGCTTTGAGTAAAGGGTGTGAAACCCTCAAGAGAATCAGTTTTGGTGGTGAGACTAATCCACCCTAGTTGGTTAAGATTAGTTCTGGTGGTGAAACTATCCACCCTAGCTGGTCAATAAGGAGGGATCATCTAGATTCCTCACAGGTTCTCAATTCGAGAAATTTATTTGTAGGTGATCATGGGTGCTGAAGGAGACACACTTCATCATTGTAGCAACACTTGAATTTTGTGGTGGTAGCAAGGTTAAATTGGGTTTGTTTTGGAGGAAGGTATAATTTCATTGAGTAGGCCTAGCTTACTAGAGGCAACTGAAGTAACCGTGTGATGGCTGAGTTGCACTCATCCTTGCAACCAAACTATGCAAAATATTATAGCAGTTTCCAAGTTCCATTAATGCATTATACATAAAATCTCATAATTTAGTTGAATAAATATTTGGTTGGGTTAATTGGTGTTCAGTTGGAAAATTATGTTCTATGTGGAAATCTCTTGATTTATTGCATTAAATTTCTCCTTATTTTCATGCCAAATAGGAAACTATTGCTTGCAAAGTGTTTGTAATAATTCCTTAAAGAAAAAAA
This sequence comes from Pinus tabuliformis, assembly GCA_031772625.1. Classification (NCBI taxonomy): domain Eukaryota; kingdom Viridiplantae; phylum Streptophyta; class Pinopsida; order Pinales; family Pinaceae; genus Pinus; species Pinus tabuliformis. The sequence goes on from CM062813.1 coordinate 52,812,810, forward strand.
TTAAAGATCTTAGCAAATGTGTGCATTAATTCTCTACTAGAATTGGCCCATTCTATAAAGGGGCCAATACAATGGTATCAGAGTTGGTTTTCCTACCATCTTATTGGATCGTTGACCCTTGTGCAAAGTTCATGATAAAAATTCAATTACATGTCAATTTTGTGGGTTGAGAAATGGTTGAGAATTATGGAGGGAAGGCGACTACCCACTTTCCTTCCAAGGGTAAGTGCGTGTCTTCATAAGAATGACTCACCAAGTGTATATGTAATCCTCACCAACATTAATGAGTACTGCTCTCTTCCTACAAAAATTCAAGATGTCCTCACATTCAAACAATTTTTGGGTGAATAGAAGAAGAAGAAGATATTATAGAATTTCCCAATCCATGTAAGAATGATCAACCTGCATAAAGGACAATGTATCCAACACTTGGATTGAAAAAATCGGAACCATTCCAGAAGAGTGTATTTATAAGTCTGATGAAAAGGGGAAGTATTTGGAAAATGAAGTTATTGTACGAACATAACTAGATGAGCATCTTAATCATTTGGTAGAGAATGGTAACCTCCAAAAAGGACAAATGGTTGAAAATCTCCCAAATCACCTAGAAATGTGTTGGATGAATGTACCATGGATCTTGAACTCTTTAAATAAGGATTTGAAGAGAATTCTTGTACTTTTGACCGGGAGTCCATTGTCTTGTCACAACTATCAAAGAGTACTAGACGAGGTGTTTTGATTGTGGTGGAATTTTGTAGTCTCCAAAGTTAAATCTTTCCAATCTTGAAGCTCATATTAAAGACAAAAAATGATATATTTATGTTTCGTGACAACATTATTGTTTTACATAATGTATGCATTAATGCTATGTTAGAAATGCATAATTGGAAATGACATGTTAGCTCATATAACTCTAGTTCTAGTGAGGAAATAACAACAACCTTTAATATAGCCTTTTTAGCACTAAAAAGGACTTTTTCTTTGCAATCCACAAAGAAAGTGAATTTGATAGCTTAATGCATGAAGTCAACTGAAGACTTACTGTTGATTATCAGAGATGTTTTGAATATAGCAAATGAGATATTCCAGCAAGGAGAATCAAGGGAGGTAGAAAGCTTAAGGATTTGTGGGGAGCCAAAGAGAAAATTATTGGATGCTGAAGTTGTTGCAACCGATATTACAAGAAAGAGTGATGTTGACAAGGGAAAATTTTATGAGCCGGAAAGCCACATTGAATCTTTGGAACTGAGTGTAGATCAGCCCAAAACACATGAGGCGTCTTCTAATGTGATGTAAGAAGAGATCACATCACGACATGATGCATTGTCAACCAAAAACCAAGCATTGTAAAACCTTTATAGGGAATTGGAGGAAATGGAAAATGATATATACCAAAAATAGACAAAATTGAAGAGTTTGGAATCTTATCATGAGAATGTTGTGGCTGAATTCTCAAACACAATAAGGAGATATTAGGAATTGCGTCAACTATCATAAGGGCTCATTGCAGAAATAGAAAGTTTGAATTTACAATTGAAAAGTCAGGAGGATGAGATCTCATGCTTAAGGGAAGATGCCCCAAAGTCTATGTTTGATGCTCCAACCCTACTAGAGAACACTGATAAGAAAAACCATAAGATATTGGACCTGTAGATGGGATTGGAGAGCATTATTACTGAGTTAGGAGGAAATCATATGCTTCTTGAAGTAAATGAAAGTGAAAAAAAACATGCAACCCTGGTTTCTCCATGTACTTGCAGTGGTGTTGCTCTTTTGCTTAGTTCTATGAAGGTTGAGGGTCTTCCTATTGTCCTATACATTGTACGTAAATCCTTGGAAAATACTGCAACCACTATTGGTAACCAACTAGAAGAAAAATTATCAAATGGACATGGGTGGATGCAAATTGATCAAGCATTTGAGTACCTACAAAATTGCAATGATGCAACTGTTATTTGGTATTGGGTTAAAATTAGTCATGGTGGAAATTCAGGTTCTAATATGTGTGAAATTTATTTAAGGGAAGCTTTTGATTGTCAACATATTAGTGAGTGGACTATGCAGGTTGAGTAAAAATTCCATATAAAGAAAAGACCAAACATCAAAACATGCCCAATTTATATTGATGTTGGCAAATCTCCACAATGCATTGACTCTAGAAGTATGAGAATAGCGAACACCACGAGGGTTAGGAGGAGAAGAGTACAACATGAGTTTGATGACTTACAGTCTTCAACATGAAGGGTTATTTTAGATGAATTTGATATTTTCATGCAAAAACATGGAAGTATTAAAGGTAACCTCATTGGACGTGTAGATGAAGAAAATTTGAAACAAAAATATCTGAAGCTAGCTATGAAATATCATCTCGATAAAAATCTAGAAGGAAGAGAAAAAAAATTATTGTAGTTCAAAAAGCCTATGAATGACTTCAAGCCACATCACAACTTGGGAGGCTATTACTTCTATTGAAAGGGCACTGTATATTATATAGGAGATATAGAGATGTGTTGTAACCTTTTAAACATGTTGGTTACCCTATGTTACTTAATGTAATAACTATGGACAAAGATGATAACAATTTCTCATTCGTTGAACGAGCTCCTCTTAATTTTAGCAACTTCAGAGCCTATATGGTTAACGTGTGTCTCTTCTACATTGAATGGCGAGGAGCATGGTGGTGTTCCTCTACGAACAATGTGATGTCCCTGACCACTTAGGAAGCACATGATGGAGTTCGCTAGCCTAACATGGTTCCTGTAGGCTAAAGTGGGGAAATATTTAATAAGGGGATTTAATTCCTCTAGGGAATCATTATAAAGGTCCAAGGGGTGAAAAAAGGATATTTCCTAGGTAAGTGAAAAGTCACTTTAACTTTATAAAGTGACTTTATAAAATTTAAAAGGGTAAAATGGTGGCAAAAATGGCCACAAGTTTCTAAAAGAGAAAAAGTGAGGAGACTCTCTCCATGATCCGGATTTAAACAGGAACGCAACAAATTACAGAGATAACCATATACACAAATATGCAGCGGAAATAATACTTCATTTCATTAATGGAAAATACTGAAATATGCTTACAACCAGAAATGGAAATAAACCAGCTAGGGCGATGGTATCTTATCTCTGAGAAGAGATGTGATGGCTACTGCCTCTGAACTGTCTTACAATGAGGCTCGAAGGCCTATTTATTGTTGAGAAACAATGGAAAACCCTTAACATTCCAAAACCTAACCGTAGGAGATGAAACGCCAAACTGTGGGCCCCGTTTGGGGGTAAATTGGTACATCAACTTCCCGGGGTCGTAACTTTGGCATATGATCTCCGTTTGACGCGTACAGTAGCTCATTAGAAAGATCTATCCGAGCACTATCATTGTTGGAACGGGTAACATCGGTCCATTCCATGGACCCATGTTGCCCCTGGATTCCCCAAAAAACGTCGTTTAGGGCCTCAAAACGGCTCCGGAAGTTCAGGACCCGAAAAACTGCTAAAAATAGTAAGTTGTGCTACAATTAAGGAAACTGAAAATGCTGAGAAAGACAATGGTGGGGGTCCAGGTGGACTTGGCAGGTGGCCACCAATATCCACCTGAATCATTCCTCCCCCCTTAGGAAGCAATGGTCCCCATTGCGTTGAGCTCCTCCATGAGATGAGGAAATTTCTGCTGAACTTGTTCCCTGGTGAGCCACTTGCCCTGCTGAAGGATTTGGCCTGCTTTGACAACTCGATACAGTTGGATATTCTGTTGGCGAGTGTTCTTGATCTGTGTGTCCATGATCCGATCAGTTGCAGCTTGTTCCATGCAATCTGGATTTAATTCTATGGGTTTGAGCTGTTCTGCAATGTCGGATGTGTCTAGTAATGTTGGAAAGTATGGCGGAAGGCGGTCCACATTGAACACTGGGTGCAGGCCAAGGAATGGGGGAATGCTGAGCTCAAATGCATTGTCTCCCATAGCCTTAGTAATGGTGTAGGGACCATATTGGAGTGGTCTCAATTTCCGATAGGCTCCAGTAAGGCGTTCCTTTTGCAAATGCAACCAGACTTTGTCGCCCACCTGAAACTTGTGTGGCACTCGGTGTTGATCATGTCGCTGCTTGTACTTGGCATTTGATTTCTCAAGAATGTCATGGACCTGCTGGCGAATATGTTGGATGCGCTCAATGAAGCTGGTGGCCTTATTTGTTTCGGACTGGACATGAGCGGAATTCATGTGAGTAGCTGCAAGGGGCATGGCCACATCAATGGGGCATAGTGGTTGGAATCCCAAACCCACCTGAAAAGGGCTATGGCCAGTGGAGCTGTGAAGAGCTCGGTTGTAGCTGTGTTGAACATAGGGGAGGCTCTCGTCCCATGTGCGTGGATGCTTTGAGTTATACATGCGCAGAATGTGCACAATCATCATGTTGACAACCTCTGTCTGGCCATCAGTTTGAGGATGGAAGGTTGTGGACTTCGTGAGTTTGGTGTCCAGCATTGACCAGAGACTGGACCAAAATGTGTTGAGAAACCGACTGTCCCGATCTGAGATGATAGACTGTGGGATCCCAAAGTGCACCCACACTCGTTCAAAGAAGAGTTTAGCAGTGGCTTCTGCTGTGATATTCTTCTTGCAGGCCATCATAATGGCCATCTTCGAGAACCTGTCGACGACCACAAAAACACAATCATTTCCATGCTTAGTGGAAGGAAGGCCTGACATGTAATCCATGGAGATGGATTCCCAAGGTCGACTAGGGGTAGGCAACGGGGTATAGAGGCCGTGCTTCTTAATGGTCGGTTTGGCAATGGCACAGGCAGTACATGATCGGATGTACTTCCCAACATCCTGTCGAAGATTCGGCCAATAGAAATAATTTTGCAGTACTGCCACAGTTTTCTCGACCCCGAAATGCCCAGCAGCCCGACTGTAGTGTGCTTCCCAAATCATCTTGGCACGCTCGCTTGAAGGAACACAAAGGTGACCGAGGTGGCATAATAGGGCGTCCTGGAGGTGAAAATCTGCAACCTGCCGACCCTCCAAGAGTGTCTGGTATGTGTGGCCGAATTCTGGGTCGCTTTTGTAGAGAAGTGGCCAATCAGCAGTCTCGTGCCCACAAGAGTTGAGCACGGTGGTTAGCGCCATGATCGGTGGCCGACTGAGGCAATCTGCAACATTATTGGTGCTGCCCTTTTTATACTTGATATTCAAGTGAAACTGTTGCAGGTATGTAGACCACTTCTGATGGCGATCATTCTGCAATTTCCCTTGGGTCTGTATGAACTGCAAAGGTCGGTGGTCTGTGTGGATGACCATTTCCTTCCCCAAAATGTAATGCTTCCATTGTCGGCAGGCCTGTACAATGGAATACATCTCTTTATCATAAGTGGGGTACTTCCGAACTGTGTCTGAAAGTGTTTCACTGTGATATGCCACTGGATGTCCATGTTGAGTAAGGACTGCCCCAATAGCATAGTCAGAGGCATCTGTCTCGACCTCAAATGGTTGTTGTAAATCTGGTAACGCGAGCACTGGTGCCGTGCAGAGGCGATCCTTCAATTCCCTGAATGCCTTCTGTTGAGATTCAGACCAAAAGAATTTTCCTTTCGCCCCGCCCTTGGTGACTTGACTCAAGGGCCAAGAAATATGAGAAAACCCCAACACAGACCTACGGTAGAAGTTGGCAAGACCTAGAAAGCTGCGGAGCTCTGTTAGAGTGGTTGGAGAGGGCCAATCCCGAATGACTTGGATCTTGGCTGGATCGACATGCACCCCCTGTTCATCAATGATGTATCTCAGATACTGAACCTGGGTCATGCCAAAAGTGCATTTCTCCAAATTGGCACATAGCTTGTGTTGCCGCAGTGTTTGGAGAACCTGTCGGATGTGGTGGAGGTGCTCTTCCCAACTCTGGCTGAAGATCAGAATGTCATCCAAGTATACTACTACAAAGGAGTTGGTGAATGGCCGCAAGATGTCATCCATTAGCCTAATAAAGGTTGCAGGAGCATTCGTCAATCCGAAAGGCATGACCAACCATTCGAAGAGGCCCTCCTTGGATTTGAAAGCAGTCTTCCACACATCGGAGGGTTCGATTGATACCTGGTGATATCCTGACTTCAGATCGATCTTGCTGAAATATTTCACCCCCTTTAGTTGGTCTAGGAGGTCCTCAATCCGCAGGATCGGGTACCTATTACGGACAGTGATCTTGTTCAGCGCCCAATAGTCAATACAGAGTCTCCACGTCCCATCCTTCTTCTGTACCAACACGATCGGGCTCCCACAGGGCGATGAACTCGGACGGATGTGACCTTTTTGCAGGAGCTCCTGAATCTGCCTCTTGATTTCATTGTTCTCCAGAACGGAGCGCCGATAAATTGGTCCATTGGGTAGCGGCGCACCTGGGGTCAGATCGATGGAGTGCTTGACTTGACAGTGCAGAGGAACCCCTGCCGGGGAGGTGAAGATGTCCTTGTACTCCTCCACAACCTTGTCCATCTGTAGTTGTCGTGCAGAGGGACCCCGTTTGGAGGCCACGCCCACTGTCTTCTTCTTTCCTTGAGGGCGTATCATCAGGAAAACAAATTTCCTGGTTTTGGAAATGATCTTACTGCATTGTTTTGCAGTAATCAAAGAGATGGCGGCAAGTGGTGCTACCTCTGGTATCCTGAACAACTTATTTCCCAATGTAATAATAACAGCACGGGGCCTTGATTCATACACAGCATGTCGCTTCCACAAGTATGGTTGTCCTAGTAATACATCACAAACTTCAAGGGGAGCAAGGTCACACAATACCTCATCCGTGAAGGGCTTGATGTTGTATGGAAGGCGACACTGCTGGCTCACGCGAAGATCTCGTCCTTGGTGAAGCCACCCAATGGTGTATGGTTGTGGATGTGCTGTGGTCAGTAAGCCCAACCGCTTCACGACCTCTGCCGAAATGAGGTTCTTTTGACTCCCGCTATCAACAATGAACTGTATCGGGGAGCCCTTTACCCACATCTGGGAGTGGAAGAGACGCTCCTCCTCCTCTGGATCTTCGGGTTCATTTTTCTGGATCTTTGCGGTAGCAACAGTGGCACTGGGATCCGCATCAATGATCTGCTTCCCTTTTTCATACCCCTTATCGGGTTCTGACTCAGAGTCGGAACATGCATCTGATTTTGAAACCTTTAGCTCAGCCACCAGTGACTGCTTGGCCCGACACTCATTTGTGTTGTGAGTGGAGCTCTTATGGAACTCGCACCATTTTCCAGTGTCCTTTCTCGGCTTCGCGGCGCTGTTCTTTGCTTGCGGATTCGGCTGGTTGTCTTGGGCTATCCCGCCTTGGCTTTGTCCTTTGTTCTATGGTTTAGGGGCACCTTTCCCCTGCTTTGGATTCGCAGATCCAAAGTCTCGCTTCTTTTGTTTAAACTTCTGCTCGACCTTGACGGCATATCGGTAGGCTACGCCGAGCGAGGGGATGTTTAGGAATTGTATTTCTTCCTGGATGTGCTTGTGCAGGCAGCCACGGTATTTGAGTATCAAATGTTGCTCCGAATCCTTGATACCCAACTTTGTGCGAAGGGTATGGAAAAGATTGGTGAACTCCGGCACGTCTTGGTCCCTTCCCTGCCGCAGCGTGGTCCACTTTATGTATTCATCCTCATAGCTTCCGACAGGGTAGTACTGCTCCTTGATGGCATCCCTGAACGAATCCCAGGTGGGTGCGACTGAAAATAGTGAGCCAGTACTTTCATCCTTCTGCTCGCAGTAGGTTTCCCACCAGTCCTTGACGTGGGGGGCTGCTTTGAGAAGAGCAAAAACAATCTTTTCCCGACTCGAAAATTCATGAACAGAAAAATAACCCTCTAGCAGATTTAACCATTTATCTACGGCATCTGCATCTATCTGACCCTCGAATATGGGGATTTCAAAATTAACTTGTACCTTAAAGGGTGTGGCATTTCCAGAGTAGCTGCTGGAAGCCGATGCGTTGCTTCTGGGTAGCTGCTGAAGGATCTGGACAAAGCTGTCCATCATCGCGTTCCGTTGTCGCTCGAGGGCTTCTTCAAGCAAGATTTTGATGGGATCTCCTGCCCCCTCGTCTTTCTTCTCGTCTGCCATGGGAGGCCGTCGGGATTTGCGAGGCTGGTCTTGCAAAGGTTCAACCAGTTCAAGCCCTAACTCCTTATATCCCGACCTTGTTGGGGACATGCAAAGAAAAACAGAGAAAAAGCAGACCGCTCTGATACCACTGATCCAGATTTAAACAGGAACGCAACAAATTACAGAGATAACCATATACACAAATATGCAGCAGAAATAATACTTCATTTCATTAATGGAAAATACTGAAATATGCTTACAACCAGAAATGGAAATAAACCAGCTAGGGCGATGATAGCTTATCTCTGAGAAGAGATGTGATGGCTACATGCCTCTGAACTGTCTTACAATGAGGCTCGAAGGCCTATTTATTGTTGAGAAACAATGGAAAACCCTTAACATTCCAAAACCTAACCCTAGGAGATGAAACGCCAAACTGTGGGCCCCGTTTGGGGGTAAATTGGTAAATCAACTTCCCGGGGTCGTAACTTTGGCATATGATCTCCGTTTGATGCGTACAATAGCTCATTAGAAAGATCTATCCGAGCACTATCATTGTTGGAACCATGATGCCCCTGGATTCCCCAAAAAACGTCGTTTAGGGCCTCAAAACGGCTCCGGAAGTTCAGGACCCGAAAAACTTCTAAAAATAGTAAGTTGTGCTACAATTAAGGAAACTGAAAATGCTGAGAAAGACAATGGTGGGGGTCCAGGTGGACTTGGCAGGTGGCCACCAATATCCACCTAGATCACTCCATTCATTCATTTGTGTTTTTTAGAAAAGAGCTCTTGGAGAGTTTTTTGAGAGGTGTTTAGGGTTTGGAAAACCCTAGACACCATAATTGGTTTGAGTGTTGAAACTATACACTCTAATTGGTTCAAGCAGTGAAATCACTCAGTTTCACCATTGGGATTCAAAGGAGAAGATGATTTGCATGAGATTTTGAGGTAAAGAAGTGTTATCAGTTGACTTTATTATCTTACTTGATATTTCTATCTCATTCTTTCATGTTGGAGACAAATCTACGGAAGGCCAAGTACCCAAGTCCAAATCTCAGTAAGTTCTGCTAAGGAAGGGGGATTCGAACCCGTGATTAGAAGGTTGTACATTAGGGGTTGTTGAGGTTGAAGTTCCACCGAAAAGAGAACGAGCTTCTTTCTATACAAAGGCTGAGTTAGTTCCTATCTCCCTAGCCGATTTTCATTGCAAAAAAGTGTTCAAACTCATTACCTTGCATGTGGGTCAAGCTATCTAGTTTGTGGGCTGAAATCTACTACATAAGAAGTCGAGTTTCCTGGTAAAGATTTTGTGCATATCAGTTTTCCATTAGGGTTGAGTTTGGGTTATGTTAGAGGAACCGTGAATAATCACAAAGCTAAGCTCACTAAGAGGTGTATATCTGTTGAAAGGAGGTCAAAACCTTGGTCATATGAATGTAATTGACAACTGTGTACAAAGAAAAAAAATTATGGGTTTGTAATTGTTATTCTGGAGCTCATATCCAACACCAAATCACTCACTATACCCAGGTCTACTTGTTAGCTTATTTATCAGGTTCCAATCTAAACTCTATGCTTTGTAACAATTGTTTACATGACTGTGTGCCATCATGTTCAGTATTGATATATTTCTAGGTTATTCTCAATAATAAATGGCGTCGAAACTCTTGTCATATAGTGTGTATTAGAGGTGGATTATTGTTGAGTGTTTTGTTAATGATGAATTGTTATATGGATATGTTCATTTAGTTATGTGTAATTCATTTGGAATTAACTTGCTAAAGAATACATCTACAACAAGTAGTGAACAAATCGTTCAAAGAAATGCCTCACTAAAAAAACTCATTTGAAAACTCAGAAATTTTAAAGAAAATTAGGAGAATTTCAAATTGGTATTTTACAGACAATTTTTATTTTTATTATTTTTAAACACCTTCCTTCCGCCTCCTGTTGTTGAGGAATGCAGGAGGTAATCTCATTACATAGTCAACATTACAAGAGGCTCCAAGGGAACAAACATGTTGTAACTCAGAATCGAAACTGAGTGAAGAGGATGACAACAATTTGTCCCCACCACTCGACCTACATGTGTTTGACTACTGACAACTCTTGTATCAATGCATGTGCATGGTACAACCAAGCATGCCTTCAAATTAACCACTTGTAATGATTGTCACAAATGTGATGCAAACCTCCACATGTGTTAGTCAATATCCAAGTACATGATCTGAGATGCTTCCTTTTGTTGGATTTGTTGAAGATGTTGTACATTGTACTGAATTGGAATTTGTCAGTGTTGTCGTTGATGTTGCCTTTGAGATTATGCACTTCTTACGATCACGTCAAAGATGCAGGATAGTTTATTGAAGGTTGTTGTTTTATGCCCTTTTCTACCATTACTTTTACCATATGACTCTATTGCTAAAGAAATGCAACTGTAAAAGCCCATTTATTTCATCGAGTGAGGAAAGAGGATGCACCTTACCTTGGGGGTTGTTCTACTCCTAATGCTAATAGATTGTTTTCACTGCAAGAGACAAATTTGACATGGACTAGCAAACCAGCGATGTGGCCAGCCTATTTGCAAAAACATCAAAACCAAGCAAGGGTATTATGTAGTGTTGTTGTGCCTTTTGGTATAGTCTCAACATTAGAGAAAATTAATTTCGAATAACTTTAGAATGGAAGTGGTATTTGTGGGGTTGCAGTTGTTGGTGTTGAGAGAGATCTAGTGAGTCTTATAGAGATTTTAATAGAGCCAGTTGTTGTAGTAGGCCTTATAGGATGGCTTTTGGAGATGAAGAATGCAGATGTATCAAGACTTTTGAGAGTTTCAGTTGGTCATGATTCTAGGATATCAACGGACTCTCTTAAGGTTGTTGTGGCTCGTGGCATTACCGGGGTTGGGTTAGATGTTATTATATATGGGTTGGAATCCACTCTAGCAATGTTTAACTACACTTACTGAGGATTAATATTTTCTTTTACTTGTTTATGTCTCCATTATGATCATAACTAGCCATCTTCCATACAACCACAATGGGTTTAAATTTTTTACAAGTTCTGACAAGCTTGGCAAAGATGATATTACAGACATTCTATTATGTGCAATGAAAATATACAATAATTTTTTTCTAAAGATATATTGAATGCATCTAAACACGCTGCTTCTAAGGTGTAAAAAAAGGTTGATTACATGAAGGTTTACACATGGGATCTAGTAAAGTTTGCTTGTAAAGCAACTGGAAATGTGGAGAGACCACTTGAAGGTTCTATATCATTGAAGATGCAGGAGATGGTGCAAGTGTATTCTTCCACGGAAGTGTTCTTGATCCATTAGGAGTTGTTACTCTAGGAAGCCAATTTTTAGAACCATATGGAAAGTTTCCTAATCATGGCCCAAACCCAAGGGATAAACTACCAACGACAGTGATCACTAAGGTTGCTCATGATCACAAGACTGATTTTAGGAATCATATTTGATATCAATGTTGATCGACTTGTTGCTATTGATTCATCTGGTCGTGGATTAATTGCAACCGTTTGATTTCCCTAATGTGTGACAACTAAGTTGAACTCATTTTTGCAGCAAAATCATGCAAAATATTCTAGACAGGTTCCATTAATGGCTTATGTATGAAATTTCATAATTTAGTTGAATAAAGATTTGGTTGGGATAAGTGGTGTTCGGTTGGAAAATTTCGTTCTATGTGTTAATCTCTTGATTTATTACATGAAGTTTCTCCTTGTTTTCATGCCAAATAGGAAACTATTGCTTGCAAAGTGTTTGTAATAGTTCCTAAAAGAAAAAAATTAAAGATCGTAGCAAATGTGTGCATTAATTCGTGATTAGAATTGTTCCATTATACAAAGGACATATTACATTATCAAATCCCATTTTGGTGTTTACCCCTTCTATGACTGACTTAAAAGTTATAACAACACATCGAAGTATCAAACCCATGCATGTCAAATAGGACAGTGAAAACCATAATGTACAATTCATAAGTGCAATGTCATATGAGCAACGAAGGAGGAGCTCTAATATACCATACTTGAGCTAGCATAATTATATATTTGAAGGTGAAAATGGGAGAATCATCTGAGTCTATAGAATATGAGCAAGAGAGCACATGCAATCAACAACACAACACTCTTGTGAGGGTGTCTCTAAAGTAGTTACTCCTTATGGGGTGGCAAGTTGAAATGGATTCTTGGTCTTGGACTAAGATCTAAAACTGATTTTGATTGGCTAAGAGTTCATCTTCCTCAAACTCCAGGAAACAAGTTAACAATCCAACTTAACCAAAAGGCATCTAGTAGGGAGCAAAAGTCTTCCCTCTTATTGACCACTGGTTGGTCATTTTAGGTGGCATGGTTTTCCTTGAAGAATGATGATGAGTTAGCTTGCATTAATGAATTTATGTTAGTGGCGTTCTGACAATCACTTGACAACTAATTTATGATATTATTTTCGAGCTCCACTAGCAACAACAATAATAATAATTTATTATTTACTCTTTACTTTTTTATTGTAATGTCCTCGACCACTTAGGAAGCATATGGAGTCTGCTAGCCTAACATGGTTCCCATAGGCTAAGGCAGGGAAAATTTAATAAGGGGACTTAATTTTCCTAAGGAAACATTATAAAAGTCTAAGGGGTGAAAATGGGCACTTCCTAGGCAAGTGAAAAGTCACTTTAATTTTAAAAAGTGAAAATAATATAAAGTGACTTTATAAAATATATAAGGGTAAAATGGCGACAAAAGTGGCCACAAGTTTATAAAAGATAAAAGTGAGGAGACTTTCTTCATTCTTTCACTTGCATTTCGACAAAATGACTTTTTAGAGAGTTTTGAAGAAGAAGCCTATGGTTTGGGAAACCCTAGCCGCCATTTCTGGTTTCGGTGTTGAAACTATACACCCTAACTGGTTCAAGGAGTGAAATCACACATATTTCACCATTAGAATTCAAGGGAGAAGATGATTTGCAGGAGACATTGAGGTAGAGAAGTGTTATTAGTTGATTTCATTATCTTACTTGATATTTTATGTCTCGTCTTTTAAGGTTGATGAGAAAACTATGAAGATCCAAGCTCCCAAGAACAAATATGGTCAAGTTTAACTCAGAAAAATAGATTCGAACTAGTGATTAAGAGGTTGTTTGAGGTCGAAGTTCCACCCATAAGAGGACAAGTTTCATTCTACACAAAGATCGAGTTAGTGACTCTTTCCATAGTCGAGTTCAAGCTATGAGGGGGTCGAGTTACTTGTTGTAGAAGGGTTGAATTTTCTCCTTCACATTGCTAGTTGTACACACTCCACATGTGGTCGAGTTCAAGAGTTCGTTTAGTTGGTTTGGGACACAGTTATGGAGGAGACAAGAACTAGTTTGCTTCACTCTTGTTGTTGGACAATTTATTCTATGTGGGGTTGAGTTTATCTGAGACAAGTGATGTGATTATCCCTTGTTGGAGTTGGGACTGAAGCTGCTGATATGTGTCAAGTGTATCACTGTTTTTTCTATGAGTACATGCTCGAGAAGGAGTTAAACATCTGGCTGTAGCTCATTCAAACTTGGTATGTCCTATGTTGAAATGAATATTGAGTTAAACCATCCTAGAATATATATATATATATATATATATATATATATATATAGCATTAGAATGGTTGTAGCATCTATAGTAACACTGTGTAAATTATGAAAATGTATTTCAGTGAAAATTTGGTGAGGTTTATGACTGTTATGCTAGTTACCAATGTTCTTTATGCTTGTTGGGTCTAATACCAATACCAATTTAATGTTTTGAAGAGTTCTACAAGTGTTTACTCCTGCACGGTATATGTTTACATGAGTCAAGAGCAAGAAATGCACTTACAACACTTGATCCACAAATTGTTTGTAAAAATTCTACAGTGAACAAACCATTTAAAAAACTCAAAAATTCCGATTTTTTTTCTAAGTTATCTGATTGGGTATCATGTAGTGGTATCAGAGCAATTTCTTGGATAGTTGTGAGGTCTAAGGGTAGTTTGTTACTGATGTCATTGATGAGCTTCATCATTGAGTAATTATATGGGCCTTAGTTGTCCTTAATTCACCTCTTATCTTAGTCAAACCAACTATTCTCACAACTTATTGCATACTTTTGATTATATTTTGTTTATGAAATGAGTTAGAGTTGGATATTTGGCTTCGTGGTTTAATGTGCATGTAATGCATGAATAAAGGATAAAAGAAAGAAATTATGGCAAAGTCCTTGGTAAAACTAGAATGGGAAAAGGGAGAGTAATTATAGGAGGTAAATCCTCCTCATTTACTACCCCTCCATTCGAATATTCCTCCATCATCGGAGTGCAAACAACCATCACTTTGAAGACTAGAAGACAGTCGAGCAAGTGAAAAGGACAGAAACCAGTTTTTCTTGAGTTAGAGGCCAAGCCTCCCTAATGGGAAGGAAGTCGTTAGAGACTTCAAATGTATAAATAGAGAGGCTTAGGACCTCCGTAGGATTCAGACTTCTATTGTAAAACTCTGTTTTATTTCTGAGCTGCAAAGACTTGTGACAATTTGCTCTGTAATCCATGATTTTTATAATAAGAATGATTTTTGTTCAAGCCAGCCTTGAGTTAACTCTGAGGACTAAAGCTCTTGGGTTAGGGCCTGACCCAAGTAGCCAAAGCTCCTCTTTACTGTACATGTATGCTAGCATAGAGTTCTGTTCTGTTTATTTGCTTTAGTAGTTTCATGGTTCTCTGTTCATTTGCTTCAGTAGCTGCATTTGCTATAGTTTACTTCCATTTGTGTTTTTTTAATTAGCAGGTTAGCTAGAGGAAAAAGATCACTATCAGGTTGCGCACAGGTGTCTTGGCCTCATCTCCTCCCTCTAGGACCATGAATTGATGAAGGGACCCTTCAGCAACCCCAAAAACACAGGTTTTTGGTTCTCGCATGAGCTATGGAGTTTGTTGTTTGATGCAGTTATTTTCTCACCTGCATTGGTTTTCTCTATCGTTTTTGTTTAAAACTACCTTTAGCACGTTCCTCATGCATTGCATCCTTCTCGTCCGATCACCAAAAAACCATCACAATCATTGTCCGATTTATTATTTTCTATAATTGTTGCCTCGTGTGAAGTCTTTCACTCACTTTATCGTCTTTAAGTCCCCCATCGTCGATCTGCCTTGCCTGATCCGATGGCTATCACGTCACCACCACACCTTTAGGCACTTTAAACCCCCACTGTTGATCTGCCTTGCTTGATCCAACGGCTGTCGCTTCACCCGATGGCCAACTAGCTTGGCCGATCTCCACCGTTGATCAGCCCCGCCAGATCCAACGACTATCGTGCAATCTCGCGCGGATTAGTGCACGAATGTTATCCGCCCGAGAGCAGGCGATAAAAGTGGTTTTCTCGTGCTACGTGTCACCTAGTAAGGCTAATCATGTGAAATTTCAAAATGCTGCTTACAGCCTGAAGGGAACACAAGAAACTACTTACTGCCTTAGTAACCCGCTCCATCATTTCCGCACGTTTCTTTTTCCCGCGATACAATCTCCGCCGTCCATCTCTTGACCTCACCTGCGCAATCAGATCTCAGCCATTCATCGCTCCTGTTAACCTCGTCCGTCCATCTCTTGACTTCACCCGCGCGATCAAATCTCAGTCGTTCATCGCTACTGTTAACCTCGTCCGTCCATCTCTTGACTTCATCCCCGCGATTAGATCTCGGCCATTCATCTCCTTTGTTACCTTGATTCATCCATCCACTCACTTAACTCCTCGCGATACATTCTCCGCCGTTCATCCTATTCATCAACCCCATTCCTCCATTTGTTCACTTAAGCCCCGCGATAAGATCTCCACCATCCATCTTATGTTCATTGATTGATCCAACAGTCCCTATGCACTACTACGTTCTTACGTCCGCTTTCCATTGATTTTGACCTGCGATTGATTTTTCCGCTTGAAACCCGATTTAGCCTAAGTTTCTTTGTTGCACCTTAGTATAGTTTAATGTTTTTTTACTTTTGCAACTTAGATAGCAACATTAGATTAGTGTTAATTTAGCAATTCTTCTTAGCATAGCTGTTTGGATGGTTAGTTAGGTTATGGTATGGTTTAGCATTTCATGTTGTTTTCTTCAATACTGCAGTAGAAGTAGCTCTCCCATAGGATAGATTTGCTCTTCTTCCATCAAAGAGTTAAGCTTCTTCTGACGCTATAGAAGTCTGGCTTGGAACCCCTAGGGTCTCTTGCCAGATGAGCAATGACAACAGGCAGTACATTCACTTTTACTTGTGCATATAGCACTGTCACCTCCAAGTTTGTATGATCCCCAGGTTGATAAGTAAAACTGGTAGCCCTGGGAGTTGCAGCATTCTTGTTGTAATACCTAGGCTCATGAGTCATGACAAAGAAAAGTCCTTTTAGAGGGATAAATTTCAGGAGGAGGCACGCACATAGAGAACCCGCTCCTATTAAAGAATAAGATATTCCATATAGTGAGAGTGAAGAAACACCAGATAAAGGAAAATATGTAGAAGAAACACTTGAGATAGAAGATCCAAACATGGGTGACAAGGAGGAACAAGCCCTTAACAGTTTGCTTAAGGCAATAAATGATTTTGCTAAAGGCAAAAAGGATATGGTAGACTTGATGAAAGGGATGACAAACAAAGGAACTTCCATCGGAAATGAACCAATAAATGGGGAAGGGTTTAACAGTGTTGAGGGAAGCCATTCCTGTACTATTATACAGAGCCATTCATGCTTAGTTAACAAAACACCAAACCAAGATCCCTCAGTTCTTACATGAGATAACAGAGGACCTAACAAAGAAGTCTAGTCAATGGATTCCTTATGCATATTATATGGAGGAGTATAGAGCATTAGGATGGGAGTTCCAGACTACCATGAGTTTCATGGATTTCTTCCACCTTCGATTGAAGAGTAGA
The DNA here is from genome assembly GCA_031772625.1 of Pinus tabuliformis. Classification (NCBI taxonomy): domain Eukaryota; kingdom Viridiplantae; phylum Streptophyta; class Pinopsida; order Pinales; family Pinaceae; genus Pinus; species Pinus tabuliformis. The sequence goes on from CM062813.1 coordinate 52,829,849, forward strand.
CCTATACCATTTAAAGGTAGAATCATAAGTTGCAAAAGACATTAGGGAAGGTGACCATCGCTCTTTTTGATGGGTCATCTAAATGCTCAACTTGGTCTTAGGTACAAAAACTGGATACGTATTTCTAGTTACATCAAATGACACTTGGCCCACCAGTGGTGGTACCATGATTTGGTGACAATGGGTCACAACAACATCACTTCATATACTAATCTCACTTAGAGGCTCATTGAGCGATTTGAAAAGAAGGATTTGAAGCTTCATTTCAGGGAGCTGGCCTAGCTCAGACAAACATGTAGTATGGAGGCCTACATTTCAGAGTTTTAGAGACTGGAAGTTATGGTCATAGATATCTCAAAGGCTAGGTTGGTGATGTTATTTGAAGAAGGGTTTTCAAAACCTCTACATGGATGGGTCAAAGACTTTGAACCCACCACTTTGTGCAACAATCAACAAGACCAAGGACATGCAGGATGTCACCACTAAAAACAAATTCACTCCTAAGCCCTTTCGCTCATAAGAGTAAATAGGTCAAGCAATTTCAGAAGGAGCAGATTGGGAAACCAAAGGTGGATGAGGAGAAATGGAAAGAGTTAAGAAAGAAGAAGCTATGTTTTAGTTGTTAGGAACATTGGGCACCGGGGCATAAGTTTGTGGGTAAGGACAAGCTAGGCAAGGCTCACTATATTGAGGTGTACTCTAAGAGTGACATTGATGATAGAGATGAGGAGTTGGTGGAGGGACATGTGTAGGGATAAATGCATCAAATAGTTGGAGGTGAGACTTCACAAGCAGAGGGCAAAGCCCTATCATACCATCTATGTTAATATTCCATGGAATCACACTTTCAGAGTCAGAGGGGTTCTGGCAAGACAAAAGGTGATGATATTGATCAATAGTGGTGCTTCCCACAATTTCATAGATGCGACCATGGTAGAACAAAGAGGGATTCCTACTGAGGAGTTTGATGGTTTTATGGTCATCATACTTAGTAACCTTTAGATGGACTATAATATATACGCCCACAAACTATAGCTAATTATGGGGAACTACACAATGACTGAGGACTTCTTCGTGGTGGATGTGTCAGACACCAATGTGGTGTTAGGTTGTCAGTAGCTCTACTATAACGTGAAGTATATTACGAATGAGCAAAACATGGAGATGGAATTCAAAGATCCAATAGATGGAAAAAGGGTTGTTTTGAGGGCCATGCATCAATACCCAATGAGATTAGTACCATCCAATAAGATGTAAGCATTATTAAGGAGGAGTGATATTGAGCGGGTGGTTGAGTGCCTTATTATAGATAACAAACAGCTATACCAACCATGACACCATCCCAACGACATTTAGGTATTTCTTCGTAAACACCAAAAAGTTTTTCTGGTGTTTCTCCAGATAGACCACCATACAGGGGTTTTAAGCATGTTATAAAATTGGAGGAGGGTGTACAGGTAGTCATTACCAACCCCTACCAACATCCCAAGGTTTACAAAGACTAAATTTGAGAAGGCCATCAAGGATTTGTTGAGGTTGGGTCACATTTAGCCTAGCTCCAGTCCTTTCACTTCTTTAGTACTCATGACTAAGAAGAAATATGGTACCTTGTAGATGTGTATTGACTACCAGGATCTTAATAAGAGAACAATTAAAAATTAGTATCCTATGCCCAAGATAGTTGAATTGATGGATGAGCCGAGGGGAGGCATATACTTTTCAAAGATTGATATTCGTTCAGGCTACCACCATATTTGAGTTCAAGAGTAGGACATCCCAAAAACAACTTTCAGGTGCCATTATGGGCACCATGAGTTCCTAGTAATGCCATTTGCGCTGACCAACGCCTCCATAACTTTTTGGTCATGCATGAACCATGTGTGAAATAAACAGTTGTAGAAATACTCATTGGTATTCTTTGATGATATATTGATCTACATCAATACTGTGGAGGAGCATCTGATGCACTTGGACGAAGTTTTGAGGATTGTGGAGGAACAAGAGCTTTATGCAAAGGGGTCAAAGTGTGAGTTTGACATGACATAGATGATCTACTTAGGGCATGTGATTGGGAATAATGGGGTTTAGGTACACTAAGAGATAATGTAGGTAATCACTGAGTGGCCCACCCCAAAGAACATAACGGAACCGAAGAACTTCCATGGCCTTTGCACCTACTATAGGAAGTTTGTTAAGGGGTTCTCATAGTTAACAACATCTCTAAAATACCTCACCAAGAAGGGAGTCTTCAACTGGCCAGAGAAAGCGCAAGAAACATTTGAGAAGATGAAGGAGGTAATGAGTAAGTGACCTATGCTTGCACTACTAGATTTCACCCAACCATTTGTGCTGGAATACAATGCTTCGAGGACAAGAATAAGAGAAATTATTATGGAGAACCATCACCCCATAGTGTTGGAGAGCCGCAAAATCAAATATTATGAGCAACGCTATTTGATATATGACAAAGAGATGTTGGCCATCATGCATGTATTGGCAAAATTCAAGAAATATCTGGTGGGGAATAGGTTCAAAGTAAAGACAGATCATAACAACATGAGGTTCCTCATGGAACAAGATGAGCTTAGTGAGAGGCAACAAAATGGATCGGTAAATTGCAGGCCTACAACTTTGAGATAGAGTTCATCAAAGGAAAAAATAATATAGTGGTGAATTCTCTTTCGAGGACGCCACCCACTCTCTCACTCACAAAGACGGTAGATGATTGGAAGTCGCTACTGCTTGTGGAGTATTCAAAGAATAAATTTTCCTATCAGATTATGGATGGATTAATTCATGAGGACAGGTACCAGGTTATGGATGCTATCATTTACTACAAAAACTGGATGTATCTGGTGCTAAAATCATAGCTCAAGGAAAAAATTATGTAGGTAGCTCACATCTCACCCTTAGTGAGGCACCCTGGGTACGTAAAAACCTACTGGAAAATTAGGGAGAGTTTCATTTGGAAGGACCTCAAGATGGATGTGTTGAGGTTCATGAAGGAATGCAACACTTTCCAATCGAACAAAGTGTAACACACTAATCTAGTAGGTTTAGTGCAACCACTACCTATCTAAGAGTAGAAATGGGAGAGCATTTCCATGGAATTTATCATTGGGCCACCTCAGGCACAGGGCAAAGATTGTATATATGTGGTAGTAGACTAACTCACAAAATTCACTCATTTCTTTTTCATACCATCAAAATACTCAACAACGCAGGTGGCTGAGTTATTCTTGAAATAGGTCTTTAGATTACATGGAAAAATATCATCATCAGTGATAATGACAGTAAATCAATGGGTGAATTCTGGCAATAAGTCTTTAGATTTGTGGGAACTGAGATGACACCAAGCACCAATTACCACCCACAAACTGATGGAAAGACAAAGATAGTGAACAAATGGTTGGAGGGCTATCTCGGGAATTATGTAACCAACTAGCAAAAGGCACGGTTAAAGTGGTTGCATCTAGGGGAGCATTACTACAACACCAGTTTCCACATGTCCGTAGGAATGACACCCTTCAAAGTGTTATATGGGTATGATGACTTGTCATTTGAAAATAAGTTATTTGGGGATAGTCTGACACCTCTGGCGAAGGACTAGATTCAAGAAAGCAAGGATATTTTAAAGGTCCTCAAGGACAATCTACAAATCGCTCAAAATCAATAGAAATTATACGAAGACAAGCATAAAGTGTAGCACAACTTTGAATTGGGGGATATGGTGTACCTCCATGATGAGCCCCAATATTGCAACTCCCAAGGCTACCAGATTAAATTATCAACCTAGGGTTAATACAAACTTAAGAGGTGTCGACACTATATGTGCAACATGCAATGTGTCCTTCTTTCATTGATCTGATGCAATGAAGTGAATGCCATGAAATCCAAGCCTAAACTAATTGCAGAAATGGAAATGTTACTCTATTTGCAAAAAAGAAACCTATTTACTTTTGCAGAGAGGAAATCCTAGTTACTTTTGCAAAAATGAAAGGCTATTCTACTTTGCATGAATATAAGTGTTAATCATATTTGCAGAAATGTAAACATTAACCTATTTGTAGAGTGTAAATGGTACATCAAAAGGAAGCCTAGTCTATGCAATAGAAATAACAATGTTGGAAATGGGACCCATAGCTTAAGATGTATGAAACAAAATGAAAGCATTCTTCAATCACTGCATCTAAGATAGATTTTGTCGACAAAGTTCATAAGGTGCTCCATAAAATAATCATGAAAATCATCATTGTGCTCTTCAAGTCATGAATATGTCCACTAACCATAACTGTAGAGGTGAATGCCAATGGAAAAGAGGCAAGGATTAAGAGGTTTTTAATCTTACTCAATCATGGTTTTGGAGCCTAGGTGTCATTATTCAAGCCTAAGGGACAAAAACCAAGCTATTGGAACAGATATGGTCAAGTTTACACGTGCTACATGAGTGCTACAGGAGGCCCTGTTTTGCTATAGGAGTGAGATAACTCACCGAATGCCCAAGTAAATCAAATGAAAATGAGATGGGGAATTTTTTTTATTAAGTAGGATGTCCTAGTACTCAATTCTAAGTGGATTCACTCCAAAATACCCTTGTTAACATGTGCTAAAAAAATGCATAAAAATACTACTCTAAAAATTGGAATTTCAAGAACTAATGAGCTAGTTAACTTACCAAATGCCTAAACTAATCAAGTGCAAATGATATGGGGTAAATTTTGTTATTAACTTGAATTTTTTTATGACCCAATACAAGTGGAATCAACTCAAATGAAACTCATTAACACGTTCTAAAAAAATAGCAGAAAATTACTACTATTTTGCTACAAGGGACTTCCATAAATTCTAGATTTGTAAACTAGTAAACCAATCCAAGTAGCTCAATGATGAATATAAATTTTCAAAGTTGTTATAAGGATGCATCATGCTTGTGACTCTATAAATAACCTATAAAAAAACTCACTTTAATCATTTAACCAATATGATTTACAACAACAGAAACATGAATAGTAATTGCAGAAATAAGAGATGCAAGTGAAAAAGACATTCAAAGGAAATAAAGAAATTGCACAAGAGGGCTTTGAGGCTCCTGGGATTGCCAATCCCAAGGAAACTTCAGAGTAGGAAACCAAGCTTTAGAAGCTAAAAATTTCTCCAAACTTCATTATTTGAATCAATCCAAGTACATCCCTGCTAGAAACAACAGTGAAGCTCCTAAATAACAAGTTTTCTGTTATGAATATAATTCATAAGAAGTAAATAAATAAAATAAATATAAATATTAAATAATCAAATATTAATTAGGTTAAATAGTCATCGAGTTAAGTGAAAAGGCATGTCTAAAAGACATGCCCATTCACAAAAGGACACCTGCTTAGGTATATAAATGCGGGTCCTCATTGTAACATTCATCACTTATACATTTTATATATATTAATAATTTATTATTACAAATACCTGTGTGTATTTTAACATATTAAGTTTTCAAGCTATCATTTTTCTTGCTTCAGCCGTTGTTTTTATGCTTTAGTGGTATCAGAGCTATGGCACATGATATAATCATGCGGGTCTTTGAATGTTGTTCGCCGCACAATGTGCCATTACGTTCACATCCTAATTATGTTGAACAGTTTAGTATTCAAGAAGCATTTCAGCGATTAGAAAAATCAATTGCAGAAGTTAATGAATGCCAAAATGAAATCAATAATAAGGAAGAAAACCATGATCAAAATGATAAGAATAAGGCACAAAACACTACTTTTAATAAAGGTGAAAATAAACTTGGTCGTAGTGACAGAGATCCACATGAAGAAAATCTCAACAATGGCTGTGATGAGGAAGATAGTAAAAGTAGTTATAGGAGAACTAGAGATGAGAAGTCTGAAAGTTATGTCTTCGGTGGAGATTGTCATGAGTATAGTGACGACGGTGACAATGATGAGGACAGTGATGTGGGTATCATTAATCTTGATCATGTAACGAGTGATGTGGACAATGACATGGATGATGGAAGCAACAACTTCATGACGAGGGGATGTGCAAGCATGGCAAGGGAAGAAGCATTATTGAGAATTTATTCCAAACACACGGGAAAGCTACGCAAGTGAATTTACATACAGGTTTATCCATGACAGCTAATTGGCTGCATGGAACTCTACGACACTGACAGAATTATGTGGCAACAATTGAATTCCAGAATGCAAATCCTAGATATATCTGGTGAAGTAGCCAAAATTATAAAAACAACCAATATTGAAATGTTGGGTTGCCTTTATTATTTATACAAGAGAAAGTTGTTCATTTGCCACACCCAAATGAGAGGCGTGATAAGCCTTGATGTTTTTAATTTAGAAGGTGAGATTTTGCTCACATTTCAAGACCACCGAATATGTATGTCCAACCTCTACTTTGGTTTGTACATTACAAATGCGCAGGATATTGTTATATCTGTTTGCCATGGCCAAGTAAATATGTATGAGCCGTCACAATAAAAAATGTTGAAGATCAATATCAGTAGCATTTTTACGGGCAAATGCATCGCAAAGATTACAGCCGGTGCTTCCAATTGTTCTGATATAAGAAAGTTGGCACGAAGATTTCTGCTACCATGGGCATTTGCATACGATGAAAAAACTCATGACTTATTCACGGGATGTCAACTAAGAAGGATTTATAAATGGTCCAATAAATTTTACGATGACGTACTAATTGATTGTTCGTATAGTCCAATAGACACTTCAGATGAGTCTGTGGGTGAAAGCTCCAACAGAGACGAGGAACTACACGAAAATGAACATAATGAAGACGCAGAATATGAAGGGGAAGAATCGATGAAATGGGGACAAGAAAAGTCTTCTACACCAAACTATGCGACATCCCGAAAATCATTTAAAATGCTATGTCCACCACGCTGCGCCAATCTGCTACCCAACAAGTTTCTATACACTGGTTCAAATCACATACGAATTATATCTATAATTAATAGGTTACATCCATACAAATCACCGAGTAATATAGATATATATATATATATATATATATATATATATATATATATATAGCTCCAATGTACCGAGCTAAAAAAAATGCGGGTCGCGTATATTATTAATCGCGAGAAAAAGAAAGGCTTTTGGTGTTAGACGAATACAAAAAGAAATGAGTCAGATAGAAAAAAATACGCAGTTAACATGTATTAATATTAAGGTTTGTAGGGACAATGAGTTGTCACGCCTGTGCGGGACCAGTGATACGTCACCCCAGTTTGAATTGTATCGAACCATGAAATCAAGATCCGTTTTCTCAATGGAATTTGAAGCAACTCTGCCTGGATTCGAAACTTGTTCGATTCTAAACAACCATGAAGTTTCCATATTTGGATTTCATGGAAGCGTAAAAGAAAACTGGTATTTGATTCTAAGAAACTAGTTGCGATGCTTAATGGACACCAATTTAATGACAACTAGAAAGACTAAGGGAGAGGGTATTTATGTGGCAGACACCTTAGAACTTGCTACAATGAATGCACATTACACAATGAACATTTGTGCAGGCCCGTGCTCCCTTATTCGGGTAGCTGTCAAATGGTCAACTAAGTGCAGGCCCGCGCTCCCTTGTTCGGATAACTGTCACGAATCCGTCAAGTGGTCAACGAAGCATCGTGACTATTGTCAATTCGTTGCTGTTAGTAATGTGGTAATGTAGTAAGGTCGTAATACTTATAAGGTAATATAGGTATAAAGTTATATGATAATAAATATATATTATAACTTTATATATATATATATATATATATATATATACAAAAAAATTTGAAAAAAGAACAAAATTATTATTTAAAAAAAAATTCTTACAAAAAAAAAAGCAACTTTGGACTCAAAATAGAGTTACTATCGAGCCACCAGTGATGGAGACCTTCCACCTTCCATATGCCGAGACGACAACAACAAAGACAATTGCCAGCAATATAGATTTGAGGACAAAGCTTCGGAAGGAAGGGGCTATGTTATGAATATAATTCATAACAAGTAAATAAATAAAATAAATATAAATATTAAATAATCAAATATTAATTAGGTTAAATAGTCATTGAGTTAAGTGAAAAAGCACGTCTAAAAGACATGCCCATTCATGAAAGGGCACCTTCTTATGTATATAAATGTGGGTCCTCATTGTAACATTCATCACTTATACATTTTATATATATTAATAAATTATTTTTACAAATACCTGTGTGTATTTTAACATATTAAGTTTTCAAACTATGAGTTTTCTTGCTTCAGCCATAGTTTTTATGCTTCATTTTCTCCACAAGAAGACTAAGAAATACATGCCCCAAGAGGAAAATTTGAATTGCTACTTATACAAAGTGATGAGGAAACATTTTCGTCGAAAGGAGGAAATTTCCCCTCCAAAATCTCTCAAAAAGTGGATCTAGTTCCCAACACTAGGAATTTGCATTAAATGACAGGGAACACATTCTTAAATTTTCTCAATCACTGGAGCTCCAGAATTTGTGCAATAATTTCATAATATCCTATTCATTTATTATCCAATATTGGTCCTCTTGTAGCAGGGAGCAAGTCCCTAAATTATCTCATGCTCCAAATCTTCATAATCTACGCAACATTCTCTTTTTTTTTGCTAAGGCAAGAGCGGATCCTTCTATTCAATTAAAAAAAAAGGGAAATAGTGTACAAAAGGCGACCGCGGTGGTGAGTCCCACCAATATGACAGGCCTACCCCAATTCATGGTCTCAAGACAACAAAGCAAACCCAAGGACTCGAGCCCGTCAAATCAAACAAGCAGTCCAAAACTAACCGTTGGATCTCGTGTTGAAGATCCAGCAGATGAAAAACATATCGGGTGGCCAACAAGCACACCTGTTAACAAAAAAATCGGACTCGATGAACCCAATAGACCATAATCTATAATCATATCGAGTCCGTTTTTGACTTATCCTTCGATCACTTTAACCACCCGAAATCCACCGTTTGCGCACGATCCCGGAGAAGTCATGCGAATAGCTCGAAACATAATCACTGTTGCGGACTCACCAACATGCACGCAAAATCCTGGTTGTAAATTAGCCTCGCTAGATCCAACGGTTAAGGATCATATCGCACAGACTAAAAGCGCCGATAGTTAGCACGCAATGAAGGCGGTAATTCCTCCCCGCCCTTAGCCACGTGTCGCGTGGTGAGTGGAATCGCTCCCGATTGAGAAAAACTGCTTCCGGCTTGATGAGCATGCGATATACCAGAAACCACTTCAAGGGCAATAAAGCTGTTTACAGGAATAAAAGCTGGGGTTTTGCGTTTACTGAGAAAATCTAGGTTTCGACGCATGGGCCAAAGGGAGATGAAGATCCCTCCATCCAGCCATCCCCCTGAGACATCTGGTTTGTCGTTACCTGAGTTAATGAGGCCGACATAGACCTACATCCTAAAAAGGATCTCACTTATGTCATAACACTTCATAATGAAACCAGATCAACTAGACCCCATCTCTGTGGCTCTGTGTCAGCAAATACTGTCTCTTGATTTTTCCTGATGCTGTTGTCAGTCGCTGAGGGCCCTGGATGAGCATCCCTCCTTCAACCTGTCATCCGTTATCTCCTCCCACTAGTAGCATAAATCAACATGCTTGTTTTGAACCCCCTCATTGGCCAGCTAGTCCGCAACTGTGTTGGCTTCCCTACGAACATGCACCAACCTGAGGGTTCTCAGCATTCTTAGGTGCGCTTGGATTCTTTGGTAGACTTGTAGAAGCCTCCAGTGTTCTGAGATTTTCTCAGGAGCAGCACCAACATTTATCCTCTTCACTGAGTTAATGACTAATTCTGAATCTGCCTCAATGATGACATTTTGAATGTTGTACTTGAGCAGTATTTCCAGGCATAATTCCATCGCCATGAGCTCAGCCATATTGTTGGTTGCTTTGCCTAGATAGCTGTGGAAGATGACTTGTATGTTTCCTTCCTCATCCCTCAAGACCCCTCCATAACCAGCTTCTCCCGGATTCCCTTTTGAAGCCCCGTCTATGTTGAATTTTAAAAAGCCATGAGAAGGGGGTTGCCAAGAAGACTTTTCTGCTAAGGTTTTCTTGATAATCTGCATAGAACCGTGAGGGTGAATAACCCTAAGCTCTAACTTCTCCAATATTCTGGCCTCTATTTGTGCAATGGGTTTACCCGTAGCTACACCTCCCAGGATATGAACGATTTCTTTGAGTTGTTTAAGGACTAGCTTGAGGATGTTGCTCACCGGACTCGCTTTCTCCTTGAAAATATTGTTGTTGCGCTCCTTCCAGACATTCCAGATTAGGAATCCTGGGGTCAACATCTAGGCGGAGTTTATGATCTCATTATCCGAGAAATTTTTCCTCCAATTCTTCAAAGTAGTGATGATGTCATTAACATCTCTATCTGTCTACTCAAAGACTTTTCCAACCCAATTCCAAAGTGTTGTGGTGAAAGTGCAACTATTCAGGAGATGATTTGTAGTTTCTTCCTGTTGTCTACATAAGTGACATCTTGAGGGGCCAACAAAGCCTCTTTTTCTAAGATTATCCCATGTCAGAATCTTTCCCTGGTGAACCAGCCACTTGAACAATTTGACTTTCATCCAATGAGGATTTTCCCAGATTTATTTCCACGTCTTATTTGTGTTTGAAAGGTTCAACCCTACATCTATCCTTTTGGCCTCCTTGAGGTTGAAGAGACCTGCCTTGTTATTTCCCCATCTTAATTGATCATTCAAGTTTGAGTTTAATATTTGTCTCTTGTCTAAAAAACCTTTAAGGGCTACAACTTGAGTATGTAGCATGCCCATTCCTCTGTAATCTGGATGTTTCCATGTTCTCCATTTTCCATTGTTCCTTGATTGGTCCCAGTAGTCACTTACCCACCTTAATCCTTTGTTGATGGTATCAGTGTGAATGTCTGCTAATTCTTCACTTCGGAGATTGTCCTCCTGCTGCCAATTATCCTCCCAGAACCAAGCCAGGTTTCCATTTTTGATCTCCTAGAAACTATGATTTTCGACTAGGGCCATGTTCTCCCATGCCCTATTCCAAATTGCAGAACCTTTTACTTGTCCTATCATTCTGATTAGATTCTTCTCTTGCCATTCACTAGCATATTTTTGCTTCCAAAGTTTTGCCCAGGGGGCTTGTATTTCTTTTAGCCATCTCCACTAGATTTTGGCACCAAGAACTCTATTAAGAATTCCTGGGTCATGAAGACCCAAGCCACCATGGGACTTAGGTTTGCACACTCTGTCCCATGCCACCAGGGCCCATTTCTTCTTTTCTTCACCTTTCCCCCATAGAAAGTCTCTCTGAATGTTTCTTATATTAGTAGTTACACTGGTTGGTGCTGGAATGGCAGATAGCATATCGATAGGGATACTTTGGAGGACAGCCTTAATGAGAATTAGTCTCCCTGCTAGATTTAGTGCTCTATTTGTCCATTTGTTGATCTTTTCTTTTAGCTTATTAAGTACAGGCTCCCAGATATCTTTGTGAAGCGGTTTGTCAGTGAGAGGAACTCCCAGGTACTTCGTAGGCAGTGACTCCCTTTGAAAGCCCAAAATTTTGGAAATATTTCTTTGTATTGAAATATCAGTATTGAAAAAGAAAATCTTTGATTTAGTAAGACTTACCTCTGAGCCTGCTGCCCTAGCAAACTCACTCAGAATCTGTTTGAATGCTTTGTCTTCCTTGACAGTGGGTGTTCCTTGAAGCATGGTATCATCCACAAATCGCTAATGTGTCACTGTGTCCCCACCTTGAGTGAGTCTCGGACCCTGAATTCTCCCTTCCTCCTTAGCAGCTCTGATAGCTCTCCCTAACCCTTCCATCATTAGAATGAAAAGGAAAGGAGAAAGAGGATCTCCTTCCTGAGACCCCTAGAAGGCTTGAAAGTTCCTGAAGGAGAGCCATTGAGAAGAATTGAACAGCTGGCTGTGGTAACTAGCGCCATAACCCATTTAATCTAGTTGTGATCAAAGCCATAGGCTTTTAATATTTCTCTTATGTACGACCAACTAGGCTTGTCATAGGCCTTAGCTATGTCTAGCTACATAATCATTCCTGCCTGTTTGTTGGTAATGAGTGAATGAACCATTTCATGAGCTTGAATTATATTATCTAAAATTTGTCTTCCTTCCACATAGCCCGTTTGCTCCTCTGACACTAGGGTTGGGAGGAGAGGTTTGAGACAGTTGGCAATGACTTTGGATATAATTTTGTATATCACATTGCATAATGCTATAGGTCTAAATCTGTCTGGAGAGGTGGCCTTTTCCTGTTTGGGGATTAAGGCTATGAAAGATTCATTGAGTGCCTTTAAGACTGTCTTAAATCTTCGAGAGTCTTCCACTACCTCCAGGATGTCCTGTTTCACTATCCTCCAACAAGATTTGAAAAAATCTACATTAAAGCCATCTGGGCCTGGTGCTTTCCCATTTTGCATCTCTTTCACAACTTCCTCTATTTCTTCCTTTGTTACTGGTCTGTTGAGGTTGAAATTATCTTCTCTAGTAACCAATTTAGAGATGTACTGAGTAAATCTTTTCGTGGACTGGTATCTGTCTTCCGAGGTTTCCTCAGCAATTTTTTGAAAATGCTGGAGTAGAACCTTCTCCATCTCTTCATGAGTGTTTCTCTCTATTCCATGCTTGTATGTAAGTTTCACAATTCTATTGTTGTTTCTGTGAGCTATGGTGGATCTGTGGAAGAATTTGGTGTTTCTCTCCCCTTCTTTAATCCATTGTACTCTAATTTCTGTCTCCAGAATATTTCCTCTTGAAGACATCTGTTGTCCCACTCCTACTGGAGTGACTCTGCCATCTCTTTCCTTTCTTCTGTATCTCCTCCAGTGATAAGAATCTAGTTTATTTCCTTTAGTTTCTTTTCCACATCTTCCTTAGCTTTGAATATGTTACCAAATTCTTTTTTATTCCACTCTTTGAGTCTGCCTTTAATGTGTTTGAGCCTGCTATGTAGAAGGAACATTTTTGTACCTTGAAGGTGAAGCTCTTCCTTCCACCATTCTTTAATGTTTTTGAGGAAATCTGAATGTGTGAGCCAAGCGTTCTCAAATCTGAAGGGGTTGTTCCTTGGCTTTCCAAAGAGGGAAGCTTCCAATTGGATAGGCCAGTGATTTGAACCTCCAAAAGGTAGAATGAGTGCAGTGATGTTGCCTCCCCTGAGAAGAAGTTCCTCTGAAACAATAAATATGTCTAGTTTTGAGGCTACTTGGGTAGGTCCCCCTCTTTTGTTATTCCAAGTGAAGATTCCATTGCTTGTTTCCATATCAACCAATTTCATATTGGTGATGAAGTTCTGGAAGGCAACTGAGTCTCTACCAAGTGTTCTAGTTCCTCCTTTCTTCTCCATTAGTGATTTTGTTATGTTAAAATCACCTCCAAGTATCCAGGGTAGAGTTGGGTATCTCTTCTTCATATCCTCCAGTGTTGTGAGGAGTCGAAGTTTGTCCTCCACTGGCTGCGGACCATAGACATTGGTGATCATGTAACATTGTGTGTCACCCACCAGTTGGAAAATCAGTGAAAGGTGATGTCTAGATGCCTTCGCATCAATCACACCAAATTTTTGTGGATCCCATAGAGTGAGAATGCCACCAGCAGATTTATTTGCCTTAACTTCAAGGTATTCATATCTATTTAACCATTTGCTATGTTTTTTGTGGATCCTCTCCACAGAGCATTTTGTTTCCTGTATGAATACTATGTCAGGTTTTTCCTCTTTGATCCCTTTACCTATATTCCTCTGTTTTCTTCTACTCCCTAGTCATCTAATGTTCTAGGTTGTGATTTTCATTGAGGTGGGGTTTTAAAGGAGTAACTAGAAAGGTCTTTCATCCTTCCTAAGTCAATCATGAGTTTTCCACACTCCAGTAGTAGTTATTTCTGTCTTTTTCTTCCCCTCCTCTTGCCTGGATTCTTTGTTAGTTTTCCTGTTATTAATCCTATTGAGGAAGTCCCTTTGTTTTCCTGGTTGTCATGTCCTCTTTTGACTCCTGTAGCTATTTGATGTGACTTGTTAAGGAATATATGTTGGACCTTGTCCACATCCTCCTGAGGGATGGAGTTTATTCCCAGGTTCCCTCCCTGTTCTAGAAACTTTTCCAGCTCTAGGTTTTCCCTTTCTAGGATCTCCTGTAAGTCTTGATCCTCTGTGCCACTTTCACTTTGAGACATTTCCTGGTCTTTTTCTATTTCCATGGTACTCAAAGGATCCATTGTGTGTTCGTTCTGTTCCTAAGTGAACTCCATGCTGGTCCCTCTTCCTTTCCCTCTTGTTGTCTTCTTCTCTGTACTCTCTTGATCCCCTCCATCTGCCTCTTTTTCTCCTAAGATCTCAAACTTATTGTAACTTTTTGTTTTATTATTCCCAATAGGGTTCTTTTGTGTTTTCCTTCCCCCTCCTTTTCCTCTTCCTTCTACTTTGGTGAAACCTGTCTGGTCTTTCCCTTTGCTAGTATTTAGGTTTTCCTCCCTTCTATTAAGAGGACAGTCTCTGGATAGGTGCCCATGCTCATGACACTTGTGACATTTGAATGGGATATGTTCATAGTCAACTGTTTGAACCCATTCCTCGTCGTAGACTTCTAGGATGACCTCATCTGGAAGGGCTCCTGATAGGTCCATCTCCACACATATACGGGCAGAGGATGTATATTTTCCCCGTAGAGTTGCCTCTGAGGATTTTAAGAAATGACCTAATTTATTGCATATAGCTTTTAAAGACGTTGGCATCCAATAATCTAAAGTCAAGGAGTATAGTCTAATCCATACCGGTACCGAAGTGAAGGTTTCTCGTTCTGGCATGAAGTTCATTGTCCATGGTCGCATATAGAGACCAGTAGCTGCAAAGAAGTATGGCCCTCCTTCAAAAATCTTGTCTCTGTCTTCCATGTTCGTAAACACCACAATAAAAAAAACTATGGATCCAAGATGCATATTTAACTCCCCCTTTGGTTTCCAGTTGTATTTTATCCAAGTGTACAAAGCTTTCTCTAATGGCCAGATTCCCATAGATTTGCATATGATGGCATAGTTTGCCATGTGATCCCTGTGCGCTTACAGAGCTGGATCATTCAGAATAACCCGAGGTTTAGTTATAGTTTTAGGTTTACAAGGCCCCATCTTGGCTCTGTTCTTTGATCCCTGACCTCTGTCTTCCTCTTTTTCCTCCTGACATTCTTCTTCGTGGGCCCCTTGATCTGCATGGGTTTTGCTGCCTTCCGCCTTCTGAGTTTCAGTGTTTTTTGTCTTAATCTCCAAGAGTTGTGTAGGTTTGTTATTTTTCCCTCCTCTTTCTCTGTTTGCTACCATATTACTGTAGGAGGGAGTAGAGCTCCCTCCTCCCTGTGTCTCCATGGGTGCCTGTTGCCCTCCTTCCCTCACTTAATGAAACCCTAGCACCAACAGCTAGTGTTGGTCTTCATCCGTGTCCAAAAATTGTATTTCATCAATCTGCGCAACATTCCCACAATAATCTACAAAACAAAATAATATTAGGCACAAATATGCAATTATCTATAATAATGAACACATTATAACTCAAAATAAGCCATCAAATGCAAAAAGAGAGGTTTAATGTGCTTAAGGATGGTCAGATGGGCCTTAAATTGGATCTAATTTGGAGGCCCATCATACCCCCCTACTGAAAATGTTGTTCATCCTTTGAGCAACTTAGTGACCTAATCGTGCCTGATCCATGGCCCTGGTGGCCTCCCTGATCTATCTTGTAGTTGTCCAACACTTTCCAATAGCAACTTTTTGCCTTCCTGCAGCAAGGAAAATTCTTCTTTTAGTTGTTTGGTCATGGCTCCCCTGGTGCTTGGCTTCTTCTGAGAGGCTTGGGGCTCCTTTCTTTTGGCTTGGAGGGATGTTATCTCTTTAGTTTGCTTCTTATTCTCCTTTTATCTTTTGTTCTAATTTTTTCACGCACTTTTATTCTATTTCAACCTTTTCTTTTTTCTTTGCCACCCTCTTCTTCTTCTACAAAGCCATCCATGTCTATCTCTTCAAGTTCATAAAATATTCTCTATCCATGTCAACAAAATTTGTCCATGTGCTCTCAAGGTTTGTGCAAGGGAACCCTACCTCCAATTATCAATTTCAGAGCACTTAGGATTTCAACTTATGGCAAGAGGAGGAGTGCTTCATGTTGACAAGTGAGGTGAAAAATGGTATGACAATTTCAAAACAAGTTTATTCTCCCATCATAATGCTTATCCTCACAAGAAAACTCCACCCTTCAAATTTTTTGTTCTCAGGGTTTCACTATAGGATGTTTTGTGGAAGAATTTTGTAAAAAATCACAGACTTTTTGGTTTGTAGGAGGTGAAGAGGATCAAGTAATTACACCTTCCTTGCAGACTCCTTCAAAATTCTAAGGTTTTGTGGCCAATAATGCTCAATATAGGGCCCTTTTTTCCTCTTGGGACATTCCTGTAGCATGCAAATGTTCTCCTGTAGCACCTACTTAGTCTCTCCTGTAGCAACTCTATTTCTCTTGTAGCAAATATACTCGATCCTGTAGCATTTGCAAATCAACTCTTTATCTCTTCTATAACACCCTAAGTAGCCCCTGGTAACATATAGCTCGACCTTTGATTCCTTAATGATCCATATTGTATCATTATATTGTTTTTCATCCATCTCGATGCATTTAGAGTGGAAAAATGGGAGGAATAAGCTCATGGGACCATTTTAACCGGTGGAGTCGGTTTGGAAAAACAGATCTGAAACCGTCCAAGAGTATTTTGAGGCATCAAACAACTTTTTTTAGGGGTAAAACTTTGCCATTTTAATGTAGCACCATTTCATTTTATTCTACACACAAAAATGTTTCCAATGACGTAAGAAGCGTGTCAATTTGAGTCCATATGCAAAATTTATGACACTCAAAAGTTGACCTTCCTGTTTTCACACCTATAGTTCGGGAGGATGTCGCGTCAGCCCCCATTATTCATATAAAAGGGGCTAGCCACATTATTATGATGTAAAAGACTCTATAAGAGTCTATATTGTAACTTTTGTTAAGAGTTGATGTAGTCAAACTTAACCACCAGTAGCCTATCAAGCTATGTTATAACTAGGCCACTAGAAGGAAGAAGCATTCCATTCTTTCGAGAGAATTTTTTTCCATAGTTGAGAAAAGATAGCCAAGAGAGATAGGAGGTAGAGCACACAAAGAGGATTTGTACACTGTGGCATCCCACGGACCACGAGCATTACATTTTTGTGCTTGCAACCATATTTCCAAACAGAGAAAGAGAGCGAAGAAACCTCATCTTCTAGATGGGTTTTCTCCCGAAAGGGTTTCCCATAGAGCATATATTATGTCTTATGTGTCTGTGAGAGAGCTTATTTTTTCGTTCTCTACTTTTCTGCATAATTTCCATTCACATGCATGCACTAATTACAGTAAAATCTACAGATCTATAAATTAAATAAAACTGTAACGATGTAGAATTTCAGATTTTTAATTTAATATTGTCAGATTTATTATGACAAACTATCCAGTGGAATATCCATGGTAGTTTACAGATCATTTGGTATCATATCAGGTTTCTTTGGGTATTTAGTGGAGATTGTAGGGATCTAGATCTACGGGGCAGAAAATCATAAAACCCTAATCATGGTTGATGAACTGTAAACCAACCTCATGATGTTGCGGAGGTGAGGTTCACGCGGTTGGAACAATAAGTCACAAATATCAATTGTAATGTAAGTCTCCTCATGGTGGATTTGAATAGAATGATGGGTATATTTGGAGAAGATGGCATCTTGAATGCAAAGGACAAATAAGAATGGGGATCAGAGGATCGGGGAGAAACAAAGAACCAGTCGAAGAAAGGACCTGAAAAAGATCAACCTAGTTCGAGTGTCATGAAAAATCACAGTCCTTGTTTAAAATGGAAGAAAAATTTGACATCAATTCATACCACGATGAGATCAACACTCTGAAGTTGAATCATTGGTTGTAACAACTGGAAGTTTATTTCAGTGTCCATCAGATTGAGGAAGGGCAAAAGATCTCATTCATGCGGCTGAAATTGGATGACCATGCACTAACTTGGTGGGAGAGCCACACGGAAACCCTAAGGTTGGAGGGAGAACCTCCAGTGACTAAGTGGGAAGATGTAAAAACCCAAGTCAGTTTTATCGCATTGGGTATGTGGAGGACCAGTGGCATTACTTCAGGCAAAAGTCATGCCAAAGCGTGTAGGAGTATACCACACAATTCAGGGAGATAGATATAGTGTTGGGTATCTCTCCGAAGAACCTAAATGTACTCCTCAAGTATTTTGGGGGTTTGTACCACCATCTGCGTGAAGAAGTGATGTTGTTCAAGCCCAAATTGGTGAACGAGGCTTGTGTATAGGCACAATACCTGGAGAACATAGGCCTAAAGACAGCGCAATCAAGTGGATCGAAGCAGAAGGAAGAACAAGACAATTTTAAGGAGGGGAAGAAGAAGTAAAAAGGGGGAAAAGATAAGAAGATGACGACCATAACAAAATAGTGCAAATATCCTAGAAACCACTACAACATCGATGGCCATAAGAGGAAAAATGCTATAAGTTGCATCTAAAGCTAAACCCAAAGAACAAGAAGAAAGATAACAAGAAGAAGAACCACATGGCCACTAATTCGAGCAACCAAGTTGAAAGCAACTCGGATTTGGATGAGAATATCGTCTGCATGTCAGTATAGAAGGATCTGAATCTGAGGATATTTTTGCAATAGGAAGAGAAAGAAATGACCAAACTCTTCCATATAAAGATACATGTCAAAAATACAAATTGATGCTCTATTTGACTTAGGATCCTACACAAATCTCATTGCAGCAGAGTTGGTCAAGAAGTTGGGGTTGGAAGTTCGTGATCATCCAAACCCATATCCATTGGGATGGGTAAATAAGGATGCAGAGTTGAAGGTAACAAAACAGTGTAAAATTAGATTTGCTATCAGTGTTGATTTTATTGATGAATTAGATCTAGATGTGGTTCCCCTTGATGTATGTGGAGTCGTGTTTGGGAGTCCATACATGTACATGTGTGATTCAATATTCATGAGGAGATCCAACCAATATCGGCTCATCAAGGATGGAAAATCATTCATCATTAACGTGCACAAAGGAAAGTCAGAAATTTCACTGATGAGTGCCAACCAAGCCAATAAATTGATCTGTTCAAGCAAGAAGTACATTTTGTTGTTTTTAAGAGAAACTCAGTCTGCAGAGGAGTCAATAAGATGCAAAGCATCCCTAGATGGATGTACTAAGAAACATAAACAACAATTGGAGGAATTGTTACAGGCATACAAGGATGTGTTTTGAGAGCCAAAAGGGCTACCACCTAAGAGAGAAGTGGATCATGAGATCCAGTTATTGCCAAACTCCCCATTGTTGAATATTGGGTCGCACAAGTAGTATGTTATAAAAGCAAGTGAGATGAAGAAATAGTTGCAACAACTATTGGAACAGGGTGTCATTCGACTGGGTACATCACCATGTGGGTCACCCATCATCATTGTGCCAAAGAAGGATGGGACTTGGCAGATGTGTATAGATTACACGACATTGAACAAAATCACGCTCAAAAACATATAACCCCCTGCCTAGGATAGATGACCTGTTGGATTTGTTGCAGCAAGAAAATTACTTCACCAAGTTGGACTTGAAGTCTGGATATCACTAGGTTCGAGTCAAAGAAGAAGATACCGAGAAGACAACCTTCAAAACTAGGCAAGGTTTGTATGAGTGGTTAGTCATGTCATTTGGCCTATGTAATGCACCAACTACATTTATGAGATTAGTGAACGAAATACTACGCCATTTTATAGATTCATTTGTTATTGTCTATTTGGATGATTTACTAGTATATAATGCTACATGGGAGGAGCATATTTCACATCTGACACAAGTGCTGGAAACATTGAATAAGCACCAGCTTCTAGAAAATATCAAGAAATGTGAGTTTGCATAGCAGTCCTTGGTGTATCTGGGATATGTGATCGGTGGAGGAGAGATGAAGATAGATACTTCCAAGATAGAGGCCATCGTGAAATGGTTGGTGCCTACTAATGTCTTTGAGATTAGGAGTTTGATTGGGGTAGCACAGTACTTGAGGAAATTCATAGCCTCATTTTCAGTAGTAACAACATCACTCCACGCCATAACAACAAGTGGTAAGAGTTTCCATTGGGGAAAAGGTTAGCAGACGAATTTTGAGGAGTTAAAGAGGAAGATCAATCAAGCACCAGTTTTGGCATTACCAAACTTGTATTGGCCCTTTGAAGTGGAGAAAGATGCAAGTGGGTATGCTATGGGAGCTTCTTGGTGTAGGGAAGAAGGCTTGTACGCTACCATTCTGAAGTATTTCATGGGGCAGCCCTTAACTACCCTACCTACGACAAGGAGCTTTATTCCATGGTGAAAATTGTGAAGAAGTGGAAGCATTATCTGATGGGAAATGAGACAGTAATCCACACAGATCACCAACCGCTATAGTAGTTGCAGACCCAAAGTAAGCTACAATAGACCAGGCATTACAAGTGCATGGGGTTTTTACAACAGTTTCATTTGGTGATCAAGTATAAGAAGGGAAACACATAAAAGTTGGCTAACATGTTTTCAAGGCCACCCACATCAAAGATTACAACTTTGGGGACTCTTATTCACATGGAGCCATTAACCCATGATGCATAAAAAGAAGCATATTCAGAGGATGAGGACTTCAAGGGGGTGTATCAGTAGTTGCAGAGTCAGACTCATGTGCATGATGGAGGTAACACCATTGAATACCATCTCTAGGATGGTAAACTCTACAGGCTGGATAAGCTATGCTGTTCCTAAAGGTGAGAAATTAAAACTGATTAGATAGGCTCACACCTTTAAGGTTGCAGTGAACTTTGGCGTAGGAAAGATCGTGGCTAACTTGCATAGGTATGTGTATTGGCCCAAGATGCAAGCGCAGGTAGTTAGGTTCATATAAGGATGCATACTTTGCTGTACCAACAAGCCTAATAAGAAGAAGTAGGGTCTATATCATCCCTTACATGTACCTATTCATCCTTGGGAAAACATTTTCGTGGACTTTGTTGGCGATTTACCGACAACCAAGAAGGGACATGACTACCTGTTCATGGTAGTTGATAGGTTCAGCAAGATGTGTGTTCTAATGTGTTGTAAAAAGACCACCAGTAGGCAAGAAGCAATAAAATTGTTCTTTGGATAGGTTTGGGTGCACTTTGAGATACCAGTGAGCATTATTTCAAACAAGGATACAAGATTTCTTAGTGCATTCTAGACTAAATTATGGGAGAAGATGGACACAATTTTGAAGTGATCTGCAAAATTCCATACGCAAACAGATGGGCAGACAAAATTAGTCAACAAGACTCTGGTGCAGCTTATAAGGGGATACAACCAAAAGCATTTGAAGACCTTAGATGAAAATATAGTATATATAAAACATTTTTATAACAGAGCAGTCCACACTTCTACAGAAAAGTCCCCATTTGAAACTTGTTTTGGATATTTGCTACCTTCACCTTTGGGTTTTGCATATGGGCAACAAGGAGGAGTGAGGGAAGGTCTTACAAGAGATGCTTTGAGGGTTGAAAAAATTATAGAAAAGATCAGGTAGATGCATCTACAAGTACAAGAAACATTACAGAAGTCACAAGAAAAGTATAAGGCTAGGCATGATCAACATAGAGTAAAGAAATCGTTCAAGGTGGGAAAATCAACAAGGAGAGGTTGAGATACAATTCAACAAGGAGAGGTTGGAGGGATCTGGTAGGAAAATCAAGGCTCTAAGGTATGGTCCCTTTGAGATACTGGAAAGGGTGGGTGATAATGCTTATTAACTCAGTTTACCACCATATATGTGCATTTACTAAGTTGTGAATGTAGAGAATTTGAAACTCTATGAGCGTTTCATGCTAGATCACGAAGAGGAACACGTCCTACTTCTATAGAGGATTTAACACCAGATGCTCAAGTAGAGTTTACAGAAGATATAGTTTGCAGAGGAGGTCCAAAACTACAAGACATGGGCAGTATGACTTGTGGCAGATTGGGTTGAAGGCATAACTTCCAGGCAAAGCTAAATGGTACACCAGAGAGAAGGTGGAGGAAAAATTTCCTCACCTCATTCAATAGAAGCTTTTGGGGACCAAAAGCCTCCCAAAATGGAGAGGCATGATATGGATTGCATCATTATATTGTTTGTCATCCATTTCGATGCATTTAAAGTGGAAAAATTGGAGGAATAAACTCATGGGACTGTCTTTATGCCAGGACCCAGTTTAGAAAAATGGGGTTTGAAACCTTCCAGGAGCATTTTGAGGCATCAAACCATGTTTTTGTAGAAAATCATGTAGATTCACAAGCTAATGCAATTTGCTAAAGCAAGAGACAAGAATCTATTTTTACTCTTCATAGTGGAAGCCCATAAACATTCGAGCAAACAACAATCAATAGAGGAAGAGAATTAAAGGCACATAACACAATAAATATCCGGAGAAAGCCACAACTCAAAACCCCACTATCTGTTTTGTATTAGTTTGGAAAATCAAGATGAAATTACAATGTTTGTTCTGTCTAGAACAATCCAAACACTCAACAAATTCAATCTCCAACTCATAATCAAGCTCAAGGCCAAAGCTTAGCCTCTTCACAAGATCTCGAAGTCTTTATTCCAATGTGTAATTGCTATGAAGGATATCTTGTATTTAAAGGGAAATAAAGCCTCTAAAAAATGTGCAATAACTTAAGGATTAGTTCCTGATTGCATGCACTATCAGTGCAACTCACACAATCTAAAACAAATAGTACACTGTCCTCACTCTAGTTTCAACTGGGTCTTTCTCAGAATCGACATGCATGAGCTTCTGATGAGTAAATATTTAGTTAACTAGAGTAGCACTCGTGGAGTTCATTAGTGTCACCACTAACTGTTAACTCACTATTAGTTCTCTCAATCAGTTTGATAACTTATTTAACTGAATTGATTCATGAAACTGAGTCTTATATTTTACAACTCACAATTGCTCTCACTGGACTCCTACAAAGTAGGTAGAACATATACATGACTTCCCACTTGAATTTCCTAAGTTAAGTAAGTTTAATAAACTTAATTTAACTATTTTAAGTTGCTATGAGAATAGAATTCGAATTTAATTCATATTTTAATTCAAGGACAATTAAACTGGAATTTCTTGTTGCCATTTCTCAACACTCCCTCTCAACAAGAAAGGGATTATAACCTACCCTGATCTTGGCTCTGTAAAATTCGAATTTACAACTTGACAATGCCTTTGTCAAGATGTCAACATCTTGGTCCTCCGTGGGAATGTAATATAACAACATGATCCACCTCAATACACAATCTCTGAGATGATGATACCGAATATCAATATGCATGGACCGATCACGAAAGACTGGATTTTCAAAGAATTTGATACGACTTTGATTATCACAATAAATCACTGTTAGATTCATCTGTTGACCAAACAAACCAACTAAGATCTTCCTCTTCGAGATAGCCTCACATGCTACCTAACTTGCAGCCATGTACTCTGCCTTTGTCAAACTGAGTGCAATTGATCTCTTTTTCCTGTTGTACCAAGAAACTGTCGCTGACCCAATACTAAAGATCCCTCCTGATGTGCTCTTCCTGTCGGATGGACTCCATGCCCGATATGTGTCGGTGAAGCCTTAAAGCTTCACTCCCTATGTCTGTCTATATCATAACCCAAATTGAGGAGTGCCTATGAGGTATCTCAATACATGCTTTACCGCCTTCCAATACAGCTTCGTAGGCCCAACCATCACTTAACTAAGCTAGTTAACTGCATATCACATATCCGATCATGTGTTCACCAAGTTCATGGGTGAACCCACAAGCTGCATGTAAACAATAGCTTCCACTGCTTCCCTGAAGTAGCATCCTCCTTCCTCTCATTACCAACTAGAGGAGTTTCCATGGGTTTACTGCTCTCCATGCGGAATCTCTTGAGTACCTCATTGGCATACTTGCCCTGAGATAAAAACAACTTCTCATCTCACTGCCATACCTCCATGATAAGAAAGTAATGCATGAGCCCCATGTCCTTCATCTCAAACTCTCTTGCAAGGTCCTCCTTGCAATATTTGATGAGCTTCTCATCAGTTGTAAGTTTAAGATCATCTACATAAAGTACAATTATTAACAACTTACCTTCCACAACTATGTGATACAGATTTGCATCTGTTTCACTCTTCGTGAAGCCAACCTAGTGAAGTAGCTATCTATCCTGGTGTACCAAGCACGGGGTGCTTGCTTCAGCCCATACAAAGCTCTCTTGAGTCACCACACATGCGACTCACGGTCCAAGGTTTCAAAACCTTCAGGCTACTCTATGAACACCTCTTCCTAATTCATGCCATTGAGGAAGGCAGTCTTCACATCCATCTGATGGATATTCCAACCCATATGTGTTGATAGTGCCAAAATAGATCTCATTAACGAGTACCTTGCAACATGAGGAAAGGTATCATCATATTCAATCCCCTATACCTATGAAAATCCACAAGCCACAAATCTAGCCTTATGCTTCTCCACGCTACCATCTGCAACTTTCTTTACCTTGTAAAGCCAACGGGAACTCACAACTGACTTGGCATCCAGTCTCGACACCACATCCCAAACATTGTTTCGAACTATGGAGTCATATTCCTCCACCATCGCATCAACCCAAACCGACTGTTGCAATGCTTCTTGAAAGGAAGATAATTTTGTCACAACACATGCACCCATAAGTGCCATGTATCCAATGTACCTCTCTAGTGACCTCCTCTGTCTACGCTGAGAAGAGGGTGCTCCGACATTCTCCCATGCATCATCCAACAATCTGTCAGCCTCTCTAGTGCGCTTTCTTCACTCTTTGGAAGACTCTTCCGGAGTGGATGTCTCCACTCTCTGAACCTATGCATGTGGATTTTCCACATCAATCTGAGGCCCCTCAACCTTAGGAGCTAAAAGCTCCTCATCCACATGTAGCTCAAGCTCCCTCTCAAGGGATACTCGCATGGCCTTCTTCTCATCGAACCTGATATCCCTGCAAACCACTGTCATCTGACTGGTCAGCATGTACACCCGATAGCTGTGGGGAGTATCAGTGTACCCCACAAAGATCCCTAACTCTATTTTTGGCTCAAGCTTCTTCCGTGCATCTTTTGTCACATGGCAGTAAACCGATGACCCAAAAATCTTGAAGAGACCAACATCTGGCCTCTTACCGGAATAAGCCTCCTTTGGTGTCTTCATCTCAAGTATCCAATGTGGGCTACGATTCTAGACATAAACCATTGTGCTGCGCACCTCAACCCGCAAGTGTAGTGGTAGGCCTGATCATACAACATCACCCTTGCTGCCCCTACTATGCTCTTGTTCTTCCTCTCGACAACCCCATCCCGTTGAGGGTTATGGTTTTCTGTCAACTCTCGTTTAATCCCTTCTGCTGCACAGAAGTTCTTAAACTCATTGGAGACATACTCACCACCGTTATCACTTTGTATAGCTATAGCCTTCTTACCAGACTCTTTCTCTACCAATGCTTTGAACTCACAAAACTTTGTGAAAGTTTGATCCTTTTTCTGGATAAAAAATACCTAGTATTTACGAGAATAGCCATAAAAAAATATAACATAATGCATGTGTTTGGCCGTGGATGCTGTCGAGAATGGTCCACACACATATGAATGGACTCTATTTGGAATAGACTCTGGTTGACTGTCTCTGTCTCCAAAGGAAGATTTGGTGTATTTTCCCAAAGTACAACCCTTGCATGTATCAACTTGTTCAAGCGTACCTTTGGGAATACTGGCAAAGATTTGCTGCAATATCTTCAAAGCCCCATGATGCAAGTGGCCCAATCGCCTGTGCGACAACTTGCCAATGTCTCAGTTCAACATCTTTTCCAAATTTGAACTCAAAGCAACACAATCCTCTACCTCTATCTTATAGAGATTCTAAACTCGAATCCCTATCTTCTTTACTTGACCCGTGGCTATGTGTCGAAGGAACGCCTTTCCTTTTGAAAAGATCACATCATAGCCTCTATCCTCAAGCATGGAAACAGATACCAAGTTCTTCGTCAGTTTGGGTACATGCATAATATTCTTCAAGGTGAGTGGAGTTGCATGCTCCCTCTGGAAAGCAATAGTGCCCACACCAATAAAATTATACTTACCATCATGACCCATCTCGGTATGCATCTTGAGATCTTTCTCCTCCAGTTCACTGAATAACTCTTTGTCACTAGTCATGTGGAAAGAAGCTCCACTGTCTAAGTACAAGACACTTCCCATCATTGAAGACACCATGCATGCAATGAGGGAAAAGTCCAATTCAAATTGGGAGGCCAAAGCCTCACTCACCACTCCTCCTAAGGACTTCTCCTTGGACTTCTTCAACGGACAATTTCTAACAAAGTGATCCATCTTGTGACAATGAAAGCATTTAAGTTTCATCATGTCCTTTTTCTTACCTCCATGATAAGAATCTGATTTGGAATGGGAAATTTTACCTTTCCCCTTCCTCACCTTAATCGCTAAGGCACAGTTCTCTTCATCATCGGTCTTTGATGAAGATCCATCCTAGTGTTCCTCCTGATCTCATCCTGCATCAAATCCGACCATAGTCATTCCCAATCTGGCAGCTTCTCCTGACCATTGACAGAGTCCTGATAACTATGCCAACTCTTTGGGAGTCCAAGAAGAGAGAGGATTACCATATCCTCGTCGAAAAAAGTGATTCCAACAATTCCAAGTTCATCTCGAAATTGAGTGAACTTGTTTAAGTACTTTGGAATTGTCTCGCCTTTCTCCATCTTGATTTTAAGAAGTTTATCCTTCAGTGCCAACTTCTTTTGATCATTGCTATTATGATACAAGTCCGTCAATGTTTTCCACATAGAATACATGGTTTCCTATCCATGGAGACTCAAGACAATATGATATTGAACTCCCTCAAGGATTATCCACCTTGACTTCACCAAACACTTCTTCCAATCGACCAAGTTCTGTGCATCAGTAGCTGTTGGCTTAGGAATTGCTTTTTCAACAAATTCCTTCAAGCCATTATCCTCTAGCACAACCTCCATCCTATCCCTCCAGGCTATGAAATTCAAGCTGCCTTCCAAGGCATACTCAAGCCTCAACCCATGGAACGCCATCTATGGATCCTGAAGTATATATGCAAATTCGACTTTCACTTGTAACCCACAACTCAAAACTTTGGAATCTCCTCTAGAGAGCTAATTTCAAATCAACGATATCTCCCTCATCAGAACTCCGATTCGATCGATTTTTTTTTTTTGGAGTATATTTTCCCAAGGAATCCAGATATGTAATTTGTTTCTAAAAAATTTGCACAGAATTTCTTAGATCTTCTTTGTAAAGTTTCGGACAAAAAAACAATCTTGCTTCGATACCATGTAGAAAATATTGTAGATTCATAAGCGAATGCAATTTGCTAAAGCAAGAGACAAGAATCTACTTCTACTCTTTAGATCGGAAGCCCATAAACATTGAGCAAACAATAATCAATAGAGGAAGAGAATCAGGGACATAACACAATAAATATCCGGGGAAATCCACAACTCAAAACCCCACTATCTGTTTTGTATTAATATGGAAAATCAAGATGAAACTACAATGCTTGTTCTCTCTAGAACAATCCCAACACTCAACAAATTCAATCTCCAACTCATAAGCAAGCTCAAGGCCAAAGCTTAGCCTCTTCACAAGCTCCCCAAGTCTTTATTCAAATGTGTAATTCTTACGAAGTATAGCTTGTATTTAAAGGGAAATAAAGCCTCTCAAAACTGCGGAAGCCCTTAAGGATCAGTTCCTGATTGCATGCACTATCAGTGCAACTCAGAAAAATCTAAAACAAATAGTACACTGTCCCTACACTCTAGTCTCAACTGGATCTTTCTCATAATCGACATGCATGAGTTTCTGATGAGTACATATTCAGTTAACTAGAGTAGCATTGGTGGAGTTCATTAGTGTCACCAGTGACTGTTAGCTCACTATTAGTTCTCTCAATCAGTTTGAGAACTAATTTAACTGAACACACTCATGAAATCAAGTCTTCTATTTTACAACTCGAAATTAACTCACACTGGACTCCTACAAAGTAGGGTGAACATATACATGACTTCCAAAAGACTTCCAACTTGAATTTCCTAAGTTAAGTAAGTTTAAGAAACATAATTTAACTATTTTAAGTTGCTATGAGAATAGAATTCAAATTTAATTCACAGTTTGATTCAAGGACAAATTAAACTAGAATTTCTTGTTTCCATTTCTCAACAGTTTTTTGGGGGTAAAACTTTGCAACTTTGGTGTAACACCATTTCATATTGTTTTACACACAAAGATCTTTCCAACAACATAAGAAGCGCATCAATCAGAGTCTGTATGCAAAAGTTATGCCACCCAAAAGTTGACCTTCCTGTTTTCACACCTATAGTTTGTGAGGATGCCACATCATCCCCCATTATTAATGGAAAATGGGCTAGCCACGTGATTATGATGTAAAATACTATAGAAGAGTCTATATTGTAACTATAGTTAATAGTTGATGTAGTCAAAATTAATCATTAGTAAGCTGTCAGATTGTGTTATAACTGGGCCACTATGAGGAAGAGGCATTCCATTATTTGGAGAGAATTTTGTTCAATAGCTGACCAAAGATAGCCAAGAGGGATAAGAGGTAGAACACACAGAGAGGATCTGTGCACTATATCAATCCATGGGCCATAAACATTAATTCTTTGTACCTGAAGCCATATTTCAGAATAGAGAAAGAGAGTGAAGCGACCTCACCTTCCAGTCGAGTTTTCTCCCAAAAGGGTTTTCCAGGGAGCATATCTTATGTCTTATGTGCGTGTGTGTGTGTGAGCTTATTTTGTTTTTATCCACTTTTATGCATAATTTCCATTCACATGCATGCACTAATTACAGTAAAATCTACAGATCTAGAAATTAAATAACATTGTAATAGTGTAGAATTGCGGATTTTTAACATAATATTGTCAGATTTGTTGTGATGAACTGTCTAGTCGAATATCCACGACAATTTACAGATCACTTAATGGGCCTCTCTAACTATTTTGGGAATGAGCATCCATACCATTGAAGTTGAGCCTTGTTCTTTTATTTCTTTTTTTGTTAGTGGGCTCGGTGCACTTGGTGATCTGGTCCTCATTCCTCATAATCATCACTTTCCCCACTTTGACTTCTCCACGTTGCACAAGTTTTTGAGTAAATTGCAGTCTACTAGCTGAGGGTGGGCAAGTTTCCTGGCCACGTTAAGCCTATAAAACCTTCTCTCGTGTGCATTGAAAACAATTTTTTAACCTTAATATGCTCAAGAGGAGAGGTGAAGGATAATGCATACATGTGCCTACCTGGTGGTTGCTTGCCGATATGTTGATTTCTTTATTCACATGGAAGATCTAGACATGGGTGAGGCTTCTTTTGAGTGTCTTTTGAGATGTCATTTCCTTGTACCCCTTTCTTCCTGCAATATAATAATTTTACACTTCAATGATATAGGTTCTTTGTATTTCATGCAAGTGTTGTTGCTAGCTAGGTGATCAAATACACTTTGGAGTGTTGTATGCATTCTTCTTCTGCTCTGATGATGATCTTTAAGCACCCTGCAAGAGGTCCTTAGGTGCTCATGTTCTTGTTTTTGATGGTTCATTCTTCTCTGAAATCAAGACTGTGTTTTTTCCATGCCGATGGTGATCTTATAACACCCTACAAGATGTCATGTAGGTGCATAGAACCTTCATTCTATGTAACCTCGGATCTGTGTTTTTCCACATGATAGAAGTGATCTTGTAGGACCCTGTAGGTGCACAAAACTTATTTTCACAAAGTATCAAGATGATGGAGTTTTGAAGAAATGGAGTAGAAATTGCTATAAGAATGTTTATAATCCTTTTCATTATGTGTGTGTGTGTGTTTTTTTATTAAACTTATGGAAGGAGAAACCTATTTTTTTGGGATTGGTGAGTGAAGGTCATGATGGAAAAAAGTGAAATGATGACAAGCAGGACAAAACAATTGAGCTTTTCCACTAACTGGTGGCTTCCTACTATGGTCTTGTAGGGTCTGTGTTAACTGTGTGTCTTCCTGTAGCAGTCACGTAGACCCTTCTAATATCATATTATCCTTCAGATAAAGCCTCCAATAACACTGATAATTGATGATAAATATAAGGACAAGGATTAGAAGCCTTTGTTGTGGTGGAAATGATGGAAGAAGGGGTGAAAATGGGTATTTTTTTTTTATGGATATAGATGATTATTTGAGTGGAAAAGTGGCTAAATGGAGTGGAAGATAGGTGATGGTGGTGTGGTAAACTTATTTCATCATCCCCCCATGGAAAACATAGGATTTGAACCCTCTCTATGCCGATCACAATCCTATAGCAATTATGGTCACTTCTGTAACAATTCTGGAACACTCCTATAACAAAATTGTTTTATCCATATCTCTCAAATAGTATATTGGATTGACCTATAATTTTGTTAGCATGTTTCCATCATCCTTATGCAACTCCCCACAAAAATTATTGGCCAGCGGATGCATGGACCTTGAGAAGAAATAAAAATGTTGTAAGTGATGGAATTCGACTTCTCGAAAAGTGTGCACTATAATTTGATGAAATTCATTGAGCATTTTACCATCATCTATATGCATCTCCCCATGAAACAACTCGACAAATGGATGCAAGGTTTTCGAGATATGGTATAAACAATTTATGTCTTGTATATTTTGACAATCCTGTAGCAAAAAAACCTTCCTCTAGCATTTTAGGACAACGAGGAAAATGAATGGGAAAGTCTTGGGAATGATGTGTGGATGTTGGAAATGGATGAGGGTGATGGATTGACATGTCCTTGGTCTTTCTTTATCAATTTTCACAGAAGGTAAGAAGCCTAAGGTTGATAATTTTTTGAATTTTTGCTTGCCTCATTACTCATTTCTTTATTTTTCTCCTTTTGTGGCACTGACCTGTTTCTTTACCTTATTCAGGTGGAGGAGTACTTGCATGCAAACACACATATACAACCAGGAAATATATATATATATATATATATATATATATATATTTATTTATTTATTTCATTTTTTCTTTAGGCCTACTAGCTGCCTCAATGAGGCTTTCAACTAGTAAGTCTGCCTAGGTGCCTCAAAGGAGATTTTCACCTAGGATCTTTTCCTTTTCTTTTTTTCTTTCCAACCCATTGGTCGCCTCAAGGAGGTTTTCAATCAATGAGTCAATCTGAGACGCCTCAAAAGAGGTTTCACCTGAGATCTTATTCTTTTCCTCTTATTTTTGGTTTTCCATTTTTTTTTTCTTTCTATCCTACTCTACTTGAAAAACAAAATCTCTTTCAAGTATAGGAACACTTCCAGTGGAACCATGTGCACATCAAGATGACATATAAAATCTTGTTTAGGCTCAAAATATATACTTTGACATGTACCTGAATGTGAGAGACCAAATGCTTTGACTGAGATGAGATCAAGAATTGTTGAAGAAGAGTGTGTTGCTACAACTTAATGATTGTCCGTTACCACATTTCAATATAGTTGTGATGCCCCTGGTCCACTTGCACATTTGGATCTCGTTATATGTCCTCTTTTACCATGACATTCAAATCTTCTTCTTTTTGCCGATTAGTCTTCTGAACACATAAGGAATCTGATGATAAACATAACATAAATTCTTGTCAGGCGGAAAGAGTCGATAGTGCGGACACAACCAACCTCCCTAGGAGCCTAAGACTCTCTAGTGACAAACAAGACAAACAAGAGCAATCCTTCTCTAAACATGCATTTACTATATAAGAAATCAAGTGTTTTAGATCCTACCTGTAATCCAACGCTGTTGTAGCAGTCCAGCCTCACTGATCCGGATGAGCTCCTCCTTCACTTTGAAACCTGCATCCACTAACAATCAAACGATTAAATAGCACTTGATAATCTCATAGAATAAAACATATTTAACACATAGACCAAGGAGTACATGAAACAACTCATAAATAACAAGTTATTGAGAAGAATGGACTCATTTGCATTAATAGGAAACAAAAGGAACAATTACAACCTGAGCCTTGGCGTTGTGCAAGTCCCTCCCAGGGTCCATCAAGAGTTTTCCTTTACTTTGACAAAGCTCACCCACTTCCAAATAGAACAAGCAAAGATGGCAATCTCTCCTCACAAGCTTCTAAATGGGAGTCCTAATTCCAGCAGCATCTACCCTTAGAAATGTTTAGCTTCCAACCTCCCCTCCTTCTGGCCCAATGCCTGTATTTATAGTGGTCTAGAGGAAGTTATTCAGGTCCACCATCAATGGGATAATCCCCTCTTTGGATGGGATAGCTCCCTCATTGATGGGATAAGTTCCTCTTTGGTAGGGGTACATGAACCATCTGGAGGCACTCAATACACGTCGAACAACCTTCTAGAATGCTCTAGAAATGACCACAAGTAACTTTTTAAAGATGAAACTTGCGCATTTTGACCTTTACAGGGGTACGCACCTGCCCCTTTACATACAGAGCGTACAAGTACGCAGCTTTTGTGAACATTGGGTGCGTACCCGCAGGTAAGGTTGAGAGAACCTGCGTACCCAGAGATAAATACATTTATAAAGACTTTCTCTCTTTTTGGAGTTTGACATGGAGAGCAGAGGCATAAGACTTGCCTAAGAGGATAGCATGACTGTTGATAGAGCCATACTAACTGTAAATAGCCATGGTGACATTTTTTAGTGTAACAATTCTTCATTGTCAGGCTCCAATGGTTTCTCTTCATTAAATGTGGTCCATGATTCCTTGGTCTTCTCTGTATCATCTTCTTCTGGATGTTATTCTTCAATAGCATCTAGAGAATATCTTTGTTGCAATATACTTCCTGTTCTAAGGTGAATATCATTCACATCAACGTGAGTTGTTTCGATGTATTGTACCTCAAAATTATAAGTGGGTTGAGTTACTTCGTTGTTTAGATTCAGAAATGGTGGTATAAGTAGTCGAGTGGGAGTGGATATTTGAGATGTGGTTGTGGTGGAGGTGGATGGTAGGGATAGCATGGAGTTGGGTATGGAGGATATAGAGGATATTGTGGATTTTTCCCATAAGGTCCTTGCCAACCTTGTAGCCAAGATTGGTTTTGGGTTTGAGATGGCCAAGGTTTCCAAGAAAAGGGTGTGTTCCAATTACTTTGAGAGGGATGTGCATAACCTTGAATTTGTGAATTAGGTTCTTGCATCATACTAGGTTGACTAGGTTGCTATGGTCCTCTTGGAGCTGCATAACATAGTTGCTTTGGTGATTGACTTGCTCCATTTTCCTCTTGGTAAAATTCCTTCAACCTCGATAATGATGGGAAATATTTAGTAGCATGTGATTCTGCATGGATAACACAAATATCAACATCCTCTTTTTGCTCATTTTGCATTCTTAACCTTTCTACTTGTTCACTTAGATTGCCAAGAATTTTTGTTTTAAAGAATGTTGATTTACTTACCCTCGCCCTTCCTCTCTAGATGAACTTGCATATTTCACAAATTTTTTCAAATGATAATTGGTATACATCACCTCTACTCATGAGATCGAGGAGATCAATCCACTCATCTCTAATTGTTCTAAGTAAGAGGGATTTTAGTGTGTCAAATCCTAAATGATGTAATTTTGCCCTCTTAACATTATACATATCTCTTCTTCTTCTTTTTGAATAAGTCTACTTCTATATTAATACAACATATTTTTACACCGAGGTCATGGCCTCGTGAAAGCTAGCCCAAAGATGCGGCATGTTTACAAAGCATGGCTGATCAATACACAAAAAAATACCCAACGGAGTATTGCCCTGAAGAACTGCTAAGAACCTGACCATGACTAATGTAAAAAAACAAAAAACCCCATTGTTGTACATGGAACTGTAAATTAAACAGGGGCCATACGGCAACCGTATCAGAAAAACTGGACTATTTCGAGTGAACCGAGAAACACTGCCTGGACTGAGACTGAGACTGCAACCGAGACCATAAGTGAATATCTTCCAGCTTACTGAATCCTAAAAAAACCATAGAGCACAAACCTGTTTAAGCGTCATGAGAGGGATCGGGCTGCTCTTCGATGATGCGACAACCATAATTGTACTCATCTTCATCCTCAGAGAGGTAGCCCTCTTTGCTTGTGGAGCCTCCGCCAAAAGGGTCACTCAGGCTCGCCTGATCATTCATGATTTGGGAAGCAGTGCTTTTGCCCGAGCCTGAATCCTTGCTTGGCTCGAAGTTCATCTGAATGTTGCCATGTTGGTCATTCGCCAGCTTTTCTGTAGTCGCCCCAAGGGAGCCTGCTTCCTGACCAGAGTTGATCTCGTTAAGATCTATGGTAACAGAGGCCATGAAGGAGAGATTGCCATGACTACAGGGCAACTGTAACCGAGCGGTGTTTGTCGTAGAATTGAGGGAGCTCGCTACCAAATTGTGCAGACCTCTGCCCCTACCCCGTCCACTCCTTGTAGCCGGATACTGGTCCATGCGGAGGTCCGAACAGAAAGTCGAGGAATCTGTCATTGAGGAGGAGGCCTGGCGGCTTGTTTGCCCCTAGGAGTTGCCTCTCCTGCACCTCATCCTCTGGCGAAGCTTCGGCATAATCGGAAGAATAGGATGATCCAGGCGGCTTGATAAACTATGGAGGCAGAAAGGGATGAGAATAGTCTTGGCTTCAATGTCCAGAAGGGCGAAAGAGAGTGCAGAGGACAAGTGGCTAGCGAATTTACAGGTGAGGCAGTGAGTAGCCTGAAGGCACAGCCATAAATTCAACCATCAAACCAGAGCCCAGTGTATCCCCGTGAAGGTTTGAGAACGGACCACTGCAGCTACAAAGGAATACTTAAGCAGAAAGGAGAAACGTGAATGAGGCAGGATGAGGGCACCATGTTCAGGAAATAAACCGGCGGAAGATGAGGGACAGGCTGTGTTAAAGCAGCATTAAACTTGAGCGTAGGTGAAGTTATGGTCGGTACCGTGGGAGGCCGAGAGGCGGTGGAGATGAGCCACGCGCCCACCTGAGTTGTTGCCCACGTACTTGTACCACTGTCAGACACCCGAATCTGGGAGGGATAGATCTTGTTGCACTAGGAGAGTGTAGTCGCGTTTGAGTTGTAGATCTTTGGAACTATTCAACGGACCAGAGAAGAATGGGAGCTGCTGATCGGCCCCTTGATTAGCTAGTCTGTCTGCTGCCTTATTAGCTGTTTGTCAAATGTGCTTGAAGGAGATGCTGCGTGGAGTTTTGAGCCATTCTTCAATTTGTTCCAGTCTACTTAGAAGCCTCCAACTCGAAGCTATCTTTGCAGTTGAGGATCCTGATTGTATCCAGATAGCAGCCTCTATTAGAATTTGTGAATCCCCTTCAACCTCTAGAGGGAGCAAGTTTTCTGTTTCTGCTATGCATATACCTTGCCATAAGCTTTCAAGCTCGGCAACATTGTTAGTATCTCTACCCAGCGATCCATGATACATATGCAGAATAGAGCCTTCCGCATTCCTAAAGATTCCACCATATCCAGCCGGTCCAGGATTGCCCTTAGCCGCTCCATCAAAGTTCATCTTGTAAGGGTGGATGGCAAGAGGAGATCAATATTGTGCAAACTCAGAATGAATTGAAGTACTGGGCTTGATGTGATCTACAGAGGTGAGATCTAGGTTCCAGTTGGCAAGAATGAGGCGTTCCTGGGGTAAGACTGGCATATCTGAGTCTTGCCATTGTCTGAGAGCTAGAGTTTCTTGAAGATTCTGCTTGAGAAGAAGCCAAAGAGTATCAAGAGGTGAACTATGATTTTTGAAAATCCTGTTGTTTCTTTCCTTCTAGATGATCCAGTAGACGAAGCCTGGAAGGAGGTTCCATAGGGCATTGAGTAAAGGACTTTGGAAAGGATTCTGAGGCCAATTCCTGATGGTGTTTACGATGTCTCCCTCTCTTCTACCTATTCTTCTATTACACTGTTCTGTTCTCTCCCACATTTGAGCTGCTAAAGGAAAAGTATCCAGGAAATGTTTAATGTTCTTTGAATGAAGATTGCAGTTGGAGCATCTCGAAGGCCCAATAAATCCTCGTTTTTGTAGGTTATCCCATGTGAGGATCCTTTGTTTGCTTAGAAGCCAAAGGAAAGTGGAAACTTTAGGCCATATGTTTGGTTGCCGGACTTGGTCCCATAGTTGATCTTTTATTATCTACATGGTTTGATGAAGGATTTGATATGCTTCCTTGGTAGTGAACATGCCCTTGGTAGTATATCCCCATCTCAATCGGTCCTTCTGATCAGAAAGTTTGATTTTCCTGAGTTTGAGCTCTTGATCAATCTCATCATAGGTTTCCTCCTGCCGGTTGGCCTGCCATGTGTTTACCGGTCTCCAAAGTTGAAAACCTTGCGGAGATTGCTGCTGCCAGAATTGATGGACATGGATTTTCTCATTTTATTGCATGGTTGCTTTCCACTTGGGTTTGTGAAAGAGAGAGGCAAGTTTCGGAAGTTGTTGCCAAGAGTCTTCCCAAAATCTTGCAGTGGTGCCTGAGTGGATTTCCCAGTAGCTGTGCGCTTGAATAAAGGCACTATGTGTCTTGGCATCATTCCAAATTAGCGAGCCAGGGATAGTTGAACTGAATTGGATTGCCTCCTCCTTTGGACTTCTTGGATCATATTTGGCCTGCCAAAGACGACCCCAGGGAGTGTGCGGTTTAGAGATTCAATTCCACCATATGCACACACCCATGATGTTGTTGCTATGGAGGGGGTCCCTCAAAACTAGCCCCCTAGCTGATTTCGGAAGACATACCTCCGTCCATTTGACCAGAGCCCATTTTCTGTTGTGGCTCGAGGAGCCCCAAATAAAATTTCTTTGAAGATTGCGAATGTTCTTAAGAACCCATTTTGGGGCAGCCAAGATTGAGAACAAATACAAAGGCATGGATTGGAGAACAGATTTGATGAGGATAATCCTTCTTGCAATGTTGAGAGAGCGGTAAGTCCAGGAGGAGAGCCTGGTTTCTAAGTTGTCAAGGAGGGTCCTCCAGGAAGCATGTTTGATAGCAGAATCAAATAGGGGAGCTCCAAAATATTTTGAAGGAAGCTTGGCTATCGAAAAGCCCAAAATCCGGGCTATATTCCTTTGAGTGAGAATGGGAGTATGGAAGAAAAAGAGCTGGGATTTGGCGGCATTGATGGAGGTGCCAGAGGTTTCTGAAAAGGGATTGAGCAGGAGTTTGAAGGCAGAGGCTTCTTGCACTGACGGATAGCCAAAAAGCATATTATCGTCGACAAACTATTGGTGAGTGATGGGAGATTGACCATGCAGCGAGATGCCCTTTAAAGAGTGAGAATTAGAAGCAGAATGAAGGCGGCTTAGCCCTTCGACCATGAGAACAAAAAGGAACGGGGAAAGAGGATCACCTTGACGGATACCCTGAGTAGGTTTAAATGGAGGGGAGGGGGAACCATTTAGAAGGATGGAAAAGCAGGGGGAGGAAATGAGATTCATTATCCATCGCGTCCAGGTAGCATTAAAGCTGAATGCAAGTAATATGTGTTTAATATAGGTCTAGCTGAGCTTATCAAATGCTTTGGAGAGATCTAGTTTGAGAATCATACCTCGTTTTTTCAGTATCTTGAGGGAGTGGATCACTTCGTGGGACAGAAAGATACCATCCAGAATCTGGCGCCCTTCTACATAGCCTGTCTGCTCTGGCGAAATGAGGAGAGGGAGAAGTAGTTTGAGCCTGTTCGCCACGACTTTAGATATGAGCTTGTAGATTACATTACATAGTGCAATCGGCCTATATTTTTCAAGTGTATTAGATTCTTCCACTTTAGGAATGAGTGCTATAAAGGTCGTGTTTAGGGAAGGAAGGACCCAGTGCATCAATCGCGATTCATCCACTAGCTCCCAGACCTCTGTTTTGATGTGCTCCCAGAAAGCATGAAAGAAATTGGCTGTGAATCCGTCAGGGCCGGGTGCTTTACCATCCTTGAGCTGGGCCATTGCGTCCTCCACTTCCTGCATAGAAATATGCTAGAGAAGCCTATTGTTGTGATCCTCATTTATGATTTTAGGAATGTGCTACACTATAGTTTGTATAGCTTGATTTCTGCAACCCGGGGGTTCCTTAAGAATATCCTGAAAGTAATCTTGGAATTCTTGTGCCACGTCTTCATGCACCTCCAGACGCTCCCCTTGCTGATTGTTGATGAAAGCAATGTTGTTGTGCATTCTCCTTTGAATGGTTGACCTGTGAAAGAATTTAGTATTTTTCTCCCCATCCTTAAGCCATCTGATTCTGGATTTTTGTTGCCATAGAGTCTCTTCTTGCTGCCTTCGTGTTTCAATCTGAGTAAGGAGGGCCTACTCCTGTAGTGCATAATCCTCCATTCTTCCCTCAGAGATGATACATTGTTGTAGTGTGTTCATTTGCTGCTCCAGCACTTTCCGTTGATCAAATATGTTACCAAACTGAGTGTGATTCCAATATTTCAGCACTTGTTTAAGGTATTTTAGCTTTTGTTGAAATTGAAACATCTTGGCTCCTGCGGGGGGAATGGAGGATTTCCATGCAGCGATGACCACATCTTTGAAGTTCGGATGAGAAAACCAGAATGATTCGAAGCAGAAAGGTCTATTGCTCTTAGACTCTGGAAGCGACCACTGTAGCATAATGGGCCAGTGATCCGAGCCCACATGAGGCATGATGGATGCATGTAACTCTCCGCCCAGGTGAATGGCATTATCCGAGAAAAGGAATCGGTCCAGTCTGGAAGCTATATGTTGTGTTCCCCTTCTTTTATTGGTCCATGTATACATACCATTCGAAGTCTGAAGATCCATTAGCTGATTGCTGTGTATAAAGTCTTTAAAGCCGATGCTGTCCCCTTCCAATCTTGCTCGACCTCCTGATTTTTCCTCCAGCGCTGTGATGATATTGAAGTCATGACCACTTATCCAAAGGGGATGGCTCCTGCCAGAGTTAAGAGCCGTGAGTGTATTCAGCAAATCCAGCTTTTTTGTAAATCTTGAGGAAAATACACATTAGTGAGAAGACCATGGATATTGGTCCCAATTAGGTGGAATGTAGTTTGGATGAAGAAGTGAGAGGCATGAAAATCTTGAAGGGAGAGAATTTGAGGGTTCCACAAGATTGCTAGCCCTCCAGAAGCTCCTGAGGCATCCACAGAGACTGAGCGACATCTTGTCCATACTTTGTTTAGAATTTTCTCCAGTACGGCGCTGTTGCCTTTGGTTTCTTGTAGAAAGACTAATGAAGGCTTTTCTTGCTGGATCATATTTTTTAACATTCGGTGTTTTGCAGGGCTATTAAGCCCTCTCACGTTCCATGATATTAGCTTCATGAGGAACCATGGGGAAGAGATTTGAAGAACTTGGTCAGCTTGGGGAATCTTCCAGAGTCCACCAACATTTCTCCAATAATAATAGTCCTTTGCAGATCGGTTTTGCGCCCACATTTTTTCGAATCTTTCAGGATTTTTTTACCAACCCAAGGACTACCTTCCTGAATGCCAAGATGTTTGTTTTGCTGTGCTATGGCTAAAACTGCTTCAAGTCTTTCGATCTCCCGAGGGGGTATATCACTGAAATCTTTCTGTCAACACGCCGGTTCCAGTTTGAGAATGTCCAGACCTCCCAGATCTACACTTTCTGGTTCCTCCTCCATGTGTGTTGGTTTTTTCTATTCCTCCTCATCTGACCTTTGATGGATCCTGATAGCTAGAGATGCATCTATCTCCATGGTGGAAGATTGTAGGGCTGTGTCTAAAGCTTGAATTTTACCAATGGAGTTTGAGACGGGGGTGCTAATTAGAACGGACTTTGAGGGCGAAGCTGAAGGATTTAGGGGAGGCGTAGGAGTGGAAGGGGAAGGATCTGAAGGTGGAATGAATGTGTGGTCCTCCAAGCTGGTTTGTGAAGACAGGGTTTCAAAACTATTCTGTGTTTCAGGTTTCTTGGGAACTTCTGGTACAACTAGAGCTTTCTTGGCATGCTTTCTATGACTGGAGACCCTCGTGAATCCCTCAGCATCTTTACTCGTCTCAGTTGTGGGATATTTAGATTGAAGATTCAGAGGGCAATCCCTAAAAATATGGCCATGCTCATGGCACTTTCTGCATCGAAAAGGAACATGCTCGTAGTTTATTGTTTGGATCCATTCGTAATCGTCATGAAATAGACTTACCGAATCCGCGAGTTCTTTGACCAGATGCATGTGTACACAGATCCTGGCGTAGGAGGTATATCTTCGGGATTTGGTTTCCTCAGCGACCTTGATGAAGACTCCCAGGCTGTTGCCAATGTCCGTTAAGGTCTCCTCGTTCCAGTATTCCGAGGGTAGAGAATACATGCATATCCATACCGGAGCCCAGCTGAAATCTTCTTTGTCTGGATTGAACCTCACTTTCCATTCACGAAGATACAAGCCTGCAGAGTTGAAGAAGTACGGACCCCCTTCGAAGATGCGAGTTTTGTCTTCCAGACAGTTGAAGATAGCAGTGAAGAAACCTTTGGGACCAAGCTGCAGGGTAACTTGTCCTTTAGGCTTCCATTTGGAGGCGATCCATCCATGCAAGGCCTTTTCAATTGGCCAGAATCCGAGGAACTTGCCTATGAGTGCATGATCCCTCATATATTGGATTTGGTTGTTAATTCGATCACTGGGAAGATCTATTTTGATTCTCTCTGTAGACTTGGGAATGCATGTTGTAGAGGACGATTTTGGCCGTGGTGTCGAGTCGCTCTGATCTGTACCTTTGTCTTTGGCTTCCGCATGGCTCGCAGCAGTGTCTCCGTTGTTGTTATTGTCAGGATCGGTGTGGATGGCGTCATTTGGGATGGGATCAGATCAGGCTGGAACATCTATGATTACTGGAGTGTCATTGGAAGGACCTGATGCGGGAGGGGGGGCAGGGCCCACCCCTCCGTAAGGCAGAGCCATGTTGAGAAGATCAGCGGCGGATTAGGTCAAGAAAGCCGAGGGTGCAGAGGAGATCAGCGGCAAGTTTACTCAGGAACCCTAGAAATGGTAGGCGAATCATCATTCCACTCTCCAGGGATCCCATAAATCTCTCTATTAGATCCTTAAGGCTGTAATATTTTTTTTGAGTCATTCTAAAGATTTCTTTTTTAAGATCATGATCTTTGTATTTTTTCTAGAAATATATTTTGCATATCATTCCATGATCTTATTGAATTATTCCTTAAACTCATGAACCATTTAAGAGCTCTATCCTTCAATGTTGCTAGAAACACTCTTAATTTTTAGTGTTTAGTAAGTAACCATAAGAGCTAAAAAGGATTTCAAATTCAAAGAGAAAGGTTTCCAGATCCTCTAACCTAAAACCATGGAAGATGGGAAGGAAAGATGGAGGGATGTTCTTCATAGGAATATTGATATTAGTATTTTGAATGTGACATCCAAGAGGATCTTCTTCATTATCATAATCTCCATCGATTTCTTCTACCTTCTGTGCCACCTCTTCTTATTCTACTTGCAAAAGTTGATGGTGATGTGGTTCTTACTGCACCACGTGATCAAGTGGGGGGTTGTGGTATTGAAGATTTTTTTTTTGAATGAAAATGCTATGCAATGCAATTTTTTGTTTTTGGCATGAAAGATTCCTAATGCAATTTTTTGTGTTTGCAGAAATGGATCAACTAGTGAAGAAAACAACCCTGATAACGATGCTAAAAAATGACGAGACGTAGTATTGCAACAAGAATGCTGCAACTCCCAAGGTTACCAACTTAAATTATCAACCTGGGGTTCGTAAAAACTTAATAGGTGTCAACGCTATATGTGCATCATGGAATGTGTCCTTCTTTTGTTGGTTTGATGCAGTGAAGTGAATGCCATGAATTCCAAGCCTAAACTAATTGCAGAAATGGAAATGTTACTCTATTTGCAGAAAAGAAACCTAATTACTTTTGCAGAGAGGAAATCCTAGTTACTTTTGCAAAAATTAAAGGTTATTCTACTTTGCATGAATGTAAGTGTCAATCCTATTTGCATAAGTATAAACATTAACCTATTTGTAGAGTGTAAATGGTACATCAAAAGGAAGCCTAGTCTATGCAATAGAAATAAGAATGTTGGAAATGGAACCCATAGCTTAAGATGTATGAAACAAAATGAAATCATTCTTGAATCACTGCATCTAAGATATATTTTGTCAACAAAGTTCATAAGGTGCTCCATAAAATAATCATGAAAATCATCATTACGCTCTTCAAGTCATGAATATGTTCACTAACCATAACTGTAGAGGTGAATGGCAATGGAAAAGAGGCAAGGATTAAGAGGTTTTTGATCTTACTCAATCACGGTTTTGGAGCCTAGGGGTGATTATTCAAGCTCAAGGGACAAAAACCAAGCTTTTGGAGCAAATATGGTCAAGTTTACACGTGCTAAAGAAGTGCTACAAGATTTCTATAGGAGGAGCTACATGAGGTGTTACAGGATGTCAAATGCCCAAGTAAATAAAATGAAAATGAGATGAGATTTTTTTTATTAAGTAAGATGTCCTAGGACTCCATTCCAAGGGGGATCACTCTAAATGCCTAACCTAATCAAATGAAAATGCTATGGGGTGATTTTTTTTATTAACTTGAATGTTT
This sequence comes from Pinus tabuliformis, assembly GCA_031772625.1. Lineage (NCBI taxonomy): Eukaryota > Viridiplantae > Streptophyta > Pinopsida > Pinales > Pinaceae > Pinus > Pinus tabuliformis. The sequence goes on from CM062813.1 coordinate 52,872,658, forward strand.
TTATAACCCAATACAAATGGAATGAACTCAAATGAAGCTCATTAACACATTCTAAAAAATAGCAGAAAATTACTACTATTATGCTACAAGGGACTTCCATAAATTCTAGATTTGTGAACTAGTAAACCAATCCAAGTATCTCAATGATGAATACGTCTTTTCAAAGTTGTTATAAGGATGAATCATGTTTGTGACTCTATAAATAACCTGCAAAACAACTCACTTCAATCATTTAACCAATATGACCTACAACAACAGAAGCATGAATAGTAAATGCAGAAACAAGAGATGCAAGTGAAAAAGACATTAAAAGGAAATAAAGAAATTATACAAGAGGGATCTGGAGCTCCCAAGATGGCCAATCCCAAGGAAAATCACAGACCTATGAAGGAAACCAAGCTTTAGAAGCTAAAAATGGCACCAAACTTCATATTTGAATCAATCCTAGTACAACCCTGTTAGAAATGAAAGTGGAGTTGCTAAATAACAAGTTTTCTCCACAAGAAGACTAAGAAATACATGCCCCTAGAGGAATATTCGAATTGGTACCTATACAAAGTGATGAGAAAGAATTATCCTCGAAAGGAGGCAACTTTTCTTTTCAAAATCCCTCAAAAAGTGGATCTATTTCCTAACACTAGGAATTTGCATTAAATGACATGAAACAGATTCCTAGGTTTTCTCAATCACTGGAGATCCAGAATTTGTGCAATAATTTCATAATATCCTATTCATTTATCATCCAATCTTGGTCCCCTCGCAGCAAGGAGCAAGTCCCTTATCTCATCCTCCAAATCTTCATAATCTGCCCATTATTCTACAAAAAAAAATATTAGGCACAAATATGCAATTATCGCTAAACCATCCTAATGAACACATTATAGCTCAAAATATGTCATCTAATGCAAAAAGAGAGGTTTAATGTGCTGAAGGATGGTCAGATGGGCCTTACATTATATCTATTTTGGATTCCCATCACTCTGTCTTTAGTCCCACAAACAGTCGTCACTCAAAACAAAGGGGGAAGAAAAGTTAAAACATAGGTTCTAGGTGCATACAGAATCTTGAGACGAGTAGGAGAAGTGACTTGTGAGATGTAGCTTCCTGAAGGATGTAAGATTCACATCATTTTTCATGTCTTGTGTCTTGAAAAGGCCCTGGGACAACATGTTGTCACTTCTGCAGAACTTCCAACATTTGACGAGGAAGGAGAGTTGATCTTAGTCCCAAAGAATATCCTAGAAACTAGGGAGAGGAAGCTACGAAGTAGGATGGTGAAGGAGTACCTTGTAAAATCGAAGGATTTACCTATAGAGGATGCCACTTGGGAAGGTGAGTAGGTGCTCAAACACCCTAAGTTAAAATTGCTTGAGGTCGAGTAATCTTGGGTGGGGAGGACTATAATGTTCCAGACCACTTAGGAAGAACATGGCAAAGTTCGCTAGCCTAAAATGGTTCTCGTAGGCTAAGTTAGAGAAACTTTAATAAGGGGACTTAATTTGCCTAGGGAAACATTATAAAAGTCTAAGGGGTGAAAAGGTGCACATTTCCCAGGAAGGTGAGAATTCACTTTAATTTTTTAAAGTGAAAATATTACAAAGAGACTTTATAACAGATAAAAAGGTAAAATGGCCACAATTTACAAAAGATAAAAGTGAGGAGACTCTCCTCATTCTTTCACTTGCATTTTGAGAAAAGGAGCTCTTGGAGAGTTTTGAAGAAGAAGCTTAGGGTTTGGGAGACCCTAACTGCCATTTTTGGTTTCGATGTTGAAACTATACACCCTAACTGGTTCAAGGAGTGGAATCACACATGTTTTACCATTGGAATTCAAGGGAGAAGATTATTTGCAGGAGACATTGAGGTAGAGAAGTGTTATCAATTGATTTCATTATCTTACATGGTATTTTCTATCTCATCCTTTTAGGTTGAAGAGAAAACTATGAAGAGCCAAGTTCCCAAGAATAAATATGGTCAAGTCTAGCTCAGAAAAAGAGCTTTGAACCAATGATTAAGAGGTTATACATTCTTAGGTTGTTTGAGGTCGAAGTTCCACCTATAGGAGGACAAGTTTCATTCTACGTAGAGGTCAAGTTAGTGACTCTTTCCCTGGCCGAGTTCAAGCTATGAAGGGGTCAAGTTACTTGTTGTAGAAGGGCCACATTTTCTCCTTCACATTGTTGGTTGTACACAATCCATAGGTGGTCGAGTTGAAGAGTTCATTTATCTAGTTTGGGACGCAACTTTGGAGGAGACAAGAACTAAGTTGATTCACTGTTGTTGCTGGTTGATTTATTCTTTTTGGGACTGTTTTACCTATGACTACATGTTGGAGAAAGAGTCAAACATCTGCATGTAGCTTATTCAATCATTGTCTATCCTATGCTGAAATGAACTAAGAGTCACAACCATCCTAGAATAATATATATATATATATATATATATCTATATCTATATCTATATATATATATATATATATATATATATATATATATATATATAACCAATTTTTCATTGAAATACATGTTCAAAATTTACACAGTGGTACTGTAGATGCTACAAACATTCTAATGCTATGATAAATGGAGAAATTAGCTACAACAGAACCTTATATATGTATATTCTAAACATGTATTTCAATGAAAAATTGGTGGAGTTTATCACTGTTATTTTAGTTATCAATGTTCTTTATGCTTGTTGGTCTAATGCCGATACTAATTTAATGTTATGAAGTGTTTACTCTTGCACGTTATTTGTTTACATAAGCCAAGAGCAAGAAATTTACCTACAACACTTGGTCCACAAATTGTTTATACAAATGCTACAGTGAACAAACCATTAAAAGACTCAAAACTTTCATGGTTTTTCTTAAGTTATCCGGTTGGGTGTCCTATATTTATAAAATAAATCTTACAATATCAATAATTAAAAAAAAACTATAATATGAGAAATTATTAGATTAACTTAAAAGGACAAGCTTTGTGTATATGGAACAAACATCGATATAAAATTATCTCAACTCCAAAAAAATTAAACACTAAGAGAATGTTACGAATATAAATTATATAAAATTAAATAAATATAAATAAATTTAAATACTAAATAATCAAGTAATGATTATGTTAACATAATCATTACTTGATTATTTAAAATTTACATTTGTTTATATTGATTTAATTTTATATAATTTATATTCGTAACAATGTAAAAAAGAAGTTGAAATGTTAATTCCTAGTGGTTAAGAGATTTAGATCTAAGTGTGTGTGTGTATATATATACCATCAATATTAGGTTGTAAAGTGCATGCACTTGTTCCAATGCAACAAAGGGTCAAATGCCCAATTCACTTGTATTGCACATTCATTGTTGTTATTGGTTTACACACACGCACACACATATATATGTGTGTGCACGTAAACCATTAAGAACATTGAATGTGCAATATGTGTGTGTGTGCGTAAACCATTAACAACAATAAATATGCAATACAAGTTAATGGGTCATTTGACCCTTTGTTACATTGGAACAAGTGCATGCACTTTACAACCTAATATTGATGAGATGTGTAGTGTAGCACATATAACTCATAATAAGGAAAAATCAAAATCCATAATGTTTATGTGTGCATACATTATGAATTTTGTTTTTTTCTCTATTTTGAGTTATATGTGCTACACTACACATTTCATCAATATTAAGTTTTAAAGTGCACGTACTTGTTTCAATGCAACAGAGGGTCAAATGCCCAAGTCACTTATATTGCATATTCATCGCTCTTAATGGTTCTAAAGTTCAACTAAGGCCACCTTACAAGCTACACCCCACCATATTGATTCCATAGCAAGGGTAGGAAACACTTTTAAGTTTGGAGATTACCATGTGTTGTGATGCGGAAAGGAACGCATTGCATTTTGTGGAATAGAGTGCCATGACAGTGCATCATTTGGCGTGTTAGACAATTTCTATTGATTTGTTTCACCTTTCCTTCATGTGAATATAACTTTCAAGGTAAGGCATTGTAGTCCATCTTCCTATGATTGTAGTCTACTCATGGTGATTTCGATCATAGTAGTGTGCAAGTAGAGGATGAAGGCACATAGAATCTAATGATGGTTGTGGCCATTCTACAATATTATTCATAAACCATTCTTAATGTTTTTTTATCATGTAAGATATTGCAATTAGAGAATTAAGGCTGATAAATTATAATGATAACCGTTGAAGGAATGGATTGCTAAAGATCAAGAAAGCTAAGAAGGTTCTAGCAATAAAATGCAATTAGTGCAATTGAAGCACACCATAGTGCAACTTGAATTTGTATCATATATTATATTTTGATCCAAGCTACAATTAAAATAAAATTAGAGCTTTAAGTTTACATTAAACAAAGCTTTAATTGTTTGAGTTCTTACACACTCTATTTGAAACATGAATAATTTGTAGTTTTTTAGGACTAATATATTGGAAATTCAACATTGACATGGCTCTTAATGATAAATCTATAATTTGAAACATTTGAGTTTGAAATAAATTTTAAAATCAACTAAAGATTATTGTAACATGGAGGAAGGAAGGTGGAGCAGTTCTTACACAATGAAAATCGAAGAATGTAAACTTGTTATCCTGAATTAAAAAAACATGTTTTCAATTCAAAGATACACATTGCCATTAATGCTCTCACCTTCCTTTTATGTAACATAATGCTTAAGATCAACTCTATAAAGGAAAATGGGTCACTGCAAAATGCTATCTTAGTGCCCTCGCTATCCACATTGACATAGAGAATGTAGGTTTTCCACAATTCTTCTAATTTTCTACTAATAATGATGCATTTATATGTGTATGAAATTTAACATTGGTTAATTGCACTTAGAATTTCATGAGATTCCTTGATGATTTTTATTTATTTATTTATTTTTAACATAAATGAGTAGGTTTTGTATTGAAATCTGTGCCCACATATAGCAGTTACTTAGGAAGCGAATTACAATATATTCTTCTTCGACTAATGACCCTTTCAAAAAAAGCATGAGACCAACCTCTTCCCGCTAAAAGTAGGGAGGGAAAAGTTCTACTACTAGGTCTTCTGGTTTTTATTTCTAATGTTACAAGAAAGCAAGAATAAATTCTAACAATTTGCTTACACAAAAAAATGTAGAAACAATACATTTCTATAAATTGCTAGAGGATGGCCCACTGTTTGGCCCACATAAGTCAAGACTAGATTTCTTTCTACTATGAACTTTCTTGCTTCTTGTTACCAGTGGGGAGGAACACTGCTTTTTAAGCACATCTGAATAGGAGGGTGAAGAAGAGGAGAAGTTCTTCTCGGCCACCTTAATAACTTCTAGATATTTTAATGCAAAGACCTTTGTGGAAAGAAATCCCACCGTTGTTCGAGGGGCATGATCTATATCTTCTATGTTGTTTGAATTAGGAGGGACCTTTGGAACAAGGGAGTTTTGTTGATCTGCTTAGGCCTCAAGATTCTCACTTTCTTCTTTAGAAGCAATAAGGACTTCAAAATTATTTTTGGACAAGTGTCAATGCTTATATTCAACCATACAATTCTATTGCTTTTTGCTTCCATGCTTTTATGTTTTCTTTTAAAGGGAGTGAATCCTCACCTGTTTTTCCTTTCTCTCGATGAGACAGTGGAGTTCGGGATCTTTGAGAAGTTTAAGCTTTTGGACAACTTTACACAAAATTTCCATACTCACAGCACAAATTACATTTGAAAGGAGTTTGTTTATAGTCCAAAGTTTTGAGATGATACCACACATCGAGATTGAGCTGAATCGCCATAGGGAGGCCATTGGAGAAATCCATTTCAACAGAAATTCAGGGGCATGAATAATTATTACCATGTTCTATATGAAAGCTAATATATTTACCCAAATTTTCTCGTATGGCGTTGACAATGTCTTCACCCCAACAATGAATAGGGGAAAGAGGAAATTTAGTCCACACAGGTGTAGATAAAATTTCCATCAATGGATTAAATTCAAAAGACCTGTTACAAGCCATTTTGTCGCATCTGGTCAATAGACCTACAAACCGGATCAATCAACATCTGTGAACACCTTGTCATCATCCCTACACAAATCCATAAGCATGTCTCTCTCAAATCCCTTAGCTTCTGGGAATGACTGATTCGAACAATGCTTTTAAGGCCCAACACACCGTGGCCCTTTAGGGATCTGCGTCCAGTAGCAGGTTGCTCCATTATGCACCAACACTGATCAACAACAGGTTGTCCCTTGTTGCAGGTGCACTGATTCTAGAAATTCAGGAAAAATAAAAAGAATCTTGAGTCTTCCTCCGCCACAATCTTTGAGGAGTTTTTTCAAACATTTACCGTAGGTAAGAACTTTGAATCCTATCTGATCCTACATTGGAGATTTCATCTCTTATCCCTTGAGTTCATCCTCCCCTCTTAAGTGGATCTCAAGCCTAGATTGGTAAATGGATAAGAATTCCTAAACTACCACACTCTCCTATAAATTTACATCCACCTACAACATCAAGGTTGAATTTTGGAGACTAATCATACCTTCATGCTATTTACTTGAATCTAAGAGAGTCATCATTTTCATGCATTAGGGTGACATTGAGGTGTGCTCTGTGACAAGGAAGGATAAGTCAACCTGGGGAGATCTCTACAAGATCAACTACTATTCTTGGTTGTAAACTCTCTCTTATTCATATTAATACAAAGCGTATACCATTTTCCTAGATGTGTTATGTTATGTTTACATTCATGTATTTCAATGCTTTCTTGATCCATTTAATAAAGTAATTGGATAATGCTACATAGATGTCATAGATATTTGTATTTTGTTGATTGTATGTGCAGGTTCTAATTATAGCAATCAAAGTGATGATTGGAGATTACAATCCAAGAGGAGAGTAAAGATTGCGACAGATTCCAAGTAATCCTCTTTCCATTCTTCAATTTCTCTAAGAGAAACTTGATATTCTTTGCTTTCTATTGTTCTAAATGAATCCAATAGGTCTAAGGAAGATACCTTTTTTTTTTTTTTTTGCAGTCATAAGTTTTGCATAAAAAATTTCTAACCATACTGGGGATCGTTTCATTCCCTTAGTGGTTTCCTATCCCTAGTTCTTGTTTCACCTCTTAAACAAACCTCCATTTCCTCACTTAGTCTGAATTGACCCTATGAAGACCTTTCATTGTGTTTCATTTGATTTTTTGTTTTGGAACTTGGCTTTACCTTGATCAATGCTCACCCTAGTCTATTGATAGAGCATTGCAAGGCTCCTTGGCCTTCTTTGCACCTGCATTGTAGAGCACTGGTTGCCTATCTGCACCTGCGCCGACCCCAGTTCCATGCAAAAAATTGCCCTTTTTATCAGTTTCTCTTTGATTAAATTTGTTCCATTTGGTACTCCTTATGTCCCTGAGTGTGTATTGATCTCTTAGAAGCCTTCATCTTGTTTGCTTTTGGTTTTGAGTGCCTTTGATAAGAATTTGTTTATATTTTTGCTTTGTTCTTGTCAATTAGGTCATTGGTAAACTGATTGCTTGATTGTTTATTGTTTGAAGGAATTGGTGTTTTAGTCATCGTTATGAATAATTTCTTTTATCAGTGATTAGGAAAATATCTTAGTTTTCATTTGAAAATTAAGTGGAATTGAAAAGAAAAATCTTATTCATCATGCATTGCATCTAGGGTTTTGTGTGTGAAATTGGAATTATGAACAATTGCATTAGGGGAATTGATTAACAATATTGATTGTTGCATCTTCTTTGCTGCATATTCTTTGTTCTCTTCCCTCCCATACATAGATTTTCATTGAAAAGAAAAGTTTCATTTCATCATGCTAGATTGCATTTTTAGGATATTCAGGTGAAATTCGTGGTGAGCCTTGAAAACTGAAACTTAATTCAAGATAAACTTTAAAATTTATTGAATCAATATTAAGGATCATTTGAAACATTAACGAAGACATTTAGAGGTCTAGGCTAAAGACAATGGTTTTCCAAAGTCTATAAACATAGGAGTTGTAGTTTTTTTCCAGTGTTGTATTCCGGGGGTGATATCTCGTTCCATGTACGTAAGTGTATCAGATCATTCTCCACATACCTACGAGTATATTGGATGGTGCTACACACATGAAAAGTATATGGGAACGCTCTCATCGTATCATTATGCATCAGAGAACACTAACACAAACTACACTTCCTCTTACCATCGAGTATATTTTGGAAGTCCACCATAGGTTTCTATCCTCACCATAGGTAACCAAGTTGGCCGCCTTGTATACTGTGATACACCAAACATAACATTCGAGGATATTTCCTGCCTTTACGTAGATCCTTGGTTCTCCAAGGCAGTATATTGCAGTTCATAGTTGTTTGTTAAACCTTTATGCCTAGTTTACCCTCTTTGATTTATTTTTTGTGTTAATTGTTAAAATTTATTAAACCAATGTGGAATAATAACACCCTATACTCTGTCGTTCACATAGAATGCAAAATAAGCCTCCTCTTCCACTTGAGGCAACTCCTGGCCATTGTCAGAATTACAAAAAGATGCAGACTACTGAATCTAGTAGTTCAGGAGCTACTACTTCTGGTCCTCCACTTGAAATTGATCCATCAGAATCATCTTTTCCTATGTGTACTGAGCCCGATTTTACCTCTCCATTGGCTGGTGAACCTGACACAGTCAAAACCAAAGCACATGAAATCTCATTACCTGAGGTTATTGAACATGACTATACTGAATCAGAGACAAAACAACTTGAGGTACCCTAATTATCTTCAACTATTATTTCAGGTCCTTCCTGTTCTCTTCCTTTGTCTCGGACCCAACCACAAACTATAAATCTTGGACCCGATGGTGAACCACTTCCACCTGGTCTTGAGTGTATCAAAGAGATCCCACAGGAAGAGCCTCAACCCTCCTATCCTATTTGAGTAGGGGATCATTTTTATCAGACCCATGATTTTCCTTCTCCTCATACTCCATTATAGGCTCCTTTGTCTGATTCTTTTCCTTTTAACTCACCCTTGAGTTTTCCTTGACAATCTTCTTTAGGGCAGTTAACCATGAATGAATCTACTATGGTTTCTCAGCCTATATCTACTACCATGATCAATATAACCCATGTTGCAACATCATCCATGTTTGTAACATCGCCAGAGACACATTTGTATGGTGGCCCATCCATCTTGCTTGGTTACCAATCATTGTTTGGTACCTTTTATGGTGCAACATCCAGTCCATGGACCTCTCCCATGTCATCTACATCTGGAATTCCATCTGGTACTTCTTTGATGAGCACTACATAGTTTTCTCCTCTTCCGCCATCTACTCCTATGGTTCAATGTCAAATTGGTACTTATGTTAATGGGTATGGACACCTACAACATCCCAATCCACCTCCTATTGGGAACCCTCCTTTAGGGGGGCAGTTTCCTCCATATGACCCTTCTCTTTTGACAGGGGGGCAACCTATTGTAGGGATATTTCCATCTCCTCCAGTTAATACTCAACCTCAAATGAGTCCTCCATATTCAGGAATGGATACTAATGTTTGGCAATCTACCGTGCCTGTACAACCTAGTTCGGTTGTGGCTTCGCCTTTAGTTTCTTAACCTATTTCACCTACATCTTAGAACCCTGTTCAACAATCCATATCTTAACCTGTTGTTGAAGCCCCGAAAATCGGGTCGACAACAAGGGGGATACCCACCCGGTTTAGACCTTGGTTGGCAGCTCCTTATCCGTTTGGTATAGCGGGTCCGACTGGGGATAATGGGACCAGTTTCCCAATCTATGAGTGTGTGTGTGTAGAATTTGATGTTGTTGATCTAACAGTTCCTATCTAAGATATTCTAATTCAAACTTTAATCTAATTTTATGCTATTGTAATCTAATAAACATCACATCTAAATCTATACTAACCCGGGATATAATTCTTCTATTATGCGATCTAAAGAGATTCCAAATAACAACTGGTAATAAATATCATTTAGGGATTATAAGAAAGGAAATCAATCAAGATGAACCACTTCACATAAAAAGTTAGACGAAACAGTTGTGAAAAGCATATCACATAATGAGCTTTTCATACATTAGGCATAAATAAATAGCTATCATCGTACAAAAGTGCCAAATGATAACTCAAGCATTCATGCAATAATACATAAACAACTAAAAACTGTATATCACTTTAACATATAAGCAGAAATGGTCAAGAGATAAAAGTACCATTTATGACTAGTCCTACTCATAAGTTTCAAGCGACAATGATTTATCTCTCCTTGTTCTGACACCCACTAAGAGTACAGAAGTGCAACATTAGTAGCAGATATCAAATGCAAATATCAACAAATCTTGATCCATTCATTCACCAAGACCTCCTTTGAGGGTGCAAAAGTGCATGTTCTGAGGACAAGTTTTTGATAAATTTATGGACCCTTCTCTAAATGCAAGAGAAGGGTTTAAATACTACTAACTAAACAACTTAATTACACAGATTCAGGATACAGTTTAAATGACTGCCCTTTTTCTAAGCAAAACTATTTCTAAAAATTAAATCTAATATCTAACTATTTCTGCATTTGCTCCTTAATGTTGCGAGCATTCAATATTAGCCTGGGTAGAGTCGGCTGACTGTATTCCGCTTTTGGTTGAGCTAAGCAAACAAAAATGGTAAGAGCTGGCACCATCTTTTCAGCAAAATCGATGATATACTCGAGAGTCATCCTCTGGCTATGTGGAATTACTGTGTATTCCCAGTAATAATCCAAGTTCCACTTGGTTAATCCTTGAATTGCTTCTGCCTTTTCTTTTAGCTTTATGTTTCCAGTTTTTTCTTTACCATTGCTTTCTTGCGTTTTCCGGGCTTACAAGTGACTGAGCAGTTAGAGGATTTTCTTTTGAGCAATTTTCTCAGCGATGCACGCGCATCGGAAACTGCCTCCGTTCTTTGATCTGGACCTCTCTGATGCATTTTTCGCCTTTAGCGCCTTTTCCTTCACCAGGTATAAGCTTCAAAATTTGTAAAAATACTAATTTCGTGAGCTTCTGACCTTGAGTGTTAAACTGCCTGTTGATATCAGCATTGTTCAACTACTCATTCAACCATGGCTGTGAATGAAAGATCTGTAATGGATAGCTCAGCAGCGTTCTGTGAATCTGCGGCTCTGTTGCATGCGGTATCCGTTTATGAGGGCATATTTTCTCTATCTCTGAGCATTGGAGCTTTACCCTTTTCGTTCATGGCTTCCTGCACATTGCTTTGTGTTACTTCTGTTTTTTGTCCCTGCAGTAAGTGAGGAAAGAGTAATGACAATAAAAATCGACAAGAAAGCTTTAAGCTCTATGGATGTACAAAAACATGCCACCTGACGTAACCTGACTCTTCGAACAACACATAACCGTCTTTCATTAACAACTGCCGTATAATTCATTAATTGTCATTAAAGCGCGTATCCAGTTCTTGGTTTATGGGAAGCTTTTCTTGAATGTTGAGCCGGGGAAAATGTGTGATGGGATGTTTCTACGATTTGCATCGCAGCATCGCAGTATCGCATTACCCCCAAATTTCAATATGATGTGTTATCGCAAGGTTGCTCGATCGCGCTATCGCAAGATCGCGGATCGCAGTATCGCGCTATCGCAAGATCACGGATCACAGTATCGCGCTATCGCAAAATCGCAGATCGTTACAATCGTTAAATGGTTATGTGTTTTTCATGCGATATTGCGATATGCGATATCGCATATCAGATATCAGCGATTTTTTTAAGGTTTTCCAATGTGAGCGTTTCTTAATGCATGCGATGCGATGGAATTCGCGTCGCACTCTCGCAGTTTATCATTTTTACTCATAAGGAAATGTCCTATCATTCTTTGCGCAATGCGATGTTTTCTTAAGGAGTAAAATACATGAGCCTTAATTGAATTTTTGAATTTTTACTAAGGGTCCCCACTTACCTAGTGTTATTGCTAATACTAAATAAGGAGGGGGGTTGTTGGTGGCCACAACACCTGTTCAAGATCAAGTGAATGTAGGCCAACCTTTACAGGATACAACTTTAACTCAACCTATTCCGCTGGTATCTGGTGCCTCTCAAGCCATATATACCCACCCTTTTCAAGGTAATTTACAAGAACAACAACTTGGTCAAGCCATTCCTTAAATTCAACTGGGTCAAAATGTGTATGGTATGGCACAGGAATAACCTAACCAACCTTATGTTGGGATGATGCAAAATGCCACAGGGAAACAATATCAACTTTATTAAGGTATCCCTCAAATTCCTTACAATGAACAAATCCAAACTCAACCATTTCAACCTTTACAAGGTTATCTTGGAGCTAGGCAGCAAGGTTGTATGTATATTGGTTATCAGAACCCTCCCTATCATGGGAAATAGATACCTGTTTCTCAAGCTATCCCATCTTATCTAGGGTACCCTCTATCGGACCTCAACAAGAAGTTTCCATTTGTAGCAACCCTCGAATTGCCAGATTTAACCAGGCTTACGAATGATCCCATTGCCCATTCTCCTTGGTGGCCGGTTATTCCCATGAAGTTTCCCAGTGATATCCCAAAATTCAATGGAAATACCAGAAAAGACCCATCCACATATGCGATGAATTATCATTTGTGGTGTTCTTCGAAGTCTCTCAATGATGATTCTGTTTGGTTACATCTTTTCCAGCTTACACTCACTGGTATGACAACAAAATGATATATTAAACTACCACGAGCTTCGTTCGATAATTGTAGCAATTTGGATACTACATTCCTAACACATTTCCAGTTACCCATCAGATATGAGACTGGAACTAAACTTTTAACCAATTTCAAACAAACTGATGCCACTGACATATTTAATCACATTCATGAGTGGCGACACCGATGTCGTTTGGTTAAAACTTTTGTTCCTAACCAATTGTTAGCTGAATCATTCACTAAGTCTATGTTTCTATCTATCACATAAGATGTCGCCAAGGGTGGAGTTGTGACCGAAGAGCAGGTAATTGCTTGTGCCCAGTATTTGGATCTCATTTACACCCAATCCTACACACTTTATGATAAAATACCAAATTCTTCGTGACCTTCCAATACTGCTCCTGAACCTCCTAGTAAAGAATAACATACTGTCGATGGTGTGATTGCTTATGCCATCCAACAATCGATGAGTAAACCATGTTTTTCTACTCTTCCTGTGGCTGCTCAAAGCCCTCCTTCCACTCTTGTGGCTTCTAATTCCAAATTAATGTAGTTCAATCTTCCAAAGGAAAATCTCAGCAATGAGGAAGTAAGAAGAAAGACAATGCTAAAAAGAAGAAAGATAACGCTTCATAGGATAAACAAAACAATCAGTATTCTAAAGAAAAGCAGAAAACTTGCTACCCATGTTTCATTTGTAATGAGGAGCATTTCACTCGCGATTGTCCATTCCGAGCAGAAGTGAATCAATTCCTTAAATCATCCACTACACCTGCAGTATTGACAAATTCGTTTCCGAAGCAGGAGACCAATATGGTTTCCCGAGATTCTGCTTCCTTTAACTCAGTTTTGATGCTTTCCTCTACTAAGCCCAATTATGATGTTATGGTGGCCACCTTGTTAGAAAATTATATATTACAGAGAAATGGAACACATAAAATATATTGCAGAGATATAAACACAAAAAATGTATAAAACAAAACTGACACAGATCTACGTGGTTCACCCAATTTGGGCTACGTCTACGGAGAAACAACCAGGCCTTCATTTTATGTTATCCAGCAAAATGAAGAGATATAACCTACAACAGATCCGTTGTAATTCCCTCTTCGTTCTCACACAATATCCTCTGTCTTTCTCGCTTAGAATACAGATCTACATAGACGCAATACAATTCCCTCATATATAACAAAGGGTTTCCTTCTAGCACAAAAAACCCTAAATTAAACATAACTTCTACCATCAAATTTCCGCCTAATGAACATGCTGGATTGACTACAAAATTACAAAATTTTACAAGGCCATTTTACATCTATTTTAGCTTCAGGGGCACTTGCCCCGATCCCCGTTGGGGGGGCTCCAAGCCGTCGCCCCCCTTGGCGGCGAACATTTTACGAGTAGCGTTGCCGCCACATTACGAACTGGGGTCCAATGCAGTGATACCTTTGAATAAGGAAGATAATTAGGATCCACACCCAACACACCCTAAATAAAGACTACAATAATGTGAATCCCTCAAATGGTCAGGTTACTGATTAACTTACTACTTCGACTGCATCTCCATCGGATCCTACTCGAAATTTTGTACCTACTGAATTAACGATCAAGCCTCCCAAAGGCATTATCCATAAATCCACATTCAACCCTCACGTAAGAGCTACTCATAATTATAACATAGTTGAGGATCTAGCTCAGACTCCTTCAACTATGTCGAATCTTGAGGTGTTGCAAAATTTCCCCGCTTAAAACAAGGCTTTGCTATTAGTAATTGGATGTATTTATCCTTCATATTCCAACCTAGTAGTTTTCAACCATGAGAATTATACATCTCAACTTTTGGCTCAATTAGCTTTAATGATCCAGGTTGTTGTTCGTGGTAAGAATATCCATCATTCAATTGTGGACGAGTGTTATGAAACCAGCTCACAAAAAAGAGAGAAAATGCCTTAGAAATAAGCCTCTTCGAGGGGGCAACCTCCTTTACATTACGCAAATGAACAATTGTTAGATGATACAAATGACAAGACCTCCTTTATATATATAGGAGTCTAAGGGGTCATAATATAATCAGAGCCGACATAACAATAATAATGTAAGGGCACAATAATAACAATAGTGGGCTTCTATGGGGCACAATAATAACAATATGGGGACTACATGGGCACAACAATATAATAAGGGGGTTGTACTAATAACAATAAGGGGTTACACTAGTAGTATAGGGGCCTAACATGCCCCTCTCCTTCAAAAGGCGTTGTCCTCAACGCTTGAGTAGTTCTTGATGCTTCTGTATAAAATTCTTGTCCTCCCATGTGGAACCTTCAGCAAGTAAGTTCTTCCACTTGATGAGATACTCTGAAATTGATCGACTTCATAGCTGTCAGGTTCTGTTTCTGTTACTGCTCCAGCTTCCAATATGATTTTTCCTTCCTCTTCAAGTTCTGGCAATATTGTTTGAATTGGGATCTTCTGCAACTTTTGAATGAGTGGCCACAATTCTTCGTCCTCCTTCCATTCATCCCTTCATTTATCCAATCTGGTTTGATAATAGAAATAGCACAAAACAATGCTTCCACATCCTTGTCCTTTCATGAGAGTGCATCTGCAACAAAAAATTTCTTCCCTTTTCTGTAGATGATGTCAAAGTCATAACCCAACATATTTGTGACCCATTTTTTCTGTTCTTCTAAAGATAATATTTGTTCTAAAAAGTATTTAAGACTATCTGATCCATTTTTACCTTGAAATGTCTTCCCATTGGGTAAGGTTGCCATTTCTTAAGTGCATGTAATATTGCCAACATTTCCTTCTCTAAAATAGCTTGCTTGAGATTAGCCATAAAAATACCCAATCACCTACATCAAAACTTTTTTCACTGCAATGTTGATCTACCTGTTGTTTCATTCGATTCTGCACCAAAGTGGAACTTGTTGTTGATGCTCGATGTGATCTTTCACTACTTGAACCTTTTTCTTCTTGATATGTCCTTCTATCTTGAGAGTTTGAGGAGTGGTAATTTCTTCCAATGCTTTATAAGATATGGTCAGATTCATTTCTTGATGCTCAATGTGATCTTTCACTTCTTGAACATTTTTCTTCTTGATATGTCCTTTTATCTTGATAGTTTGAGGAGTGGTAATTCCAGCCAATGCATTATAAGATATGGTTGGATTCATTTCTTCTTTATTGATGTGATCTTTCACTTCCTGAACCTTTTTCTTCTTGATATGTGCTTCTATCTTGAGAGTTTGAGGAATGGTAATTCTTGCCAATGATTTACAAGATATGGTCGGATTCATTTCTTCTTTCTCTGGGGTTGGTTCCTGGTGTATATCCTCTTCTTTTGATGTTTCTTGATCCTTTTCTTCCTCCTCTTCATACTCTATGTAAAATAATTTCTTCTCAACACACTTATGACCTTTAGTGCATTTGCTATCACCATTGTAACAAAGCCCTTTTTCTCTTTTTTCTTCCAATTGTTGTGGTGTAAGCCTTGTAGGTTGTGGAAGGCTAGGAGAAGAAACACTTCCATAATTATAGTCGTGAGTGGTGGGATTCCTTGTTTCCATAATTTCGCTTTCAAGTTTTCTTGCCCACCTGAATGCCTTCTCCAATGAATCAGGTTCCCAAAGACGAACCTCATTTTGAATGTTATCCTTTAAAGTACTTATGAAGACATCAATCCTTTGCTTCTCTGGAATATCATTTATCATTATATTCAATTTTTGAAAGTCCTCAATGTTCTCTGCCATTGAGCACTTTTGTTTGAAATTTATCAATTGGCTAAAGAAGGTGTTTCTCTTTGTATCCTCATAATGTGCTATCATTTCCTCTGTGAAAATTGACCACGTAATAAGTGGTTTACGAGAACAAAGCCCTTTATACCATAAAAATTGATCCGATTCTAAATATGAAGATGCAATACGTACCTTTTGTAACAGTTTCACCTCATGTAGATCAAAATATTGCTCCATCTGTAGTATCCAATTTATCGGATCCTTGCCATTAAACTTCCTCATATCGTCTTTTCTTGATTTTAGGAGCTCGATCTTGAAACGACTATAGCTCAGTAATTTCGGCTCTTCCAGTTCTGAAATTGTGGCCTATAGTACCCCTCTATGTCCTCTTTCCAATGCCACCAGTCTGATTAAAATTGGATTCTCCAAGAAAGAGTTATGCAAAATCTCCCAAGATGACCTGATTATATACCTTTTCAGAAGATCAAACTTGTATGAAGTGCCACGTGTCACTGTTTCGACCTTTGGATCTGAAAAATATACACAAGAAACTACAATCCGTCCTCATCTGTAACTTCTTACGAAATTTCAATCTGATGCTCAAAGAGACAGTTATGACGATTTTCCCAAGGTGACCTTTTTGGAATGTAATTGAGAGGTATGCAAAAACCCTAACTTCCTCAGACTATATCTCCGTAAATATAGCGATACAAGATCTGAAATTTGGAGCCAAGGTTAAGACCGATTTCTTCTCAAATGGGTTTTTGGTTCAGCTTCTAAAACATCGTATCAAAGCAGTTATAGTGAAAATCCCACGATGACCTGTTTTAGTTGAAATTATGGAGCTTGCAAAAACCCTATCTTTCTCAAATCATATCTCCGAAAATATAGCGAGAAAAGCTCTGAAATTTTGACCTGAGGTTTAACGTGAGTTCTTCTTAAATGGGTTTTTTTTTTCACTTCTGAAACAGTGCAGAAAACACGTTATAGCGAAAATTCCATGATGACCTATTTGGAGTAGCGAAACCCTAGAATCCAAAGCTATGATACCAAATGTTATGAAACTAGATCACAAAAAGAGAGAAAAGATAGATCAACGCCTTAGAAATAAGCCTCTTCGAGGGGGCAACCTCCTTTACACTACACAAATGAACAATTCTTAGATGATACAAATGACAAGACCTCCTTTCTATATATAGGTGTCTAAGGGGTCATAATATAATTAGAGTTGACATAACAATAATAATGTAAGGGCACAATAATAACAATAGTGGGCTTCTATGGGGCACAATAATAACAATATGGGGACTACATGGGCACAAAAATATAGTAAGGGGGTTGTACTAATAACAATGAGGGGTTACACTAGTAGTATAGGGGCCTAACAACAAGGGAGACTCAATCTGTATTATGTCCATGTCTTGCTGGAAGGCCATTGGTTCTCCCCAATTAAGTCAGTCGCCAATCACTCTAAAGGATTTTGATGCAAGAAGCTATAAACCTTGTGGAATTTTGAATTCTCTACAAGTAGAATTAGGTGGCAAGACCGTATCGATAGAATTTGAACTTATCGACATACCACTATATTATAATCTTCTACTGGGTCGTACGTGGGTCTATGATATGGCTGCTGTTGTTTTGACATATTTTTGAATGATCTATTTTTCTTGTAAAGGAAATATAATAGCCATTGATCAAATGACTTTATTTGCATCTATTTTTCAAGTTATTGGAAGCGTCCCTCTCGTGGGGGGAACCCTAGACACATATTAGCATGTTGGGGTTGGACTACTTAAGGATTCCTCTCTCATGGGAACCTTTTCGCTTCCTTCTCCTTCATTTCTCGACAAGTCTACTTCGGTTTCATATATTGACATGATATTGTCTTGTACTATTCCAAACAATCCTTGTATAGTACCAGATGAATCTAATCTTGACACTTTTGGTGACCACATGCTGCTCAATGCTGAGAAATCTACGGGGCAACAAGTATACGTGACTTCTCTTACTTTCATAACTACTTGTGATGTATTTTACTTTACTTGATTAAATTTTTATTTTCTTCTTATTATTATTGTTCTCTATCACCAAACATAAACCAAATCATAAATAACAATGAGACAATAGGACACAAGATATAGGTGATCATCCAGGGCCAAAATCTCTCCAACTGAGAGGAAAACCCACCAGAATCCTTCTCTTCTTATAGAATTTCAATTGATGAATTCCAAGAACTATGACCCTTGACAGGGACCCTCCAAGGCCAAGTCATCCTTCCTTCTTAATGAGCTTTCCTTACACAACTTCCAGTAATAAACTTCAACCTTCTAACAACTTCTCCAACAACTTCGACCCCAACAACAATTTTTGCAACTTCGACCTAACGACTTCAACAACTTTAACCTAGCATCTTCACAACTCTGACCTTGATGCAAGTTCAACAACTTTGACTTAGCAACTTCACATCTTTGATCTAGAGGTAGCTTCACAACTTCAACCTTGCAGCTTGACATCTTCAACCCTGCAACTTCACAACTTTGACCTTGCAGCTTCACAACTCCGACCTTGCAACTTCACAACTTCGACCTTGCAACTTCACAGGTTTGATTCAACAACTTCACAACTTCGTCCTTGCAACTTCACAACTTTGATGCAACAACTTCAAAATTTTGTCTAGCCCAAAAAAACTAGAAATCGTAATGAAAGAGAGAGAGAGAGAGGCCCAAGAAAATAGATCTTGATCTTCTTCTTATTCTTTGTCCTTTTCTAGATTCTATGTTGAGGATATCAAACTTTCTTGAGTGAGTGTGCAAATGAGGTCGAATTCCTTCTTATTTATAGGCTTGTGAGGGGTATGAATTGCTATCTTGAGGCTAAATTTTCCCTTCATGTAGGCTGACTTGATATTTGTGCCATGATGAGGGCTTGAATGGTCTTTTGACTCTATTTTGACTCAATAAATTTTCTTTACAATATGTAACATTCCCAAATGGGTCTTCAATACATGACAATTACTCAATTGACTTTATGACAAACCTAGAAGCACTCAATGGCTGCTTGACCTAAAAATAAATTTCCCTTGAGCATGAAAGCCATGCCTCAGAATACAAATAATAAATTTATTTTTCTCTTTTTATTAAATACATAAAATCACGATTACATATGTCATTATGAAGACCGAACCTAGTTACATATTCAATACTCCCTCTTAACCAAGGAGGTATTCATAATCCATACAAGGTACTTGGACATTATGAATCTGAAAATTCTCATAAGAAGAGTCGAATTAGTAACCCATTTGTATAAAATCATATCATCCAACATTGTTACATAGCAAGGCCTTGACTAACATCTCTATCTCTCCACAATATTAGAGCATAATGCTGCTGAGACCAATGATTTATAGACACCCTCATGCTTGTCTCTCTCGGAACATACCCCAACCAAGATCTATCAGAGTATGTTCCACCAAGACTATTCTTACCTTGGATACCTAGTCCTCAAAGAATATTGATCATCTACGACTACTATTATCTTGAATTCCCTACCACATCCTCAAAGTGTATAAGATTCCAGATGCTTACCCAATCCTCCATTTATCTTCCCAGGTGAAGACAAGAATGATGTGTCTATATCTCCCTCTCAATTAGGGAGGATATGCCCATTCCAATGAAGGAATGTACCCATTTGTGTAAAAGGAATGTACCCAAGCTCCCTCTTGACTAGGGACTTGCTTCCAACAGATCTTTAGGTGGAGATCATGGGGCAACCAGTTGATTGAATAGATCCTCCTTTAGATGTCATGAACTACTTTTTCTTTATTCAGGAGTCTTCATATTTTTGGGACTTCTTAGTAGGGCATCGACCATACATTACTTTCATGAATCATGTTAGTCATGTCATCCTTTATTTCATTGGAAAGTGATCCATTAGTCCATATCTGACCTTTCCTTCATACCTTGATACTTTCTTCGCATCATGTTTCTTTCATGATCTTTCATCCTACCACATCAATGTCAGTTATAGATGACATCTACAACTCTTCCTTTGGTAGCCCTGCATTAGCCAATCCAGCTATTGTTCAAAAATAGAAAATGAAAATTAAATAAAAAAATACCTTTGTGATGGTCTTTCATCATGACATCTCCTTGTTTTCAGCAACACCCTGCATATATATCGACACATCTCCAAAAATATATACAACTTCAAGGGTCTATTTCTTTTTCAGAATTTATCAGGATCTTCATATCTTTCCCATGGAGATATCACAGTTAAATATTTTAGTCCTTGGATGTTGATTGCCTAATCCATAGTTGAATTTTTCATGATCTCTTCCTTTCTTTATTCACACATTTCCTCCTAGGAACTTCCAATCATAGTTCCGTCAACTTTGTCAACCACCTCATATTTCATTTGAGGACATATTATGTTGATTTCATCTAGTCAATGTGTGAACCATGCCTTCATGCATCCTTTCACAAGAGGAGATCCTTTCTTTTGATCATGATCATGAGGTGGAGCATTTATCCATGCTATTTGCAACTATATGACATGACTCAATTTTATCAAATACAAGCATACATACCTCATATTTTTCTTTTGGTCATCTAGACTTCCTTCAGCAGCTTCCTTGATTGAAAGAAATTCAACCACCTTGACCTGCTTCACTTCTTTTGACATCATACGATCATTCCATGAATCCCATACAAGGTGGAATTCTCAGCGAGACACTTACTTCTTCTAGTAGGTGAACCTTCTGATGAAGATTCTAATGAAGGATCTTGATTATCCTCATTCCACAAATGCTCCTTTTTGAATGATGTATGATGAGCTCTATACTAGATGAATTTATTTTTTCCATAAGTACTACTTATGCTTATAATGAGGTTACTAAGAGATACATCCTTCTATTGGTGACAACCGTAGACTTCTATTTCATCTATCTTTCATGCTTCTTGATGATGTCATGAGATCTTGCTTTCAATCATATGCTTCTATGACGCCATCTCCTAACATGATGCATCCTATCATGTTTATTTACAACAAAAAATGTGAAACATAAACTTGAAAATAACTAGGTGAGGAAGACTATCTCAATCATACTAGATATATTTTACTTCCTCCTTCGGTTTCTTCTTTTCAACTTCTTCCACTTCTTCAGTGATATTGGATTCCTCCCTTCCTCTTTTGTTGTTGTCCTTCTTGAGCTTTGGACAATCTCTCTTGTAGTTCCCATATTCATGACAACCATAGCATTGAAAGTTTGACATGTTATTCTTCTTTTTCTGAGGACCAAGCTTCCCCAACTTCCCTTTTTCTTCTAGCCATGGCAACAAATTCTTGAACTTGCTTGCTTGATCCTACATTGATTTTGCCATCAACCTAGTTTCTTCAAATTTTCACATTGACCATATTTCATTGAATGGAGTAGCTTCCTTCTTCCCATAGATGTTTGATGGGAAGTTTCCCTCTTCCTCTAGTAGTTCATTAAGCACTATGGTAGTCATTTCCTTGTTAGACATTATTTCTACCAACTCTTGGAGTTGATCTCTTATTTATGACACCCTCATAAAGTATGAGGTTGTTCCTTCTTCTTTTGATATATTCATCTTGTAGAGCTTGAGCTTATTCTTTCGACAATTCGACAATTAAACCCTTAACATGACCAATGACTTCATTTTCTATGAGGATCAAATCTATCCTCTTCTTCCATGCAAGAAAGTTTGATGACCCAACCAATTTATTTCTCTGCTTGCAATATGAAGTCATTTTTACATATTCAAATATAGATATAAAAATACTTATTTGTCAAGTGAATATACTCCTAGATGATGAAATCTTCAACTTGATGCCTTCTTGATTTTGAAGATGATGTAGATAATAGAAGATGTCTTCTTGGTGAAGATGTATTTCTTCAAAAGTGACCCTTGGCTCAAAGGGAGATCACATTGATTCCTTGATGATGATGAAAATTCCTTTTCCTTCTTTTCTTCCTTCAAGACAATGCTATTTAAACTTGTTTCACAACCTCAAATTTCGGCCCTTCTTCAGAATTTCAACTTGATTTAACAGTTCTACAGTTTTGGCCTTTTTTGCAATAACCATAGTTCAAATGTGTGTCTAGAAGATGGAAATATTTTCCTCCTTTCTACTTGACTTGACTTGACTTATTTTTATTGTTATTTCAGTACGCAAAGGAGATCTTTCTTAGCACAAAAATTTCTCCTTGATGGTGGATACAATTTCATACTTGCTATTGCAGAAGGATGTCTTAATACTTCACAAATGTGGAGAATATAGCCCAAAAAAATAGACCCAAAACTTCTTCGCTCTTCCTTCCTCCTGCCAATGATTGTAGAATGTGTGAGTTTCCCAAGAACGCTTCAAGTGTGGAACCCTTCTTTGGATGAACTAGGGTTTTGAGGTCTTCTTTGATGCTCATAATTATTCCCTTTCAATAGGATGAGAGGATTTGTCCTTCTTAATGATTGATTCTCTTTATGTTTCCAAGATGATCTCTTTATACTTCGGCCCTAGAGTATCCTTCTTCATGTTTCCTTTCCGTGATGTAGTTACCTTAGCTCTAATCCCATGTTGAGAAATCTACGGGGAAACAAGTGTAGGTGATTTCTCTTACTTTGTTAACTGCTTGTGATGTATTTTTACTTTACTCGATTAACCTATTATTTTATTATTATTATTGGTGTTCTCTATCATCAATCAACTACCAAATCATAAAGAACAATGAGACAATAGGACACAATATATAGGCGATAAACCATGGCTAAAACCTCTCCAACTGAGAGGAAAACCCACTAGAATCCTTCTCCTCTCATAGAACTTCAATTGAAAAATTCCATGACCTATGACCCTTGAAAAAGGCCCTCCAAGACCAAGTCATCCTTCCTTCTTGATGAGCTCTCATCACACAACTTCCAGTAACAAATTTTGACCTTCCAACAACTTCTCTAGCAACTTTGACCCCAACAACAATTTCTACAACTTCGACCTAGCAACATCAGCAAATTCGACCTAACAACTTCACAAATTCGACCTTGATGCAACTTCAACAACTTCTACCTAACAACTTCACAACTTCAGTTGAGAGGCAACTTCACAACTTTGACCTTGCAGTTTCGCAACTTCGACCTTGCAGCTTCACATCTTCGACCTTGGAGCTTCATTTCTTCGATGCAACAACTTCACAACTTCGTCCTTGCAGCTTCACAACTTCAAAATTTATTCTAGCCTAGAAATAGTATAAAACCTAACGAAAGAGAGAGAGAGAGAGGCCCAAAAACATCGATCTTGATCTTCTTCTTCTTCTTCATCCTTTTCCAGCTTCTATCTTGAGGAGATCGATATTTCTTGAGTGAGTGTGCAAATGAGGTTGAATTCCTTCTTATTTATAGGTTTGTGAGGGGTACAAATTGCTATCTTGAGGCCGACTCGTCCCTTCATGTAGGCCGACTTGATCTTTGTGCCATGACAAGGTCTTGCAGGGTATTTTGACTCTATTTTGACTCATAATTTTTCTTTAATATGTAACATGCCCAAATGAGTCTTCAATACATGAAAATGACTCAATTGACTTTATGAAAATCCTAGAAGCACTCAATGGGTGCTTGACCTAATTTTTTTTCCCTTGAGCATGAAACCCATGCATCAAGAATACAAATAATAAATTTATTTTTCTCTTTTAATTAAATACATAAATCATGATTACATATTTCATTATGAAGATTGAACCTAGTTACATATTTCAACACTCAGTCCCATTAAGCTCGACTATGAAGTCATTTACTCGACCTGTGCGGCACACTGTACCCTCTCCTCATCGATTAATTGGGTTGACTGTTCTTTAGATTACGTCACATCGTCTGATTCTTTCTCATATATTTCTTACCGTTGAGAGCATCATGGAGATAATGATGCGAGATGATATGCCATGGGACGATCATCATTGTTATTCCTCCTTGTCAGATTCCTTCGAGGATAATCTTACATAACTATATTGACCCAATATCGTTGAGTTATCTACGAATTATGTATCCATCCATGGTATTGATTATGAGAAGAATTTGTTGAACATTGAAGAGACTATCCCTCTAGAAAATTTGTTCAAACCCGAAATTGTCGAGAATCTATAGTTTGGTGTGTTTTTCTTTCCCAATGAGATCAAGACTTATAAATCCCAATTCTAGGAGTTTAGAGATGTTTTCGCTTGGTCTTATGAAGAAATTCCAGGTATCAATCCAGACATCGTTGTGCATGAAACTAGATGTATCCTGATGTTAAACCAGTTCGACATCGTCTCCGTTCGATCCATCCAAATAATGTTGCAGCTATTAAAGCTGAAGTTGAGAAACTTCTACGCGTTGGTTTCATCTTTCCAGTACCTTTAACTGATTGGGTGTCTAACATTGTTTTTGTCATGAAGAAACAGGGAATAATTCATGTTTGTGTTGATTATCGGGACATCAATCGTGGTTGTTCGAAGGAAAATTATCCCACCCCGTTCATCGACTATATTGTTGATGATTGTGCCAGTTTTGAGATATTTTCGTTTATGGATCGTTTCTCTAGTTACAATCAAATCAACATTCTCCCAACGGACCAACATAAAACCATGTTTATTTGTCCCTGGGGCACATTTGCGTATCGAAAGCTCCCTTTTGGATTGAAGAATGTTGGGGCTATGTTTTAGAGGGAAATGAGTTATGCCTTCCATGACATCAAACATATCGTACACCATATTTGGATGATTTGCTTGCCCATTCGAAACATCGAGCTAATCACCCAATACATCTTTGGGCCATATTTTCATGATTTAGACATTATAACATTCGACTCAATCCACACAATTGTTTTTTGTGTAAGTATCAGTTGAATTCTCGATTTTGTGGTATAAAAACATGGAAGTCATATTGACCCATTGAAAGTCTAGGCGATCATCGATCTGCCTGCTCCTTCTTCCCTTCTTCAGATTCAACAACTCCAAGAGAAGGCTAACTTTCTTTGGAGGTTCATTCCTAATTACACTGAACTCACTAAATGATTTACTCACTTTTCAAAGAAAGGGGTTCCCTTCCATTGGGACGATGCTACTAAAAAGGTGTTTAATGCCTTAAAACATGGTATTGTTCTAGGAGGAAGATGTAGGAACTGAACATCTTTTTTATTACTTGAGTCATAATCTCAATGATACTGAATTCAAGTATACTTATGTCGAAAAGTTAGATTTGGCGGTTGTCCAAGCTGTCGAGATATTTCTCCATTGCATACTGCTCCACAGAGCTATGGTTGTTTCAGATTACAACCCCATGACGCACATCTTATCCCGAAAATTCCTAGGGGCCAAGTACTCCAAGTGGATTTTCATCCTACAAGAGTTCAATTTGGAATTCATCAAATCCAAGTTGAAGAAATCCTTAGTTTTTGCTAAGCTAATTTACGACCTTCCCACTATTGAAACTGAGACAACATCTGGTGATTCTATTATGGATGAGTTGTTGTTCTTGATTTTGTCATCTGACCCATGGTATGGAGACATTATCATATATCTCCAAACCCAGAATTTCTAGTGTGATACCTCTCACTCTGACTAATGACGTATCCGATATCAAGCCAAACATTACATTATAATCAATGACACCCTTTATCGTCGTGGTATCAATATGATATTTCAAAGGTGCCTCACTCATGAGGAGGCCGATAAAGTCTTAAATGAATGCCATTTTGGGGCATGTGGTGGTCATATGTTTGGTTATGCCACCACATAGAAGATCATGCATGCTGGTTACTTTTGTCCTACCATGTTT
Source organism: Pinus tabuliformis (assembly GCA_031772625.1). Classification (NCBI taxonomy): domain Eukaryota; kingdom Viridiplantae; phylum Streptophyta; class Pinopsida; order Pinales; family Pinaceae; genus Pinus; species Pinus tabuliformis. The sequence continues at coordinate 52,898,933 of CM062813.1, forward strand.
TGCGATTACATCCTCGCCATCCAAAAGTGTCATGCATGCCAGATATATGATCATAAGGCCCATACTCCACCCGCTCATTTGCATCCTGTTATCGCCATTGGACTTTTTGCGAAATGGGGCATTGACTTCATGACATGTAACCCTTACTTTGCCAGGGGTCATGGCTATATGATTGTAGCGGTTGACTATTTTACCAAGTGGGCCAAGGTGATGCCTACATACAATAATAATGGCGAAACAATTGCTCTTTTTTTTCAAAAATGTCATTGCGTGGTTTGGTGTTCCACAGGCTGTAGCTACGGACCATGGAAAACATTTTCACAATCACATGATGTTTGAATTAATTGCCAAGCTGGGACTCTCCCATGAGAGTTCTACTCCTTACTAACCTCAGGCGAATGGGAAAGTTGAGGCAATCAATAAAGTTATCAAAACGATGCTTCAACGCATGATAGGGGTCAACAAATCCAGCTGGTATCTTATTCTTATGCAGCGTTATGGGCGTATCAAGCCTCCATTAGGACTGCTACTGGGTTCATGCCATTCTAATTGGTTTATGATCTGGAACAAATCCTTCCAATTGAATGTGAAATTATGTCTCTTACACTTCTTGTTGAACTCCTCCCTACCACTTCCCCAGAAGAGGAACATCTCTTACATATAATGTGCTTAGATGAAACCCGATGTGATGCCATGATGGTTAATAAAGGCCATAAGAAACGTATCAAGGCACAAGATGACAATAATGTCAAGTCTCATGTCTTCTCAGAAGGAGACCTTGTCTTGTTATACGATCAAGAGTCTGATAAATTAGGATCGGGGAATTTCGAGCCAATGTGGCTAGGTCCATACATTGTCAAACATGTTCTTGCTAAAGGGGCCTATGAGCTTTTTTCATTCTATGGAGTTCCCTTGGTGCAACCTAGAAATGGTCTATACCTTAAGAAATACTACGCTTGAGTTTTTGCGTAGTGCACTGTGTATGTGTTGTACATAGGTGTGTTGAGTGTGTTTGCAGCGAGTTCCCTTCAGAGTTTCCTACAATTTATATTAATTATTTTTACATTTGGTTTATAGATGTCGGCATCCCTCGAACCATATGTTAGTTATGCTGATGGCGCTAGTCGTAGTACTAAGAACCTTTCTTCCGCAACATGGGCTATATATGATCCGAATGGAAAATTAGTGAGCTTACAAGGGATTTGTATCGGTCGCTCGACAAATAACATCATTGAGTATAGCGTAGTGAACGAACTATTGTCTGAGGCTATTTCTCATGGTATCCTCCGTATAGTTATCAGACTCGAATCAGCCCTTGTAGTACTACAATTGATTAATGTCTATTTAGTTAGAAGTCCAATTATGCTTTGTATGTTATTGAGGGTTCACCTTATAGAAAGATACTTTGATTTAATCCAATATCAACACATTTCTAGAAATCTAAACACATTGACAGATGCAGTGGCTAATCATGTTTTAGATAGACATTTGCGACACGTAAAATAAATTCAATACACATCACGTACATTGAAAGAGATAATAGAACCATAAGAAATAATGAAGATAGTTATATATATATATATATCAAAGTTTTTTTTTACAAAATGTGTGCCCAAGACACATATGGCCACATGGGTTGTCATATCAAAATATACATGTAGTCAAAATATGGCTATAAGCCTCCTATTAGACTAATCATAGTGCTCATGATAACACGCCACTTTGGGAGTCATCTTGGACTGATACGAACAGGCACGCCAATAGTATGTTGCTGTAGTCTCATAGGAAGCTTGTCGACCCTAGTCTCAGCTATGCCATGGGTCAACCCTCCATGTGGCTCTCAACCTCTGCAAGGGTCTTGGCCACATTAAGATCCTATAGTACCTCTCATCCTTCTACAACAACTTGTACTGTTGGTGGTGCCTGTTGTGGGTCTCTTGCACGATCAAGATAAGAAGAACCCACAGGTCGAACAAATCTAATATCTACATGTAAAAAAATCAATAATTTAGCCTCAGATACATCAAAAATCACAAAAAAATTGTAAAACTTAAAAATCCAAAAATTATCAATTTTTTGTTTGTTTTACCTATGACACCCCATCGCCCGTCATCAAGAAGCATGAGCTCTGGGTCTCTATGGAAATCCATCTCTACATATATTCCTCTATCATAATGAGTTGCATGTGTAACCATTTGAGAAGACTAGTGTGAAACTCATCGATGATGAACCTACATGTCTAGACATGAGATCCACCCACCTCCTCATCCGTGGGACTCTCGGATCTGCGGGCTCGAGCGAAATATGTTGTGGCTTGAACAATGGAATCCTCTCTAAGGAAAAATAAATCAAGATCAAACCATAACCAAAGTTCTTTAACCATCCATCTTTTGCCTTGGTCAGCTGCTCCTTCATGTTTACTAGTACTCCCTTGCTCTATTTGAATATTGTCAGCTCTATACACTCTAGAGCATACTGCATATGAGACTTATTGGCCACATGTAGAGTTTCACTACTGGCCAATCTAACAATGATAAACAACATTTTTCTTAGAGGCAAACAGAATGCATCCTTGATGTCAATTTTCCCATCTTTAGTCGGGTGCGATCTCGTTCTACAGTGTGCACTAACGTAATCTTTGAATGTCTCTCCACCACTCCTTGAACCAGATAAAGAGATGGGTGAACCTTTCCTTGTTAGAATTGTTAAGAATTATGTATCTTCTACTTGTATTTCAAGCACATGTGCACCAAGTCTGAATTCTTATGCCTGAACATCCCATGCACGAACAAGATATCTCAAAAATTCCATTTGTTGCCTCATACCAGGAAGCTAGAAGAATTTCAAGATCCCACAATCTCTCAAAGCCTGGATAGTGGTAGGATCATAAGCTGCAGTTAAATCTTGTTCCTTATGTTCTCTTTCCCTCCATATTAAAGCCATTTTGTTCCAATAGACACCTGAAACATCACAAGAAGGATCATTAGGATAAGTTTCATGCAAAAAACTAGAGAGATTTTCAGGAAAACAGGCAAAACAAGTTTGGGAATTGCGCTTAGTACAACCCCCTAAGGAAAAAAAATGAATTGCAACAACCTCAGTGTATTTTCTTCCTATTCAACTCTCCTTTCGACTTGCTGGTGTTGCGTTGGACCTATGGTGAGAAATTAGAGCCCTATGGCCCTCAAAAAATAAAAAAAACTCGCATGAAATCACCAAATGGAAGCATGAAAAGAAAGAAGAAGGTTAAAGCTCCTACCTAGAAGTGACTATGCTCGAAATAATCCACTGGATTGGTCACAATACGTTGCAGAATATTGGGGCCAAAAACACTCAGAAATCGCTTTCCAAGAGGTAAAATATGGAATGGTAAAAATGAATTACCCTTTGCCTATTTTATGGTCATTTTCATCATTATTTTATTAATATTTTTACATTTTGACCTAAAATTTTATCATGAAACAAATATTTTTAATCCTTTAGTGGTGTTTTAATTAGGTTGACAACTATTTAATGGATTTGATGATGTATGAATTGAAACATGTCATTTTGACCAAAGAGCATACTTTTATCGCTTTTTTCAGGCTTTGTAAACTTATGAAAAAGGAATCATCTTGGAGTCCTCTTTCAACTCTTTTGAAACTCCCAAAATATGAAAAGATTATCGAGCACTTGTATTTTAGAAATCGTTAAAGTAAATGAAAAGACATCTACTCAATATAAGTTTAACCCTTTTCCGGACTCGGATAGACTAATTATGAAAAAAGAATACGTCAGTCGAACATGGATAAGAGGTTCTCCTAAGTATTGTTTTCTACCTTTTCAGAATCAAGGGTGTTAAATTATGGCATGTTCTATGCTTAGAGCAGTTTACTCATTTTTCTTCTTATTACCCACAGATTAGTAATCACATATACATTAAGTAAAGTGTAGATAGAACATTAAATGATGAACAAAAAACAAGCCAAGACAAGAGACACAAGATGTGGCGGCTAGCCAGGGACAAACCCCAATGCAGGGAAACCCTTTAATCAAATCTTCTTTTATCTTCAATAGTTCAACAGAGAGAAATAGTACAAAATCTGAATTCTGTAATTTTATATCAGCAGCATCAAACCCTAGATCAACAAAGTCAAACTTGGTCAAACTAGCTGAAATTGACCACTAAAATGCTTGGTCAATTTCTGGTCAACTTGTCCCCGAACAGCCTGAAGAAACAACGTTTGAACAACCCCAAAAGTATAGTCAATTTGCAGATTTCTGAATTCAACTTGCAGCCCTAAACTAGGGCAGTCAACACTGGTTAAACTAGAGGTCAGATCACCTCGGTTTTCATGCCAAAAATTGCGGCCTACCTAGGAGAGGCAACCACACCTAATCCACACTTGTGGATGGTCAATGCTTGGTCAACGCTGGTCAAAGAGATGACCTGCTGCCCTAGAATCCTTCTTTATGTGTCTTCCTTGCCCTAGGACATCTTCCTTTCAGCCACACGTGTGAGAGAGAGAGAGACTCTTTTTTTGGTGACAACACCTATTCAACAATATCCATATCTAAGCAAAAAATTAGTTCATTAGACTTAGTATGTAATTAAACCAACATATACTGCAAACATAACAAGAATAGTCCTACTATATCCATGAATAAGTGTTAGCTCATAAAGCTTCTGATCATAAATGAAAGATCCCAAGTACATTGTTACATAGATGAAACACTAGATCCAGTAGTGGAACATGAAACCACAACTTGCTTCTCCAAAGAATGATCTATCTCCTATGCACTACAAGAGAAGCAAAGGCAAGTCTCTAAGAATCCAAGCCCTTCGCTTGAGTTATGAGGAGCTATTTATAACTAATGTTAATGGCATTTGAGCTTCCTCATGACTCTTCAACTCCTATGACTTATGGGCTTCCATACAACTTTTCATATTCTATATATGACCTTTTACATCCTAAATGTGGTTTTTCACATTCCACACGTGTCTCTTGGACTTCATTACATACAATTTATACAAAAGGAAAATTACATATAAGACAATGGCTACATGAGACAAAATTACTAATAGGACAAAATATTATCAAATTGACAAGTCATTTGCTTCTTCATGGAACTCATTGGTGATATATGTGTGCCATGCTCTAAATTTCGTAGAGATGATTTTGATCTAAACCAGAAATTCCACTACATATCGCATCTTCATCTCCAGTGCTTATGTCAATATGGACTTGGAGCTTGATTGTACATTATTCCATAGCCATGACAGTTTCATATGGTCTTTGACTGGTGAGATGGCATTGTAGAAGAATGTCTTTGGTGATCTTCAAGCCTTCTTGTTCTGATGCTTGCTTGATTTGTTTTATGTACTGCCTTATTTCTTGAAAGATGATTTCCTTGCCTCTTATTTCTTCAAGTGATCCATCATCCTATTGAAGGCATCCCATGTTTCTGTGCTAAAGACTCAAAACCATTGTGCAGTCGACTATAAGCTGCAAGAGTGTTAGTCACAAGTTCTCCAAGACATTTATAATTCTGACGGTGGAGTCTCAGCTATTCTTGGCCCATTTCAGCAACAATCCTATCCTTTCTAACCAATTGTTGTAGAACATTCGGATATTTTACGGCCTATTCTTGGAGTTGATCAACTGCTCTTAAGACTTCTTGTTTTTTCTTCTAAATACCAACAAGACGGGCCACCACTTGTTGTAGAAGTAGCATTTCATCATATAACTATGCCATGGTATCCTCCATTGGCCCTAGTTCCTCCTGCATGGTTGACTGCCATTCTGCTATGTTAAAGTTGTTGGAAGATAACTGTTGATTTTCCACAACAAGGTGTTTCGCCTGTTGCTTTACTACATCCAACTCCTTTCTAAATCTTGCATTCTCATTCCACAAATATCCTGAGTTGTCTTACGTTTTTGTAGCAAAAGCAACATTTGTCACCATGATTTCCCTAGGATTCCTTCTAGTTTTGGCAGTTATCACCTTTTCTATAGATTTTCAGACTGGGTTCTGAGGATCATTTGGGAAGTATCTACTCCTTTGCTGCACAATCCTCTTCTTGAGCCGATGAAATGTGACATTGCACACATCCATGACTTTGTCTTCAAGTGGAGATGTCATTCCCATTTCATTAAATGGGAGGCGACCACCTGTGAGAGGGGAGGCTCTTCTGGAGAACCTGGTTCATCATCTATGGGTTGGTACCCTTGGCTACATAACTGCAAAACCGCTCAGGTGGCACACTATCCCTGTTCACCCTCTTCGGAGGACCAATGGACTTTGATTCCTTCAAGGTGCCTTGAAGCCACTCGGGCCTCCTCTTCCCTGAAGAAGCTTCCCCATTGGGAACCTCATCCTCTGCCCCCAGTCTGGTGAACTTGAAGGTCTACCAACTGACCCAGGTGTGCCTGTACCAGCACCTGTCCTCGAAGAACCTGTACTGGCACCTGTGCCTGTGTCGATTGAAGTGCCATGTGAACTCTGTACCAGTGGACTCCCAAAAGAAGTGTTCGGTGAACTTGCCACTAGTGCCTAGATGTCATTGACACTGAAGTACCTCTTGTACTAGTTGATCCGGAACGTTGAGGTCCTTCTCCCTGTCCCTGACATGCCTACTGAGGAGAAGTATGTGACTCTCTCTCTCGAGTCTCATCATACTCCCGTGAACTCCGATAGGCCCTCTCCTCCTCGAACTTGACATCCCTCCTAATCAAAACTCTTCGTTTAGAAGGAATGAAGCTCTAATAGGCCTTCGAAGTCTCATTGTAACCCATAAAGATACCCTTCTCTGTCATGGGTTCCAGCTTCGTCCTCTTCTCCTTGGGGATATAAGAATATGTGAGACATCTAAAGATACAAAGATGTCCCACATGAGGCTTCTCTCCAATGCAAACCTCCTCCCAAGTCATATTCCCCGATACTCTGTGAAGACTCCTGTTTTGAAGATAAACAGTAGTATTGCAGGCCTCAACCCATAAAAACCAAGGCAAACCCTGATCACGAATCATCACTATAACAGTCCCAACAATAGCTATGTTCTTCCTTTTAGAAATCCCATTCTGCTGAGGGTTGTAAGGAATCGTGTACTCTCTTCTAATGCCCTCTTGTGCATAGAAGACAGAAAACCCACCATCGATGTATGCACCACCATTGTCTGACCTCAAGACCCAAATATTCCTACCTGTCTGCTTTTCCACTAGAGCTGTGAAATCTTTAAAGTGACTGAAGACCTCACCCTTAGTCTTCAAGAAATGTATCCAAGTCCTCCTAGAGTAGTCATCAATGAATATAACATAATACTCATAACCACCCAAAGGCACATGAGACATACGACCACTAACATCAATATGAATCAAGTCTAGTATACCTGTACATCTACTATCGGTCGCTGGGAATGGGAACTTGGCGTACTTGCCCAAAGCACACCCTCTTCAAACCTCATAATGCTTGACACTGAAATTAGGAACTCCAGTAGTGACCTCCCCCATGTTGTTGGGAAAAGTATCCAATACGGAATGACCCTATCCCACTCTAAGGGTGATAGTACCTCAGCAACAATCGAAGCAAAGCTATCTAAGATTCCTTCTTTATGAAAGTAAAATAGGGGAGAAAGAGATTCACTAACCGATGTCTTTCGCTAATGGTTGATCCAATCTTCTCTCCTTGCTGCTTGCTCCCAGCTCCTTGCTCTTTCACTGGCCCAGCTACACCAAGATCCTGCAAAATGGCAAGAGAGGGAAACTACAAGAAGCATACATTCATAATTGATTCAAGGATTAGAATAAATCAAATACACAAGTACAACAATACATCATTGAGACACATGCATATAGAAGAACCTCAAATGCTTTATTAATGGAAGAAGTAAAGTTCAGGAAGTGATACAACCATAAAAGGCCCAATCTAGCATCACCTCCCAGCAGAAAGAAATCTCCTCTTCACCTCCTTCAAAGCAAATCACCCAATAGTTCTATACTCAAACCAACAACACTTCCTTACATTCACAAGATTCCAGCCTCCCTAGACCTCATGAGAGAGATCTATATATAGGGTTTTGGAGAAAGGATGAGTCAGCTTGAGAGCTGACTAGTGTCCTCTCTCACTTCAGTTATTCTTCAGTTCTTGAGTCCACTTGGAGGTTCTTGCTTCCACTTGGAGATCTAGACCCTCTTACTCATCACCAGTCGAATTCCTTGATCCAAGTGTCATTTTGGAAGCTTCCTGGGCATTGACACCTTGAGGAATGACTGTGCCTCTTGTCCAAACTCGCCCAGCGCAGGTAGCCTTCTTTGCAGTTGACATTCAGCGCAGGTAGACAGTGGAGCAGTTGACATTCAGCGCAGATGCTCAGTGGAGCAGTTGACATGATCCAGAATTAGCTTGTTTTTGAGTGTTTTCAGGTGGAGAACTGATATTCAGTGCTGTGGTTTGCTGACCTTGTTCCTCTAGGGGTAGAAACAACATGTTTAGGGACTTTGGATCCCTTAGATTATGGACATTTCATGCTTCATGCTGTAAGGCACAAAAATGTCTATAATAGTTGCCCCCTAAAGTATGAGGTCGTTTATCGGGTGAAATGCTTTATCAGGAGGATCCGAAGTTCATTCAATTGCTGAGAGGTGACCTGTAATAAAATACAATACAATACATTATGATTCATTCTGCTTTCATGATCTAGCTGAGGCGGGCATTCCCATGCTCAGCTTTATAAATTCATTTTGGTACATAGAACAGACGATCGTTTGATGGTAGACTGATAATTCTCTGCTGAAATTATCATCCTTTGAGTAGGATGATCATCTGCTGCAATGATGCACATGTCAAATGTCTTTATATTTCCTGAATATATATCGCAGCCCGGATGGATGAAACTAGATCCGGGGTCTTCAAACTCGTTCGATCTTCACTCTAAGTACAAGTCGATCCATGTGAGAATTGCGCTGAAGTCGAACATGGAAGGACATCGCTTGATTACCGGTCAATGATGTAAACCGTTAACAAGCGCGAGAGGAATCACCGATAATGATAATGACCCTCAAGGTACTACAGTACAATTCACGTGGTGTGAATAAAGGACTTGGCGTCGAACACCACGCAAAATCTTTCGGTCGAAGGTCATTGAGGTATACCTGTCGCCGGAAGTGAGAAACTTGCCATTGAGGCATGCAAGCTTCAAAGTACTGAGGGGGGTGTTCCTAGATCAACTTCTTGGATAATGAGCTGAAGTCGACAAGAAGCGATCCGTCAAAGGAGGGCCTTAATGAATCCCACATCAGTGACACGGAACGGAGCTAATGATTTTAGTGGAGGTGAAAACAATCTGTGACATATGATTCAGGGTGGCGATCATGGATGGATGAAGGATAATGTATGGCAGTGGATGGGACACGGTTGACTCTTTCTGAACAACATCTCTTGAACATATAACGACACTGATGCGATGGATCGGTAGCATTACCCCAAATGTGGATGGTTTGGCGAGACCATGGTGATGAGACCGGTGAATGAAACAACCCAACCCGATGTGGTACGGAGGAAAAGTGTCATGTTCAAGAGCGACTTGCTACCATTAAAGCTTTGAGGTTCTCCCAATTTTTCCCCAGTCATTTCTGACCAGTACCTCTTTATTTTTGTCAAGCTTGAGGAGGATAACATATGCTTGTTCTATAACCCGCCCTTCGGGCAAGCCCATCGCTATGTTTTAACGAGCCTAGCGATAGGGAAACTCGTTCTCGTCTAAAGACAAGTTTGTCGCTATTTAATCATTTTAACGAGTCTAACAACAAGGAAAACTCGGTCCTTTTCATTTTTAGAGAGTCTAAAAAGGTACAGAAAGTTAACTCCAAAATTCCTTTTTCGTCATCTAATCCCTTAAGTCCGAAAAAGTATAAAACAATACAGAAGGGATGAGTTTTCGATAACTTTAACGAGCCGAATAAAACAAGCGCTCGACCTTTTTGTGTAATAATCCCTCAGGTCCAAAAAGATTAAAATCTAGAGGAGGGATAGCTCTTCCGGTCCTTTTAACGAGCTGGAAGGCCAAAACTCGGCAATCTTTTCATATTTTACGAGTCAGTTGAAAAGAGCTCAAAGAAGACTCGTCTTTTGAGGAACGAGTGATAAACAGGGATAGCAGCAGATTCCAGGTACAGGTTGGAATTTTCCAATCACGGCAGTGTCACAAGGATGGCTAGGTGAAATCACTCTTCGCAGCTGTTCCTCAAAATGGGTAAACAATCATATGGAGGTGAACGATCGGCCAAATGACGGTGGAGGTGGCAGGTGCAAAAACGACCAAGGCTTTTATGGCTGATAAATTTACGATCACAGAGGTTATTTATCGGAATAGGTTCATTTTTTATTTAAAAATGAGCTTAAACTCTGGGGGAAACATTGCTCACTGCTTTTATTTATTTTTTAACGAGCATGAAGACCGCGTTAAAACTGCTCGGATCTTGCGTTTATTTTTTAACGAGCATGAACTTTATGCTAAAACTGCTCGAATCTTATGTTTATTTTTTAACGAGCATGAACTATGTGCTAAAACTGCTCGAATATACCAGTCATAAGATAAGAAATGTCCCCTATGAGATCTCTATTTTTTATGGAGCTTCATCTCACTGAGCTTTGCTCCGCTCCTTTCTTTATGCAAGTTCGGAAACGGCTAATCCAAAAAACAGATAAATAACCGCTCTTTGCTTGCACTCCAAAAGGTTTGCATGCCCCCAGGTATAAAGTACAATTTCAAGGCTGCCCCTACTTATCCATCAAAACATCTGTTTTAAAGGGTGAGGCTTGCCTCTTTCAGGTTACCCAAAGATTGTTCTGTTATTCTTTCAACAAAACACTTCTTCGGCGATGTCTACCGAAATAGACAGAGGTGAGTGAAAAGCAGATTATTCCACTCACATAACTTTGACAAAAGAATCCTGTTCTAGAACAACCCCTCTTCCAACCACGGACGGGGTACGGACTAGTCATATTCTCCCGCGGAAATTCTACCTTACACCCAAGGTTTTCTCTGCCCGAAGCAGACCAGGATGCATGCCCCCTGGGTTCCAGTCCCATCTTTTCGAATCACTCGCACTCATCGGGAAGGAGGACTGGGGGTGGAGACATTTCTTGATTGAATAGACCATTCAGGGTTGGTATGTGACTATTTGCGATGCGTGATCCCGGAAATGAAAGTTGGTCCACGAGCTTGACCATTCTTCCTTCGTGTGGAAAACACATTACTCTAAAGAGTGAGGAGACTATTGCTCCCATGCAATATATATAGTCTCGTCCAAGGAGTAGGTTATAATCCAAGGGTCCTTGAACGACCATCACGTTCATTTGAACGGTCTTCCCTTTCAATGTAACAGGCACATTGGGGAGGATCCCTAATGGTCGACTGGTTCCTTTATCGAAACCCGAGAGATTTCTTATCTCAGGCAAAAGCGCCGGGGAACCCAGTGCTTTCCAAGCAATAGAGGAAAGGATACTCACAGATGCCCCTTCATCAATGATAGTTCCAGCCATTACCATTCTGTATATTTGGACTATGATTCTGAATGGTATACTGGCTGGCAACCGGGGTCTGCCTAGTTGGTTCCAATCAAAGGACACAACTAGGTTGCTTGGTGGTGGGACCGAATACACGGCCGGATATGACCCTGACGATGTTCCTTCCTGCGATAAAGGAATGGGCGCATTGCCCTAATGCTCATCGGAGTCTGTGTTGATGAAAAGAATCTGGATGGTGTCATCCTTATTCTCTTCAGTGAGGGTGTCATTTGAAGATGAATCTTCAGTGACGGTGTCATTTGACGATGAAACTTCTGAAGGAAGAACCGGGTCAACTGCCGTTTCGACCTTTGGACTTTCGTCCGGTTTGGATTCAGTAGGTTCATTTTCAATGACTGACACTTCAGCCGACCACTTGAGCGGGCCAGCTGTATTCTCAACCAACGAAGGACTTGGCACGAGTTTTTTGTATCCAGGAGGAAGTCTCAACGGTGAAACCGGATGATCTTCCAAAACTCTCTTCGCTTCGTCTAAGAAGGGGCAATGGTGGATGGCGTGATCGCCTTCACATAGTCTGCAGGGGGATCTTGCTCTCCCTCTTTGTCTTGAACCTTCACTTTCACTGGTTGACGGTAAGCATTCAACATGGCTATCAGAGGTTGATGCTCCCGAATTGTGCAAACGAGGGGACCAGTCCCTTAGTATCCGGGGAATACAGGGACAATCTCTATGGAAGTGGTCTCCTTTGCATATGACACATGGTGATTTAGGCTCGGTCTGTGCTGTGTGTGGATTTTTGTCAGATGTCTTTTGCTTGCCCCCAGTCGCCTTAGGCTCCTTCTTCTTCTTTTCTTTCTTCTTCTTCTCCTTCTTCTCCATGGGAGCTTGGCTTTTGCCGGCTCTACCTTGCGAAGATGAAGGATTGGAGGAAGAGTTATAGGAAGCAGAAGGCTGGTGGGTAGCTCTAGACTGATCTAACTGTTGACTCGACTGTTCAGGAACCATGTTGTTCTGAACTACATTAGTTGAGAATAGCCAAATTGGCAGGCCAATTGTCAGTCCTGGAAGCGACAATGTGGCCATGTGGGGCGCACCAACTTCTCCCCAAGAGGAGAAAGGACTAGGATTTCCATCATGTGGAATTCCTTGGTTGGGGCGTTCCATGTTCTCAACCTACAGATCAACGCAGGAATAGGAGGTGATTATGTTCCGTTTAAAATAAGTTTTATAACGACGCTTTAGACACAACTTTCTTTTTCACTTTTTAAGAGTCGAGAAAAAGCTAAAGATGACTCTAGTCTCCTTCGATGTTTTAACGAGCCCGAAGTGACAAATGCTCGGATGGACTTTTTCAGTTATAGAGTTTGAAAAAGGCCAAAAGGAACTACTCTGGAGATCTAGGTAGAGGGTGTGCCAAACTTTTCGCAAAACCACAGAATACGTTTTACGGTACGAGTGGTCGATCTTCGTGAATGCTGTGTTCACTCCATTGCGATCAGTAGGGCGGCCGACACGGCTTCCTATGGATAAAGGCTTTGTTCCTATAGGGGTCTCCCAATATATACGTGACGGTACGTGGGAGCACAAGTCCGTATTGATACTTATCGCTTCACCGTGGAGGAATCACCCAACCACTCAACGCTAAGATATCACGTTTAACGACGCTGGAACACGTCTCTAGCTTAGACCTCTATGTGTTTGCGTTATGTTTCAATGCGTTGTTATGTAAATTCAATTTATTTTAAGGTTGATCTTGTTTAGCAGTTTGCCTTTATGGATCACCACGAGATGTATAATACAACTTCCTAAATGCAGTCTAAGATGATAAGCAAGCTTTTCAATCTTTCAACTTTGAAAATCTTAACTACTGAGGGAAAAGAAAGACATCATCTTTTCACACAGATCATAGAGCACACACTAATGCACTTTTCCCTAAATCAACATACAAGCTGTCAAAATGCACATGCACAATGCAAGTATTTCTTTTCTCTTTCTTAAGGTTGGTGTAATACAAAAAGAAAGCTGTTGTATAACTTTGAATTCAATTTCAAGTGAAAGCAAACAAGCTTTGTCCAAAATCAAAAGACACCTTAAGATTTACTTGTTTCGACACTAGAAATACATAAATTCAAACCATATGACGAAAGCAAAATCTCAATCAGCTATGAACAACAAACAAACTAACTCTTGAGATCAAAACGACACTTATCACAGGTCTAGATCTAAGAGGCCACAGCAAGACTAGTTCACTTTTCGTTATGGGAAACTGCAAATGATATAAGAAATACACAAAGAACAAATACAGTTTCTTTATACAACCGAGGCGGAATAGTGGCAAGGAAAGGTGGTTTCAGATAGGTACATTGACTGATAACAGGCTGCAAAAACAAGGATGAAAACAGGGCAATGAACAGGAGGGAACCCCAGTAGCACAAGGCAAAACTGGTTCAGTGCAGGTAGTACACTGTCAGTTTGACCTTCAGCGCAGGTAGCCCCTTCGGGACCTGCGATGAAATGCAGACTGCCTTCACAGTGCCTGCAATGAAGAGAAAAACTCTCGTTTTTCTCAGTTTCCGGGTTACAGATTGCTCAAAAATTCACAGTTTTTGGCCAAATCAAAAGCTATCAATCAAGTACACACTAAAGGATGAAAAGGAGGATGAAAAGCTATCACTAAGAGCTGTTCAGAGTCCTTGTGGATCAGCTCTTCAAATCTTAAACATGCCCAGAAACTGAGCTAGAGTAGCTGCCCTCTACTTTGCATTTGAAAGATACAAATGCAGTTCGATTCGGTACTCCCTGTGTTTAGGAAATGAATAGCAAAAACAAAAACAACCAACAAGATACGATTCCCCAGCGGAGTCGCCAATTTGTTGTTGGGAAAAGTATCCAATACGGAATGACCCTATCCCACTCTAAGGGTGATAGTACCTCAGCAACAATCGAAGCAAAGCTATCTAAGATTCCTTCTTTATGAAAGTAAAATAGGGGAGAAAGAGATCCACTAACCGATGTCTTTCACTAATGGTTGATCCAATCTTCTCTCCTTGCTTCTTGCTCCCAGCTCCTTGCTCTTTCACTGGCCCAGCTACACCAAGATCCTGCAAAATGGCAAGAGAGGGAAACTACAAGAAGCATACATTCATAATTGATTCAAGGATTAGAATAAATCAAATACACAAGTACAACAATACATCATTGAGACACATGCATATAGAAGAACCTCAAATGCTTTATTAATGGAAGAAGTAAAGTTCAGGAAGTGATACAACCATAAAAGGCCCAATCTAGCATCACCTCCCAGCAGAAAGAAATCTCCTCTTCACCTCCTTCAAAGCAAATCACCCAATAGTTCTATACTCAAACCAACAACACTTCCTTACATTCACAAGATTCCAGCCTCCCTAGACCTCATGAGAGAGATCTATATATAGGGTTTTGGAGAAAGGATGAGTCAGCTTGAGAGCTGACTAGTTTCCTCTCTCACTTCAGTTATTCTTCAGTTCTTGAGTCCACTTGGAGGTTCTTGCTTCCACTTGGAGATCTAGACCCTCTTACTCATCACCAGTCGAATTCCTTGATCCAAGTGTCATTTTGGAAGCTTCCTGGGCATTGACACCTTGAGGAATGACTGTGCCACTTGTCCAAACTCGCCCAGCGCAGGTAGCCTTCTTTGCAGTTGACATTCAGCGCAGGTAGACAGTGGAGCAGTTGACATTCAGTGCAGATGCTCAGTGGAGCAGTTGACATGATCCAGAATTAGCTTGTTTTTGAGTGTTTTCAGGTGGAGAACTGATATTCAGTGTTGTGGTTTGCTGACCTTGTTCCTCTAGGGGTAGGAACAACATGTTTAGGGACTTTGGATCCCTTAGATTATGGACATTTCATGCTTCATGCTGTAAGGCACAAAAATGTCTATAACACCCCAATACTCTCAAAGGTCCATGATGCATATGCACCATCCTCCAGTGCCATAACTCACACAAGTCTCTATTGTTGGTGTTACTAGTGTGAGTGCTACCAGATGTGCTACTCATCAATGCTCCTGTTGACTGAAAACTGAACCTATATATTTTACTAGAGCGGACTCCAATCACTTTGGCCGAAGTGATGGAAGCTCCCTTAGGATGCATCAATACATGCCCTCCTAAGAATGTGACATCAAACCCCTTCTCCTCCATAGCAGGCACTGAAATCAAGTTCTTCTTCATCCCCGGAACATACAAAACATCCATGACCTTCAATGGAGGAAAAGACTCCCTCTCAAAGGTCACAATCCCCACACCAATAGCTCTCATAGTGTGGTCATCTCCTAGTACAATCTCAATATCAAGTGCCCTCTCTGCAAGCTATGAAAAAAACTCATGTGCAACTGTCATATGGCAGGAAGCCCCACTGTCTATGTACCACACATCGGATGACGTACTCCTACTAAATGTGGAAGTAATAAATGCAAAGTTCTGGTCAAACTGTGAAGCAAACTGCTCCACCTTTGCTGAAGTTGTAGTACCCTTCTTCCCCTTGTTCTTCCTCTCAGGAGACGTAGCAACATAGTGTCCCATCTTTTGACATGCCCAACATTTGACTTTGGACATATTCGTATCTTTCTTCTTCTTCTCCTTTCCCTTAGCCCCATCTGATGAGGCCCCTTTCTTGGCCTTCCCTTTGTTCTTCCCCCTGGCTATCAAGGCTACATCTTCCTCATCTGCTATTTTCACCCCACCACTGTCAGTCTTCCGTATCTCATGTTGCACACAATCATCCCGGAATCTGTCCCAATTGGGAAGATTCTCCTTAGAGCCAACAACATCTCCAAAGACCTCCCAAGACTTGAAGTCCCACTACAACTATCTTGACTAACTCTATGGGGGCAACTACCTCACCAATAACAGTCAAATCATCATGTACCTGTTTGACCCTACCAAGATAATGAACTACACTTTCAACCTTTGTCATCCTAATGTTCTTCAATTGTTCTTTGAGTACCATCTTCCTGCTCTCATTGGTACTCTGATAGAAGTGGTTAGAGTTGTCCACATCTGATATACATATGTGTTTCCTCTCACCTGAGGAACCACATGATCCTTGAGACTGTCCATCAAAATCCTTTTTGCCTTTGCATTATTTTTTGTGAATTTAGCAAGTTCATCTGCAACAGTAAGAGGTACAACCACTTGCCACATTATGTCCCAAACTGTTGCCTCCTCAAACACTGTATGAATTCTATGCTTCCAAACGACATAGTTGGATATTCCATCCAGTCTATCCTCTATCCTTAAGAACACGGTCATGACTGCTATCCAAAATTTACAAAACCAAGAAAATGGAGAAATGAACTTTCTAACACACCTTGATGTCCCAAAAGTTCAGTTTGTGTGAAATTTCACCTTGTTGTCACAAAATATCAGTTTGTTGTCCAAAAATTCAGTTTTTTGTCCAAACCACTGTTTGTTGTCGCAAAATACTGTCTGTTGTTCAAACTGCAATTTTTAGCCTATACCTCTGATACCATGTTGAAATTTCATGACTAAAAAAAGGTTTCCTGCAATCCCAACCCGGTTTTAATTTCACCTTATCACTCCCATTCAGTTCAATGCCATTTCCCATAAACATACATTCAACATATACAATTTTGGAAATGAAATTGTCAGATTAAAACACATGGGACTGTCAACACATGCTTAAAATAAATATGGACATAACCAAACGAGCAACACACATAAAAATACACACAGATTTTTGGTCAACTTAGACCCAGGCAAAACCCCTTCAATCTTCTCCGGGGAAAACCTATTAGAGAGCTCTTCAAATTTATTTATCTTTCAAGTTCAGGAAAAAATCATTTGCAAATAAAACAAAACAACAAAATGCAACTTATCTCTTCAGCCCAAAACTCCTTGAAAACCTCACTTCAAAAAAGAAATATATTCAAAAACTTCTTTCAACGGTGTGGAGATCACAACATTCAATGTTGTTTGTACTTTACCTTCTGTTTTCTTCTATGCCTTGATTTCCATGACCAGCTTTGCCCCACAAATCACTCCTTCAACTTATTGTAACAAATTTCTCCTTCAGAACTTTTCTCTAGCTCTCAGCCTCCTTTCTCCAATCTGCTCATTAAAAATGAATGCGGTCTCTCTTTTATTTCCCCCCTTTTTGTTTCCCTAAATCACCTTTGGGTAACCCTAAGATCTAATGGCTCAAATTCATTTTGGTCAAGGGATAAGAATAAATGAGCATTTAATTCTCACTTTCTATTTTTTAACTCACCTAATAAATAAAGTACCCACATTGTACTTTATGTCTAAAGTCACTTTTCACTTTATAATTTAACATTGACTTTACCACTTATAAAGTCACTTTAACTTTATAAAGTTACACTTAGGAAAAGAATTATTTTGGACACTTTTCCCTAGGTAGAGACTAACGATGGGAAACCACTTGTCCAAGGTACATTAAAAATCAACAAGAAATGTGGACATATAGAATTTTGATTCCTGATTTGTCCTCAAAGATGCTTTTGTCTGCCCCACATGACGCTGCAATTCAAATGACACTATATCTACCCAATTGAAAACTTTACCATGGGTAACCACCATATTGAGCATATATATCCAATTCTCCTCAAATATCTCAGTGTTCTTCCGCCCATGCCACCGACAACACATGCCCAATTGAAGACTTTACCATAGGTAACCACCATATTGAGCATATATATCCACTTCTCCTCAAATATCTCAACGTTCTTCCACCCATGCCACTGACAACACATCACAATGAGGTATTCATATACATCCCTGAGAATCATGGTCGGGTAAAATGCAGATCGGCGATGTTGGAACTTAGCAAGCTCTCGACACCAAGATTTAATGATGTCACTTGTGTCAAGATCAACCCATCTGGTGTAAAGGTTGTTATTGGCATATTTTGTGGGCCTTTGCATCTTATAGTAAGTCTACATCTCTTCTCCATAATAGGTGGTGTTATGTAAAAATTAGTTAGTTGTAGTTTATTAGGCAAAAGGGCATGATTAAAGATCATGCCCGTTCACCAAGAGGATCATGCCCGTTCACCAAGAGGCACCTAAGGTGGTATATAGCCAAGGCCTCTCACAAAAATGTAATCATCATTCAATTATTAATAAAATATTATGTAATTCTGTTTATTACTGAAGTATTTATACTTCATCTGGTATCAGAGCTTCATTGTGATCCTTCACCACACGTGCTAATTGCTGTCCGAGTCCTTGAGTCCCTGCCGTGCTTCCCCGCTTTCCAAACACCACGTTCCACCCACCTGTGGCCTGCGTTCCCAATACTTTGACCCCTCTTTTTCCATTGTCTCACCATCGTCCACCGTCGTCGTCCCGGTTCTGCTGTCTCTACACCGTATCTGTTCTTCCACCTCTCGTTGCCTGCTACCTTTGTAAACTATGCTTCAGCCCCGCACCTTCCGCGTTCCTTCTTATTCCCTGTTGTCTGCACCAATCCCGATTTTTGTTTCGGCTATCCCTGCCATCATCCGCATCCCATGCCAAAGTCGACCATTGCTTCTCTCTACTGTTGTTTTCGATCTACTATTGGTTCAGTCACTGTTCTAAGCCATCATTTATTTGCCCACGTTTGCCCTCCAACCAACATGGTCGTTGACTCTCCGGTCGTGTGGATGGTCATGTCTATCCACCAACTGCCATTTCATTCGATTAATAGCATAAATCTTAAATTCGATATTGATTTTAATCGTTATATATATAGTTATAATACATATAACTATATTATATTAAATAGTTATATATTATATGTCATATATTTAAATTAATTAATTTAATTTATATATATATATATATAAAAGCTGGCAGACAAATATATATCCCCACAAACTCGTTCAATGTCAATGTTAATGGCCCTTTCAATAAAAGATTGATTGAATTGGAGAATAGGATTACTAGCCACTCCAATTATTTCAATAAAAAATTAGTCGATTTCGAGAATAAGTTTATCGGGCATTTTGACAATATCAAGAGGCTTCAGGATACGACAAATCGAATAGAACTACAACTAGGGCAGAACCAGATCCAATCCGAAATGAATCATAACCAGACCTTAGCATTGCTGAAGCACTTGTGTGGAAATCAGAATATTACACCCGAACAACTACTCCAAGAAGATGGAGGAAATCAAGAGCACAATTCATCGGACTCAACAAAATCAACAGATTCTCAAGAAAAAGTTGAATCTCCAAAAAAATCAGTGACACCTCACCGAGGAAATAGTAACGCGACTTTTTCAAATAAGCAACTCTGGGATACATTTACCAATCAACACCCTTTTTTCGCTCAACCATTAGCGACATATCAACGAAGGTAAAAAGTCAAGATTCCTAAATTCGATGGAAATGAAAAATACAGTGTTGCATGGATGAATAAAGTAGAAGAATACTTCAAGATTTATGACATAAATGATGATGACGAAAAGCTTAGGCACGCATCCATGAAAATGGAAGGAGAAGCATATAATTGGTATATGTGGTGGAAGAAGACGACAATTGTCATCAGTTGGAGGAAATTTAAAGATGCATTCTTTAAAAGATTCCAAGGTGTAAGGGAAGAATATTTTTTTTCAACACTCATCAAATTATGACAAAAAGGAAGTGTGGATGAGTACACTCAAGAATGGGAGACCTTAGTAACACGAGTACCCGGGTTATCAGAGTCTCGTCTAGTTTAATCATACATATTCGGACTTAAAAATCATTTACAAGTAGAACTTGACCTTCATGACATTACGTCAATAGAAGTAGTAAGGCGAAAAGTAAAAACTGCTCAAAAGAAATTTGAACAAACATTGTGGTCAAAACCGGAAAATGTATATTCAAGACGAAGAATGCCCCAGTCTGTGGATTCAAATAATACAAGATATGTTCCACCACATCATCGTGAAGGTGAAAAATCTAATGTGGAAATACAAAGGATAAAAGAAGGCAAATTCAAACGCTGTGGTGAGAAGTGGGACCCCAAACATAGGTGTGCTAATGGAAAAGAATCAAAGAACCTATATAATTGTGAAGCAACTAATGATTCAAACAGTGAGGATTCTGACATAGAAGAAACAGAGGATGCCCTAGAATTCTCACTAGAATTAGATGACAGAAGTATTCCGCAAGTGTCACTATCAGCTATGACAGGTATATCACAACCTCAGACTTTAAAATTGAAAGGACATATAAAGAAGGACAACGTAGTGGTTCTCATCGACTTTGGTACCACACGCAATTTTTTAGATGCAACATTGGCAAAGAGACTCAATATTTTTTCATTTCCCTTACCAAACATGAAGGTGATGGTAGCTGACGGTAAGAAGATTGAAAAGGTAGGGAAATGCCATAAGGTCAAATTGCAGATTCAAGACTTTAATTTAGAATCTCCATTCTTCACTGTACCATTAGGTGGAGTAGATGTGGTCTTAGGTATCCAATGGCTACGAACTCTAGGCACTTATGCTGCCAACCATCAAGTACAATTCATAAGATTTAAATGGGGAGGTCAGAGGTACAAATTACACGGATTCCAAGCACCAGAGAATCAAATTGTATCATCATCTCAGATGATGAAGATGATTCGAAAAGGAGCACCCGCTTATGTAGTACAATGTCACCAATTAGAAATGTTATCTGCAAATATGGTCAGTGAAGAATCACCAGAGAGACAAGATCTAATTCAGAAGTATGAAAAAGTATTTCAAGACCTGCCTATGAAAATGCCTCCTAACAGGGAAATTGAGCATACAATATAAGTCAAAGCAGGGTCAGGCACCGTCAACATCAAGCCGTACCGATATCCACATCACCAAAAGATAGAAATTGAGAGATTAATCGAAGACCTTTTAAAGTGTGGGATCATCTTGAAAAGTAAAAGTCCGTATGCTGCTCCCGTGGTATTGGTAAGGAAGAAGGATGGTTCATTCAGGCTATGCATTGATTATAAAGGATTAAACAAAATAACACTTAAAAAGAAGTTCCCAATTCCCTTTATTGACGAAATGTTGGATGAGCTACATGGCGCAAAATACTTCTCAAAATTGGACTTAAGGTCAGGCTATTATCAAATCAAAATCAGGTTGGAAGACATACCAAAAACGACATTCCGAACACACGAAGGTCACTATGAATTTAAAGTAATGCCGTTTGGATTAACCAATGCACTAGCAACGTTTCAAGCAACTATGCATGAATTATTTAGTCCACATCTTAGGAAATTTGTATTAGTATTCTTTGATGATATTTTAATTTATAGTAAAACTTGGAAGGAGCACTTACACATCTGGATAAAGTTCTTACACTACTAAAAGAAAATCATTTTTATGCAAAAAAATCCAAATGCACCTTAGGAAAGGAAGAAGTAGAATACCTTGGACACATTATATCCCATGAAGGCATAAAAGTGGACCCTACTAAAATCAAAGCTATAAAGGAATGGAACAAACTAGTTAATGTATCCAAGCTAAGAGGGTTCTTAGGTTTGACTAGGTATTACCGAAGGTTTATTAAAAACTATGTGCATATAACTACGCCTCTGACAAACCTTTTAAAGAAGAATTCATTTCTATGGGATTTGGATGCAGGAAGATGTTTTGAAGAATTAAAGGAAGTTATGTCAAATGCCCCAGTATTGGCAACTCCAGATTTTTCTAAATCGTTTATCATCGAGTGTGATGCTTCTGGATTTGGTATAGGTGTAGTGTTAATGCAAGAAGGGCATCCAATAGCTTTTGAAAGCAGGAAGCTCAATAAAAGAGAACACCTCAAGTCCACATACAACAAAGAAATGCTTGCTATTATGCACACACTAGCTAAGTGGAGGCAGTATCTCTTGGGAAGTAAGTTCTCCATTCGAACAGACCATAACTGTCTCCAAAACCTCCTTCAACAAAAAACACTTTCTGAAGAACAACAAAAATGGATTGAAAAAATTGCTGCCTTTGACATGGAAATATTACATAAAAGGGGAAAAGACAATTTAGTAACAAATGCCCTGTCTAGTAAAGACTAAGAACCAACACTACTTGCAATATTGATTGTTGTTCCTGAATGGCTTAATGAGATTTGAAGTGAGTATGCCAAGGATCTAGAAATAACGGAGATAATCAATAACCTTCCAAACAACTCAAAATATGAATGGAACAATGATATTCTATGGTACAAGGGAAGAATTTATCTAATTGCAAATTCCAAGTTCAAATTTAAGATACTCAAGGAGTCACATGATTCACCGTCAATCGGACATGTAGCATTCTTTAAGACTTACTACAATGCATGTCAATCATTCTTTTGGAAAGGGATGAGTCACGATATTCAGAAATATGTAGCAGAGTGTGACACATGTCAAAGGAATAAAATTGAAAATATTATGACACCTAGATTACTTCACCCTTTAAACATTCCGAATCAGAAATGGGAAGAAATTTCGATGGACTTTATTGAGGGAACCCGTACCTAAAGACAAGGACAATATTTTCGTAGTGGTTGACAGACTCACCAAATATGCTCACTTTATGGCAATAAAGAAATCATACTTAGCTAAACAAATCGCTGAAATATTTTGCAAAAATATATATAAATTACATGGTTTTCCAAAAGTCATTGTGAGTGATAGAGATGCCAAATTCAAGGGTAATTTCTAGAAGGAGTTCTTCAACCACATAGGAACCTACCTAGATATGAGTTCCACTTATCACCCTCAAACAAATGGACAAACAGAGGTTGTCAATAAATGTTTGGAGGCCTACCTACGTTGCTACACCATAGAAAAACAAAATAAGTGGGCTCAATGGTTGCATCTCGCTGAGTGTTGGTATAATTATACTTATCATATGTCAGCAAAAATGACACCATTTCAAGCTTTGTATGGATATGAGCCCCCAAAATGGAAGGATCTAGCTATTGTCCAGAAAAATCTACCTGCTGTTAAAAATCCACTAGAAGAAACCCAAAAAATCGTCCAAATATTGAAATAAAACTTGAATAATGTGAGGAATCGTAGGAGGCAACAAGTAGACCGAAACAAAACCGAAAGAGAATTTGAAGTCGGAGAATGGGTGTTTGTCAAGCTCCAACCATACAAAAAATTGTCCTTAAAACAGAAGGGAAAAACAAATTGGAACCAAAGTTCTATGGACCTTTTCTGATCAATAAAAAGATCAGCCAAGTTGCATACGGTTTAAGCCTTCTAGAGAAAATTCATGTTCACAACGTCTTCCATGTCTCCTGCCTTAAAAGGGCATTAGGCGACTATCAATCAGTGCAAACAATGCTTCCCTCTTTCGATGATGAAGGAAGGATCATTCTAGAACCAAAAGGTTTTTTATCTACTAGAGAAAGAAAGCTTCGACATCGTACAATCAAGGAATACTTGATTAAGTGGAAGGGCTTACTAGAAGAAGAAGCCTCTTGGGAGATTGAAGCATTTTGTCAACAACATCCGTCGTTACGTATGCTTTGAGGACAAAACATTCTTTCGAGAGGAAGGCAATGTTATGTAAAAATTAGTTAGTTGTAGTTTATTAGGCAAAAGGGCATGACTAAAGATCATGCCTGTTAACCAAGAGGCACCTAAGGCAGTATATAGCCAAGGCCTCTCACAAAAATGTAATCATCATTCAATTATTAATAAAATATTATGTAATTTTGTTTATTACCTGAAGTCTTTATTCTCAAATATCTCAGCATTCTTCCATCCATGCTGCCGACAACACATGCCCAATTGAAGACTTTACCATGGGTAACCACCATATTGAGCATATACATCGAATTCTCCTCAAATATCTCAGCGTTCTTCCGCCCATGCCACTCACAACACATCACAATGAGGTATTCATATACATCCCTGAGAATCATGGTCGGGTAAATTGTGGATCGACGATGTTGGAACTTAGAAAGCTCTTGACACCAAGATTTAATGATGTCACTTGTGTCAAGATCGGCCCATCTGGTGTAAAAGTTGTTATTGGCATATTTTTTGGGCCTTTGCATCTTATAGTAAGTCTACATCTCTTCTCCATAATAGGTGGCAAGTTAATCAACACTTTCGCTACGAAGCACAAGATGAGAATCATCCATGTGTGTGAGAATCCACTCAATCACTTCTACACAAGGGATGACTGGGAATCTCCATGCGATCTTATGCATCCTGGACTGCTTGATATTGATGTATACTTCAAGATTTTCCAATTTTTCAGCAAACTGTTTCTGCATGATTGTGACTTTGATGTCATTCCATGTGACCTCAATAGATTTATATATGAAGCACTGTGTATTTGCCTAGATGGTAATGGTAGGATTTTTAACTTCAATTGATCCTTTAGTGCTTGCCTCTAAGGCTTCTTTGGAGGCCACTTGATGTGTAGCGGGAGGCATAGTTCCAATAGATGATGAAAGAATAACAATAGTTGCAGCTCGAACATCTGTATGTGGAAGCAAAGTCATGGCAACAAGAATTAGCTTTATAAAATATTCTACCTATTACAAGTAATAGATTAGCAAATCATATTCAAAGAACCAACAAACATAACTAAGAATGTAAGCCTATTAATGACGACACATTTCTACTTGCATGGGCAAGAAATCTACATGAAACAATGAGGATGCACTTTCAAACCACGAAGGGAGTTCAATGGTCATTCGAGACTTTGAAGTGCACTCATGTGCTTAAGAAAGAGGGAGAAAACATCAAAGGGCGCATGGTGCATTGAGGAAGCACGAAGGAGGTTCATTCGGGCCTTCAAGGTGCGCTCAAGGGCGCACTCCGAAGAGATGAAGGAGTGAAGCTTCAGGCCTTCATTCCTTTAAGGTGCATTCATGCGCTCAAGAGGAAAGGGAGGGTGCATTGGCACATGCTGAAGGGACAAATGGAAAACATTCAAGCCTTCAGGGTGTACTCATGCGCTCAAGGAGGGCGCAGTTTTTCATGAC
This sequence comes from Pinus tabuliformis, assembly GCA_031772625.1. Taxonomy (NCBI): domain Eukaryota; kingdom Viridiplantae; phylum Streptophyta; class Pinopsida; order Pinales; family Pinaceae; genus Pinus; species Pinus tabuliformis. The sequence continues at coordinate 52,924,406 of CM062813.1, forward strand.
GAAGGAGTGCACTCTTGAGGAGAACTTGTTTTTTATGGGCGTAGTTTTCTGAGTTAGTCGGGGCTCCAGCTTCCAGAAGTGCGCTCTATCATAGAATGGTTCAAGGACAAGTACCACAACAAGATCACATGATAAAAATGTAGAGAGGAAAGATCTACAAGTTTTTATGGGTGTTGTCACAATCATGATTAGAAAGTGAAGAGTTAAGGAATATGCAGTCACAGCCTGCGACAACAAATTAACAGTAAAAAGAAAAGAAAAGAAACGCTAGCAAGAAAAGCATGATCCACAGCAAAAACATAAAGGCAACCAATATAATAGACATGCGAAACTTACTTGGAATGAAGATCGACGAAGAGTTTCATGATCCAAAGATGTGCACCCAACCCAGATGAGAATGATTATGAGAAAGAATGATTAACTGGGTGCTTTAAAAGAGATTACATGCAAATCCATCTCATGCATGCTCACCACTTGTTGACAAGTGAATGAGTTAGTTACGAGAAATGAAGTGGGCTCCTATTTTCTAGGAGTGCGTCCACATGCAACGAGAAATCAAATGCATGAGTTCTAGAAGGGTGCATGTCTTCGTGCAGAGGGAATGCGCTCAAGGACGGTGCACTGGCTGAGCATGAAGGAATGCACTCCACTAGGGCGCAGTTGTTCAGCCCGAAGGAGTGCGCTCCACACGAGCAAGTCTTCATCATCTTGAAGTGCATTTTTACCTTAAAAGTGCTTTTTCTTGCTTTTCTCTGCTTTTGTGTGGCAAATAAGGCTAGTTTATAAGTCAAGAAAAGCTATGAGTTCACCTAACCATGGGCAAGATAACATAAACACTTAGATAAAACATAAGAATAACAAATCAAACAACATGACGACACTAAGGGATTTGAAACGACGGTTCATGTAAGCTCCAAAATTGAGTTAGGAAACAATTTTGGATGGTCGTTGTCTCAGTGACAACGCTTAGTGATACATTTGGAGAACCCCGACTTCTCTGATATGGTTTCATTTATGCACGATGTCTCAATTCTCTAGGAAGTGTTGATTCAATCAGTGAATCAATTTATCTCCCCACTCTACCTAGTTATAGATACAGTTTCCTTAATTTCATGATTCGGCATAACACATCATGAAAAAAGCCATCTCATGATCCTTTCGACGCGAGTAAGGGTAATATAGCACGACGAGTTAAAAATAATCAAAGTATGAGCTTTACATCTCTGGTGTTGCTCGACTCCCAGCAGGCCTGGACAATACCCTGGCAAAGTCACTTCAGGAACACAAGCATTGCTTAGCTGCCGACGAGCCTAGACAGTAGCCCAGCGATGTCGCTTGCTTTACCTCCCTGCACAGGAAGCCTTTCTCTTCCTTCACCCTTTATTTCTTTCTTTTGAATAAGACCGTTCTTAGGCACTTATTTTTTTCTTTGAATGGGGCAGAATAGGGATCCCAACTTATTGAGAGCAGAAGAGGTTGCTCCTTCAGAGACAAGTTTAAGACCTTTGATGGGACAGACCAATGACATAGGACAACTATGACAATTGTGCAACAATGGCACAAGTGGGTCAGCTACTAACTAGTGCAACAAAGTAAATATGACAGAAAGGTACATAGTGTTGTATAGATGCATGGGACAACAAGGTACATAGTGCTGTCTAGATACATGGGACAGCTGTGACATGGTGACAAAGGTACATGGGACAAAAAAAAGCATGGTGCAACATGGACAACATGGATAGCAGTGGCAAGCATGGCGCTGCAAGCACATGAGACATGTTGTATGACAACATGGTTATCACACATGGGACAACAATGCAGCATAAAGTGCAACAATATGATGTGTACAACATGGTCATGAGGTCCAGCATTGTGATGATGGGTGCAACATGGTGCAACACGGTGAGGTGCCGCATGATGACGGGATGGAAAAAAATGATAGGTGGAGTCACCTTGGAGAATCAGTTGAAGCAGCATGTCTTCAACTGATATCATGTATCATCTTCTTAGAGATGATCTATGCTTTTATCTAGATAAGTCAAAGTGTTGACTTCTGTTGTAAATGTACTATCTCTCTCTCTCTACTGAACTATTAAATAACATAAAATAAGAATTGATCAAGGGTTTCCCCACATTGGGGTTTGTCCCTGGCTAGCGCCACATCTTGTGTCCTCTTGTCTTGGCTTGTCTTCTACTATTTATGTTTATGTTCTATCGACAACTTATTTTAATGCTGATGTGATTGCTAATCTGGAAAAGATATTGAGCTAACTGTGAAAATTGAAATAAATTTCTCTAAGCATACAACATACCTAAAATTAACATGGTATTAGAGGTGAGGTGAAGACAATGCCCAAGCTAGAGTGAAAGAGCAATCACGGAAGACAGTTGGGAAAGGACAAAAGGATCAATGAATTCCTCATCGCTCTTCAAATTCTCTAAGGGTGAAGTCGAAGCAGAGAACATTATCAGAATGGCGCAGTGGAAGCTTCTGATGGCCTACCTAAAGACCAGTTTATTGGGAAGTCTAGATCTAAGGGTGGAAAGACAGACATATGCCTTGTTTGTAATAAGTTCGGCCATTATGCAAAGGAGTGTCCAAATGGGAGGGACACATCTCTTGGTGAAGATAACAATCGTTCCAGGGACATCTTCAATGATCAAGGGAATGACAGCTAATGCAGGTCATCAAGGAAATGACCGACTCTTCAAGAAAGCAAGGTACCCTAGGTATGAAGAATCAAATGTTGTTTCTGATAAGATAAAGAAGCGTTATCTTGTATTGGCCTTCTCCTTCAGATTATTTGGGAATCTGGCTTATGGATTGTAGTGCTTCAAGGCACTTCATTGGATATTAGGGTGCTCTCTCTAATTTAGTAGAGATGGAAATTCGTGGGATTATACTTGGAGTCGATGCCACCTATCCCGAAAAGGGTGTAGGGAATATTAACCCTCAATTGAATGAGGGTAACTCGATTCATTTACAAGAATCTCTTTTGTGTCCCTGATTGCAAGAAGAACCTGGTGACCATTTCAGAAATGGAAGTAAAAGGTTTCAGGGTGGCATTCATCGATGGAAAGGTATATATTTGAAAATGGAATTTTTCACAGATGCTTTTGAGTTCAGGGTTGTATCAAATTGCAGGAGGTCCATTGGGGATCATGTCAGTTGTCACATCTCATCTATAGCACCGTAGGTCTACTTATGATGGGACCCTACCCGATGTGAGTTAGATGATGACAAGAATGCTTGAATTCAAAAGGAGCATGAAGGTACATGTCTGAGATCACCGAAGGAAAATATTACGAGGAGACCATTCCCCTCATGTAGAAGGTCCATAGGTTAGGAACAACTAGAGGGGTTTGAGATTCATAATCGGGAATCTCATGTATGCAGGTGGAAGAAAGCCCTCTATGGCTTGAAGCAAAACACCCCGAGCATAGTATGAGAGGATTTATAGTTGTCTAATGAAGCTGAGACTCACTAGGAGTGAAGCCAATCCAAACCATTGCTCGAAGGTTGTGGATGATAGACCTCTCATACCAGTACCTTCTGAGGACGACCTATTTCTGTCAGGTGCAGACCCTCTCATTTTCAAAAGTAAGAGGGAGTTAGATTCCGATTTTGAGTTGTGAACAACAAGCTCGCGACTACCTTGATGGAGCTTATATTTTAGATGTTATGTGGTAGGGATACTGGACCTGATTTGGGAAATGCCTTTGAGTTTCATAAAGTCATATTAGCATTGATGTTCTTGGTGAACTCCTATCCAAATATATGTTTTGCAGTTAGCATGATGAGCTCATATATGGTTGAGCCTCACTAGATTGGTGCCAAGAATTTTCCGAGATATCTTCAGGGCACAATCTCTCATGGATTGAGATACACTACCGGAAATGTGAAGCTGCATGATTATTTGAATATTGACTAGGCAGGCAGTGTGGAGAATCGCAAGAGCGCTTCCGAGTGCTGGTTCTCTTTGGGTTTTGTTCGATATCCTGGATGAGCAGGAAGTAGAAGTTGGCTACCATAAGCACTATTGAGACCGAATACATAGATACGAGTATGATCTCGTGTGAAGCTGCCTTTTTGTGGAAGCTATTCAACAAGTTGTTTGTATACATGATGGATACCACCGAGATCCTCTGTGTCAACCAAGGGGGGATTCGAATGCTGAGGAATCCCGTATTCTATGATTGCTCCAACATATAGACATCAGATACTACCTTATCTGGGATATGGTACATCGATGAGAGAGGAGGCTCTATCGCATTGAGACTGATGTACAGGTTGCAGACATTCTATCAAAGCCCCGGGGAAAGGTCAAATTTGTGACTTTCCTGAATGACCTGGAGTTGTTGAGAGAACTTCTTATAAAGTTCCTACATGATGCTTGCATTGAGCTCTGGGACCTCCAAGGGGCTTGGGGTACTGCTTGGAGCAACAAGCGACCATAGGGCGACTCATCCTCCCCTAATGGTGTGATGTGTACAAGGTGAATGGCTTAGCCTTCCCCGTTGATACCCCAAGGCGACTTAGGGACATGATGAATGGTTCTCCTGTCGAAACATCCTACCCATGCAGTCTGGGACTCATGAGAAGTACCTCTCATCTGGCCAATGAGTAGGGAAATGGGGTTAAGGACCATAGTAGTACTATCGATGGATGCACAGTTGTATCTAACATACTCCCTATGCTAGGATGACTTCCATTGATCTTGGATCAATGAAACTGATCTGGGATCAGTATGAGTGGTTTGAGACACTTTGTTGTGATATTGATCTGGATCAACAAAACTGACTTCGGGTCAGTAGAGAATGGTATGAGACATTCTTGATCAATTCTTCTTCTTCATGGTTCAACAGAGCAAAGCTCAACGGAGCAGAGCAGAGCAGCACAGGGCACTGATGGCAGAGATAGTACAATCAGACATATGGATCAACGGATGGAGTTCTCCCTAGTTAAGAGGGAGTGTTAAAATTGGAAACAAGGGCCAAACTCCATGTGGGTCATCTTATTTATGACAACTGATATTTTTCTTGGATCCCTCTCATCGAGAGGTGTAGGATTGATATAAAGATCATCTGATTCTGATAAGTATTCATGGAGTTATGAATATATTTGTGTTATAAGACAATTCGTCAAGGTCAGCCAACAACCAAACCCCACATGTGCTCAACGTTTTAGTATAAAAGGAGATGACTTCAGAGTCATTTCTCACACACACTTCTATCTTGATTTCTCTCCACTTGTCTTGGGTTTTAGTGGAAGAGAAATCTAGGAGTGGAAGCCCTAAACGTTGAAGGAAAGGAGGCTGCCCTAGACGCAGATGGAAGGCTGCCCGAGACACAGATGGAAGGCAACCCTAACACTATCCTAAGGCATCCCTAACCTACGTTATCTCAAGCGTAACCTAGCCACAGTCAAGATAAGGATATTCACTGCTCTAATAGGTCCTATTCGTAGAGAAGTCATGGGTCTTTTGGAGGACTGAGCTGTTGTTAGGAGTGCCTAGGAGTTGGGCTAGAAGGAAACAATCCAAGGCCTACTTCAGTGAAGGAGAAGGGAGGTTAAGGTCACCCTTGTGACTACTTGAAGAGGAAGCAAGGTCTATGTGAAAGCCACAGGCTTGTAAGTATTGTTTTGATGGTCAAAACAACCCTCTACATGGAGTTGTAGGTGTCTCCTCAACTAGCGAGGTCACCTACCTTGTAAAGAAAGGGAGGCTGCATAATTCAAGGTGAGTTATGGGTTGATCATTGGATTGTTGTAGGTTACAGGAGGGTGACCTAACCAGTGATCAAATTTTGTCCATAAACAACAGTATAGAGATGTTGGATACTGCCACATAGGAGTTGCAATGTCACTAACAAATAGGACAATGGGACAGCAACATGTTGGGACAACAACTTTGATGGGACAACCCATTGACATAGGACAGCTATGACAATTATGCAGCAGTGGCACAAGTGGGACAACTGCTAACTAGCGCAGCAAAATAAATAGGACAACAAGGTACATAATGTTGTATAGATGCATGGGAGTTTGGGACAACTGTGACATGGTAGCAAAGGTACATGGGACAGGAGCAAGCATGGACAACATGGCAAGAGCATGGTGCTGCGTGGCAAGAATTGTGCAGCATGGCAAGCATGGACAACATGGATAGTAGGGGCAAGCATGGTGCTGCAAGCACATGAGACATGTTGTATGACAACATGGTTATGACATATGGGACAACAGTGTAGCATAAGGTGCAGCAGTATGATGTGTACAACATGGTCACGAGGTCCAGCATTGTGATGATGGGTGTAGCATGGTGCAACACGGTGAGGTGCAGCATGATGACGGGATGCAAAAAAATGATAGGTGGAGTCACCTTGGAGAATCAGTTGAAGCAACATGTCTTCAACTGATCTCATGTATCATCTTCTTAGAGATGATCTATGCTCTTATCTAGATAAGTCAAAGTGTCGACTTCTATTGTAAATGTACTATCTCTCTCTCTCTACTGAACTATTAAATAACATAAAAGAAGAATTGATCAAGGGTTTCCCCACATTGGGGTTTGTCCCTGGCTAGCGCCACATCTTGTGTCCTCTTGTCTTGGCTTGTCTTCTGCGATTCACGTTTATGTTCTATATGCAATTTATTTTAATGCTGATGTGATTGCTAATCTGGAAAAGATACTGAGATAACTGTGAAAATTGAAATAAATTTCTCTAAGCATTAAACATACCTAAAATTAACAAAGTAAGAATGTAAAATTTGAGGAAGACTTTGCATCTAGGAAGTCGCATGAGCCCATTCAAGTGATACAGGAGGCAGAGCAAGAAGCTCTAAAGGTTAAGCCAAGGTCGCCAAAGACACCACCAGTTTTCAGTTCAGGACGACAATCTTCAAGTGAGGAGAAGGAGACATTAGCCCCTTTCAATTATGTCAAGGGACCTCAATTGTTCACGCAAACATTGTGGGATGCTCAAGAGTATGCAGGGGCTCATACGAGAACATTTAGGGAGAGCATACCTCCAAAGAAGTTTCCTACTTACATGGCATTGATGAGCAGCATCATTGATTTTGAGCCTTCTAGTTTTCAAGAGGCAACAACACCTCAGGTATGGTGACATGCCATGTTAGACAAGTACACTTCCACCATGAAGAGTGATGTTTGGAACATAATGTCAAGACCAAGGGGGAAATCAATTGTGATTTCCAAGTGGCTCTACAAAATCAAGCATGTTGCGGATGGCAATGCTGAGAAGTTGAAAGAGAGGTTCATAACAAGAGGGTTCTCACAGAAGGAGGGAGTGGACTATGAGGAAACTTTTGCTTCACACTTCCATTGGAATATTTGTCTATAGTTTCAATCATTGGATGGAGGATAAATTAGATGGATGTGAAGACAATTTTACTTAATTGGATCATTGACAAATAATTATACATAGAGCAACCTCAGAGCTTTTGAAGTAAATGGGAAGGAGTCCCATGTTTGCAAGATTAAGAAAGTCTTGTATGGACTCAAGCATGTACAAAGAGCATGGTATGTTGAGATTGCAACAAGATGATGGAGCTTAGTGAAAAGAGTCGCCTTCACTAAGTGGGTCCGCAGGCAAATTATGGCGCAAGTTCTATTTTTGGATCCCAGCAGGGATGATCACAGCAGGAGTGACCAGAGTAGGGATGATCACAGCAGGAGTGACCACAACAGGAGTGATCACAATAGGAGTGACCACAGCAGGAGTGATCACAGCAGGAGTGATCAAAGTCTATTTTTAGACTGGCTGTCCAAAATAGAAAAGTCAAATATTATTGTCTCATAATAATATTTGGACTATAAACTTGATCTTATTCTCTTGGAGCACTTTAGTTTGAGCTACAAATGTGGCCCATGCAGCTGTCAGAAGGAAGTACACTTTTCTTATGAGTCAGTTGAGTTGTTGCATGCATGACTTCAGTTAGAACTCAATCAGTTGAGTTTGGTGGAGTTGATTGTGGAGTTGTGTTCAGTTTGACTTGGTTAAACTAGTTGTAGTTAGTCTAACTGCAAATAGACTAATGATGAGAAATTAAACTAATTATTTTTTTTTTCTCCGTAAAGACTAATTCTATTAAAATAAGAAGAGTATCGTACAATCAGGCTTGCAAGCAAGCGAAGCAGAAAAGCAAGGGAGCCCAAGAAGAAAGGCTCCACCTTGCTCCATGGCGAAGAACCAGGAGAGGGCTATAGAGAAGATGGAATAACAAAGAACTGGAACTGAGCAGATAGAACTACCCCGAGGGGGCTGTTACTATCACCCGATTTTTTTTCCCTTTTTTCTTGCTAACTTTGACCCATTCAGAGGAGTTTGGCTAAGCTGAAACAAGTTGGAGATTATTCTGCCTAGGCGGCGAAATATCCTTCTCAGGAGTTGTTAAACTAATTATTAACTCATAATAAAACTATAGAATACATCAGTTAACTCAGTTGCATGTCAGTGCATGTTCATTTCAGCAGGGACAGGTGTTAGAGAATCAGATTGCTATCAGTTGTGACTATAGTTGTGCATCAGATCATGCACAATCAAGGGATTGAGTATGCCAATGAGTTTGCTCATGTATTTGCCCAGTATTATAGCCTCTTCTCACGTCTTTCACAGTGTGAGTGATTCTTTGGAGGTGAAATACGAGTTTGGTAAACCATTCTCATTCATTCTTGAGAAGGTATTGAGCAGTGGAGGCAGGCAAGCAGTGGAATAGATTTGGAGATCAGATCTTAGCTGTATTGTGTGTAACAGGTGGAGCTGGTACTGGATTGCTTGTGATAAGCATTGTACTTTGTAATGTTACATGGTCTTAATCATTAATATACAGATAGTTGGGGTTTTTAGCGAGATGCTTTCCCCGGGTTACATACTGTGTTAATGTGTGAATGCTCTTGATGTTTTATTGTTATTGATGTTGCTATATTGATGATCAACGTAGAGGAGCTTATGTATTGTGTATGTATTCCGCAATAGTACATGATCAGGATAATCTCCATTGAATATGTGTTAAATTATTCAAAATTTCTACATGGTATTAGAGCTGTTGACCATCAGATCTACTATTCAGGAAGTGTTTACATTCTATTTCTTTAGGCAGATTCTGTAATCAGGTCAGGTAGCCTCTAGATTCATCCTTCCTTTGGAAGGTGAGATATCCGGTGAATGCCCATACAGTCAATCTCTGTACGAGAAATATTGTGTTCTCACGAATCTTAGATTGGAAGCGGTTGAGTTGGTTGCTGGTGGAATTCGAATTTACAGCAGTGTTTTCTTGGTGGCAACGCAGCAATGTCTTTCAACGGATTGCGATTGGAGTATGCTCTTGAGGTCAGCTCAAACTATATTGCATGGAAGGATAGGATGGAGGCAGTATTGAATGATAACGGGCTGGAGGAGTTCATAGATACGGATGTCCCAAAGCCTACTGATGCTTGGCAAAAGAAGCCCACAAAGTGTTGAAGGATTCTGTTGGAGGGCGTGAAGGATCACATTGTGTCCAGCCTCCATGGAAAGGCTACTCCATATTTGATGTGGAAATCATTAACAGAATTATTCCAAAGCAAGAGCGATCAGAGGAAGCTGGCGCTCAAAGATAAACTCAGAAACATCAAATGCGAGAAGGGTGACAGTATGCCCAAGTATCTCACGAAGTTCACTCAGTGTCGAGATGAGCTGGGAAGTGTGGGGGTTACTGTTGATGATGAGGACTTGGTGAGCTTGGCTCTCCTTGGTCTTCCGAAGAGTTGGCATTCCTATCAGGACTTTTTCAATGGTTGGGAGAAATTGCCAGGATGGGAAAGACTATGGTCAGATCTTGTGCAGGAGGAAATCAGGCGGAGTACCAGGGACGGATCTTCATCAAAGGGAGCGGATGAAGAGAATTGTGCTTTGGCTGCCAAAGAAAAGAAAGGGAAGAGCAAGAAAGCTTCTCAGTTTGGTGCGAAAGGCAAGAAGCAAGATATGTCCAAGGTGAAGTGTTTTCACTATCACCAGCACGGACACTATGCCACTAATTGTCCGCAGAAGAAGAAGAACAAGCAGGCTACTGGATCTTCAACAGGAGAGGCTATAGCCTCACAGTTAGAGCTTGATTTTTCATTGATGGCATGCTTGGTTTCAAGTGTGATGAGATCAGTGTGGTTCTTGGATAGTGGTGTGTCTTTTCACATGACGGGAGATAGAGATTTGTTCTCTGATCTGGAGGACAAAGATCTTGGAGTGCACATCGAGATGGGCGATGATGGTAGATACAGTGCGACCGGTATCGGTACCATTTCCTTTGAGAGGGAGTCTGGTAAACCCTTCGTATTGAAGGAAGTCATGCATGTTCTAGGATTGAAGAAGAATATTATCTCAGTGGCGATGTTAGAAGACAAGGGGTATGATGTTTTTTTCAGCGAGGGAAAGGATTTCCTGCGCAACAAGACAACTGGTGAGACCCGGAAGATAGGGGTTCGAGTGAGGAACCTTTATCAGTTGCATGTAGATGGATGCGCAACAACGACAGGCAAGGAAGAAGGATTGGTGAGCCGGGATGATGGCGAGTTGTGGCACAGGAGATTGGGTCACCTTCACCATGGAGCCTTGAAGATACTGCAGTAGATCACTACAGGGCTTCCTAAAGGTACACTTGCGCAGTCAGATTAGTGCAAGGGGTGTACTTTGGGGAAGTTTGTGAAAGCCACCTTTCACGAGAAGGATAGTCGCGCCACGACGATCCTTGAGAGAATTCACACAGACATGTGTGGACCTTTATCAGTTGCTTCGACAACAAAACACAGGTATTATGTGATTTTTGTTGATGATTTCTCTCGTAAGTGCTGGATCTTCTTCATGTAGAAGAAGAGCGAGACATATTCAAAGTTCTGTGAATTCAAAGCACTGGTCGAGAAGGAGTCGGGGAAGAAGGTGAAGGCTCTTAGGAGTGATAATGGTGGTGAATACATCTCGGATGAGTTCAAGGATTTCTGCAAGGCAGAAGGGATTCGTAGAGAGCTCATAGCTCCCCATAACCCACAGCAGAACGAGGTAGCTGAGCGGAAGAACAGAATGATTGTGGGTGCTGCACGGGAAATGTTGCATGATCAGGGCCTACCCCTTCAATTGTGGGTGGAAGCATGCAATACAATAGTTTATGTGCAGAACCATTGTCCTCATAGGATACTTGGCATGAGTACACCCGATGAGGCTTATTTGGTAAGAAGCCTGATCTTTCTCATTTGAGGATTTTTGGTGCTAACGTTTACATGCATGTGACGAAGGATGCCAGGAAGAAGTTGGAGCCGACTGCAGAGGTTGGGATATTTGTGGGGTACACTGATACGCCCCACAACTATCGTGTGTATTTGCCAGACAGTGGTAAAACTATTGTGCGACGGGATATAAAATTTCAGGAGGAGAAAGCCATGAAGTGTTCGCTTGAGAGGGAACTACACTTGCATGCAGATGAGGAGCTATTAGTTCATAAGGATGAGCTTCAGGATGTGGATCAGCCACAGGACAAGGTTGATGGAGTGGAAGAGACCATTCATGCAGCGCCAACCATCAGAGGGCGAAAGCGCTTAACAAAAGCTGAGCGACTGGCTCAAGATGCAGAGAAAGTTGTAGGACCACCTACAGCCCAACGCAGGCAGAGATAGTCACCTAATCGGTACACTGGATACATGGCTCTTATGAGCAAGTGTGTTGTGACTGAGCCATCCTCTTTCGAGGAAGCTGTGGAGGATCCCGCATGGGTAGACGCCATGGTGGAAGAGTATGATTCTATGGTCAGAAACAATGCATGGGAGATTGTTCCTAGACCGGAAGGGAAATCAGTGGTGGGTTCGAGATGGATCTACAAAGTTAAGTAGGCAGCTGACGGGAGTGTGGAGAAGTACAATGCAAGATTTGTTGCCCGAGGCTTTTCACAGATAGAGGGGATCGATTATGAGGAGACCTTTGCACCTGTCGCAAGGTATTCTTCCATACGGACGATTCTTGCTCTCTCAGTGCAGATGGGATGGCACATTCATCAGATGGATGTGAAGACTCTGTTCCTCAACGGAGTCATTGAGGAGGAGGTGTACATTGAGAAACCCGAAGGCTTTGAGGTCTTCAGTAGTGAGTCGCATGTGTGTAGGCTCAAGAGAGCGCTGTATGGGTTGAAGCAAGCACCACGTGCTTGGTACACATGGATAGACAACTATTTCACAGGACTTGGATTCTCCAAGAGCGAGGCGGATCCTAACCTATACCAGATTGTGGTGGAGGGTAAGTTGCTTATCATTGTACTGTATGTTGATGATTTGATTCTAACGGGTGATGAGCTGTTGATACTATCATGCAAGAAGGATCTTGCTACAGAGTTTGAGATGAAGGATTTGGGCCTCCTTCACTATTTCCTAGGATTGGAAATATGGCAGCGCAGTGGTGGACTGTTTGTTTCTCAGGGCAAGTATGCTTGGGAGATACTGGAGAAGTTCAACATGCATGGCTGCAAGCCTGTTGATACTCTTCTTCCTGGAGGTTGGAGGAAGGAGGATGCCACTTCGGGAGAAGAAGTGGATGCCACTGTTTATCGACAGTTGGTGGGGTCGCTGATGTATTTGGTCAATACACGACCCGATATATGCTATGCAGTTAACCAACTTTCACAAGCTATGGTTAAGCCTACCAAGATCTTCTGGAAGGCGGGAAAGCATGTATTGCGTTATTTGAGAGGCACATCGGGATATGGATCTTGGTACAGACAGGAGGATGCAGATTGGGCAGGGAGCTCAAGAGGCCGAGTATATGGCAGCAAGGACATCAGGTACCATCATATCATAGATTGTGTGCAACGGAGGATCATGTTGCTTTCATACATTCCAACGGAGGATCAGGATGTTGATATTCTGACGAAGGCTCTCCCCAGGAGCAAATTCGAGTACCACCGAGGCAGGATAGGGGTTGTTGATAATCCATATCTTGTCGAGAGGGAGTGTTGAGATTGCAACAAGATGATGGAGCTTAGTGAAAAGAGTCGCCTTCACTAAGTGGGCCCGCAGGAAAATTATGGCGCTAGTTCTATTTTTGGATCCCAGCAGGGATGATCACAACAGGAGTGACCACAAAAGGGATGATCACAGCAGGAGTGACCACAACAGGAGTGATCACAGTAGGAGTGACCACAGCAGGAGTGATCACAGCAGGAGTGATCAAAGTCTATTTTTAGACTGGCTGTCCAAGATAGATAAGTCAAATATTATTGTCTCATAATAATATTTGGACTATAAACTTGATCTTATTCTCTTGGAGCACTTCAATTTGAGCTACAGATGTGGCCCATGCAGCTGTCAGAAGGAAGTACGCTTTTCTTATGAGTCAGTTGAGTTGTTGCATGCATGACTTCAGTTAGAACTCAATCAGTTGAGTTTGGTGGAGTTGATTGTGGAGTTGATGGAGTTGTGTTCAGTTTGACTTGGTTAAACTAGTTGTAGTTAGTCTAACTGCAAATAGACTAATTATGAGTTGTTAAACTAATTATTAACTCATAATACAACTATAAAATACATCAGTTAACTCAGTTGCATGTCAGTGCATGTTTAGTTCAGCAGGGACAGGTGTTAGAGAATCAGATTGCTATCAATTGTGACTATAGTTGTGCATCAGATCTTGCACAATCAAGGGATTGAGTATGCCAATGAGTTTGCTCATGTATTTTCCCAGTATTATAGCCTTTGCTCATGTCTTTCATAGCGTGAGTGATTCTTTGGAGGTGAAATACGAGTTTGGTAAACCATTCCCATTCATTCTTGAGTAGGTATTGAGCAGTGGAGGCAGGCAAGCAGTGGAATAGATTTGGAGATCAGATCTTAGCTGTATTGTGTGTAACAAGTGGAGCTGGTACTGGATTTCTTGTGATAAGCATTGTACTTTGTAATGTTACATGGTCTCAATCATTAATATACAGATAGTTGGGGTTTTTTAGCGAGATGCTTTCCCCAGGTTACATACCGTGTTAATGTGTGAATGCTCTTGATGTTTTATTGTTATTGATGCTGCTATATTGATGATCAACGTAGAGGAGCTTATGTATTGTGTATGCATTCCACAATAGTACATGATCAGGATAATCTCCATTGAATATGTGTTAAATTATTCAAAATTTCTACATGGTATTCCAGGATTGGTGGGACATTTGCTAAGTATAAACTTCACTAAAAGTGAAACAAATCCTACCTTATATTATATACTTGTTGGGAGTGATCTGCTTATTATGGTGCTATATGTAAATGACTATTTTTTGACAAGTGCATAGAAGCTCATTGCAAGGTGAAAAGCAGATATGGCACTTGAGTTCAAGATGAATGACATCAGCATGATGCATTACTTCTTAGGTTTAAAGGCTTGGCAAAAATCAGGGGAGACATTCCTTGGGCAAGGTAAGTATTCAATTAAGATCTTGAAGAGTATTTGTATGGAGGATCGCAAACCTTGGGCCACACCCATGATCACCAATCTTAAAAATGTGACATCTTCAAATTCAAAATTGATGGACCCCATGTTATACAGGTAGTTGATAGGCTCCTTGATGTATTTGGTCAACAACAAACCAAATATATGTTTTCCAGTGAACACTTTGAGTCAATTCATGATGAAGCCAAGTAAAGAGCACTAGATGGTAGTAAAGCAAGTGTTCGAGTATTTCAAAATCACAATGGAGTATATCCTATGATATTTTGGAGATGGTGAGATGAAGTTGCAAAGGTATGGAGATGGTGAGAAGAAGTTGCAAAGGTATACATACATAGAATAGGCAGACAATGCAGTAGAAAAGAAGAGCACTTTAGGGTGTTACTTTAGTTTGGGATCAGCGATGATATCCTGGTTCAAGAGGTAGCAAAATTTTGTGGCACTTAGCTCAACAGAGAAAGTGCATATGACAACTAGTGCAGTGAGTTGACAACGCATTGTTGATTTTTCCACAATAAACACAGTAGAAACCAATTTCCTGATTTGATAATCACTTCTAATGATCTTCAATTAATTCTTCTTATGCCATTGATATCATTAAGCAATTATATACATAAAATCTCAACAGTGATGCAGCAAAACTAGTAGAAACAAATAAGATCATAAAGAGACAACCATTCACAATAGAGACAACACATTTTCCCTGGGAAGTCCAAACTTTGGAGAAAACCCATCAACTCTTCTTCTAGGAGAAATTCTTCTTCAGCAAGGTTTCCAATAAAATGTCTAGAAATCCGTGCCAAAAATGCAGTCCAAAGTTTAGCCATTCCATCATTTTTTTCTCCCATGAGTGTCTTCTATATAAGAGAGATGATGAGTGAATGAGGCAAATGAGGCAAATGAAGTGTCACACATGTGTATATATACAGGTAAAATGGGTGCATTTACCCCAGAGGACACACCCTTTCATGGGGCCAACTTATTCCTTTTGAGCCTACATGAAACCTAAAAATAAAATAAAATATATTTTAATTTCCATAATTTTTCTAGGCCAATTTAGATGGGCTCCTAGCATGCGACGATACCTCTCGATGCTACCCAAAAATCAACAACCATTTGACTTTAATCAAAATCAAGATTTGGATCCAAAGATGATCTATTGATATAATCAGAGTTGTCAAACTCTCTAAGAATCTAGTGTTTCCTGATCAGTCCAAACACATAGAGATCAGATATCACTTCATACAAGATAAGATTCCAAAGGCAGTAGTGATGCTCTAGCATGTATCCATAGATACGCACATTTTTAATATTCTGACCAAGCACTTGGCAAAAGGGAAGTTTAAAACACTTAGAGACAGACTCAGATTGGTGCGAAATTCCTTCCTTGATAAGAGGGAGTTTTGAGAAATATAGCTCGAGCAGGAGCTCCTTGCACAACAGATTACGTGTGAATGTGCAAGAGGTCGTTTTAGACAATTTCTAGTGACCAGTTAGAAAAGTGTGAAACAATATCATCTTGTAATTTCACTTCAATAAATAATAGTGAAAGTCAAATTTTCCACAGTGTCCTGGTCTTAGAAATCTAACTGAAATATGAGTTAGATTTGATCTAATCTTAGTGGTACACTTCATTGTTGAGATAAGGTGGTTGCTAGGATTAAGGATATCAATAAGTGCAAATCTGATATTTTGTGTATAGTATACAATTGTTAGTTTGACAGCTTTTGGAGGTTTCCCTGCAAGCTTGGAAAATTAATATATGATTTGAGAGTGTGATTATAGATATGTATCACGTTTATGCTATCGTTGTTCATTTTTAAGCTATATGTGTGATTGTTGCATGTTCAGAAATATTTATTTCTGAGGTTAAATAAATTCAGATCTGACTTATTCAATTAAGAGAAGCATAAGACAACAGTCACCTAAGGGTTTAAAAATTGACACATTTTAGGCTCTTGTGCCAAACATGCCCCATATCTTCCAAAAGTATATGGCTAGTTCTATCCTTAAAGGTGTCTAGTTCAAATCCTGCTAGGTGAAGCACGCTAGTTTATGCCAACAGGTTTACTAGGGATACTATCCACAAATGTGAGGAAGCATCCCTTGGGTTCCCCTGCAAGGTTTTCCTTGGGGGGAAAATATATATTCCAAAAGCTTTTGAAATTTTGACTTAGGTACAATCTGAGTGGAAAATGGAAAAAACATTATGAAGGTTATCAGGACTACAACTTAACATAAAAGAATACCTGCATTGAGAGTAATATTACTACAAATGAGACATGCTTTAGAACTAGTTTTCTCACAGTGCAAAAAGTTGAGTAGAAAGAAGCTTCACATAATGTGGCTATTAATAAAGAATGGGAAGCTTTCACACTTAGGAAATTGATGTTACAAAGCAAGTTATTAAAAATATAGAAATCTTTGTTGTAGAAAGAAACAAACAAAGAAGCCATGAATGTGGAGATAAGTCATGATGTCACCTTGGGGTACTTCTTGGAGCTATGAGCGACCATAGGGTGAGTGGTTCACCTTCCCCTAGTGGTACGCTAGATACAGGGTGAGTGGTTCACCTTCCCCTAGTGGTACGCTAGATACAGGGTGAGTGGTTCACCTTCCCCTGTGATACCTCATGTTGGGATATGCATAGGATGAGTGGTTCACCTTCTCCTGCCGATACATCGTACCCATGCAGTCTGGGACTCATGGGAAGTACCTCTAATCTGGCCAATGAGTAGGGAAATGAGGATAGAGACCATAGTACTCCCTATGCAAGGATGTTTGATATTGATCTAGGATCAATGGAAACTGACTTCGGATTAGTGGAGAGTAGTATGATACACTCTCGATTATGGGAGACTGACTTCGGGTCAGTGGAGAATGGCATGAGACATTCTCGATCATTTCTTCTTCATTATTTCTTCGTGGTTCAATAGAGCAGAGCAAAGCAAAGCAAGGATGGTACTGATTGTCAGATGGTTTGGCAAGTGGAGTATTTTGCTAGTTGAGAGGGGGTGTTAAATTTGGCAACTAGGGCAAACTCCACCTTGGATAGCACATAGGATGCAGCTGATATTTTTATTGGATTCCTTTCTCTGAGAGGTGTAGGATTGATCTAAAGATCATCTCATTGTGACATGTACAAATGGAATTATGAATTTATTTTCTTTATGGACAAATTGTTAAGGTTGGACAACAAACTAATGTAGGCTTCGAATCCCAACAATGACATTTATTCATCCTCAACGTTTGCATATAAATAGAAGGTGCCTTTGCCTCATTTGGACATCACTCATATTCTCACGCACATCTCTCTCTCCTCTTCTGATTAGGTACGGATTTCTAGGTTCCTCTCTCTCTCCACACGTGCGAAGAAGACATTTTTATGTTTTAGCATTGACCAAATTTCAAGTAAGTTTGACCAACAACTTTGCCCTTGTTTGACTACGATTTTGGTGGGATAATTTATGTTTGGGCAGGCTGCATTTCTGGACATAGAAATCGAGGCAATCCATACTATTTGACCAGCTTTGACTGCAGCATTGACCTACGTTGACCAAGTTTGACTGATTTTTTCGACATTGTTTTGGGCTGATTTGGATGACTGTTGGAGGGCGAGTTGACTGGGTTTGACCAAGCTATTTTGGAGGTCAAATTATGCCCTGTTGACCAGCATTGAATTTTTGATTAGGGCTTTCTGTGGCTGCTGTTTTGTTGGACAGATTTCACTTTGATTGGACAAGTGAAAATTGCATATTGTACTCTCCCTCTCTGCTGAACTTTTGAAGAATAATAAGAAGAATTGATCAAAGGGTGTCCCCACATTGGTGTTTGTCCCTGGTTGGCACCATTTCTTGTGTCCTCTTATCTTGGCTTGTCTTTTACTATTTTATTTATGTTCTATCTGCATTTACTGTCATGTTAACATGATTGCTAATCTGGAAATTGATATTGGGCTAATAAGAAAATTGAAGTAAATTGCTCTTAAGCATAGAACATATAAGTAGAGTCCTCTGCACGTGTGAACATAAGTCCTTGATTGGTTGAATGAGTGAGTGTGATGTGATGCCCAAATGAGTTCAACAAATGTCAAGATATATGAGCGTCAAGAGGAGCGTTTTGACCGTAGTGTCAAACCCTTTCAAGTGGTGGGGCCGACTTGTTCAAATGAGGCCGACTTGGACAATTGCAAAATAATAATTTTCTTTTTCAATTTTCACCATGAAAATACTGATCGAAGCTACCAATTTTCAACACTCCCTCTTAGTTAGGGAGGTACTTTTCATTCTCTCTCTCAAGATCAATCTCCCTAACCAATCCATTGGTCTCTCACCAATAACCTAAGGGAGAGATCAGATGTACAAGTCCCATCATAAAGAAAGATGCATAGCATCAAACTCATCCAATAAGCCAAAACCCAATGGCATCAAGGTCACCACCCAACTGACCATGGGATCAATCAATGAGGCCAAACTCTCTAACCATATGAAATGGTTTTTCAATCAAGCACAATGAATAAAGAGAGTACTCAAAATCAAACTTCCGGACCAAGCCCACTTGGTCTCTCAATCGAACACAATGACTTAAGGAAAAGAACTCAAAATCGGTGTCCCCAACCAAACCCAATGGTCTCTCAATCAAACACAATGACTTAAGGAATCACTCCAAGCCTCGGAACCAAACTCCCCAACCACATGGGTTTCTTAGTCAATCTCAATATTCCCATGGAGTAACCAGGACAATCTTCCCGACCATAAACCATCGTCTCTTAGCTAAGCCCAAGGAAGATTGGCAGTCTCATGATGCTATATAATCAATGCTCCCTCTTTGCAAGAGAGGGATTCTCAACCACTCCAAGTTATCCTCTGAAATAAGCAAACTTCATTTGAGACAATGGCTTTGTCAAAACATCAACAACCTGCTCATCAGTAGGGATATATTCAAGACCCACAACTCTTCTCTAGACAATATTTCGGATGTAATGATACTTGATCTCAATGTGCTTCGACCTGTCATGAAAAATTGGATTTTTAGAAAGTTTTACACAACTTTGATTGTCACAATATACAACAGTCAATTCTAGCACCTGATAAAACAAAATAGCAAACAACTTTTGAAGCCAAACTAATTCAAAAAAGGTTGAACAGGAAATTATATACTCAACTTCACCTGTACTAAGAGCAACAAAAGTTTGCTTCTTACTTGACCATGATATCGTAGCAGAGCCCAAGATAAAATAGAAACCAGAAGTGTTCTTTCTATCTTAAGTGCACCTAGCCCAATCAGCATCTGTAAAACCATGCAACTGTGATTCTCCATTAGAGACATATTTCAAACCCATAATGGTGCCACGTAAGTATCTCAATATATGTTTCGCTACAACGTAATGCATATGATGGAGCTCAACCAAGGATTGGCTCAACGTGTTCACAACATCGCAGATATTGGGTCTGGTGTTAAGCAAATAGTTTAATGAGCCAATCAATTTACAATACATAGAGGGATCAACCAGATCATAATCATGATCTTATAGCGTCTTCAAATTCATCACCATGGGAGTATCCATGGACTTGCAGTCCATCATGTCAATTTTTTTAAGTATCTTAGTGATGTACTTTCCTTTCCCAACAAAAATTTCATCATGCTTTTTCCATATTTCCATATCCAAATAGTAATGCATAAGACCAAGATCCTTCATTTCAAATTCAAACATCAGCTTCCTCTTACACTGCACAATGAGATTCTCAACCCTTGTCAGAAATAAATCATCTACATATTGCGGAAAAATCAAGGGCTTACCTTCAACAACTTTAAAGTACAAGTTTGGATCAGCATGGTTCTTTTTGAAACCAAGACTCAACAAATAGCTATCATTACGAGAGTACCATGCACGAGGAGCTTACTTAATCCCATACAAGGCTTTCTTCAATTTACAACACGTGCCTCTCTATTATGAATCTCAAAGCCTTAAGGTTGCTCAATATAAACTTCCTCTTCAATGACTCCATTAAGAAAAGCAATTTTAACTTCCATTTGATGCAATTTCCAACTTGTAATAGAAACAAGAGCAATAATAGATTTAATAGAAGAACACCTGGCAACAGGTGCAAATGTGTCTTCATAACCTTCTCTCTCTTTCTAAGAGAATCCAAGGGCCACAAATCTTGCCTTGTACTTCTCAATGCTTCCATCAGTTGCATGCTTGATTTTGTAGATCCATTTGGAAGACACAACAGATTTCGCTTCAGGTCTTGGCATGATTTCCCATACATCATTCTTCAATATGGACTAGTACTCTTCAATCATATCATCTCTCCAAACTTAATGTTCAATTGTCCCTTCATAGGTCAATAGCTCAAATTCAATGATCTTGCACATTAATGTTGCATAGCCTAAATACTTCTTTGGCCTCTTACTTTCTTTGAAGGTGCCACGAGGTGACACAACATATTTCCCTTCAGGTCTTGGCATGATTTCCCATACAACATTCTCAATATGGACCAATACTCTTCAATCATAGTATCTCCCCAAACTTGATGTTCAACTATCTCTTCATAGGTGGATGGCTCAGATTCAATGATCTTGCACATTAATGCTTGCTTTCTCTTAAGGTTCTTTCAAGCCAAGATGATTTTTTTCTTGTCTCAAGTACAACGAATCTTGGAGATTCAACAAATTCATGTAGTTCATCTTACTCTTCAGGAGGATCTTGTTCCATAGGTTCAGGCCTTTTAGGTTTTGACTCCTCATTCTTTGAAGCCACCTGCATCTCATCATCAGAGTCCAAGTGTGATCCTTTAGACTTCCAGAACGCAACATCCTCGTCAAAAATGACATCCCTGCAAGTTTCAATTGATCGTTGTCCTGGTACATAAACTCTAAAAGCTTTTGAATTTTCACTACAACCAACAAAAGTTCCCTTCTTCCCAGAAGGCTACAACTTTGTTCTTTTCTCCTTGGGCACATGAACATAAACAAGGAACCAAAAATTCTCAAATGTTCAACATTGGACTTCTCACCTATGAAGACTTCTTGAAGAGTCTTGTATTCCAAGATTCTGTGTGGACATCTCTTTTGACATAAATGATTGTTTTTTAAGCTTCTCCCCATAGAAACATATGTAGTTCCTGATCATGAAGCATGGCTTTAGCAACTTCCATGATAATTTTGTTCTTCATTTCAGCAACACCATTTTGTTGAGGATTGTAGGGAACTATCAGCTCACTCTTAATTCTAGCATGCTTGCAGAAAGCAATCAGCTCCTTGGATACATATTCTCCTGCATTGTCAAATCTTAAAATCTTGATCCTTCTTCCTGTAGCATTTTTAACTTTTGCCTTGAATTGTCGAAATTTTTCAAACACTTCATCCTTGGATTTCAAGAAATAAATCCATGTTTCACGAGAGTAATCATCAATGAAAGTGACATATTACAAATGTCCACCCAAGGATTTGTTAGTCATTGGTCCACACACATCAGAATGTTTAAGGTCCAAGATTTCATTGGACTTACTATCACTACTAGTAAATCTTCCTTTGACATTTTTTCCAAGAGCACATCCCTTGCAAACTCCATCATGTTCAATCTTGATTTTAGGTACACCTTTAACAAAAACCATCATTCTAGTCAATGCTTTATAATGAACATGAGCGTACCTTCGATGCCATAGTTCACAAAGATCAGATGTCTTATGTATCAAGGCTTGAATTGAGCGTACAAGGAGACGATATAGGCCTCCAATTCATACACCAATGACTTTGGCAGATTCAAAGGAGAAGTCACTCTTCCATATTAGAACTTCACCATCAACGAAGGCAATTATATATCCTTTGTCTTCAAGAGATGAAATGAACAAAAAATTCTTCTTCAAACGAGGAACATATAAAATGTTGTTAATAGAGCCATTACCTCCTAATTCCAATTGGAAATATGATGAACCAATGCCCTTGACTTCGTACTTGCCATTATCTCCAAGCTCCACCTTTTGAGTTATCTTCTTCTCAACCAATTCTAAGAAATTCTCACAACTTCCAGTCATGTGTCTAGAGGCACCATTTTCTACCAACCAAATTTAATCATGACATGAATAGAACCTATAAAAGCATAATAAAAGGAATATTCATCATTATCAAAATCCTTCTTCTAGGCCTCCTCTTATATAAGGTTCATTAATATTAGTAGTAGAAGCATGTTGCTTCCCTTTCCTTTTTTTTATCACCATTCCTTTGAGGAAACCTATTTTGATAGTGGCCATATGCTTGACAAAGGAAACATTGAACATTATACATGTCCCTTCATTCTTGAGGGGGAGGAGGAGGTCTTCTTTGTGGAGCAATTCCTCTTCCTGGAGTAGGTCTTCTACCTGTATTTCTTTGAAATCTTCCAAAGTTCTTCTTCCCTTGCTATTCTTTGAGTGGGCTGCAAAAGCTTGAGAATCTTCACTTGGATTTGGAATCTTGCCTTTGGACATGAGCCTAGATTCTTCTTGAGTGAAAGCAGCCCATATCTTGTCACAAGGAGGAGCAGTTTCTCTTCCACTAATGCTTGATGCAAAAGAATCTCCAGAGTCAAGCAAACCATTGAATGCTACAACTACTAGTTCTTTATTAGGTGCCTCTTCTTCAATAGCTTTGAGTTGATCTCTTATTTGAGATATTCTCACAAAATATGATTCCACACGATCATTCTTTGTCATCTTGACATCACAAAGTTTATTCCTTAGACTTACAGATTGATTAATTTTATTCATGTTGTATAATCAAGCGAGAGCCTCATACATTTCCTTGGAAGACATATGATCAACAATATAAGGTATTAAATGATCTCTACAGATTCCACAATGATGCTCGTAGCCAAGATGTTATCTTCGAACTTGCCTTTTCCTGCTTGATCAGCTGGTTCAATAACCTTTCCTTTCAAAATGCCCAAAACCTTATGTCTTGCAAGAACAAG
The DNA here is from genome assembly GCA_031772625.1 of Pinus tabuliformis. Taxonomy (NCBI): domain Eukaryota; kingdom Viridiplantae; phylum Streptophyta; class Pinopsida; order Pinales; family Pinaceae; genus Pinus; species Pinus tabuliformis. The sequence continues at coordinate 52,947,819 of CM062813.1, forward strand.
GTCAATTCTAGTATTCCATGCTCTGAAGTTTGTAGCTCCTTCAAGCTTGTTTTTTGTCTTCATGAAGGAATTCATGATGAAGATGACCAATCAAAGGCAAAAGATGTAGGATCATCAATGCTCTTCAAGATGATTACAATGCTCTTCAAGGTGATCTCAATGCTCTTCAATGCTCTTTTCCTTCACCAAAGCTCTAATACCATGTTGATTTTCTAGTAGCAAACAAGACTAGAATTTTTTTTCAATTTGATAACTACTTCCAATGATACAATTTGACTTATTTAGAGCATTCCAATCATTAAGCAGTTACGTTTGAAAATTTCAACCATAAACTTCAATAGAGCAATAGAGATCACAGAAAACAATAAATCAAGAGACATCAAAATTTCTTGGGACAAAACGCCACAAGTGGGAAAACCTCATAATCTTTCCTTATGAGAGAGAATTCAGTTCATCAATCAGACATCGGAATACTCCAGTCAACATGCCAACCTTGACCTCACCATTTTCCAAGTTAAAACCAGTCAAATAAGAGAGAAAAAGTCAATTCTTTCTCACAGTGAAAATTTGCACAAGAGGGTCAAATTTCGACCTGAGGCTTTTGGTCAAAGGACTCGAAATTCGGCTTGCAATTCCATGGTCAAAGTTCAATCAAACTTCAAAAGTTGACCTGCGATCAACTCTCAGTCAATAACCCAAAAACAGAGACAAAACTTCGATCAAACATTAATCAACAAACCACAGAAATTTCGGTCTCCAAGTCAAGTCAAAAGCTTGGTCAAACAACAACAAGAATACCCAAGTCAAGTTGGTCAAAAGAGAGATAAGAGAAGTCAAAATTCACTGGAAACTTCAGTCTTATTTCTCCTTCACACGTGTGAACATAACTCTTTGATTGGTTGAATGGGTGAGTGTGATGCATAGTTATCAGAACTGGACTGGACGTCGAACCGGTAGACCCTTCAGACAAGTAACCGGTCATAATTGAATGGAATTGATAAAAGAACTGGACCAAAAAACCAGTTGAGCAAAATTACATAAAATATTCAAATCTTAAAGAAAAACATATATATTCAAGTCGTCCATATAAATTCAAACCATTTATACACATTGCACAAATATGAAAAAATTCTCATTTATATAGCAAGAGTGCTTAATATTATAATTACCAAAATAGCACTTTGTACATGTCTGAAACAAAATACATCAAGATACAGACTCTAAATGGCCTCTAATGTCCAAAAATAAGTATAGTACTAAACTACAATACTATTAGTACTAAATTACTAATAAGAATCAACATCCTCAACCTCCCCCTCATTTTCATCCTTTGAATTAGCAATCACAGACTAGGGATCTATAGTGGGATTTTGACATGATTCCCTGGCCTTGAAGGTGGAGTTGGAAGTGGGTACAAGCCCATCCAAGAAATATCTTCATTGTCAAATGTTGGTTCCTGGGTCTCCACAGCCCACTCTAATGATGGATCAAAGTAATCCAAGGTTTATGTTGCTTGATTCAGGTGTCTTGTTTAGCAATTGGTTTCACCTCAACCTGAGGTTGTATTGAACATAAACCATGTCATTCAACCGTTTTTGCTCCAAACGGTTCCTCTTCTTGGTGTGTAGTCACTCAAAAACACTCCAATTCCATTCACACCCCGAAGCCCCGAAAAAATATTAAAAAAATAGAATAAAATAAAAATAAAATCATTTAAATAGGCCCCACGCATGAGTTGTTAGGCGGTTGCACTAAACCCGCCGGTTCAGTACTAGTTTGGCAAAAATGGTCCGTTTAGTACCGAACGGGTTGGTTTCATAATAGAACCAGGCATTTCAATACCAAACCAGTTGGTTTTGTAACAGAACTAGTCAGTATGGTACCGAACTGGTTGGTTCTGTAATAGAATCAGTCGGTTCAGTACCGAATCGACCATTTCCAATCTGTTGCACCAGTGTGAACCCTTTTAAGGTTGAAAATGATCGGACCAACCAGTCCAAACTGGTTCGATCTGATCCTGATAACATCGGTGTGGTGTGATGCCCAAATGAGGTCAATGAATGTCAATATATATGAGTCAAGAGGAGGGTTTGACCTAGGGTCAACCGTCAAACCCCTTCAAGTGGTGGGGCTGACTTGTTCAAATGAGGTCGACTTGAACAACGTGAAAATAATAATTTTATTCTTCAAATTTGACCATGAAAATACCAACCAAAGCTACCAATTTTCAACAAAACCAACCAAATATAGCAAAAAGCAATTTTCAAAAGGAATTGTAAGTATCTTGTAAGTATGCATAGACCGAATAAAGATATTTAACAAAGTCACTCAAGGGATGGCCTCTCCAAATCCAACCAGGGCTTATTAATCAAAAGGACCTACTTGTACAAAGTCCACTTAAGTGTATCACTTCTTTCTCTAACCCCGATCGTCTTTCAACTACAAGTAATTAGTAGAAATTTGATCCGGATTTAAACAGGAACGCAACAAATTACAGAGATAACCATATACACAAAGATGCAGCAGAAATAATACTTCATTTCATTAATGGAAAATACAGAAATATGCTTACAATCAGAAATGGAAATAAACCAGCTAGGGCGATGGTAGCTTATCTCTGAGAAGAGATGTGGTGGCTACATGCCTCTGAACTGTGTTACAATGAGGCTCGAAGGCCTATTTATTGTTGAGAAACAATGGAAAACCCTTAACATTCCAAAACCTAACCCTAGGAGATGAAACGCCAAACTGTGGGCCCCGTTTGGGGTAAATTGGTACATCAACTTCCCGGGGTCGTAACTTTGGCATATGATCTCCGTTTGACGCGTACAATAGCTCATTAGAAAGATCTATCCGAGCACTATCATTGTTGGAACGGGCAACATGGGTTGGATTCCCCAAAAAACGTCGTTTAAGGCCTCAAAACGGCTCCGGAAGTTCAGGACCCGAAAAACTGCTAAAAATAGTAAGTTGTGCTACAATTAAGGAAACTGAAAATGCTGAGAAAGACAAAGGTGGGGGTCCAGGTGGACTTGGCAGGTGGCCACCAATATCCACCTGGATCATTCCTCCCCCCTTAGGAAGCAATGGTCCCCATTGCGTTGAGCTCCTCCATGAGATGAGGAAACTTCTGTTGAACTTGTTCCCTGGTGAGCCACTTGCCCTGCTGAAGGAGTTGGCCTGCTTTGACAACACAATACAGTTGGATATTCTGTTGGCGAGTGTTCTTGATCTGTGTGTCCATGATCTGATCAGTTGCAGCTTGTTCCATGCAATCTGGATTTAATTCTGTGGGTTTGAGCTGTTCCTGCAATGTCGGATGTGTCTAGCAATGGTGGAAAGTATGGCCGAAGGCGGTCCACATTGAACACTAGGTGCAGGCCAAGGAATGGGGGAATGCTGAGCTCAAATGCATTTTCTCCCATAGCCTTAGTAATGGTGTAAGGACCATATCGGCGTGGTCTCAATTTCTGATAGGCTCCAGTAAGGCGTTCCTTCTGCAAATGCAACCAGACTTTGTCGCCCACCTGAAACTTGTGTGGCACTCGATGTTGATCATGTCGCTGCTTGTACTTGGCATTTGATTTCTAAAGAATGTCATGGATCTGCTGGCGAATATGTTGGATGCGCTCAATGAAGCTGGTGGCCTTATCTGTTTCGGACTGGACATGAGCTGAATTCATGTGAGTAGCTGCAAGTGGCATGGCCACATCGATGGGGCATAGTGGCTGGAATCCCAAACCCACCTGAAAAGGGCTATGGCCAGTGGAGCTGTGAAGAGCTCGGTTGTAGCTGTGCTGAACATAGGGGAGGCTCTCGTCCCATGTGCGTGGATGCTTTGAGTTATACATGCGCAGAATGTGCACAATCATCCTATTGACAACCTCTGTCTGGCCATCAGTTTGAGGATGGAAGGCTGTGGACTTCGTGAGTTTGGTGTCCAGGATTGACCAGAGACTGGACCAAAATGTGCTGAGAAACCGACTGTCCCGATCTGAGATGATAGACTGTGGGATCCCAAAGTGCACCCACACTCGTTCAAAGAAGAGTTTAGCAGTGGCGTCTGCTGTGATATTCTTCTTGCAGGCCATCATAATGGCCATCTTCAAGAACCTGTCGACGACCACAAAACACAGTCATTTCCATGCTTAGTGGAAGGAAGGCCTGACATGTAATCCATGGAGATGGATTCCCAAGGTCGACTAGGGGTAGGCAACAGGGTATAGAGGCCGTGCTTCTTAATGGTCGGTTTGGCAATAGCACAGGCAGTACATGATCGGATGTACTTCCCAACATCCTGTCGAAGATTCGGCCAATAGAAATAATTTTGTAGTACTGCCACTATTTTCTCAACCCCGAAATGCCCAGCAGCCCGACTGTAGTGTGCTTCCCAAATCATCTTGGCACGCTCGCTTGAAGGAACACAAAGGTGACCGAGGTGGCATAATAGGGCATCCTGGAGGTGAAAATCTGCAACATGCCGACCCTCCAAGAGTGTTTGGTATGTGTGGCCGAATTCTGGGTCGCTTTTGTAGAGAAGTGGCCAATCAGAAGTCTCGTGCCCATAAGAGTTGAGCACGGTGGTTAGCGCCATGATCGGTGGTCGACTGAGGCAATCTGCAACATTATTGGTGCTGCCCTTTTTATACTTGATATTCAAGTGAAACTGTTGCAGGTATGTAGACCACTTCTGATGGCGATCATTCTGCAATTTCCCTTGGGTCTGTATGAACTGCAGAGGTCGGCGGTCTATGTGGATGACCGTTTCCTTCCCCAAAATGTAATGCTTCCATTGTCGGCAGGCCTGTACAATGGAATACATCTCTTTATCATAAGTGGGGTACTTTCGGACTGTGTCTGAAAGTGTTTCACTGTGATATGCCATTGGATGTCCATGTTGAGTAAGGACTGCCCCAATAGCATAGTCGGAGGCATCTGTCTCGACCTCAAATGGTTGTTGTAAATCTGGTAACGCGAGCACTGGTGCCGTGCAGAGGCGATCCTTCAACTCCCTGAATGCCTTCTGTTGAGATTCAGACCAAAAGAATTTGGCTTTCGCCCCGCCCTTGGTGACTTGACTCAAGGGCCAAGAAATATGAGAAAACCCCAACACAAACCTGCGGTAGAAGTTGGCAAGACCTAGAAAGCTGCAGAGCTCTGTTAGAGTGGTTGGAGAGGGCCAATCCCGAATGACTTGGATCTTGGCTGGATCGACATGCACCCCCTGTTCATCAATGATGTATCCCAGATACTGAACCTGGGTCATGCCAAAAGTGCATTTCTCCAAATTGGCACATAGCTTGTGTTGCTGCAGTGTTTGGAGAACCTGTCGGATGTGGTGGAGGTGCTCTTCCCAACTCTGGCTGAAGATCAGAATGTCATCCAAGTATACTACTACAAAGGAGTTGGTGAATGGCCGCAAGATGTCATCCATTAGCCTCATAAAGGTTGCAGGAGCATTCGTCAATCCGAAAGGCATGACCAACCATTCGAAGAGGCCCTCCTTGGATTTGAAGGCAGTCTTCCACACATCGGAGGGTTCGATTGGTACCTGGTGATATCCTGACTTTAGATCGATCTTGCTGAAATATTTCGCCCCCTTTAGTTGGTCTAGGAGGTCATCAATCCGCGGGATCGGGTACCTATTACAGACAGTGATCTTGTTCAGCGCCCGATAGTCAATATAGAGTCTCCACGTCCCATCCTTCTTCTGTACCAACACGATCGGACTCCCACAGGGCGATGAACTCGCACGGATGTGACCTTTCTGCAGGAGCTCCTGAATCTGCCTCTTGATTTCATCGTTCTCCAGAACGGAGTGCCGATAAATTGGTCCATTGGGTAGCGGCGCACCTGGGGTCAGATCGATGGAGTGCTTGACTTGAGTGAAATGCATATAGACACTGATACCATTGAACATACAATATGTTACCAATAGGCAGATTGTTTTTAATAACCTAAAGGAGGATAGAAGACCAACCTAAGTATGATTTAAGGGCCTTTTGAAGATTGACATACTTCTTTCCCGCAGAATCTTTTAGCATGCATTCGAAAGACCGGGTAACAAAGATACCTTCAGCTCCAACCATTGAATTAAATTAAGCAAATGTTATTTTCAGCCTCTTCCTCTTGGGAGTGTTGTTGTTACATTGCCCTTATTTCTGAGTGTGTCGTTCCATCATCCAACCTACATAGAGAAAATAGATATATTCGGTTGTTGAATATAGTGGAAATCAAATGTAAAACCCACTCAACTTGATCTTTACATGACATAGGCGTAATGAACTAGTCTAATAGAAGCATGCTAACTTAGAAATAGGAGATGATAAAAAATAATAATGGAACTTAAGGTCTAGTGAAGGCAAAGGGGAATAGTCCTAAAACATTTTACCTCAATGTAAAGGAAGCAAACAATGATGACCACAAGAAATAAGGTGAGAGAATGATACCTTTATTTCCCTCTCAAGTGGAGCAAGGTTCCCTTCTCTAACCCTGAGTAGCTCCTTCCACCAACACACATGAGTTATTGTACGAACATAACTAGATGAGCATCTTAATCATTTGGTAGAGAATGGTAACCTCCAAAAAGGACGAATGGTTGAAAAGCTCCAAATCATCTTGTTACACAGTAATTTGTCACCATTTTTCACCGTCCCTGTTACCCCTCTCCCGCACTTTGGAGGACTCATTCCGGGACCTGTGAGAAGTGACATAACTTGAGAACACTTGCATTATGTTCCACTAAGTATGGACTTCATATGCTCTGAAGACATCTCCTGCAGAATATCCTTAAAAAGTTCCCTTTTTCCATTAGCACGGATCCTAAGTGTATTACCCGCGCCAATGGGGGAAATCCTCCAAAGAGGGCGCGCGAGTTGGCGCTCTGTCTCAAATCTATACCCGTGCCAACCGAGTTTGGGAAAGCTTTTTAACAAACGCACGCGCAAAGGTTTTTTCCTTTCGACTCATGAAGCTTTTTAAGGATAATGCCAATCCTATGGATGTCCTGATTCATCGTATCTCCCTTTCCTCTATCCATAATGGCTTTTTGAGGATAAACCCAATCCCATAGATGGTGTGATTGATCTTATCTCCTCCTCCTCCATCTATAAAAGCTTGTTCTGTTGCATTTGACAAGCTAGTTCGAGCATAGGGAGAATTATACTTTTAGAAGTCTAAGAGATTGCTGTAAGAGTCTTCTTTGCATTCATAATCAAAGAGAGAGAGGCTTGTTCCCAATCCCGACAAGCTTTGCAAGACATATGTAGCTGATCACCCAACCAAAGGAGGATTTGACGTCAGAACTCTGGTTGTATTCTTCTTTGTTTTTTATCAATAATAAATGACTATCATTATGGTTCCACTCTTGTTATTCATTGTAATAATGTTTGAGTTATATCTTTTCTGACCGATATATAATTGCATCTATTGGATTTTATGCTTGTATTTGTGTTGTTCTTTGCATGTGCAGGTGTCCATTCACGGAGATCGTGGGGATCGTGACCGGCCAGAGCAAAGGAATGAGAGCAGCGACTCTTCTACGAATATTAGCGTTGGAATCCAAGTAGGCTCTCATTATCTACCTTTAATTTGCAATTAGGAACTTGCGTGATAGCATTGTTTGATTGTTGCTAGACCCATTCTGGGCTAGTGTGGATCGCCTCTGTCCGCAGAGGGGATTTACCTCTCCAACAATTTGGCGACTCCACTGGGGAGTTAGCTTGTTGTTTGATTTGTAAACTTTAGACGGAGCTTGAAGTACGGCCAGATAGCCTTCGAAACACTATTGCTTTGCATTAGCGAAGTAGATCAACGCCACTTCAGTCAATCTCCGGTTTGGTTTACGAACTAAACAACTTGGAGTTTGTCTTGTCTGTTTGGTTTTCTCTTGTTTTGATTGCTTAGATAGCTTTTTGGGTTGGATTCTTTGCTGTCTCTTGCTGCCTGGTCTGTCTGGATACTGTTGGCCTAGTCTTGGATTGCTTGTTTTTTATTTTAGCATAGAAAACTTGATTGGCGCTCTTTTTTGCATGACAGTCGCGCCAATTGGCGCCACTTGTCAATGTACAGCCCGCACCAATCCTCAAGTGGCGCTACTTTTAGCCTGAAAGTCGTGCCAGCCTAGGGAACCTTTTAGAGTTTGCTTGTTTTGAGCCTTCCAAGCTTGGTTTTTGTGTCTGGATACTTCCTCTCAATCACTTGAGTGTGTTAGAGTCTTGTTTGACTGGTTCTTGGCCTTTACCCTTTGGGTGTTTGCTTTTTTATACTGATTTCACGTTTTAGCCCTAGGGCATCTAGTGGCTTTGTGCATTGAGCCTTCCTTAGGAGTTTTGGCGTTCTGTTGGTCCAGTCGACTTTTTGGTTACTCTTTTGCACTTGTCTAGTGGTTGTCAAAACTTTTTATTGTGTTCTTTGAGCAGTTTACCTCTTTTTCGTTTAGATTTCGCTTGGCTTCGTTTGGGCTTAGATTACATAGCTCATTGAGGTTTTCATGATTTTTCTTGGTTTGAAAGATTGTCTTGGTGTTTCAGGGACTTGATTGTATTTTCATTGAGTGAAATTTGTCTTTTTACTCTTTGTTATTATCTCTCAAAATTTGTTTAGTGCATTTTGCCATCGAAAAGAAAATGAACAATCTCTTTTGCATTGCATTAGTTAATGGAAATTAGAGTTTTTCATTGTTATTAGCGATTAGTCACTTAAAAAAAAAAGTTTCGTTTATTTGCCATTAGCTGCATTAGAGTAATTGTTGATTGTTTTATGTTCATTTTGTTTGATTGAAAGATCTCAACTCTCCCGTAGTTAGAATTCATCAAATGAAATGATACATTTTGGCATATAGATTGCATTTAAGAAATTGTGAGAGATTACATACGGTAGGACCTGGAAACTGAAACCTAATCAAAGATCAACTGTAAAATGAACTGAATGAATCTAAAAATGCATTGGAACTTAACGCATACATCTAGAGGTCTAGGCTAGAGATGTGTTCCGGCGTCGTTAAACCTAGTCACTGTTGTTTCACATTATGGTTGGGTGATTCCTCCTTTTGTGACTCAATAGTGTTCTAGCACGGATTTGTGCTCCCACGTACCGTCGAGTATATGGGGAGACCCCACTAGGTTATCATCCTTTATCCACAGGAAGCCGTGTCTATCGCCTTACAAGCCGTAACGCACTGAACACAGCATTCGGGAAGATTGACTGCTATACGGAAAGTCCTTGGTTTTCATATGATTGCCAAGGTGTATATGCAGTTTTACGGATTTGTTTGGTAAACCCTTTGCCTAGTTTCTCCAGAGTAGTCACTTTTGATCCTTTTCGGACTCCCTAAAAGAAAAGGCTCACCCGAGCATTTGTCACTTCGGGCTCACTAAACATTCGAAGGCGACTAGAGTCACCTTTTCGTCCTTTTATCGACTCTTAAAACATGAAAACGTCAAGTTCAGTTCCTTTGTCTTAAAATTTATTCAGCCCCGATTCACATTTACTCGGTTAGATCTTGTTTGCATTAGCTTGAGTAGGCTTCTTTTTTGATGGCAACCTTTCCAGGGTTCACCAACCCAGGGATCCCCTCTGACGGAAACCCTGGTCATTTCGCTCCTTTTGGGAATGTTGGTGCTCCTTACATGGCAACGTTGTCCCTCCAGGGTTAACTGTTGGGTTGCCTGTTTGGTTGTTCCCAACCTCTTTGGTCCCTGCCGTCTCAACTTCTGGTCAATCAGTCCCTCCACCTGAACAACATCATGTTGATTTTAAGGTGGACCTCTCCCCTTCTTCGCCTGTTTCTACGTCCTCATCTTCTAATTCGCCTGGTGAAAGTCTAGATTCGAGTAACCAGGTGACTAAGAAGAAGAAGAAGAAGATGATGAAGAAGAAGTCTCATAAGGGAGAGGCTAAAACTGCAACTAGTCCCTCGAGTACACCTCCCATCGGGCCACCTTCTGCTCCTCCGCGGAAAGTCAAATTTCCTTGTAGATTATGCAAGGATGACCATATTCCGCGCGAATGTCTTGGCATTCCTAGGGTCTTAGAAGTATGGTCTAACGATCCGGCCCGCCTCTCATTGTCCTCTGAAGCTCACGGCGATGCTACTCTATTAGCTTGAAATGGTAAGGGAAAAGGGAAGATTCGAATCCCCTGTAGACTTTGTGAAGGCAATCATCCCCTTCACCTTTGTCCACTCATGGATAAAGCCTCCATTATCTTGGAAAGTCTCATAGCTCCTTCACCCCAACTACCCATTGGCTATCAACGTCTCTCTGCAACCGCAGATCGTTCCCTTTCTGACAAAGAGATCGACCAAAATTCCTCTCTTGTCCAGCCTCCTCTTCCTAAACCTGGCTCTGCGAAGCCTGTTCCAGACCAACCATTGATCGGAAAGAGTGTCGACTCGGGTTTCCCTCCTGTCGATCACTCTATGTCAGAAGAGCATAATTCCCATGTTCTTCTCGTCTCCTCAGATTCTCCTGAGTTCGGAAATGACTCTCCTATCCCAGCTGCTCCCGAGAGTCCTGCTTCGGTCCCTTTAGAGCAAGGGGGCAATCATACGATTCCCCCACCAAGTAGTTCAGTCGTTTCCTTAGACTGTAGTCGTTTGACCACCTCCCGCCTTCCATCCCATGTGCCTTTCTGGGTCACGGTACACGCCTATAATAGGGCAATACCTGGCACTATTTTGGATGAGGGTTCATCTGTTAGTCTTATGCCTGCCACTACTTGGCAAGCTTTGGGTTCCCCACAGCTTGTGCCAGTCGCGCCGAATCTGACGGCTTTTGACGGAGGAACTAGTCAACCATTAGGGATCCTTCCAAAGTTCCCTATTACTTTGGGAGGCAAAACCGTCTATATAGATGTATCGGTTACCCAAGGTGCTTTAGATTTCCATCTTCTCCTTGGCCGTGACTATGTTTATGCCATGGGGGCCCTGGTCTCTTCACTTTTCCGTGTGGTTTGCTTTCCACATGATGGAAGGATAGTGACTATAGATCAATTATCCTTTGTTCGTCCCCGGGTGCCTCCTGCGCAGTCGTCATCCCCTCCTGGTTTTCATCCACCAGTTGCATCTGCCCCACCACAGATCAACTACGTGGCCACTTATCCCGTGCCTGGATCTAGTGACGCCGCCATCGTGCATAGTGTCCTGGGGGCATTGGGTCCTGACTTCCGAGATGTTACCCTTCCATCCGGAGTGGCACTCTTTGAAGCCCCGACTTCCTGTTCAATCTAATGAAGTTCGGGCGGAGCATAGTTCGTTTTCCTATGTCAAGCTCCTTAAAAAATGAAACTAAGTCTGGCCGAGCATAGTTCTTGATCTTGTGTCAAGCTCATCAAAAAATGAAATAAGGGTTATGAGGATAGTTCTTTTCCTAGGTCAACCTCATTAAAAAATGAAACATCTCCTCCTTTCCAAATCGAGTCTTTGATTAAGATCTCGTAAAATACAAGTCGAGTCTTTCATAGATCTCGAGAGTGAACCTTCATTCCATCCACTTTGTTGAATGCAATGAAGCTTGGGGGGCATGTACCTCATTTTGCGTCATTATGCTGGGGGCATGCGAACTCATAACAAGCATAGTTTTTCGTTTCAAGCTTGTGTAAACATGAAACCGAATCCAAGCAGAGTTCTCCATGGTTCAAGCTTGTGTAAAAATGAACCCATACCCATTTTACATCTCGTGATTGCCGTTATTTCGCTAAATTCTGTTAGATGAGCCTTGGTTGTTTCATTCCATTGCTACCATCTCTTTGGCTGATCATATGCTTTCACTTGGTTGTTTATCCTTTTCTGAGGAACCGCAGCGATGAGTGGTTTTATTAGCCAACCTCTTGACCATTATATGTTTTGAACAATTCCACCATTTCTGGAACCAGTTGCTACCTTTTATACCACTCGTTCCTCCAGGGCGAGTCTCCTTTTAAGCTCTTTTCTGACTCGTAAAAAATGAAAAGATTGCCGAGTATTTTTCCCTTTTTGACTCGTTAAAGAGAATAAAAATGGAGGTCTGCTTTGAGCTCTTTTTTGACCATTTAACGACGAAAAGATTGCCGAGTTATTCCTCTTGACTCGCTAAACGTAAATAAGGGGTGGTCGTCTTTAAACTCTTTTTCGACCGTGTAAAAACGAAAAGATCGTCGGACCCTTGTCGTTTCAGGTTCGTTAACGGTTACGAAGAGACGTGGTTTCGATCGCTTTTTTACTTTTTCAGGTCGAAATCACTACTCATGAAAATTACTCCTCGATCGTAATGATCGGGCGTTCTTTCTAGCATTGTTTTATACTTTTTCGGGCTCAAGAAACACAACTTTACGAAAAAGGACACCCTTGGAGTTTTCTTTTTTGCTGTCTTTTCAAACTCTCTAAACATGAAAAGACGCCGAGTTCTTCCTCTGTCAGACTCGTTAAAACTTGATGACATTGGAGTCCGTCGAGATGACGCTTTACAAGCATATGCTATCCCCGTCAAGCTTGTTAATAAAAATAACTGGGGTACTCGCCAGAAATGGTGAGGGAAAAATGGAACCATAATTATTGTCATGTTGGCAGTATGTCGCTCTTGAACATGGCACTTGTTTTCTTTCGTGTCTGGGTGGGGACATCTCATCTCGTTTTTCACTTGCCTCCGTGGGTTTGGGTGATCCTATTTGACCTCTCATTTTCTCATTGCCTCGTCACCATGACCTCTGATCCATTGATGTCAAATACTGCCAAGTCCACTGTCGTGCCGCCGATATGTTCAAGATAAGTTGACCTCTGCAGAATAACAACCTCCCTCTGATAGCTCGCATAATTCTGAGTCACCACAACATTCTTCCTCTGTCTCGTGTCGATGATGTGGGAAACACTATGGCCCACCTTCGATCAAGGTCACTTCCTGTCGACTTCAACTCATTATCCAGGAAGCTGATCTAGAGACTCCCTTCCGATGCCTTGGAGCCTGCATGCCTCAATGGCAGGTTCTTCGTGTTCGACGTGAGGTTTTCATCATTGGCCTCCGATCAAATGATTCTACGGGTGTTCGACGCCAGCTCATTGATTCGCACGCCGTAGATTGTACTTATAGTACCTTGAGGACCATTGTCATTATTGGTGGTACCTCTCGCGTCTGTTAACAGTTTTCATTATTGACTGGTAATCAGACGATGTTCATGCATGTTCGACTTCAACTCATGTATTCGCATGCTTGAACTTGTACTTTTGTTCGGGTCGAGATGGAGCGCAAGACCCTGGATTTTGTCTGTTGGAATCCAGGCTGCGATTTTGTGGATTATTGTTACATGACTCATTCACTGGATGGCTGCGACCATGCCTGAGTCTATTCATCGATCCTCACCGGATGGCTGCGCCCATACCTTGGATCTAGATTATTATGTACTCTGTTATGGATGGCTGCGCCCATACCACATATATCATGTACTTGAGATATCAGTTGTACCTCTCCATGCAGATTCTCCGGCGGCGGCATTTTCAGTTGCATGTGTTCTTGTAAAGCATTTCACCCCTCTCTCTCGAGCCTCATGATTTAAGGGGCATCTGTTACACAGTAATTTGTCACCATTTGTCACTGTCCCTGTTACCCCTCTCCCGCACTTTGGAGGACTCATTCTGGGACCTGTGAGAAGTGACATAACTTGAAAACACTTGCATTATGTTCCCCTAAGTATGGAATTCATATGCTCTGAAGACATCTCCCGCAGAATATCCTTAAAAAGTTCCCTTTTTCCATTAGCGCGGATCCACAATGTATTACCCGCGCCAATGGGGGAAATCCTCCAAAGAGGGCGCGCGAGTTGGCGGTCTGTCTCAGATCTATACCCGCGCCAACCGAGTTTGGGAAAGCTTTTTAACAAACGCACGCGTGAAGGTTTTTTCCTTTCGACTCATGAAGCTTTTTAAGGATAATGCCAATCCTATGGATGTCCTGATTCATCGTATCTCCCTTTCCTCTATCCATAATGGATTTTTGAGGATAAACCCAATCCCATAGATGGTGTGATTGATCTTATCTCCTCCTCCTCCATCTATAAAAGCTTGTTCTGTTGCATTTGATAAGCTAGTTCGAGCATAGGGAGAATTATACTTTCAGAAGTCTAAGAGATTGCTGTAAGAGAGAGAGAGAGGCTTGTTCCCAATCCCGACAAGCTTTGCAAGACATATGTAGTTGATCACCCAACCAAAGGAGGATTTGACGTCAGAACTATGGTTGTATTCTTCTTTGTTGTTTATCAATAATAGATGACTATCATTATGGTTCCACTCTTGTTATTCATTGTAATAATGTTTGAGTTATATCTTTTTTGATCGATATATAATTGCATCTATTGGATTTTATGCTTGTATTTGTGTTGTTCTTTGCATGTGCAGGTGTCCATTCACGGAGATCGTGGGGATCGTGACCGGCCGGAGCAAAGGAACGAGAGCGGTGACTCTTCTATGAATATTAGCGTTGGAATCCAAGTAGGCTCTCATCATCTACCTTTAATTTGCAATTAGGAACTTGCGTGACAGCATTGTTTGATTGTTGCTAGACCCATTCTGGGCTAGTGGGGATCGCCTTTGTCCGCAGAGGGGATTTACCTCTCCAACACATCTAGAAAATGTGTTGGATGAATGTACCATGGATCTTGAACTCTTTAAATAAGGATTTGAAGAGAATTCTTGTACTTTTGACCGGGAGGCCATTGTCTTGTCACAACTATCAAAGAGTACTAGATGAGATGTTTTTACTGTGGTGGAATATTTGTAGTCTCCAAAGTTAAATCTTTCCAATCTTGAAGCTCATATTTTTTTTTTTTGACAAATTTGGTTGCTATATTAGTGGCTGAAAAAAGAGGAGTCAGTTCTCCTGGAGTACAATATACTTTTGGTGATTTGGATCAAAGGGGTTACAAAATGGGATCTTTCCTTGATCCTTGTTCTACTGGTTTTATCTCTAAAGCTTCCTGAGCTGCTATAGACTCTTACATAGCAAAATAACCAAAATTTACATTTGCATAACATCTTTAATCTATTTCTATGTGGCTTATCTGCCTTGCTGTGGACTCCTCCGGATTTGGGTCTGGTTCTATCTGCTTGACACTGGAGGAACTAGTTGCTGCCTTGTTCTTTTTGTCCATCATATACTGCAGTATTGCTATGGATTCCTCAGCATGGCTACAACGGTTCGACAGATTTCTAAATTGCTCGTGAAGAGAGGCTACCCTATGCAGAAAGAGATCTATCTCTGCTCTGTATTTATCATTGATGGTGCGATATTGATCCTCCATTCTGGTCTCCAGATTCCTGACCTGATTCTCCAAGGTGCGCTGTTGCGCCCTTACTTCCTCTAGTTCAGCTTGCAGGTCCGCACAATGGAAGCAATCCTCGGAGCGAGCCATGCTTGCTTCAGGGCTGTTGCTATCCAAAATCCCTGCAACAATAAAAGAAACAAAAAACAGAGGAACATGAGCTTGCTTGAAGGCGCAGATGGTCAAACGGGAGCAAGGAGGAGCTGTCCAGAGGTTCTGATTTGCGCAGATGGAGTAGGAATAGTTTCTGAAGGAAACACAACAGATCGTTGAAGAAGACAAGACAGAGGGGAACTCAGAGAATTGTTGCTCGCAGAGGTAACAAAGCACCAGTAATGATAGTAGCGATATGAGGAACAATAAATAGAAGGAGAGTGCGTAGAGAGAAGGCAGGAAGGGAGCATGCTTATCGAGTTGAAGAGATAGTGTATCTGCAGAAAGGACTGGAGAAAATCCTGCAAGGCTCGAGGATCGGGTCCGAGAAGACATTTACCGGCTGGGATGTTGAGACTTTCAATGCCCTTGAGTGTTTTACGAACTTCATATCTGTTCCAAATCTTTATACCATAAGCTGTTCTGCTGACAGCCCAGATCTCATGATTCATCTCAGTGATTCTGTCAGTGATGCAATGCTTGCTGCTAAGGAGATGTGACTGAGTCATGGCAAGGGTTGGAAGGACTCGCTGGAGTTACAGCTCAGGATGCCGATGGGTCTTTCACATGCTTTGTTGGCACGCTCATCAGCTTTCTTATTCAATTTATGGAGAATATGATAATATTTAATATCTTCCATTGCCTGATGAAGGATCTGGTTGCGTCTATTAATTTGCTGAAGGAGAGTATTTGGTGTGTTCTGCTGATGCACCATAAGGCGAATGACGACTGAGGAGTCCCCAAATACCTTCGCCTTTTTTATTCCTAGCTTGCTTAACTGGGTTAGGCCCTGGAACAGAGCTAATGCTTCAGCTCTGTTGTTAGAGTTCTTCCCGAGACCCCATTCATAATGGAGAATACATTCTCCATTGGCATTACAAATCAGCCCTCCTGCTCTGGCTAGACCCAGGTTTGACTTGGATGCCCCGTCGAAAAATAAGTGGAAGATGTTACAGTTGCATATCCAGTTAGCAAATTCTTCTTCTTTTAATCTCAGTTTCCATGTACTGACTTCTCCTTTTGTCTGAGTCTCCCTCCTGCGGGCTTCTGGAGCATTGGGATTGTTCTCCAAGATGTAACTGATTACATTTCGCTCCTCTATGCTATAGTTTGCTGCATCAATCTTGCCGGTGGTGTTACTTGAGATTGTTTCCAGAGCGAGTGTTTTAGCTTTGTGGCAAATTTTACGAATGCTTGAGCCTTTATCCTGGAAGACTATGATTTCGAGCTAGCCAGATGCGCCAGAGTAGAGTGTGTGGGCAGGTGTTCCAGACTCTCTTCACCAAACTACTTCTTTTTTCTTTCCAGGGGCAATCTTTCCTCCATTTATATATTGTCTCTGCTATAGTGGGCTGGGGTTCCCAATTTGTATTTCCTATTGAGGCCATTTTCCCCCAACAGCCAACAGCAACTGGACATTCTATGAATAAATGGTGCATCGTTTCCTCTGATTTGCAACAGTTCGAACATCTGGATGGACCAATAATGCCTCTTCTTCTTAGATTTTCAGCTGTTAGAATTTTACCTTTCAGTAAGAGCTAGATGAAGAATTTTATTTTTGGAGGAGCCTCTATTCGCCATACTATTTTCCAATGATTCCATAGGCTTATTTGATAGATGCTATTACAGAGGTATTGATGACCAGCTTTAACTGTGTAATTTGTTCTAGATGCATCCCATCGAAAACCATCCATTTCACCTTCTTGAATGGGAGCCTTACTGTGAAGGAGCATCTTCAGAGAGTTGAAGCTAGGTTCTAAGGCATTGGGAAGCTCAGGAAAATTCCAGCCAATCCAAACATGGGAGAGGGAGTCCCATCTTGAGATTTGAGACAAATGGTATAATCCTTTATTGTTAAGCCAATTTATAACAGGAGTTGCCTCTGCGTTCATGACCAGAGGTTTCTGCCCCAGAATTTTGTCTGTTCCAAACTTAATGCTGGTTCCCCCGCCAGGGACTTTCGAGATGTTTTGATGCATAAATGGAAGAGCCTTCTTGCAAAGTTTCCAGATTTTTGTGGATTCTCTGTTAGGAATGTTGGTGTCTAAAAGTTGCTGTCTTGAACAACTCAAGTATTTTACCTCCAGTACCTTTTTCCACCACATTGTAGGTCCTGTGATCAGTCTCCATATAATTTTTGCGCCAAAGGCCAGATTTAGGAGCTTTGGTGATCTGATGCCAAGCCCGCCTCTGTCTTGGGTTTGGATTACATGTTTCCAGCTAACTAAGTTGAACTTGTTCTTATCAGTTTCCCCCCTTGCCAGAGGAAATGTCTAAGAGAAACTTCCATTTTATGATGAAAAATAGCTGGAGCTTGATATAAAGAAAAGCGATAGATAGGAAGTGAAGCAATACCTGATTTAAGGAGAATAAGCCTGCCTGCTGGATTAAGCCACATTGTACCCCATTGCTGCACTTTCCTCTTAATCTTGTCAAGGATTCCATTCCAGGTTTCGGCCTTCAAGGGCCCCATGCTCACAGGCATACCTAAATAGGAAAAGTGGGTCCATTCCAGGTTGCATGTGACTCCAAATATGCTTGCAATGCTGTGTATAACATGATTTGCAGTGTTCCATCCATAGATGCAGCTTTTGAGCTGATTGACCTTGCCTCCGGAATACTCCATGAATTGGTCCAGGAGTTTCTTGAATCGCCTTGCTATTGTGGTAGATGCTCCCCCAATTAGCAAGGTGTCATCAGCAAACTGAGAATGGTTAATGTTTTTTGCTCCATTCCCAAATTTGACGCCAGTTATGAGCCCTACTCTACGATTGTAATCTAAGGCTTGACTGAAGGATTCAGCCATGAGGATGAACAGGTAAGGAGATAGGGGGCAGCCCTGTCTTAGCCCCCGAGAGGATTGGAAAGCTTCACAGGGCCTCCCGTTGATCAGGGGGGATATCCAGGGCCCAGAAATGCAGGCTGCAATCATGTTGATGAAGGATGGTTCGAAGCCCATTTTGTTTAAAACAACAAAAAGGAAGGAGTGCCTTACTCTGTCAAAGGCATTTGCTAGATCCAGTTTTAAGACAAATCCTTTTTCTTTCCTAGTTAAGCTTGAGTGAATGGCTTCTTGGACAAGAAGAATGGAGTCGGTGATATGCCTGTTGGGAAGGAAGCCTCCTTGATTTTCAGAAATCAAGGAGGGAAGAAGAGGTTTGAGCCTGGTTGCTAAGATTTTGGATATAATTTTATAGGACGAGTTACATAAAGAAATGGGCCGGAATCTAGAAAAGGAGGAGGGGCAGTTTTCCTTAGGTATGAGAGCTAGATAAGTGGAGTTAGTGAATCCTCCTATCTTTCCTTTTTTCAGCACCCAACGGATCATCTTTATCAGGTCTTTTTTTATCATTGTCCAATACTCCCTAAAGAAGCAGATGGGGAATCCATCCGGTCCTGGAGCCTTGTCGGGATGCAAGCTCCAAATAGCTGCCTTGACCTCCTCTTCCTCTATTTCTTTGCTGAGCTTGTTGTTCATTTCTTGAGTAACCCCTTTGGGCAGATGCTGGAGCAAATCTGAATAGTCTTCTTCCTCTTTATTTTCAGTTAGTAGATCCCTGTAATGTTTAGTGGCAGCTTTCTTTATAGTTTCCTGAGTGCTGTACCGATTTCCTTCATTATCCGTGATTATGCTTACAGTATTCCTGAGCTTTCTAACAGTAGCTTGTTTGTGGAAGTATGCTGTATTTTTATCTCCTGCTTGAAGCCAAAGTTGC
Source organism: Pinus tabuliformis (assembly GCA_031772625.1). Classification (NCBI taxonomy): domain Eukaryota; kingdom Viridiplantae; phylum Streptophyta; class Pinopsida; order Pinales; family Pinaceae; genus Pinus; species Pinus tabuliformis. The sequence goes on from CM062813.1 coordinate 52,966,976, forward strand.
CTAGATTTTAGGCACCATTTTATCTCTTCCTCCCTGTTAATTTGGCTTAGCTGTGCATATAAGTTGCCTTCGTGATCTTTGTTTTGCTGAGATAGTCCTTGTTCTTCTATTTTTTGCTGAACATCTTCTAGCTCTCTTTTGACTTTCTTTTTGTTCTCTTCAGGTTCCTGGTAGCTGTTCCTAGCCCACTCTTTTAGTGCCTGCTTGACTCTTTTTAGCTTTGATTCCCAAATAAAGGTTGGTGAGCCTTCGACATGCTGGATCCATGTCGTTTGGACCACTTCTCTGGCTGCTGGCATCCGGTTCCAAAGAGGGCTGTATTTAAAGGGGATGGGACCAAGAGGGCAGTGGTTTTGCAGAGTCAACGTAATGGGGTAATGATCAGAGGCCGATGTGTTGAGAATATTAGCATATCCCGCTGAGAAGGAAGAGAGGAAGGCTATATTGATTAGGAATCTGTCTAATCGTTCCATTATGTTACCAACACCGATCCTTCGATTGCTCCAGGTGTATCTGCGATTTTTGGGAATAACATCAACTAAATCGTGCTCCTGGATGATGGTTTCTAGCCGGCCTCTGGAGGGATCTGGAGTGAAAGTTCCTCCTCTTTTTTCATTGGCGTGAAGGATCAGATTGAAATCTCCTGCAACTATAAGATTGTTGTTTTGTTCCCCTTCTATGCTTACCTTCAGATCGTCCCAACAAATTTCTTTTTCTCTGTAGTGGTTGGGAGCATAAACATTGTAAATGGTTACTGTTTGGCTGCCTGTTATGCTGTCGAGAGTGGTTTTGATCCAGTTCTGATGAATGTTTGTAGAGATGCAAACCCATTTGTTGTTGTCCCATATGGTTGCAATGCCACCAGAAGCTCCTCTGGCTTCGCTGATGCTTCCATAAAACTGTCTCTATTGGCTTATGATTTTTTTCATCTCGTGCTGATCTTGTTTTGTTTTCTGTATTAGCATGATTTTTGGTTTTTCATTGTGAATTAGTTCTCTGAGGGCAGCTAGCTTGGAGGGGTGCCCTAAACCCCTGCTGTTCCAAGAAAGGATTTTCATCATGGGACTTTGGGCGTGCAGAGAGGTGCTCGCCTCTCTTGGTCTTTGCTGCTTGTTTCTTTTTCTTGATGCCCAAGAATGAAAGACTCTATTGGGGTTTGCATGCCCATAGCTATATCTTTTTGGGCGCTCTCATCCCTCTGTTGCCTAGCTGATTTTCTGCCCGGTCCCTATTTTTTAAAACATCACTAGCTGCTCCATGATCCTTGGAAGAACTTCTGGTAATTCTGGATGAAAGGGGATCAGGAGAGGGCTGAGAGGTGATGGAAGGAGGTTGCTGGGAGATTGGGGGTTCAAAGGAAGGGTTGTCGGGGACAGATTCTACTGCAGAGAGGATAGCGAAGGGATTGGTAGAGGGAGGAAGGGGCGGTTCGGGAGGTTGTAGATCTGAGGATAAAGGGGAAGAGGAGGAAGGGCGCGGATTGGATGGTCCAGGGATTTCAGGATCCAAAGAAGGCTTGGAGGGGGGGTTGGTTTCTTCTTTTTGACGGTTTCCCAGTGGCCATCCTGCTCTTCATTGTCTACATTAACAACTTTTGTGCATCTATTAGCGAAATGTCCATATTCATGACATACCTTGCATTTAAAAGGAATCTGTTCGTAGTCCAACTGCTGGATATGGCTCCAATCGTCCACTTTCAGCTTTATCGCTTCCGGCAATCCTCGACCTAGATCCACTTCAACACAGATCCTTGCGCATGCTTGCATGTTGTCCTTGGGCTCACTGCGATCGATGTACTTGCCAACAACATTCCCTATGGCCTTAACCGAATCATCCCCCCATCAATGTAGAGGAAGATGAGGTAGGCGGACCCAGACTGGAATGACACTTGGGATGTCCAGTTTCAGGTCGAAATCTGGGGTCCATTTGTTGAGATAGAGTCCCCTTGAGTCCATAAAGTATGGCCCATGCCTAAATATCAGATATTTGTCCTCCTTTGATTCAAAATGAAATGTATAATACCCTTTGCCACAAAATCTGATGGATATTTTTCCTTGGATCTTGTCTGACCAATTTCGCTCGACCCGTCTTTGAACTGTTATGGGCGATGGCCAGAGCCCTGTAAATTGCCCTATTAATCCTTTCTCGGCAAGAGAAGTGCTGCCATACGAGAATAGTTGGTGGCAGTTGAACTTCCTTCAGCACATCAAGTTTCTTGACGAATTTCGTGGTTACAGGTCTGGGTCGTTGCGGGGGCAGGGACTTCACCAGTTCAGAGAATGCTTTTTGCGGATCAGGATCCTTGTGGGACAACTCCGAAGAGCCCATGGCTAGGCCAAGGCCCAGGCCGAAGCAGATCAGAGCTCAGAGGTCGCGCGGTTCAATCAGACGCGTGCAACAGCTTTAGTCTTCTTCCCTAACTATTAATACATGTCTTTCTTGAAGCTCATATTAAAGACAAAGACAATGAGATATTTATGTTTTGTGACAACATTATTGTTTTACATAATGTATGCATTAATGCTATGTTAGAAATGCATAATTGGAAATGACATGTTAGCTCATATAATTCTAGTTCTAGTGAGGAAATAACAACAACCTTTAATATAGCCTTTTTAGCACTAAAAAAGACTTTTGCTTTGCAATCCACAAAGAAAGTGAATTTTACAACTTAATGCATGAAGTCAGCTGAAGACTTACTGTTGATTATCAGAGATGTTTTGAATATAGCAAATGAGATATTATAGTAAGGAGAATCAAGGGAGGTAGAAAACTTAAGGATTTGTGGGGAGCCAAAGAGAAAATTATTGGACGCTGAAGTTGTTGCAACCGATATTACAAGAAAGAGTGATGTTGACAAGGGAAAATTTTATGAGCTGGAAAGCCACATTGAATCTTTGGAAGTGAGTGTAGATCAGCCCAAAACACATGAGGCGTCTCCTAATGTGATGTAAGAAGAGATCACATCACTACATGATGCATTGTCAACCAAAAACTAAGCATTGTAAAACCTTTATAGGGAATTGGAGGAAATGGAAAATGATATATACCAAAAATAGACAAAATTGGAGAGTGTGGAGTCTTATCATGAGAATGTTGTGGTTGAATTATAAAAATTAATCAAGAGATATTAGGAATCGCGTCAACTATCATAAGGGCTCATTGTAGAAATAGAAAGTCTGAATTTACAATTGAAAAGCTGGGAGGATGAGATATCACGCTTAAGGGAAGATGCCCCAAATTCTATGTTTGATGCTCCAACCCTACTAGAGAACACTTATAAGAAAACCCATAAGATATTGGACCTGTAGATGGGATTGGAGAGCATTATTACTGAGTTAGGAGGAAATGATATGCTTCTTGAAGTAAATGAAAGTGAAAAAAAAACATGCAACCCTGGTTTATCCATGTACTTGCGGTGGTGTTGCTCTTTTTCTTAGTTCTATGAAGGTTGAGGGTCTTCCTATTGTCCTATACATTGTACGTAAGTCCTTGGAAAATACTGCAACCACTATTGGAAGTATTAAAGGTAATCTCATTGGATGTGTAGATGAAGAAAAGTTGGAACAACAATATCTGAAGCTAGCTATGAAATAGAATCTTGAAAAAAATATAGAAGGAAGAGAAAAAATATTATTATAGTTCAAAAAGCCTATGAACGACTTCAGGCCACTTTGCAACTTGGGAGGCTATTACTTCTATTGAAAGGGCAATGTATATTATATAAGAGATATAGAGATGTGTTGTAACCTTTTGAATATGTTGGTTACCCTATGTTACTTAATGTAATAACTATGGACAAAGATGATAACAATTTCCCATCCATTGAATGAGCTCCTCCTAATTTTAGCAACTTCAGAGCCTATATGGTTAATGTGTGTCTCTTCTATATTGAATGGTGAGGAGCATGGCGGTGTTCCTCTACGAACAAATGTGATGTCCTCGACCACTTAGGAAGCACATGATGGAGTTCGCTAGCCTAACATGGTTCGCGTAGGCTAAAGTAGGGAAATATTTAATAAGGGGACTTAATTCCTCTAGGGAAACATTATAAAGGTCCAACGGGTGAAAAAAGGATATTTCCTAGGTAAGTGAAAAGTCACTTTAACTTTATAAAGTGAAAATATTATAAAGTGGCTTTATAAAAGTTAAAAGGGTAAAATGGTGGAAAAAATGGCCACAAGTTTATAAAAGAGAAAAAGTGAGGAGACTCTCTCCATTCATTCATTTGTGTTTTTGAGAAAAGAGCTCTTGGAGAGTTTTTGGAGAGGTGTTTAGGGTTTGGAAAACCCTAGCCACCGTAATTGGTTTCAGTGTTGAAACTATACACTCTAATTGGTTCAAGGAGTGAAATCACTCAGTTTCACCATTGGGATTCAAAGAAGAAGATGATTTGCATGAGATTTTGAGGTAAAGAAGTGTTATTAGTTTATTTTATTATCTTACTTGATATTTCTATCTCATTCTTTCATGTTGGAGACAAATCTACGAAAGGCCAAGTACCCAAGTCCAAATCTTGGTAAGTTCTGCTAAGGAAGGGTGATTCAAACCCGTGATTAGGAGGTTGTATATTATGGGTTGTTGAGGTTGAAGTTCCAACGAAAAGAGAACGAGCTTCTTTCTATACAAAGGTTGAGTTAGTTCCTATCTCCCTAGCCGAGTTTCATTGCAAAAAATTGTTCAAACTCATTACCTTGCTTGTGGGTCAAACTATCTAGTTTGTAGGCCAAAATCTATTACATAAGAAGTCGAGTTTCCTAGTAAAGCTTTTGTGCGTATCAGTTTTCCTTTAGGGTTGAGTTTGGGTTATGTTAGAGGAACCATGAATAATCACAAAGCTGAGCTCAATGAGAGGTGTATATCTGCTGAAAGGAGGTTGAAACCTTGGTCATATGAATGTACTTGACAACTGTGTACAAAGAAAAAATTTTATGGGTTTGTAATTGTTATTCTGGAGCTGATATCCAACACCAAATCACTCACTATACCCAGGTCTACTTGTTAGCTTATTTATCAGGTTCCAATCTAAACTCTATGCTTTGTAACAATTGTTTACATGACTGTGTGCCATCATGTTCACTATTGATATATTTCTAGGTTATTCTCAATAATAAATGGTGTCCAAACTCTTATCATATAGTGTGTATTAGAGATGGATTATTGTTGAGTGTTTTGTTAATGATGAATTGTTATATGGATATGTTCATTTAGTTATGTGTAATTAATTTGGAATTAACTTGCTAAAGAATACGTCTACAACAAGTAGTGAACAAATCATTCAAAGAAATGCCTCACTAAAAAATCATTTGAAAACTCAGAAATTTTAAAGAAAATAAGGAGAATTTCAAATAGGTATTTTACAGAGAATTTTTATTTTTGTTTTTTTTAAACACCTTCCTTCCTAAAAACACCTTCCTTCCGCCTCCTACTATTGAGGAATGCAGGAGGTAATCTCATTACATAGTCAACATTACAAGAGGCTCCAAGGGAACAAACATGTTGTAACTTAGAATCGAAACCGAGTGAAGAGGATGACAACAATTTGTCCCCACCACTTGACCTACATGTGTTTGACTACTGAAAACTATTGTATCAATGTATGTGCATGGTACAACCAAGCATACCTTCAAATTAACCACTTGCAATGATTATTACAAATGTGACACAAACTTTCACATGTGTTAGTCAATATCAAAGTACATGGTTTGAGATGCTTCATTTTGTTGGATTTGTTGAAGAGGTTGTACATTTTACTGAATTGGAATTTTCCAGTGTTGTCGTTGATGTTGCCCTTGAGATTATGCACTTCTTATGACCACGTCAAAGATGAAAGATAGTTTACTGAAGGTTGTTGTTTTATACCCTTTCCTACCATTACTTTTACCATATGACTCTATTGCTAAAGAAAATGCAACTGTAAAAACCCATTTATTTCATCGAGTGAGGAAAGAGGATGCACCTTACCTTGGGGGTTGTTCTACTCCTAATGCTAGTAGATTATTTTCACTGCAAGAGACAAAGTTGACATGGACTAGCAAACCAACCATGAGGCCAGCCTATTTGCAAAAACATCAATACCAAGCAAGGGTATTATGCAGTGTTGTTGTGCCTTTTGGTATAGTTTCAACATTAGAGAAAACTAATTTAGAATAACTTTAGAATGAAAGTGGTATTTGTGGGGTTGTAGTTGTTGGTGTTGAGAGAGATCTAGTGAGTCTTATAGAGCTTTTAATAGAGCCAGTTGTTATAGGCCTTGTAGGATGGATTTTGGAGATGAAGAATGTAGATGTATCAAGACTTTTGAGAGTTTCAGTTGGTCATGATTCCAGGATATCAACAGACTCTCTTAAGGTTGTTGTGGCTCATGGCATTACCGAGGTTGGGTTGGATGTTATTATATATGGGTTGGAATCCACTCTAGCAATGTTTAACAATACACTTACTGAGGATTAATATTTTCTTTTACCTGTTTATGTCTCCATTATGATCACAACTAGCCATCTTCCATACAACCACAATGGGTTTAAATTTTTTACAAGTTTTGACAGGCTTGGCAAAGATGATATTACAGAAATTCTATTATATGCAGTGAAAATATACAATTTTTTTTTTTTTGGAAGATATATTGAATGCATCTAAACAAGCTACTTCTAAGGTGTAAAAAAAGGTTGATTACATGAAGGTTTACACATGGGATCTAGTAAAGTTTTTTCGTAAAGCAACTGGAAATGTGGAGAGACCACTTGAAGGTTCTATATCATTGAAGATGCAGGAGATGGTGCAAGTGTATTCTTCCACAGACGTGTTCTTGATCCATTAGGAGTTGTTACTCTAGGAAGCCAATTTTTAGAACCATATGGGAAGTTTTCTAATCATGGCCCAAACCCAAGGGATAAACTAACAATGACAGTGATCACTAAGGTTGCTCATGATCACAAGACTGATTTTAGGAATCATATTTAATATCAGTGTTGATCGAATTATTGCTATTGATTCATCTGGTCGTGGAGTAATTGCAACCGCTTAATTTCCCTAATGTGTGACAACTGAGTTGAATTCATTTTTGCAGCCAAATCATGCAAAATATTCTAGCCAAGTTCCATTAATGCCTTATGTATAAAATTTCATAATTTAGTTGAATAAATATTTGGCTGGGATAAGTGGTGTTCAGTTGGAAAATTTTGTTCTATGTGTTAATCTCTTGATTTATTACATGAAGTTTTTCCTTATTTTCATGCCAAATAGGAAACTATTGCTTGCAAAGTGTTTGTAGTAATTCCTAAAAGAAAAAATTAAAGATCGTGGCAAATGTGTGCATTAATTTGTGATTAGAATTGGCCCATTACATAAAGAACACATTACATTATCAAATCCCATTTTGGAGTTTACCCCTTCTATGACCGACTTAAAAGTTATAACAACACATCGAAGTATCAAACCCATGCATGTCAAATAGGACAGTGAAAACCATAATGTACAATTCATAAGTGCATTTGTCATATGAGAAATGAAGGAGGAGCTCTAATATGCCATACTTGAGCTAGCATAATTATATATTTGAAGGTGAAATTGAGAGAATCATCCGAGTCTATAGAATATGACCAAGAGAGCACATGAAATCAACAACACAACACTCTTGTGAGGGTGTCTCTAAAGTAGTTACTCTTTATGGGGTGACAAGTTGAAATGGCTTCTTGGTCTTGGACTAAGATCTAAAATTGATTTTGATTGGCTAAGAGTTCATCTTCCTCAAACTCCAGGAAACAAGTTAACAATCCAACTTAACTAAAAGGCATCTAGTAGGGAGCAAAAGTCTTCCCTCTTATCGACCACTGGTTGGTCATTTTAGGTGGCATGGTTTTCCTTGAAGAAATATGAGGAGTTAGCTTGCATTAATGAATTTATGTTAGTGGTGTTCTAACTATCACTTGACAACTAATTTATGATATTATTTTCGAGCTCCACTAGCAACAACAATAATAATAATTGAGTATTTACTCTTTACTTTTTTATTGTAATGTCCTCCACCACTTAGGAAGCATATGGAGTCTGCTAGCCTAACATGGTTCCCATAGGCTAAGGCATGGAAAATTTAATAAGGGGACTTAATTTTCCTAAGGAAACATTATAAAAGTCTAAGGGGTGAAAATGGGCACTTCCTAGGAAAGTCACTTTAATTTTATAAAGTGAAAATAATATAAAGTGATTTTATAAAACATATAAGGGTAAAATGACGACAAAAGTGGCCACAAGTTTATAAAAGATAAAAGTGAGGAGACTTTCTTCATTCTTTCACTTGCATTTCAAGAAAATGACTTTTTGGAGAGTTTTGAAGAAGAAGCTTATGGTTTGGGAAACCCTATCTGCCATTTCTGGTTTCGGTGTTGAAACTATAGACCCTAACTGGTTCAAGGAGTGAAATCACACATATTTCACCATTAGAATTCAAGGGAGAAGATGATTTGCAGGAGACATTGAGGTAGAGAATTGTTATTAGTTGATTTCATTATCTTACCTGATATTTTATGTCTTGTCTTTTAAGGTTGATGAGAAAACTATGAAGGTCCAAGTTCCCAAGAACAAATATGGTCAAGTTTAACTCAGAAAAATAGATTCGAACTAGTGATTAAGAGGTTGTTTGAGGTCGAAGTTCCACCCATAAGTGGGAAAGTTTCATTCTACACAAAGATAGAGTTAGTGACTCTTTCCATAGTCGAGTTCAAGCTATGAGGGGGTCGAGTTACTTGTTGTAGAAGGGTTGAATTTTCTCCTTCAAATTGCTAGTTGTACACACTCCACATGTGGTCGAGTTAAAGAGTTTGTTTAGTTGGTTTGGGATGCAGTTATGGAGGAGACAAGAACTAGTTTGCTTCACTCTTGTTGTTGGACAATTTATTCTATGTGGGGTTGAGTTTATCAGAGACAAGTGATGTGATTATCCCTTGTTGGAGTTGGGACTGAAGCTGTTGATGTGTCAAGTGTATCATTGTTTTTCCTATGAGTACACGCTCGAGAAGGAGTTAAGCATCTGCCTGTAGCTCATTCAAACTTGGTATATCCTATGTTGAAATGAATATTGAGTTAAACCATCATAGGATATATCTATATATATATATATATATATATATATATATATATATATATATATATATATATATATATATATATATATATATATATAGCATTAGAATGGTTGTAGCATTTATAGTGACACTGTGTAAATTATGAACATGTATTTCAGTGAAAATTTGGTGAAGTTTATGACTGTTATGCTAGTTACCAATGTTCTTTATGCTTGTTGGGACTAATACCAATACTAATTTAATGTTTTGAAGAGTTCTACAAGTGTTTACTCTTGCACGTTATATGTTTACATGAGTCAAGAGCAAGAAATGCACTTACAACACTTGATCCATAAATTGTTTGTAAAAATGCTACAGTGAACAAACCATTAAAAAACTTAGAACTTCCGATTTTTTTCTAAGTTATCTGATTGGGTATCCTGTAGTGGTATCTGAGTAATTTCTTTGATAGTTGTGAGGTCTAAGGGTAGTTTGTTACTGATGTCATTGATGAGCCTCATCATTGAGTAATTATATGGGCCTTAGTTGTCCTTAATTCATCTCCTATCTTAGTCAAACCAACTATTCTCACAACTTATTGCATATTTTTTATTATATTTTGTTTATGAAATGAGTTAGAGTTGGATATTTGGCTTCGTGGTTTAATGTGCATGTAATGCAGGAATAAAGGATAAAAGCAGGCATAAAGGATAAAAGCAAGGAACTATGGCAAAGACCTTGCTAAACTAGAATGGGACAAGGGAGAGTAATTATTGGAGATAAATCCTCCTCATTTACTACCCTTCCACTCAAATATTCCTCCATCACCGGAGTGCAAACAATCATCACTTTGAAGACTAGAAGACAGTCAAGCGAGTGAAATGGACAGAAACCAGTTTTTCTTGAGTTAGAGGCCAAGCCTCCCTAATCGGAAGGAAGTCTTAGAGACTTCAAATGTATAAATAGAGAGGCTTAGGACCTCAGTAGGATTCAAACTACTATTGTAAAACTTTGTTTTATTTCTGAGCTGCAAAGACTTGTGACAGTTTGCTCTGTAATCCATGGTTTTTATAATAAGAATGAGTTCTGTTTAAGCTAGCCCTGAGTTAACTCTGAGGGCTGAAGCTCTTGGGTTAGGGCCTGACCCAAGCAACCAAAGCTCCTCTTTACTGTACATGTATGCTAGCATAGAGTTCTATTCTGTTTATTTGCTTAAGTAGTTTCATGGTTTTTTGTTCATTTGCTTCAGTGGCTGCATTTGCAATAGTTTACTTCCATTTGTGCTTTTTTAATTAGCAGGTTAGCTAGAGGAGAAAGATCACTATCAGGTTGTGTGGAGGTGTCTCGGCCTCATCTCCTCCCTCTGGGACCATGACTTGAGGAAGGGACCCTTCAACAACCCCAAAAACACAGATTTCTGGTTCTCGCATGAGCTATGGAGTTTGTTGTTTGGTGCAGTTATTTGTTCACCCGCACTGGTTTTCTCTGTCGTTTTCGTTTAAAACCACCTTCAACATGTTCCTCATGCATCGCGTCCTCGTCGTCCAATCACCAACAAATCTTCACAATTACCGTCCGATTCATTATTTTCTCTAACTATTGCCTCACGTGAAGTCTTCCACTCACTTTATCGTCTTTAAGTCCCCACCCTTGATCTGCCTCGCTTGATCTGACAGCTATCGCGTCACATCCACACCTTTAGGTGCTTTAAACCCCCACTGTTAATCTACCTTGCTTGATTTGACGGCTGTCCCTTCACCCGATCGCCAACTAACTTGGCCAATCTCCACCGTTGATTAGCCCCGCCAATCCAACGACTTTTGTGCAATCTCACGTGGATTAGTGCATGAATGTTACCCACCCGAGAGCACGCAATAAAAGTCATTTTCTCGTGCTACGTGTTTCGTAGTAAGGCTATTCGTGTGAAATTTCAAAATACTGCTTACAGCCTGAAGATAATGCAATAAACTACTTACCACCTTAGAAACTCGCTCCATCATTTCCGCATGTTTCTTTTTCCCGCGATACGATTCGCCGTCCATCTCTTGACCTCACTTGCGCGATCAGATCTTAGATGTTCATCGCTCCTGTTAACCTCATCCATCCTTCTCTTCACTTCACCGCCTTGACCAGATCTCAGCCGTTCATCGCTCCTTTTAACCTCGTCTTTCCATCTCTTGATTTCATCCCCACGATTAAATCTCGGCCATTCATCTCCTTTATTACCTTGATTCGTCCATCCACTAAGTTAACTCCTCGCGATACAATCTTCGCCGTTCATCCTATTCATCAATCTCGTTCCTCCATTTATTCACTTAAGCCCCGCGATAAGATCTCCACTGTCCATCTTCTGTTCTTTGATCGATCCAACGGTCCCTATGCGCTACTACGTCCTTATGTCCGCTTTCCATTGATTTCGACCTCCGATTGGTTTTTCCGCTTGAAACCCGATTTAGGCTAAGTTTATTTGCTGCACCTTAGTCTATTTTAATGTTTTTTTACTTCTGCAACTTAGATAGAAACATTAGATTAGTGTTAATTTAGCAATTCTGCTTAGCATAACTGTTTGGATGGTTAGTTAGGTTATGGTATGGTTTAGCATTTCATGTTGTTTTCTTCAATACTGCAGTAGAAAAGCTCTCCCCTAGGATAGATTTTCTCTTCTTCCATCAAAGAGTTAAGTTTCTTCTAACCCTATAGAAGTCTGGTTTGGAACCCCTGGGGTCTCTTGCCAGATGAGCAGTGACAACATGCAGTACCTTCACTTTTACTTGTGCATATAGCACTGTCACCTCCAAGTTTGTATGAACCTTGGGTTGATAAGTAAAGCTGGTAGCCCTAGGAGTTGTAGCATTCTTGTTGCAATACCTAGGCTCATTAGTCATGACAAAGGAAAGTCCTTTTAGAGGGATAAATTTCAGGAGGAGGCACGCACATAGAGAACCCACTCCTATTAAGGAAGAAGATATTCCATATAGTGAGAGTGAAGAAACACCAGATAAAGGAAAAGGGGTAGAAGAAACACTTGAGATAGAATATCCAAACATGGGTGACAAGGAGGAACAAGCCTTTAACAATTTGCTTAGGGAAATAAATGATTTTTCTAAAGGCAAAAAGGATATGGTAGACTTGATGAAAGAGATGACAAACAAAGGAACTTCCATCGGAAATGAACCAATAAATGGGGAAGGGTCTAACAGTGTTGAGGGAAGCCATTCCTGTACTATTATAGAGAGCCCTTCATGAATAGTTAACAAAACACCAGAACCAACATGCCTCAGTTCTTACATGAGATAACATAGGACCTAACAAAGTAGTCTAGTCAATGGATTCCTTCTGCATATTATATGGAGGAGTATAGAGCATTAGGATGGGAGTTCCAGACTACCATGAGTTTCATGGATTTCTTCCACCTTCAGTTGAAGAGTAGACCTATACCATTTAAAGGTAGAATCATAAACTACAAAAGACATTTGGGAAGGTGAACATCCCTCTCTTTGATGGGTCATCTAAATGCTCAACTTGATCTTGGGTACAGAAACTAGATACATATTTCTAGTTACATAAAATGACACTTGGCCCACCAGTGGTGGTACCATGAACTGGTGACAATGGGTCTCAACAACATCACTTCATATACTATTCTCACTTAGAGGCTCATTGAGCGATTTGACAAGAAGTATTTGAAGCTTCATTTCAAGGAGATGGCCTAGCTCAGACAAACATGTAGTTTCTGGAAGTTATGGTCATAGATATCTCAAAGGATAGGTTAGTGATGTTATTTGAAGAAGGGTTTTCAAAACCTCTACGTGGATGGGTCAAAGACTTTGAACCCACCACTTTGTGCAACAATCAACAAGACCAAGGATATGCAGGATATCGCCACTAAAAACAAATTCACTCCCAAGCCCTCCTTCGCTCATAAGAGTAAATAGGTCAAGCCATTTTAGAAGGAGCGGATTGAGAAACCAAAGGTGGATGAGGAGAATTGGAAAGAGTTAAGAAAGAAGAAGCTATGTTTTAGTTGTCAGGAACATTGGGCACCGAGGCATAAGTTTGTGGGTAAGGACAAGCTAGGCAAGGCTCACTATATTGAGGTGTACTCTAAGAGCGAAATTGATGATAGAGATGAGGAGTTGGTGGAGGGACATGTGTAGGGACAAATGCATCAAATATTTGGAGGTGAGACTTCACAAGCAGAGGGCAAAGCCCTATCATACCATCTATGTTAAGGTTCCATGGAATCACACTTTCAGAGTCAGAGGGGTTCTGGCAGGACAAAAGGTGATGATATTGATCGATAGTGGTGCTTCCCACAATTTCATAGATGCGACCATGGTAGAACAAAGAGGGATTCCTACTGAGGAGTTTGATGGTTTTATGGTCATAATACTTAGTAACCTTTAGATGGACTATAATATATATGTCCACAAACTACAACTAATTATCGGTAACTACGCAATGACTGAGGACTTCTTCGTGGTGGATGTGTCAGACACCAATGTGGTGTTAGGTTGTCAGTAGCTCTACTATATCATGAAGTATATTACAAATGAACAAAACATGGAGATGGAATTCAAAGATCCAATAGATGGAAGAAGGGTTGTTTTGAGGGCCATGCATCAATACCCAATGAGACTAGTACCATACAACAACATGTAAGCATTCTTAAGGAGGAGTGATATTGAGTGGGTGGTTGAGTGCCTTATTACAGATAAAAAACAACTAGACCAACCATGACACCATCCCAATGACATTTAGGTATTTCTTCGTAAACACCAAAAAGTTTTTTCTAGTGTTTCTCTAGGTAGACCACCATACAGGGGTTTTGAGCATGTTATAAAATTGGAGGAGGGTGTACAGGTAGTCATTACCAACCCCTACCAACATCCCAAGGTTTACAAAGACTAAATTTGGTAAGGCCATCAAGGATTTGTTGATGTTGGGTCACATTTAGCCTAGCTCCAGTCCTTTCACTTCTTCAGTACTCATGACTAAGAAGAAAGATAGTACCTTGCAGATGTGCATGGACTACCAGGATCTTAATAAGAGAACGATTAAAAATTGGTATCCTATGCCCAAGATAGATGAATTGATGGATGAGCTGAGGGGAGCCATATACTTTACGAAGATTGATCTTCGTTTGGGCTACCACCATATTTGAGTTTAGGAGTAGGACATCCCAAAAACAACTTTCAGGTGCCATTATGGCACCATGAGTTCCTAGTAATGCCATTTGGCTGACCAACACCTCCATAACTTTGTGGTCATGCATGAACCATGTGTTAAATAAACAGTTGCAGAAATACTCATTGGTATTCTTTGATGATATATTGATCTACATCAAGACTATGGAGGAGCATCTGATGCACTTGGACAAGGTTTTGAGGATTGTAGAGGAACAAGAGCTTTATGCAAAGGGGTCAAAGTGTGAGTTTGACATGACATCGATGATCTACTCAGGGCATGTGATTGGGAATAATGGGGTTTAGGTACACTAAGAGATAATTTAGGTAATCATTGAGTGGCCCACCCTAAAGAACGTAACAGAACTGAAGAGCTTCCATGGCCTTTGCACCTACTATGGGAAGTTTGTTAAAGGGTTCTCATAGTTAACAACATCTCTAACATACCTCACCAAGAAGGGAGTCTTCAACTGGCCAGAGAAAGCACAAGAAACATTTGAGAAGATGAAGGAGGTAATGAGTAAGTGACCTATCCTTGCACTACTAGATTTCACCCAACCATTTGCGCTGGAATACAATGCTTCGGGGACAAGAATAGGAGAAATTGTTACGTAGAACCATCACCCCATAGTGTTCGAGAGTCGCAAAATCAAATATTATGAGAAATGCTATTTGATATATGATAAAGAGATGTTGGCCATCATGCATGCATTGGAAAAATTCAAGAAATATTTGGTGGGGAATAGGTTCAAAGTAAAGACAGATCATAACAACATGAGGTTCCTCAGGGAACAAGAGGAGCTTAGTGAGAGGCAAAAAATGGATCGGTAAATTGCAGGCCTACGACTTTGAGATAGAGTACATCAAAGGAAAAAATAATATAGTGGTGAATTCTCTTTTGAGGACACCACCCACTCTCTCACTCACAAAGATGGTAGATGATTGGTAGTCGCTACTGCTTGTGGAGTATTCAAAGAATAAATTTTCATATCAGATTATGGAGGGATTAATTCATGAGGACCGGTACCAGGTTATGGATGATATGATTTACTACAAAAACTAGATGTATCTGGTGCTAAAATCATAGCTCAAGGAAAAAATTATGTAGGTAGCTCACATCTCACCCTTAGTGAGGCACCCTGGGTACGTAAAAACCTACAGGAAAATTAGGGAGAGTTTCATTTGGAAGGACCTCAAGATGGATGTGTTGAGGTTCATGAAGGAATGCAACACTTTCCAATTGAACAAAGCGTAACACACTAATCTAGTAGGTTTAGTGCAACCACTACCTATCTAAGAGTAGAAATGGGAGAGCATTTCCATGGAATTTATCATTGGGTCAACTCAGGCGCAGGGCAAAGATTGTATACATGTGGTAGTAGACTGACTCAAAAAATTCACTCATTTCTTTTTCATACCATCAAAATACTCAGCAATGCATGTGGTTGAGTTATTCTTCAAATAGGTCTTTAGATTACATGGAAAAATACCATCATCAGTGACAATGACAGTAAATTTATGGGTGACTTCTGGCAATAACTCTTCAGACTTGTGGGAACCGATATGACACCAAGTACCAATTAACATCCACAGACTAATGGAAAGACAAATATAGTCAACAAATGGTTGGAGGGCTATCTCCGGAATTATGTAACAACCTAGAAAAAGGCACGGTTAAAGTGGTTGCATCTAGGGGAGCATTACTACAACACCAGTTTCCACATGTCCATAGGCATGACACCCTTCAAAGTGTTATATGGGTATGATGACTTGACATTTGCAGATAAGTTATTTGGGGATAGTCTGACACCTCTGGCGAAGGACTGGATTCAAGAAATCAAGGATATTTTAAAGGTCCTCAAGGAAAATCTACAAATGGCTCAAAATTAATAGAAATTATACGCAGATAGGCACAAAGTGTAGCACAACTTTGAATTGGGAGATGTTGTGTACTTCCATGATGAGCCCCAATATTGCAACTCCCAAGGCCACCAAATTAAATTATCAACATAGGGTTAATACAAACTTAAGAGGTGTCGACACTATATGTGCATCATGCAATGTGTCCTTCTTTCATTGATCTGATGCAATGAAGTGAATGCCATGAAATCTAAGACAAAACTAATTGTAGAAATCAAAATGTTACTCTATTTGCAAAAAGGAAACCTAATTACTTTTGCAGAGAGGAAATCCTAGTTACTTTTGCAAAAATGAAAGGCTATTCTACTTTGCATGAATGTACGTGTTAATCATATTTGCAGAAATGTAAACATTAACCTATTTGCAGAGTGTAAATGGTACATCAAAAGGAAGCCTAGTCTATGCAGTAGAAATAACAATGTTGGAAATGGGACCCATAGCTTAAGATGTATGAAACAAAATGAAATCATTCTTCAATCACTGCATCTAAGATAGATTTTGTCAACAAAGTTCATAAGTGCTCCATAAAATAATCATGAAAATCATCATTATGCTCTTCAAGTCATGAATATGTCCACTAACCATAACTGTAGAGGTGAATGGAAATGGAAAAGAGGCAAGGATTAAGAGGTTTTTAATCTTACTCAGTCACGGTTTTGGAGCCTAGGGGTAATTATTCAAGCCTTAGGGACAAAAACCAAGCTTTTGGAACATATATGGTCAAGTTTACATGTGCTACATGAGTGCTACAAGAGGTGCTACAAGAGGCCCTGTTTTGCTACAGGAGTGAGATAACTCACCAAATTCCCAAGTAAATCAAATGAAAATGAGATGGGAAAAAATTTGTTATTAATTAGGATGTCCTAGTACTCAATTCTAAGTGGAGTCACTCCAAAATACCCCTGTTAACATGTGCTAAAAAAATGCATAAAAATACTACTCTAAAAACTGGAATTTCAAGAACTAATGAGCTAGTTAACTTACCAAATGCCTAACCTAATCAAGTGCAAATCATATGGGGTAAATTTTGTTATTAACTTGAATTTTTTTATGACCCAATACAAGTGGAATCAAGTCAAATGAAACTCATTAACACGTTCTAAAAAAATAGCAGAAAATAACTACTATTTTGCTACAAGGGACTTCCATAAATTCTAGATTAGTAAACTAGTAAACCAATCCAAGTAGCTCAATGATGAATATGAATTTTCAAAGTTGTTATAAGGATGCATCATGCTTGTGACTCTATAAATAACCTATAAAAAAACTCACTTCAATCATTTAACCAATGCGATTTACAACAACAGAAGCATGAATAGTAATTGCAGAAATAAGAGATGCAAGTGAAAAAGACATTCAAAGGAAATAAAGAAGTTGCACAAGAGGGCTTTGAGGCTCCTGGGAATGCCAATCCCAAGGAAAATTCAGAGTCCTATGAAGGAAACCAAGCTTTTGAAGCTAAAAATTTCTCCAAACTTCATTATTTGAATCAATCCAAGTAGATCCCTTCTAGAAACGAAAGTGAAGCTGCTGAATAACAAGTTTTCAGTTATGAATATAATTCATAACAAGTAAATAAATAAAATAAATATAAATATTAAATAATTAAATATTAATTAGGTTAAATAGTCATTGAGTTAAGTGAAAAGGCATGTCTAAAAGACATGCCCATTCACGAAAGGACACCTGCTTAGGTATATAAATGCGGGTCCTCATTGTAACATTCATCACTTATACATTTTATATATATTAATAATTTATTATTACAAATACCTGTGTGTATTTTAACATATTAAGTTTTCAAGCCATTAGTTTTCTTGCTTCAGCCATAGTTTTTATGCTTCAGTGGTTTTAGAGCCATGGCACACGATATAATCTTTGAACGTTGTTTGCCGCATAATGTGCCATTACGTTCACATCCTGATTACGTTGAACAATTTAGTACTCAAGAAGCATTTCAGCGATTAGAAAAATCAATTGTAGAAGTTAATGAATGTCGAAAGGAAATCAATAATAAGGAAGAAAACCATGATCAAAATGATGTGAATAAGGCACAAAACACTACTTTTAATAAAGGTGAAAATAAACTTGGTCGTAGTGACAGAGATCCACATGAAGAAAATCTCAACAACGGTTGTGATGAGGAAGATAGTAAAAGTAGTTATATGAAAACTGGAGATGAGAAGTTTGAAAGTTATGTCTTCGGTGGAGATTGTCATGAGTATAGTGACGAAGGTGACAGTGATGAGGATAGTGATGTGGGTAGCATTAATCTTGATCATGTAACGAGTGATGTGGACAACGACATGGAAGATGAACGCAACAATTTCATGACAAGGGGATGTGAAAGCATGGCAAGGGAAGAAGCATTATTGATAATTTATTCCAAACACACGGGAAAGCTACGTAAGCGAATTTACATACACGTTTATCCATGACAACTAATTGGCTGCGTAGAACTATGCGACACTGACAGAATTATGTGGCAACAATTGAATTCCGGAATGCATATCCTGGATATATCTGGTGAAGTAGCCAAAATAATAAAAGCAACCAATATTGAAATGTTGGGTTGCCCTTATTATTTATACAAGAGAAAGTTGTTGATTTGCCACACCCAGATGAGAGGCGTGATAAACCTTAATGTTTTTAATTTAGAAGGTGAGATTTTACTCACATTTCAAAACCACTGAATATGGATGCCCAACCTCTACTCCGGTTCATACATTACAAATGCGCAGGATATTGTTATATCTATTTGCCATGGCCAAGTAAATATGTATGAGCCGTCACGATCATAAATGTTGACGATCAATATCAGTAGCATTTTTACGGGCAAATGCATCGCAAAGATTACAACTGGTGCTTCGAATTGTTATGATATAAGAAAGTTGGCACGAAGATTTCTGATACCATGGGCATTTGCATACGATGAAAAAACTCATGACCTATTCACAGGATGTCAACTAGGAAGGATTTATAAATGGTCCAATAAATTTTACGATGACGTACTAATTGATTGTTCGTATAGTCCAATAGACACTTCAGATGAGTCCGCGGGTGAAAGCTCTAGTAGAGATGAGGAACTACACAAAAATGAACATAATGAAGACGTAGAGTACGAAGGGGAAGAATCGATGAAATGGGGACAAGAAAAGTCTTCTACACCAAACTATGCAGCATCCCGAAAATCATTTAAAATGCTATGTCCACCACGCTACGCCAATCCGCTACCCGACACGTTTCTATACACCGGTTCAAATCACATATGAATTATATATATAATTAATACGTTACATCCATACATATCACTGGGTCATATATATATTAGCTCCAATATACCAAGCTCAAAAAAATAACGGTCGTGTATATTATTAATTGTGGGAAAAATAAAGGCTTTTGGTGTTAGATAGATACAAAAAGAAATGAGTCAGATAGAAAAAAATACGCAGTTAACAGGTATTAATATTAAGGTTTGTAGGGACAATGAGTTGTCATGCCTGTGCAGGACTAGTGATATGTCACCCCAGTTTGAATTGGATCGAACCATGAAATCAAGATCCGTTTTCTCAATGGAATTTGAAGCGACTCTACTTGGATTCGAAACTTGTTCGATTCTAAACAAACATGAAGTTTCCAGATTTGGATTTCATGGAAGCGTCAAAGAAAACTGGTATTCAATTCTAAGAAATTGGTTGCGATGCTTAATGGACACCAATTTAATGACAATTGGAAAGACTAAGGGAGAGGGTATTTATGTGGCGAACACCTTAGAACTTGCTACAATATATACACATTACACAATGAACATTTGTGCAGGCCCGTGCTCCCTTATTCGGGTAGCTGTCAAATGGTCAACTAAGTGCAGGCCCGTGCTCCCTTGTTCGATAGCTGTCACGAATCCGTCAAATGGTCAACGAATCATCATGACTGTTGTCGATTCGTTGTTGTTGTTAATGTGGTAATGTAGTAAGGCCATAATACTTATAAGGTAATATACATATAAAGTTATATCATAATAAATATATACTATAAATTTATAATATATATATATATATATATATATATATATATATATATATATATATATATATAATAATATTATTATTATTATTATTATTAAAAAAAAGAAAAAAAATTATATATTAAAAAAATATTAATAACATACATATATATATATATATATATATATATATATATGTTATTAAAATAATAATAATAAATTATTTAAAAAAAATTGAAAAAAGAACAAAATTATTATTTAAAAAAAAAAATTCTTACAAAAGAAAAGGAAAGAAGCAACCTTGGACTTAAAATAGAGTGACTAGCGAGCCACCAGTGATGGAGACCTTCCACCTTCCATATGCTGAGATGACAACAACAAAGACAATTGCCAACAATATAGCTTTGAGGACAAAGCTTTTGAAGGAAGGGGCTATGTTATGAATATAATTCATAACAAGTAAATAAATAAAATAAATATAAATATTAAGAAGACTAAGAAATACATGCCCCAATAGGAAAATTTGAATTGCTACTTATACAAAGTGACGAGAAAACATTTTCCTTGAAAGGAGGAAAATTTCCCCTCCAAAATCTCTCAAAAAGTGGATCTAGTTCCCAACACTAGGAATTTGCATTAAATGACAGGGAACACATTCTTAAATTTTCTCAATCACTGGAGCTCCAAAATTTGTGCAATAATTTCATAATATCCTATTCATTTATTATCCAATATTGGTCCTCTTGTAGCAGGGAGAAAGTCCCTAAATTATCTCATCCTCCAAATCTTCATAATCTGCGCAACATTCTCACAATAATCTACAAAACTAAATAATATTAGGCACAAATATGCAATTATCTATAAACCTTCTAATGAACACATTATAACTCAAAATAAGCCATCAAATGCAAAAATAGAGGTTTAATGTGCTTAAGGATGGTTAGATGGGCCTTAAATTGTATCTAATTCTGAGGCGCATCATAACCCCCTACTGAAAATGTTGTTCATCCTTTGAGCAACTTAGTGACCTAATCGTGCCTCATCCATGGCCTTGGTGGCCTCCCTGATCTATCCTGTAGTTGTCCAACACTTTCCTATAGCAACTTTCCGCCTTCCTGTAGCAAGGAAAATTCTTCTTTTAGTTGTTTGGTCATGGCTCCCCTGGTGCTTGGCTTCTTCTGAGAGGCTTGGGGCTCCTTTCTTTTGGCATGGAGGGAGGTTATTTATTTAGTTTGCTTCTTATTCTCCTTTTATCTCTTGTTCTAATTTTTTCATGCACTTTTCTTCTATTTCAACCTTTTATTTTTTCTTTGCCACCCTCTTCTTCTTCTGCAAAGCCATCCATGTCTACCTCTTCAAGTTCATAAAAGATTCTCTATCCATGTCAACAAAATTTGTCCATGTGCTCTCAAGGTTTGTGCAAGGGAACCCTGTTTCCAATTATCAATTTCAAAGCACTTAGGATTTCATCTTATGGCAAGAGGAGGAGTGCTTCATGTTGATGAGTGAGGTGAAAAATGGTATGCCAATTTCAAAACAAGTTTATTCTCCCATCATAATGCTCATCCTCACAAGAAAACTCCACACTTCAAATTTTTTGTTCTCAGGGTTTCGCTATAGGATGTTTAGTGGAAGAATTTTGTAAAAAATCACAGAATTTTTGGTTTGTAGGAGGTGAAGAGGATCAATTACTTACCCCTTCCTTGTAGACTCCTTCAAAATTCTAAGGTTTTGTGGCCAATAATGCTCAAGATAGGGCCCCTTTTTCCTCTTGGGACATTCCTGTAGCATGCAAATTGTCTCCTGTAGCACCTACTCAGTCTCTCCTGTAGCAACTCTATTTCTCTTGTAGCAAATATACTCGATCCTGTAGCACCTGCAAATCAGCTCTTTATCTCTTCTATAACACCCTAGGTAGCCCCTGGTAATGTTGTGGGGAAAAATGCCTATGCAGGACGATCCAATCCACCTAAGGTGTGACAGTGCCTTAGCAACAAACAGAGACAGCTATTCTAGTATTCTTCCTTTATGAATTAAGAATGAAGAGAGAGATAGATGGACTAACCGGTGTCTTCCGTTTGTCCCTCGATCCGGTCTCTCTTCTCTTTGAGGGTTCCCAGCTACTTGCCTTCTCGCTCGCCCAGCTTCAAGAGGTTTCTGCAAGATCACAAGAAGAGAACACTACACAAGACATGGATTCATATTCATAACTAGTTCAGGATTAGAAATAAACTAAACATACTAATGCAATCATACATCAAAAATACATCAGTATATAGGAGAAACCAAGATAGCTTTATTGATGAATAACAAGGTTCAGGAAGAGATACAACCCAGAGGGCTCCAATCCAGCATCTCCTTCCCAGCAAATGGAATTCCTATCTTCACCCCCTTCAAAGCATTAAGCACCCAATGATTCCAATCTCAAACCAACAACAATTCTTTGCAATAACAAAATTCCAGCCTCTAGATCTCATGGAGGAGAGATCCATATATAGATGTTTGGAGAGAGGATGAGTCAGCTTGAGATCTGACTAGTGTCCTCTCCCTCTGTCAGTTCTTGATTCCACTTGGAGGTTCTTGCTTCCACTTGGAGATTTGGAACCTCTTACTCATCACCAGTCGAATTCCTTGAGGCAAGTGTCATTGAGGAAGATTTTGGAAGCTTCCTGGGTTTTGACACCTCGTGGAATGAACTTGCCACATGTCAACTCTCGCTCAGCGCAGGTAGCCAGTGTTGGCTTTGACATTCAGTGCAGGTAGCCAGTGTTGGCTTTGACATTCAGCGCAGACAGCTAGTGGAGCCACTGAATTGATCCTGAATTGACTTGTTTTTGAGCAGTTTCTGGTGGAGAACTTCTGTGAATTGCTGTGGTTTGTTAGCCTTGTTCCTCTAGGGGTAGGAACAACATGTTTAGGGACTTTGGATCCCTTAGATTATGGACATTTTATGCTCAATGATGTAAGGCACAAAAATGTCTATAACAGTTGCCCCCTAAAGTATGAGGCTGTTTATCGGGTGAAATGCTTTATCAGGGGGATCCGAAGTTCATCCAATGCTGGGAGGAGACCTGTAATAAGATACAATACAATACATTATTTTTCATATTGCTTTCATGATCTAGCTGAGGCGGGCATTCCCATGCTCAGCTTTATAAATTCATTTTTCTGTACATAGAACAGACAATCGTCTGATGGTAGACTGATAATTTTGATGAAATTATCATCCTTTGAGTAGGATGATTATCTGCTGCAATGATGTACATGTCAATGTCTTTATCTTTCCTGAATATATATCGCAGCCCGGATGGATGAAACTAGATCCAGGGTCTTCAAACTCGTTCGATCTTCACTCTAAGTACAAGTCAATCCATGTGAGAAATGTTCTGAAGTCGAACATGGAAAGACATCGCTTGATTACCGGTCAATGAGGTAAACCGTTAACAAGCGCGAGAGGAATCACCGATAATGATAATGACCCTCAAGGTACTGCAGTACAATTCACATGGTGTGAATAGAGGACTTGGTGTCGAACACCACGCAAAATCTTTCGGTCGAAGGTCATTGATGTATACCTGTCACCGGAAGTGAGAAACTTGCCATTGAGGCATGCAAGCTTCAAAGTACTGAAGGGGTTGTTCCTAGATCAACTTCTTGGATAATGAGCTGATGTCGACAAGAAGCGATCCGTCAAAGGAGGGCCTTAATGAATCCCACATCAGTGACACGGAACGGAGATAATGATTTTGATGGAGGTGAAAATGATCTGTGACATATGATTCAGGGTGGCGGTCATGAAAGGATGAAGGATAATGTACGGCAGTGGATGGGACATGGTTGACTTTTCTGAACGACTTCTCTTGAACATATGGCGACACTGATGCGATGGATCGGTAGCATTACCCCAAATATGGATGGTATGGCGAGACCATGGATGTGACCGGTGAATGAAACAACCCAACCCGATTGTGGTACGGAGGAAAAGTGTCATGTTCAAGAGCGACTTGCTACCATCAAAGTTTTCTTGAGTTTCTCCCAATTTTTCCCCAGTCATTGCTGACCAGTACCTCTTTATTTTTGTCGAGCTTGAGGAGGATAACATATGCTTGTTCTATAACCTGCCCTTCGGGCAAGCCCATCGCTATGTTTTAACGAGCCTAGCGATAGTGAAACTCGTTCTCGTCTAAAGACAAGTTTGTCACTATTTAATGATTTTAACGAATCTAACGACAAAGATAACTCGGTTCTTTTCATTTTTAGAGAGTCTGAAAAGATACATAAAGTAAACTCCAAAAGTCCTTTTTCGTCATCTAATCCCTTAGGTCCGAAAAAGTATAAAACAATACAGAAGGGATGAGTTTTCGATAGTTTTAACGAGCCGAATAAAACAAGCGCTCGATCTTTTTGTGCAATAATCCCTCAGGTCCAAAAAGATTAAAATCTAGAGGAGGGATAACACTTCCTGTCCCTTTAACGAGCTGGAAGGCCAAGGACTCGGCAATCTTTTCATATTTTACGAGTCAGATGAAAAGAGCTTAAAGAAGACTCGTCTTTTGAGGAACGAGTGATAAAACGGGTTAGCAGCTGATTCCAGGTACAGGTTGGAATTTTCCAATCACGGCAGTGTCACAAGGATGGCTAGTGAAATCACTCTTCGCAACTGTTCCTCAAAATGGGTAAACAATCATATGGAGGTGAACGATCGGCCAATGGAAAAGTGGAGGTGACGGGCAAACACGACCAAGGCTTTAATGGCTGATGATATTACATTCACAGTGGTTATTTACCGGGATAGTTAATTTTTTAACGAGCTTAAACGCGGGTGGAAACATTTGCTCGGTCTTATGTTTATTTTTTAACGAGCATGAACTATGTGCTAAAACTGCTCGGATCTTGCGTTTATTTTTTAACGAGCATGAACTGTGTGCTAAAACTGCTCGATTAACCCAGTCATATGATAAGAGTTTCTCATTGAGATTCTATTTTTTATGGAGCTTCATCTCACAAAGCTATGCCCCGGATCCTTTCGTTATGCGAGTTCAGAAACGACTAATCCTACGAGTTTAAAGGGTTAGACCTACAGGTTTAAAGGGAGGACCTAAAAATTTAAAAAAATAAATAGCCGCCCCTTGCTTGCACTCCAAAAGGTTTGCATGCCCCCAGGCATAAAGTACGATTTCAAGGTTACCTCTACTTCACTTCCGCCAAAACATTTGTTTTAACGAGAGAGGCTTACCTCTTTCAGGTTACCCAAAGATTGCCTCGTTAATCTTTCAAACAAAACACTTCCTCGACAATGTCTACCGAAATAGACAAAGGTGAGCGACGATGCCCGCCAACTCACATAACTTTGACAAAAGAATCTTATTCTAGAACAACCCCTCTTCCTAGACGGATGGGGTACGGACTAGTCATATTCTCCCGCAGAAACCTACCCTATACCCAAAGTTTTCCTGCCGAAGCAGACCAGGACGCATGCCCCCTGGGTTCCAGTCATATCCTCCCGGATTACTCGCGCTCATCAGGAGGACAGACCGTGGGTTGAGACATTTCTTGCGTGGAGAGACCATTTAGGGATGGTATATGACTATTCGCGATGCGTGATCCGGGAAATGAAAGTTGGTCCACGAGCTTGACCATTCTTCCTTCATGCGGAAAACACATTACTCTAAAGAGTGAGGAGACGATGGCTCCCATGCAATATATATAGTCTCGTCCAAGGAGTAGGTTATAATCCAAGGGTCCTTGAACGACCATCACGTTCATTTGAACGGTCTTCCCTTTCAATGTTATGGGCACATTGGGGAGGATCCCTAAAGGTCGAATGGTTCCTTTATCAAAGCCTGATAGATTTCTCATTTCAGGCAAAAGCGCTGGCGAACCAAGCGCTTTCCAAGCAATAGAGGAAAGGATACTCACAGATGCCCCCTCATCAATGATGGTGCCAACCATTACCATTCTGTATATTTGAACGATAATTCTGAATGGCATGCTTGCTGGCAAACGGGGTCTGCCTAGTTGGTTCCAGTCGAACGAGACAACTAGGTTGCTTGGTGGTGGGACCGAATAGACGGCCGGGTATGACTCTGACGAAGTTCCTTCCTGCGATAAAGGAATGGGCAAATTGCCCCCTTGTTCGTCGGAGTCGGTGTTGATGAAGAGAATTTGGACGGTGTCGTCTTTATTCTCCTCTGTGATGGTATCATTCGAAGATAGAGCCTCTGAAGGCAAAACCGGGTCAACTGCCACCTCAACCTTTTGACTTTCCTCAGGTATGGATCCAGACGGTTCATCTTCAATGATAGGTGCTTCGGCCGACCACCTGGGCAGGCCAGCCGGGTTCTCAACTAGTGAAGGACTTGGCAAGAGTTTTTGATATCCAGGAGGAAGTTGCGCTCGTAAAATCGGGCGATCTTCCAAAACTCTTTTAGCCTCATCTAAGAAGGGACAACGGTGGATGGCGTGATCGCCTTCACACAGTTTGCAGGGAAATCTAGCTTTCCCTCTCTGTCCTGTGGCTTCACTTTCACTAGTTGACGGTGAGCCGTCAACATGGCTATCAGAGGTTGATGCTACCGAATTGTGCAGATGGGGAGACCAGTCCCCTAGTATCCGAGGGATGCAGGGACAATCTCTATGGAAGTGGTCTCCCTTGCATATGACACATGGCGATTTAGGCCTAGTCAGTGCTGTGTGTGGATTTTTGTCAGACGACACTTGTTTGCCCCCAATCGCTTTTGGCTCCTTCTTCTTCTTCTCTTTCTTCTTCTTTTCCTTCTCCTTAGGAACTTGGTTTTTTGTTTTACCAGTTCCGTCAAGTGAAGAGGAAGGAGGAGAGGAAGAGTTAGATGAAGTAGAAGGTTGGTTGGCAACTCTGGTCTGGTATAACTGTTGACTCGACTGTTCAGGAATAGTGGTGTTCTGAACGACATTGGTTGAGAAGAGCCAGACTAGCAAGCCAATTGTCAGTCCTGGAAGTGACAATGTGGCCATATGGGGCGCACCAACATCTCCCCAAGAGGAGAAGGGACTAGGATTTCCACCAAGGGGAATTCCTTGGTTGGTGTGCTCCATTTTCTCAACCTAAAGATCAACGCAAGAATAAGGGGTGATTGTTCCGTTTAAAATAAATTTTTAACGACGCTTAGACACAACTTTCTTTTTCAATTTTAAAGAGTCGAGAAAAAGCTAAAGATGACTCTAGTCTCCTTCGATGTTTTAACGAGCCCGAAGTGACAAATGCTCGGATGGACTTTTTCCGTTATAGAGTCTGAAAAAGGCCAAAAGAAACTGCTCTGGAGTTCTAGGCAGAGGGTGTGCCAAACTTTTCGCAAAACCGCAGAATACTTTTTAAGGTACGGGCGGTCGATCTTCCTGAACGCTGTGTTCAGTGCATTGCGATCAGCAGGGCGGCCGACACGGCTTCCTAAGGATTAAAGGTTTTATGCCTATAGGGGTCTCCCAATATATACGCGACGGTACGTGGGAGCACAATCTGTACTGGCGCTATCGTCCCTCAGGAGGAATCACCCACCATCAACGAGATCGACAGTCACCAGGCTTTACGACGCCGGAACACGTCTCTAGCCTAGACCTCTATGTTGTGCGTTATGTTGCAAAGCGTTGTTAAGTTCATTCAATTTATTTTAGGTTGATCTTTTTAGAAGTTTGCCTTTTGAGGTTCACCACGAGATGTATGATACAATTCCTAAATGCAGTCTAAAGATGATAAGCAAGCTTTATGTCTTTTCAACTTTGAAAATCCTAGCTACTAAGGGAAAAGAAAGACACCATCTTTTCTCAAAGAGAAATCAGCACACTCTAATGCACTTTTCCTAAATCAGACATGCAAACTATCAAAATGCAAATGCACAATGCAGGTGTTTGTTTTCCGCTTTCTTAGTATTGATGCCTACAAAGAAAGCTTTTTGTACAACTTTGAATTCGCTTTTAAATGACAAATACAAATAAGTTTACTTTTTTCGAAATCAGAAAAGGTAGAAGAGATTACAACACTTAACGATTTTCGAAATGAATACTTGTTTTGACACTTAAAAGAGACAAACTCAAACCAAAAGCAAAAGTAAATGTATAATCAACTGCAAACAGCCAATGAACTCTCTCCTAAGATCACAATCAACAGATCTGAATCAAAGGCTACAGGATGACTATTTCACTCTTGCAAAGGAAAACTGCAAATGACACAAAAACACATAAAAACATTCACAGTTTTTTTGTACAAAAGGAGGCGGAATTTAAGCAGAGAAAAGGAGTTATCAGACTGGTACCTATGCTGGTTACAGGCTGTAAAAATCAGAGATCAAAACAAGGCAAAACAGAGCAGAGAACCCCAGCTGCACAAGGCCAAACTGGATCAGCGCAACCTCAACACAGGGGTTTTGACATTCAGCGCAGGTAGCCTTCACGGGACCTGCGTTGAAATGGAGAACCTCTTCACAGGGGTCGCGCTGAAGGAGAAACGAGAGTTTCTCACTGGGTTCTGGGTCACAGATTGCTATTTAATCTACTGTTTCAGGCCAAATAAAAGCAACAAGCAAGGTACAACCAAAGGGATGCTTTTAGGGGGTACTAAGATCTATCACAAAGGATCATCAAATCATTTGTGAGTCCATGGTTCAGATCATAGACAAGTCCAGTGATTGGATCAAAGCAGCAACTGTCTACTTTGCATCTGAGAATAGCAGATGCAGTTCGATTGTTGCTGTCGAGTCTATGAAACAAACAATGATGGAAACACAAATAAAATGACTAAACAGATGTCCCCAGCGGAGTCGCCAATTTGTTGTGGGGAAAAATGCCTATGCAGGACGATCCTATCCACCTAAGGTGTGACAGTGCCTTAGCAACAAACAGAGACAACTATTCTAGTATTCTTCCTTTATGAATTAAGAATGAAGAGAGAGATAGATGGACTAACCGGTGTCTTTCATTTGTCCCTCGATTCGGTCTCTCTTCTCTTTGAGGGTTCCCAGCTACTTGCCTTCTCGCTCGCCCAGCTTCAAGAGGTTTCTGCAAGATCACAAGAAGAGAACACTACACAAGACATGGATTCATATTCATAACTAGTTCAGGATTAGAAATAAACTAAACATACTAATGCAATCATACATAAAAAATACATCAGTATATAGGAGAAACCAAGATAGCTTTATTGATGAATAACAAGGTTCAGGAAGAGATACAACCCAAAGGGCTCCAATCCAGCATCTCCTTCCCAGCAAATGGAATTCCTATCTTCACCCCCTTCAAAGCATTAAGCACCCAATGATTCCAATCTCAAACCAACAACAATTCTTTGGAATAACAAAATTACAGCCTCTAGATCTCATGGAGGAGAGATCCATATATAGATGTTTGGAGAGAGGATGAGTCAGCTTGAGATCTG
Source organism: Pinus tabuliformis (assembly GCA_031772625.1). NCBI lineage: Eukaryota > Viridiplantae > Streptophyta > Pinopsida > Pinales > Pinaceae > Pinus > Pinus tabuliformis. The sequence goes on from CM062813.1 coordinate 52,996,553, forward strand.
ACTAGTGTCCTTTCCCTCTGTCAGTTCTTGATTCCACTTGGAGGTTCTTGCTTCCACTTGGAGATTTGGAACCTCTTACTCATCACCAGTCGAATTCCCTGAGGCAAGTGTCATTGAGGAAGATTTTGGAAGCTTCCTGGGTTTTGACACCTCGTGGAATGAACTTGCCACATGTCAACTCTCGCTCAGTGCAGGTAGCCAGTGTTGGCTTTGACATTTAGCGCAGACAGCTAGTGGAGCCACTGAATTGATCCTGAATTGACTTGTTTTTGAGCAGTTTCTGGTGGAGAACTTCTGTGAATTGCTGTGGTTTGTTAGCCTTGTTCCTCTAGGGGTAGGAACAACATGTTTAGGGACTTTGGATCCCTTAGATTATGGACATTTTATGCTCAATGCTGTAAGGCACAAAAATGTCTATAACATGTAACATATAGCTTGACCTTTGATTCCTTAATGATCCATATTGTATCATATTGTTTTTCATCCATCTTGATGCATTTAAAGCGGAAAAATGGGAGGAATCAGCTCATGGGACCATTTTAACCGACAAAGCCGGTTTGGAAAAACGGGTCCAAAACCATCCAAGAGTATTTTGAGGCATCAAACAACATTTTTTGGGGGTAAAAATATGCCATTTTAATGTAGCACCATTTCATTTTGTTCTACACACAAAAATGTTTCCAACGATGTAAGAAGTGCTTCAATTTGAGTCCATATGCAAAAGTTATGACACTCAGAAGTTGACCTTCCCGTTTTCACACCTATAGTTTGGGAGGATGTCACGTCAGCCCCCATTATTCATAGAAAAGGGGCTAGCCACATTATTATGATGTAAAAGACTCTATAAGAGTCTATATTGTAACTTTTGTTAAGAGTTGATGTAGTAAAACTTAACCACTAGTAGCCTAGCAAGCTATGTTATAACTGTGCCACTAGAAGCATTCCATTCTTTCGAGAGATTTTTTTTCCATAGTTGAGCAAAGATAGCCAAGACACATAGGAGGTAGAGCACACAGATAGGATTAGTACACTGTAGCATCCCACAGACCACGAGCATTACTTCTTTGTGCCTGCAACCATATTTCCAGATAGAGAAAGAGAGCGAAGAAACCTCATCTTCTAGCTGTGTTTTCTCCTGAAAGGGTTTCCCAGAGAGCATATATTATGTCGTATGTGTGTGTGAGAGAGCTTACTTTGTCGTTCTCTACTTTTCTGCACAATTTCCATTCACATGCATGCACTAATTACAGTAAAATCTACAGATCTAGAGATTAAATAAAACTTTAACGATGTAGAATTTCAGATTTTTAATTTAATATTGTCAAATTTATTATGACGAACTGTCCAGTAGAATATCCATGGAAGTTTACAGATCATTTGGTATCAGATCAGGTTTCTTTTGGTATTTAGTGGAGACTGTAGGGATCTAGATCTATGGGGCTGAAAATCGTAAAACCCTAATCATGGTTGATGAACTGTAAACCAACCTTGTGATCTTGCAGAGGTGAGGTTCACACGGTTGGAACAACAAGTCACAAATATCAATTGTAATGTAAGTCTCCTCATGGTGGATTTGAATAAAAATTTGGGTATATTTGGAGAAGATGGCAGCTTGAATGCAAAGGACAAATAAGAATGGGGATCAAAGGATCAGGGAGAAACAAAGAACCAGTCGAAGAAAGGACCTGAAAAAGATCAACCTAGTTCGAGTCTTGTGAACAATCACAGTCCTTGTTTGAAATGGAAGAAAATTTTGATATAAATTCGTACCACAATGAGATCGACGCTCTGAAGTTGAATCATTGGTTGCAACAACTATAAGTTTATTTCAGTGTCCATCAGATCGAGGAAGGGCAAAAGATCATTCGTGTGGATGAAATTGGACGACCATGCACTAACTTGGTGGGATAGCCACATGAAAACCCTAAGGTTGGAGGGAGAACCTCCAGTGACTAAGTGGGAAGATGTAAAAACCTTCATTAAGTCTGTTTTATCACATTGGGTACATGGAGGACCAGTGGCACCACTTCACGCAAAAGTCATGCTAAAGCGTGTAGGAGTATACCACAAAATTTAGGAAGATAGATATAATGTTGGTTATCTCTCTGAAGAACCTAAATGTACTCCTCAAGTATTTTGGGGGTTTGTACCACCATTTGCGTGAACAAGTGATGTTGTTCAAGCCCAAATTGGTGAACGAGGCTTGTGTATAGGCACAATACCTGGAGAAAATAGGCCTGAAGAGAGCGCAATCAAGTGGATCAAAGCAGAAGGAAGAACAAGACACTTTTAAGGAGGGGAAGAAGAAGTAAAAAGGGGGAAAAGATAAGAAGACAATGACCATAACAAACTAGCGCAAATATCCTAGAAACCACTACAACCTCGATGGCCATAAGAGGAAAAATGCTAGAAGTTGCATCCAAAGCTAAACCCAAAGAACAAGAAGAAAGATAACAAGAAGAAGAATCCCATGGCCACTAATTCGAGCAACTAAGTTGAAAGCAACTCGGATTTGGATGAGAATATCGTCTGTACGTCAGTATAGAAGGACCTGAATATGAGTATCCTTTTGCAACAGGAAGAGAAAGAAATGACCAAACTCTTCCATATAAAGATACATGTCAAAAATACAAATTGATGCTCTATTTGAATCAGGATCCCACACAAATCTCATTGCAGCAGAGCTGGTCAAGAAGTTGGGGTTGGAAGTTTGTGATCATCCAAACGCATATCCATTGGATGGGTAAATAAGGATGCAGAGTTGAAGGTAACAAAAAAGTGTAAAATTAGATTTGCTATCAGTGTTGATTTTATTGTTGAAGTAGATCTATATGTGGTTCCCCTTGATGTATGTGGAGTCGTGTTTGGGAGTCCATACATGTACATGTGTGATTCAATATCCACGAGGAGATCCAACCAATATCAGTTCGTCAAGGATGGAAAATCGTTCATCATTAACGTGCACAAGGGAAAGTCAGAAATTTCACTGATAAGTGCCAACCAAGCCAATAAATTGATCAGTTCAAGAAATAAGTCCATTTTATTGTTTTTAAGAGAAACCCAGTCTGCAGAGGAGTCAATAAGAGGCAAGGCATCCCTAGATGGATGTACTAAGAAACATAAACAACAATTGGAGGAATTGATACAGGCATATAAGGATGTGTTCTGAGAGCCCAAAGGGTTACCATCTAAGAGAGAAGTGGATCATGAGATCCAGCTATTGCCAAACTCCCCATTGTTGAATATTGGGTTGCACAAGCAGTATGTTATAGAAACAAGTGAGATGAAGAAACAATTGCAAAAACTATTGGAATAGGGTGTCATTCGACCGGGTACATCACCATGTGGGTCACCCATCTTCATTGTGCCAAAGAAGGATGGGACTTGGTAGATGTGTATAGATTACACGACATTGAACAAAATCAAGCTCAAGAACATATAACCCCTTGCCCAGGATAGATGACTTGTTGGATTTGTTGTAGCAAGAAAAGTACTTCACCAAGTTGGACTTGAAGTCTGGATATCACCAAGTTCGAGTCAAAGAAGAAGATACCTAGAAGACAACCTTCAAAACTAGGCAAGATTTGTATGAGTGGTTAGTCATGTCATTTGGCCTATGTAATGAACCAACTACATTTATGAGATTAGTGAATGAAATACTGCGCCATTATATAGATTCATTTGTTATTGTCTATTTGGATGATTTAATAGTATATAATGCTACATGGGAGGAGCATATTTCACATCTAATAAAAGTGTTGGAAACATTGAATAAACACCAACTTCTAGAAAATCTCAAGAAGTGTGAGTTTGCATAGCAGTCCTCGGTGTATTTGGGATATGTGATCGGTAGAGGAGAGATGAAGGTAGATACTTCCAAGATGCAGGCCATCGTGAAATGGTTGGTGCCTACTAATGTCTCTGAGATTAGGAGTTTGATTGGGGTAGCACAATACCTGAGGAAATTCATAGCCTCATTTTCAGTAGTAGCAGCATCGCTCCACGCCATAACAATAAGTGGTAAGAGTTTCCATTGGGGAAAAGGTCAGCAGAGGGATTTTGGGGAGTTAAAGAGGAAGATCAGCCAAGCACCAGTTCACGCATTACCAAACTTGTAGTGGCCCTTTGAAGTGGCAAAATATGTGAGTGGGTATGCTATGGGAGCTTCTTGGTGTAGGGAATAAGGCTTGTATGCTACCATTCTGAAGTATTTCATGGGGCAGTCCTTAACTAGCCTACCTACGACAAGGAGCTCTATTCCATGGTGAAAGTTGTGAAGAAGTGGAAGCATTGTTTGATGGTAAATGAGACAGTAATCCACATAGATCACCAACCGCTATAGTACTTGCAGACCCAAAGTAAGCTACAATAGACCAGGCATTACAAGTGCATGGGGTTTTTACAACAATTTCATTTGGTGATCAAGTATAAGAAGGGAAACACATACAAGTTGGCTAACATGTTTTCAAGGCCATCCACATCAAAGATTACAACTTTGGGGACTCTTATTCACATGGAGCCATTAACCCATGATGCATACAAAGAAGCATATTCAGAGGATGAGAACTTCAAGGTGGTGTATCAGTAGTTGCAGAGTCAGAGTCATGTGCATGATGGAGATAACACCATTGAATACCATCTCCATGATGGGTTACTCTACAAGCTGGATAAGCTATGTGTTCCTAAAGGTGAGAAATTGCAACTGATTAGAGAGGCTCACATATTTAAGGTTGCAGTGCAATTTGGCGTAGGAAAGATCGTGGCTAACTTGCATAGGTATGTGTATTGGCCCAAGATGCAAGAGCAGGTATTTAGGTTCATAAAAGGATGCATACTTTGTTGTACCAACAAGCCTAATAAGAAGAAGCAGGGTCTATATCATCCCTTACATGTACCTTTTTTTTTCCAAAGAAAAAATCAAACATTTTATAATCATGATAAAAAGTTACATATCATATGCCGAAGCATTCCTTTTGTTGTATGATTGAGCATCATAAAGTTCTGCAGGAAGGCTATTCTACCTTCCTTCAGCTAAGAGAGATAGAGCTTCCTGAGCATAACATGAGCCTCCTCTAAAGAGGAAAACAACTCGTTTCCTCGGCATCATAAAAAAAGAGAGAGTCAACAGTTTCCCATATGTTTAGAGTCCACGGTAATAAAGAAAATAGCAGAAAGCATCTTTTTCTCGGGTCTCATCTATTGAGGAAAACAACCCAAAAGAAAAAAGATGCCCAAGTCTTGCATAAAACACGAAATAGATTTACAAAAAAAAGAAACCCTTACATCTATATACAAAAAGAAACTGCTTTGACCAGTCTGCTAAGTCTTTAGGGGTATGCAATATATACATAAGGAGGTTGGTTCGAGACATGTATTTCTCCATTGTTTTCCTCCACTATTCTCAAACTGCCTAAAGCTTGTTGTAGACTTTCTTTAGAAATCCTGTCTGCTGAATCGTTGCGCTCCTTGTAAATGTGATGAATAGAGAAAACATTAAAAGACAACTTTAAATGCTGAATTTCTTCTAATAAAGGATGCAAGATATAATTTTGACATCTGCTTTGATCATTTTCCCATTTGATAACATTCAATGAATCCCCAAAAATATGAACTGTGAAGATGTTCCTGTGAATAAGACAACATAGAAGAAGCTTTAGAGCAGATAATTCTGCGAAGTTATTTGAGCCATTGCCTAAGCCCACGGAAGCTTTTAGAGTTTGTCTTTTGTTTAAATGGATGATTAATCCTGCTCTAGCTTTGTTATTCTGAGAAGCTCCATCAAAATAATCCCATGGCACTCCTTCCTTGATTTGTTCTTCTCTAACCTGTTTGGGCATCCTTTCTTCCTCTGAATCAGGTATGTTTGAGTAAATAGATGTACATTGAATGGCAACAGATTCAACAAGGGTTTCCTTGTCTAGAAATATGAATATGTTTCTTGCAATCTAGATGCCCCAAGAGATAATTGGAGGCAAATTTTGCAATTTCCCATTTGAATATAAGCGCCACCATTTGTGCCATGCATCAGAGATGTTTTCCCTTTCCTAGGCTACCGGTTTTTGAATAAGCTTCTCAACCTCCACCCATACTTTTTTAACTACAGGACAATCAATAAAAAGGTGTGATATAGTTTCAGAGTCATTTTTGCACAAAGAGCATCTTCCCGGTCCTAACTTAAACCTGGATTGGAGGATGTCCCATGTAGGGACTTTTCCTTTTAGAATACACCAGAAGAAAAGTTTGGCTTTTGCAGGGCACTTTAGCTTCCATAATGACTTTCCCACCATTCCGGATCTCCCCAACCTTTCTTTGTCATGAGGAACTTGTATCCAAATTTTGGGGAATAGGATCCAGAATCAACGTGAGCCCACACTAGATGATTCGGTCTGTCTTTAAGCCTTACATGAGATCTGGAAAGTTCTTGAATGTAGACCTTCCAATCATTCCACCAATGGGACCGAAGGTCCAATTCCTCTCCTGATTTCCATGCTTGTCCCCATATGGATGAGTGACCAATTTTCTCTACCTGATTAAGGAAAATAATTCCTTTGGATTCTAGATGCCTAATCAGGCCTGGGGGTAGAGAAAAATTCTCATTACACCCCACCCAGGGGTCCCTTCCTATTCGAATATTTTCACCATTTCCAATCTGCCAAGACAAGCCTTGCTCAATAATCTTGAAGGCATCTATAGTCGCCTTCCAGACTACCGACACATTTCCTCCTTTCTTATCTGGGTTCCTTATCCAATCCTCTAGAGGGGTGGGGTCGATGTATTTCCGCTTTACCACTTTCATCCAGAGATTTTCCATGTTGATAATTCTCCACCCTGATTTAGCCGCCAGGGAGGTTCCGAAAGCAGTGAGATATTTTATTCCCCACCCTCCCTATTCTTTCGATCTTGCCACTTTCTCCCAGGCGACCCATGGGAGCACTGAATCCTCCTTTGATCTAGCCCAGAGAAATCTACTACAGATTCTTCTTATCCTTTCCAATATTCCTTTAGGGATCTAGGTCAACGCAACCTAGTAAACTAGAATTGCTAAAAGGACTGATTTGATTAAAGTTAGCCTTCCTGCTCTGTAAAGCCACTTGAAGCTCCAATGAGAGATTCTGGCTTCAATCTTAGCTAACAGCCAATTCCAGTCCTGTTTCCTATAATTATCCGGCTTCAGCCAAAACCCTAGATATTTGAAAGGGTCTTCGAGCTTATAAACATCAAAGGGAAGAACAGAGGTAATTTGGCTTTTCTCCTGTCTGTTAAAGCCTTCCAGAATGAGCTGAGATTTCCTATAATTCACTTGCATCCCGGTAGCTTTCATGAAAAGCTCAAGAATCTTCTTGAGCTCCTTGATTTCTGACTGGTTCCCATTACTGAAGAGTAAGATGTCATCGACAAAAAGAAGGTGCGAAATGTATAAGTTGACTGCAACCTCCAGACCTTTTAAAGTTCCTTCCCTTTTGGCTTTTAGAATTAATTGACTCAATCCTTCTGCTACCAGAAGGAAGAGTAGCGGGGAAAAAGGGCATCCTTGTCTTAACCCCCTTTGCCCTTTGAAGAAAGGAGAGGCTGCTCCATTAATAAGGACCGCATAACTGACACTGGTGATACATCCCATGATCCAATTGATAAAGTCGACTTTAAAACCATATGTGTTAACAGCATCTGGAGATAGGTCCAACTGATTCTGTCATAGGCTTTGACAGATCAATTTTCACCACTGCTCCTTTCTTTTTCATCTATTTAACACTGTGAATTGTCTCTTGAGCCACCCCAATGGCTTCATGAATTTGGCGTCCATCCAGAAATCCAAACTGTTCATTTGAAATGCATCTAGACAGAATTGGCTTTAGACAGACAACAATCACCTTAGCTATAATTTTATAAATGCTATTGCAAAGCGATATAGGCCTGAAATCTTCAAACGATTCTGGATCTTCTTTCTTAGGAATAAGGGCTATAAAGGTTGAGTTGAATGGCGCATAGACCATACCTTTTCTCCTGGATTCCTCCACCACCTCTGTTAATTCTGAACCAATCTGATCGAAGAAATGCTGGAAGAGTTCAATAGGCCACCCATCTGGCCCAGGGCTTTTGTCTTTGGCCATAGATTTTATAATACTCTCCACTTCTTCTTTTGTGACTTCTCCCATCACAACCTCGGCTTCTTCCTCCTCCACATACCGGGGAAAACATTGGGCTGTTCTGATAACCTCTGCTAATGATGACTCCCCTTGATCAGAGAATAATTTTTGGAAATGGTTCCTCCCCATGAACGAGAGGGATTCAAAGGTATTGGCCTCTCTGCCTTCCTCGTCCTTTAACTTCCAGATGGTATTCGTTATCTTCCTCCCTTTTGCATAATTGTGAAAAAAAATTGTGTTTTCATCTCCAGCCATCAGCCAGATTGCCCTGCTTTTCAACCTCCATTCCTCTTCTCTGTCCAGGAGTATTTGACTTCTCTGCTTTTCTAACAACAAGATCCTATCCTTCGACTCCTGAGATTCATAGCCATCCGATTCAGGATTTTCCAATTCCCCAAGCTCCAAGTTGATATTGATTAAATCTTCATTTTGTTTCTGCTTCCTCTTCTTTGCCCATTCCATAGTGGCCTTCTTCAATCTTTTCAAATTTTCCATGAAAAGAAAGCTCTTGTCCTCCATGGCATCCCTACACGGGTGTTGCCAAGTTTCATTAAAAAGCTTTTTGAATGATTCCTCCTGCATCCAGGATGCATTGAATTTGAAGGGAGCTGCCAACTTAAGGGGAGGCTTGGACAGCTCTAGAAGGACTGGAAAATGATCCGAGTTTCCCCCCTCTCCAACCCACTGTCTGAAGACCGGAATTCTGGAAGCTAGATCTTCACCTAGAAGAAAACGATCTAATCTTTTTGCAATTCTAGCTTCACCTATTCTACGGTTCCTCCATGTAGGTTTCAGTTTTAGCAGGTTTACATCTATCAAATTATGTGTAGCAAGGGCATTCAGGAAGAAATCTAATTGTGGGTCTTCTTTGGCTTAAGGTCCCCAAGTCTCGACATTCCCAATAGAGAAATTTAGATCTCCTCCTATCACCAGATTTTGACTTCTCATCACTGATTTAGACAGGAGATTTTTCCAAAAAGAGACTCTCTCCTGGCATGGCCCGTAAATATTTAAGATCATCAGAGGGAAGCCGAAATCTGGGGACATAGCTTCCATCCCCAACACATGATCCATCCCCCACATATTTACAAGTTTCAGTTTTCCTTCCCTGAAGCCTATAGCCATGCCTCCCGAGTGACCAATGGAATCCAAGGCTTGAAAATGCCACCTCGGGAGAGTAGAACAAAGAGATGACAAAACTTCTGAGCTCATGCCTAAAGTCTCCTGCAACATGAGTACATCTGGGTTACAACGTTGTACCATCTCCTTCAGAGCCAGTTTTTTGGGTTTATTGGCTAAACCCATAAGTTCCATGAAAGAAAGATCATTTTGACACACCCTCACAGGGTTTCGCTGCTCTAAGCATCCCAGGAATCGACAGTTGTTTGCCATCCACTACGTCAAATTTTTCTTTCACTTGAGCCTTAGACAGGTAAGACTTCCTGCCCCTAGATTTCCTCAAAGAGGTCTGGGATATATCCATGCCTAAACCTCCGATTGGATCTCCTGAAGCCGGTCTTTTGTCAAGGGAACGCAGGTTATAATGACATGCCGGTTTGGAAGGAGAGATTTTTACTTCATAGATTTCGTTTGGGACCTCTTCACAGTTCAGGTTAATCTTGGGGATATATGAAGTGATGCTATCAACACGAGTGTGTTCAACAGATGAATGACAATGAGAATTTGAATTTAGGCATGCATCTTTAACTTCACAAGGAGGAGGCATAGAAGGAAAACAAGAGTCCAGACGCATACCCATCGTGTCTTCAAAGAGGGCTGTAGTTGCTTCTTTTGAGAATTCCGGGGCAGCATTCCCGGATTCGATAGGTGTTCCCTCTTCAATCTCCAGGCATGAGATCTCCTGAGGAGCCTGCTTCGAGGACTTCTCCTTCTCGCTCCTATCCACCTCCATGGTGTCCTCCTCTTGAGCCGCATCATGCCTGAAATCTTTATCCTTTTCTGCAGTTTCCACCTCTGCTTCGGCTCTCTTTTGTTTCCTTCTGCGACGAAAACCCAACGGGCAGTCCCTTACTAGGTGTCCAAACACATGGAATCTGTGACATTTGAATGGCAGGTGTTTGTAGTCCAGTGGCTGATCGAAAATGAGGTTTCTGTAATGTATTTTGATAATTTTCTGCAAGGCCTTCTTTGGGGTTAAGACTGACCAATGTCTGAGCCATGGCTTTATTCCTTGTTTTGATGAAAGACATATCTGTTTCTAAATAAGTTCCAAGCATATTTCCAATAGACCTGAAAACTGAATCCACCCAAAGAAAAGGAGGCAGACCAAGAACTCGTACCCAAACCGGGAACGATTCGACCTTTTCTCACTGCGCGTCAAACAGTGGAGTCCATCGCCTGAAGAGAACAGGATGGTTGCCGAAGGCCCAATTTTCCCCATCACCCAATCTGCCATTTCCTTCTTTTCAAACTGCATCATGAACCATCCTTTTGCCAAAACTGATACTTTGAAGGATTTTTCTGGGGCCGCCTGCCATTGCTGATCTGCCCAATTTTGGATGAATTGGGCTGAATATTTTTTACCTCTCGCTTGTCCTACCAAAGTGCATTCGGCCACCCCGATAGCTTCCTCTATTTGGACATCCATCCCCAGCACTAGGTTTGCTTCGGTCTCCTTTTTCTTGATAAGTTTCTGTTTCTTCCTTTTCTCCCCAATCTGCCTTTTGCCTAAGATCTCCTCCCTACCTTGTGTGACAACAGTACCATTTGCCACTTCTGTTTGCTGCGAAAAATCCTTCTTTTCTACTGGCAAATTTCCTGAGGGGGTTTCTGATTTAGTAATTTCCGCATTACCCTTGTTTCCATCTCCTTTGTCAACTCCTTTTGCTAAGCCCACTTCTACTGACTGTTTATCAGTTTCAAACACTGGGCCTTCCTCTCTTAGACCCGATTCCTCTCCATATCCTGCCTCCACCGACTCAGTTATCACACTAGGGTTTACCAAAACCCTTGCAATAGAAGATCTGGTTACAACCGGCGATCTTCCTACCTTAACCGACCCCAGGTCAGTTTTGAGCCCTCCAACTGGGCTATGCCAAGTCTAGTTTTTTGGGCCATGGCCGAAGACCACATCTTCAAGACCTCCAGTAAAAGAATAGGCAGGAAGAAGGGGTTTTGTATTACTTACTTGTAAAGAGCTGAGTACCTCCGCCTGAGGGTAACCCTCCTTCTGAAATCTCGTTTCCTGGGATTCAAATTGGCCAAGAGCCTCCTGATTGTTCTGCACTACCAGCCCCAAACTTTCTTCCAGCAATCCGATCGAAGGCCTGTTCCTCCATGATTCTTGCATATCTGGATTCGGCTTCAAGATCCCATGGTGGCCGTTTGTCCGAAAGAATCGCTCAATATTCTGTGCCGTTATATCCTTCCCCCATTCCGACAGTATGTCTTCTGGCTCAGGGATGAGCTCAACGACCTCACTCGGGTTAACCATGTTTAATGTAGCAGATTAATCGCTAAAACTACCAAACAGACCGTTCCGGTCTTCAATGACAGGGTAAAAACCTCGGGTAAGTCAGAGAGAGCGACAACTATGGCGACCGAAAGACAATGTCTCAGGCACTTTTCTGTTGCCGAAATCGTAAAACCACCAGATGCGTCCATGTTCCCAAGCGATCCGTCCACATACCAAAGTGATCCTTCTGTTTCCTGCCAGGTGTCTTCATCTGGTGCCCTCTACCTTACATGTATCTACTCATCCTTGGGAAAGCATTTTTGTGGACTTTGTTGGCGATTTACCGACAACCAAGAAGGGACATGACTACCTATTCATGGTAGTTGACAGGTTCAGCAAGATGTGTGTTCTAATGCATTGTAAAAAGACCACCAGTGGGCAAGAAGCAACAAACTCGTTCTTTGGATAGGTCTGGGTGCACTTTGAGATACCAATGAGCATTATTTCAAACAAGGATACAAGATTTTTCAGTGCATTCTAGACTAAATTATGGGAGAAGATGGACACAATTTTGAAGTGATCTACAAAATTCCATACACAAAAAGATGGGCAGACAAAAGTAGTCAACAAGACTTTGGTGCAGCTTCTAAGGGGATACAACCAAAAGCATCTGAAGACCTTAGATGAAAATATAGTATATATAAAACATTTTTATAACAGAGCAGTCCAAACTTCTACAGAAAAGTCCCCATTTGAAACTTGTTTTGGATATTTGCCACCTTCACCTTTGGATATTGCATATGGGAAACAAGGAGGAGTGAGGGAAGGTCTTACAAGAGATGCTTTGAGGGCTGAAAAAATTATAGAAAATATCAGGTAGATCCATCTACAGGTACAAGAAACACTACAGAAGTCACAAGAAAAGTATAAGGCTAGGCATGATCAACATAGAATAGAGAAATCGTTCAAGGTGGGAAAATCAACAAGGAGAGGTTGAGATACAGTTCAACAAGGAGAGGTTGCAGGGGCCTGGTAGGAAAATCAAGGCTTTGAGGTATGGTCCCTTTGAGATACTAGAAAAGGTGGGTGATAATGCTTATTGAATCAGTTTACCACCATATATGTGCATTTACTAAGTTTTGAATGTAGAGAATTTGAAACTCTATGAGCGTTTCATGCTAGATCATGAAGAGGAACACATCCTACTTTTGTAGAGTATTTAACACCAGATGCTCAAGTAGAGTTTACAGAAGATACAATTTTTAGAAGAGGTCCAGAACTACAAGACATGGGCAGTATGACTTGTGGCAGATTGGGTTAAAGGCATAACTTCCAGGCAAAGCTAAATGGTACACTAGAGAGAACGTGGAGGAAAAATTTCCTCACCTCATTCAGTAGAAGCTTTTGGGGACCAAAAGCCTCCCAAAATGGATAGGTGTGATATGGATTGCATCATTATATTGTTTGTCATCCATTTAGATGCATCTAAAGTGGAAAAATTGGAGGAATAAGCTCATGGGACCGTCTTTATGGCAGGACCCAGTTTAGAAAAATGGGGTTTGAAACCTTCCGGGAGCGTTTTGAGGCATCAAACCACGTTTTTGTAGAAAATCATGTAGATTCACAAGATAATGCAATTTTTTAAAGCAAGAGACAAGAATCTACTTCTACTCTTCACAGTGGAAGCGCATAAACATTCAAGCAAACAATAATCAATAGAGGAAGAGAATCAAAGGCACATAACACAATAAATATTCGAGGAAAGCCACAACTCAAAACCCCACTATCTGTTTTGTATTAGTATGGAAAATCAAGATGAAATTACAATGCTTGTTCTCCCTTGAACAATCCCAACACTCAAAAAATTCAATCTCCAACTCATAATCAAGCTCAAGGCCAAAGCTTAGCCTCTTCACAAGATCTCCAAGTCTTTATTCCAATGTGTAATTCCTATGAAGGATATCTTGTATTTAAAGGGAAATAAAGCCTCTAAAAAATGTGAAATACCTTAAGGATCAGTTCCTGATTGCATGCACTATTAGTGCAATTCACACAATCTAAGACAAATAGTACACTGTCCTTGCACTCTAGTTTCAACTGGGTCTTTCTCAGAATCGACATGCATGAGCTTCTGATGAGTAAATATTTAGTTAACTAGAGTAGCACTGGTGGAGTTCATTAGTGTCACCACTAACTATTAACTCACTATTATTTCTCTTAATCAGTTTGAGAACTAATTTAACTGAATTGACTCATGAAATTGAGTCTTATATTTTACAACTCACAATTAACTCTCACTGGACTCCTACAAAGTAGGGAGAACATATACATGACTTCCCACTTGAATTTCCTAAGTTAAGTAATTTTAATAAACTTAATTTAACTATTTTAAGTTGCTATGAGAATAGAATTCGAATTTAATTCATAGTTTAATTCAAGGACAAGTTAAACTAGAATTTCTTGTTGCCATTTCTCAACACTCCCTCTCAACAAGAAAGGGATTATAACCTACCCCGATCCTGGCTCTATAAAATTCGAATTTACATCTTGACAATGCCTTTGTCAAGATGTCAACATCTTGCTCCTTCGTGGGAATGTAATATAACAACATGATCCGCCTCAATACACAATCTCTGAGATGATGATACTGAATATCAATATTCTTGGACCGATCACGAAAGACTAGATTTTAAGAGAATTTGATACAACTCTGATTATCACAATAAATCTCTGTCGGATCCATCTGCTAACCAAACAAACCAACCAGGATCTTCCTCTTCCAGATAGCCTCACATGCTACCTAACTTGCAGCCATGTACTCTGCCTCAATCGAATTGAGTGCAATTGATCTCTTTTTCCTGCTGTACCAAGAAACTGCCGCTGACCCAATACTAAAGATCCCTCGTGATGTGCCCTTCTTGTCGGATGGACTCCATGGCCAATATGCGTCAGTGAAGCCTTAAAGCTTCACTCCCTATGTCTGTCTATATCATAACCCAAATTGAGTAGTTCTTATGAGGTATCTCAATACATGCTTTTCGCCTTCCAATACAGCTTTGTAGGCCTAACCATCACTTCACTAAGCTGGTTAATTGCATATCACGTATCCAATCGTGTGTTCACCAAGTACATGAGTGAACCCACAAGCTGCATGTAAACAATAGCTTCCACTACTTCCCCTGAAGTAGCATCCTCCTTCCTCCAGTTACCAACTAGAGGAGTCTCCATGGGTTTACTGCTCTCCATGTGGAATCTCTTGAGTATCTCGTTGGCATACTTGCCCTGAGATACAAACAACTTCCCATCTCCCTGCCATACCTCCATGATAAGAAAGTAATGCATGAGCCCCATGTCCTTCATCTCAAACTCTCGTGTAAGGTCCTCCTTGCAATATTTGATGAGCTTCTCATTAGTTGTAAGTATAAGATCATCTACATAAAGTACAATTATCAACAAATTACCTTCCACAACTATGTGATACAGGTTCGCATTCATTTCACTCTTCGTGAAGCCAACCTAGTGAAGTAGCTATCTATCCTAGTGTACCAAGCACGAGGTGCTTGCTTCAGCCCATACAACGCTCTCTTGGGTCACCACACATGCGACCACGGTCCAAGGTTTCAAAACCTTCAGGCTGCTCTATGTACACCTCTTCCTAATTCATGCCATTGAGGAAGGCAGTCTTCACATCCATCTGATGGATCTTCCAACCCATCTATGTTGATAGTGCCAAAATAGATCTGATTAACGAGTATCTTGCAACATGAGGAAAGGTCTCATCATATTCAATCCCCTATACCTATGAAAAGCCACAGGCCACAAATCTGGCCTTATGCTTCTCCACACTACCATCTGCAGCTTTCTTTACCTTGTAAAGCCAACGCAACTCACAACTGACTTGGCATCCAGTCTTGACACCACATCCCAAACATTGTTTCGAACTATGGAGTCATATTCCTCCACCATCCCATCAACCCAAACCGACTGTTGCAATGCTTCCTGAAAGGAAGATAATTTTGTCACAACACATGCACCCATAAGTGCCATGTATCCAGTGTACCTCTTTGGTGACCTCCTCTATCTACGCTGAGAAGAGGGTGCTCCGAAATTCTCCCATGCATCATCCAACAATCTGTCAGCCTCTCTAGTTCGCTTTCTTCACTCTCTAGAAGACTCTTCCTGAGTGGATGTCTCCACTTTCTAAACCTATGCATGTGGATGCTCCACATTAATATGAGGCCCCTCAACCTTAGGAGCTAAAATCTCCTCATCCACATGTAACTCAAGCTCCCTCTCAAGGAATACTCACATGGCCTTCTCCTCATCGAACCTGATATCCCTGGAAACCACTGTCATCTGACTGGTCGGCATGTACACCCTATAGTTGTGGGGAGTATCAGTGTACCCCACAAAGTTCCCTAACTCTATTTTTGGCTCAAGCTTCTTCCGTGCATCTTTAGTGACATGGCAATAAACCGATGACCCAAAAATCCTGAAGTGACAAACATCTGGCCTCTTACTGGAATAAGCCTCCTCTGGTGTCTTCATCTCAAGTATCTAATGTGGGCTACGATTTTGGACATAAACCGTTGTGCTGCATGCCTCAACCCACAAGTGTAGTGGTAGGCCTGATCATACAACATCGCCCTTGCTGCCCATACTATGCTCTTGTTCTTCCTCTCGACAACCCCATCTCGTTGAGGGTTATGGGGTGTTGTCAACTCTCATTTAATCCCTTCTACTGCACAGAAGTTCTTAAACTCATTGGAGACATACTCACCACCATTATCACTCTGTAGAGCTTTAACCTTCTTTCCAGACTCTTTCTCTACCAATGCTTTGAACTCACAAAACTTTGTGAAAGTTTGATCCTTTTTCTGCATAAAAAATACCCAATATTTATGAGAATAGTCATAAAAAAATATAACATAATACCTGTGTTTGGCCGTGGATGCTGTCGAGAATGGTCCACACACATTTGAATGGACTCTCTCCAGAGTAGACTCTGCTTGTCTATATCTGTCTCTAAAGGAAGACTTGGTGTATTTTCCCAATGTACAACCCTTGCATGTATCAACTTGTTCAAGCGTACCTTTGGGAATACCGGTAGAGATTTGCTACAATATCTTCAAAGCCCCATGATGCAAGTGGCCCAATCGCTTGTGCCACAACTTACCGACGTCTCGTCTCAACATCTTTTCCACTTTTGAACTCAAAGAAACACAATCCTCTACCTCTATCTTATAGAGATTCTGAAATCGAAACCCTATCTTCTTACTTGATCCGTGGCTATGTGTCGAAGGAACGCCTTTCCTTTCGAAAAGATCACATCATAGCCTCTATCCTCAAGCATGGCAACAGATACCAAGTTCTTCGTCAGTCCCGGTACATGCATAATATTCTTCAAGGTGAGTGGAGCTGCATGCTCCTTCTGAAAAGTAATAATGCCCACACCAATAAAACTATACTTACCATCATGACCCATCTCGATATGCATCTTGAGATCTTTCTCCTCCAGTTCACTGAATAACTCTTTGTCGTTATTCATGTGGAAAGAAGCTCCACTGTCTAAGTACCATACACTTCCCATCATTGAAGACACCATGCATGCAATGAGGGAAAATTCCAATTCAAATTGGGAGGCCAAAGCCTCACCCACCGCTCCTCCTGAGGACTTCTCCTTGGACTTCTTCAATGGACAATTTATAACAAAGTGATCCATCTTGTGACAATGAAAGCATTTAAGTTTCCTCATGTCCTTCTTCTTACCTCCATAATAAGAATCTGATTTTGAATGGGAAATTTTACCTCTCCCCTTCCTCACCTTAATCTCTAAGGCACAATTCTCTTCATCATCGGTCTTTGATGAAGATCCATCCTAGTGTTCCTCCTGATCTCATCTTGCATCAAATCCGTCCATAGTCATTCCCAATCTGGTAGCTTCTCCCGACCATTGACAAAGTCCTGATAACTATGCCAACTATAGAGTTCAGGCTTCTGTGATCCATATCAAGTTTGTGAGAGATTTTTCGGCGAAAATCACATGGGATACCATTTGTCGACGCGTTTCAAACCAACTAGTGTGGTTCATCGTCAGGACAAGTTGAAGAAACAGATCCAGCTTAGCAAGTTAAATAGTCTGAGCAGAGCCTCCAACGGCTAACTTGACCAACAGCTAGTTTGACTATAGGACCAGGGTCAAAATAATTTTATTAATTTAATTAGTAATATTTAGGACCAATCCCTTAAAAATATAAAAAAAATATTTTTAATGGGTATTTAGTTCAAAAAATATTATTAAAATTATAAGTTAAATAGTATTTAAAAGGAAATTTAGTTAGATAAAGGACCTTATAATATATGAATAAATTAAATGCCTAAAAACAAATATATAAAGTAAAAAGTTAATTAATAATTAAATTGAAAATTAGTTACATAAAGGACCTTATAATAAAATAAAGTAAAATCAGTAGGTGTTGGGTCCCAACATCCTTATGATTTTACTTTATTTTATTATAAGGTCCTTTATGTAACTAATTTTCCATTTAATTATTAATTAACTTTTTACTTTATATATTTGTTTTTAGGCGTTTAATTTATTCATATATTATAAGGTCCTTTATCTAACTAAATTTCCTTTTAAATACTATTTAACTTATAATTTTAATAATATTTTTTGAACTAAATACCCATTAAAAATATTTTTTTATATTTTTAAGGGATTGGTCCTAAATATTACTAATTAAATTAATAAAATAATTTTGACCCTGGTCCTATAGTCAAACTAGCCGTTGGTCAAGTTAGCCGTTGGAGGCTCTACTCAGACTATTTAACTTGCTAAGCTGGATCTGTTTCTTCAACTTGTCCTGACGATGAACCACACTAGTTGGTTCGAAACGCGTCGACAAACGGTATCCCATGTGATTTTCGCCGAAAAATCTCTCACAGACTATGCCAACTCTTTGGGAGTCCAAGAAGAGAGAGGCTCACCATATCCTCTTAGAAAACCGTGATTCCAACACTTCCAAGTTCATCCTGACATTGAGTGAACTTGTTCAAGTACTTTGGAATCATCTTTCCTTTCTCCATATTGATTTTAAGAAGTTTATCCTTCAGTGCCAACTTCCTTTGATCATTGCTATTATGATACAAGTCCGTCAATGTTTTCCACATAGCATGCATGGTTTCCTATCCATGGAGATTCAAGACAATATGATATCGAACTCCCTCAAGGATTATCCACCTTGCCTTCGCCAAACACTTCTTCCACTCAGCCAAGTTCTGTGCATCAGTAGCTGTTGGCCTAGGAATTTCTTGTTCAACAAATTCCTTCAAGCCATTATCCTCTAGCACAACCTCCATCCTGTCCCTCCAGGCTATGAAATTCAAGCTGCCTTCCAAGGCATACTCAAGCCTCAACCCATGGAATGCCATCTGCGGATCTTGAAGTATGTATGCAAATTCGACTTTCACTTGTAACCCATAACTCAAAACTTTGGAATCTCCTCTAGAGAGATAATTTTAAATCAACGATATCTCCCTCATTAGAACTCTGATTCAACCGATTTTTTTTTGGGTATATTTTCACAAGGAATCCAGATATGTAATTTGTTTCTGAAAAATTTGCACAGAGTTTCTCAGATCTTCTCTGTAAAGTCTTTGACCAAAAAACAATCTTGCTTCGATATCTGTTTGGTCAATTTAGTGAAGTCTAAATTGCAACTTTTAAATGTCAACCCGGGGCTCGTAAGCTGATGAAGTGAGGTGTACTATATGTACTTAGATAACCGTTTTTTTAATCTTTTGTCATTTTTAGTTTTTTAAGTTTGTTTTCGAATGTATCTTTCCTACTGTGATGTGAAGGAAGTAATAAAGCAAGTGAAATGTGGATGATTGTGGTGATCTCTAAATGATTTCTTCAAAACTTGAAAAGTATTCTACAAGAAAGCTTGAACAACAACTGCAATAAAATCAAAGCTTAAAATCAACTAAAGGAATAATGGCATCGGCCCAGTATCTTTGCTGCCGATGAAAATGAAAATGAAATTTATATTAACTCAATTAAAAGCAAGAACAACTACTTTACACTACTTTACACTATTTTAACTCTTCATTTAAATCTAATCAATGTGAAATTTAAGTGAGACAAATCACACTATTTTAACCTTTTCTTAATCATGTGAGAACAATTATGAACAGGTCAGTAATGTGAGTCTTAAAGCAAAATAAACCAAGCTGCACTAAGTGATATTTTGGCTCCAATAAAGTTAGTTGATTATAGAAAAAGAACCATCAATAAATGAACAACTTGATAACTACTGAGCAGAAAGTAAAGTGCAAGTTAAAGAAATGACAGTAAGGAAAATCAAAACTGCAAAACAATGAATGTCAGCAACATAGACAAGACGATCACGCATGCCACTAGTTATGAAAAGAAAAGAAAGAAAACTGTCCCGGGCTTGCCTAAGAAACCTGCATAACACACTGATCAGTCATGAACAAAAGTGCAGAAATGTAAATCAGCAGAATTCAAAGTTTATGTACAGCTAATATACATGTTGAAAAGAAATAAAAACGCAGCAATTAAAAGACATCTGTACAGCTATTATACATGAAACAAGAAAGAGAAATGCAGGAAATTAAAGATTACTATACAGGGCTTCAGCAAACAGGGGCCCTCTGCCTACTTCAGCCGGTTCAAGGAGCAGTTATACGCTTAAGTGTAAAACAGTCTTCTCATGTATTGACAGCAAATGTAAAAGTACAGTGGGGAGCTCAAAATTACAAAGCGATTACAACAACGACTAACTATCCAGCGTTCAAAGACGCTTTATTTATAACAGAGGAAAGCAAACTAACTTAACGAAAACTAAGCTATTCAAGCAGCTGTGTAAAAACACGTAATCTTACTGCGTCCTCGGATTTAGGCAACAGTCGTTGTGGGCATTCAATCTGCTTTTGGATTCATGTTTCCCACTGTCTTCGTGGCTGAGGAAGATGCCACCTGTTCTTCACGTGCTCCAAAACAGAACACGCAGAGCCGTGCCACCGCCAATGACTTCTGTCGTTGACCACGGGTTTTTATGACCGGTTTGGGTGAGCTGGAAGGACACACACCATGTCCTTGGTTCCACGAACTTGCCCATGTGGCTCTTCTTCCCGGAGGACACCTGGAACATATCATTTAATAAAACAGCTGCGGAATCCGGGGTTGGCTGCGAAAACCGGGATCAGCTGCGGAAACCCTGTGTGAGCTGCGGAAACGCAACACTTTGAACCAAAATTCTAAACCAACAACAGTCATTAGCATAATTAGCAAACCATGTAAAAAGTCTTAAAATACAATGATTTGAGCAATTTGATGGAGGAAAGGAGTGGCAAAAGAAGGAAATGAATAGGAAAAGGAGGCTGAGAGGATGTGTAAAGAAGTGCAAGTTTGAGGCTCAACAATACCATGTAGAAAATCCTGTAGATTCACAAGCTAATGCAATTTTCTAAAGCAAGAGACAAGAATCTACTTCTACTCTTTACATCGAAAGCCCATAAACATAGAGCAAACAACAATCAATAGAGGAAGAGAATCAAAGGCACATAACATAATAAATATCCGGGGAAAGCCACAACTCAAAACCCCACTATCTGTTTTGTATTAATCTGGAAAATCAAGATGAAACTACAATGCTTGTTCTCTCTAGAACAATCCCAACACTCAACAAATTTAATCCCCAACTCATAAGCAAGCTCAAGGCCAAATCTTAGCCTCTTCACAAGCTCTCCAAGTCTCTATTCAAATGTGTAATTCTTACGAAGGATAGATTGTATTTAAAGGGAAAGAAAGCCTCTAAAAACTGCGCAAGCCCTTAAGGATCAGTTCCTGATTGCATGCACTATCAGTGCAACTCAGAAAAATATAAAACAAATATTACACTATCCCTGCACTCTAGTCTCAACTGGGTATTTCTTAGAATCGACATGCATGAGTTTCTGATGAGTAAATATTCAGTTAACTAGAGTAGCACTAGTGGAGTTCATTAGTGTCACCAGTGACTGTTAGCTCACTATTAGTTCTCTCAATTAGTTTGAGAACTAATTTAACTGAAATGACTCATGAAACCGAGTCTTCTATTTTACAACTCGGAATTAACTCACACTGGACTCCTATAAAGTAGGGTGAAAATATACATGACTTACAAAAGACTTCCAACTTGAATTTCCTAAGTTAAGTAAGTTTAATAAACTTAATTTAACTATTTTAAGTTGCTATGAGAATAGAATTCAAATTTAATTCACAGCGTAATTCAAGGACAAATTAGACTATAATTTCTTGTTTCCATTTCTCAATAGTTTTTTGGGGGTAAAACTTTGCATCTTTGGTTTAACACCATTTCATGTTGTTTTACACACAAAGGTCTTTCCAGCAACATAAGAAGTGCATCAATCAGAGTTCGTATGCAAAAGTTATGCCACCTAGAAGTTGACCTTCCTATTTTCACACCTATAGTTTGTGAGGATGCCGCATCATCCCCCATTATTAATGGAAAATGGACTATCCACGTGATTATGATGTAAAATACTATAGAAGAGTCTATATTGTAACTATAGTTAATAGTTGATGTAGTAAAAAATTAACCATTAGTAAGCTGTCAGATTGTGTTATAACCGGGCCACTACGAGGAAGAGGCATTCCATTATTTGGAGAGAATTTCGTTCCATAGCTGACCAAAGATAGCCAAAAGGGATAAGAGGTAGAACACACAGAGAGGATCTGTGCACTATAGCAGTCCATGGGCCACAAACACTACTTCTTTGTATTTGAAGCCATATTTCAGAATAGAGAAAGAGAGTGAAGCGAAATCACCTTCTAGTCGGGTTTTCTCCCAAAAGGGTTTCCCAGAGAGCATATCTTATGTCTTATGTGTTTGTGTGTGAGCTTATTTTGTTTTTATCTACTTTTATGCATAATTTCCATTCACATGCACGCACTAATTACAGTAAAATCTACAAATCTAGAAATTTAAATAACACTGTAATAGTGTAGAATTTCAGATTTTTAATATAATATTGTCAGATATGTTGTGATGAATTGTCTAGTCGAATATCCACGACAATTTACGGATCACTTAATGGGCCTCTCTAACTATTTTGGGAATGTGCATCCATACGATTGAAGTTGAGCCTTGTTCTTTTATTTCTTTTTGTGTTAGTGGGCTCGGTGCACTTGGTGATCTAGTCCTCATTCCTCGTAATCATCACTTCCCCACTTTGACTTCTCCATGTTGCACAAGTTTTTGAGTAAATTTCAGTCTACTAGTTGAGGGTGGGCAAGTTTACTAGACACATTAAGCCTATAAAACCTTCTCTCATGTGCATTGAAAACAATTTTTTAACCTTAATATGCTCAAGAGGATAGGTGAAGGATAGTGCATACATGTGCCTACCTGGTGGTTGCTTGCCAATGTGTTGATTTCTTTATTCGCATGGAAGATCTAGACATGGGTGAGGCTTCTTTTGAGTGTCTTTTCAGATGTCATTTCCTTGTATCCCTTGCTTCCTGCAATATAATATTTTTACACTTCAATGATACAGGTCCTTTGTATTTCATGCAAGTGTTGTTGCTGGCTAGGTGATCAAATACACTTTGGAGTGTTGTATGCATTCTTCTTCTGCTTTGATGATGATCTTTAAGCACCCTACAAGAGGTCCTTAGGTGCTCATGTTCTTGTTTGTGATGGTTCATTCTTCTTTGGAATCAAGACTGTGCTTTTTCCATGCCGATGGTGATCTTATAACACCCTACAAGATGTCGTGTAGGTGCATAGAACCTTCATTCTATGTAACCTCGGATCTGTGTTTTTCCACATTATAGAAGTGATCCTGTAGGATCCTATAGGGTACCCTGTAGGTGCACAAAACTTATTTCCACAAAGTATCAAGATGATGGAGTTTTGAAGAAATGGAGTAGCAATTGCTATAAGACTGTCTATAATCCTTTTTTTTATGTGTGTTTGTGTGTGTTTTTATTAAACTTATGGAAGGAGAAACCTATTCTTTTGGGATTGGTGAGTGAAGGTCATGATAGAAAAAAAGTGAAATGATGATAGGCAGGACAAAACAATTGACCTTTTCCACTGACTGGTGGCTTCCTACTATGGTCTTGTAGGGTCCGTGCTGACTGTGTGTCTTCCTGTAGCAGTCACGTAGACCCTTCTAATATCATATTATCCCTCAGATAAAGCCTCCAATAACACTGATAATTCATGATAAATATAAGGACAAGGATTAGAAGCCTTTGTTGTGGTGGAAATGATGGAAGAAGGGGTGAAAATGGGTATTTTTTTTTTAATTTTTAATTTTTAATTATTTTTATTTTTTATTTATTATATATATATATATATATATATATATATATATATATATATATATATATATATATATATATCTATATCTATATCTATATCTATATCTATATCTATATCTATATCTATATATATATATATATATATATATATATATATAGATATATATATATATATATATATATATATATATATATATATATATATATTTTGGATATAGATGATTATTTGAGTGGAAAAGTGGCTAAATGGTGTGGAAGATAGGTGATGGTGGTGTGCAAAACTTATTTCATCATTCCCCCATGGAAAACATAGGACTTGACCCCTCTCTCTATGCCGATCAAAATCCTGTAGCAATTATGGTCACTTTTGTAACAATCCTGGAACACTCCTATAACAAAATTGTTTTATCCATATCTCTCAAATGGTATATTGAATTGACCTATAATTTTGTTAGCATGTTTCCATCATCCTTATGCATCTCCCCACAAAAATTATTGGCCAGCGGATGCATGAATCTTGAGAAGAAATAAAAATGTTGTAAGTGATGGAATTCGACTTCTCGAAAAGTGTGCACTAGAATTTGATGAAATTCCTTGAGCATTTTACCATCATCTATATGCATCTCCCCATGAAACAACTCGACAAATGGATGCATATTTTTCGAGATATGGTATAAACAATTTATGTCTTGTATATTTTGACAATCCTGTAGTAAAAAAAACCTTCCTCTAGCATTTTAGGACAGCGAGGAAAATGAATGGGAAAGTCTTGGGAATGATGTGTGGATGTTGGAAATGGATGAGGGTGATGGATTGACATGTCCTTGGTATTTCTTGATCAATTTCCATAGAAGGTAAGAAGCCTAAGGTTGATAACTTTTTGACCTTTTGCTTGCCTCATGACTCATTTCTTTATTTTTCTCCTTTTGTGGCACTGACCTGTTTCTTTACCTTATTTAGGTGGAGGAGTACTTGCATGCAAACACACGTATACAACCAGGAAAATAAATAAATAAATAAATAAATAAATAAATATATATATATATATATATATATATATTTTTTTTTTTTTATTATTTCATTTTTTCTTTAGGCCTACTAGCTGCCTTAATGAGGCTTTTAACTAGTAGGTCTACCTAGTTTCCTCAAAGGAGATTTTCACATAGGATATTTTCCTTTTCTTTTTTTCTTTCCAACCCATTGGTCACCTCAAGGAGGTTTTGAATCAGTGAGTCAATCTGAGATGCCTCAAAAGAGGTTTCACTTGAGATCTTAATCTTTTCCTCTTATTTTTTGTTTTCCATTTTTTTTCTATCCTACTCTTCTTGAAAAACAAAATCTCTTTCAAGTATAGGAACACTTCCAATGGAACCATGTGCACATCAAGATGACATATAAAGTCTTATGTAGGCTCAAAATATATACTTTGACATGTACTTGAATGTGAGAGACCAAATGCTTTGACTGATATGAGATCAAGAATTGTTGAAGAAGAGTGTGTTGTTGCAACTTAATGATTGTCTAGAACCACATTTCAATATAGTTGTGCTGCCCCTAGTCCACTTGCACATTTGGATCTCATTATATGTCCTCTTCTACCATGGCATTCAAATCTTCTTCTTTTTTCCGATTAGTCTTCTGAACACATAAGGAATTTGATGATAAACATAACATAAATTCTTCGTTCTCAAGCTCCCTAAAGAATCTCTTTGTTGCAATATACTCCCCGTTCTAAGGTGAATATCATTCACATCAACATGAGTTGTTTCTAAGTATTGTACCTCAACATTATAAGTGGGTTGAGTTACTTTGTTGTTTAGATTTAGAAGTGGTGGTATAAATAGTTGAGTGAGAGTGGACATTTGAGATGGATGTGGTTGGGTTTGTGGTTGTGGTGGAGGTGGATGGTAGGGATAGCATGGAGTTGGGTATGGAGGATATTGAGGATATTGTGGATTTTTCCCATAAGGTCCTTGCCAACCTTGTAGCCAAGATTGGTTTTCGGGTTGAGATGGCCAAGGTTTCCAAGAAAAGGGTGTGTTCCAATTACTTTGAGAGGGATGTGCATAACCTTGAAATTGTGAAATAGGTTCTTGCATCATACTAGGTTGACTAGGTTTCCATGGTCCTCTCGGAGCTGCATAACATAGTTGCTTTGGTGATTGACTTGCTCCATTTTCCTCTTGGTAAAATTCCTTCAACCTCGATAATGATGGGAAATATTTAGTAGCATGTGATTCTGCATGGATAACACAAATATCAACATCCTCTTTTTTCTCATTTTGCATTCTTAACCTTTCTACTTGTTCACTTAGATTGCCAAGAATTTTGGTTTTAAAGTTACCAAACAAGTTTCCAAGTACACCTTGACTTACCGATCTTGATGTTGATTTACTTACCCTCGCCCTTCCTCTCTAGATGCACTT
This sequence comes from Pinus tabuliformis, assembly GCA_031772625.1. Taxonomy (NCBI): domain Eukaryota; kingdom Viridiplantae; phylum Streptophyta; class Pinopsida; order Pinales; family Pinaceae; genus Pinus; species Pinus tabuliformis. Next base: position 53,022,896 of record CM062813.1, read on the forward strand.
GCATATTTCAGAAATTTCTTCAAATGATAATTGGTATACATCACCTCTACTCATGAGATCGAGGAGATCAATCCACTCATCTCTAATTGTTCTAAGTAAGAGGGATTTTAGTGTGTCAAATCCTAAATGATGTAATTTTTCCCTCTTATCATTATACATAAATCTCTCTATTAGATCCTCAAGGCTGTAATATTTTTTTTGAGTCATTCTAAATATTTCTTCTTTAAGATAATGATCTTTGTATTTTTTCTAGAAATATATTTTTCATATCATTCCATGATCTTATTAAATTATTCCTTAAACTCATGAACCATTTAAGAGCTCTATCCTTCAATGTTGCTAGAAACACTCTTAATTTTTGAGTGTTTAGTAAGTAACCATAAGATCTAAAAAGGATTTCAAATTCAAAGAGAAAGGTTTCCAGATCCTATAACCTCAAACCATGGAAGATGGGAAGGAAATATGGAGGGATGTTCTTCATAGGAACATTGATATTAGTATTTTGAATGGGAAATCCAAGAGGATCTTCTTCATTATCATAATCTCCATCGATTTCTTCTACCTTTTGTGCCACCTCTTCTTATTCTACCTGCAAAAGTGATGGTGATGTGGTTCTTACTACACCATGTGATCAAGTGGGGGGTTGTGGTATTGAAGATTTTCTTTTGAATGAAAATGCTAATGCAAGCAATTTTCTGTTTTTGGCATGAAAGATGCCTAATGCAATGTTTTTTGTTTGTAGAAATGGATCGACTAGTGAAGAAACCAATGCATACATTGACACCTCCCTGACAACGACGCCAAAAAGTGACGAGACCCAGTATTGTGACAAGAATGCTGCAACTCCCAAGGTTACCAACTTAAATTATCAACCTGGGTTTCGTAAAAACTTAATAGGTGTTAGCACTATATGTGCATCATGCAATGTGTCCTTCTTTTGTTGGTTTGATGCAATGAAGTGAATGCCATGAAATCCAAGCCTAAACTAATTGCAGAAATGGAAATGTTACTCTATTTGCAGAAAAGAAACCTAATTACTTTTGCAGAGAGGAAATCCTAGTTACTTTTGCAAAAAGGAAAGGTTATTCTACTTTGCATGAATGTAAATGTTAATCCTATTTGCATAAATGTAAACATTAACCTATTTGCAGAGTGTAAATGGTACATCAAAAGGAAGCCTAGTCTATGCAATAGAAATAACAATGTTGGAAATGGAACCCATAGCTTAAGATGTATGAAACAAAATGAAATCATTCTTCAATCGCTGCATCTAAGATATATTTTTTCAACAAAGTTCATAAGGTGCTCCATAAAATAATCATGAAAATCATCAATATGCTCTTCAAGTCATGAATATGTTCACTAACCATAACTGTAGAGGTGAATGGCAATGAAAAAGAGGCAAGGATTAAGAGGTTTTTAATCTTACTCAAACACAGTTTTGGAGCCTAGGGGTGATTATTCAAGCCCAAGGGACAAAAACCAAGCTTTTGGAGCATATATGGTCAAGTTTACACATGCTAAAGCAGTGCTACAAGACTACTATAGGAGGTGCGACATGAGGTGTTACAGGATGTCAAATGCCCAAGTAAATAAAATGAAAATGAGTTGGGATTTTTTTATTATTAATTAAGATGTCCTAGGATTCCGTTCCAAGGGGAATCTCTCCAAAATGACCCTATTAACATGTGCTAAAAAAATGTAGAAAATTACTACTATAAAAACCATAATTCAAGAACTAGTGAGCTAGTTAGCCTACCAAATGCCTAACCTAATCAATTGAAACTGCTATGGGGTGATTTTTTTTATTAACTTGAATGTTTTTATAACCCAATACAAATGGAATGAACTCAAATGAAGTTCATTAACACGTTCTAAAAAATAACAGAAAATTACTACTATTTTGCTACAAGGGACTTCAATAAATTCTAGATTTGTGAACTAGTAAACCAATCCAAGTATCTCAATGATGAATACGTCTTTTCAAATTTGTTATAAGGATGAATCATGCTTGTGACTCTATAAATAACCTGCAAAAAAACTCACTTCAATCATTTAACCAATATTACCTACAACAACAACAACATGAATAGTAAATGCAGAAACAAGAAATGCAAGTGAAAAAGACATTCAAAGGAAATAAATAAATTATACAAGAGGGTTCTGGAGCTCTCGGGATGGCCAATCCTAAGCAAAATCACAAACCTATGAAGGAAACCAAGCTTTAGAAGCTAAAAATGGCACCAAACTTCATTATTTGAATCAATCCTAGTACAACCATATTAGAAATGAAAGTGGAGTTGTTAAATAACAAGTTTTCTCCACAAGAAGACTAAGAAATACATGCATCTAGAGCAAAATTCGAATTGGTACCTATACAAAGTGATAAGGAAGAATTATCCTCGAAAGGAGGCAACTTTCCCCTCCAAAATCCCTTAAAAAGTGGATCTAGTTCCCAACACTAGGAATTTGCATTAAATGACATGGAACATATTCCTAGGTTTTCTCAATCACTGGAGATCCAGAATTTGTCCAATAATTTCATAATATCCTATTCATTTATCATCCAATCTTGGTCCCCCTGTAGCAAGGAGCAAGTCCCTTATCTCATCCTCCAAATATTCATAATCTGCCCAATATTCTACAAAAAAAATATTAGGCACAAATATGCAATTATCGCTAAACCATCCTAATGAACACATTATAGCTCAAAATATGTCATATAATGCAAAAAGAGAGGTTTAATGTGCTAAAGGATGGTCAGATGGGCCTTACATTATATCTAATTTGAATTCCCATCACTCTGTCTTTAGTCCCACAAACAGTCATCACTCAAAACAAACGGGGAAGAAAAGTTAAAACATAGGTTCTAGGTGCATACAGAATCTCGAGACGAGTAGGAGAAGTGACCTATGAGATATAGCTTCCTGAAGGATGTAAGATTCACATCATTTTTCATGTCTTGTGTCTTGAAAAGGCCCTGGGACAACATGTTGTCACTTCTGCAGAACTTCCAACATTTGACGAGGAAGGAGAGATGATCTGAGTCCCAAAGAAGATCCTAGAAACTAGGGAGAGGAAGCTGCGAAGTAGGATGGTGAAGGAGTACCTTGTAAAATCGAAGGATTTACCTATAGAGGATGCCACTTGGGAAGGTGAGTAGGTGCTCAAACACCCTAAGTTAAAATTTCTTGAGGTCAAGCAATCTTGGGTGGGGAGGACTGTAATGTCCCAGACCACTTAGGAAGAACATGACAAAGTTCGCTAGCCTAAAATGGTTCTCGTAGGCTAAGTCAGAGAAAATTTAATAAGGATACTTAATTTGCCTAGGGAAACATTATAAAAGTCTAAGGGGTGAAAAGGGGCGCACTTCCTAGGAAGGTGAGAATTCACTTTAATTTTTTAAAGTGAAAATATTATAAAGAGACTTTATAAAAGATAAAAAGGTAAAATGGCCACAAGTTTACAAAAGATAGAAGTGAGGAGACTCTCCTCATTCTTTCACTTGCATTTTGAGAAAAGGAGCTCTTGGAGAGCTTTGAAGAAGAAGCTTGGGGTTTGGGAAACCCTAACCACCATTTTTGGTTTCGATGTTGAAACTATACACCCTAACTAGTTCAAGGAGTGGAATCACACATATTTTACCATTGGAATTCAAGGGAGAAGGTTATTTGCAGGAGACATTGAGGTAGAGAAGTGTTATCAATTGATTTCATTATCTTACATGGTATTTTCTATCTCATCCTTTTAGGTTGAAGAGAAAACTATGAAGAGCCAAGTTCCCAAGAATAAATATGGTCAAGTCTAGCTCAGAAAAAAGAGATTTGAACTAATGATTAAGAGGTTGTACATTCTTAGGTTGTTTGAGGTTCGAAGTTCCACCTATAGGAGGACAAGTTTCATTCTACGTAGAGGTCAAGTTAGTGACTCTTTCCCTGGCCGAGTTTAATCTATGAAGGGGTCAAGTTACTTGTTGTAGAAGGGCCACATTTTCTCCCTCACATTGTTGGTTGTACGCAATCCATAGGTGGTCGAGTTGAAGAGTTCATTTATCTAGTTTGGGACGCAATTTTGGAGGGGACAAGAACTAAGTTGATTCACTCTTGTTGCTGGTTGATTTATTCTTTTTGAGGCTGAGTTTATCAGAGACAAGTGATGCGATTATCCCTTGCTGGAGTTGGGATTGAAGCTTTTGATATGTGTCAAGCGTATCACTGTTTTACCTGTGAGTACATGTTGGAGAAAGAGTCAAACATATACATGTAGCTTATTCAAACATTGTATATCCTATGCTGAAATGAACTATGAGTCACAACCATCCTAGAATAATATATATATATATATATATATATATACCAATTTTTCATTGAAATACATGTTCAAAATTTACACAGTGGTACTGTAGATGCTAAAAACATTCTAATGCTATGATAAATAGAGAAATTAGCTACAACAAAACCTTATATATATATATATAGATATTCTAAACATGTATTTCAATGAACAATTGGTGGAGTTTATCACTGTTATTTTAGTTATCAATGTTCTTTATTCTTGTTGGGTCTAATGCCAATACTAATTTAATGTTCTAAAGTGTTTACTCTTGCACGTTATTTGTTTACATAAGCCAAGAGCAAGAAATTTACCTACAACACTTGATCCACAAATCATTTATACAAATGCTACAGTGAACAAACCATTAAAAGACTCAAAACTTTCATGGTTTTTCTTAAGTTATCCAGTTGGGTGTCCTATATTTATAAAATAAAATCTCACAATATCAATAATTAAAAAAAAACTATAATATGAGAAATTATTAGATTAACTTAAAAGGACAAGCTTTGTGTATATGGAACAAACATCGGTATAAAACTTTCTCAACTCCAAAAAAATTAAACACTAAGAGAATGTTACGAATATAAATTATATAAAATTAAATAAATATAAATAAATGTAAATACTAAATAATCAAGTAATGATAATGTTAGCATAATCATTACTTGATTATTTAGTATTTACATTTATTTATATTGATTTAATTTTATATAATTTATATTCGTAACAGATATAAAAAAAGAATTTGAGACGTCAATTCCTAGTGGTTAAGAGATTTAGATCTAAGTAAGTGTGTGTATATATATACCATCAATATTAGGTTGTAAAGTGCATGCACTTGTTCCAATGCAACAAAGGGTCAAATGCCCAATTAACTTGTATTGCGCATTCATTGTTGTTATTGGTTTACACACACGCACACACAGATATATGTGTGTGCAGGTAAACCATTAACAACAATGAATGTGCAATGTGTGTGTGTGTGTGTGTGTGTGTAAACCATTAACAACAATAAATGTGCAATACAAGTTAATGGGTCATTTGACCCTTTGTTGCATTGGAACAAGTGCATGCAATTTACAACCTAATATTGATGAGATGTGTAGTGTAGCACATATAACTCAAAATAAAGAAAAATCAAAATCCATAATGTTTATGTGTGCATACATTATGAATTTTGTTTTTTCTCTATTTTGAGATATATGTGCTACACTACACATTTCATCAATATTAAGTTGTAAGGTGCACGTACTTGTTTCAATGCAACAGAGGGTCAAATGCCCAAGTCACTTATATTGCATATTCATCGCTCTTAATGGTTCTAAAGTTCAACTAAGGCCACCTTACAAGCTACACCACACCATATTGATTCCATAGCAAGGGTAGGCAGCACTTTTAAGTTTGGAGATTGCCATGTGTTGTGATGCAGAAAGGAACGCATTGCATTTTGTGGAATAGAGTGCCATGACAGTGCATCATTTGGAGTGTTAGACAATTTCTATTGATTTGTTTCACCTTTCATTCATGTGAAGATAACTTTCAAGGTAAGGCATTGTAGTCCATCTTCCTATGATTGTAGTCTACTCATGGTGATTTCGATCATAGTAGCGTGCAAGTAGAGGATGAAGGCACATAGAATCTAATGATAGTTGTGGCCATTCTACAATATTATTCATAAACCATTCATAATGTTTTTTTAACATGTAAGATATTGCAATTAGAGAATTAAGGCTGATAAATTATAATGATAACCGTTGAAGGAATGGATTGCTAAAGATCAAGAAAGCTAAGAAGGTTCTAGCAATAAAATGAAATTAGTGCCATTGAAGCACAACATAATGCAACTTGAATTTGTATCATATATTATATTTTGATCTAAGCTACAATCAACATAAAGTTAAAGCTTTAAGTTTACATTAAACAAAGCTTTAACTGTTTGAGTTCTTACACACTCTATTTGAAACACGAATAATTTGTAGTTTTTTAGGACTAATATATCGGAAATTCAACATTGACATGGCTCTGAATGATGAAACATTTGAGTTTGAAATAAATTTTAAAATCAACTAAAGATTATTGTAACATGGAGGAAGGAAAGGTGGAGCAGTTGTTACACAATGAAAATCTAAGAATGTAAACTTGTTATCCTTAATTAAAAAACATGTTTTCAATTCAAAGATACACATTGACATCAATGCTCTCACCCTCCTTTTATGTAACATAATGCTTAAGCATCAACTCTATAAAGGAAAATGGGTCACTGCAAAATGCTATCTTAGTGCCCTCGCTATCCACATTAACATAGAGAATGTATGTTTTCCACAATTCTTCTAATTTTCTACTAATAATGATGCATTTATATGTGTATGAAATTTAACATCGGTTAATTGCACTTGGAATTTCATGAGATTCCTTGATGATTTTTATTTATTTATTTAATTTTAACATAAATGAGTAGGTTTTGTATTGAAATTTGTGCCCACACATGGAAGTTACTTAGGAAGAGAATTACAATATATTCTTCTTCGACTAATGACCCTTTCAAAAAAAGTATGAGACCAACCTCTTCCTGATAAAAGTAGAGAGGGAAAAGTTCTACTACTAGGTCTTCTGGTTCTTATTTCTAATGTTACAAGAAAGCAAGAATAGATTCTAACAATTTGCTTTCACAGAAAAATGTAGAAACAATACATTTCTATAAATTGCTAGAGGATGGCCCACTATTTGGCCCACATAAGTCAAGACTAGAGTTCTTTCTACTATGAACTTTCTTGATTCTTGTTACCGGTGGGGAGGAACACTGCTTTTTAAGCACATAGGAATAGGAGGGTGAAGAAGAGGAGAAGTTCTTCTCGGCTACCTTAATAACTTCTAGATATTTTAAAGCAAAGACCTCTGTGGAAAGCAATGCCACCATTGTTCGAGGGGCATGATCTATATCTTATATGTTGTTTGAATCAGGAGGGACCTTTAGAACAAGGGATTTTTGTTGATCTGCTTAGGCCTCAAGATTCTCAATTTCTTCTTTAGAAGCATTAAGGACTTCAAAGTTATTTTTGGACAAGGGTCAATGATTAGATTCAACCATACAATTATATTGTTTTTTGCTTCCATGCTTTTTATGTTTCCTTTTAAAGGGAGTGAATCCTCACATGTTTTTCCTTTCTCTCGATCTCGATGAGACAATGGAGTTGGGGATCTTTGAGAAGTTTAATCTTTTGGACAAATTTACACAAAATTTCCATACTCGCTGCACAAATTACATTTGAAAGGAGTTTGTTCATAGTCTAAATTTTTGAGATGATACCATGCATCAAGATTGAGCTGAATCGCCATAGGGAGGCCATTGGAGAAATCCATTTCAAAAAATTTTTAGGGGCATGAATAATTATTACCATGTTCTGTATCAAAGGTAATATATTTACCCAAATTTTCTCGTATGGTGTTGAAGAGGGGAAAAAGGAAATTTAGTCCACATAGGTGTAGATGACATTTCCATCAATGGATTAAATTCAAAAGACCTGTTACAATCCATTTTGTCGCATCTGGTCAATAGGCCTGCAAACCAGATCAATCAACATCCATGAACACCTTGTCATCATCCCTACACAAATCCATAAGCATGTCTCTCTCAAATCCCTTAGTTTCTGGGTCTGAATAATTCAAACAATGCTTTTAAGGCCCAACTGTTACACAAAATATTGTCACCATGACCATTTGCAGTCAGTATGGGTCTATCATCTTTCATACTGTCCTCCTTAGCAAGTCTCAAACCTCAACTCTTCATGTCAAGCTTTGAAAATGAGAGAAAGATCTTAAAAATCAATAAAGCTCTAGTTCCGCACTTTCTCTTACTGTTACCTGCGGTCCCGCACCCTTTGTTCATGTTACCTGCGGACCTGCCCACTCTGTCTCTAAAGGAGTGGGTGCGGACCCCTGTGAAAGTCAAAAAGGTGCAAGTTTTTTCTTAAAAACTCACTTGTGGTTAATTCTGGATGATTCTAGAAGGAATCTTGATGTGGATGGTTCGCTCCTAGGTGGTTCATGCATCCCAAAACTGAAGGAGCTAATCCCTTGATGAGAGGAGCTTATCCCTTTGAAGGAGGGCTTTATCCCTTTGAAGGTGGACCTAGTAACTTCCCTCCATTGCACTATAAATTAAGGCATTGGGCTAGTTGCTAGGGAGGTTAGAAGTTGAACATTTTTGAGGGTAAATGCTGTTGGAATTGAGACTTCCTAGTTAAGCTTGAGTGGAGAGATTACATACCTTTTGGCTTCATTGGGAAGAGAGTGAAACTTGTCAAAGTAGAGGAGATTCTTGCTGGACCCTGGGAGGAGCTTGTACAACATCAAGGCACCAAGGTTGTAAAGTTCTTCTTTGATTAAAGTTAATACAATCAGATTCAATTTTCTCAACAAATTGTCTTATGTGATTTGTTTCATGAATTCCTTGATCATCATGATAAATATGCTTTATTATATTGGCTTTTCAGGTGATATTTAATGTGTGTGCTTGTTTGTGTTTGCAGATTCTTTACAAGGGAGCTCATTTGGATCAACGGAGCGTGGCTTCCACAAACTTGCATTGGACCCAAGGTAGGCCTAAAACACTTGTTTGCCTTTGTCTATAAATTGCATATTTAGAGAAAGATAGAATTTGTTTGGTTTGCTTGTCGCTAGATATCATTAGATACTAGAGAGGTCAGTCTTGTCCGCAAGAACGACTTATCCGGCCGACAAAATGGCGACTCCACTGGGGACTTGAATTTTTGATTTTTCCTTTGCTTTTACTTTGACTTGAGAAACTGTGTTTTTGTTTCTGTTTTTGGCTTGATGTATGTGGGATTGGGTAGGTTTAGTAGATCTTGAATTATTTTTTTGTTTTTCATACTTTTGGGAGAGGACCGCACCCTCTGCTTGTAACACAGTGCAAACCTATCTGCACTTTTGCTTTACACACAGAGCGGTACCACACCTGGGTGAACTGTGGGCCTGCGGACCCTGTCAAAATTTTGAAAAACTTAAGATTTTCTTTTTCAGTCAGCTTAGGATTTGTTAATGTGTTTTTAGCCTCTGCCCAGATCTACACGTGACTTGTTAGGAACTTTTCTTAGGTTAATTCCATTGGCATTAGGGTTTTAGGTGAAATTCCTAGAAGTTTTGGTTGCCGGACTTGATTTTAATTTTGGTCTTGTAGTAACTCAGAGCTTAGAAGCCTTAGAAGCCTCAGATCACCTTGGTTTTTACTGGCCTTCTTATGAGTCTGATCGTTTGCAAAATCTGCCTTTTTTGAGGAATCCATCTTGTTTTTCTCTTTGCAAAACTTCGAAAGGACTTGTGTTAAAAGTTTTGGATTTAATTTTTAGAAAAGAAAACAAAAATTGGTTGTTTTTTGACTGATTTGTGATTCAAGACAAATTGGTCCTTAGTTTGCTTATATCTAAGTAAAACATCCTTGAAAAGAAATCTTGTAAGATTTTACTTCAAATAGTTTTTAGAATTTATAGATCTCAAGATTAGATTTTTCCATCCTTTTGAGTGTTTTATAAAAATAAAAAAAAAAATATCTTTTGAAAAACTTTGTTTTTGTAGTATTTGAGTGTTTGAAAGAAAAGAGAAATTTTCGTGAGCATAACTAGTTGTCTCGTTTTTGAGTGTATTGGAAAAGACAAAAAGTTCTTCTTTTGATTTGATTGTTAAGAAAAGATTTGTTTTTACAAGTATTTGCATTCTCAACTCTTTCTTAGCTAGAAATTCATTGAAGGGAAAAGATTTCTTATCATCTTAAGTGCATTTTTTAGTGATTTGGAGTCGAGTCTTCACACCATAAGTTTCATCTTCACACCTTTTGACTTAAGAAAAAACCAATAAAAATAACGCTTAAAGTAAAATCTATCTAGTAATCTTTTATTTTCTAGGGCTGTTTATCACCAACATAGCTTAGGCTAGTATCTTGGAGTAGGGAGTAATTAACTCTCCAAGATAGTAAAACAAACAAGTAGCTGTATCTTGCGGTAGGAGATAAATTCCAATTGGTACATCTATGCTCTGGGAAAGCTCCTCTTAAAGGAGAAGCATGAGATCATATTTGAACCAGTGTGGGAATCAATGCTTCCTCATTGGGAACGATAGAAGATATTTACGTATTAAAAACGGTAAAACTCGGATTGACCATTGTCGAGGAGCCTGGGGTCACTTGTTGGTAAACCTTGGATTATGTCAAGGAGCCTTCAAGGGGATTGAGCTTGTTACTCTGCCCTTGCGTGCGTATCAGATTGTAGACTGTTCCCCCAGGTATATTTGTTTCCGTTGGTAACCATAGTGACCATATTCTATAGGATTCTTTCCTAAGGTGACGGTGGAGCGAAGATCCCATTGTACCTGGAGCAGACGTCGGCTAGACTCACTTGGATTTTCTAGGGGGTTCTCTTCACTCGATACGGTTTAGTGGAGAAACTTGTGCCAGTCTATTCATTAAGCAGGTTGCTGGGGTAACTGTTCCAACCACCATTTCTGTATTGAATTCTGCAACGTTGGATTTCATCACCAACTAGTGTTTTCGGTACGGAAAGTTACTGTTTGTGTGTGGTTTGGCCTCCTAGATTCTTTAGGCGTGTGTTTCAAAATTGTTTGGTTCTTTAGAGGCTTTAGGTGGTTTTCATTGAGATTTTTCTTTGTTTGCGTGTGAAGTAGTTAAAATATTTAATCGTGGCTGAATTACCGAGGAAGTCCCGTAGACTTCGGGGCCAACCTCTTGAGTTTTCACCGAGCCAGCTTGAAGGGCTACGAGCCCTTGTAACTCCTAGTGACAGTAGAGTTGGGTCACCTGAAGAAGGAGAGTCTTCATTGGTTGTACATCCTGATTATCAAGCTCTAGTAATAGATTATAATCCACAATCTATTTCATTTTCCGAAGTTACTGGTAGTTTTTCATCTACTAGTGATTTACCTAAGGAACCTGAAATATCTGAACCTGAAACTAAATTTGCTACTATTCCAACATTAGGATTTGCCTCTCCAACTTCCAGTGGTCCTGGTTCACCCAGGGTAGAAAGAGTAATTACCCAAAATCTTCTTTCTGGACTTATTGCTATTGAAGAACTTGTTACTCCAGAAGAAAGTATCCCTATCCCTGAAAATCAACCAGCTATAGAACTTAGGGAGCGTGAATCGATCTTTTACAGTCCACCTAGGAGCGACGCTTGGTATCTTTCATTGACCAATTTTTTGGAAAACCCGGGACTAAGTTTTTCACCACCTCGCATTCCTTTTCACCCAACACCTAGGGGTTATTATCCTCCGTTAAATATGTCAAGACAGTCGTCCATGTTTTCTCAATCTCCAGAAACCTTTTTATACGGCGGTCCTTCTGTTCCCTCTGGGTATCAGTCACTTACTAGTACTTTTTCAGGAGCATCTCCTCAACCTATTGAACAAGGGTTATTAACTGGTAATAACGGAACTAAGCCGTTGAGTGTAGAAGATATTATTATGATGTCAGGTACTATTCCTAATCCGCAACCTCAAGGTGGCCAGTTACCGCCTGGGGGTCAGCCTCAAAGTCCTCAATTATCACCTGGGGGGCAACCTCAAGGTACCCAATTTCTGCCTGGGGGGCAACCTCAAGGACAGTACATACCTACGGGACAATACATTCCTCAAGGTCAACCCCAAACTCAATATGTACCTCAAGGTCAACCCCAGTATCAATATGTAACTCAAGGTCAACCCCAGTATCAGTACGTGCCTCAAGGTTATCAACCTCAAGGTCAGTACCCAATCCAAGGTTTCCAACCACCTTCCGATCAATCGTTTGTCCAAGGAGTTGGAAATGTACCTTTGAATTATCCACCCTACCCTCAACCCGATTATGGTCCTCAGTATTCTCAACCTGCTATGGGTCTGTACCTCGGAATGAACTTAGTGTGGGATCCATCTCAATCTCAACAGTTCTTGCAACCGAATGTGCAGTTGTCATCTCAAACTGGACAACCTTTGGTTTCTGGTTCACCCCAGCAACCTGTCCAGTCTACTATCCAAACTTTTGCACCTTCTGTAAATTCTCAGCCTGGGCCTAGTACGCCTCGTACTCCACCACAAACGATTGCTGCAACTGCTGCAACATCTGTTCAATCTAACCCACCTACTTCTGGAGTATCGACAGCTCCAGTTTTTACTGTCCCTGTTTCAACTCCTCAAGCATCTTTACCTTAGTCTGGATCCACAATTCAGACTTCGGTTCAAATTCTTGTAGGACAACCTGGTCCAAGTACGGTTGTCACAAGTCAACCTCAATTTAGTTATCAACCGTTCCAGGGACAGTACCAATTCGGTCCTGCTGTGCAACAGCCAGTCTATCAGTATCAATCGTACCTTTGATATACATATCAGCAACCTCAACAACCCCAGTACGGTCCGGTTAATCCTGGTTTTCCGGGAGGATATAATATCCCAAATGCAATTCCAATTCCTAGTTATCCTGGATATCCTCCTCCTGGGGCTGGTCTCATGACTCAGGGTTTTAGGGACCCTAATCGTCAGTTACCATTCATTGCAACTTTGGACTTGCCTAACTTGTTGCGCCTTACGAACGATCCAATTAACTATCTTCTGTTTTGGTCGCCAATGCCGAATAAGTTGCCTAGTGATATTCCTAAGTTTGAAGGCAAATAAGGAGAGGACCCATCGAACCATGTGATGACTTATCACCTCTGGTGTGCGTCTAATTCCATTTCATATGATTCAATCTGTTTAAGGCTTTTCCAACGCATTCTAATTGGTCTTGCGGCCAAGTGGTACATTGAGTTACCATGAGCCACTTTTTATAACTTTAGTCAGTTAGCTACTTCGTTTTTAACTCATTTTTAGTTGCCAGTCAGATATGACAATGGCACAGAATTATTAAATTCATTAAAGCAGTCCACGTCCACTTACATTTCAGATCACATTCATGAATGGAGACATCGACGACGTTTAGTGAAAGTTTTTATCCCGGGTCAAATCTTAGCAGAATGGTTTGTTAAATCTTTATTACCCGAAGATCACTGAGGATGTAGCTAAGGCAGGAGTTGTTACTGAAGAGCAAGTAATTGCTCAAGCTCAATACCTTGACTTAGTTTATACGCAGTCAGGTACGTTACATGAGAAAATCCCCGACCTTCCTAAACAAAATCAAATAATTGCAGCTCCTTCAGGGTCTCATTCCGCTGATGGTATGATTGGTACGGTTAATACCAAAAGTAAGAAGAAGTCTTCCAAGAATTCTTCTCCTATCATAACTTTACCAGATTCCCCGACAAGAGATTCATCCGCGGAAATTTCTGCCGATATTCATGTTGTAGAGTCATCTACGGCGAAATCAAAATCCAGCGGTAAAAAGAAAGGGAAGAAGAAAAATAAAACAGATAAAAATTCGAAAGAGAAACCAGAAAAAACGAAATCTACTGATGAGAAACGCAAACCTCGTTATCCTTGTCTCATTTTTGACGAAGAGCATTTTACAAGAGACTGCCCTCATCATGGAGAGGTTGTGAAAATCGTCAAAGGTTCCCAAACGCCTGCGGTTTTGAAGGATCCTTTTCCTAGTCAAGACAATAAGATGATAGGTTCTTCCTCAAATGTCTCAGAAGAACCCATAATGATGATGTCCCATGTTAGGATTGCGACTCGATTGTAAGATTATGGAAGTAAAAGTCTTGTTGATGGTAAGGAAGCAGAATCTTCTCATTCGAACCCATCAACTTCAACTCCCGGTTCCGATCCACTACAGATCGAGAAACCTAACCCAGACTTAGTAATCAAACCGCACACCAAGGGTATACTTCGAAAGTCAGCTTTCAATCCACATGCAAGAGCGGCTCATAACTATAACATTGTTGAAGATTTGGCTATTTCACCTTCGACAATGTCGGCTTTGGAAGTGCTGCAATCATGTCCAGCATAGTGTAAATTGCTATTGTCGGCTATAGGAGCTGTTGACGTTCAGGACTCGAACCTTATAATTTTTGATCTAGAAAATAGTACACCTCGCTTACCTCATCAAATGGCTTTCCAGATTCCAGTGTTAGTAAAAAACAGATCTTGTTATAGGACTGTGATTGATGAGGGAGCCTCAACGTGTATTATGTTGATCCAGTGTTGGAGATCCCTTGGTTCTCCTACACTTAATCAATCCCCAACGATTCTAAAGGCCTTTGATGGCCATGGGTTCCATCCTTTTGGCATTCTATAGGATTTACCTATAGGGGTAGAAGGCAAAACTGTTAATCTAGATGTGGAGGTGGTTGATGCCCCTCTAGATTACAACCTTCTCTTGGGTCGTAGTTGGTCCTACGCTATGACAGCTGTTGTCTCATCAGTCTCTCGGCTTATAAAGTTCCCTCATAATGAAAATATCGTAACTATAGACCAGCTAACTTACTTTTCATCCGACCGAGCCTCTTCTGAAAGTATTCAGCATGTCGGCAAAACAACTATCCCATATAAGGATGTTGGAGTAGGACTAGTTAAAGATTCTGGTTTACTAGGAACTTTTCCTTTTCCTCCTATCAACGCATTGTCTTCTACTACAACCATTCATATGATTTCATCAGACACTATTGTTTATGATGATCCTTGGATCATACCTTCCGAATCTGAGATAGATTCATTTGGTAATGTTATGCCTTCGAGTCCATATGAAATTGCGTATTAGGCCGTGCAGTCATTTTCCGACCCTTCTTCAACCGAAATTGACTTAATGAATGTGGTCCATGAAGAATAATTTTCAACATCAAACTCAGATTCAACAACGTTTTCCGAACTTGTTCACACTGATGAGAAAATTCGTGAAATCCTGTCTGTTGATGATTTACCATGGGAAGATCTTCATCATAGATCTTCGTTTTTACCTGAGATTGATCGCTTTGAAAATGATTTTTCATCTATTTTTACGACTGATTATGTCAAGGAACCTCAAAATCCAATGAAAAATCCTGATTCTGAGTTAAATTTGGGAAATATTTCTCGAACTATTCCTATTGACATTTCGGTTAAGCCTGGAATTGTTGAAAACATTCATATAGGTGCCTCTTGTACGGAAGATGAAATTCAAACATATAAGGCCCTATTTCAAGAATTCTGCGACATGCTTGCCTGGTCATATGAGGAAATGCTAGGAATTGACCCAGCAATTGTTATTCATGAAATCAAAACTTAACCAGATGCTAAACCCGTCTGGCAATGTTTGCATCAGATCCACCCGCGAAAAGCTGCTGCTATTAAAGCAGAAGTTGAAAAATTACTCAAAGCATGTTTCATTTATCCGATTTCGTTAACGGATTGGGTATCGAATATTGTTCTTGTTAACAAAAAGCAAGGAACAATAAGAATATGTATCGATTATAGGGATATTAATCAAGCCTGTCCAAAAGACAATTACCCACCTCCATATATCGATCAAATCATTGATGATTGTGCCGGCTGTGAAATATTTTCCTTCATGGATGGTTTTTCCGGATACAATCAAATAAATATTCCACCTGCTGATCAACCAAAAACGGCTTTCATTTGTCCATGGGGGACATTTGCTTATTGCAAATTACCTTTTGGGCTCAAGAACGCCGGGGCAACTTTTCAAAGAGCCATGTCTTACGCGTTTCATGACATCAAGCACATTGTGCAACCCTATCTCGATGATTTACCTGCTCATTCATTACATCGAGCTGATCATCTCATCCATTTATGAGCAATCTTTATGAGGTGTAGGCATTATCGAATTAGGTTGAATCCACACAAGTGTGTTTTCTGTATAGAAACGGGTTGGTTACTGGGGTTTGTTGTTTCGAAAGCCGGCATTCGCGTCGATCCCTCGAAGGTTGAAGCTATTGTCAAATTGCCTCCTCCTTCGAGTCTTCTCCAGCTCCAAAGTTTGCAAGGGAAAGCAAACTTTTTACGTCGATTCATTCCTAACTACGTCGAGATCACAAAGAGTTTCACTCGGTTGTTGAAATAGAACACTCCATTATTTTTGGATGAGATAGTTGAAAAATCTTTTGATGCACTAAAACACGCGTTTACCCATGCACCGTTATTGCATCCTCCCAACTACAACCAAGACTACTTCTTATATCTCGCTGCCTCGCATTCCACCATTGGAATGGTGTTAGTTCAGGAAGATGAATTCGGTAGTGAACATGTGATATATTACCTTAGTCTAACTTTAAATCCAACAGTGCTAAGATATTCACATGTGGAGAAATTGGCATTGGAAGCTGTTCAAGCTATCCAACGTTTTCGTCATTACATTTTACTACGCAAAACTACAGTAATTTCCGATTGCAACCCTATGATATATATTTTGACCAAACAATTGCTAGGGGGAAAGTACTCCAAATGGATTGTGATCCTGCAGGAGTTTGACTTAGAATTTGAAAAGTCTAAGTCAAAGAAATCTTTAGTTTTTGTGGAGTTAATGTGTGACTTCCCGCGTGCTGACACGGAAACTGTGGCGGAAGAGCCCATTGCAGACGAATCCTTGTTTCTAATCAACACTTTAGATCCATGGTATGGGGATATCATCGTTTATCTCCAGACCCAATCCTTTCGGCTAGAAATTTCAAGATCAGAACGTCGGAAAATACGATTCGAGTCCCAACAATTCAAAATTATTGGAGATACACTTTATCGTCGTGGGGCAGACTCTGTTTTCCGATGTTGTTTAACTCATGAGGAAGCTAAAAGGGTTCTAAATGACTGTCACTCTGGAGCATGTGGCGGTCATATGTCTGGGTTTGCCACAGCCCAAAAGATATTGCGCGCTGGCTATTTCTGGCCGTCTTTGTTTAAAGATTGTATTAACGCGGTCCGAAAATGCCACAAGTGCCAAATTTTTGATCGAAAGATGCGCGCTCCACCTGCTCCTCTCCACCCTATAATTGCCGTTGGTCCTTTTCCAAAATGGGGTATCGATTTTATTACATGTAACCCTCACTCGGCTGGGGGGCATGCGTATATCATCCTTGTGGTAGATTATTTTACCAAGTGGGCCGAGGCGATGCCTACATTTAGACGGAAAAACTGCTGCGATTTTCGTGTTCAATCATATAATTGCTAGGTTTGGTGTTCTACAAGCGATTATCACTGATCATGGGCATCATTTTTGAAACATTATGATGACTGAACTTACAGACCAACTTGGCCTGCATCACGATAGTTCAACTCCATATTATCCACAGGCTAATGGTCTAGTTGAAGCCATCAACAAAGTTCTAGTCATCATGATACGACAAATCATTGGGATTCATAGGTCGAATTGGCATAACATGCTATTTTCAGCACTTTGGGCGTATCGAACCTCAGTAAAAAAGTCAACCGGTTTCACTCCTTTCCAACTAGTTTATGGTCTGGAAGCTGTGTTACCCATTGAATGTGAAATCCCGTCATTGAAAATGGCCATCGAATTACTTCCAGCCACTTCCGAAGAGGAAAAACGTTTGTTATACTTGGCTCAACTAGATGAGAATCGACGTGATGCTGCATTAGCAATCGAAACTCATGCCAAACGTATTAAATCTTAGTATGATCGAAATGTTACCCCTCGTAATTTTTCGGAAGGTGACCTAGTCTTATTGTATGATCAAGCAAATGATAAATTAGGCGCTGGAAAATTCGTACCCATGTGGCATGGTCCTTATGTTGTTAAGTGAAAATTGGCAAAAGGGGCCTATGAGTTGGTAGACTTTGACGGGTCTCTTTAGGTAAACCCAGAAATGGTCTTTACCTGAAGAGGTATTATGCTTAAATCTGGGTGTGGAGATTTTTAGTTAGGTTAGTTTTCTTTCTAGCTAGTGTGTTTTAGATTAAAAAGTGTGCTTAGCTTAGAGAGTGTTTTTTGTCATTATTCCTGCTTATCTTGATTTTACTCTTGATATTGCAGATGTCGACGCCTCTCCAAACATAAATTGGTTTTGCTGATGGTGCTTGTCGTAATACACGGAACATTTCTTCCGCAGCTTGGGTTATCTATTCACCCTCTGACGAGTTGGTATTTATGCATGGGGTAAGCCTCGGTCAAACAACGAACAACATTGCAGAGTATAGTGCAGTGATTGAGTTATTATCTTAATCCATCTCATTTGGGATTCGAAGTTTGATAGTGAGGTTAGATTCTGAACTCGTTGTATTACAACTTAATAGAGTATATGCCATTAGAAATCCAGTGTTATTGAGATTATTTTTGAGAGTTCGTCTCTTGGAACGTGAATTTGACTATATTGAATATCAACATATTCCAAGATATTTAAATACATTAGCAGATGCAATTGCTTCTCGAATGTTAAGTAGACATTTGCAATAATCATACAAGTAAATTTAAAAACATTCCATAACATGTTTTACAAGATAAGCCGATAATAGTGATATAGTATAGCATAGAAGTGTGTCAAATATACATTGTCTTCGACCATAGGTTGAAAAACACCTTGTGATCGACAAAAATGATAGTACAAAAAGAAAAAAATGTCAAATGTGTCTACAACAGGCGATCATCCTATCACTGGTGATGATCACGATAAGAAACCACTATACGGGCCACCCTACAAAGGAACCTCCTAAAAGGTCCTGGGACCCCAATCACATAGCGCTGTAGCCTAAGAGGAATGTCATCTATGCTGGTCTCCGAAATGTCTGCTGTCAAACGCTCTAGATGACTCTCCTGTTTGGCCAAGGTCTCTGTAGATTCGTCCTATGGGGCTGGTGCTGCTGTAGCTGGTTGTTTCCTCTCATAGGGCTGGAGAGTGGCTGGTCGCCGTGGACCTACATCTGCATTTGAAACTTTTACTATCAATTTTGCGACGAAATAAAAACAATTTTTTTTTTTTTAATTAGAAAATGTTGAAAATGATTTTACCTGAGTCAT
The DNA here is from genome assembly GCA_031772625.1 of Pinus tabuliformis. Lineage (NCBI taxonomy): Eukaryota > Viridiplantae > Streptophyta > Pinopsida > Pinales > Pinaceae > Pinus > Pinus tabuliformis. The sequence goes on from CM062813.1 coordinate 53,042,127, forward strand.
CCCATTGCTCTCCTGGTGGAAGAGCCATGTCTAGGTCACCACGATAATCTACCTCAGCATAAGGAAAGTCCTGAATAGCAAATACTTGGTTCTCCAACCAATGAAAATACTCAGGAGTGAATTGAACGACTTCTGTTCCCTCCTCAGGATGACGATCCATAACTGCAACCCAACGCATCAGTTTGGGCTCTCGGGGAAGTCTAGCTCCAACGGTAAGATACTGTGGGACCAACATTGGGACCCTCTCCAGACCAAAGCTCATAACTAAAGCACCATATCCAAAGGTCTTCATTTGTCCGTTCTTTGCTCTAGTCAGTTGGCCTTTTATATTAGCCAACTCATCATTGCACCAGTTGAAGATGGTGCCTCGAAAGCAGTCTACTGCCATCCGCATTTGGGATCCAGTGGCTATATGCAGTGCTGCGCTTCCGCAGAGCCTGGTAACAGTAAGCGCAATCACTTTTAGTTCAGGAAGGGATATGGTTTTGATATCTATCCCTTTGTCTCTAGTTTGGTCGTTGCAGAACTCTAGCCGGAGGCTATCGATAGACTGTTCACCTGGCCTAGTCCTGAATAGAGTCAAATGTTCACCTCTCTTAGGCAAACCAGTCAAAAAGTAAATGTCTTCCGGCTCCATTTCGAGTTGGTGGCTACCAATGAAGAAACACTGGTCCTGTATGGTCCACCTGTCTACCAGCCACTGCAAAAAGTCCACCTGGGCCCTCATGCCTGGTATGGCCCAAAATTTGTATAAACAGCATGCCTTCAATGCATCAATCGAAGGCTGATGATTAATCGTGGTGAGATCTACATCCTCGTGCTCCCGTTCCCACCAATCAAGCATGATGTATACCCTACATTCAATAAAAAGGCGGATTAGAATATATAAAATCAAAATTTTTGGGTGGAATTTGAAAAATTTAGGTTTAAAAACCTTTGCTGCGGGGATCGCACCCTCTCTGTTAGAGACAGTGCGTGGGTCCGCAATTTTCCTTCATGGCAGGTGCGGACCCCTGACTTTTTTTCCTTTTACGAAAAAGTCAGGGTCTGCAGGTTTCCTGTGCTATGCTTGCGGACCTCCGCGCGCAGGTTTTAACCTAAAAAATTTCCTAAAAAAGAAAATAAAGCCCTAAAAACAATTTTCAAATGGATCAAATGAAAGAGTAAGATGATGTGGATTACCTGGAGGAGACGGCGTTCCATTCCAACGAACAGATTTTCCGCAATCTTCACGGGAAGTTTCTAACCAAAAGCTCTCTTTTCTCACTCTGAAGTCAAACGGTAAAAATGAATTTACAAAAGCCCTTTTTATAAGCTTTTTTGAATAAATGAGTTTTTAATTTGTTTATTTTTCATTTTAAAGAGGTAACTTTTGAAGCATTTTTATCTATTTTAAACAGGTATGAGTAATGCTTGAGTTTTGTGCAAGATAACAAATTTTTTAGGCAAAATTGGTCATTTTCGACAAAAAACATTAGAGTCACCTTTAAGCTCTTTTCTGACTCCTAAAACATGAAAAGATTGCCAAGTTTTTCTTTTTAAGCTTGTTAAAACGGAACTAAAAATACGGTCCACTTACAACCCTTTTCTGACCATAAAAACATGAAAATATTGCCGGATTTTTGTCGTTTCAAATTCGATATTGGTTATAAAACGACGTGTTATTGATCGCTTTTTTACTTTTTCAGATCAGAGGCACTAATTATGAAAAGTACTCCTTGTTCGTAATGATCAAGCGGTTCTCTCAAGTATTATTTTATACTTTTTCGGGCTTGGGAGACACAAATTTACGAAAAAGGACAACCATGGAGTCTTCTTAAGTTTTTTCAGACTCTCTAAAATTGAAAAACACCGAGTTTCTCCTATACTGGACTCGTTAAAATTTAATAGTAAAGGACCTGTTCAATTACAAACAGGAACGGACCACTCCTTCTTAGGGTTCGAATTTAAACTAAGTTGGACTCATCTGAAGGATGAGCTTATAATCAAGCAAATGTTATCCTCCTCAAGCTTGTCAAAAATAAAGAGGTACTTTCCAGAAATGGTGGGGGAAAGAGAGAAAAATGAGCCTGTTTGTCATACTCTGGAAGCACTCTTGAACACGACACTTTTATTCACCTGGGTTGGGAAATACTTTGCCTAACAATTGATCAAACCATATTGAAAGTCTTCAGCCAGTTTCTGGGTATTAACTTTGGGTCAATTTTCCCCAAACCATTTGCTGTGTCATTATGTGTTCAAGAGGTCAGTGCAAATAAACCATTCATCTGCAAAATATCTGTCATCCATCTTGACCATCCCTGAGTCAGTCCTTGCAACTAAATTTATTCAAACTTGATCTATGATTTCGTGTTGTGGGCTTCTCTACGACGGATTGCTTTCTATCGACTTCAGCTCATTATCTAGAAAGATGATCTAGAAATCGTCAGTACCTTGGGATCTGCATGCCTCAATGGCCGGTTTCTCACCTTCGACGATAGGTTGCATCATTGACCTTCGATCAAAGGATTCCGTGACATGTTCGACATGAACACATCTATTCACATCTCATGGATTGTACTGAGTACTTTGAGAACCATTGACATTACTAGTGGTTTCTCTCACACTTGTTAACAATTTACATCATTGACTGGTAATCAAGTGGTTTCTACCATGTTCGACTTCGACACATTCATTCACGTGGTTAGAATCGTACTATTTCGGGAAGTAGAAATCAAGACCCTGGATCTAGTTTCCACCATCCAGGCTGCGAGGAATTTTGTATTCATTATACAGTGGACTATTCATAAACAGATGGCTGCGTCCATATTGTGTCTACATGTGTCTATAATTGTGATGTATTCCAAGATCATTCCTATATTAGAGCAATAGTTAGTTTTCTAGTCAGTTTTGATCTAAGTATGGGAATTCCTACCTCAGAGATGATATGATCTCATATATATATTTTGCATTGAATGTTTTTACAGGTTCCAACCGGGCTCTCCACAAGATGATCCTTGAAATGATAAAGTACTTCACTCTTATTAGATGATAAATGAAATCCTCATCTACTACAAAATTCACACTTTAGGGGGCAATCTGTTACACAAAATATTGTCACCATGACTATTTGCAGTTAGTATGGGTCTATCATCATTCATATTGTCCTCCTTAGCAAGTCTCAAACCTCAGCTCTTCATGTCAAGCTTTGAAAATGAGAGAAAGACCTTAAAAATCAATAAAGCTCTGGTTCCGCACTTTCTCTTACTATTACCTGCGGTCCCACACCCTTTGTTCATGTTACCTACAGACCTGCCCGCTCTGTCTCTAAAGGAGTAGGTGCGGACCCCTGTGAAAGTAAAAAAGGCGCAAGTTTATTCTTAAAAACTCACTTGTGGTTAATTCTGGATGATTCTAGAAGGAATCTTGACGTGGATGGTTCGCTCCTAAGTTGTTCATGCATCCAAAAAATGAAGGAGCTAATCCCTTGATGAGAGGAGCTTATCCCTTTGAAGGAGGGCTTTATCCCTTTGAAGGTGGACCTAGTAACTTCCCTCCATTGCACTATAAATTAAGGCATTGGGCTAGTTTCTAGGGAGGTTAGAAGTTGAAAATTTTTGAGGGTAAATGCTGTTGGAATTGAGACTTCCTAGTTAAGCTTGAGAGGAGAGATTACATACCTTTTGGCTTCATTGGGAAGAGAGTGAAACTTGTCAAAGTAGAGGAGATTCTTGTTGGACCCTGGGAGGAGCCTGTACAACATCAAGGCACCAAGGTTGTAAAGTTCTTCTTTGATTAAAGTTAATACAATCAGATTCATTTTTCTCAACAAATTGTCTTATGTGATTTGTTTCATGAATTCCTTGATCATCATGATAAGTATGCTTTATTATATTGATTTTTCAGGTGCTATTTAATGTGTGTGCTTTTTTGTGTTTGCAGATTCTTTACAAGGGAACTCATTTGGATCAACGGAGCGTGGCTTCCAAAAACTTGCATTGGACCCAAGGTAGGCCTAAAACACTTGTTTGCCTTTGTCTATAAATTGCATATTTAGAGAAAGATAGAATTTGTTTGGTTTGATTGTCGCTAGATATCATTAGATATAAGGGAGGTCGGTCTTGTCCGAAAGAACGACTTATCCAGCCGACAACACCATGGCCCTTTAGCGATCTGTGTCCAGCAGCAGGTTGCTGCATTATGCACCAACACTGATCAACAACAGGTTGTCCCTTGTTGCGGGTGCATTGATTCTAGAAATTCGGGAAAAATGAAAGAATCTTGAGTCTTCCTCCTCCACAATCTTCCAGGAGTTGATTCAAACATTTACTCTAGGTAAGAACTTTGAATCCTATCTGATCCTACATTGCAGATTTCATCTCTTATCCCTTGAGTTCATCCTCCCCTCTTAAGTGGATCTCAAGCCTAGATTGGGAAATGGACAAGAATTCCTAAACTACCACACTCTCCTATAAATTTACATCCACCTACAACATCAAGGTTGACTTTTGGAGACTAATCATACCCTCATGTTGTTGCCTTGAATCTAAGAGAGTCATCATTTTCATGCAGTAGGGTGACATTGAGGTGTGCTTTGTGACAAGGAAGGATAAGTCAACCTGGGGAGATCTCTACAAGATCAACTACTATTCTTGTTTGTAAACTCTCTCCTATTCATATTAATACAAAGCGTATACCATTTTCCTAAATGTGTTATTTTATGTTTACATTCATGTATTTCAATGCTTTGTTGATCTATTGAATAAAGTAATTGGATAATGCTACATAGATGTCATAGATCTTTGTATTTTTTTGATTGTATGTGCAGGTTCTAATTATAGCAATCAAAGCTATGATTGGATCTTACAATCCAAGAGGAGAGTAAAGCTTGTGACAGATCCCAAGTAATCCTCTTTCCATTCTTCAATTTCTTTAAGAGAAACTTGATATTCTTTGCTTTCTATTGTTCTAAGCGAATCCAATAGGTCTAAGGAAGATACTTTTGTCCACAGTCATAAGTTTTGCATAAATTTTTTTTGACCATACTGGGGATCATTTCATTCCCTTAGTGGTTTCCTTGTCCCTAGTACTTGTTTCACCTCTTAAACAAACCTCCATTTCCTCACTCAGTTTGAATTGACCCTATGAAGACCTTTCATTGAGCTTCATTTGATTTTTTTGTGTGTTGGAACTTGGCTTTACCTTGATCAACGCTCACCCTGGTCTATTGATAGAGCATTGCAACGCTCCTTGGCCTTCTTTGCACCAGAGTTGTAGAGCACTGGTTGCCTATCTGCACCTGCGCCTAACCCAGTTTCATGCAAAAAATTTCCCTTTTTATCAGTTTCTCTCTGATTAAATTTGTTCCAATTGGTACTCCTTGTGTCCCTGAGTGTGTATTGATCTCTTAGAAGCCTTCATCTTGTTTGCTTTTGGTTTTGAGTGCCTTTGATAAGAATTTGTTTATATTTTTGATTTTTTCTTGTCAATTATGTCATTGGCAAACTGATTGCTTGATTGTTTATTGTTTGAAGGAATTGGTGTTTTAGTCATCGTTATGAATAATTTCTTTTATCATTGACTAGGAAAATGTCTTAGTTTTCATCTGAAAATTAAGTGGAATTGAAAAGAAAAATCTTATGCATCATGCATTCCATCTAGGGTTTTGTGTGTGAAATTGGAATTATGAACAATTGCATTAGGGGAATCAATATTGATTATTGCATCTTCTTTGCTACATATTCTTTGTCCTCTTCCCTCCCATACATAGATTTTAATTGAAAAGAAAAGTTTCATTTCATCATGCTAGATTACATTTTTTGGATACTTAGGGGAAATTCGTGGTGAGCCTTGAAAACTGAAACTTAATTCAAGATAAACTTTAAAGTTTATTGAATCAATATTAAGGATAATTTGAAACATTAACGAAGACATCTAGAGGTCTAGGCTAGAGACGACGGTGTTCCAAAGTCTATAAACATAGGAGTTGTCATTTTTTGTCTTTGTTGCATTCTGGGGGTGATATCTCGTTCCATGTACGTAAGTGTATCAGATCATTCTCCACATATCTACGAGTATATTGGATGGTGCTCCACACATGAAAAGTATATGGGAACCCCCCGGATGCGGGTGACTTGCCAACGGATTAACGTGATGGGACAGGGGTGGAGCGATCTTGAATGCCACCTGCCCGCCCTGTACAACGAAGATTACAGCCAGACGATGAATGATCCTTGGCATTTGGGTATCACAGCGTTTAACAACTTCACTGCAGGTGACTTTAATACTACCAACCTGTCCTTCGATATGAATTTCACCTCCACACACTCTGATCTGATCTGGACCTCGGCTCTCTTGAATGCCATAGTAATGGCGGGTGCAATTTGAGGCAAGAATGAGGGTAATAAATCTAGCCTCCGCCATGGGATCGATCTGGAGCCTCTTATGTCTTGTTGGTCGGGTAATGGCTTGGTGGATGCTGGCTCTGATAGACCTGCGGTGCTGCCTCCGCCAGTTCCCTGGATTCTCTCTAAGGAATCGGGCTCTCGTCTGGTTGAACGTTTGATTTGCCAGTGTTCTCCTACTGTAATTGTTTGGTCTTGTTCCCACAGCGTCGCTGTCACTTCGTAATGCCCCGTCGGCGCCATAGGATGAGATGTCGCAGAGGCACTCCGGGGCGGGCGCCCTCTAGCCCGACCTCCAGTTCTCCCTCCCTCTCCAGTGATTTCAATTCTGGCCATTACCTTCGTGCTTGCAGTGGGAGAGGGCGTCTTCATCTGCCCAGCCATTACCCTGATCCCCATCCTCCAGATTCCTCGTCCTCGCCCTCTTTCGACTCTACGATTTTCACTTTCAATTGTTCCCTGAATCGTCCTAGGATTACTGCTCATGTTTCGGTGTTCTTTCTCGAGGAAGCCCAGGAGGTGGGAGAGTCCAGCTCTCATCAGGAGGGTCCTTGTTCGGTCTCTGTGCAGGCTGCGAAGGTTCCAGTGAGCAATGTTATTGACATGTTGATGGAGCCAGTGGCCCAGGGTCCGTATGAGAATGATGATGCTCGTGCTCAGGATCCGCCTAACTTCGGCTGGTGCAGAATCGTGGAAGAGCTTCCTGATGCTTAGTTCTTTCTCTGCTGCTTTGTTTCAGGTCATGCGACCCATTATAGAGGGCAAATTTTTGTCACTGCTGATAATTTTTGTTAATGTTGATAAGCTAGGGTTCAAATGCAAGTTTTTTGGAATATTTGTAAGCTCTGTAATGTCTAGAAGGTCATCTCTGGTTCCCCTATGTGGGATTGGATTACAAGGTCTCGTCCAAATTCTTTGTCTTAGGCAATTTTTTTTTTTTTTTTTTTTCTATCTGCATCTCCTTCTAGGCAGTTGCTTTAGACTTCGGTCATGATGTAATTGTACCCCTTTAATGTGAATGATTAGCTTTATTTAGAAAAAAAAAAGAAAAGTATATGGGAACGCTCTCATCGTATAATTATGCATCAGAGAACACTAACACAAACTACACTTCCACTTACCATTGAGTATATTTTGGAAGTCCACCATAGGTTTCTATCCTCACCATAGGTAACCGAGTTGGCTGCCTTGTATACTGTGATACACCAGACATAACATTCGAGGATATTTCCTGCCTCTACATAAATCCTTGGTTCTCCAAGGAGGTATATTGCAGTTAGTTGTTTGTTAAACCTTTATGCCTAGTTTACCGTCTTTGATTTATTTTTTGTGTTAATTGTTAAAATTTATTAAACCAATGTGGAATAACAACACCTAATACTATGTCATTCACATAGAATGAAAAATAAGCCTCCTCTTCCACTTGAGGCAATTCCTGGCCATCGTCAGAATCACAAAAAGATGCAGACTATTGAATCCAGTAGTTCGGGAGCTACTACTTCTGGTCCTCCACTTGAAATTTATCCATCAGAATCATCTTTTCATCTGAGTACTGAGCCTGATTTTACCTCTCCATTGGCCGGTGAACCTGACACAGTCAAAGCCAAAGCACCTGAAATCTCATTACCTGAGGTTACTGAACATGACTATACTGAATCAGAGGCAAAACAACTTGAGGTACCCTAATTATCTTCAACTATTATTTCAGGTCCTTCCTCTTCTCTTACTTTGTCTCGAACCTAACCACAAACTATAAATCTTGGAACCGATGCTGAACCACTTCCACCTGGTCTTGAGTGTATCAAAGAGATCCCACAGGAAGAGCCTCAAACCTCCTATCCTATTTGAGTAGGGGCTCATTTTTATCAGACCCATGATTTTCCTTCTCCTCATACTCCATTACAGGCTCCTTTGTCTAATTCTTTTCCTTTTAACTCACCCTTGAGTTTTCCTTGACAATTTTCTTTAGGGCAGTTAACCATGAATGAATCTGCTACGGTTTCTCATCCTATATCTACTACCATGATCAAGATAACCCATGTTGCAACATCATCCATGTTTGTAACATCGCCAGAGACACATTTGTATGGTGGCCCATTTTTCCTGCTTGGTTACCAATCATTGTTTGGTACCTTTTATGGCGCAACATCCAGTCCATGGACCTCTCCCATGTCATATACATCTGGAATTCCATCTGGTACTTCTTTGATGAGCACTACATAGTTTTCTCCTCTTCCTCCATCTACTCCTATGGTTCAACATCAGACCGGTACTTATGTTAATGGGTATGGACACCTACAACATCCCAATCTACCTCCTATTGGGAACCCTACTTTAGGGGGGCAATTTCCTCCATATGACCCTTCTCTTTTGAAAGGGGGGCAACTTGTTGGAGGGATATTTCCATCTCCTCCATTTAATACTCAACTTCAAATGAGTCCTCCATATTCAGGAATGGATACTAATGTTTAGCAATCTACCGTGCCCGTACAACCTAGTTCGGTTGTGGCTTCCTCTTTAGTTTCTTAACCTATTCCACCTACATCTTAGAACCCTATTCAACAATCCATATCTCAACCTCTTCAAGATCAAGTGAATGTAGGCCAAAATTTGCAGGATACAAATTTAACTCAACCTATTTCGTTGGTATCTGGTGCCTCTCAAGCCATATATAGCCACCCTTTTCAAGGTAATTTACAAGCACAACAACTTTGTCATGCCATTCCTTAAATTCAACTAGGTCAGAATGTGTATGGTATGGCACAGGAAAAACTTAACCAACCTTATGTTGGGATGATGCAAAATACCACAGGGAAACAATATCAATTGTATTAAGGTATCCCTCAAATGCCTTATAATGAACAAATCCAAACTCAACCATTTCAACCTTTACAAGGTTATCTTGGAGCTAGGCAGCAAGGTTGTGTGTATATTGGTTATCAAAACCCTCCCTATCATGGGAAATAGATACCTGTTTCTCAGGCTATCCCATCTTATCTAGGGTACCCTCTACTGGACCTCAACAAGAAGTTTCCATTTGTAGCAACCCTTGGATTGCACAATTTAACTAGGCTTACCAATGATCCCATTGCCCATTCTCCTTGGTGGCCGGTTATTCCCATGAAGTTTCCCAGTGATATCCCAAAATTCAATGGAAATACCAGAGAAGACCCATCCACATATGTGATGAATTATCATTTGTGGTGTTCTTCAAAGTCTCTCAATGATGATTCTGTTTGGTTACATCTTTTCCAGCTTACACTCATTGGTACGACAACAAAATGATATATTAAACTACCATGAGGTTCGTTCGATAATTGTAGCAATTTGGATACCACATTCCTAACATATTTCTAGTTACCCGTCAGATATGAGACTAGAACTAAACTTTTAACCAATTTCAAACAAACTGATGCCACCGACATATTTAATCACATTCACGAGTGGCGACACCGACATCGTTTGGTTAAAACTTTTGTTCTTGACCAATTGTTAACTGAATGGTTCATTAAGTCTATGTTTCTATCTATCACATAAGACGTCGCCAAGGGTGGAGTTGTGACCGAAGAGCAGGTAATTGCTCGTGCTCAGTATTTGGATCTCATTTACACCCAATCCGACACACTTTATGATAAAATACCAAATTCTTCGTGACCTTCCAATACTGCTCCTCAACCTCCTAGTGAAGAATTACATACTGTCGATGGTGTGATTGCTTATGCCATCCATTAATCGATGAGTAAACCATCTTGTTCTACTCTTCTTGTGGCTGCTCAAAGCCCTCCTTCCACTCCTGTGGCTTCTAATTCCAAGATTAATGTAGTTTAATCTTCCAAAGGAAAATCTCAGCAACCAGGAAGTAAGAAGAAATACAATGCTAAAAAGAAAAAAGATAACGCTTCGCAGGATAAAAAATAAAATCAATATTCTAAAGAAAAGAAGAAACCTTGTTACCCATGTTTAATTTGTAATGAGGAGAATTTCACTCGTGATTTTCCATTCCAAGAAGAAGTGAATAAATTCCTTAAATCATTCACTACACCTGCAATATTGACAAATTCGTTTCCGAAGCAGGAGACCAATATGGTTTCCCAAGATTCCGCTTCCTCTAACTCGGTTTTGATGCTTTCCTCTACTAAGCCCAATTATGATGTTATGGTGGCCACCTTGTTAGAAAATTATATATTACAGAGAAATGGAACACATAAATATATTGCAGAAATATAAACACAAAAAACGCATAAAACAAAAGAGACATAGATATACGTGGTTCATCCAGTTTGGGCTACGTTTATGGAGAAACAACCAGGCCTTCCTTTTATATTATCCAGCAAAATGAAGAGATACAACCTACAACAGATCCACTGTAATTCCCTCTTCTCTCTCAAACAATTTCCTTTGTCTTTCTCGCTCAGAATATAGATCTACATAGACGCAATATAATTCCCTCATATATAACAAGGGGTTGCCTTCTAGGGCAAAAAAACCTAAATTAAACATAACTTCTACCATCAGATATTCGCCTAATGAACGTCCTAGATTTACTAATAAATTACAACATTTTATAAGGCAATTTTACATCTATTTTAGCTTCGGGGGCACTTGCCCCGATCCCCCGCCAAGGGGGGCTCCAAGCCGTCGCCTCCCTGGTGGCGAACATCTTACGGGTAGTGTTGCCGCCACGTTACGAACTGGGGTCCAATGCAGTGATACCTTTGAATAAAGAAGATAATTAGGATCCACACCCAACACACCCTAAATAAAGACTACAATAATGTGAGTCCCTCAAATGGTTAGGTTACTGATCAACTTGCTAGTTCGACTGCATCTCCATCGGATCCTACTCGAGATTTTGTACCTACTGAATTGACGATCAAGCCTCCCAAAGGCATTATCCATAAATCCACATTCAACACTCGCATAAGAGCTACTCATAATTATAACATAGCTGAGGATTTGGCTCAGACTCCTTCAACTATGTCGAATCTTGAGGTGTTCCAAAATTTCCCTGCCCAAAACAAGGCTTTGCTATCAGTAATTGGATCTATTTATCCTTCATATTCCAACCTAGTAGTTTTCAACCAAGAGAATTAAACATCTCGACTTTTGGCTCAATTAGCTTTCATGATCCAGGTTGTTGTTCGCGGTAAGAATATCCATCATTCAATTGTGGATGAGTGTTATGAAACCAGCTCACAAAAAGAGAGAAAAGATAGATCAACGCCTTAGAAATAAGCCTCTTCGAGGGGGCAACCTCCTTAACATTACACAAATGAACAATTCTTAGATGATACAAATGACAAGACCTCCTTTCTATATATAGAAGTCTAAGGGGTCATAATATAATCAGAGCCGACATAACAATAATAATGTAAGGGCACAATAATAACAATAGTGGGCTTCTATGGGGCACAATAATAACAATATGGGGACTACATGGGCACAACAATATAATAAGGGGGTTGTACTAATAACAATAAGGGGTTACACTAGTAGTATAGGGGCCTAACATGCCCCTTTCCTTCAAAAAGTGTTGTCCTCAATGCTTGAGTAGTTCTTCCACTCGATGAGATACTCTGAAATTGATCAACTTCGTAGCTGTCGGGTTCTGTTTCTGTGACTGCTCCAGGTTCCAATATGATTTTTCCTTCCTCTTCAAGTTCTGGCAATATTGTTTGAATTGGGATCTTCTGCAACTTTTGAATGAGTGGCCACACTTCTTCGTCCTCCTTCCATTTATCCCTTGCTTTGTTTATCCAATCTAGTTGGATAATAGAAATAGCAAAAAACAATGCTTCCACATCCTCGTCCTTTCTTGAGAGTGCGTCTGCAACCAATTTTTTTTTCCCTTTTCTGTAGATGATGTCAAAGTCATAACCCAACATATTTGTGACCCATTTTTTCTGTTTTTCTAAAGAAAATATTTGTTCTAAAAAGTATTTAAGACTATCATGATCTATTTTTACCTTGAAATGTCTTCCAATTGGGTAAGGTCATCGTTTCTTAAGTGCATGTAGTATTGCCAACATTTCCTTCTCATAAATAACTTGCTTGAGATGTAGCCGTAAAAATACCCAATCACCTACATCAAAATTTTTTTCACTGCGATGTTGATCTACCTGTTGTTCCATTCGATTCTGCACCAAAGTGGAGTTATCATTTAAAAGTTGGAGAACTTGTTGTTGATGCTCGATGTGATCTTTCACTGCTTGAACCTTTTTCTTCTTGATATGTCCTTCTATCATGAGAGTTTGAGGAGGTAATTTATTCCAATGCTTTACAAGATATGGTCGGATTCATTTCTTGATGCTCAATATGATCTTTCACTTCTTGACCATTTTTCTTCTTGATATGTCCTTCTATCTTGATAGTTTGAGGAGTGGTAATTCCGGCCAATGCACTAAAAGATATGGTTGGATTCATTTCTTCTTTATTGATGTGATCTTTCACTTCTTGAACCTTTTTCTTCTTGATATGTCCTTCTATCTTGAGAGTTTGAGGAATGGTAATTCTTGCCAATGCTTTACAAGATATGGTCGGATTAATTTCTTCTTTCTCTGGGGTTGGTTCCTAGTGTATATCCTCTTCTTTTGATGTTTCTTGATCCTTTTCTTCCTCCTCTTCATACTCTATGTAAAATAATTTCTTCTCAGCACACTTATGATATTTAGTGCATTTGCTATCACAATTGTAACAAAGCCCTTTTTCTCTTTTTTCTTCCAATTGTTGTGGTGTAAACCTTGTAGGTTGTGGAAGGCTAGGAGAAGAAACACTTCCATAATTATAGTCGTGAGTGGTGGGATTCCTTGTTTCCATAATTTCGCTTTCAATTTTTCTTGCCCACCTGAATGCCTTCTCCAATGAATCAGGTTCCCAAAGACGAACCTCATGTTGAATGTTATCCTTTAAAGTACCTATGAAGACATCAATCTTTTGCTTCTCTGGAATATCATTTACCATTATATTCAGTTTTTGGAAGTCCTCAATGTGCTCTGCCATTGAGAAATTTTGTTTGAGATTTATCAATTGGCTAAAGAAGGGGTTTCATCTTGTATCCTCATAATGTGCTATCATTTCCTTCGTGAAAATTGACCATGTAACAAGTGGTTTATGAGAGCAAAGCCCTTTATACCATAAAAATTGATCCGGTTCTAAATATGAAGATGCAATACATAACTTTTGTAATAGTTTCACCTCATGTAGATTAAAATATTGCTCCATTTGTAGTATCCAATTTACTGGATCCTTGCCATTAAACTTTCTCATATCGTCTTTTCTTGATTTTAGGAGCTGGATCTTGAAATGACTATAGCTCTGTAATTTTGGCTCTTCCAGTTCTGAAATTGTGGCCTGCAGTAGCCCTCTGTGTCCTCTTTCCAATGTCACCAGTCTGATAAAAATTGGATTCTCCAACAGAGAGTTATGCACAATATCCCAAGATGACTTGATTATATGCCTTTTTAGAAGAGAAAAATTGTATGAAGTGCCATGTGTCACTGTTTTGACCTTTGGATCTGAAAAATATACTCAAGAAACTATAGTCCGTCCTCTTTTTGTAATTTCTTATGAAATTTCAATTTGATGCTCAAAGATATAGTTATGACGATTTTCCCAAGGTGACCTGTTTGGAATGCAATTCAGGGGTCTGCAAAAACCCTAACTTCCTCAGATTATATCTCTGCAAATATAGCGAGACATGATCTGAAATTTGGAGCCGAGGTTCAGACCAATTTCTTCTCAAATGGGTTTTTGGTTTAGCTTCTAAAACATCTTATCAAAACAGTTATAGCGAAAATCCCACGATGACCTGTTTTAGTTGAAATTCTGGAGCTTGCAAAAACCCTATCTTTCTCAGATCATATCTCCGAAAATATAGTGAGACAAGCTCTGAAATTTGGACCCGAGGTTTAGCGCGAGTTTGCCTCAAATGGTTTTTTTTTGCTTCTGAAACGGCGCAGAAAACACGTTATAGCGAAAATTCCATGATGACCTATTTGGAGCAGCGAAACCCTAGAATCCAAAGCTCTGATACCAAATGTTATGAAACCAGCTCACAAAAAGAGAGAAAATATAGATCAAAGCCTTATAAATAATCCTCTTCGAGGGGGAAACCTCCTTTATGTTACACAAATGAACAATTCTTAGATGATACAAATGACAAGACCTCCTTTCTATATATAGGAGTCTATGGGGTCATAATATAATCAGAGCTGACATAACAATAATAATGTAAGGGCACAATAATAACAATAGTGGGCTTCTATGGGGCACAATAATAACAATATGGGGACTACATGGGCACAACAATATAATAAGGGGGTTGTACTAATAACAATAAGGGGTTACGCTAGTAGTATAGGGGCTTAACAACAGGGGAGACTCAACCTGTATTATGTCCATGTCTTGTTGGAAGGCCATTGGTTCTCCCCAATTAAGTCAGTCACCAATCACTCTAAAGGATTTTGATGGAAGAAGCTATAAACCTTGTGGCATTTTGAATTCTCTACAAGTAGAATTAGGTGGCAAGACCATATCGATATAATTTGAACTTATCTACATACCACTATATTATAATCTTCTATTGGGTCATATATGGGTCTATGATATGGTTGCTGTTGTTTTGAAATTTTTTGAATGATCTATTTTCCTAGTAAAGGCAATATAATAGCCATTGATCAAATCAATTTCTTTGCATCTATTTGTCAAGTTACTGGAAGCATCTCTCTCATGGGGGAAACCCTAGACACATATTAGCATGTCGGGGTTGGACTGCTTAAGGATTCCTCTCTCATGGGAACCTTTTCCCTTCCTCCTCCTTCATTTCTCGACAAGTCTATTTTGGTTTCCTATGTCGACATGATATCGTCTTGTACTATTCCAAACAATCCTTGGATAGTACCAGATGAATCTAATCTTGACACTTTTGGTGACCACATGCTGCTCAATGTTGAGAAATCTAGGGGGCAACAAGTGTAGGTGACTTCTCTTACTTTGATAACTACTTGTGATGTATTTTTACTTTACTTGATTAAATTTTTCTTTTCTTATTATTATTATTGTTCTCTATCACCAAACATAAGCCAAATCATAAATAACAATGAGACAATAGGACACAAGATATAGGTGATCATCCAAGACCAAAATCTCTCCAACTGTGAGGAAAACCCACCAGAATCCTTCTCTTCTTATAGAATTTCAATTGATGAATTCTAAGAACTATGACCCTTGACAGGGACCCTCCAAGGCTAAGTCATCCTTCCTTCTTAATGAGATTTCCTTACACAACTTCCAGTAATAAACTTCGACTAGGGAAAATTTTAAGAACCACCCTAAATTTATATGTATAATAAATGGGCTAATCCCCATGATACATAGGAAAAATGGGAGGCGATTTTATCAATAATATAATATGTATATATAATTTTTTTGGCGAATCTCTCACCAGATTATATTATCTTGTACAGTGATGGAGAATCTTTCACTGAATTAGAAAATCTTGTAAGATCTTGGCAACTCTTTTACTGAATAATAAAACATTGTGAAGTCTTGGTGAATGTTTTGTTAAAGTATGAAACCATATATGATAATAAGAAAACATATTCATTAAATTGTAATATACTAACATACATGGTTGGAAAAAAGAAACATAATTTTCTCTTCCTACAAACGATGTTCCAAGTTTCAGTGTCCGTGTTTGTCAAGGTTCTTACAATACACTGTTTCATATCCTTCTATTAGTTTTGATAATATTCCACAACAAAGTTCTTGTAGGTGTTGATATTGACAACGAGTTCTGTCAAGGAAAGATTAATCTTTTCTCTACAACTTTTGTTAAGCTACCACTTTTTTCAAGTTATCAAATTTCTTTCTTATTCCATAGACTCCAATTGCGAAAAAAAAAAAAAAAAAAAACCCAACACATCAAGTTTGTTTACCCCAACACACCAATAAGTAGCAAGCCCCAACTATATTATATAAGAAAGTATTAGGTATCCCAAAGGCTTGAAGGGGATCTAATTGAAAGAAGTGACCATTGTGAGAATCCTTCCAATCAATATATGAATATATAAATGTAGATTTATTATTATTTTAATTTGAAATCTTCAATTAAATAATAAAATTTAATTACGTCTCTCCCAATCTAAATTGCTTATTAGCATAATTCACTACCCTCATAGGTCTCGCATTTTTTAACAGCGTTGTAACATGTAGATTAATTTCCTTTTTGGTGAACAATCTCCACCTTTTAGGAAAATATGGTGTAGTGGCTCCAACCCCTACAGATTATTAGTACAAACTAAGAATAGCACAGAAGATGAAAGGTTGTACAAACCAGCTTATTTTTCAAACAACTAATCCAACATCAGTACCTAAACTTTTTCATGAAGATATCATATTGAGAATGTTTGAAAAATGGTGAGAAATCTTCTGCGAGGGTGATGTGGAAAGAGTGATAAGATTTCATTGCTTTAATTTTTTTTTGTTAAATCAGAAAAAGTTAAAAACTAATATTAATGGAGATATTGGTATTTTTTATTAAATTTTGTGAAGTGACTAAATGTAGCTTTAACCATTCACCTTAAGATGTTTTTACAATATAATTTCCTAAGTCTATTTAATATCTTCATTATCATAAAAACCAACCTATATCCATCTTAACTCCACATCTACCACTCTTAGGGGGATGAAATCTATTTATCCCTCTGAGCACTTGGTAGACCCAAAATTAAGATGGATCTAAGATGATAGAATTTCCCCTTTAAATAGTCTATGTTCACATGAATACTATGGTCTTACCATGGGTCAATACATGGGTTATCATAAACCTGGAGCTTAAAAATTACTATTAGTAATTTATAAAAATTAATAATAGATTTTTATTTTATTTGTTATTTTAACCAAGTTAAAACGTTTAACATACATTAAATTACAACATCCATTTTTACTCTTGATCCACCAAGCCCCGAGAGGGATCAATTTTTTTTTCACTCTATGCTAGTTTGCATATCATGATATTTGATCCCTCTCGGGGCTTAGTAGATGGATCTATATTGATTTAATTCCCCCATTTAAATAGGCTACATTCCACGTGAATACCATGGGTCAATACCATGTGCCATTTTTATTTTTATTAATACTAATATTAGGGTTAATAATGTTTTTGTGCATGGTATTAATAATAATCTAGCCCATGGTATTTGGCCCATAGTATTTTGCCCATAGGTTTCACCTAAATATAACGCATTTTTTGACTGTTCTTAAATATAAGGTGACTTATGGAGTAAATATAAAAAAATGTTTTATTTGCTTACCATACCTCTCGTTTATTTATATTTTTATTAATTTACCATACCTCTTTTACAAATATGGTATTTGGCCCATAGGATTCACTTAAATAAAACCTTTTTTTTGAGCCTTCATAAATAGAAAGAGGGTTATGGACTAAATATAAAAAGAGGTTTTATTTATTTACCATACGTCTAGTTTATTTATATTTTTATTTATTTACCATGCCTTTTGAGTAAGTATAAAAGGAGGTTTTATTTATTTACCATATTTCCACTTTATTTATATTTTTATTTGTTTACACCCTTGCATGTATATAATGTGACTTATGGAGTAAATATAAAAAATGTTTTATTTATTTACCATACCTCTCATTTATTTATATTTTTATTAATTTATCATACCTCTGTTATAAATATGGTATTTGGCCCATAGGATTCACTTAAATAAAACCTATTCTTGAAAATTAGGGCGAATGGAAGGTTGTAACTTCTAATTTCAAGGACTAAATTTACCTTTTTTACCCTCTCCCTTAAAATAAGGTGGGCTGCTTGAGGCGACTTGTAAAAGTATACTATGATACAAAATATTCGCCCACTAAAAATTTAAAACCCCTTAATTTCGCCTAAGGGCCAACATTTGCCCCTAAAATTTTCCATGACTTTGACCTTGTAAAAACTTCTCCAACAACTTCGACCCCAACAACAATTTTTGCAACTTTGACCTAACGACTTCAACAACTTCGACCTAGCATCTTCACAGCTCTGACCTTGTTGCAACTTCAACAACTTTGACCTAGCAACTTCACATCTTTGATTTAGAGGTAGCTTCACAACTTCGACCTTGCAACTTCACATCTTCAACCTTGCAACTTCACAACTTTGACCTTGCAACTTCACAACTTCGACCTTGCAGCTTCACAACTTCGACCTTGCAACTTCACAGGTTTGATTCAACAGCTTCACAACTTCGTCCTTGAAACTTCACAACTTTGATGCAGTGACTTAAGAATTTCGTCTAGCCCAAAAAAAATAAAAATCCTAACGAAAGAGAGAGAGAGAGAGGCCCAAGAAAATAGATCTTGATCTTCTTGTTATTCTTTGTCCTTTTCTAGATTCTATGTAGAGGATATCGAACTTTCTTGAGTGAGTGTGCAAATGAGGTCGAATTCCTTCTTATTTATAGGTTTGTGAGGGGTACAAATTCCTATCTTGAGGTTGACTTTTCCCTTCATGTAGGCTGACTTGATATTTGTGCCATGACGAGGGCTTGAATGGTCTTTTAACTCTATTTTGACTCAATAAATTTTCTTTACAATACGTAACATTCCCAAGAGGGTCTCCAATACATGAAAATTACTCAATTGACTTTATGACAAACCTAGAAGCACTCAATGGGTGCTTGACCTAAAAATAAATTTCCCTTGAGCATGAAAGCCATGCCTCAAGAATACAAATAATAAATTTATTTTTCTCTTTTTATTAAATACATAAAATCACGATTACATATGTCATTATGAAGACCGAACCTAGTTACATATTCAATGCTCCCTCTTAACCAAGGAGGTATTCATAATCCATACAAGGTACTTAGACATTCTGAATCTGAAAATTCTCATAAGAAGAGTCGGATTAGTAACCAATTTGCATAAAATCATATCGTCCAACATTGTTACATAGCAAGGCCTTGAAAAACATCTCTATCTCTCCACAATATTAGAGCATAATGCTGGTGAGACCAATGATTTATAGACGCCCTCATCCTTGTCTCTTTCGGAACATACCCCAACCAGGATCTCTCAGAGTATGTTCCACCAAGACTATTCTTACCTTGGATACCTAGTCCTCAAAGAATATTGATCATCTATGACTACTATTATCTTGAATTCCCTACCACATCCTCAAAGTGTATTAGATTCCAGATGCTTACCCAATCCTCCATTTATCTTCCCAGGTGAAGACAAGAATGATGTGTCTATCTCTCCCTCTCAATTAGAGAGGATATGCCCATTCCAATGAAGGAATGTACCCATTTGTATAAAAGGAATGTATCCAAAATCCCTCTTGATTAGGGACTTGCTTCTAACAACTCTTTAGGTGGAGATCACGGGGCAACCAGTTGATTGAAGAGATCCTCCTTTAGATGTCATGAACTACTTTTTCTTTATTTAGGAGTCTTCATATTTTTGGGACTTCTTCGTAGGGCATCGACCATACCTCACTTTCATGAATCATGTTAGTCATGTCACCCTTTCTTTCATTGGAAAGTGATCCATTAGTCCATATCTGACCTTTCCTTCATACCTTGATACCTTCTTCACATCATGTTTCCTTCATGATCTTTCATCCTACCACATGAATGTCAGTTATAGATGACATCTACAACTCTTCCTTTGGTAGCCCTGGATTAACCCATCTAGCTATTGTTCAAAAATAGAAAATGAAAATTAAATAAAAAGTACCTTTGTGATGGTCTTTCATCATGAAATCTCCTTGTTTTAAGCAAAACCCTGCATATATATCGACACATCTCCAAAAATATATACAACGTCAAGGGTTTGTTTCTTTTTTTAGAATTTATCAGGATCTTCATATCTTTCCCATGGAGATATCATAGTTAAATATTTTAGTCCTTGGACGTTGATTTCCTAATCCATAGTTGCATTTTTCATGATCTCTTCCTTTCTTTATTCACACATTTCCTCCTAGGAACTTCCAATCATAGTTCCTTCAACTTTGTCAACCACCTCATATTTCATTTGAGGACATATTATGTTGATTTCATCTAGTCAATGTGTGAACCATGCCTTCATGCATCCTTTCACAAGAGGAGATCCTTTCTTTTGATCATGATCATGAGGTGGAGCATTATCCATGCTCTTTGCAACTATATGACATGAATCAATTTTATCAAATACAAGCATACATACCTCATATTTTTCTTTTGGTCATCTAGACTTCCTTCAGCAGCTTCCTTGATTGAAAGAACTTCAATCACCTTGATCTGCTTCACTTCTTTTGACATCATACGATCATTCCATGAATCCCATACAAGGTGGAATTCTCAGCGAGATACTTACTTCTTCTAGTAGGTGAACCTTCTGATGAAGATTCCAATGAAGGATCTTGATTATCCTTATTCTGCAAATGCTCCTTTTTGAATGATGTATGATGAGCTCTATACTAGATGAATTTATCTTTTCCATAAGTACTACTTATGCTTCTAATGAGGTTACTAAGAGATACATCCTTCTATTGGTGACAACCATAGACTTCTTTTTCATCTATCTTTCATGCTTCTTGATGATGTCATGATCTCTTGCTTTCAATCATATGCTTCTATGATGCCATCTCCTAACATGATGCATCCTATCATGTTTATTTACAACAAAAAATGTGAAACATAAACTTGAAAAGAACTAGGTGAGGAAGACTATCTCAATCATATTAGATATATTTTACTTCCTCCTTCGGTTTCTTCTTTTCAGCTTCTTCCACTTCTTAAGTGATATGGGATTCCCCCCTTCCTCTTTTGTTGTTGTCCTTCTTGAGCTTTGGACAATCTCTCTTGTAGTTCCCATATTCATGACAACCATAGCATTGAAACTTTGACATGTTATTCTTGTTTTTCTGAGGACCAAGCTTCCCCAACTTCCCTTTTTCTTCTAGCCATGGCAACAAATTCTTGAACTTGCTTGCTTGATCCTACATTGATTTTGCCATCAACCTAGTTTCTTCGATTTTTCACAATGACCATATTTCATTGAACGGAGTAGCTTCCTTCTTCCCATAGATGTTTGATGTGAAGTTTCCCTATTCCTCTAGTAGTTCATTAAGCACTGTGGTAGTCATTTCCTTGTTAGACATTATTTCTACCAACTCTTGGAGTTGATATCTTATTTCTGGCACCCTCATAAAGTATGAGGTTGTTCCTTCTTCTTTTGATATATTCATCTTGTAGAGCTTGAGCTTATTCTTTTGACAATTCGACAATTAAACCCTTAACATGACCAATGACTTCATTTTCTATGAGGATCAAATCTATCCTCTTCTTCCAGGAAAGAAAGTTTGACGACCCAACCAATTTATTGCTCTCCTTGCAATATGAAGTCATTTTGACATATTCAAATATAGATATAAAAATACTTACTTGTCAAGTGAATATACTCCTAGATGATGAAATCTTCAACTTGATGCCTTCTTGATTTTGATGATGATGTAGATAATAGAATATGTCTTCTTGGTGAAGATGTATTTCTTCAAAGGTGACCCTTGGCTCAAAGGGAGATCACATTGATTCCTTGATGATGATGAAAATTCCTTTTCCTTCTTTTCTTCCTTCAAGACAATGCTATTTAAACTTGTTTCACAACCTCAAATTTCATCCCTTCTTCAGAATTTCGGCTTGATTTAATAGTTCTACAATTTTAGCCTTTTTTGCAATAACCGTAGTTCAAATGTGTGTCTAGAAGATGGAAATATTTGCCTCCTTTCTACTTCACTTGAATTGACTTATTTTTATTGTTATTTCAGTTTGCAAAGGAGATCTTTCTTAGCAAAAAACTTTCTCCTTGATGGTGGCTACAATTTCATACTTGCTATTGCAGAAGGATGTCTTAATACTTCACACATGTGGAGAATATAGCCCAGAAAAATAGACCCAAAACTTCTTCGCTCTTCCTTCCTCGTGATAATGATTGTAGAGTGTGTGAGTTTCCGAAGAACGCTTCAAGTGTGGAACCCTTCTTTGGATGAGCTAGGGTTTTGAGGTCTTCTTTGATGCTCTTAATTATTCCCTTTCAATAGGATGAGGGGATTTGTCCTTCTTGATGATTGATTCTCTTTATGTTTCCAAAATGATCTCTTTATACTTCGGCCTTAGAGTTTCATTCTTCATGTTTCGTTTCCGTGATGTAGTTACCTTAGCTCTAATCCCATGTTGAGAAATCTAGGGGGAAACAACTGTAGGTGATTTCTCTTACTTTGTTAACTGCTTGTGATGTATATTTACTTTACTCAATTAACTTATTATTTTATTATTATTATTGGTGTTCTCTATTATCAATCAACTACCAAATCATAAAGAACAATGAGACAATAGGATACAAGATATAGGCATTAAACCATGGCTAAAACCTCTCCAACTGAGAGGAAAACCCACTAGAATCCTTCTCTTCTTATAGAACTTCAATTGAAAAATTCCATGACCTATGACCCTTGAAAAAGACCCTCCACGACCAAGTCATCCGTCCTTCTTGATGAGCTCTCATCACACAACTTCCAGTAACAAATTTTGACCTGCCAACAACTTCTCTAGCAACTTTGACCCCAACAACAATTTCTACAACTTCAACCTAGTAGCGTCAACAAATTTGACCTAACAACTTCACAAATTCGACCTTGATGCAACTTCAACAACTTCTACCTAACAACTTCACAACTTCAATCGAGAGGCAACTTCACAACTTTGACCTTGCAGTTTCGCAATTTCGACCTTGCAGCTTCACATCTTCGACCTGCAGCTTCATTTCTTCGATGCAACAACTTCACAACTTCGTCCTTGCAACTTCACAATTTCGATGCAACAACTTCATAATTTATTTTATCCTAGAAATAATATAAAACCTAACAAAAGAGAGAGTGAGAGAGAGGCCCAAAAACTTCGATCTTGATCTTCTTCTTCTTCTTCATCCTTTTCTAGCTTCTATCTTGAGGAGATCGATCTTTCTTGAGTAAGTGTGCAAATGAGGTTGAATTCCTTCTAATTTATAGGTTTGTGAGGGGTACAAATTGCTATCTTGAGGTCGACTTGTCGCTTCATGTAGGCCGACTTGATCTTTGTGCCATGACGAGTTCTTGGTGGGTCTTTTGACTCTATTTTGACTCATAATTTTTCTTTATAATATGTAACATGCCCAAATGAGTCTTCAATACATGAAAATGACTCAATTGAATTTATGAAAAACCTAGAAGCACTCAATGGGTGCTTGACCTAATTTTTTTTCCCTTGAGCATGAAACCCATGCCTCAAGAATACAAATAATAAATTTATTTTTCTCTTTTAATTAAATACATAAATCATTATTACATATTTCAATATGAAGATTGAACCTAGTTACATATTTCAACACTCAGTCCCATTAAGCTCGACTATGAAGTCATTTACTTGACCTGTGCGGCACACTGTACCCTCTCCTCATCGATTAATTGGGATGAATGTTCTTTAGATTATGTCATGTCCTATGATTCCTTCTCTCATATATTTCCTACCGTTGAGAGCATCATGGAGATCATGATGTGAGATGATATGCCATGGGACAATCATCATCGTTATTCCTCCTTGTCAGATTCCTTCGAGGATAATCTTACATAACTATATTGACCCAATATCGTTGAGTTATCTACGAATTATGTATCCATCCATGGTGTTGATTATGAGAATAATTTTTTGAACATTGAAGAGACTATCCCTCTTGAAATTTCGATCAAACCCGAAATTGTCAAGAATCTACAGTTTGGTGCATTTTTCTCTTCCGATGAGATCAAGACTTATATAGCCTAATTCTAGGAGTTTAGAGATGTTTTCGCTTGGTCTTATGAAGAAATGCCAGGTATCAATCCAAACATCATTGTGCATGAAACTAAGATGTATCCTGATGTTAAACCAATTCGACATCATCTCCGTTCGGTCCATCCCAATAATGTTGCAGCTATTAAAGCTGAATTTGAAAAACTTCTACACGTTGGTTTCATCTTTCCAGTACCTTTAACTGATTGGGTGTCTAACATTATTCCTGTCATGAAGAAATAGGGAATAATTCATTTGTGTGTTGATTATCGGGACATAAATCGTGGTTGTCCAAAGGACAATTATCCCACCCCGTTCATCAACTAGATTGTTGATGATTGTGCTGGTTTTGAGATATTTTTGTTTATGGATCGTCTCTCTGGTCACAATCAAATAAAAATTCTCCCGACGGACCAACATAAAACCATGTTTATTTGTCCCTGGGGCACATTTGCATATTAGAAGCTCCCTTTCGGATTGAAGAATGTTGGGGCTATGTTTCAGGGGGAAATGAATTACGCCTTCCATGGCATAAAACATATTGTGACACCATATTTGGATGATTTTCTTTCCCATTTGAAACATCGAGCTGATCACCCAATACATCTTTGGGCCATGTTTTCACGATTTAGACATTATAACATTTGACTTGATCCACAAAATTGTGCTTTTTGTGTAAGTATCAGTTGAATTCTCGGTTTTGTGGTATAAAAACATGGAAGTCATATTGACCCATTGAAATTCCAAGCGATCATTTATCTGCCTGCTCCTTCTTCCCTTCTTCAGATTCAACAACTCCAAGGGAAGGCTAACTTTCTTTGGAGGTTCGTTCCTAATTACATTGAACTCACTAAATAATTTACTCACTTTTCAAAGAAAGGGGTTCCCTTCCATTGGGATGACGCTACTAAAAAGGTGTTAAATGCCTTAAAACATGGTATTGTTCTAGGAGGAAGATGTAGGAACTGAACATCTTATTTATTACTTGAGTCATAATCTAAATGATACTGAATTCAAGTATACTTATGTCGAAAAGTTAGATTTGGCGGTTTTCCATGATGTCGAGATATTTGTCCATTGCATACTACTCCGCAGAGCTATGGTTGTTTCAGATTTCAACCCCATGACATACATCTTATCCCGAAAATTCCTAGGGGCTAAGTACTCCAAGTGGATTTTCATCCTACAAGAGTTCAATTTAGAATTCATCAAATCCAAGTTGAAGAAATCCTTAGTTTTTCCTAAGCTAATTTGCGACCTTCCCACTATTGAAATTCAGACAACATCTGGTGATTCTATTATGGACGAGTCGTTGTTCCTGATTTTTTCATCTGACAAGTGGTGTCAAGACATTATCATATATGTCCAAACCTAGAATTTCCAGTGTGATACCTCTCACTCTGACTAACGACATATCCGACATCAAGCCAAACATTACATCATAATCAATGACACCCTTTATCGTCGTGGTATCGATATGATATTTCAAAGGTGCCTCACTCATGAGGAGGCCGATAAAGTCTTAAATGAATGCCATTCTAGGGCATGTGGTGGTCATATGTTTGGTTATGCCACCACATAGAAGATCATGCATGCTAGTTACTTTTGTCCTACCATGTTTTGCGATTACATCCTCGCCATCCAAAAGTGTCATGCATGCCAGATATATGATCATAAGGCCCATAATCCACCTGCTCATTTGCATCCTGTTATTGCCATTAGACTTTTTTCAAAATTGGGCATTGACTTCATGACATGTAACCCTTACTCTGCTAGGGGTCATGGCTATATGATTGTAGCGGTTGACTATTTTACCAAGTGGGCCGAGGTGATGCCTACATACAATAATAATGGCGAAACAATTGCTCTTTTTTTTCAAACATGTCATTGAGCAGTTTGGTGTTCCACAGGCTGTAGTTACGGACCATGGAAAACATTTTCACAATCACATGATGTTTGAATTAATTGCCAAGCTGGGACTCTCCCATAAGATTTCTACTCCCTACTAACCTCAGGCGAACGGGAAAGTTGAGGCAATCAATAAAGTTATCAAAACGATGCTTCAACGCATGATAGGGGTCAACAAATTTGGCTGGTATCTTATTATTTATGCAGTGTTATGGTGTATGGAACCTCCATTAGGACTGCTACCGGGTTCATGCCATTCCAATTGGTTTATGGTCTGGAAGAAATCCTTCCAATTGAATGTGAAACTATGTCTCTTAAACTTCTTGTCGAACTCCTCCCTACCACTTCCCCAAAAGAGGAACATCTCTTACATCTGACGCGCTTAGATGAAACCTGATGTGATGCCACGATGGTTAATAAAGGCCATAAGAAACGTATCAAGGTGCAATATGACAATAATGTCAAGCCTCGTGTCTTCTCAGAAGGAGACCTTGGCTTGTTATACGATCAAGAGTCTGATAAATTAGGATCGAGGAATTTCAAGCCAATGTGGCTAGGTCCATACATTGTCAAATGTGTTCTTGCTAAAGGCACCTATGAGCTTTTTTATTTTGATGGAGTTCCCTTGGCACAACCTAGAAATGGCCTATATCTTAAGAAATACTATGCTTGAGTTTTTGTGTAGTGCACTGTGTATGTGCTGTATATAGGTGTGTTGAGTGTGTTTGCAGTGAGTTCCCTTCGGAGTTTCCTACAATTTCTATTAATTATGTTTACATTTGGTTTATAGATGTCAGCATCCCTTGAACCATATGTTAGTTATGCTGATGGCGCTAGTCGTAGTACTAAGAACCTTTCTTCCGCAACATGGGCTATATATGATCCGAATGGAAAGTTAGTGAGTTTACAAGGGATTTGTATTGGTCACTCTACAAATAACATCACTGAGTATAGCGTAGTGAAAAAACTATTGTCTGAGGCTATTTCTCATGGCATCCTCCGTATCGTTACCAGACTCGACTCAACCCTTGTAGTACTACAATTAATTAATGTCTATTCAGTTAGAAGTCCAACTATGCTTTGTATGTTCTTGAGGGTTCACCTTATAGAAATATACTTTGATTTAATCCAATATCAACACATTTCTAGAAATCTAAACACATTGACAAATGCATTGGCTAATCATGTTTTAGATAGACATTTGCAACACATGTAAACTAAATTCAATACACATCACATACATTGAAAGAGATAATAGAACCATAAGAAATAATGAAGATAGTTATATATATATCAAAGTTCTTTTTTACAAAATGTGTGCCCAAGACACATATGGCCACATGGGTTGTCATATCAAAATATACATGTAGTCAAAATATGGCTATAAGCCTCCTAGTAGACTAATCATAGTGCTCATGATAACACGCCACTTTGGGAGACATCTTGGACTGATATGAACAGGCACGCCAATAGTATGTCATTGTAGTCTCCTAGGAAGCTCATCGACCCTAGTCTCAGCTATGACATGGGTCAACCCTCCATGTGGCTCTCAACCTCTGCAAGGGTCTTGGCCACATTAAGATCCTGTAGTACCTCTCATCCTTCTACAACAACTTGTATTGTTGGTGGTGCCTACTGTGGGTCTCTTGCACGATGAAGATAAGAAGAACCCACAGGCCGAACGAGTCCAATATCTGCATGTAAAAAAATCAATAATTTAGCCTCAGATAAATCAAAAATCACAAAAAAATTGTAAAACTTATGTTAGTGTCGGTGTCTTCATCCCTCCGTCAGTGATCAAATTCTCTTGTTGCATTACATTTTAGGTGTCTCTCTCGGTCAGCTGCATTCCATTAGGATCATGGATCATCTAACGATAGTGGCTTATTATACATTTTCCCTCGTGTCCTTTACCTACTGGCCCATTTTTATTCATCAAGATCATCTGCGGTCACTTTCTGTCTTTAAATTTGCAAGAGTCATTTCTAGGGTTTTAGTTTCATTAGGTCTAGGGTTTCGTCAAAAAGGTCTTCAAAATGCTCAATAAAGGTCAGCAGGTGCATGAGGAGGACAAATAAAGTTTCAACAACAATAATTTCTATAATCACATGCTCAGTGATTGATTTTTCCTCAAAACCCTGTTTTGAGGAAAAACAGAGTTTTTTATGTTTTTATGTATAAATTTGATGTAATTTCAGTTTTTCCATATGTAATAACTTCAGTGGCAACCTTGGTCACCTTGCCAAGCTTCAACATCTCCATCACTTGCAAGGAAAACAAAAAATCAAAGCATTCAGTTCATCACAAGCAAAAATAAAGCAAACTGCCCAAAAACAGAGTTTGAAAAACAAGTCAAATGCAAACATTACAAAGTGGGTTTTTGATAAGTGAAAAATTAAAATCTTTTGTATATAAACCATTTTTCATGTTTAAAGAGCTCATTTGCATCCAAAGGAGAAGGAGTGAACAAGAGAATAGTCGGGTTGAAAGCAAAGAGCAAAATTGCAGCAATTTGGGCAAGTTTCAGGGGCGTGGAGGAATTGGGTTGTGGGTGCAGCACATAGGGCTGGCACGATGCATTGGGCTGTCCGCTGCAGTGTTAAACTTACACTGGCGCGACACATTGAAGTGGTGCGGCGCACTGGGTTAGTGGCACGGCGCATAGGGCTTCAAGCCGATTTCACCCACAAACTCTCCCAAGTTTGCACAATTTGCTCAATCTTCAGGTGTACAAGTAAGTCAAGCATTCTTCCGCTGCTAGTGAATGAGTTTCTCTTAGATTTTATGGTGATTTAATGAGAAAAACTTGAAACCATACCTCCTTGCAATTTTTGCCAAAAAACAGTTGCATAGGGTTTACAATTTGTGTTTGTGCTGCCAATTCCACTCCATCACTCCCTCAGTCTTTGATTCACTCATTCATTTTCCAGTTTCATCAACCCATTCCCTAATCCCCATATCCTTAAATTTAATATCCCCATATCCCTAACTCCCACTATCCCAAACCCTAGTTAAAAATCCCCAAAGCCTAATTGCTGTCCCAAGAGCTTACATACTATTCCCTAAACCCCCTATTTCCCAAAAAGCTTGTCATAATATTCCAAAACCCCTCATACCCTCTCCCTCCACAGTCCCTCATACATTCTTACCCTTGGTGGCAGAAAACTAAAGACACCATAAATCTCTTCATACTCATCTAAGAAAACTCAAACATTGGCAAACATGGAGTCTGATCCTTCCTATGAGAGGGATGATGAAACTGTCAGTGATTCTTCCCAAGAGCTTCATGTCACCATTCAGCTGAGTGTACCATCATTTAGAGGGTTTTCATCATCATGTCAGGTTCCAATAGGTCATTTTACACCTTGTTCATGCTTCAGTTGTGCCTAGGTAAGGTTCGTTTCCCTCTCCTATGGTTTTGAAGGTAATTTCTCTTGGATGGTCAAATCATCAGCAAAACTTGTATCCTGATGCTCATACACCTTCCCCTATCCTTAATGTACCTTATTAAACACTTCCCATCACTGATATCCCTTAAATTCCTCATTTTCCCACAAACCCTAGTTTCTTGCTACAATTTGGCAATTTTCTAGGCTAGGCCTGTGTTTTGCCCTTCTAGACCCCTTCCCCTCACTCAATCTTTGAAATTCCTCTTTCCAATGTTTCCTAACATCCCTCTATACTTCCAAAAATTTTCTAAGGAATTTAGAAGCCACTTATCTCCTTCATTTACCTTCATTTCGACAAATCCCCTGTTCCACACATGGACGTAGGTTTTACTCAAATGATGTTTCTGAGTAAGGAAAGGTGAATTTCGGAAAACCGAGAGAGGTTTTTATCCAAAATAGGTCAATAAAGAAAAACCTCCTTCAATTTTTACACAGGTATCATGGTTTTAGAGAAATTTCAAAAATACAATTGCCTCAGGAGAATTGATGCACCTCTGAAGTGACCTTGGGAAAATCAATATTTCTCCTAACTTGGTTGGCCAAATGACTTGCTTGATGAGTCAAATAATATCTAGAAACAAATATATTTCCAATGAGCTATCATGAGCTCAATTTTGAGTTGAGGAAGACCTTCAAAAGTTGACTGCAACAGTACTCTTCCTCGAGGCAGCCTCATTTTGCACATTTTGACTAGTCTTGGGAGATGTGACTTTTGATAGGGAAAATGAACTCCAAATTGAAAAATTCAAGTTGGGTTGAAAATTATACTCAATAATATTTCCAAAGAGCTATTTTTCACCCAATTTTGACACTAGGAATGCCCTAAAAACGGGTCTGCAAAAAGGCGCTACGCATAGAAATTTTTAACACAGGGTTTCTTGCCCAATGCGCGCGCCACTTGGAGCTCGCTTTTGATGGGGACCACCTTTTGAGGAAATATCAGTATTTTTGTATTTTTTTATGAAAAAATATGCATGCTCACCAATGGCCAAGAAATTTTGACAGGTTTTGAGCCGCCAAAAAGGTCAAAAACACCCTAAAAATGACCTTTCTGCCCCTTTTTTGACACATAGGAAGCAGTCTTGGGAGAACTCAGTTTTGGAGGAGAAAATGGAGGCCAAATTCAAAAATTCCACTTGTTCTGGAAAGTAGATAGGTAAAAATTTTCAAAAAGCACACTTGGAGAAAATTTGGACACTGGAAAGGCCTCCAAAATCAGCTGCAAAAAGGCGCTACGCATAGGGAAATCAACGCGACGCATTGGAGAAATTTTGCTCAGTTTAACCAAAATACTCTGTTTTTCGCGTAGTTTCTTGACAGTTTGACTTTTCTCCTTCTTAATTTCAAACTCATGATGTTATTTAATGTAATTTGATGGATCTTGATGTAATTATGTTGAATTATTACTTATAGATGTAGATTCATCCATGAAAAGGTAGTTTGCAACTGAATGAATCAGTTCCCTAGTTTTTAGAGGCATGCTGTTCCACTGCCTACTTTTTAGTTCTCAGTTTAGAATTTGTTGGAAAAGCTCCTAAACTCATGAGCTCAACCCCTAGAAGCTAGGATGAGTTTTTGTTTGCATATATCTTATGTTTTTTCAGTCATTAGCATGGTTGGACTTTGGAGAAAGCTTGGAGCTTCATGGTATACTCATCTTAGCAGTTTTGGCTAAGGAATAGACTAGGGTTTGTAGCACTTTATGGGATTCATGTGGCATCTTGCTTTGGTATTATGTTTCTTTTTGTAAATTGTAAGTTTATATGTGTTTATGTATACCATTATCTCTCTTGTTTCTTCTTGACTAAAACAAACAAGGATAAAGGTAGAATCCATTGAATTTGCAGTGCTCTACCTAGGGTTTGCTTAGTTATTGATTTTTTCAGATGTTTGAAGAGGATCCCTGAGGTTTTCTTGCCCTCTTCAACTCCTCACCTGTCTAAATCTCTCCATTTCATTCAATTTGAAGTGCCAATCAGTTGTCTACCTTGCCCCATAGAGATCTATGCAAAACTGACCCTCATTCCCCAGACCCAAATCTGCCTTTCAATTGAGCCAACAAAACATCATTATATTTAACCAAGCTCTTCTGCACACATACCTAGTCTAAGATCAATATTCATATCAGTCATCTCAAGCCCTCATTGATCATATTTTGCTGAGATTGACAAGGAGAGAGCCCTCTCCCGACTTGGTAGGGCTAGCTACCAGGTTAAGCGTGGTTTGATGTTACCCTAGATCTTACCTTTCTCAGCTTGAGGTAGATTTAGGCACTAAAAACTTAAAAATCCAAAAATTACCAGTTTTTATGTTTGTTTTAATTATGACACCCCATCGCGCATCATCAAGAAGCATGAGCTCTAGGTCTCTACGGAAATACATCTCTACATATGGATATTCCTCTATCATAATGAGTTGCATGCATAACCATCTGAAGAAGACTAGTGTGAAACTCATCGATGATGAACTTACATGTCTAGACATGAGATCCACCCACCTCCTCATTCGTGGGACTCTCGGATCTGTGGGCTCGATCGAAATATGTTGTGGCCTGAACAATGGAATCCTCTCTAAGAAAAAATAAATCAAGATCAAACCACAACCAAAGTTGTTTAACCATCCATCTTTTTCCTTGGTCACCTGCTCCTTCATGTTTACTAGTACTCCCTTGCTCTATTTGAATATTGTTGGCTCCATAAACTCTAGAGCATACTGCATATGGGACTTATCGGCCACATGTAGAGTTTCACTACCAACCAATATAACAACGATAAACAACATTTTTCTTAGAGGAAAACAGAACACATCCTTGATGTCGATTTTCCCATCTTTAGTCGGTTGGGATCTCGCTCTACAGTGTGCAGTAACGTAATCTTTGATTGTCTCTCCACCACTCCTTGAACCAGATAAAGAGATGGGGGAACCTTGCCTTGTTAGAATTGTCAAGAATTATGTATCTTCTACTTGTATTTCAAGCACATGTGCACCAAGTCTGAATGCTTGTGCCTAAACATCCCATGCACGAACAAGATATCTCAACAATTCCATTTGTTGCCTCATACCAGGAAGCTAGAATAATTTCAAGAACCCACAATCTCTCAAAGCCTGGATAGTGGTAGGATCATTAGCTACAGTTAAATCTTGTTCCTAATGTTCTCTTTCCCTCCATATTAAAGCCATTTTGTTCCAATAGACACCTGAAACATCACAAGAAGGATCATTAGGATAAGTTTCATGCAAAAAACTAGAGAAATTTTCAAGAAAACAGGCAAAACAAGTTTGGGAATTACGCTTAGTGCAACCCCCTAAGGAAAAAAATTCATTGCAACAACCTCCTTAGTGTATTTTCTTCCTATTCAACTCTCCTTTTGACTTTCTGGTGTTGCATTGGACCTAGGGTGAGAAATTAGAGCTCTATGGCCCTCAAAAAATAAAAAAACTGGCATGAAATCACCAAATGGAAACATGAAAAGAAAGAGGAAGGTTAAAGCTCCTACCTAGAAGTGACTATGCTTGAAATGATCCATTGGATTGGTCACAATCCGTTGTATAATATTGGGGGAAAAAACACTCAGAAATAGCTCTCCAAGAGGAATATGGAATGGTAAAAATGAATTACCCTTTGCCTATTTTATGGTCATTTTCATCATTATTTTATTAATATTTTTACATTTTGACCTAAAATGTGATTCAATTTTATCCTGGAACAAATATTTTTAATCCTTTAGTGGTGTTTTGATTAGGTTGACAACTATTTAATGGATTTGATGATGTATGAATTGAAATAGATCATTTTGACCAAAGAGCATACTTTTATCGCTTTTTTCGGGCTTTGTAAACTTATGAAAAAGGAATCATCCTAGAGTCCTCTTTTAGCTCTTTTTAGACTCCCAAAATATGAAAAGATTGTCGAGCACTTGTCTTTTAGAAATCGTTAAAGTAAATGAAAAGACATCTACTCAATATAAGTTTAACCCTTTTCCGGAATCGGATAGACTAATTACGAAAAAGGAATATGTTAGTTGAACATGGATAAGAGGTTCTCTTGAGTATTGTTTTCTACCTTTTCAGACTCAAGGGTGTTAAATTATGGTATGTTCTATGCTTAGAGCAATTTACTTATTTTTCTTCTTATTACCCACAGATTAGTAATCACATATACATTAAGTAAAGTGCAGATAGAACATTAAATGATCAACAAAAAACAAGCCAAGACAAGAGACACAAGATGTGGCGGCTAGCCAGGGACAAACCCCAATGCGGGGAAACCCTTTGATCAAATCTTCTTTTATATTCAATAGTTCAACAGAGAGAAATAGTACAAAATTTGAATTCTGTAATTTTATATCAACAACAGAAAACCCTAGATCAACACAGTCAAACTTGGTCAAACTAGCTGAAATTGACCTCTAAAGTGCTTGCTCAATTTCCCGTCAACTTGTCCTCGAACTGCTTGAAGAAACAGCCTTTGAACAACCCCAAAAGTATAGTCAATTTGCAGATTTCTGAAGTCAACTTGCAGCCCTAAACTAGGGCAGTCAACACCGGTCAAACGAGAGGTCAGATCACCTCGGTTTTCGTGCCAAAAATTGTGGCCTGCCTAGGAGAGGCAACCACACCCAATCCACACTTTTGGATGGTCAACACTGGTCAAAGAGATGACCTGCTGCCCTAGCGTCCTTCTTTCTATGTCTTCCTTGCCCTAGGACGTCTTCTTTTCAGCCACACGTGAGAGAGAGAGAGACTCTTTTAGGCGTAGGAGATAGAGAGAGAAGATGAGTGAATGAATTCTCCAAATGAGGAAGAGGCACCTTGTGTTTATATGCAAATGTTGAGGATGAATAGACGTGACCGTTGGGCTTCTGAGCCTACATAAGTTTGCTGGCCGACCTTGACAATTTGTCCATAATCAAAATAAATTCATATCTCCATAAATACTTATCAAAATCGGATGATATTTAGATCAATCCTACACCTCTCGATGATAGGAACCTAGGAAAAATATCAGAAGCCATAAATAAGGTGACCCACATGGAGTTTGGCCCTAATTTCCAATTTTAACACTCCCTATCAACAAGGGAGAACTTCATTGTAATCCGTGAGACTGTCGCTGCTATCCATCAAATGCACTATCCTGTACAACTTGACCCCACTCTGCTCTGCTCTGGTCTACTTTGCTTTGCTCTGGTCTACTTTGCTCAAACTATGAAGAAGAATAAATGATCGAGGATGTCTCATACTAACCATCACTGACCCAAATTCAGTCTCAGATTGTGAACCACTCTCACTGATCCCAGATCAATGGAGGTCATCCTATCATAGGTAGTATGGTAGATATAGTGATGCGTCCATAAATAGTACTACTATGGTCCCTATCCTCCTTTCCCTGCTCATTGATCAGATGAGAGGTACTTCCCATGAGTCCCAGACTGCATGGGTAGGATGCCTCGACAGGAGAACTAATCATCCTGTCCACAGGAGAACGAACCATCCTCTCCAGGGGATGCCATGGAGAACTAATCATCCTGGTCTATAGGAGAACTAATCATCCTATTCCACAGTCGCCATAGAGAACGGATCATCTTGGCCCACAGGAGAACTAATCATCCTATTCCACAGTCGCCACGGGGTGTCATAGGGGAAGGTTGAACCTTTACCCTGTACATAGTGCACCACCAGCGGATGGTGGGTCACCCTGTGGTCACATGTCGCTCCAAGAAGTACCCCGTGCCCCCCTAGAGCTCCCAGAGCTCATTACATCATACTCGACCCTCATAAGAGGGTCTCTGAATGACACCAAGTCGTTCTTGAAAAGTCAGGAATTTGACCTTTCCTAGGGGCTTTGTCAAAATGTCGGCGACTTGTTCATCTGTATCGATATGTTGGAGCCTTATTGTTCCTCGCTGCATCATATCTCAAATATAGTGGTACCTGATATCGATATGCATGGAGCGATCATGAAATACGGGATTATCTGATAAACGAATCCCACTCTCGTTATCACATAGGATCACAGTGGTATCCAATGTAAATCCAAACAGCTCATTGAAGAGCTTTCACAACCAGACTGCCTCATAGGAGGCCATGCTAACAGCAATGTATTCTGCCTTGTCGGCGCTCAAAGCCACCGGCTTTTGCTTCTTGCTCATCCAGGATATCGAGGCAGATCCCAAAGAGAAACAACACTCGAAAGTTCTCTTTCGGTCCACCACACTGCCTGCCCAATCAACATTAGTATACCCAAGTAGTTTCACATCTCCGGTAGTGTATCTCAACCCATGAGTGATTATGCCATGAAGATATCTCAACAGATTCTTGGCACCAATCCAATGTGAGTGGTGAGGCTCGACCATATGTTAACTCAATGTGTTGACTGTAAGGCATATATCCGGACGTGAGCTCACCAAGAACATTAATGCTTCGACGAGTTGACGATACTCAGTAGCATTTCGTAAAACAGGTCCGGCAGCACTACCGCTTAAATTATTGAAGTCAAGCTCCATTAGGGTAGTTACGGGCTTGCAGTCCACCATGCCGAATCTCTCCAATATCTTCACCACATTTTTCCTTGAGATAGGAAAATCTCCCTTGGTTTCTGCCAGAATTCCAGTCCTAGGAAATAGTGCATAAGTCCTAGGTATTTCATCTCTAACTAAGAAGCTAGATCCCTCTTACATTCATGAATGAGAGGGTCTGCAATTGTTAGAAAGAGGTTGTCAATATATAGCACCAGTATGAGAGGCTTGTCATCTATAACCTAAAAGTAAAGGTTAGGGTCGACTTCACTCCTAGTGAATCCCAACTTCATCAAGTAGCTATCGATCCTCTCATACCATGCTCGGTGTGCTTGCTTTAGCCCATAGAGGGCCTTCTTCAACCTGAACACATGATATTCTCGATCATAAATATCAAATCCTTCGGGTTGCTCCACATAGACCTCCTCTTTGATCGAAACATGTAAGAACGCAGTCTGGACATCCATCTGATGTAGGTTCCATCCTTGCGAAGCAGCAAGGGCTATGATCGAGTGGATGGTGGTATATCAGGAAACAGGTGCAAATATCTCGTCATAGTCTATACCTTCCTTCTGGGAGAAGCCACGAGAGACAAAAAAAGCCTTATACTTTTCTGCACTTCCATCAACTGCATGCTTTATCTTGTAAAGCCATTTTGAAGTGACAACTGCTTTGTCCTGGGGTCTGGGGACCACATCCCAAACATCGTTTTTCATAATGGAATCGTATTCCTCAGTCATAGCATCCTTCCATACTTGATGCTTGACAACATTTGTGAATGACGAAGGCTAATTTTAGATGATCATGCTCATGATGGTCAGGTATCCCTGATACTTGTTCAACTTCTTACTTTCACGGAAGGTTCCTCTGGGTGCAATGTGTCCTTCAACATCATCAAGTGTCCCCCTAAGCCATGAAGGCCTCTTCCTAGAAGAGGAAGGCTCTTGCGGAGGAGGATCAATAGGATCCATAGGTTCTTCCACATTGGGCATCGTCTCATCTTCCTTTTCCTTCGGTTCCCAGGTGTCAGCTTCTTTAGATCCCCTTAAAGTAGGAAGATTGTCTACTTTGCTAAGAGCCATATCTTTGTCAAAGGTGACATCATGAATAATCTTGACTTCCCTTTAACGAGCTACACAGATTCTATAGCCCTTATTATTTTCGCTATAGCCCACGAAGATTCCTTTCTTTCCATATGCACCCAATTTATTCCTTTTCTCTTTAGGCACATGAAAATATACAGGGCTTCCAAAAATTCTAAAATGAGATACGTTAGGTTTCTTACCGGTAAACATTTCTTCGAGAGTCTTGGAACCTAATGCTTGATGAGGGCATCGGTTTTGTACATATACAGTGGTATTTTCAGCTTCAGCCCATAGAAACTTCGGAAGTCTTTGATCATGGAGCATAGCATGAACAACTTCCACAATTGTACGATTCTTCCTTTTCACCACACCATTTTGCTCAGAAGTATATGGTGTAGTAGTCTCCCTCTTAATGCCAACCTCTTTGAAAAAGTCATGAAAATCATTGGATTCATATTCAATCCCATTATCAGTCCTTAAGGTCTTGATCTTCTTTTTGGTTTGATTCTCGATCAAGGCTTTGAAGTGCCGAAGCCTGGAGAACACTTCATCCTTCTTTTTCAAGAAGTATATCCAAGTCTTGTGAGAATAATCATATGTAAAAGTGAGTTAGTATAAATATCCTCCTAAGGAGTTCACAGGCATCATACCGGATATGTCTGAGTGAACCAACTGCAATATATCGGAGGTCTTGCTTTGGCTTGAGGGGAATGGTCCCTTTTTGAGCTTTCCTTCGGCACATCCTGGACATACACCTTCTTGCTCTAATATGAACTCAGGCATCCCAGTCACCATTTTTCTTACATTGGGTAGAGCTTTATAATGAAGGTGACAAAACCTCCGATGCCATAGTTAAGACTAAAGAGATGTGTCACAAGACATGACACCCAGTGGACTTCCTTCGACCTGATATAATGAATCAACTCGAAACCCAAGAGTAAAAGCATCTTTAAAGTTCTTTTTACATACACATACCTTGCCATCGGTGAAGGCCACCTTGTAGCCTTTGTCTTCCATTGCCGAAATGGACACTAGGTTCCTTTTGAGATCAGGTACATATAATACATCTTGTAAGTGGATGGTATTACCTTGATTCAATTGAAGAGTGCCATTTCCTACATCTTTCACGGGATATTTTGAATTATCTCCAAGAACAATTTCGAGGTTGGTTTCCTTCTCTATCAGATTATAGAGAGCTTCTTTGTAACTAGTGAAGTGCCTTGAGGCACCACTATCAATAAGCCAATTTCCCAGTGAGTCCGGGGGAGCAGTAGTAGATAGAGCTGCTGGTAGATAATATTCATCTTGCTTATTGTTAATAGTGTTAGATTTATACCTGGAATTTCTTGCCTTCTTGAATGGTTGTCCTCTTCCTTGATTTCCGACACTTCTTTTACCTCTGCCATTTGACCTGCCATTCCTTTGATTGCCTTGAGAGGGATTTCGATCATCGTCCCGGTGTGAGTCCCTTTTATCAAGGTAATCCCTTGCATAGTGACCTGTTTTATTGCAATTGTAACATCGTCCTTTTTTACGCCCTTTGGTCCAACCTTTCCTTTGAATTTACCCTAGGAATTGTTTCTTCTTTTAGTATGAGAAGAAAAGGCAGAGGGATGACCTTTAAGTATGGGCATTTCTTGCTCTTCCATCCTTGTTTCTTCTTGAATTCATCTGGCCATTAATTCCACAAATCCAGGAATTACGTTATTATTGAGAAGAGTAGTCCTGAATATATACCATTCAAATGGCAGTCCTCCAAGAGTTTTGAGTATCATTTCCCTATTAGGAATTACTTCCCCAATAGATAGGAGATCGTTGTTGATCTCGGTGATCCTTAAGAAATATGCTTGCATACTCTCATCTTTTCCCTTATTAATTTCCTTCAGCTTATTTCTAAGTACAAGACTTGATTTGCATCATTATCTTTAAATAAACTCACTAGTTTATCATAGATTTCCTTGGAGCTGTTCAACTCGGAAAGATATGTCACCAAGCATTTGTTGATAGAGTCCCGGATGATCTTCCTTGCTTTGAATTCTCCCTTGGTCCATTTGTTCTGAGTAGCAGCGGATGCATTTGATGGAGGCTGAACAATTCCGCCTCACACATGGTCCAACACTCCCTGTTCTTCTAATGTTAGATCGAGAGACATCTTCCATCCGTGATAGTTAGACTTCTCATGGAGTTTGTCTTCAACATGGAAGTGTGTTGAGGACCCCATGATTTCTTTAACATAGCATTGCTAGCCTTCTCTTCAGTGATTTCTCTTGCTCTTGCTCTTGCTTGGGCTTTGTCTTCAACTCGGCTTTGATACCATGTTAAATTATGGTATGTTCTAAGCTTAGAGCAATTTACTTATTTTTCTTCTTATTACCCACAGATTAGTAATCACATATACATTAAGTAAAGTGTAGATAGAACATTAAATGATCAACAGAAAACAAGCCAAGACAAGAGACACAAGATGTGGCAGATAGCCAGGGACAAATTCCAATGCGGGGAAACCCTTTGATCAAATCTTCTTTTATTTTCAATAGTTCAATAGAGAGAAATAGTACAAAATATTAATTCTGTAAATTTATATAAGCAGCAGCAAACCCTAGATCAACAAAGTTAAACTTGGTCAAACTAGCTGAAATTGACCTCTAAAATGCTTGGTCAATTTCCGGTCAACTTGTCCTCGAACATACTGAAGAAAAAACCTTTGAACAGCGCCAAAATTACAATCAATTTGCATATTTTTGAAGTCAACTTGCAGCCCTAAACAAGGGCAGTTAACATTGGTCAAACCAGAGGTCATATCACCTCGATTTTCATGCCAAAAATTGCAGCCTACCTAGGAGAGGCAACCACACCCAATCCACACTTCTGGATGGTCAACGCTTGGTCAAAGAGATTACCTGCTGCCCTAGTGTCCTTCTTTCTATGTCTTCCTTGCCCTAGGATGTCTTCCTTTCAGCGACACGTGAGAGAGAGAGAGAGAGACTATTTTATGCGTAGGGGAGAGAGAGAGAAGATGAGTGAATGAATTGTCCAAATGAGGAAGAAGCACCTTTAAATACGCAAACATTGAGGATGAATAGATGTGACTGTTGGGCTTCTAAGCCTACATAAGTTTGCTGGCCGACCTTGACAATTTATCCATAATCAAAATAAATTCATATCTCCGTAAATACTTATTGGAATCGGATGATATTTAGATCAATCCTATACCTCTCGATGAGAGGAATCTAGGAAAAATATCAGAAGCCATAACTAAGGTGATCCACATGGAGCTTGGCCCTAGTTTCCAAATGAAAAGGAACCTTTAGAGTTTATTTTTCACCTCTTTTTCAAACTCTCTAAACATGAAAAATAAGTTGAGTTAAACCTTCGCTAGACTTGTAAAAACATCAAACATTGATGGACTCGTCAAACATGACAGGGTTGAACCACTCCTTCTCAGGGTTCATTAAACATACTTGGAGGGATTCATCCAAAGGATGAACTTACAGATCAAGCATATGTTATCCTCTTCAAGATTTTTAAAAATAAAGAGGTATTGACCAGAAATGCTTTGGGAAATTTGGAAAATGGGATACTCCACCTATTAATGGCAGTGAGTCACACGCCACTCTTCCACTTCGTGTCCGTAGTTGTTGGGTTGGGAAATCTATTTTTATTTTGGTTCATCACACCATTTCAAAGCCTCCATTTTTGGTTTTGGGTCAATGTTTCCAAGTCTATTTAGTGTCACCAATGTGTTCAAGAGAAGTCATTCAATTGATATCTACTACAATACTCTTAATCCTTCATTCTATGTTTGCCATTCCTGAACCAGTTCCACATCAGCATCATTTTGTCTCAAATCTCAATACCTGTTTCGTGTCATTGATGAGGGATACATCAAGTCCCTCCTACAATGGGTCACTTCTTGTCGACATCAACTCATTATCCAAGAATTTTACTTAGAAACTCTTCCTTCAGTACCTTGGGACTTGTATACATCAATGTCAAGTTTTCTCGCTCTCAGCAACAAGTTTATATGATTGGCCTTCGACCAACAAATTCTGTGTGGTGTTCGACTTCAACTCATTCATTCACACCATACATATTGCATTGATGTACCTTAAGGGACATTAACATCATTAGTGGTTTCTCTCGCATCCATTAACGACTTACATCATTGGTTGATAATCAGATGGTGTCTACCATGTTTGACTCCAACTCCTTTATTGACATGGTTAGATTCGTATATTGGATGATCGAGTGAAAGAGATAGAAGACCCTAGATGTATTTCCATCCATCCAGGCTGCACATTCATGATTAATGAAAGATTACAAAGCATGATGGATATGATAATAAAAACAATCATTCAAACATGGATGCACACTTTGTCATTAGTGGACACAGATGTTTGATCATTGTACATGTAATGTTATCTTATGTGATAAGGATGGGCATGCCTACCTATGAAAAGATGTCATGATGAAATGTATTGTAATAGATGATGATCTTGACAAGTTGTTATCTATACAAACTTGTCATGAGGTAAAACACTTCAGTGAGGTTGAATCTTTGCACTGAGAGGAGAGCCGAGGTTCCGCCGCCTCCGAGCTGTGTATGAAGCTACTGTGAAAGGATTAGCATTCACCAGACAATTCAATGCCATTGAAGAAGTATTGGAGAACTCCTTGTAGTCCTAATCAGATGAGGGCTTGAATCATTGGAGGAGGATGGCGCTCTGAAGTGGTACTTGAGCACCTCGACTTACAGGGTTCTGCTCACATGGATGCCGGAGGGGTCCTCC
Organism: Pinus tabuliformis; assembly: GCA_031772625.1. NCBI lineage: Eukaryota > Viridiplantae > Streptophyta > Pinopsida > Pinales > Pinaceae > Pinus > Pinus tabuliformis. The sequence continues at coordinate 53,084,110 of CM062813.1, forward strand.
CCCTCCTCTCCCTCCTGAAATCGATTCCTTCAAATGTCTGGTAGCCTCCTACTGCAAGAGAAAAGCAAACCCAAATCTACACAAGTTTGTAAAGAAAGCCAGTCCATCCCCTCTGTTGAACTGCCTGCAGAATGCTTGTGCTGGACTGCGCTGAACCTAGCAGAACGTAGGCTCATTGGTCAATTTATGGCCTCTGACCCTCTCCTAAAGCTATCTATGGATGGGTCCAACAAAACTAGAGGCCCCTTGTCTATGAAGGAATCCGAAATCATCTGGTAGGCAGAGGCTATTATGTTTTTGTCTTCGATTCAGCTGAATATCGAGATCTTATTTTCCGAAACGATCCATATTTCATGGGCACCCAAGGGATCTATTTGAATAAATGGATGCCGGACTTTGATCCTTCCCAGGATATTCCTTCAGCCATTTCTGTCTGGGCAAGGTTACCCCACCTCCCTCTTCATTGCTGGTACTTGGAATCTATGGAAACCATCAGGAACAAACTAGGCAAATACATTAATAGGGTTGAAAGGAGAGAACAATATTCATGTGCTAGAATATGCATTGAAGTTGACTTGGAGATAGGGTTTCTCGAGGCGATAAAGCTAATCGTAGCTGTCTGGTCTCACATACAAGAACTTGATTATGAACAACTCCCCTTCAAGTGTCGACATTGTCACGACTATGCCATTTCACTCAAAACTGCAAGAAGAAAACTGAGGAAGAAACTGAAAAAGAGAAGGGAGAACAGTGGACACAAGCCCGAAAAGTAGCCACATCCAAGTAGACCAACAGAGTGAAAGGGAAAGGAGGGAATATAGAGACCAGAGGACCCTCTTCTGAGAAGAGACTACCTGAAGATCAAGCGACAACAAATGCCACCGCTTCAACATATCCTTTTGCTGTTCTAAAACCTCCAGAAGATCAGAACCAACCAGATCAGATCTTGAAGAGGGAGAGGTGCGACAGCATATTGAACAGATAACAGACGCATAAAAAAACTCAAGATCTCAAGAACAAACTGGATTAGCCACTTCAGAAATCCCTTGTGTAGACGCAACCCCGTAGGAAACCCATGGCTCTCCGGCAGGTGCCATAGCCCCACTCTCTTATGCAGAAATGATCAAAAAGAAAAAGTTGATAGACAGCTCTGGTTCTTTTGAAGAAGACTCTTTTGAGCGATCCACCAAAAAGGAAGGAAGGAAGTCTTGTAAGGAGATCAGAGAAGAAGAGGTGGAGAGATTAAAGATGCAGGGCAGTCAGTCTACAATTGAAATGTCATTAGGCAGAAGCACAAGGGCTCGACTTGTTGTGTTCCTATATGAGTCATAATTTTCGAATGGCTGAGGTCAAATCTGTAATATGTACATACCTCTGCTTACTGCAAATTTTTTCCATATTTGTAAAAAATCAAAAAATCAAAAAATGTAAAGAGGGTATATCCTAAAAGAAAAACCAAAGGACAAAAAGAATGAAAAAATGTCAAAAAGAAAAGATGAAAAATGAACCCCAAGGAAAAGGAAAAATACCATGAAAGTGTGCAAGTCCAAATGCCACTACTATTTTATTTTTTGTACAACAATGATTGTGTGCAACTTGTTATTTATGCCACAATCCATGGTAACCAAATAGTTTAATCTTGGCTATTCCATGTTTTCAATTTCATGCTTAGAGATAGAGAATAAAGTCTGACCAAACTGTTTAATCTTGGCAGATAAGTCGATAGGTAGAGTTAATAAAAGGAGATCAATTTTTAATCTGAGCCCTTGGATGTAATAAGGTTAGAGTTAGATTACCTTTTTAAAAGAAAAGAAAAGAAAACTTTGATGAGGGTTTGCCAGTGTAAGAGCACCCTAATAAAGAGTAGAAAAAATGGTTGGATGTGTAGATGGGTAAGTAGGTGAATGGTTGCGGAATTATGGTGATTTATTGGATAAGATCATGTCATTTACTTTCATCATCAAATTTCTTAAAGTATGGATGACAATGGGGCAGTTACAAAATCGAGTGATTAATTTCCCCATTCATTTTACCTCTAATTTCACTAATTTCCCATAAGCAAAGTAAAGAGTACCTAAACCTTAAGTTAAAGGGGCTCAGAGCATTTCTCTGACTTCTGTAGGGACCGGACCCTCGACCCAATAACTTATAGGTTTTAAGTACTAAAATCCCCTCACGAAAATTCACCCCCTTCAATTCATTCATTTTCCCACAAAAACCCATAAAAAAGCATTAAGTCTAAGTTTTGATGTGTAAATATGGATATATAAATGTCAATACATCATACTTAGTGCAATTTGTTTTTCCGCTTTCATTTCATATTGACTTTAACTTTTATTATATTTAACTCCCAAAAAATAAACCCCTTTCCCATATATTTAATTAAAATCCCAAATATTAAATATCCCGCATGATGGTTTGGAATATAAACCATATTAAGTAAAGAAATTAGATGGATTAATTAGTCGATTTGTGACTAATTAAGAGTCATAACCCTTCGCCATACAAAAAGGGATTAATTGATCAAACTGTGATTGATTAATAACCTTCCTCCAATCAGCTTACCCCCGATGTCATTAAACCGCCCTAACTCGCAATTAAAATCCCGTCAGGCCCCTCCATTAACTCCCCAACCAAATAACATCTTGATCACCATACGATCTGACCCCTTCAGATCTAATGGCTATTGCTCATATTGGGCAGCCTCCAATGCTGACCTTTACCCGCCCGATGCGAGCAGTTTTACTATTCACCCCTCTGCTATGTGTCGCCTGATGAATGGCATTGGGCGGACCTCTCCCAAAACTGCCATGTCCCCAAAAGCGGTGTGATAGATTCCGCTTACTGCCTCCGCTTACCACCTTCACTACACGACAAAACGCCACCTCCGTCAGGGGGCGCCAATTGTCGCTTTCCATTATACCCACCAAAATCATTGACTTTGCAGATAAACCAAAAAACTCATTGTTTTTGTTTTTTTTACCAAGAAAAGAACCTTCTATTCTCCATGCAAGTACATAGTACGTTTGAGTTGTCAACCTGCTACCAACTGTCAACCTTCCATAGCCGCTGAACTCTAGACCACTGTGCAGACATATGTGGCTCCTGCAAATAGTTCACCAACACCATTGCTCCTTTCAAACAACCGATACCAAGTATTTACCCCATTTCGACTGAAGAACCTTGATTTCTGGCCAAACCTAAGGTAAATTTATTTAAATACAAGTAATTTAGTTAATTAAGCCCCCTAGTAGTCCTGAAACACTTTGAAACAGACCAATTATTCCCATATTTCCCTGAAATTCTCTGCCCCCGTCCTTGAATCCACAAGAACCAAGGATGGACACCCCAATTGCTTTGAATGTCATGCTAGTTACTACTCCCCACATAGATTTAGACCATCTTCCCCTAGCTGACAAAGAATTTTAGATTAAAGACCTCATCTTTTAAGAATCCCCTTTGAAATTGCATTGTAGACACTGAGATAACTACTTGAACCATGCAGATAAGATAGGCCTTTGGGAATCAAACCTACCCAAATATCAATTCCCCATTGTTCATGTCTTCCCGAAGATTGTTCACTACTGTCATGCAAACTATGACCCTATCATGAGAGATGTAATGTCCCCAGATCAGAAAGTCCTATTCACTGTCACTGTAGAATCCATAAATGAGATGTTATAGTTACAACCTGGTGAAAACCTCACCCCCCTTACCACTGATGACTTGCTTGATAGATTTTCCAAGCTATCTAGTTCCAGAAGTACTCAAATCCTCCAGACTTTCATTATTGAAGAAAATACATGCCAAAGGACTCCCCTCCTTACATGTCATCCTTCTTTTATGATATGGGCAAAGATATCACATCAATGATATCATGCATTTTAGGTTTTACCACTAGTGAATATATAGATGATATCAATTTTGCCTACATGTCTATTTTTACCCCTGGCCAGCCTCCTGCAGTCAAATTTGATTATGTAAAATTCATCTCAGACAAGATGCATGATCAGTTTTTGAGATTGGAAAATGAAAGAGTGTTCAAATATTCATCAGTCCTATACCATTTATTCCTTTACTACCAGACTGATAAGTTTCCCTTCTCTGTCCAAAAACTTGATACCAAAGGGAATCCCAGATCTGTCATCTTCTGGATCCCTTTGTTCCACAGGTCTAATTCTCCCTAGCCATATATAAATTTCATTGATCTATTTGTACACCTAGTGGCTACCATGTTGCTAGGAAGCCCTCCACCCAAAATTAGTGTAGACATCAAGAAGGTCCTGCAGTTGTCAAAATAGTGCAAAGTAGGGGATTGGTACTTGTACCAAAGCCATACTGAAATCATAATTTATGGATGTGAACTACCACCTTACAAATTGCCAAAGTACCTCCCCATGAGATTATTTGCTCTGGAGTACTATAGACAAATGATTAATTCAGATGAGGCGCACTTTGTAAGAACCAAGAAGAAATCCCAACTCAGGATAAAGGATCAACTATGACCATTCATTTGTAACAGTAGAGAAGTAGGAAAGGAGGCAGATGAAATCCTCTGAAGATTGAAACTGAAACAAAGTTTCATGTGGACTTATGACCCCCACAGTTTCATTTGTAATAGGAGAAAAAAGAATAAACTATCTCCTTACATCCATCACAGGATCCCTGAAATTGAAAAATATGCTAATCAATTCGAATGGGTGGAAGGTACTTTGATATATCGAGATAGTACAGAGATTGTTGTTGATAATATATTAATGGACTTAGACATGAGACTTGATGAGGATTCCCGTGTACAGGTTCTAGGAGACTCTCAATCTCAAAGACAAGCACAAGACCACATTGGGCAGATAGAAGTAGATCCATCATCAGAGGCAGAGCCATCAAAACGGCCGGAGCTTTTAGAACAACAAACAGAATCTGAACAACTTGAAATTTCAGAGGAATTTGCTCAACCTGAACAAATCATGAGTAATCCTCCTGTTTTTCAGACTCCTCTCAATGAGGAAAGAAACCTTAAGAGAAACCGAGAGGAGGCCACTCCTTCTAGCATGCCTGTTTCTCAAACCTTTGCTAAGAGGCAGAGGTTAAATCCATATGCAAAACAAGAATATACTGAGGAAACAACAGGGAATACAAGAGCAGAGAGGACAGAAAGCAGGCACACCATTCGTTCAGGAGGTACAACATCTACCTCACAGTTCCAGGTATTAGAAAGGCAAAAGAGCATAGAGGTATCTTCCTTCAGGAATCCTTTTGGTCAGAGCCAGGATATCAAAGAAAAGTATAAAGAAATCAAAGCAAGGAATGAGAAACTAAAGGCTCAAAACTATGCTCATTATCTCAAAATGGCTCCAACTAACCAGACAAGGCTGATGTCAGCATTTGATATAACAGAAGGAAAGATGCAAATGAGTTTTCTCAAACCAACTGTGCAACAACCAAGATCAATGGCTGACTATTTGAAAACTGATTTTGAAGTTTTGGCAAAGGATATTCACCCAATTGACCAAATAGAGCTACATAAACAAACAGGTGAAATGGTCTACTCTACATTGACCAACAAAGCAATCATAGCTCATCAACTACAAAACTCACTGAATAACACATCTGCACAACTTCAATTGGAAAAGGCCTCTTCTCAGGCCAAAGACACCAGAATAAAGACTTTGGAAGACTTGGTCATAGAGCTGGGACATGATCCCAAGGATGTCAAAGTAGCAGAGCAATTGATAAAGAAGAAAAATGATGACATAGTTGCACTAAAGAAGCAGCTCAAGATTCCTCCTCTTCACCATCCTCAAACTGCTGAAGTTTTAGAAAAACAGAAGGAGGAAGAACTTATGGACCTAGTCCTTAAGTTGAATGATCAATTGAAGGAAACTAAGAAAGAATTGGAGAATGTGATACAGTCTAAGCAGAGTGAGCTGGCCACCGCTCCTTAGACTGTAATACCTACAGTTTCTACAACAGTACCCTCCACCCTAGCAGCTTCCTTGGCACCAACACTTCCACCAGTAATGACATTTCTAGTAGCAGGTATTACTTCAGCCACAAGTACATCGACCAGTACAGGGATAACAATAGAAAAGACAGATGAATTGGTTAAGGCTATGGAACAAATGAGCATCCATGCCACAAAACTGAAGAAGCTCAGAGAGCAAGTGGCAAGTCTGGAAACAAGTTGTGAACTTGCACAAATTCAACATAAAGAAGAAGAACGAAAAAACCAAAGGATGGTGGAAAGAATAAGAATCCTTGAAAAGGATTTGACACTAGAAAAGCCATTGGGAGACATCAAGGATATATTGTGGACCAATATCATTGATTCCATCAATGATATTTGGCCTTCCATTCAGGTTATTTTTGAGCAAACTGAATTAGTCAAAATAGCCATGGAAGCCATACAAAAGACAAAGGAAGAACTGGGAGACAAGCCTGAGGAAGCAAATCAATTGATAGATTTTTTGAACAGTAGAAACAGGTACCAGCTGGATGAATTAGAGATTCAGGACAAAACAACAACTATTATTGAGATAAAGAAGGTTCTTACTAAAAGGAACCTGATGCTTAATTTGGAGAAAATATGTCAAAGCATTCAAGCAGACATCGACAACTTTATGTTAAAATATGGCATTTTGAGAGAAAAAGGACTTCCTAGTCCACTGGTTATACATGACAAATTAATGACATAGGAAGATTACATTGAGAGATTGAATAAACAGGGTAGGAGCCAAGCCAGTTCTTCAGGAGTAAAAGAATTGCCTACAGGAAAGGTACTTTAAGATGGTCTGGAGAATCTGTTCTATATAGAACATGAAGTCAAGCATTTGTTCACCAGCAAACCCAATTTTGCCAAATATACAGAAGCCAATGAAGTCTACATGAAAATGATCAGAATAAAATTACCAGATAGTGAATGGTGTACCGGTTTGACAGATTTACTATAAAGTTACTATAGTAATTTTGTGGGGTAAATATGTCTTTAAGGTAAAAACATGTAATACATGATTAATCAGCACAAGTAAAGAGTATCAATGGGTCAAAGATAAGAGTGAAATCCAGCACATAACTACCAAAGCAACTGCAAGAGCCAAATCCGAATTCCAGCAGCCAACACATTCACAAATAAAGGGACAACAAGCAAACAATTTTCCATCTGTCTCTATCTTCGCGTTGAAGATATTTTTTGTTTCCTAGAAGAATTCTCATATGGTTATGAGATATTTTGTATTAATTTTTGTATAAATACTTTACAAATTGAAGTAATTAGGGTGGACTAAAATACATTTCTGTAGACATATTATTTTTGAGCCAAGGAGCTTTGTACTCAAGACTGGACTGGTTTTGCTGGAAATGAAATAAAGCTGAGGACATTTCACTGGATTCTTGTGCACAGTTGGAACAAATAAGTATCATTTTCTCAGGTTTAAATCTTGTTTTCTCTTTATGTGATGAAATATTCATATGTGTTTCTTATAAAATATTAAAAGAAAACAAGGAATAATATCATTAGAATTAGCTTAAGTGCTCTCTGTTTTAATTGTTTGCTTTATTTATGTTTTCTACTAAACTGCCTTGGTCTGGGGATTCTTGATTGCCCCCTGACTTCTGTAGTTGATCCCCCCTTTGGCCCATAGTATAGGATTCTTGATTGCCCCCTTACTTCTGTAGTTGATCCCCCCTTTGGCCCTTTGCTACTGGCCATCCTTCCTTTCTTCATCCGAATCCCGGTTAAGGATTCTTCATTGCCCTTGGCCCTGGTTAGGAATTTCCATTCATTGAAACCTTCAGATTTTCTCTTATTGTGTTAGCCTACCCTGTGAACTCTTACCTCCGTGATAAATCAAATCCAGTTAAGCCTTTCTTGATTGAGTCCATAGCCCAATGGCCTAAATATTTGCTCTGCCCATTTGTCTTCTTAATTCCACCACCCAATCAAAACAAACAACCATGAACATTAAGAACTAGCCTGAAATCTTATTTAAACAAAGTTAAATCTTAAAGAGAGAGCCCTCTTTGGACTTAGGTTGGCTAGAACCTGAGTCTAAAAGATTAGTTTGTGGTTACCTCGAGCCATTCCTTCTTTAATAGCTTCTAAGGAAAAAACATGAGTGATAACACGACCCACAAAGGGAGGGCCTACTCCTTCCTTCCTTGGTAAATAATGCAGATTGTCTCTTGGAATTGTAGGGGTTTGGGGAACCCATTGAAAGCTAAAGTAGTAAAAGATCTATCAAGAATGGAATCCTCAGATATCCTTCTGCTCCAAGAGACAAAGATAGAAGAGGATGCTCTTCTATCCTTAAGTCGAAACAAGTGGAATAAGAAATCAGGAAAAGCAGTCAGCACCCGAGGTACTTCAGGGGGTCTTGCAACCTTATGGTAAGAGGATATGTTTTAGCTGAGAAGCTCCTTCGCAACCCAACACTGGATATACACAGAACTTCAACGTCTTCCAAGTAAGACTTCTTTGGCTCTTTTCAATATTTATGTCCCAGTCAATTTCTTGGAAAAGAAGGATTGCTGGAATTCTCTCTCAGACTTCCTAGAAATCTATACTCCCCCAAACATCATACTAGTGGGGGATCTTAACATCACTTTAGATCTGAAAGAGAAAAAAGATGGAGTTTGGGGTAAAGATCCCTTCCATGATTCGGTGGAGTCTCTGATTCTTGCTTGGGACCTCCTTGACTACAAACCTAAGAAAGGTCATTATACCTGGACCAACAATAGAGTTGGTAATGCCAACATTGTTGCTCATCTAGACCGGTTTCTAGTTCAAAGTTCTTTGATGGAGGGGAAGTATTTAATCTCTTCAAAATTTTTGCCCAAGATAACATCTGACCATAACCCCATCTCGCTGCTGCTAGAAAAAGAGGAAGACTTAGGCCCTATTCCATTTAGATTCAGTCCTCTTTGGGTAGCGAGAAAGGGCGTATGGACATAGTGGCTCAGGCTTGGATGCAACCAGTTGAAGGATCCCCCAACTTTGTGTGGGTGCGGAAACTTAAGTACACTAAGTATCCCTTAAAAAGCTGGGCAAAAAAACCCCTCTCCACTCCAATGAGCAATAGACAAAAGACAATGTAGGCTTTAGGCAAGATTCAGTTAGGCATGGAAGAAACTGAAACCACCAAAGCTCAGCTGCTCATCGAACATAATGCCTAGCTCAACTCTTTTCTCTCTTATCGCCATGAAGAGGATTACTGATGCCTCAAGTCTCACAATCTCTCGCTGCAAGCTAGAGATAGAAACACTTCATTCTTTCACAGACAATGTAGAGCTCGTCTCTCTTGGAATCACATCTCGGAAATATCCACCAGGGAGGGGGAAGTCATCAAAGGATAACCTCTGTTAAAACAGGCTGCCACATCTCATTTTCAGCAATTGTTTTAGGAGGATGGTTCTTCTGATGATGATCTGGCTACTGATTTTTTGTCAAACAACCCTTCACTTGTCACTGCAGATTTAAACGTTGGGTTATTGAAGCCTTTTACTGAAAAAGAGATAGTGGAATTCATATGGTCAATGGAGTCGGATAAAGCCCCTCGGCCGAATGGCTTCTCCATCCATTTTTACAAAGTTTGCTGGAAAGCCAAAGTGGGAGGGTGTACCAACTCCACCTTCCTTGCTTTAATCCTGAAAGAAGTTAACCCAGAGAATTTTGACAGGTTCTGGCCTATCTCACTCTGCAATGCCTCATACAAGATTCTCGCCAAACTCTTAGCCAATAGACTCAAGTCTCTGTTAGGGAATATGATCTCCCCTCTTCAGGGCCGTTTTGTCAAAGGAAGGCACCTCATAGATAATGTGATCCAAGTGCAAGAAGCACTCCAATATAGTCACATTCGGAAGGAAAAAGGCATGCTCATCAAGTTGGATATGTCAAATGCTTTTGACTGAGTTAAACTCTCATTCCTCTATAAAATCCTTCTCTCTTTTGGTTTTAGTGCTGAGTTTGTCAACTTGATAAAAGCCTGCACATATAGACCTTGGATAACACCCCTTTTCAATGGCAGACCTGCTGATTTCTTCCAAGCTACAAGAGGGCTCCGCCAAAGGTGCCCTCTGTCACCCTTTCTTTATATCCTGTTGGCAGAATCCCTAAGAGGAAAGCTAACAGTTGAAAAGGAAATAGACTCTATCCGAGGCATTAAGGCAGCAAGAGGTGTGGATCCTATAAATCATGCCCTCTTTGCGGATGACACTCTCCTCCTGGAAGGGGCCTCGATTAAGATAACAAGGGCTTTCAATGAAATTCTTCAACACTTCTGCTTAATTTCAGGAGCCTTTATCAACAAAAGAAAAAGTGCTGCCTACGGTTGGAATGTAGACCATCTAGCTATCATTTGAATAGCTTGCTCCTTGGGATTCCTTAGGTATGACAAATGGGAAAAGATCAAATACCTAGGCCTTCCCTTAACCTTGGGACCAAGCCCTCCTTCCCTTTGGATCGAAGTAATTAGCAAGATAAAAGCAAAAATAGCATATTGGGGAGGCCATTGGCTAACAAAGGCTGGGAAGCTGGTTTTGATAAATGCAGTTGTCTCTATCCTCCCCATCTTCCAGTCTTCCCTCCTACTAGCACCCAAGTCTATCACGGACCAGATCTCCAAGCTCCTTCAGGACTTTCTATGGAACGGGGGTAAGGGCAACCAGAGTAATTTACATCTGGTAAGATGGGATATCCTTAAAAGACCACTCCAGGAAGGTGGGTTATAGATTCAAGATCCAGGCCTAGAAAATTTGGCTCTTGGTGGAAAAATCATATGGCAACTGTATGCAGACAAAAAACATCCTGTCAACAAGATTCTTTGGATGAAATAACTAAAGGGAGGCTCCTTGAGAAAGCTCACAACAACATCTACAATAGGAACAACAATTTTGAATTTAAGCAGAAGATGCATTGATCACTTATAACAACATTTATATAGAATCCCGGGAAATGGTCTGAGAACCTTACTGTGGGAGGACACTATTCAAGGGAATGCCCCTTTGGCCTCCCTAGATTCATGCAACGAGATAAATATCTGGCTAGTGAACAAAGGTCTCCTCCAGCTTGCAGACATTTGCTCTTGGGACAACAAAGGGAATTGGGTAGGATGGACTTTTCCAGGGGTCCCATAACCTCTCCACACTAAAAAAGCCTTGTTGTATACAGCTCTCTCTGGCCTCACCCCTGTACGCCGCTCATCCAAGGACAAATAGGGGTGGGGAAGAACATGAATTTACACAGTAGCTCAAATATTCTCCTCTTCACAATCTACTCATGCCCCTTCACTGACATCGATGCTCTAGAAATGAGTTTGGTCCCCCTTTAGCCTACCAAAGGTGAATTTCTTCACATGGTTACTCATGCATAAAAAGGCACTAAAGGTGAAAATCTGAATAAAAGAGGGTTCCACGGCCCCTTTAGATGCTTCTTATACAACTCTGTAGCTGAAACCTCTGATCACTTATTGGTTAACTATGATTTCACATGAGCATTCTGGAATATGGTCCTTCATGGCCTTAGTGCTCCCTCCCCCTCCCAGAAATTTGTCGTTTCTATTTGCATCTCCTGGGTAGACCAAAATCCTAAGAAAAAAAATCCAAAAACGCAGTCTGGAATAACATCTGGCAAGCTATTCCAAAATGCCTTTGGTGGAAAGTGTGGTTGGATAGTAACAACTACGTTCTCAAAAACAGGCTTCCGAATTCAGTGGTAGTGGCAGTCAAAGTGAAATCCCTCTTGCTGGAAACTGTAGGTAAATCTGCTCCCGCCTCCTCTTTACCTTAAGAAGCTTTTTTGTGGCTGGGATCCTGCTTGATAGGAGAGAGGAACGATTCAGTAAGCAAACCATTGAATGCTCCTACTTGGTGCTTGCGACTAATTGAAGGCGACTTTCACACGTGGTGGCAGGGGACCTCAAAAGCCACAATCTTCTTTTATGGAGCATTTAAGGGGAACCCAGGAACTGTAGGTGTAGGGGGTTCGATTCTTTCCCTGGACAGATCGAGTGAAACCAGCTTCAGTTGGGGCCTAGGCACTATATCGAACAACCAAGCAGAGAGTTACAGTCTATTAAAATCTTGCTAGATTACGAAGGAGCTAGGTTATAAAATAATTCAAATTTTCGGAGACTCGGAGCTTCTGCTTAAACTTTTAAACTCCAAAGATCATTTTTGTAATCCTGCATTAAACAAAACTCTGCAGCGAATTCGAAACACCTTGAAAGATTTTGACAGAGTTGACTCTTACCATATTCTGCGGGATATAAACAAGCAAGCTGACTCTTTGGCAAGAAAAGGCTGTCTGCTACCTCAAGGAAACTTTAGTCTCAATGGAGGACCCTGCTCGCTTCATCCTCTGCCTTAACCAAGCTACAATAGGTAGATCTGCATTCATTGGCCTCATCACAGAATATGCTCAACTTCATCATGGTTGGTTGCTTTTTTGAAGTATTTTCCAACAACTCTAAACAATGGGTGATAGGGACTTGGTTGAGGAATTGCCTCCATAGAAGAGCACTAATCTATTTCAGGTCCTTGCCAGGTGAAAAAGCAACAGGCTAGATTAGTTTGTCGATTCTTGGGCTAGACATTCATTGAATTGGATTGTTGAGTGATGTATTTGGATTTTTGAATTAAAACTCAAACACGTAGGAGATTTTATTTTCAGGGCTCTCTAGAGGTGAGACTTTTGGTGGTTTTTATAGACAGGGCACATATTTTCTTCACAAAAGGAAATTTCCCTATAAGTCATCAGATGGATTCAGGGGTTTTGTAAGAGATTGCAGAGTTTTGTAAAGACACGACAAGCTCCATTGCAATAGGGCCTCTCTCCTCAATCTTGCTTTTACAAATAGATGAATCTGAGAATCATTAAACAACACAAGTAGAAAAAATCAAAGGATCTCTGTTGTCATTAAAGAAACAGTTGGCAGTGGTAGAAAATGAATGTAGCCATCTCTGAAATTTAACTATTAATCTTCATAGAGATGATCAAGTAATGACCGCACTTCCAAGAACCTCAACAAATTCAATCAGATCAGGGCTTAAAGAGGAAGACTTTGTGCAACAATCCTATGAGAATCCGGGTCTCTCTTCGTTGCCTTGTATCCAACAGAGTCTAGCAATGTTACTCTCTAAACTTTCATTGCAACAACCTACTTCTACTACTGCTCTTTCTTCGCCCATAGAAAGGCTCATTCCTACAATTTTAGCATCGGCCTTGCAGCATCATAATCCTATGCCCACCGTGCCCTCCAACTAATCATATTACAGAAACACAGCTTCCAACATTCCAACAGTTTCTGCATCGGCCTTGCATTATCGAATGACCACCGACCCCTCCAACAAATCTTAAAGAAATCATCTGAGGCGTCAGGAAGTGTTTCGAATTATTGTTACTCCGGTTGAGCACCAAGAGGGTTTTGAATCATTATTACTCTGCTCGAATGTTCTGGGATCTGGAGTCCGCGAGTACTTGAACTATCTGAATCATTCACAAAGGGGCACAAAACTTTATTTTATGTGAACATTCTGTACTAGTTCAATTTTAAGTTTTTATGTATTTTTGTTAATTTTTGGTGATTAATATAAAAACAATTTGGTTAAAAAAAAATCACTTGAGTCATCAACCATTGTTTCTGACTTTGCGATTTAGGGAGAAATTTGTTATAGGCCATTTTAGCACATCTGGTCAAGAGGCCTACAAACTGGATCAATCAACATCCATGAGCACCTTGTCATCATCCTACACAAAGCCCTAAGCATGACTCTCCCAAATCCATGAGTTTCTAGGTATGACTACTTCAAATCAATGCTTTTAAGGCCTAGCACACCCTGGCCCTTTAGGGACCTGTGTTCAACAGCAGGTTGCTCCATTCTGCACCAACACTGATTAGCAATAGGTTGTCCCTTATTGGGGGTGCACTGACTCTAGAAATCCAAGAAAAATAAAAAAAATTCCTGAAGCTTCTAGGAGTTGTTTCAACCATTTACCTTGGGTAAGAACTTTGAATCCTATCTGATCCTACCTTGGATATTTCACCTTTTATCCCTTGAGCTCATCCTCCCGTCTTAAGCAGATCTCAAGCCTAGATTGGTAAATGGATAATAATTCCTAAACTACCACACTCTCCTATAAATTTATAGCCATCTACAACACCAGGGTTGGATTTCAGAGACTATTCATACTCTAATGTTATTGCCTTGAATCTAAGAGAGTCATAATTTTCATGCATTAGGGTGACATTGAGGTGTGCTTTGTGAAAAGTAAGGACAAGTCAACCTGGGGAGATCTCTACAAGATCAACTACTATTCTTGGTTGTAAAATCTATCCTATTCATATTAATACAAAGAGTATATCGTTTTCCTATATTTTTTATGTTATATTTACATTCATGTATTTCAATGCTTTGTTGATCCATTGAATAGAGTAATTGGATAATGCTACACATATGTCGTAGATCTTTGGCTTGTGTTGGTTGTATGTGCAGGTTCTAATTATAGCAATCAGAGCTATGATTGGAGCTTACAAGCTGAGATGAGAGTAAATCATAGATTCCAAGTAAGCCTCTTTTCATTCATCAATTTCTCTAAGGAATACTTTATATTCTTTGCTTTATATTGTTCTAGATTAGTCCACCAGGTTTAGGGAAGATACTTCTGTTTGCAATCGTAAATTCTGCATAGCAAGACCGATGAGTGAGAAACAAACCTCTGGTGCCCATGAAATAGGAACCTGATTTGTAGATATGGTCTCTATCTTCTTGGTTTGCAAAGAAGAATAAATAATATCTATTTCCACAATAAAGTGTGTTCTTGGTGTTGTACCTCTGAGATAATAATGGTCAACTATTATGCCAGAGCATCTAAGATAATCATTTTTGGGGTTTTGTTTTAATTTGGGAGACCAATGGATGGAACATATATAGAACTGATGTGCCTAACCTCTTGAATAATATCAATATCTTAGCAGAGGGCTGCTATAAATATTTACACAGTGAAATAGATTTTACGATGATGAGCAGAAATATAAAAGTAATATGATTGCCATAGTTTTCAAATTGAAAGCTAAATAATTATAATTATGAAAACCTTTAAACTATGTTTAAGGGTTTGAGAAAATACACGAGCTTACAAAATATGCTGATGATTTATTAATTTTGAGGGAATTAATTCAACAAACAGTCCACTAATTCATTCTCTTTATAGATTATCACTTCAGAAATCTTATAGGAAAAGATTGAAATACAATTATTCCTACCTAGTTATCTCTGCAAGGCACAAGTATATGAAGAAAAACCATAATGAATGACATTGGAAAAGCTTACAAGAAACACAAACTGTGTAAAACAGGATTCAGAATCCTTCACTTTGTATTAATGATCCAGAAAGATTAATTACATCAGATGTTTAGAAATGTTTCTTCAAGGGTGCAACCCTTAATAACTTGTGAAGAACAGTAGGATGAAAAATATCCTAAACTTCTTTTACAAAAATAGATTATTTACACAGTCAAAAATAAAACTGTCTAATGATCTGGCACTACTTTGGTGTTGCGCTGTTTGATGACTATCACTAAAAATGTTGAAAAGTGGTTGAAGCTAGCTAACTGTTCCCTCAAAAACTGAATGCTGTTCAATAATCCTTAATCAAGTAAATCTGTTAATTCTTCGCAACGTTTCTTATCAGGGATAGAAATCTTTGTTACCCTCCTATATATTTCATCCATCTCAGTATATTTAGAAAAAGTGGGTTTTACCAAAAATATATGCTTGATTTCATCCAGGATGAAGAGAGAATCCCTGAGTGATTTTACTATGAGAGCTGGTGTTGCTGATCCTTTGATATTGGCTACTGAAGCTGCATGGGTGCCCACCTCTGTTAAATTTTTGACATAATCCTCAATTGGCATCAATTTATCATTAATAACCATCATAGAAGGTAAACCTTTGTTGATCAAAGGTTCAATTTTGTTGAAGAATCTCTGAACCATGTTGTTAACATTGCTGCACTTTTCTTGTAGCTGAAGGTTGAGATTTATCTTAGTGATAATCTTATTTACTTCTAATATTGTTGTATTTTTGTCACTTATCCTTAACTCCTAAATCTCATAGTCATCCTTGGAATTCATAAATTTGATTATATCAGAGGCAGTCTTTGGCATATCCTCCAGCTGCCTAGTTATGGATTCCATTGCTTCCTGAGCTTTCTCCAAGAGATCTTTTTGATTGAATATTATCTTAATGGAGGGCCAAATCTCCTTGATTACCTCTGTGATTTCTTCCCACAAAATTTCTTTTGCTAAACCCAACTTTTTTCGTATGAAAGAATCTGTGAGTTCTTTCTTCAACATTTCCACTTGGCCTTTGAGTCTGTTTGTTTCAGTTGTGTGTGAATTGTCTGATATAGACTTCATAAGCTGTAACTCTTTGAGTTCATACTTTAGTTTATTGATTTCTCTTATCTGGATAGATAGGTTCTGAACAGCTTCAGTAAGCTATTCAACTCCTTCTGCTGTACTTGTTGCTGATGTAGTGGCTGTAGTAGAAACTGTAGTGATGGGAACTGCTGCAAGAGAGACTACATCCACTGAAGTTTGAATGTTCTTGATAGCTTCCTCCTTCTACTTAACCAATTTCTCCATCTGCTCCTCCGTTTGTTTTATTTTCAAATTCTATTCTATGATGAGTTTCATCATATCTGACTTTTGAGTCTCTGTCTCCTTGATTTCTTTGGCCATTGGATCCTCAGATGCTAGTAGTTTCAGCTATTTCTTTAATGCGGCAACCTTAGTGTTCTTTTTCTTAATGAGCTCCTCTGCGGCATTTATGTTTGAGGGATCATATCCCATCCTTAGCACTAGATTTTCCAAAGATTGAATCTTGGTATCCTTTGCTAATGAGGAGACCTTCTCCAACTTTAATTGTGACTGAATGTTTGTGCATCTCAATTTGATCAATTGGATGCACATCCTTAACATTAAATTCAAAGGAAGTGTGTTTTTGGTATTGTGTTGCAGTCCTGGGTTGAGGAACTTGGGCCTGCAAGAAAGCCAATTGCATCTTCCCCTTCTCAGAATTGAAGACTGAAAGAAGCCCGTCTTGAGAGCTGGAAGAATGCTTCCAGAAATGGGTGTAAGTATTCAACTTCAATTCCTGATTCTTTATTTTGATTTCACTAAAGGCATGGAAGATGTCTTCCTCTTTATTCTCTAGAGTGCTTCCAACAATTTGGAGTATTTGTTGTTCATGAGAAGTGGTAGATTGGGTTGGAGATTGTATAGACTGTTCACCAGATTGTGAATCAATATTCATAGAGACCATTTGTTTCTTTTTCCTGTGAAAAACCTTGAAGCCTTGGCTTGTTGCCTCTGTTACAGGTGAAGATTGTTCTTCCCTCCCTCTCTTGGTTGTCTTTTCTTGTGCAATTGGAGTTTTCATATTTGATGCATAGACTGCCTACTCCTCAGCCTCTTCGAGGGTATTCTCTGTCCATTCCAACTGGTTCTTGAACTGTTCTATCTCAGGCCTAGTTGTATGACGATATGGTGTGAATTTGTTTTCCACCCTGAGTTTGGAGATGACTCCCAATGGTTCATATGACCAAGAGAAACTGAGAGCAAATTTCATTTCCTTTAGCAGCTTATCTGCTTCCTCCCCTGCTGCCCTAGTATTACAAATTGTTATGGCCTAAATCTACCTCAGGCTGAAGGAAGGCAGGTCTAGGGTAACATCAAACCACGCTTAACCTGGTAGCTAGCCCTACCAGGTTGGGAGAGGGCTCTCTCCTTGTCAATCTCAGAAAAATATGGTTAATAGAGCTTGAGATGACTAATGTAAAGACTGATTTTAGGCTAGGTATATTCTCAGAGGAGTTTGATTGAATTTAATTTTGGTTTGCTGGCTCAATTGTGAAAGGCAGATTTGGGTCTGGGGAATGGACACAACCTTGCAGAGATCTCTATGGGGTGAGATAGGAAAATGGTTTAGTACTTCAAATTGAGTGAGATGGAGAGATTTTAGACTGGTGAGGAGTTGGAGAGGGCATGAAAGTCTCAGGGATCCTCTTCAAACAGTTGAAAACATAAATAACTAAACAAACCCTAGGTAGAGCACTGCAACATCAATGAATTCTACCTTTATCCTTGATTCATTTAGTTAAGATGAACAAAGAGAGAGGATGGCATACATACACATGTAAACTTGCAATTACAAAAGGAAAAACAATACTAAATCAAGTTGCCACAAGAATCCCACAAAGTGCTGCAAACCCTAGTCTATTCCTTTGCCAAACTGCAGAAATGAATGTACAATAATGCTCAAAGCATCTACAAGAGTCCAACCTTTACCAATGACTGAAAAACTACTAGATATAGGCAACAAAAAACTCATGCTAGGATTTAGGGGCTGAATTCATGAGTTTAGGAGCTGTTTCAACAAGATCTAAACTAAGAACTGAAAAGTAGGCAGTGGAACAACTTGCCTCTAAAACCTAGGAAATTGATT
Source organism: Pinus tabuliformis (assembly GCA_031772625.1). Lineage (NCBI taxonomy): Eukaryota > Viridiplantae > Streptophyta > Pinopsida > Pinales > Pinaceae > Pinus > Pinus tabuliformis. The sequence continues at coordinate 53,102,611 of CM062813.1, forward strand.
CATTCAGTTGCAAACTACCTTTCCATGATGTATCTACCTCCATGAGTGAAAATTTAGCATATTTACATCAAAATCCATCAAGTTACATCCAATTACATCATAATTTTGACTATTAGAGAGAGAAAAAAAGTGAAACTGAGAAAAAAACTAGGCGAAAAACATAGTTTTTTGGCAAAATTGACAAATTTTCATCCTGTGCGCCGCGCTCCTGTCCCTGTGCGCCGTGCTCCTGTCCCTGTGCGCCGTGCTCCTGTCCCTGTGCGCCGTCCTACTTTGCAGCTGATTTTGGAGGCCTTCCCCTGTACCAAATTTTCTCAAAGTGGGCTTTTTGGAAAGTTCTGCCTGTCTACTTTTCAGAACAAGTGGAATTTTTGAATTTGGTGTCCATTTTCCCCTCCAAAAATGAGTTCTCCCAACATTGCTTCCTGCGTGGCCAAAAAGGGGCAGAAAGGGCATTTTTGAGGTGTTTTTGACCCTTTTGGAAGCTCAAAAATTGATAAAATTTCTTGGCCATGTGTGAGCATGCATACTTTTTCCCGAGGAATCCAAAAATGCTGAGTTTTCCTCCAAAGGAGGTCCCCAGCAAAAGCACACGCTAGGTGGCGCGGTGCACCAAGCAGGAAAAACCTGTTTTTTGGTCCAAAAATTCAAAATTTGCAAAAAGTATCCCAAATTTCTTGAAATTTGGGTTGAATTTCCTTCATAAAGTGTTGTGTTGGGCTAAGGAAGCCTCAGAAAAGATCTAAAATCTATCTTGCTCTTTTCTCTTCCTCAATGCTTTCCTCAACTTGGCCTTCAAAGTCCTAATTCTCGCTTTGCAACTTTTATTTCTTGCCAAGTAGTGGTAGGCCATGTGCCTCAACATCTTTTTCTCTTTTTTGGCCTTCTCCAACAACTTTTCCAAGTGCATTTTTATCCTCTCAAGCCAAGATTCATGATCAACTTCAATTTCTTGTTCAAGTGGTGTCAACTTGACTTTCCTCCTCTTGGCAGCTTGCCGGTTTTCTCTTATATTTTGGAGCTCCATGATGGTTTGTTGATCCTCTAACTGTTTGTTCCTCTGCTCCAGATAGTTTATTATCCACTTGGCTCTTTCCAGGTTGAGAGACAAGTGATGAATGTCATCTTGCTGCTCTTGAATGATCTCCTTGAGCTTTGAGCTTTGGGAGCCCAAATCAGTGTCATCATCTTGAATGAGAATGAAATCTCCCTCTTGACCTTCTGAAGGCCCCTCATCATGCAATGGCTGCTTACCCTTGTCCTGTACCTACTTTTCTGTTGAAGGAAACGAGACCCCTTCCACCCCGGGTGGAGATAGTACTCGTTTTGTTGCTGCAAACAATCTCCTTGTGCCCTTTTGGTAAGTGACAAACACTAGCACACTAGTGGTTTGAGTCTCATGCACCTCTTGCTGATGTGAAGGCTCTCCTGCCTCATGAAAAACTAATGGGGGCACTCGAGGACATGTAAAGACCTCATGTGAAATGAAATCCTCCCATGAAACATTCAGTAAACTAAGTTGATGCAAAACCATAATTTTGATTAGTGCAAAGTGATAGATGCTGTTATACTACTAATGAGGAGGGTTCCTTTGCACCAATGTGGTCATCTTCTCAATATTCTAGCAAATGAAATAGGGGAGGTTCATCATCCTCACCCTAGTGAAATGCATCAACAATCTGATATGATAGGTGTATAAGCGAGAAAATCTGCCCTCAGAATTGAAATATTTGATTATGAGTTTCATTAGGGGAGCATATGTGCCCTGTAGGTACCTGAAAGGGAAGACCCTATTGACATGCCTTTGAAAACCAGCCTTAATATAAGGCTCATAATGATCTCTGTCCACCAGCTGCCCCTTATTCCACTGTTCACCTACATTCAGAATACCAGTTGCTTGAGCTATAGTCTCAGGTGTCAAGGTGAATGTCACACTTGCTAGATTGACCTGGCCATTATGAAGATGGAGCACAAACAGTCTGGCAAGCTCATGGTGGTATTTGACTCTTTCCACCATCTCACAAAATTGATAACAAGATTGATGTTGGAAGCATGTCACAGCAAGAGGGCAAGTCAACAGATCAGTAAGTGAAGTAGGCTCCTCCCGATTGTGTTTTCCACTCTTGTGAGGTCTCCTTGGTGCATGAATTTCTTTGGAGGAGTCACTGACTGTTTCCTCATTTCTGTCATAAAAAGAATTTGACTCCATGTTTTCCAATGCTTGAGTTTTTTAGATGAGTATGAAGAGATTTTAGAGTGACAATAGGTATTTGCTGCTAAAAGATAGGGATTGATGATAAGGACTGTGAAGGGACGGTGTATGAGGGGGTTTGGGATGCTGCTTGTAGAGTTAGGGGAAATGGAAGGGTTTGGGAATGATATTTAGGGTTTAGGATTATTAATTAGGGTTTGGGATAAGTGAAGGTAGGGATTAGGGTTAGTAGTTTTAGGGGTATGGGGAATAGGTATATGTGAGTGGAATATGGAAGGATAAAAGAGGTGAATGAAATGTAGTGAGGGAGTGAAAATGGTAGGGGTGGGTTTTAGACAGCAAAAACAATGATTTGTAAACCCTAGGCAATTTTTTCAAAAAACTGTGCAAGGAACTAGGGTTTAATTATTTCCCTATTGAAACACCATAAACACTAAAGAAAACTCATGCATTGGCCATATGGGAGTGTTGACTTACTTGTGCAATGAGGAATTTACAATTTTGGGAGCTTTGGAGGAAGATTTGGATGATTTTCGGCATTGAAGACTAGTGCGCCATGCCTCTCTGGTGCGTTGTGCCAGTTAAAAATTTCAATGTAGATTGCGCTCTGTGTGCACCGCACTGGCCCGGTGCGCCACGCCTTGACCCAGGTGCGCCGCAGTTGCAAATTTTCACTGTATGGATGCAAAATCGCTCCCTTGGCTCAAAAACATGATTTGTGCTTGCTCTCCTCTCCTTTAGCATACAAATGAGCTTCTTTGGCATGAAAACACTTTATATACCAATGGTTTTAATTTTTCACTCATGAAAACCCATTTTGCTAATGTTTGTCTTTCATTTGCTTTTTTAAAACTCTGTTTTGGGCAGTTTGTCTTACTTTTTGCCTATGATGGACTAAATGCTTTGACATTTTGTTTCTTTTGTAGGAACTGGAGTTGCATAGGCTTGGCAAGATGACTAGGGTTACCTCTTGAAGTTATTACATATAGAAAACATGAAATTACATGAGATTTTATACATAAAACATAAAAAACTCTGTTTTTCCTCAAAATAGGGTTTTGAGGAAAAATCAATCATTGAGCAAGTGATTATTGAAATTTTTGTCGCTGAGACTTTATTTGACCTCCTGATGTGCTTGCTGGCCATTATTGAGCATTTTCAAGACCTTATTGACGAAACCCTAGACCTAATGAGACCTAAAACCCTAAAAATGACTCTTTCAGATTTAAGGACAAAAATGACTGCAAATGACCTAAATGTATGAAAATGGGCCAGCAGGTAAAGAACATGAGGGAAAATGTATAATATGCCACTACCATTAGATGATCCATGAACCTAATGGAATGCGGATGATCAGATGAGACACCTAACATGCAATGCAACAAGAGAATTTGATCACTGATGGAGGGATGAAGATACCAACACTAACACAAATGAAGGGACCAACTTGAGCTTTAAGCTTAAATTGAGATTTCTTTTTGGTAGCTACAAAATGTACTTCATATACATTCAATCTTTGCCTCAAGTACTCCAGTGCAAAGATTCTAACAGGGAGGTACTTTGGCAGTTTGTAGGGTGGAAGCTCACATACAAAAACCTTGATTTCTGTGTAGTTCTAGTAGCAATACCGATCTCCTGTTGTAGCTTGATCTATGAACTGAAGTTCTTTGACAATATCTTCATTGATCCTTGGTAATGGAGTGCTGCTCATAAGGCTGAGGGCTGGATGAATAAATAGTTCTATGAACTGCTTATATGTGAATTCTTCTTTCTCCTTCATCCCCATTGAAGTCTAGAAAACCACTGACTATGTTGATCCTTCTTCATCAAGTTTCTGCAAAGAAAATGGGAATTTGTCTCCCTGAATATATATAAAAAGATACACAAGTACTGAAGCATACTTGAATACTTCTTCAATGTTAAATTTGACAAACTGCTCATGTATGGTGTCAGCTATGAAATGACCGAAATCATAAATAACAGTAGGCTTAGAATCATAAGAAAATATGGATAAGAAACCAAGGATGGATTCATTGATAGACTGAACAGAGTGATAACCCAGCAAATAGGATAGGATAGTAGTAATATGCCTGGTTCTATCAGGAAACATAGATGAATCATAAGGGGGATTTCTCTTTGGTAGAGGACTACCAATTGCTAAAAATAGTTCCAAGGTCTGGGATCTCTTGGTAAAGTCCAATTTGTTATAAGCTTCTAGCATGTTTTCATGAGAAAAAGGATGAGTTGGTGTAGTGGCAGGGGCATGCAACATTTTCTCAATTGAATCAACGGTAATACGATAGAGGATTTCTCCAGTAGGTGAGATAATGTCTCTCTGGATGGGATCATAGGATTCATGGCATTTTCTCATGAATTCTGGAGCTATGTGTATTTGTGGAAAAATATAGTGAGGTAATTGGGATTCCCAGAGCCCAATTTCATCACTCTGGTCAATTAGCTTCTCTTCCCACCAACAATAAATTTCAAATAAATCAAATCGAGAAGAAGTCTGAATGATTTTGCAATCCTTGTCAACTAATGGAGTATGGTGGAAATCAATCTGTGGTTGAATTAGAGGATTTGAAACTTTTACAATTTCTTTTCCCTTGGGTGGCATTTTGTCAAACGAAATTGTGGACTGTAAATGACAAAATGGTAAAAGGAGTTACCAGAGAGGAGACAGGTAACTGACAAGTGGACCTAGAAGATGTGCTTGCGAACAGGACAAGTGGTTGAGTTGTATGAGCAGGCGAGCCTGAAGAATAATCTTGGTTGTAGAAGTTAACTGTGTAACGTTTAAAATGCATGAAAAAATGTTTATAAAGAGAAAAATGGAGTGGGAGGGTGGCGCCAAACGTTTAAAATTTCATTAATTATCCAACAGGTTAATTAACAGACATTTGGTTATAAATGCGCGGGAGCGGAAATGAATGGGCAATGGATAGGCGACAGATGATTGGACGGGGGACATGAAGTGAAATGTGACGTGGAGGTGATGTGGGGTGGCGGTAAAAACTATGAAGGATACTGCGTTTGAGGGTAAGACGGAGTGGTTTGTGGTTTTGGGATTTTTAGTCCCAAAATACTAAAAGGTACTTTTGTGGTTTATATAGGCAGTATTAAAGACTGCCCATTTTGGCCCCCCCTGTCGATAAACTTTGGACGGCGAATGAGGGCAAAAAGGGAGTGTGGGATGTATGATTGTGGAGGAGTGTGCAAGATGAGAGGTGAGGTGGAGGGAGTTTAACATGTGAGTGGGGAATGAACGATGGGGGTTGCGATATTATAGGCGGACGCGATGGATGTGGGTTCGGGTGTTGTAATGAATGAAGTGATATAATATGAATGAAATAACATAAAGTTCAAACTTCGGTTATTTGAAAAATGACGCAGGAGGTCAATTGAACAACAACTAAACAACAATTGAACAACAACCGAACAACAATTGAGCAACAACCGGTCCCACGTTGACTTCCCTTTAGAACATCACTTCACTCTACGTTGTTTATCTCCTCTCTCCAGATCTAACGGATGGCAGTGACATCGAAAATCGCACTTTCTTCCACCCAAGATTCATTCACTCATGAATGATGTGATGCAATATTGATCCCATGGTCAGCAGTCAGCAATCATCCAACAGTTGACAACGGTATCGCACAGGGAACTTGCGCGATGCTTACCCACCCTCAATGTTTTAATCTTTAGGAAATAACCATTTCAACATCTCAAACTTTCACATTTATACCTACCCTTCTATTCCTAACATATTTACTTATCCTTCCAGAGTGCATTTGAACTGGCAACCCAATATTTTCTTGTTATGAACAATCTATCTCTATACCTTATTTCTTCCAATGGCTCAGATTAAAATGTTGAGCCAATTTATTTTCTACCTATGAGAATTAATTTAAAACAAATCCAATTATGATGCAACTTTATAATTGGATAAAATAACCTAGTGTGGCATCTAAACAAACTGCACACAACTATTATTTTTCAAACTGAATTTAGAACAAAGTAGTGGCATTTAGATTTGCAACACTTTCAGAGCTGATTTGTTTTTCTTTTCTGTCTAACCTAAAATTTTATTTTGCCTTCATTTTTTAGGGAATCTACCTTAACATTTTCTTTGATATGGAGATATTTATCAAAATATTTTCCTAACATTTTTAATTCAATATTCTTTTTGTCCATATCCTATCTTAACATTTTGTAAATACATTTTCATTTTTTGTCTAATTTATTCTAACTTATCAAAACCAAAAAATGCTACAACACTTGGGTTCATGATTTGTCTAGTTGTCAAAATCTCAATCTTTAACAACTTCAAAAATTAGCCATAGGTTAGTGAACTTTCCTACTAACACGTTTTCCTTCAAGAATACCACATTCTCTTTCGTAGAAGAGTGTGGAAGTTAATATAAATTTTCTACTACTGATGTATTCGAATTGAAAGCAAAAGATTACAAATTTCCTCTACTATTTTGTAGAATGAAAATCACAATTTAGAAACACATGTAATGACATGCAACCATTTAAACACCACAATAACACAATGATTTATAGGGGAACCCAACTGCGAAAAACCCCTTCACCGCTTTTCATTAATTAGATGAGAATGATAAACTATTACAATGTCTTACTTCGATCCTGAATCACACACTACACTGTAAACCTATTCTCCTGCTAACTTTCCTGCTTTGGCCAACACTTCGCCATTTCAAATCCCTAATTAGCTCCTATTTTCTTACACAATCCCGAAGGAAATTAGCTCCTAAAAGATAAGAATTTTCTCCTATTTTCTTGTGCAATTCCCAATGAATGATTCACCTGCTTAACTTCCAAGCCTTTACACTCAACTGGTATACAAATAATAATTACAATGCGCCTTTTCCTCCACTCTAGCTAGGCAATTCAAATTCCATGCATGTCTGGGCTATCTTTAGCTGATTGACTAGTTTTAACTGATAGATCACTTAGTTAACGACAGTTCTACTACTCAACTGACCTTCAACTAACTCAACTAGAGACTTGAGCTCAGTTAATTGAGTCAAACTAAAAATAACTGAGCTAGATTGCTAAATTTTAGCAATTACAACATGCACAACTCTACTTGTAGCCTATAACTCTAATTTACTGAGTAAAATAGTAGACAAAGGCATGTCACACAAGTTAATTGAAATCAAAGTCATCCTGTTGATGTGGAAAATCTAATTACTATATTTGACCAAGGCACAAGCCAAATTTAGCCTTTCTTGCTACAATTTCTAACACTCCCTCTTAACAAGAAAGGGATTTTGCACCACCCCTATCCTGCACATGTGGAATTCAAATTTTCCTCTTGATAATGCCTTTATCAAGATATTTGCATCTTGCTCCTCAGTTGGAATGTATTGTAGAATCATGATTCTCATTTGCACACAATACCACAAGTAATGGTACTTGATATTAATGTTCTCGGACCTGTCATGAAATATCAGATTCTTAGAGAGTTTAATACAACTTTGATTGTCACAATAAATCGTTATCAGATCTATCTCCTTACTGAAAAGACCCATAAGTATTTTCCTCATCCATATGGCCTCACATGTTTCTTGGCTTGCAACCATGTATTCAACCTTTGCTAAGTTGAGTGACAAAAACCTCTGTTTCCATCTATACCAGGAAATAATTGCGGACCCAACACTAAATATAGCACCTGAAGTACTTTTCCTATATGATGGACTCCCTACTTAATATACATCTGTGAAGCCTTGGAGCTTCACTCCCTCTGTCCTCCTGTACCATAACCCATACTCGACTCTGCCTCTGAGGTACCTCAACACATGCTTTGCTTCCTTCCAATAGAACTTGGTAGGCTTCACCATGACATGACTCAACTGAGTAAATACAAATTATATGTTGGGCCTTGTGGTCACCAAATACATCAAGGATCCCACAAGTTGTTTGTAGCTGGCAGCTTCTACTGCCTCTCCTTAAGAAACACTCTCCTTCCTCCAATTTGTAGCTAGAGGTATGACCATAGGCCTTCAATTCTCCATGTGAAATCTCTGAAGTATTTCAGAGGCATACTTCCCCTGACTCAAAAACAACTCAACATCTCTCTGCCATACTTCCAACCCAATGAAGTAATGCATCAAGCCCATGCCTTTTATCTTGAATTCTCTTGCAAGGTCATTCTTGAGAGAGCAGATGAACTTATCATCCCCTGTAAGTGTTAAGTCATCAACATACAAATAAGCAAGTTTCCATCTACCATAATGTGATAAAGATTGGCACTTGCTTCACTTTTGGTGAATCCCAATCCATTGAGATATGTGTCGATTTGAGTGTACCATGCTCAAGGTGTCTTTTTGAGACCATACAAGGCTCGCCTGAGTCTACACACATGTGTCTCGATGTCATATGTCTCAAATCCCTCTAGTTGATCTATGTAAATTTCCTCCTTAACAACACCATTGAGAAAGGCAGTCTTCACATCCATTTGGTGGATCTTCCATCCCATTTGCACAAATAATGCTAGAATGGTTATGATTAAGGAATATCTTCCCACTAGTGCAAATGTTTCCTCATAGTCCACTCCCTCTACCTGAGAGAAGCCTTTAGCGAAAAATCTGGCCTTGTACTTCTTGATGTTCCCATCAGTTGCATGCTTCACTTTGTAGATCCAACTGGAACTAACCATTGACTTGTTCTCTAGTCTCTACACCAACTCCCATACACTATTCTTCATGATATAGTCAGACTCCTCCACCATGGGATCAACCCACATTGGTTGAGAAACTGCTTCCTCAAATGAAGAAGGCTTTGACTCAATGAGTTATGTCATGTAAGCCATATACCTAGTGTACCTATCTCATGACCTCCTCTGCCTTCTCTAAGATATCAGAGCTCCCACATGCTCCCGTGCATCCTGTACCAATCTGTCAGCTTCTTTGGTTCTCTTCCTCCTCTCTTTAGAAGATTCTGATTGAGTGGGTGCCTCCACTCGGCCTCCTATCTGCTCCTCCACTTATGGATGTTCCACAACATCTTGAAGCTTTGCATGAGGCTCCTCATTTGGAGCTAGAATCTCCTCCTCCGGTGGGGTACTCAACTCTCACTCTAGAGAGAATCTCATAGCCTTCTCCTCATCAAATTTGACAACTCTCCTCACTACAGTCACCCTGAGTGAGGGAAAACATGCCCTATAGTTATGTGGTGTCTCTGTGTATCCTACAAAGACTCCCATCTCAGTTGTAGGATCAAGTTTCTTCGTACTATCCTTGGAGACATGACAATACATAGTAGCTCCAAAATTTTTGAAATGAGATACATCTGGCTTCCTCCCCGATAAAGCTTCTTTAAGTGTGATCATGCCAAGTATTCTACGAGGGCTCCTGTTTTGCAAATAAACTTCGGTGTTACATGCTTATGCCCATAGATCTAATGGCAGCCCCTGAATATGTAACATGGCTCTTCCTACTCCCACTATGCTTCTATTCTTCTTTTAAACCACCCCATTTTACTGCGGGTTATGGGGTGCTATCAGTTCTCTTCTAATACCCTATTTGGTACAAAAGTCTGACGCAGGAAAACCCGCGTATACCCACAATATGCATGTAAAATGCACATAGCTGTTTTTTTCCCAGGAGTTTTAACTCTCTGTCGAGTCAAATCTTCATTCCTTGATGCATAATGGTTTAAGGCCCCTTACTTAAGTCTTATGCAAAATGATTTTATAAATTAACACAGTCTAACTCTTTGTTCAAATCCTTCATCGGGACTCTACACTCTACCTCATTAAGTCTTGATTAATCCTTAACCTTTATGCCACACACATAAACCAAACCCCATAAACTATTTATGCTTTTCTTATTCATGGACTTAACCCGCAAACCATCTATTGGCACTTTAATCCCATTATAAGTCTTTTATAATAGAATACACACAAAACATATGTAAACCATGCCTTTCTTAATTCCTCACCTATGCATGTTTCTCGATCCATGCCTTATCGCTATCACAATCCTCCTTTCTCTTCTCACTAACACATGACTCTTTATTGCATTCGATATGCGATAACCCTTTGGACTTCAATATAATATAAACCACATTCATTACTTTCTCGGTTCCACTCTTCTATCGCACATCACAAATCCTTTCACTTGTTTAACATCGCACACCGCATTATTTATCGGCTTGCTCCACATCACATGCCGCATTGGTTAAGGCCCAATACATTACCATGGAATATTTGCGATGCGATCAAACCTCCGATCACATCGGACATCGCAATCACAGATCGCAATCTCTTATGGCCCAAGGTTAATTCCTCCCATTGGACTATTGCGATGCAGGATTCCACAATGACCCTCCACCATTAATCCAATCACTCGATCCAATGGTCAATGATGCTATCGCTTATCGCAAATTGCAACCGTATAAGGCTGGTTCATTTACCCCTGAGTTATGTTGTGATGCGATATTGATCATCTCGTTCTCTGCGACTTAATCCCATTCGTTGATCTGTTAGCTCCAATGGCCCCTGAGCATTAATGCTTCACTTCTTCACTTTTCCTTTTTTTACTTGGGTTTTATGATATTTCTTCAATGGTTCTCTGTGGCTCGGGTTACTTATGGTTCTTCATCCTTCCACTGTTTCACTGCGCGACTCCCTCCTGAGCTTAACTTCGCTTGTTATTTAACACAGTCCCTCCAGAACATTACTTTGGTTCTTTGAATGGTTTCAAGGGTCCATTACGATCCACTGTCTCGTTCTCCTCTCTGTGTTCGCCGAATTCCACCTGCATAGAAATATTATGCAGAATATCTAATACACATATAATTTATCATTCCATATTCGAATCACACACTTATACAATTTTGAATTATATAAATACACATTTACACAATTTCTCTCTCAGGTCTGATCTTCTTATGTCAGTGGCCTTTGTTTTACAATCTGCCTGTAGGCTCATAGTCATACTCTAACCAGCTAACCTATCCAACCTATCTCCCCTAATTTTGCCTCTTAGGCTTACATTTATACCAAGGGATTCTAAAACCAATTCCTAATTTAGATCCATAAACTCCTCAAAGGATTCCTGAAATCTCTTCCTCATCCCTAAGGATCCTCTCTAATCCCCAAAATCATGAATTAACTCCTAATCTAAGTTTTACAATTAATTCTCAAATCCATCAATCTCTCAACTATCCTAAATCTCTCATATTCTCCTACATTTAAGAATATTTAAAAATATGTCTCACAATATTCAATTAATTCCTATCCTCATAAAAATCACTCAAAAGCCTAAATAATTACATTAATTCACACTTAGGAAACCATCTTCCTTGAAAACACAAGACCCCTATGTCTTACTAAAATACAATGATATTGTTGGGCTGATTGCTCCTACATTAGACTCCCATAGTAGAAAATATTCACGATCTCCAGATCATGTGTGTTCATAAGTTAATAGAAAACCTCCAGGGTCCCACACTTTAGTTTGTAACTGCCCAAACGCCTTGCACCTTTGTTGCTGTGGTATGTCTGCTATCTTTTGTTTCATCTTCCTCTCCTTATCAATCAGGTTCAAATTTTGATCAATCATCCTTCTAGCTACTATCAATCTCCTCCATATGAACTGTTTCATCATTAGCTGCCATAATTCTTCAATCTCTGTTTCCAGCACATGTTTGGATTATTCCATACTCCACCACTTACTTCTTCCTCTTTCTCTTTTTTTTCAGATCATTGTTGCTGTCGTCTACTAACTCTTCAATCTGCTATTTTATTTCTTGAAGTTGTCGAATGCTATCACTTACTCTTTTTCCTAGTATTCTTGTTTGTTCTTTTCTTATTCTGATTGTCTCCCTTTTATCCTTACTCTCTTTCATGGTTATTCCTTTCTGCATGAAATCATTACTGTCCAACATTCTCTTCAGCGATTGAACATCCCTGTTCCATGGATTTAATACTTCCACAAAATCCTCTTCCTTCATTTTTATCTGGCTGCTCATATGTACTAAATTTCTCCAGCATCTGCAACTAAACTTGCACTCATAAAACAATTTTTAAAATAAAAATCATAAGGCTTTTGCGCCTTTTCTTCCTTTGGAAACAATTCATCTTGCTGCTTTAATTCTTCCTCCTCTATCACGACATCAGTATGCTGTTCTGAATTCTCAACAGAATTTGCGAGACTATCAGCGAGTCTCTCCTCCACATCATCTACTCTAATGATGTCCTTCTTATTTTGTTCACTGTAATGAACTCCTTCCTTTACAATCACACTGTCATACTCTGAGTTTCCTAGCAAATACTCCAGCAATTCAATTTCTCTGTGACACTTCATAAGTACTTCATCATTACTTATGATTCCTGCATTTATACACATTATCAATTTGAAAATTACAAGGTTCAACAATTTCAACTGTTGCTTCACATATCAGTTCTTCAGACTGAATTTCATCTCCTTCCACAAGAAATTCTTCCTGTGTTGTCACAACTTCGAACATCAATGTATTACTAAGTTATTTTTTCTGCAATAATTCACTGCTTTCTTCATTCACGAGACATTCTTCATCATTCTTGACTTTAGAGTTTTTACCTTTTAAAAGATACTCTCCCATACTTTTGACAGATTCAAAAGATTGCTCACCATCTACAAAACCTGTAATCACATCAAAATTATCAGATTTAACAATATAAGGTTTTACATTCTCCTGCTGGTCTGCATTTTCCCAATAGTTTAGAACATCATCAATAATTCCTTCTTCTTCACCCAGAACTTCACCCTGCTCTGGTTCACAAATAAACACTTCCATTTCCAACTCAGCTTCTCTAAGTTTTCCCATCAGCCACCTTACTTGCCTCTGCTGTAGCTTCCTCTGTAACTTATGCCACTTTACTGGCTTCTTCTTTAAGACCCAACCTTGTCTCTGACTTTCCTCTAGTATCATCATCAATACATCGAGGTGTTCTTTCATCTCAACAATCTCTTTGTCAAGTTCCTCTTGACTCATTCTCTTGCCATTTTCCTTGGCATCCTCCTTCTTCACTTTTCTTCTGCTGTGGTCTTCTTCAGAACCTCTGCTATGACTGTCACTAGTCATCATCCTCTCCATCTCTATCTTTATGAGCTCCTCACTCACTCACTATGAGCTGCACTAAAGCCTTTACAATAGCAAGTCTTCCCTGCTGCCACTTACCTCACCAAGCTTTCCTCTGTACTCGATCTTTTGGCAAGCACTATGGTTCTCTATCTCTGGAACCTCCTTTGAGCACTTCTCTATGCTCCTTCTAGGCTTCAACTCATCTGCACCTCTCAAGAACACAACTGTCCTCTTGTATTTCAATCACCATGAAATACTTGGTTCTGACCACCTCTTCCTTCACTTAGGAAGTCTTACCAACTTCCTTCATTACTTAGCAATTATACCCACATCCTTTTGTGGAATTTCCTTTGTGATCTGCAACAATATCTCTGCAGTAACAAGTCTCCTTATTTCTATCTATGCCTCACTAAGCTTGAGCTCAGTTTATTATCATTTCTCTGGTTCTTTCCTCTGGAACCAATTTGAGCACCCCTCGCTCTAGATTGCTACAACCTTCTCACCTTCTTATGCTGTCATCTATGTATCAATATAAAACCACACATTATCCAATCTTCAAATCAACTTAAACCAAAACATGACATCTCACCTTCAAGATCTCTGCGTGATCTTGTTCCACCATCTTTTGTACTTCGAATGGCTTGTAGAATATCTCTTGCATATGCAAGTCCCAATATTCTGCTATACCTTACCTCTGTGTGCTTACTATTTGTCAGATTAAAATCTGATCGCCTTGCCTGCTTTCATCACCATTCACCTGTATATACACCTTCAAAATATAACTCTGTTCTAAACACTTTTAAAGAAATGTTCACACATAATTTCTTTGAGCTGCCTTAATACCAAATATTTCAATTATAATTCTGCTCTAATACCAAAAATACGCAGGAAAACCTGCGTATACCCACAGTATGCATGTAAAATTCACATATCTATTTTTGCCCCAGGAATTTTAACTCTTTGCCAAGTCAAATCTTCACTCCTTAATGCATAATGGTTTAAGGCCCCTTACTTAAGTCTTATGCGGAATGATTTCATAAATTAACACAGTCTAACTCTTTGTTCAAATCCTTCATCGGGACTCTACACTCTACCTCATTAAGTCTTGATTAATCCTTAACCTTTATGCCACACACATTAACCAAACCCCATAAACCCTTTATGCTTTGCTTATTCATGGACTTAACCCGCAAACCATCTATCGGCACTTTAATCCCATTATAATTCTTTTATAATAGAATACACACAAAACATATGTAAACCATACCTTTTCTTAATTCCTCGCCTATGCACGTTTCTCGATGCATGCCTTATCGCTATCACAATCCTCCTTTCTCATCTCACTAACACATGACTCTTTATCGCATCCGATATGCAATAACCATCTGGACTTCAATATAATATAAACCACATTCATTACTTTCTTGGGTCCACTCTTCTATCGCCCATCGCAAATCCTTTTGCCCATTTAACATCGCATACCACATTATTTATTGGGTCGCTCCACATCACATGTCGCATTGGTTAAGGCTCGATACATTACCATGGAATATTTGCGATGCGATCAAACCTCCGATCACATCGGACATCGCAATCACATATCGCGATCTCTTATGGCCCAAGGTTAATTCCTCCCATTGGACTATTGCGATGCAGGATTCCACAATGATCCTCCACCGTTAATCCAATCACTCAATCCAATGGTCAACGATGCTATTTCTTATCGCAAGTCACAATCACATAAGGCTAGTTCATTTACCCTTGAATTATGTTGTGATGCGATATTGATCATCCCATTCTCTGCGACTTAATCCCATCCGTTGATCTATTAGCTCCAACGACCCCTGAGCATTAATGCTTCGCTTCTTCACTTTTCCTTTTTTTACTTGGGTTTTATGATATTTCTTCGATGGTTCTCTGCGGCTCGGGTTACTTCATGGTTCTTCATCCTTCCACTGTTCCGCTGTGCGTCTTCCTCCTAAGCTTAACTTCGCATGTTATTTAACACAGTCCCTCTAGAACATTACTTTGGTTCTTCAAACGGTTTCAAAGGTCCATTAAGATCCGTTGTCTCGTTCTCCTCTCTATGTTCGCCGAATTCCAACTACATACATATGTTATGCAGAATATCTAATACACACAGAATTTATCATTCCATATTCGAATCACACACTTATACAATTTTTGAATTAATCTATGTATATATAAATACACATTTACACAATTTATCTCTCAGGCATGATCTTCTAATGTCAGTGGCCTTTGTTTTACAATCTTCTCGTAGGCTCACAGTCACACTCTAACCAACTAACCTATCTAACCTATCTCCCCTAATTTTGCTTTCTAGGCTTACATTTATACCAAGGGATTCAAAAACCAATTCTTGTTTTAGATCCATAAACTCCTTAACAAAATCCTGAAATCTCTTCCTCATCCATAGGGATCCTCTCTAATCCCCAAAATCATGAACTAACTCCTAATATGAGTTTTACAATTAATTCTTATTAATACCTTCTTACTCTTTCAAACCCTACACTACACCGACAAAACCCTAAAGCCATCACAAAAGTATTGCTACCTTGCTCCTCCATATATTTGTCGATGTAACCCTTTGATACTTTGACCTAGCCACCTGGTTTTCATCCCTAATCTAGCATCAAAACCCTTAAAACTCAAAACGTACATGAGCCTAGCATACCTAGCCTAATATTATTTTACATTCCAGTCAACCTTTGGCTGTGATTTCATAGAGAGAGCCCTCTTTGTTTTGGTAGGGCTAGCTACCAAACTAAAAGCTTGGTTTGAGGTTACCTTCATCGATCTCCTCCTCAGACTGGGACATTGTGGAGGATAGCATTTTGGCGTCATTGTAGGAGAATGAAAGATCATATCCTCCTTGGGAAAGAATGACAAGGATCGGATTTGATTTGTTGATGGTGAACAATGATTAAACACAAGAAAGGTTGTGCATCATTCACTTGGTGACTCTAAATCAATTTCAAATTTAAGACAAAGACTCCACTGGAGGATCAACCTTACCAATAGAAAAATGAAAGGATAATATGGGAAGATCAGGTATTCAAGTTGGAATTTCATCAAAGACTTCATGTTCTTTATTGTAAATTTTTTCTTCTCTTTTCTTAAGAATGTCAAGAAGGTTTTCCAGAGTATATTGTATTTGAAAAAAGATCCTAGACCCGCATTTGATTCCTTTCCTTTGGAAATTATGAATACAAATTTTGATTTTGATCAAGACCCTTCTTCCGAATCTTATGTTGACCATCTTCAACTTGATGAGCCTCAAGACATCAAGACTAATCCTACAGCTTTTGTACATACTCCTATACCTTGTAAAATTCTATATAGATACAAGCCACTCATCTTACCTCCTATACTCCATGATTTCCCTGAAAATTATTACAAATATCTTTCGAGGTTGAAGGAAAATCACACATCCATAAAACCATATGCACAATATGCACAGAAAATTAACTCACAGAACAATACATCGGCGGAAAAGGTAGAGAACCATCATGTGGTCTCTCGTGCTCATGTAATTCTCTCTTATTCAAATAATTTAATAATACATTTAAATACATGAGCAAGTGGTCTTAAGATAGTGCGTCTATCTTAGACTCACTTGGTTGAGATAATTTCTCAACTTACACACTAATTTAGGAGAGCTAGTTGGAGAGAATCTCTCATCCAAACTAGAATCCTTGGTTTGAGGAATTCTCATGATTTTATTTATTTAATTTAATAATTGGATTTATTATTTATTTTTAAGAGAGTGAGGCTAACATTCCCCCTTCAATGATAAATCCAAAATGAACAAGGAACCATCTTCTAAGTTCTCAAGTTGATCCTAAAAAAAAACATTTGCTTGAAAAACCGCCAAAGATGGATGCTAGGAAAAACTCAAATTTGAAGAGAACATGAATCAGCTGCATGTTTGATTCATCTCTGAATGTCGCTTGACTACTCCATCATGTGCCAAGCCACAAAAGGATCCAACTACCTTTTTCTTGAAAACAATATCCGGTGTCCACTGACACAATTTGATGAACACCCACTGGCATATTTGCTGATGATGATCGCCCACTGCCTAATGAAGATGCCCACTAGTTGCTTCACTGATGTTGTCGAGACTTTCAATCTGACAACCACTTGTCAATTTCATTGACATTTCCCCCCCTTTGTCAGCTGAAAGGAGAGACAATCATCTGCATTTGATATCAGAACTCCCCCCACCCTTCAGGTGTTGGAGAGTTTCACTGTTGTACTCTCCCGTTCAACTACACGAGAGTACCATCATCATTTGATTGTTGGCTGCAATATGTGTGAGTGAATCCGATTGTAAAACTTGTACAATCTTCTGGATGTGGATGAGCATTCCCAGGGATCAATCCATGAATAATTTATCTTCAATATGGCTGACTGTCGTTGGTTGCAGAATTTCTCTGATGTATGATTGGACTTGCCACAATGGCTATAAGGATGGAGATCAAAACACTGATCTTCCAAATGACCGGTTCTTTGACATTGAGAAAATTTCGGGTTGTCTACAACTTGAGGTTGCATGCATTTCTGTTTGTCTGCACTTTCAGTTTGTGTGCATTGATGTCTGTCTGCAACTTGCGGAGAACTTGCTGAGCTGATATGTTCAAGTAATCCGACACTAACGAACTGAATGGGCTTTGAATAATCGGGGATATGTATGTTGTCATCATCTTCGACATATCCTAAGCCGCGTCAATTTCAATTCCTTTGAATTTCTTCCCATGGCTTGATGATGGGTTTGGAAGAAAGTTGAATTGGAACAACTTCAACACTTGAAGCTAGTTGGATGAATGAGTTTGAATGATTAGCTGCATATGGAAAAGACTTGGAAGAAACATGCTTCTCTTGCAACTCATTTCTCTATAATTGCAACTCCAGTTGAAGGAACTCAATCGTTTCATGTGCATGTTGAAGATGCACTTGAATATCATCAAGAGTTGATTTGCTGATTTGCACTATGTCTTCAACAGTTGAGAGGATCAAATTGTTAAGAATTTGTAATAACTGAATTCTTTTCACCATGTGAACTGGCTGTAACTCATGCTCACTTGCTTTTAATACTTGTTGGATTTGTAGAACTCGCTCGCTTGATGTATGATTGATTGTTGCACACTTGCTTGAACTTGTTTTAACAATTGATTGTTTGAACTCTTGATGTCACTCTTGCTTGATTGATTACTGACACTTTGTGCTTTCTTGAATGTACTCACTGAATGTGTTGATTTTTTAAAAAAGAAAGGGCGTTGAACACTGTCGAAAATGCACCCCAGAGACAAATGACAAGTTCAATCTTGATGACTCAGTTGAAGACTTACTTAACTTAATGTATTCACCTTATAATTCAAATTAGGGTGTCGGTTACAACCGAGAATGCACTCGTACAATTCAACTCAATTTGTCTTTAATTACAATCCAACCTACAAATGATGATTTGCAAGTTACAGTTTTGTATTGAGCTTATTAAAAAATGGTGAAAGTGCAATTTCCAAAAACTTGTTGTTGAATGGCTGCAAAAATTGTTGATGGAGATGACAGCGTGATTGGATGTTGATGTAGAAATGTCGTCTTGGCTTGAAATAGTTGATTTTTGTAGCGTCCTTAACTTGATTGCTTTGATTACATGATGTGAAATGTGCTTGCTGGGAAGATTATCTTATCAAGTTGATGATGTGACACATTGTGCTTGTGTACTTATGTGCATGTAGTTGTTTTAAGCATAATACAAAGAGATAATTTGAACACAAGTCATGCACATGCATTCATTACACACGGTGTACCTAAGATCCCCTTATTCAATTTCGAGCGGATCTAGGACACGAGCACCACAAAAATTATGATTTTATTAATTACTAGAGTACATCATTCTTCACCTTCACAACATTATCATTGAAACTTCTCAAACAATGATAATTCCAAGCTTGCACACCCTTGAAGCAACTTTGCAATTACAACTTTAACTTTGACTTGACTTTGAAATGGACTTGATTGAGTCACTCAAAAATTACAAACTAAAATCACTTATCTCTCCATTAAAAAACTTAAATCTCCTTATTACTCCAAAAATCTACAAACAATAAATATACCTTATCTCCAGCAAAGGCTTCTTCACTTCTTAGATTCAACTTTAAATTTCCTAAAAAAAACTTTAAGAAGCTGGAATTTTTTTTTTTTTTGTCCTCCACATTGGCTACTGGCTGGCTTAAGTTGGCTCACGTTGGCTGGCTTCTTGTTGGCTTATGTTGGCTGGATTCCTGCTGGCTCGTGCCAATATGACAGCATCAATACCATCCACTTTCATATAAACCTCGAGATCACATCATGCAGTTACATGCAATGCTCCTCCCTCTCATTTCTCTGGAACAAAAAACGCAGCCATCAATAATTAAAAAACAAAAATTAAATCTCTTCTGTCCATCAAATTGAACTTGGTTTTTTGAACATGTCTCCTCTCAACAAACATCTGTGATTATCATTTTTCCACCCGTAGACATTGCTGTCTCTCTTTGGGATTCACCTACATGATCTTCATCGATCCCTTTTATCTGAAAATATTTTCACAATTGCTCTGCCACACTACAAGTAAGTCTTATAATTAATATAGAGTTTTCAGTAGCAATAGAATTTCCAAAAATTACCTGGGAAAACCAATATCAGCGTGCACGTAGCTGCAATTGCATAGAAATGGAATGATTATCTTTTCCTTATCTCTTCTTCATCCATAAGTAGCCTAGGATTCCTGAACTTTCGAATTTAGAGTTTCTTTCAGTTGCTCAGAACAAATTAAAATCTCTTGCAATGGCAACTCAGCCTCGGCTTCAGGTCTTGGCACAGATCCTTGTGGGAAGAAGTGGCAATATATCTATTGCTTAGGGCCCAGAGTGGCCCAGATTTAGGTCTAGAAAGTTGGGCTGGAATGTACTCTGCCTTCGAATTTCAACCAACTCACAGAACTGTATAACATTGGGCTATAGAGGAACAAGTTCTCAGGAGCCTTACCCACTTTCAATGGGCTAGCAAAATTGCGATATGCCTATCTGGGCACGAACAATTGCGATGTTATTCCAACAGATTTCTTTGTGGGCTTGACGAGTTTGGAGTTCATGTCCTTGGAATAAAATAATCTGAATGCGACACATGGATGGAGTCTTCCCTTAGATCTTCAAGGGTCAGCTAACCTGAATAACTTGTATTTGTCTCAGTGTAACCTTGTTGGGCCTATACCGGATTTTCTAGGGTAGATGGCTTCTTTATCGATCATGGAATTGGCATACAATAGTCTCACATGACCCATTCCCTCATCTTTCAATGGGTCTGGGCTGCAGAATTTTCAGCTCAGAAAATGACTTTAACAGTCCCAGGAAAGAATCTTGCACCAAAGAATCCCACTAGTTTTATAGAGAGAGCTTCCTTCCAGTCTTCGGGAACAATCTTTTAGTCTTTCAAAACCATTCTCTGTAAACGAGGATAAACAACAAAATTATGATATCTCGTCGGATTCTCCTATAGCTTCCAAAGCTAATAAAAGCAATGGGAAGGACCTTCCTTATGAAGCTTGGTGGAAACGCTATGCAGCTTCTTTGCTATCCCAGGCCTGAGAAGCAAATGTGTTGTGGCTGATTGCTATTGCCGCTGCATTGATGGAGCTTGTGGTTTTGGGGCAACAGTGGCAGCAGGAGAGATGGCAGAATTAGCAGCTCAAATCACATCTCAGTGCAAAGGACGAGAAAATAAGTCAACAGACGAGAATACCAAAGGAATGGAGATTTCTTACGATGTGAATATTGAGGACTGTCCAGAAAGTGTAAATACTGATGAATTTGTCAGAAAATATGACCTTAAAAATGATAGTCGTGGCAAGGATTTGAAGGATGGGGAGGAAATCGATGCAAATGTTGACAATTTAGATATTTCTTATAATGATAAGATGGATAGCTCATTTCAGAATCTACATCACTGCACCGAAAGTCTCCGGAGCACTGAATTATTTTGTGAAAACCCTATGCAAATTTTTGTGGTTATAAGGAAGACACCGATGACGAGACTGGTGATAAAAGTGAGTCTAGTGAGAAATATTAGGGTTTTACAGCATCCTATGATTCCTATAGATTTAAAGGAAAGAAAAAGTCTGCTGATGTAAAAGAGCAACAAGATCATTATGCTTTATTAGGATTAGGCCATATATGTTACCTTGCAACTGAAGATCATATTCGTAAAAGCTATTGTGAAAGATCAGAGCCATGACTGTCAGGAATCGGAGGTTTCCATTGGGAGTAGCTTGTTTCACTTCTTTATCTTGAACCAGATAGTGAACTCATGGCTGTAGCATGTGTTGTTGAATCGAAACGCAAGGATGAAAAAGCACATGGTGCAGTTTCAGCCCATGAGAGTGAAGGTCCTAATATTGTTCCCTTTGAATAAAAAACCCTAAGCTGTGGTACCACATGAAGGAAAATCACGTAGCCATAAAACCATATGCACAATATGCACAACAAATTAACTCACAGAATAATACACTGGTAGAAAAGGCAGAGAGCCATCATGTGGTCTCTCATGCTCATGTAATTATCTCTTATTCAAATAATTTAATAATACATTTAAATACATGAGCAAGTGGTCTTAAGATAGTGCGTCTATCTTAGACTCACTTGGTTGAGACAATTTCTCAACTTACACACTAATTTAGGAGAGCTAGTTGGAGAGAATCTCTCATCCAAACTAGAACCCTTGGTTTGACAAATTCTCACGATTTTATTTATTTAATTTAGTAATTGGATTTATTATTGATTTGTAAGAGAGTGAGGCTAACACAGGTTTGATGGAGAATATGGTAACATCACTACTGAAAAACACATATAGAATTTTGAAAATTTTCTCGACCTTTTTGAGGCTGAAGAAGATGATGTCAGTATCATGATTTTTTCTTTATCTTTGCAAGGTGAAGCTAAGCAATGGTTCAAAAACTTACCAGCTACAAGCATTTTCGATTTCCATCAGTTTTTGAAAGTATTCCTTGATATATGGGTGATCAAGAGGAATCCTTTTCTGATTTTAGAAGATATAATCATTTGGAAAGACAACCAAGAGAAACAGTGCAACACTTTTTAGCTAGATTCAATCAAGTATACCATTCAATGTCTGCTGATATAAAACTGCCTCTCGGTTTAGCTCTCTTACACTACCCAGATGCCTTTGATCCAGAAATGGCATTTCAATTGAGAGAAAGGAACACTACAACACTCGAAGAAATGCAGAACAATGAAATAGATATGGAAGCTAATATGTTGGTCAAAAGGTCCAAGTTGAAGGAGGTAGAGAGGGAGAACATAGAGAAGGAACACCTGACATCTTCAAAAGTGAAGCTCAGCATTTTGGTAAGAAAAATGGAATAAATGACGCAAAAGTTCACCATGAGAGATGAATTTGTTGTTCAGAAACACCATGTCCCACTTAGTGATGAAGAAGAGGTTGTTGACCCTAATCATTTCCTACTCGTTCTAGTTACCATAGACCAGAAAATGATTGTTTTATGTATTCATTTATGGAAAATCATGAAAGTGGATTTGTAGATCAACTTGTGGAGAATAAATCTGCCGATCTAATATGTATGCTTGATGTCATTCCTTATATTGAAGATTTACCCAAGTATGATCAATATGATGATGATTATGTTGTTGAAGTAGAGGTTGACTCTTCAAGGCAATCAACAACATGTTTTTAGGAGGAAGAAGTTCAATTACAATAGCACAAATATAGCACTTAGCTTGTGCATATCAATCATGACAACAATGAAGAAAATTCAGAAAATTTCAGAGTAAGTGAAAGGTCTTTTCCCTTGTATTTCGCTTCATGTCCAATTCTAAGAGAAAAATTTACCAATATTAGAAACCAACAGTCCTTCAGTTTTGATATTGAGCATGTAGAAGACAATGAACTTCCTGATATCGACTTCTTAACCTTGTGTTTCTCCTCATTTGCAAAAATAAGAGAAAACTATAAGGTAGCCAAGGAAGCAAATAAGCAAGCTGACAACAGTTGGCAACCTTCTCCTAAAATTGTTGAGAATGTTGTTTGTAATATAGAGCCATTTTTCAGTCTGCAATCATGGTTATTAAGCAACATTAAGTTTGAAAATGTAGCTAAAAGTGTCGAACATGAATATCTTATACAGGATCATGAAGTTTCATCATAACCGATCCACAATAGGTTACAACAACTTCCTCATATTTGCAGTGATCCAGTAGGAAATTATTTGGATGTGTTTTGCAGTTAGAGTGGTCCTCCTTTGGTTGTTTATGAGCCTGAAAAAAGGGGTAAGGGAGATTTAGCTCAACAAACAAAATTGTTGTCTTGTTCATCATAAATCACATCACGTTCATCACAAAGGTCACTGGAAGTCTTGTTGCCTTATTATGACAATTTTAAGTTGAAGTTCTAGGAAAGCAAGGATGTAGATGAAAATTCGAAACCATGGTAAGAAGACTGCCTAGAAAGGAAGTGTAACTTATCAGATCATCCATTTGAATATCCTTTTGCTGATTTATTGCAGTCATCAAAAGAGACAATGTTTCGTGATTTTCAAGACCCCTTGGGCAATCTTTTACAAGCATGGGAGAAGGTGAATGTTGTTTTGTTTGTCAACATAAATCTTGGTTTTAGTTTTCATTGTGAGTTGCTTACATGTACATAATTATGTCTGCTTATAGAGGATGTAAGCATAATTTCAATGAGTGGCCATCTCCTTTCGTGGCTTTATTAGAAATTTTGTATCATTTGAGTGAGAATCTTATGGATCAGTTAATGTAGGTAAGGTGTGATGAATAAGATCAACATTCTGAGTAGCTTTTTTAGTTCTAGTTTGCAGTTGATGGTGTACAGTTCAATTTTTAGTTTGATTTGAGTGTCAGGTTTTTATATATGACTCCATGCCCAATGGATGAGTTTACCTAGTCAATAGTGTTCTTGACACCTCCTAAAGGATCTGACATCCCCAGTTAGACCCAATGTTAGTGTCTGTCAGTCCTGTCAATCACCAGTGATCAAATATGTTCTCACAAATTTTTTGTTAGGGTCCTAGGTGAAATTTTTATGTTTTAGTAGGTCTTCAAATAAAAATTTGGTCACTGGTTAGGTCAGTTAGGTTATTACTACTCCTTTCACCTCCATGCTCAATGGACATGGTCATAATTCAGCTGATATTTCCATGTTGCGTCATCTTAGGTCATAGGGTAAAGATCATGGAAATTGGTCATTTCACCATCACAATCATCATTTAAAGGAGTAGTAATAGTGAAAAGTCTTCAATAAAGGTTTCTAAAGTATGTTTTTATCTTTGTCAAGATGTAATATATATAAAAAAAATCTATTTCTGTAGTTTTTTAACAAAACAAATCAGATTATGAAAGTACATGGTGGGTCCAGTGCACCACCATAAGAGAAAGCAATTTTTCAAAGCTACATAACACCAAAACACAAGTTCATTTTATCATTCCACATTCAAAAGAAAGAGTTGCATTTTTCCAAGGAAATCCAAATCATCATTTCAGGCTCCAGACTATCATTGGCAAGTAAGTGGGTCATATTATACCTTATTTCACTTTAGTTCATGCTTTGAAGGATCAATTCCCTCTTATAGGGTTTTGGTTGCATTTTCTTCGTTTCATAATCTCATTGATAAATTGCTGAGAAAATACTTAATTTTATGGCTCACTCACCTTCCCCCACCTGCTATACACCTTCCTAAACACTTCTCCTCATTCATATCCCTCAATTTCATCATTTTCCCACAAACCCTAGCCTGGGCTACACTTTCCTAGGCTAGGCCTGTTTTGTGCCATTTTGAACCCCTTCCCCACGCTCATTCCCTAAAATTTCACCTCCCTACACTCCCTAACATTTATCTATACCCCCATAAATTTTCCCAAGAATTTATACACCCTCAAAACCCTTCATCTCCCTCCATTCCTAAAACTTCCCCAAAACCCCTATTTTCCTAAACTAAACCCTAATTTCCCTTCCTAGTGAGCTAGGGTTTCACAATGGATCTAGAGACCACAACCACTGATCAGAGGAAGCATAAAGGAGTCCAAGGACCATATATCTCAAGAGGCATAAAGATTAGGAGAGTGAGTCATCTCCTCCACTAGGTCAAAGGGACATTAAAAAATCATTTGTTGCACATAGGGACAATTTTTCTTCAAAGTATGTTTCTGACCAAATGGAGATGAACTTGAAAAATGTGAAACATGTTTTTGTCAATAATAGACCAGGGAAAAAAAACCTCCTTCATCTTTTACACAAGTATCATAGATTTGGGGATATGCAACCTTCTTGGAGGCCTATGTCAGAAAATCAAACATTTTCAAGTTAATTTCCTGTCTTAGTCATCGTTTTGTAGCACATATTACTAGAAAATTAAAATTAATTTCAAAACAATGAGAAAGGTTTTGATTCAAAACATCCTTATATACAAAAACCTCTCTCATATTTCCAAAAATCCTTAGGGTTAAATATATATCGCTCCATCTTTGAGACCTATTTTTGTAGAAAACCCATAAATTTTACATAGTTTTTTGTCCAAAAGGGTAGCGTGCCCCATTCTACGCTTTTGATGGGGAGATCCAAATGACAATTTATTTGCATATTTGGATTTTTTTTTATCATTTTTACATCACTTCTAGCCACTGGGAGCAAAATTTCAACAAGTTCTGGTAGGCGAAAAAAGCCAAAAACCACTCAAAATCACCTCTCTGCCCTCTT
The DNA here is from genome assembly GCA_031772625.1 of Pinus tabuliformis. Taxonomy (NCBI): domain Eukaryota; kingdom Viridiplantae; phylum Streptophyta; class Pinopsida; order Pinales; family Pinaceae; genus Pinus; species Pinus tabuliformis. The sequence goes on from CM062813.1 coordinate 53,128,736, forward strand.
TTTGAAGAGTTCGTTGCGTTTTTGTAGTACCTCTGGGAGAATGAATTTTTAGAGAGCTAGGAGCATCCTTTTTCAATTCTTAAGGATTATATCATGTATCATACATCTAGATCTATCTCCATCATTTTTTAGATCAGGATTTGGACCTCGGGAAGGCCTCCAAAAGTCACTTCTACCAATTTCGTTGTGTTTTCTCCTGGCATGCTCCGCTTTTGCCTAAATTCGCTGCGTTTTCATCTAAAAGCCACTTTCCTCAGTTGACTTAGTCCATATTTGACCTCCACTTATGTCATTTTTTAAGTTGTGATTATGTAAAGAGGTGTAAATAGGTTAGTTAGAGTGAATGTGAAGTAGATACATGCTTGTAAATATCTTTTATGGTCAAATGTATCAATTTTGCTATTAAGAGGAGAGTTTGTTAACCTCCCTAGTCATTAGGTTATGGTTAGAGATATTTTGGGAACTGCTCCACCACTCATGGATTCGACCCCTAAGAGAAGGGAGATGTTGTTTTGGTCTATATGTATCATTTTCTCAGTCATTTGGAGGGTTGGACATCAGAGGTTGGAAAACTTGTAGCTTGTACTTCAACTCTTTATTCAGGAAATCAAAGGAGTAGTTGCAACTATTATCTAGGAATTCATGTGCAGTGAGTTTGTGATGATATATTTTCTCTATTATAGTTTTATATGAATGATATACATCTCTCTTTTCCATACCTTATTTATTCGGTGATTTTCCTTAAAGGTTATAAGAATAATTATTTTCATGTAAACTTTGTTTTGATGGGAAAGTCATTTTGTGTCATTTTTCTTCCTAACTAATGAATTCATGGTGCACGTGCTCATTAAGGCCTTCTTACTCTTTCAAACCCTACACTACACCAACAAAACCCTAAAGTCATCACAAAAGTATTGTTTCCTTGCTCCTCCATATATTTGTTGTTGTAACCCTTTGATACTTTGACCTAGCTACCTAGTTTTCATCCCTAATCCAACATAAAAACCCTAAAAACTAAAAACCTACATGATCCTAGCATACCTAGCCTAATATTATTTTACATTCCAATCAAACTTTGGTTTTGATTTCATAGAGAGAGCCCTCTTTGGTTTGGTAGCTCTAGCTACCAAACTGAAAGCTTGGTTTGAGGTTACCTCTGTCGATCTCCTCCTCGGCTTGGGATATTGTGGAAGATAATAGGGTCATTACATACTTTCCTTTAAATTTAATATTTATCTCATTCCTTAACCGGGGCTGAATTTTGGGGCCTTTTATCAAAGAAATGTTGCCACCTCAACGCCCTTTGGGGTTTTACCCATGGGCTGGGATCTTCAACTTCAAACAAGGATATCTCATAATTTGTGAAGAACCATGTGGGGTGCCACATACCAATAGAAACATATCGATGAGGAGAATATAATGACAGGGATTTCCAAGGCAGATTCATTGATTTGTTGCTTCAAAAATTCCAAAAAGTGTGGTTCATACTCATTACCTAGGGAATCCAAACCCTAGATTTAGTGTTTCACGCCATATTGAGAGAATTCATTAACTATTGTTGGCATCAATGACAACAACATTTAATAAAATCTCCCTTTGTCATTGATGGAAGCACAAATACTCCCCCTACGATCATTGCTCCCCCTAACTTCAATCCTCTATCTTATTCTCATAATTTATCTCCCCCTTTGACATCAATGGAAAAGGGTGAATCCCCCTAATAGTCTTCCTACTCCCTATGGACCTGTAACTTACCTATGCTCCCCCTGAAGAAATGCCTTGCTATATCTTCCTGTAGATGCATGTTTGCTTCGAAATTTCCTTTCTCAATCTTGTCTTCAACAACTTGTCTCCCCCTGACATGGCTTGCCATAGCTGACTCTACCTGTCAATGTGTATTAATGACATGCTTTTGTTCGTAACTATGTCTATCAAAACTTCTTCAATGAAACTGTTCATAATGTTGAATGCCATTCTAATTACTTTCTCCATCTATCAATCTGTCAGTGATAGATCTTAAAACAACAATTGTTGTTGCATAGAATCCCCCTCTTCAATATTGAAGGATTCAAGAAGCCAGATTCTTCATAATAATGTATCACTCATCTCTTCAGTTTGATCATCCTAAACTTCAGCATCCTCTATCAAAGATTCATCATGCCCTTTTTCCTTTACAAAACCTAAAAGCATGACTTTTAAGACTTTCTCATTTTCTTGGTCTTCTTGCATCTATTTTCTTCTCCAGGCCTTCTTGTACCTAATTTTAGGGGTTTCATTCATGGAAGGTTCCATCTCGTACCTACAATATCAAGTTTTATGTTCGTAGTTATGGAATTTGTAGCATTCAACATTTGGCTTAAACGATGGAGCAATATACATATACTTTTTGTTGTCAAATTCATCATGAATCTTGTCTTGCATTCTTGTAACCTTACTTCTAGGGTTTTGATAATGCCCTTGATAAGTGTACTTGTCATAAGCTTTCTAATCCCTAGCCATATGTCCAAAATTAGTACATGAAAAACAAGAACCATTAAACAAATTAGCGTACTTGGATGATTTATCTTATCTGGATGATCTTCTGTATTCATTCTTCCTTGGAGGTGGTACAATCCTTTGTTGATCCTTGCTCTTGATTGCTTAAACATTATTCCTTGGAGCCGCACTACTTTTGATCTTATTTTGTTCTTCATTTTGATTTTTCGTCTAAGGGATCTTCTTGTCAATCTTCTTATCAATCTTGATTTGAGGGGACTTGGAGCTTGTACCTTCATCACATGTGGTTTTACCTGCTTCTTTTGCCTTCATCTTGAACTAAGCCAATTCTTGATCTTTCTTTTCAATAGCCTACAAGTGTTCCTCTTGTTATTTCATGAGCCTGTTGATTTCAATAAGGGTTGTGTCAAGTTCTTCCTTTTGAGCAAGGTCTTCTTGAAACCAACTTTTCAAGATTTTTCCCCTTCTTTTTGCTTCTATTTGTAGCTTTAGAAGAGTTACCTCTTATACTTCTTTGTTAAAAAATTGTGTTAGTTCCTTCTGCCTTTAATTTTCCTTTTTAAGCCTACTAATTTTTGTTGAAGATACATCTAATTCGTTTTGTTTTTTATCAACTTCATATATGTACCTTTGACAAAATTCCTTTAGTTGTTTTGCCATGTTTTTCTCTTTCCTTTATGCTTCATGTACTTGGAGTTTCAAAAGATATACTTATTCCTTGAGTGTGTGATTTTCCCTTTCTATGTTCTTACATTCTTTGTTACATTCTTCAACTTTTTTGGCTTCTTCCAGCTGTACTTTATGGTAGATGATGATATCCTCTGATTATTCATTCTTCTTATTGAGGCTTTTGGCATGTTATTTTTTAATCTTAAGTTTAGCTTCCAAAAGTTTGATGTTTTCTTCTTCAGCCTTAAGCTTCTTTATAACTCTGACAATTTCGTTTTGAAATTCTATCTTGTTCATCTCTTCATCTTCTTTTTCAAGAGCTTCCTTCTTGTTGTCTCTAGCCATGAATAGCAATCTTCTTGTGTCATTTTCTTTGTCAGCAATAATAGGGTCTGAAATTATTTCAATACTTTGAACTCCTTTAAATGCTTGGTAGTGTGCTTCTTTGATTTTCCCATATTTGTACTCTGAGATCTACCTTCTAGTTGTTAAGTTGCTACAGAAGGAACTTTCTCTGATACCAATTGTTGGAAATACTGAGAGGGGGGTGAAATTTTCATATTTCTTACCAATTAGTTAATTTAATCTTCAAATCATTAAGTTCACATTAATCAATATCAGATAACAAAAATAATAAACAATTCCATTAAAAAATGCACAATAAAAAACATAATACACACGATATTTACATGGAAACCCAATGCAGGAGAAAACCACATAATTTCTTTTATATTTAATTCAATACATCGCTTTAGTGCAACCACACAAGCCCCAAACTCCTTGAATACAAATATGGATATATGTTTTACCAACACCAATTGGATGGAGGCTCTAACCCCCAATAGGATACGACCTACTATGGTTTGTCAACTACAACCCAATGGAGATACAATTCACTAGCTACAACTGGTTGGAGGATCCAACCCCCACAATAGGTTGCAACCTGCCTCGTAACACCGCCCTACCACCTTCGTTTTATGATTACTAATATTCAAGAAAGCATTTGAATTAGGATGTGTTTTATCAACTCCAACTAAAGTGATGCATCGACACCCTATGCAGGCACTGTCCTACCCTAGCACCACCCTACCATTCTGAAGTGTTCTTAGCATCCGACCTAAAGGAGACTCCACTCTCCTACTGTGCACCACACAACCACCCTAATCAGTCGGCATACCAAATTTCACAATTTTTAGACTAGATCCACATGTGCTCTTGAATCAAATTAAAATAAACTGAAATATAATCATTGTTACTTATGCTTAGTATGTATATCAATGTTAAACCCTAACAACCTCACTGCTCAACACTGCTTAATCTTCTCATCAAACCCTAGTTGTCAATGTTGTACTTTCAGTAATACTACTAACATTGTATCTTCTCTAACGTCACAATCAGGTAATATTGCCACTCCGAACATTATATCTACTCACGAATGAATATGCATTAAGAAACTCATAAAGCATTTGTCCAAACCCATTGTACCAAGCTTCTTAAGACCTTACATTGTTGCATCAAGGCCAAAAGGATGCATCAACCAATATGTTGTTGGCATTGATGTCCAGTGACATCTTAGTCGTAGACACCCTAAGTTAGCTCTATGACCTTCTTGCAACTATCTCAAGCTTGGCCCAAGGAGGCCTACTGACATACATCTTATAGTTGCTTGGATGTGGCTATAAAGTACTTGCATACATTAGCTTACTAACGCAAAGATATCAAGATAATCATGTGGTCATGCATGCAAGCATTATGCAAAATAATATTAAGTAAATCACTATCAAATATGAATGATATCCCAAAAGCACTAACAGATATCAATACTAGGTACAACTATCACAAAACACATATATAATAATGAAACCCAACACACTGTAATAATATTTGTTTGTGATGACAATGCTTCTTCCAATTGTCAATTTAGGTCGATATTAACCAAAACTAAATCATATTATAGGCTAGTCATTATGCAAAAGGTCTCTTTCCAAACTTATTCTACAAAACGCCACTTTTGCAATTGATACTTACAAAACTGCATAACTCCACCGCCACTATTAATTATGCAACAAAATAAGCCTTTAAAAAAAATATAAAGTGAGTGTCAAAAAAGGACATCACATCAATAGAAAACCATACATTATAAATAAGAGAACCATACCATAATAAAACTACCATATAATTTCTTTTAACCATACCATAATAAAACTACCGTATCATTTCTTAGTAGTTAAAAGAAAGTACACTGAATTGATTTCCACCTTATATAGACATATATCATAACATAAATTTATAAACACCTTAATACATTTATAAATACAATACCTTTATTTCAGGATTGCATAGAGAAAAGAGTCTTGATTTTGTGTGTTTATGGCCAAGTTTAATATTGAATTCGAGTCTTTCCTTCCTTCTAGCCAAGGAGGCTATAATACTTCAGGCTTCCTACCATAGAGAATAATATAGATCACCTCACATGTTGCTTGATGTGAAGTCATGTATTCTGCTACTGCCGAGTTGAGTGCCACAGATCTTTGCTTCATGTTGTACCAAGAAACCATTGCGGACACAACACTATAAATTCCACCTGATGTACTCTTCTGGTCTGATGGACTCCCCACCCAATCTGCATCTATGAAGCCACATAGCTTCACTCCCTCTATCCATCTTTACCAAAGTCTGAATTGGGTAGTGTCTTTGAGGTACCATAGACTATGCTTAGTTTCCCTCAAAAATAGTTTGGTTGGACTAACCATAGCTTGGCTCAACTAATTGACTGCAAAGCGCATATCTAGTCTTATTTTCACAAGATACATGAGTGAACCCACTAACTATCAGTAAATGGTTCCATCCACATCCTTATCTAAAGTGGCATCCTCTTTCCTCCAGTTTGTCAGTAGAGGAGTCTCCATGGGTTTCCACTTGTCCATGCGGAACCTCTGAAGTACCTCGTCAGCATACGTTCCTTGAGAGACGAATAATTCCTCATCCCCTTGCATACTTCCAATCTGAGGAAGTAGTCCATGAGGCCCATGTACTTCATCTCAAACTCTCTTGCAAGGTCCTCCTTGCAAGATCTAGTTAGTTGCTCATTACCAGTCAAAATCAAGTCATCAACATATAAAAAAATAATAAAAAGTTTACCTTCTACCAAGATATTATAGAGGTTTTCATCTGCTTCACTTTTGGTGAAGCCCAAACCAGTGAGATATTTATCTATCTTGGTGTGCCAAGCACGGGGCGCTTGCTTGATACCCTACAATGCTCGCTTAAGTCTACATACATGAGACTCTCAATCGCTTGACATGCCTTTGTCTTCATCAAAATTTTCATCCCTTCGCACAACGTCATTATGAGGGATGGAAAGTACACAGGGTAGTTGTGGGGAGTTTTTTTTGTAACCCACAAATACCCCCAATTCTATTTTCAGCTCTAGCTTCTTCCCTGATTCTTTGGAGACATGGCGGTAAATAGAGGCTCCAAAAATCTTGAAGTGTGAGACATATGACTTCCTCCTTGAGAAATTCTCCTCTGATTTAATCATGCCAAGAATCTGATGAGGACTCCTATTCTACAAATAGACCATTGTGTTGCAAGCTTCAGCCCACAAGTGTAGAGGTAGGCTTTGGTCATGCAACATTGCTCGTGTGTCTCCCACAATGCTATGGTTCTTCCTCTTAGCCACCCCATTTTATTGTGGGTTGTGGGGTGATGTCAACTCTTATCAAATGCCTTCTTTTGAACATAAATTTTTAAATTCATTCGACACGTACTCACCTCCATTATCGCTCATGAGAGCCTTCACCTTCTTGCTCATTTCTTTCTCCACCAGTGCCTTGAACTCTAAAAACTTGGAGAAGGTCTCATCCTTTTTCTGCACGAAGAAAATCCAGCACTTCCACGAGAAGTCATCAATAAATATGACAAAATATATGTGCTTGAAAATGGAGGATATCGAGAAAGGTCCACAAACATTAGAGTGGATCCTTTCAAGGATTGCATGTGCTCTATTGTACCGATCATGGAAAGTGGCTTTTATGTACCTCCCCAAGGTACACCCTTTGCATGTATCTTGCTGCTTTAGGGTTCCTTTGGTGAGGCATGTGTAAACTATTTCATGATATTTAAAGTGCCATGATGAAATGGAAAAGTCTTCTATGTCAAATTTCACCAACATCGTAGTTTTACACCTTCTCTGCCTTTATGCTCAATGCAACACAATCCTCCACATCTAGCTTATAGAGTTTCCTCACACGAATTCTTTGCACCGCAGTGTACTCTAATCTCAATTAAACTAGTTCTATATGTCAGAAGAACTAGTGGAGGTCAAGTTGTGGAAGTGGAATCATTGGGTGTGGTTGAAGTTCCACTTCCAGAACTTGACCTCCATTAGTTCTTTTGATAGATAGAACTAGTTTAATTGACAATAACTCAACTTAAATTAAATAGATTGCTACAAATCAGCAATCAAACATACTGAACTGAACTCAAGCTTCCCCAACTCGAATTAACTTAGTTAACTAAGTGACAAGTCCCATGTCACCTCAGTTAACTACCTCCAAGATTTCTCCTGAAATAGAGATTCAAATTTTCTCTAGTTTCACCAAGGAAAAGTCAAATTGAGATTTTCATGTTGCATTTTCAACAATTTTTGAGACATATGATGTATTAATCCAACTTTTGAATCTTTCAGAATGTTTAGTTGGTCGATTACAAAGACATGTAAACTAAACTATGAATTTGGCAAACCTATTGGTTGGATTAACCAAGGTGTCTGATACTCGACTGCAAATATTAGTCAAGAAAAAGATCAGGTTAGTTGATCGTAGTGTCAATGTAATCAAAGTAATATACCAGTAAACTACAAGAATCATTCAAATGTGTTTCAATTTATTCAACCATCTAACCAAAACCGGCTAAGAAAAAATTTAGTCAACCGCAAATGGAAATCAACTAAATAGTCGATGTAATCAACCATTAAGTCACATTGACCAATGGAATGTGCTAGTTAACTACGTAGTCAAGTTCAATTGACCATCTGGTTGCGTCGATTGAATGTATCAATCAACTGTGTAGTTGTACCAATCAAAAGAATATCGAAGGAATGTATCAATCAAATATGTAGTTGAACCAATCAATCGTCCAATAGAAATTGACTATTAGAATATACTAGTCAATGGTAGAGTCAATTCAATTGGGAGGTAAAATTAGTCAATCATCGATCAAATCAACAATTATAATATCAATCGATTATTGTAAATGTGCAAATTAATTAAGTAGTTGATTTAATTGACCATATTTTTCCTCACACTCTCCATTGTCAACTCTGCAATTTTGAAAGTTGACAAATTCCAGACTTACATTTTAGATCAACTATAGTTTAACTCTTAAAGCCCCATGCAAGGCTAGTGTTGCAACCAACATGCTAATACTACTTTCTAGTGTACCCATCACATTTTGTCCACTATCAACAATAGGAGGACCTAGAAAAACAAAAGTTCCACATCTCTATCTAATGCAAAATTTTCTTTGATTTGTCCCCGAAGGTTAACATAACCACTTGGTTGATGAATACCACTAACGTGTTGGATATTCATCGACCATTTGCATGGGACCACTATCCATTGACAATATGAACAAATCAATCAATTTTTCATCAACTACATGTTGATCTCTCGTGTAGCTCTCTTGTTTGTCGATTGTCTGTCTACCATCCATGTAGATTTACTACTTATCAACTACCCATCAACTATACGAATGAAGTATTATCCATCGATGATATATAATGAAACTATTGGGTAAACATGCCCCTGCATATGCTACAAATATGCAAGTCTAAATGTATACAATCCATGATGACCTAAACATATAGAAATTAAGTGCAATACACCCATTACATTAACAAAAACAATTAACACAAATAATCACACCAACTAAGTAGTATATGAAGTAGAAGAACATGTATCTTTGGTAATTTTCCCACCAATTTACTACAAAACTCAGACATTCTACCCAAACATAGACCCCATTGCTCTAAATCTCTCAACAATGGATCACCCCCAAGTTGGAGCTTTGACTCCACCATGTCGAAGACCCATCTATAGGCAACTATGATCACCATAGTCAGTACCAAACAAGTATTGGGCCAGGTACCAACACCAACAACACATCTAACTACAATCCCTCGCCTTCCATCATGCAAAACCCAAATTAACGCACCCCTCTCTATCTCTACAGTCCATTAAGATGTGTCACTACCCTTCTAAGGCTTCCAACCAAGCACGCCATTAAGTCTCAAAGTATTGTAACTTTGAGAGTAGCTTTGATGTTTCAACTACCCTGAGGAGCCTTCGGAGCACCCCTCAAGTCTCACATTGGGCAATCTCACCCAAGCTATTCCCCCTACAAGCTCCAACTTTACCCAAAATGAGTAGGGGGAGTTGGCCATAGAAATCCACCCAAGAATTCAAAATAATTTACCATGTCAGAAGGCTCAATGGTTATCCAAGCTTGCTTACCTCAAGTTAGTAAAATGACCCAACAAGTAATCAAGTATGATGACAAAATGATAGTAAAATGATGTCTTGGTTCTAACCCCTCATCTTTTCCTTTCATGAGTACTAGCCCACCATCTCCCATTTATGACTCAATTTGCAGTAATGTTGTAGTTTATTAACATGGACATAATTGCATATTACAACATTAGCCTCACCAAACTTTTAGCACATAGGCTCTTTGACCTTAATCACACTGACACTTTGACTTCAAAACATGTAGACATATACATGCAAACCCAAAATATACCCTGTTAGTGTCGGTCTTGAAAGCCCTCCATCAGTGATCAAAGCTCTTTGCATTTGCATTAGTAGGTGTCTCATCAGTGTCAAATTTTGCATCCCGTTAGGCATGCCATAACCCTGATGGAGGAGCTGGTTTATTTATACCCCTCTTGGTTTTGCTGAATCAGGTCAATATCAGTCATTAAGCTCTTTCAAGCTTGTCCTGTTTTGTCTTGAGGTCAAAGGTCCTAGGTCTAGGGTTTTGGTCATTTATCTCTGCAAGGTCATGTCTTTGAAAGTCCTTGAGTGCCCAGCAAGCCAGAGGGAGGATTGTAAACATGTTTCTTTGAATATTTTCATCATGTACAGTTCATTTTTAACCTTGGATTTAAAAAATCTGTTTTTAAAGCCAAGGTCATGTTAAATTTTTGTAAAAAGAATGAAATTCCAAAAAATCTTCAAAAGGGCAGCAGTAACCCTGGTCTCTTGCCAAAGTCCCTCAGATGATCTACCTGCAAAAAGAATCAAGTCAAAGCACTCAATGAGTCAAATTCAGGATAAAGGAAACCAAAAAATCAGTGTTTTAAAAGTGTAAAAAATAAACATTAGAAAGTGGGTTTGTAAATGAAATTTTTTCAAATGAGACTTATAAAAGCCCAAATTCCCTCCTTTCACTCTCATTGTGCATTCTAATGCTTGCAAGAGAGATAGAGAGTGATTGAGAGAAAGGAACAAAATTGCAGCGATTTCGGGCAGTTGAGAGGGGCGCGACCCGTCGAGGGAGGTGCGCGACCCGTCTAGAGCGCTTCTGCAGTTCTGAAAATCAACGTGCGCGACCCGTTGGGAGGGGCGCGACCCGTTGAGCCGGTCTGCTACAAACTTCAAAAAATTTCCCTAATCTTCTTCCAAATCACCAAATTTGCTCGAGGTAGGTGCTCTAAACATGGATTCATTGCTGTTATGAATGGTGGATGTCATGGGCATGCGTTTATGATCAAAATTTTGCAAGTGGAACTCTTTATATGGCTGCTATGTTCATGACCAAATTGTGCTAGGGTTTGTGTTGTTTCAAGTTACTTTTCCCTTTGGTTAGCTTCCCTTCCTTTCCCTATCACTTACACTCATATGTTCATCTCTCTTCCCATATTATTTTATAAATGAAATGAAAATTTTTCCCCATCCCTAGCCATTAAAAATAAAAACCCTACCCCTTTCCCAAAGCATCAAAAAAAAAAATGAAAACCCTAATTCCCCTCTACTATATGCTTATGCAAAATAACAAAAACTGTTGGTAAAATGTCAGCATGTTTTGTGCATGGTTTCCCTTTTTCCCTTATTGAACATGAATACATATATTCCCATGTTTACTTTCATGCATGTTTTTCCCATATGCAATAATCTTTGCAAATGATTTCCCTATTACAAATATGTGTTCCTATATGCATATGATTTGCAAAATTTCCCTTAAAAATTCCCTGTAATATTTATATATTCCCATTCCTTGTTAAAATATCCCTCCCCTAACATTTCCCTCATGTTTTGTTCCCCTTGAAACAACATAGATTTCAACTCTTTTTGCAGGCAGAGATAGCAGTTTTATTTGTCCACTTTGCTCCTAAACCATGTCAGAAACCGAAACTTATGAGAAAAGTGATGACCATTCATCATCTACAGAGGTTGAGGAACAGAGGAGGCCTCGTAAGGGTGGTAAGGGTGGACATCATAAGCGAGAGGAGCCCACCTCTCTGGCAGAATTACAGGCTTGCCCCATGGCAGTGACTTGTTTTCAGTATATGTCTTGTTATGATTTCTGTGAGAGAATTTCTCAGATTCAACATCATAGGGAGTTGGCCCGCTTGTTTGTCTTACACCTCCATGATGGACATGTCACTCTGGCAGGGGTGAACTTCACATTGACACCGGAGGTGATCTCGCAAGCTACAGGGATACCAAATGTGGGTGAGGTATGGCCTAAGCGCAGATTGCTAGATTTTGTTCACTTTGAGCCCTATGTCCGGCCACCATTCGTGAGACTTTTGACAGGTGTTTTTCCATTCAGATTTCTCCGGAGCGAGTATGCTCCCATCATGAGGCTTATTATGCATTATTTTACTTGTGAGGGCAGATTTTCACAGGTGTACTCATATCACATTCGCCTTTTGATGCATTTCACCCGAGTGAGGATGATGAACATCCCGGTCTTCTTGTTTCATAACATTCAGAGGATGGTGCCCATGTTGCAGAAGAAGACCCCAGCCCAGCAGTACAGGAGCTTGTGTCATTATGGTTTGATTCAGCTCATAGTCTCACATCATTTGACTCAGCAGGGCATCTCATGGGAGGAGTTCATCTCCCGTGAGTTTTTCACAGTGCCACCTCAGCCACACCATGAGGTCATTCATGAGGAGGGAGGACCATCTCAGCAGCCTGATGCTCCCATCACCCGACATGTCAGCTCCACTCCTTTGGTCACTTATCAGAAAGGCCCAAGGGCCTTATTTGCAGCAGCTAGGCGAGTACTATCTCCACAGCAGGTGGAAGGGGTCTCGCCTTCATCTTCAGCTCAGCGAGTGTTATCTCCACATCAGGTGGAAGGGGCCTCGCTTTCTTCACCAGCACAGGTACTACAGAGGGGAAAAGAGCCCATGATTCATGAGGATCTGGTGATTGATCTTGAGGCTAGTTCTCCTAGCCAAGAGGCGAAGGAGATCATTCAGCATCTCAGGGCTGAAAATGATGTTTTACAGAGGAGACTTGAGGGTGCCCAATGGACTATTACTTACCTGGAGCAGCGGAACAAACAATTGGAGGAGAAAAAAGCACTTGATGAGCTATGGAGGATTCGTAGCGACCGAGTCTTGAACCGTAGAAGACCCGATGATCCATTGCCTGCTGACCGAGAGTCAATGCTCATTCAGGAGAATGCCCACTTGGAGAGGCTATTGGCTAAGGCCAACCAAGAGAAACAGCTACTGAGAAACATCAAGAATCACTATTGGGCGAGGATGCATGTGTGCAAGGCCAAAATGAAAATGTTTCAAAGGCGGTTGATCGAGGCTCTAAAACGGAGAAAGAAGCCAAATCCCCTTCGTATCTTGGCTGAGGCTTCTCTCAAGGATCATGGCACTCATTAGCCTAGCCACAGCTCAAATCCCAAAAAAATTCTGAAAGTTTTGGGTAATTTTGGCAATTTTTGGAAATTTACAGGTTTTGGCTCCTCAACGGGTCTCACCCCCGGTGAGACCCTTTGTCATCGTAGCTCCTTTTTGCAAAAGCTCAGCATTTCTAGATTTTTTATGCAAAGTTACATATGCCCATGGATGTACTTGATTTTTTATGGAGTTTTGGGCCTCCAGAAGGTCAAAATACATGCAAAATTTGACTTTCTGCCCCTTTTTTGAGTTGCAGAAGCAGTCTTGGGAGAATTGCGTTTTGACTAGGCAAATGAACTCCAAATTCAAAAATTCTAGTTGGGTTGGAAAGTAGACTCGCAGACCTTTCCAAAGAGCTATCCTACACCCAATTCTGACACCTGGAAGTGCCCCAAACAGAGCTCCAAAGTGCGTGACCCGTTGAGAAAAGGGGTGTGACCCGTTGAGGAAATTTTGCCAGATTTGAACAGTTCAGCCCAGAAATTGTAGATTTGACTCTTTTCGACTTTCTGAGGTTAATGATGGTCTTCATGGATGTAATTGTGACACTTTTTGGATACTTTTACTCTTGTTTAACATTTCTAGAATATTTATTCATGTAAAGGGTAAAAATTGAATGTATGAACTGTTTTCCAAGTTTATAGAGGCAAGTTGTTTTGACTGCCTATTTTGTAGTGCTTAGTTTAGAAGTGGTTCAAACAGCTCCTAGGATAGTGAGCTCGACCCATAGAGGCAGGGAAAGAGGTTAGATCATCTATATTATGTACTTGCTTGCTCATTTTCATGGTTGGACTCTTGAGGGAGAAGCTATCATTGTATTATTTCACTTGTATCTCTGCAATTTTTGGCTAAGGAAGACCAGGGTTTTGCAGTCATCTTTGGGATTCTTGTGGACTCATGTGTTGATGGTGTGTTTTCTCAATGTTCTTGTAAGCTTTGTTATGTGATTCATTTCCTTTCTTTACTGCTGCACATTAAACAAATGAAGTGTTAAAGTATGAATTCATGCTAGCCATGCTCTGCTTTTAAATTTGTTTAATTTCAATGTTTTCTACTGTCTTAAGGGAATTCAAAGTCATTGTTTGCTCTCTTTAGCTCCTCATCTTTCATTCCTGATCATCCATCTCAATCAAAGGCATCAATACAGTCTCCTACCTCGCCCCAAGGAACCCCCTGCAGAAACTGTGTCAAATCCCCGCACCCAAAATTGCAATTCCTCAAATTGCCACCAAAAACCCAAAAAACCCCAAATCAACCTTTTAAATCAGTTTACTAGCCTAATATCAGTGTTACCTTGTTGGTCATCTCATCCCATTGAAGATCTGCCGAGATTGACCGGAGAGAGCCTTCTCCTGCCCCGTAGGGCTAGCTACGAGGCTAAATGGTTTGATGTAGCCTTGAGGTTTACCTTTCTCAGCCTGAGGTGAAATTTCAAGTGCTAACATACTGGCGACCATACTGGGGAGAAAAACTTGTCTGTTTATTGATGTGTTTGTTTCATAAGTCTTAGACGGAGCCTGAAGTTATGCTAGGTAGCCTTCGAAACGCTTTTTCTTTGCATTAGCGGAAGTAGATAAACGCTGCTTCAGTCAATCTCCGTGAGCTTGTGAAAACAACACTTCGATTGCATTTTACCCCAGTACATGTATCAAGTTCAGATCTGATTGTTGATGGTGGACAACGATCAGACACTTGAAAGGCTGAAATCATTCACTGGCGACTCCTTTCACTGATGAAATCAACAACCTGTGCTTCATGGTGACTTCACTGCAGAAAGATCAGTAGCTTTGAGCTTTTCAAGATGGATCAGATTGCAAGAAGATATACTCCCTTGAGCCGAGATCACATTCCTGGTTTTCCAAATAAAATTCCAAAGGTAGATTGGTCAAGGAATCTGCCTATATTTAATGATGATGGTAAGAAGGATGCTGCTTTACATCTAGTTAGATTTCATATGCATATTCGCAAGTTGAAGGTGGATTTTCCTGAAGATTGCTTGATGAAGATATTCTTGGCCACTCTAGAAGGTAAAGCCCAATCGTGGTATGAAAGTTTGCCGCCTGCTTGTATTTACTATTTAAAGGATTTTCATGCTATGTTCATTGAAAGACATAAGGACTCTTATCCATCATTGAATTTAGTTCAAGACTGTTGCAAGCATGCCTATAGTTTTATTGAAAGCCTTGAGAAGTTTTATGAAGATGATAATTTTATGGATGTTGAGATCATGGAGGCTCTGTATGAAAATCCGTTTCAGCAGCACACAGAAATCTTAGAGGATACTTGTCAAGATCAGCAGGCTGAAGATTTCCATATGGCTGAAAATGAGGAAAGAGAAAATGTTGTTTCAGATCTGCCCACAGAAGACAACAACATGCAAGTAAGTCCAGTGCTGATTGTAGAGTGTGATAATGTCCAGTCAACTACTTCAGAACTACATTCAGATTATGGTGACCAAGAATACCTTGTGCCAAATCCTGAAAAGGAGAGTTTTGTTGTTGAGATCATGGACAAAGTTCTTGATCCAAATGTCCTTATGCCATCAGAACAGAGCCTGCATGAGGAGGTAACTCAGCCAGCTCATGAACATCAAGATGAGATCTTTGTTCAAGTAAGTGAAAACTCTTCTTTCAATCATAATTTGGATAGTTTGATTGCCATGTCATATGAAGATGATCAACAATGTTTCCAAGTTTCAGAAGATCAGGACTGTCATTTAGATTTTTCATGTTTTGAAATGTTATTTCAAGAAGACAAGACTTGTTTGAGCAAAGGGAAACAGAAAGTCTTATCTCCTTTGTCTGAAGAGGAGATAGATCACCTTTTGAAAGGTCATGCTACAACCCAAGCTAAAGCAAATCGGCAGTGTGCACATGGTCACGAAAGTGTTGGTGAAACTTCTTCCTCTTTTGAAAATGATGACAGTCTTGTAATTAGTTTTATAGATCAGCAAACATATAATATTTTCTTTCATGAAGATGATGAGGCTGTCATGTTTGATGATCTTGAGGATTGTTTTCTGTTTAAGAATGACCTAGACCATGAAATTGACGAATATAAGCTTGAGAGAGACAATATGTCAAAATTTCTCACGGTCAAGGAATTTACAGCCAACACTCATATGGCAGAAGCTTATACTTCTTTGTGCCTTCCTATCAATCAGCAACCCACTGTTCTTCCAGATCAGAATGAAGCGAGTACTTATATTTTTGCAGCTGGATCTCCAAATAAGGTAGTGCTTCAGGATTATCAAGATCCCTTTGGCATTCTTCTGCAAGCATTAGAAAAGATAAATGTTGCCTCGTTCATTATCATAAGCTTTGGTGTCAGTGGTTATTTTGAGTTGCCTACAGGTTCATCGTTTCGCCTGCTCGAGATAAGCTAGAGCAGAAATTTGGTATGTCGCCATCTGCTGGATTGGTTACATTGGAAATCTCATTATACATGATTGTACATATTTCATTAGTATGCAGGTGGTTGTCATCATGATTTCAAATCTTGATGGACTGCTGCCCTTCAATAAGCTTTGAAAAGTCTTGTTTTAAGTCAGTCATGAGTCATTTGTGTTTGGTCTGTTGAGTGAGTTTTTCAAGTTATTTCAGTTTGCCATCGAGTTGGTTTGAGTCAAGTTTCAGTTAAGTTTCAGTCAGTTTTTAGTCAAGTTTTCAGTCAATAAATGAGTCAAAGTCTTGTATTGTTTGTCAAATAATGACTCCATAGCCCAATGGATGAAGGCGTTGGTCTGCTCTCCCAAAGGTCTGAGGTTCTTGGTACCTCCAAGGAGCTACCATCCCCATTGGAGCCAATGTTAGTGTCGGTTTTGAAAGCCCTCCATCAGTGATCAAAGCTCTTTGCATTTGCATTAGTAGGTGTCTCATCAGTGTCAAATTTTGCATCCCGTTAGCCATGCCATAACCCTGATGGAGGAGCTGGTTTATTTATACCCCTCTTGGTTTTGCTGAATCAGGTCAATATCAATCATTAAGCTCTTTCAAGCTTGTCCTGTTTTGTCTTGAGTTCAAAGGTCCTAGGTCTATGGTTTTGGTCATTTATCTCTGCAAGGTCATGTCTTTGAAAGTCCTTGAGTGCCCAGCAAGCCAGAGGGAGGATTGTAAACATGTTTCTTTGAATATTTTCATCATGTACAGTTCTTTTTTAACCTTGGATTTAAAAACTCTGTTTTTAAAGCCAAGGTCATGTTAAATTTTTGTAAAAAGAATGAAATTCCAAAAAATCTTCAAAAGGGCAGCAGTAACCCTGGTCTCCTTGCCAAAGTCCCTCAGATGATCTACCTGCAAAAAGAATCAAGTCAAAGCACTCAATGAGTCAAATTCAGGATAAAGGAAACCAAAAAATCAGTGTTTTAAAAGTGTAAAAAATAAACATTAGAAAGTGGGTTTGTAAATGAAATTTTTTCAAATGAGACTTATAAAAGCCCAAATTCCCTCCTTTCACTCTCATTGTGAATTCTAATGCTTGCAAGAGAGATAGAGAGAGTGATTGAGAGAAAGGAGAAAAATTGCAGCGATTTCGGGCAGTTGAGAGGGGCGCGACCCGTCGAGAGAGGTGCGCGACCCGTCCAGAGCGCTTCTGCAGTTCTGAAAATCAACGTGCGCGACCCGTTGGGAGGGGCGCGACCCGTTGGGAGGCCTGCGCGACCCGTTGAGCCGGTCTGCTGCAAACTTCAAAAAATTTCCCTAATCTTCTTCCAAATCACCAAATTTGCTCGAGGTAGGTGCTCTAAACATGGATTCATTGCTGTTATGAATGGTGGATGTCATGGGCATGCGTTTATGATCAAAATTTTGCAAGTGGAACTCTTTATATGGCTGCTATGTTCATGACCAAATTGTGCTAGGGTTTGTGTTGTTTCAAGTTACTTTTCCCTTTGGTTGGCTTCCCTTCCTTTCCCTATCACTTACACTCATATGTTCATCTCTCTTCCCATATTATTTTATAAATGAAATGCAAATTTTTCCCCATCCCTAGCCATTAAAAATAAAAACCCTACCCCTTTCCCAAAGCATCAAAAACAAAAAATGAAAACCCTAATTCCCCTCTACTATATGCTTATGCAAAATAACAAAAACTGTTGGTAAAATGTCAGCATGTTTTGTGCATGGTTCCCTTTTTCCCTTATTGAACATGAATACATATATTCCCATGTTTACTTTCATGCATGTTTTTCCCATATGCAATAATCTTTGCAAATGATTTCCCTATTACAAATATGTGTTCCTATATGCATATGATTTGCAAAATTTCCCTGTAATATTTATATATTCCCCTTCCTTGTTAAAATATCCCTCCCCTAACATTTCCCTCATGTTTTGTTCCCCTTGAAACAACATAGATTTCAGCTCTTTTTGCAGGCAGAGACAGCAGTTTTATTTGTCCGCTTTGCTCCTAAACCATGTCAGAAACCGAAACTTATGAGCAAAGTGATGACCATTCATCATCTACAGAGGTTGAGGAACAGAGGAGGCCTCGTAAGGGTGGACATCATAAGCGAGAGGAGCCCACCTCTCTGCCAGAATTACAGGCTTGCCCCATGGCAGTGACTTGTTTTCAGTATATGTCTTGTTATGATTTTTGTGAGAGAATTTCTCAGATTCAGCATCATAGAGAGTTGGCCCGCTTGTTTGTCTTACACCTCCATGATGGACATGTCACTCTGGCAGGGGTGAACTTCACATTGACACCGGAGGTGATCTCGCAGGCTACAGGGATACCAAATGTGGGTGAGGTATGGCCTAAGCGCAGATTGCTAGATTTTGTTCACTTTGAGCCCTATGTCCGGCCACCATTCGTGAGACTTTTGACAGGTGTTTTTCCATTCAGATTTCTTCGGAGCGAGTATGCTCCCATCATGAGGCTTATTATGCATTATTTTACTTGTGAGGGCAGATTTTCACAGGTGTACTCATATCACATTCGCCTTTTGATGCATTTCACCCGAGTGAGGATGATGAACATCCCGGTCTTCTTGTTTCATAACATTCAGAGGATGGTGCCCATGTTGCAGAAGAAGACCCCAGCCCAGCAGTACAGGAGCTTGTGTCATTATGGTTTGATTCAGCTCATAGTCTCACATCATTTGACTCAGCAGGGCATCTCATGGGAGGAGTTCATCTCCCGTGAGTTTTTCACAGTGCCACCTCAGCCACACCATGAGGTCATTCATGAGGAGGGAGGACCATCTCAGTAGCCTGATGCTCCCGTCACCCGACATGTCAGCTCCACTCCTTTGGTCACTTATCAGAAAGGCCCAAGGGCCTTATTTGCAGCAGCTAGGCGAGTACTATCTCCACAGCAGGTGGAAGGGGTCTCGCCTTCATCTTCAGCTCAGCGAGTGTTATCTCCACATCAGGTGGAAGGGGCCTCGCTTTCTTCACCAGCACAGGTACTACAGAGGGGCAAAGAGCCCATGATTCATGAGGATCCGGTGATTGATCTTGAGGCCAGTTCTCCTAGCCAAGAGGCGAAGGAGATCATTCAGCATCTCAGGGCTGAAAATGATGTTTTACAAAGGAGACTTTAGGGTGCCCAATGGACTATTACTTACCTAGAGCAGCGAAACAAACAATTGGAGGAGGAGAAAGCACTTGATGAGCTATGGAGGATTCGTAGCGACCGAGTCTTGAACCGTAGAAGACCTGGTGATCCATTGCCTGCTGACCGAGAGTCAATGCTCATTCAGGAGAATTCCCACTTGGAGAGGCTGTTGGCTAAGGCCAACCAAGAGAAACAACTGCTGAGAAACATGAAGAATCAGTATTGGGCGAGGATGCATGTGTGCAAGGCCAAAATGAAAATGTTTCAAAGGCGGTTGACCGAGGCTCTAAAACGGAGAGAGAAGCCAAATCCCCTCCGTATCTTGGCTGAGGCTTCTCTCAAGGATCATGGCACTCATTAGCCTAGCCACAGCTCAAATCCCAAAAAAATTCTGAAAGTTTTGGGTAATTTTGGCAATTTTTGGAAATTTACAGGTTTTGGCTCCTCAACGGGTCTCACCCCCGGTGAGACCCTTTGTCATCGTAGCTCCTTTTTGCAAAAACTCAGCATTTCTAGATTTTTTATGCAAAGTTACATATGCCCATGGATGGACTTGAGTTTTTATGGAGTTTTGGGCCTCTAGAAGGTCAAAATACATGCAAAATTTGACTTTCAGCCCCTTTTTTGAGTTGCAGAAGCAGTCTTAGGATAATTGAGTTTTGACTAGGCAAATGAACTCCAAATTCAAAAATTCTAGTTGGGTTGGAAATTAGACTCGCAGACCTTTCCAACGAGCTATCCTGAACCCAATTCTGATACCTGGAAGTGCCCCAAACAGAGCTCCAAAGTGCACGACCCGTTGAGAAAAGGGGCGCGACCCGTTGAGGAAATTTTGCCAGATTTGACCAGTTCAGCCCAGAAATTGCAGATTTGACTCTTTTCGACTTTCTGAGGTTAATGATGGTCTTCATGGATGTAATTGTGACACTTTTTGGATACTTTTACTCTTGTTTAACATTTCTAGAAGATTTATTCATGTAAAGGGTAAAAATTGAATGTATGAACTGTTTTCCAAGTTTATAGAGGCAAGTTGTTTTGACTGCCTATTTTGTAGTGCTTAGTTTAGAAGTGGTTCAAACAGCTCCTAGGATAGTGAGCTCGACCCATAGAGGCATGGAAAGAGGTTAGATCATCTATATTATGTACTTGCTTGCTCATTTTCATGGTTGGACTCTTGAGGGAGAAGCTATCATTGTATTATTTCACTTGTATCTCTGCAATTTTTGGCTAAGGAAGACCAGGGTTTTGCAGTCATCTTTGGGATTCTTGTGGACTCATGTGTTGATGGTGTGTTTTCTCAATGTTCTTGTAAGCTTTGTTATGTGATTCATTTCCTTTCTTTACTGCTGCACATTAAACAAATGAAGTGTTAAAGTATGAATTCATGCTAGCCATGCTCTGCTTTTAAATTTGTTTAATTTCAATGTTTTCTACTGTCTAAAGGGAATTCAAAGTCATTGTTTTCTCTCTTTAGCTCCTCATCTTTCATTCCTGATCATCCATCTCAATCAAAGGCATCAATACAGTCTCCTACCTCGCCCCAAGGAACCCCCTGCAGAAACTGTGTCAAATCCCCGCACCCAAAATTGCAATTCCTCAAATTGCCACCAAAAACCCAAAAAACCCCAAATCAACCTTTTAAATCAGTTTACTAGCCTAATATCAGTGTTACCTTGTTGGTCATCTCATCCCATTGAAGATCTGCCGAGATTGACCGGAGAGAGCCTTCTCCTGCACCGTAGGGCTAGCTACAAGGCTAAATGGTTTGATGTAACCTTGAGGTTTACCTTTCTCAGCCTGAGGTGAAATTTCAAGCGCTAACATGCCCAACACTACCCGACTCACCATCTTAATACAACATATACAAATACATACAAAGGGTCATACTATGGTGTTATAGATGCATTGTATATAAAATTGTCTTGGATGTGGCCATGACTATAAGCCTGTAATGAACATTGTTGCATAGAAAACACAACATTCTAGGAGATCTCTCATAATTGGTAAATCTTATTATTATATGAATCACATTCAAAATTAAGATTGAAATTTTGATAATAATATCTCATGATAATTATATGTCTACATGTGAGATAATGGATCCTTGTAGTGATGATAAATGATGGCTACTATAAGCATAAAAGCACAAAGAGGATACAATTGCTATGGCACTAGAAACATGTATTATGCCTTGATAAACATATGGTAATGATTGTTAAAAATTTGCCAATGGGATGCCCTAACAATGAGATTTGAGAAATTTACAATCCTCTTATAAGTGAAAGCATTCATAAATGATGGACCACCCAAGGAATTATTTAGTAGAGAAGGGGGTGAGTTCCTACAAGGTAAAAATATCATGAATAAATCTAATATGAAATACATGGCATACGATAGCTCAAATCAAAAGGTATTATGTTTTGGGATTTCGAAAAAGACAATGCACCAACTATCATCAATGGTAATGATATATAATGAGCATATATTTATACAAATAATTATTAGACTGAAATTACAAAATGTTTCTTATACTGTGAATATATGTGATTCACATATGAAGTTAGAAAACCCTAAGAAGGAATAATTGTTGCAGTCAAGTTTTTCTTTGATGATTACTCTAAGAATATGTTGAAAGGTTAAGCTCTTAAAGCATCTTAGGGTAGTGAAAAGAATTGGTGTACATTGTTATCCAAGATAGCCAACAAAAGCTAGTTCGCAAAGGAAATGATAGCAATACAAATACAATTAAAGAATGAAGGCATTTTTTCATTGTAAACAAAGGTTCAAGGACAATGTTATTCCAAGGGGAAAGTCGAAATACAATATCCTAGGTTTAGCACATGCAATATAATACCTTATTTCATGTTTTTTTTATATGATACAATTTATAGGATGGGAGTCAATGTCATGTGGACTGAATTAAATAGCCTCATGTGTAAATAATGTAAATGCATGTGTATGAATTCCTATTGCAAACCTCAAATCCAAGGGCCAACTAATGAATGCCTATAAGACCCAATGGTTAGCTATAATTGTCATGTGGTTGTTATGTCTCCATAGTGTTCATATGTTATGCAAAAGCATGAAAAGGTCACCATGATACAACAAAAGAAGAATAGAAGAGGAATGAATGTGTGATTTAACTTGACAGTTGTTACTTGAAAGTACTACATTATTGCCTATGCTTACAAAAAATCCCCATCTTCCCTTTTCACCTCCTTGAAAAGGAAGCAACTCTATGTAAGAAAAGGTCCTTCTCTATCATCATCATTCTTCGACTCTCATTGAGTTTTCCTCTCCCCTGCTATGGGTATTTCCTCTTAGGGGTTATGGACTTCAATCGTAAAAGGTTGTGAAAGTAGGGTGTTTGTTGTTGACAATATAAGAAGAAATGGGACATTCATTCATTTTACATATAGTCGTGCTCTCAATTTTGTATAATATTACAATATTAACATCTTATCAAAATCAATCCAAATATTTTTTAAGAAACCTTTATCCAAATCCAAAATTTTAGTTGCATTCTAATCTTGATCTTGATCGTGCAAGTGATTGTATTGCAATGTTACCTATCAAATGGTATCGATGATGGTCATAATTTTACCAACTATTCAAGAGTTTCTCTTTAATTCCTTCAGTATCAAATATGCATTCCATCTTATTTATATTGAATATAAACAAAACAAAAAAGGAAAATGTTTATTAGTTTGTAAACATGCCTGATAGTATATCAGCAGTGTAAAAAGTGATCAACTAGCACCAAATTTTGATTTGCTGTCAAAGATAAAGGACAGGTAGATTCCTTATTATTAGCCACAATGTAGTTATGAATATATCTTCTCACTCTCTCTTTGATAGAGAACCTTTAAATGTTGCTGGCTCTTTGCAAATACATGTATTAATTGTAGCGTTCCAGTCTCTCAAGTACATGAAGTTTATTAAAATGGACTAAAAATTTTGCATCTATCAATAGATGAACCAACACATGTATATAGCAAACTTGTATTCGCATATAAAGTCCAGTGAAATACTTTCCTGGAAATTAAATAGTCAATTTATTATCGAATGAACTGAAGAGTTATACAGATGATCATTAAGAGAGTGCTAGCAGCACATTATATAGCATTTCAGCCTGAGATTCAAGAGAGAGAAATAACTTGGGAAGTTAACATTGACCTTCATTACTTCATGATATTTCAGAAAGTTAAATTACTCTCTGTATCATTTTCTTATTAATAAATAAGTTCAGTGTACTACCATTACCAGGAAATATGTCAATCTTACCCTTGTTTTTATAAGCCATGGTGATTGTTTTCTTATAGTCACCAACAGATCTGGTAACTAAACCGTCACTGGCCATTTTATAATCAAGCCTATGTTTAACTGTAGCAATTGTAAACAAAAGGCGCCTATGTGTATAAGTGTAGCAATTGTAAAAAAAATGCCTATGTTATCGGATCTGGTAGCAGGGGGGCCAAGATCCATGGATCCTCGGATCTGATCCTAATTCGGATCCGGATACAGAGAAATATGGATGAAATACGGCAGGTGGAGTTCAGCATTGGGTTTGGCGTTATTCACTATTCAGAAGGGGGCTTGATACAAAGTGTGATGTTATATTGTTCAAAGTTCAAGCAAATTGCAACTAAGTTTGGCAAGAGAGCTAAAGAATGGAGCTGTTGCTGATAGAGCCCGAGACAGGATACTGGTAACTCCTGGAAGTTTACAAATTGCAGACAGATAGATAATGCCAATGCATACACGGAGACTGCCCGTGCAAAGATATTTCCCCTATATTACCCGTGAACCACCTCACAACCAGCGGAAATTTGAAGCGGAAACCAGAGTTCCTTTTCATCGTATTTTATTATAAAAGTAAATAAATATACAGTAAAATGTAAGCACTATGAATGAAAATTCCACTGATTTATATTTGCCGCTTGAATTTTTTTTATATTCGTATATATTATATACAAATACTGAATCTGATAATTTTTTATACACATATTACATATATACAAAGGCCGAATCTGATAAATTTTTAATATTTTATATACATATATTATATTACAAAAGAGAATGCATGGAAGTTAAAAAAATTGATCATTAGAAGCTAAATAACAAAAGTTTTTTAAATGTTTTATAAGTTTAAGTTTAAATGTTTTATCGCATTTATTGGGGTATTTAGAATGTTTGAGCGCAAAAGCAACCCAATGTTTCCAATTAAACCCTTGTTAAAAGGAAAAAGAAAACATGATTAACATTAAACCATGTTCTCGTAGGCATACACAAAACAACTCAAGAGAAGTGATGTAATTTAAGTATGTTTAGAGTTATTTTGTTAGGGAGGGTAAGATGCACAAATAAGCAAGTTGAGATTATATATATATATATATATATATATATATATATATATATATATATATATATATATATATTCTAACTTCCAGGTGCACTAGCCTACTTCTGCTAACTTTAATGATATATAATGAGATAGGTATTTAGCATGAGATAGATCCAAGTTATGCAAAATTTAAGAACTAAATTCAAATCATGTATAGTAGTCTAACTCAAAGATCAAACCCCTTAGACTCTAGATTGCAGAAAATAAAACAAAGAAAAGAAAAAAATGTGAAAAGGTTTTTAGGTTTTTTGGTTGAAGAGATTAGTAAGACCATTGCTTTAAAAGGGCTATGGAGTCCCTAATTAATTCTAGGTAAAGCTTTTGTAAAAAAATGAGTTAATGTTAAGAGCCCAAAGGAGTATTACCTCTCAAGCGCTAGCTAGGTTAGGAAGGTTTCTTCAAGCATGGATGGGGGGTTGGTCCTCCAGGAATCCTATCCAAGTATTATCAAGGTGAACTTAAGTCCTAGTGAAGGCAAAGGGGAATAGTCATAAAACATTTTACCTCAATGTAAAGGAAGCGAACAATGATGATCACAAGAAATAAGGTGAGAGAATGATACCTTGCTATCCCTCTCAAGTGGAGCAAGGTTACCTTTTCTAACCCTGAGTAGATCCTTCCTCCAACACACATAAATAAATACTAACAAACCCATGAAAAATATCCTATAACATTTAGAAAAAATATAAGAAGTGAAAAAACTTAATAGAAAAATCTATTAGCATTCTCCAACAAATGAAAATGAGGAAGGCTTCCTCCTTACATAGATAAATAGCCTTCTCATTACAAGGTTCTAATAAAATGTGGTATCTCAAACAATAAGCCCAAGTTGAAATCACGAGCAAATACAACGTTTGGGTAATAAACCACCCTCAAAATCCTCAAATACAACTACACCCACATCAAAGAGATAAAATAATGTAGTCATAAGTCACATGTATGGTATATAAGGGTTAAGGACAAGAGTGCCCTCCTCTAAAGTGCCAACACCCCATGAATTGAACGAAGAACAATAAAAAATAGGCCCAAGTACTAGGGCACTCCTCCAACTAGCTCCATAAGGCAAGGAAGAAGGTATCTTAAGTGTAACAACCTCCCCAAAAGTATCACATCATGTTGCACATATGAGAGATCCAAGATGAGCATCAAAGGAAATGTTGCATTTGTGGCTCTTTAATGATGGCACTCCTTAATAAAATAATGTGGCCAATGACACAACAACCTGTGATTACATGTCACACACTATCACCACTTGTTATAGCTCCTCAACCACCTCCCATGTGTGATAAAAGAGGGAATAATCATCCATTCTGATGAGTAACACATCCAAATGAGCAAGGGAGTCATCCTTGATTGGCCTATGTGGTGGTTGTGGTGATGCGGCATCTTTATCATCGTTAGATGCACCATCATGGATCCCAAGGTAGCATCATGGATCCTAAGGTAGTTTCATAGATCTCGGGGTATGGTACACATAACTTAATGTAAGGTGCTCACTTGTAGTGGTGGGTCCAACTTCTTGGTGAGCTATTAGGTGGTGCGTACTTAGTGATCTATCTCAACACAACACAATAAAGGTTAATTTTAAAAATTGCCCAAGTTTTACCATGGGGAAATAACATTAACACTTAAAAATGTGTCAAGTCCTAGGACAAAGTTTATTCCCTCTTCCCTAAGTGAAAAATATGTGAAGTGATAAAATAACTATGGAGAAAACTTAATATGATGACCCTAAAAGTCATATAAATAGGTCTTATAGCTTTGGTCAAGTGACTTTTAAGAGAGGATATTATGTACAAAATCCTTTGAGAGGGAGCTTAACATTGAGATCCCTATCCTCAACATTATTTCTTACTACCCACTTTTTCTTCTTCCTTATGTGTCCAATTCATTGAACATGTCCCTTTTTTCTTTACATATTCATAGACAAGCATGAGATGAGGGGCATTAGCCTCATAATCATGTGGCATAGTGTTGAGCTAATTTGTGTACCTAAATTAACACAATTATTTCTTATCAATCCGGGTTGTTTATGCTTTGAGGCAAGTTCACTATATGTGAAGATCAGATGTAATCAAACCTTGAAAGATAAGTTATTCAAAAGCTTAAAGTAATACATCCTACAACTCTAATTCAATTAGTTTAAAAGAGGAAAAACATTGAAATGGTTCTTGACTCAAGAAGTCCACTTTTGCCTCAATTACCACTTAATGAATCAGAGATTAAAACCAAGAATTGAAGATGTATAAATTATTAAAGAAAGAAGCTCTTAACTTAAGAGACACATAAGGTATGTTAGGCCCCTATACTACTAGTGTAACCCCTTATTGTTATTAGTATAACCCACTTATTATATTTATGTACCCATGTAGTGCCCATATTGTTACTATTGTGCCCCATAGAAGCCCACTATTGTTATTATTGGGCCCTTACATTATTATTGTTATGTCGGCTCTGATTATGTTATGACCCCTTAGACTCCTATATATAGAAAGGAGGTCTTTTCATTTGTATCATCAAAGAATTGTTCATTTATGTAATGTAAAGGAGGTTGCCCCCTCGAAGAGGCTGAATTCTAAGGCGTTGATCTTTCTTTTCTATCTTTTCTTGAGCTGGTTTCATAACATTTGGTATCAGAGCTTTGCATTCTAGGGTTTCACTGCTCCAAACAGGTCATTGTGGCATTTTCGCTATAACTTTTTTTCTATGACGTTTCAGAAGTCGCAAAAAAAACCCATTTGAGAAGCAATCGTACTGAACCTTGGGTCCGAATTTGAGAGCTTTTCGCACGATATTTGCGGAGATATGATCTGAGGAAGTTGGTCTTTTTGCAGACTCTTGAATTACATTCAAAACAGGTGACCTGGGGAAAATCGTCATAACTTTCTTTCTGAGCATCGGATTGAAATTTTGCAAGAAGGTACAGAAAGAGGACGGACTGTAGTTTTCTTTTATATATTTTTCAGAGTAAAATCTTGAAACAATGACACGTGGCACTTCATACAAGTTCGCTATACTGAACTAGTCTACAATCAAGTCACTGCAGGAGATTGTGCATAACTCTTTCTTGGAGAATCCAATTTGGATCAGACTAGTGGCATTGGAAAGAGGACACAGAAGGATACTACAGGTTGCAATTTCAGAACTTAAAGATCCAAAAGTACAAAGTTACAGTCGTTTCAAGGTCTATCTCCTAAAATCAAGAAAAAGCAAGATGAGGAAGTTTGATGACAAGGATCCGGTAAATTGGATACTTCAGATGGAGCAATATTTTGATCTACATGGTGTACAACTATTAAAAAAGGTATGTATTGCATCTTCATATTTAGAACCAGATCAATTTTTATGGTACAAAGGGCTTTGTTCTCGTAAACAACTTGTTACGTGGTCAATTTTCACGGAGGAAATGCTAGCACATTATGAGGATACAAAGAGCAACACCTTCTTTAGAGCAACACCACAACAATTGGAAAGAGTAAAAGGGCTTTGTGACATAGTGGAAAGCAAAAGTATGGAAACCAGGAAGCATACCCCTCACAACTATAAAGATGGAAGTGTTGTTTCTCCTAGCCTTCCACAACCTACAAGGGTTACACCACAACAATTGGAAGAAAAAAGAGAAAAAGGGCTTTGTTACAATTGTGATAGCAAATGCACTAAAGGTCATAAGTGTGCTAAGAAGAAATTATTTTACATAGAATATGAAGAGGAGGAAGAAAAGGATCAAGAAACATCAAAAGAAGAAGATATATGCCAGGACCCCACCCCAGAGAAAGAAGAAACGAATCAGACCATATCTTGTAAAGCATTGGTAAGAATTACCACTCCTCAAACTCTCAAGATAGAAGGACATATCAAGAATAAAAAGGTGCAAGAAGTGAAAGATCACATCGAGAAAGAAGAAATGAATCCAACCATTTCTTGTAATTCATTGATTGAAATTACCACTCCTCAAACTATCAAGATAGAAGGACATATCAAGAAGAAAAATGTTCAAGAAGTGAAAGATCACATCGAGCATCAAGAAATGAATCCGACCATATCTTGTAAAGGACTGGAAGAAATTACCACTCCTCAACCTCTAGAGATAGAAGGACATATCAAGAAGAAAAAGGTTCAAGCAGTGAAAGATCACATCGAGCATCAACAACAAGTTCTCCAACTTTTAAAGGATAACGCCACTTCGGTGCAAAATCAAACGAAAGAACAGGTAGATCAACATCATAGTGAAAAATGTTTTGATGTAGGTGATTGGTTATTTTTACCGCTACATCTCAAGCAAGCTATTTATGAGAAGGAAATGTTGGCAATATTACATGCACTTAAAAAATGGCAACCTTACCGAATGGGAAGACTCTTCAAGGATGAGGATGTGGAAGCACTGTTTTGTGCTATTTATATTATCCAACTAGATTGGATAAACGAAGCAATGGATGAATGGAAGAAGGACGAAGAAGTATGGCCACTTATTCAAAAGTTGCAAAAGATCCCAATTCAAACAATATTGCCAGAAATTGAAGAGGAAGGAAAAATCATATTGGAACTTGGAGAAGTCACAAAAACAAGAACCCGACAGCTACGAAATCGATCAATTTCAGAGTATCTCATCAAGTGGAAGAACTTACCCACTGAATATTCCACATGGGAGGACAAGAATTTTATACAGAAGCATAAAGAACTACTCAAGCGTTGAGGACAACACTTTTTGAAGGAGAGGGGCATGTTAGGCCCCTATACTACTAGTGTAACCCCTTATTGTTATTAGTATAACCCACTTATTATATTTATGTACCCATGTAGTGCCCATATTGTTACTATTGTGCCCCATAGAAGCCCACTATTGTTATTATTGGGCCCTTACATTATTATTGTTATGTCGGCTCTGATTATGTTATGACCCCTTAGACTCCTATATATAGAAAGGAGGTCTTTTCATTTGTATCATCAAAGAATTGTTCATTTATGTAATGTAAAGGAGGTTGCCCCCTCAAAGAGGCTGAATTCTAAGGCGTTGATCTTTCTTTTCTATCTTTTCTTGAGCTGGTTTCATAACAAGGTATTATATCATAATTCATTCATCTCAATATCAAAATCTCAATAAGAAACTACTTGCATGCAAACAAAGGAAACTAGTTTTAATTCATCATTTTAGTAGAAGGGATGCTCAACTTGAACACTTGTTTTTCCAACCTAATAAAGTGATGAATAAAATAAGAACTAATGAAATCAATCACTATGCATGAACCATAAAGCAATCTGAAATAAAACTTTGAAAAACCAGTTCTACAATAACCAGATTACAAGAAATAAAACTAGTTAACAAGGAAGTGTACTTAGCTTGGAATGGGGGCCCTCCACCCTTGCCTTGCACACTTGAGAGGTGATATCAGAAGCTTAAATTCAGTCACACATCCATAGCATTGAACAACAAAATAATAATAACACAAGTCTTCAAATTAACTCTTCAATCCAAAGGTGTCACAACATAAAAGTATAATAAGTCAATACATAAGCCATCAAAGTTTTAGCTTTTAAATAAGAAGTCTCATGAAACAAACTGATCTATATTCACTCAAACAAACACATCTACTCTCATCCACCTATCTAAGTCAAATTCATTACTCTCATCCCAAGAAATATGACCAATCCTATAGAATCTCAAAACTGCCCTATTTCTATGGGATTTCTGAATGACTAGTCATGATTGACTAGCACCAAATGGGCCTAATAAAGCTTGTTCCGTTCGAACTAAGCATAGCTGGCTTAGTACTAGTTCCAAAGCTATCCATCCATGCATCCAATTCGTTCCCAAGTGTCCTGCAACCATATCAACCATAGATCTATTACGGGAATTTCTGAATCTGCCAATTTTGCACTAAAAACCAAACTTTCATAAAAACTTTAGAAATTGAAAAATTAAAATTAAATACCTGAATGGATATCAAATATACATCAAAATGGGATGAATGAAGGGAAAATGGATGGAAAATAGATGGATTAGTAAGTTTTTTAGAGCAAAAATAAGACCAAAACTAAGACCCAACATCTCTCCCTTGCTTATCATCAAGCATGTCCCCATGCTTGCTTACTCCTCTTTGACCTTCTTCTCTCTGTAGTAGATGTTGTACCTGTAGATGCTTCCTGTTGTGCTGCCCTGACCAAAAAATCCAAACCTGTGTCATGTCTTTCCTTGAACAAAGCTGCTTTTACCTTTTGTTTTTCATACTTTGCCTGCCGCATATTCTTTTCCTTTAGCCATTTAAATGCTTGCTTAGAAAGTAGATCATTTTTCCATTTCAGTCTCCCCAATTCTTCATTTAACTTTTCATTTGCCTTCACCAACTTAGCATTATCTTTCTTATTCGCCTTGTTTTCCTCTTTTAACTGTTTTTCCAAGATTTTGCTAATTTCTAATTGGTCAGTTAAGTCCCTGATTCTTCCCAAATTGATTTCTTTTTCAAAATCTTGTGTTGTTTTCATTAATGATGCTGCTGCTGCATCATCATATGAAGAATCCCTTTCAAATACTTCTTGTGCAATGTCATTTTCTTCTTGTTTTCTTGGGGAATATGTTTCTACTTCCTTGTCTAAGTCAATGGGACTTTTATTCCTAAATCTTCTAGGAATAGACATAACAGATGTTTCATTTTCCTGCATGGCCATGTTATTTTGCTGTTTAGCTCTTGTTCTGGGATACAAGGGTGAATTCATCAATCCTCTATTTTCCTGCTCTATTTTATCCTGTACTTCATTAATCTGTTCAATGAACTGATTTTTAGACATGAACTCTCTCCATACTATGCCTTGTGACCTCACCTGATACTCAACTAGGATTTTGATCAATCCTTGGTGGTAAATCTGTCCTGCTTTAGGCCTGTGTTCATGTTTTATTGTTTCAATCATTCTCAAGAGGCTCCTATATAGGAAATATGGCAAGTTAATCCTATCCTCTCCCTTAATATGCTGTAGAAGCCTGACATGATACAAGTGGGCAACGCTATATCCTCTATCACAAGTCAAAAACTTCTGGATGACCAAAACCAACTCACCCCATGGTTCATTGAACCATTCCCTGGGTATCCCTTTTTTTCTATCAAAAGTCCCTTTCCGGTTCTTTTCAAGAAAGAAATTCCATGCTTTCTCCTTGAATTGCAGGCCTTTGTAATATTTCTCACCTATCATGGGTAGATCTAAAGCTTGGGAAAGATATTCCTGAGTTACAGGAATAATAACATCTCCTACCCGTGTCTGGTCCCGACTGAAATTATTTATAAATTCCCTGGTTATCTGTTCAGAGCGGCCATCAAATTTTTGTAAAAAGCCTATCATCCCCGCTTGGTAAAGTTTTTCTATAGTTTCCTTCCCCCAGCTCTCTATCTGAAATTTTGGCTCTACTCTGGTTGACATTGTTTCTGAAAACCAGTGAATGTATGCCTCTGCTGTTACTAATTTCATCTTGACAATAAAAATTTATAACTATTGTTCTTTTTCAAAATGAAATTTTGAAAGCAAAGAAGCTTACCTTTCTCCTCACAACAATTTAACTCTGATTCTCTGTTTACTCTTTCTCTGCAGCAACACTGTTTTAACTCCCTGTTCAAACACCTGTATATCCCTGTCAATTCGCTAATCTCTGTTCTTGTAAACAAAATACATATGAAAACAATTTTTCATACTGTTCCATATATGCTCATTACCCTACACTGTGTATACTGTCACCAAAATCAAGCCATATTTTCACTGTGTATGTATAATCATTAAAAACAAGCAGTGCTTTGACTAGCAGAGCATGCACATGGCTCTCGACCTCATCATAAAATTTTTTAAAATTGCCAAAATGCTTTCGGCCTCATCATAAAAAGTTTGAAAATTGCCAAAATGCTTTCGGCCTCAAAACAAAAATAAAAAAAATAGCGCATTTAAAATAAGTTTTAAATGGCTCGGCAAATGAACTCCCTTTTGAAATCAAAACTCGGTCTTATTACTCAGCGACTAAATCGCACAACTCTTCGTTTGAACATGACATGGCTCATTCGGCCCACATAAACTTCAATCCCTTGTTTTGGTCAAAACAAAAACGTGCAGCAGCAAAAGGGTTTATAACATAGACATATCCATTGTGTTTGTTCACCGTTCGACCGTTTCCATGCAATATCAGTGATATGAATGAGGACAGCACGCAATAAAACAAAATGTGCAATCAAAACAATGCGCAGTCAATCAATGGTGCGCATTTCAACCAACAACGCGCATTCAACCAACAACAAATAGTGCCATGCAACACAAACACGCCACAAAAATCACATTTCGGTGCCTCCTCTGTTCATAGATTTCATTGTGATTTACAACACGGCATGTCGTTAAAACTTCACATATGATTCCATACCCTAACGTGTTATCCATGCAATGAGTTTACATTTAAATGCTGCACGATTCACTAGTATTTTATGCCATAATTTACGCAGTGAATCAACCGACTTATTGCTGTGGTTTCGGCGTTACCTGGTTGTCAACGAGCACTGAGGAATATTAACCGGCGCTCCAAATCCCTGTTCAATCGTTCAACTGACTGGTGGCAAGGGCAGAATAATGTAACCATTAATAACAGACAGTTCACAACTATACTCCACTATTTGCCGAGCTTAAACAAACTATTCCATTACCTGAATGAATCCCGAAAATCGGTGATCACTTGTCGTTAAAGCCGGGATAATTTTCCTTCTTAAATCCGCCTAAACCCGCTTCACTCTCCTTTTCACTAGTTTGCAGCTCCAAACACCATCGTTCTGAGCTATTCGGCAATGAAGAATGAGGTTAAACAGTGCAAGAATTCGGTCGGTTCATGACCGTTTCATGGGTGTACTGTGTGCTTCTCGTTTATTGGTGTTACTGTTCGTGGTTTGTATGGGTGTCCTAATTGACCAGTCGCCCGACTGTGTCATGAGGATGGCCGAATCATCGTTCTAATTTGAAAGGCATGCACATAACTCTTGTACAGTGCCCTGTCCAATGACAAACAGTTTCCATGCCATGGTGTTGACCTCGTACCTATGTGCTGGCCGGTATTTTTCGTTTGGGTGATGTTGTTTCATTCATTGCTTAACCTTTGGCTGCATTCAATATAATTGCCACCGTCGTGTATTCATTCCCGTGCTCCTCATGCGTGCAATGATATTCAGTCATGCGTTTGTATTGCAATGAGTTTGATATGCAATTACCATTTAAACAATACCCCGCCGCAATACTCCTAACTTATATGCGTAGTCGTGCCATATGGTTTGCGCGCGGCCTTCCCTTCATACACCATACCTTGTATTATATGTGCCCTTCCTTTCATGCCCTAAGTTTATACCATATATATATGCTTTAACTTATATCATATATATATGCGCTTTGGGTTATGATATATGTATGACTATAGCGCATGCAAACCATTTGGACTATGGCATATAGTTTCATATGGTATATATTTGCTTTGATTTTCATATAGCGCATGATTTTTGTTTGTTTTGATTATATAGCACATCTTTATAATTTTAAAATGACCATCTTGGGTCATATTTAAAATTATCACCATCACTAATTCTTGAGTTGTATGTGCAGGTTGAAAAGTTGTCCCAGTTTGGTCTTTTTAAGCTTCTAAAGAAAAATACTTAGGGGTTAATGATCATGAAATAAATAGGGAATATGTATGGAAATGAAATGGAATATGATGTATAAGGGTTATAGGGTATGTATAGGGAATATATGATATGAAATGATAATGAATATCCTCAGGTACTAATTTCAACTTAACAAAGACTAAAAATTTCTAAGAAAAATTTGAATTTTCAAGCACAAAATGACTATACATATACTCCCCTGGATGATGTCTGTACAAGTGGGATGAAATCAATTGATCAAATGTTGTAGATGGATTAAAAAGTAAACTTTATTGCTGCTCCTTGTTCTTCATGCTCTGGTTCTTGAATTGTTGTTCAGGTCCCTCTGTAATGATTTCTTGTTTCAGGTCCCTCTGCAATGCTTACGGAATATGTACATGTTGTTTTGACATTGGCAGGTCTTTCAGGTCCCTCGGCAATGATTTCTTATTTCAGGTCCCTCTGTTGACAATACAAGTTCCTTCTATACTTCAGCTTTCCAGCTAAAGATCTGATGCAATTCTCCCCCTTGTTTAGGATGTGACTTGTCCTCAAGTCAGTTGTTTGTGGAGAGTTCCTGCATTGAAATTATGTGAGAACACTAGAACAAGAATAAGGAATTCATAGAGTCCAAGTTGCCCTGGTTTTCCCCTATGAATTCGTGTTTGCTAAGTGCCAGTTTCCTGGTTTTCACTAGCAAACAAATTATTTGTTTTTTTTTTTTTTTTTTTTTTTTTAAATATGTTTTATATATATATATATATATATTTTATTCAACTACAAGACTGGAAGATGGCTGAGCCTGGTGTGCCATGATTTCCAGTTCTGTATCTTCTATCAGTTGTTTCATAAATGCTTCTTTACTGATAGGCCTATTATAAACTTTGAGCCTATGTCCATTCACTATAATTGAGGTGGAGCCCTGGTTGATTGTCCTGATCTTTACTGCTCCATTGTCAAAGATTTCATCAATTTCATATGGGCCTAGCCAGTGTGTTGTGAACTTTGCTTTGAAGTCTTTGAATTTGGAGTCAAAAAGTAATGCCCAGTCTCCCTTGTGGAAATGTATCTGTTTTGATATATTTGTCGTGCCACTTCATTCTTTTTTGTTGCACCAATGTAGTATGTTCTATGGCTTGTTGACGATGCTCATCCAATTGATTCAATTCCATGATCCGCTGCTGCTGTGCTTCAGTCAGGTCTAGTCCTTGTTCAGCTGCTAGTCTGTACGTTTATATCTGAAACTCTATAGGCAATAAGGCCTGTTTTCCATATACTAACTGGTATGGACTAAAACCAGTTGTATTCTTCCATGTGATTCTGTAGGCCCATAGTGCATATTTTAATTATTCAGACCAATCTCTTCTGTTCAGCTGTACTGTTTTTGTCATCATATTTTCTAGGACTTTATTTGTTGTTTCAACCTGCCCATTTGCTTGAGGATGATATGGTGTAGATTTCCTTTGTTTGATCTTGTATTTCTCTGTTAGATCTCGTACCAGCTTTGATGTAAACTGTGCTCCTTGATCTGTTACAATTTGTCTAGGCACTCCATATCTGACAAAGATTTCTTCAAAAAGAAAGGTGACCACTGTATCTTCTGTTACTCTGTTCACTGCTTTAGTCTCTGCCCATTTGGTTACATAATTTGTACATACTAGGATGTACCTCTTTCCATTTGATGGTGGATTGATAGGCCCAACAAAGTCAAGTACCCATTGCTCAAATGGTTCTATGAGGACCTGTGGCTTCAGCGGCATCTCATCGGATGTGATTGGTCTCCCTGTTCTCTGGCAACTGTCACATTGCTTGACATATGCCTTAGAGTCTCTGAAGATGGATGGCCAGTAATAGCCCAATTGCAGCACCTTATATGCTGTTCGTTTGTCTGCAAAATGACCACCACATGGTTCATCATGACATGCTCTCAGAATGTCTAATATTTCATCTTCTCGCACACATTTTCTAATCATCAGATCTGAACCAGTATAAAATAAATCACCATTTACCCAACTATACCTAGAACTTTCTCTAACAATTTTTCGTTTTTGCTTTTTAGAGAATTGAGTTGGAAACTTTCCAGAAGATAAATAGTTTGCAATGTCTGCAAACCATGGTTTTTTTACTGTTATGGAAAATAGGTGTTCGTCTGGAAAGTTATCTACAACCGGATTTGGATCGTTGGGTGAATGTATGCGGGACAGAAAGTCAACCACTTGATTTTCCTTGCCTGGCCGGTCTTGTATTGTGATATTAAATTCTTGCAATAACAGTAACCATCTTGTTATTCTTCCATTGGTGATGGGTTTATTCATCAAGTATTTGATTGCTGAATGATCTGTATGAATGAAAACTTTATATCATGTTATATAGTGTCCGAATTTGTTTACTGCATGTATAACGGCTAACATTTCTTTCTCTGTGACTGTGTAGTTCAATTCTGCAGGTGTTAGATTCTTGCTTATAAAGTATATTGCATAATTGAACAAGTTCTCTTTCTGCCCAAGAGAGGCACCTATCGCGGTATCGGAAGCATCAGTTGATATATGAAATGGAAAAGACCAGTTTGGCCCATGGAGAATGGGTGCAACTGATAATTTTTCTTTCAGAATTTGAAATGCATTTTGACAGTCATTTGTCCAGTGAAATTCAATATCTTTTGCTAATAGTTTGAATAGAGGTTGGGCTATTTTACTGAAGTTTTCAATGAATCGTCTATAATAGCCTGCATAGCCTAAGAAAATTCTTACCTCTTTCTGTGTTGTAGGAGGCATTAAGTTAAATAGGACTTGGATTTTTGTTGGATCCACCTTAATTCCTGAAGCGGAAATATGGTGTCCCAGAACTATTCCTTCTGTCAACATCATATAGCATTTCTCATTTCTTAATGACAAATTTGTTTCAATGCATCGTTTCAGAACCTTCTCAAGGTTATTTAGGCAATCATTATATGTGTTTCCGTAAACTGTGAAGTCATCCATATAAACCTCTACACATTCATGAATTAGATCAGAAAATATTACAGGCACTGCTCGTTGAAAAGTTGCAGGTGCATTGCATAAACCAAATGGCAAAAAATTATATGCATAGGTTCCCCATGGGCAAGTGAATGTTGTCTTGTCTTGGTCTTCTGTTGCTATTCTTATCTGGTTGTATCCGCTAAACCCATCCAAGAAGGAGAAAAATTTCTTTCCAGCTAATGAGTCTAACACTTGATCAATGAATGGTAGAGGAAAATGATCTTTTAGTGTAGCTTTGTTTAGTTCCCGATAGTCCACACATACCCTCCACTTTCCATTTTTCTTTGGTACAATAACCAGTGGAGAAACCCATTGACTATCTGAAATAGGATAGATGAATCCAACATTTAACAATTTTTGCAGTTCCTCTTTCACTATTTCTTTCATCATGGGATTCATTCGTCTTTGAGGTTGCCTTACAGGTTTGAGTTGATCATCTGTATAGATGTGGTGGATACATGTGCTAGGATGGATTCCTTGCATGTCAGTATAATCCCAGGCAAAAGCTTTTGAATATTTCTGTAATAATGCAATTACCTCTTGCTCTTATGCTGATTGCAATTGGTTTCCAATGTTTAAATGTTTTCCAGGATATACCTCAATTGTTTTTATTGTTGGATTGGAGATTGTGTTTATAGGAAAGATGTCTATAAAAGATTTCCGCAAAGTTTGAACAGTACAAGTTTCTTGAAAGCATTGATTCAAAAGGTTACTTGTAGCTTCATATTGGACTTCTCTAAGCTGCTCTGAAATACTTGGTTCTGAAATGAAAAGATCCATTAAGTCTTCATTCTCTTCTTCTTCTCTAAAATCGAAGAATTGATTTATACTTAAAACTGATTTAGTTTGTTGTTTTTCTTGAGTTTCAAGCACTGATTCTAAAGAAGTTGATTGTGCAGGTGAATAAAGAGCAATGTGTTTCCTTTCATCTCCATGTGAAATAATCATGCTTCCTGATCTGCATCCTGTGAAGGCATCAGCGGTAGCTAACCATGGTCTGCCTAAGATTAGAGGATGTCCCCCCAAATTTGTTTTTGGTTGCAAGATAAGGAAGTCAACAGGATATTCCCATGAATCCAAAGAGACTATGATATCTTCTAATATTCCTTCAGGAACAACTTTAGATCTGTCTACTAGTTCTAAAATTGTAGAAGTTGATCTAATGTTGTTTAAATGCAAAGTTTTCATTGTCTCCATTGTCATTACATTTATAGCTGCTCCCAAGTCTATTAATGTGTTTGGTACTGAGAAATTATTTATTGATATAGTAACCATAGGGATACCAGGTTCAATATATTTCTCTACTATGGTTTGTGTAGACATGAGGCTTGCTAGTTTACCAATGACTTGGATTGTAGTAGGATCCTTCTTCTTTTTCCCTGATTTCTTAATGCACAATTCCTTTATTGTTTTAGCATATATTGGTATGTTTTTAATTGCCTTCAACAAAGGAATTTTTACATAAGAATTTCTTAACTCATCTAAAATATCAAATTCAGGAAGGGTTATTTCTTTTTGTTGTTCCACTAACCTTTCAGGATAAGGTCGTGTTTGTGTTGTAATGTTTTTTTCTTTCTGAATTTGTATCTCAGTTTGTGATGTTTTAGGGGATTCTCCTTGTTCAGTTGGTTCTTCTATGATTGGAGGAGAATCCTTTTTAAGCACTTTTCTAGACCTTAGATGGACATCATTAAGAGGAAGAATCGAATATGTGGGAAAACATGCTGCTTCCTCTACAGTGTATGCACATTTGTCCACCTTATTGTTCGGATTTGCCATTGGTTGGGTTGGTAATTGAGTTGGTCTGGGTTGATTTGTGGGTAGCTGTAACTGTTGTGGTCGGGTCAACAACGGTGGTGGATTCTACTATGGAAATGGCATGGATTGTGGATATGCAGAATGTTGTTGTTGAAATGGTATGGATTGTGAATATTGTGGATATGGAAATGGCTGTTGGTATTGTTGCTGGTATTGTTGTTGATACTGTTGAGGTGGTTGGTTTACATAACCATATCCTCTCCAACCTTTTGCAGGTTGTTTTGAATATTGTTGTGGAGGCCAAGCTTGCCATGGCATTGGAGGGGTCCAAGGATTTTGAGGTGGATAGAGGTAATTTTGTTGAGGGAATTGTTGTTGATTTTGTTGAGGCATCCTAGGTTTCCATGATCTTCGTGGTGCTACATAATAAAAACCTTCTATTCCTGGCACTTCTTCCATTGAGTTCATTTGTAATTCTTTCAACCTTAGACAATTTTCTGTGGAATGATTTTCTGTACAAAGACCACAAACCTGAACACTATCCAAAGGAAATTCTCTCAATGGATGTTTCTTTCTACATTTGGAACAAAAGATTGCTAGAGCTTGTTCTTGTTCTTCTTTCTTCCTGTTTGCCTTTAGCACATCTACTTGTGTCCCTAATGTACTCAAGAGGTCTGTTTTGAAGTTTTCCAATAAGCTTCCTATTTCAGCTCTTGTTATCCCTCCTGCAGCTGACTTTGCTGCTTTTGAACTTGCTTCTCTTTTTCTTGTTTTTGATCTTCCTCTAGAATATTTTTGCCATAACTCAACAATTTCTTCGAATGGTAGGTTTGAAATGTCTCCTTTACCCATCACATTCAAAATGTCACGGTATTCATCCCTTACACCCTTGAGAAAGATTGTTCGAATGGTTTCTTGATTTAGAGAGTGTTGTTTAGATTTTTGTAGATTATATGCAAATCTTTCCAAATATTCTTCTAAACTTTCATCTTCTTGTTGTGTCATTCTGAAAACATCTTCCTTTGAATCTCTAGATTTACAATAAGCTTGATATTTTTTAAGGAAGACTGATCTCATATCATCCCAAGAAGCTATTGTTTGTTCTCCTAAACCCATAAACCATTTTAAAGTTGCTGCTTTTAATGTTGCAGGGAAAAGACGAAGTTTATGAATGTCATCAGTGTATCCATATGTTCTACATAAAATATCAAATTCAAACATAAATGCATCAGGATCTTCTGTGGACATTCCATAAAAATTTGGCAATACAGAAGGTGGAATATTTTTCATTTTCACTTCTTCTCCTAATATTGCACTTGTGTCTACTATTGGAAAGCCAAAGGTAGCCTCTTGATCATTACCATCTTCTTGTCTTTTCCGATCGTTTTCTATCTTTCTATCATTTTCTTGTTTTGCCTCTTCCTCTCTCTTTCTTCTCCATTCTCTTTGTTGTCTTTCATATTCAGCTCGTTGTTCAGGAGTGTAAATAACAGATCCATGTCCCTCTTCTGCCATTGGTTGATTTATTTCAATTTTGAGTGGAGATTCAGGTTGTTGAAAGATAGGAGGATTTATGGATGGAAAGATAGGTTGTTTACCTTTGATAATTTCTTTTTGTTTTCCAGAAATTGAAGATTGTTTTTGCTTTGCTTCCCAAGCTAACAAAGTTTGCCTCTCAATTAAAGTTAATCTTTGTCCAGTCCTTTGTTTTTCTGCCAATTCCTCAATTATTGGATTACCAGTAACTGGGGTGTTTGATGATCCTATCTCTATTTGTGGGGGGTTTTTAATAAATCTACCTTGAGGATCTCTATGTCTAGGCATAAAGAAACATAACTAAAAATGGATGTAACTAATGTTTTTGTTGTTTTGAAATTTATCTTTCTATTAACTATGCCGATATTTGCCTCCCCGGCAACGGCGCCAAAATGTTGAGCTAATTTGTGTACCTAAATTAACACAATTATTTCTTATCAATCCGGGTTGTTTATGCTTTGAGGCAAGTTCACTATATGTGAAGATTAGATGTAATCAAACCTTGAAAGATAAGTTATTCAAAAGCTTAAAGTAATACATCCTACAACTCTAATTCAATTAGTTTAAAAGAGGAAAAACATTGAAATGGTTCTTGACTCAAGAAGTCCACTTTTGCCTCAATTACCACTTAATGAATCAGAGATTAAAACCAAGAACTTAAGATGGATAAATTATTAATGAAATAAGCTCTTAACTTAAGAGACACATAAAATATTCCATCATAATTCATTCATCTCAATATCAAAATCTCAATAAGGAACTACTTGCATGCAAACAAAGGAAACTAGTTTTAATTCATCATTTTAGTAGAAGGGATGCTCAACTTGAACACTTGTTTTTCCAACTTAATAAAGTGATGAATAAGCTAAGAACTAATGAAATCAATCACTATGCATGAACCATAAAGCAATCTGAAATAAAACTTTGAAAAACCAGTTCTACAATAACCAGATTACAAGAAATAAAACTAGTTAACAAGGAAGTGTACTTAGCTTGGAATGGGGGTCCTCCACCCTTGCCTTGCACACTTGAGAGGTGATATCAGAAGCTTAAATTCAGTCACACATCCATAGCACTGAATAGAAAAATAATAATAACACAAGTCTTCAAATTAACTCTTCAATCCAAAGGTGTCACAGCATAAAAGTATAATAAGTCAATAAATAAGCCATCAAAGTTTTAGCTTTTAGATAAGAAGTATCATGAAAAAAACTGATCTATATTCACTCAAAAAAACCCATCTACTCTCATCCACCTATCTAAGTCGAATTCATTACTTCCATCGCAAGAAATATGACCAATCCTATAGAATCTCAAAACTGCCATATTTCTATGGGATTTGTGAATGACTAGTCATGATTGACTAGCACAAAATGGGCCTAATAAAGCTTGTTCTATTCGAACTAAGCATAGCTGGCTTAGTCCTAATTCCCAAGATATCCATCCATGCATTCAATTCGTGCCCAAGTGTCCTGCAACCATATCAACCATAGAGCTATTACGGGAATTTCTGAATCTGCCAATTTTGCAATAAAAACCAAACTTTCATAAAAACTTTAGAAATTGAAAAATTAAAATTAAATACCTGAATGGATATCAAATATACATCAAAATGAGATGAATGAAGGAAAAATGGATGGCAAATAGATGGATTAGTAAGTTTCTTAGAGCAAAAATAAGACCAAAACTAAGGCCCAACACATAGTTCAAGCTTTGTATTTTTTTGGTTTTAACTTTATTACCTCTCTAAATATATCCTTTTTAGGCTTTCTCATTTAAACCTATTTGTTATGATCTTTGATAAGTTAAACATGAACGAAATAGCCTTTTCATAGATGGAAAGGAGTGAAATAATGAATTTGAAATTGTTAAGTATGTTTAGGATTTGGAAAATGCTACCTTATCTAGTTTCCTAATAATACAAATTGACTCAAGGGATGGCAAAACTTATAAGGGGAAATTATGCTCCCCGTGGTATGACAAGGCGAATAAAAGAAATATAAATGTTATGAAGTGTTATTTGTAATGTCCCTTTTTGAGTGATCACTCCAGGGGATCGATTTAGTAGCTTATTTGATTCTCGTAGGCTATAGTAAGTAAAAAGGTGATCAACTGATTTAATTATTTGATGTTACTTGGGAGAAATAATTAAATTAAATTGATGTTATTAAGCGATTATGGGGAAAATACTAAAAACATTAGAAAATCACTTTATATTATTGAGTGAGAAA
Source organism: Pinus tabuliformis (assembly GCA_031772625.1). NCBI lineage: Eukaryota > Viridiplantae > Streptophyta > Pinopsida > Pinales > Pinaceae > Pinus > Pinus tabuliformis. Next base: position 53,171,974 of record CM062813.1, read on the forward strand.
ATGGTAAAAAGGGGAGATCAATGGTATTTTGATGAACCATGGTATTGACCCATGGCATTTTGATGACCCATGGTATTCTAATGATAAAAGTTGTAAAAGGAAAATTAGAACTCACTTTTGGGTATGCATTGGTTATTATTTTAAATTGACTTTAGTGGGTTATTGAAGCTTTGAGTAAAGGGTGTGAAACCCTCAAGAGAATCAGTTTTGGTGGTGAGACTAATCCACCCTAGCTGGTTAAGATTAGTTCTGGTGGTGAAACTATCCACCCTAGCTAGTCAATAAGGAGGGATCATTTAGATTCCTCACAGGTTCACAATTGGAGAAATTTATTTGTAGGTGATCGTGGGTGCTGAAGGAGACACACTTCATCATTGTAACACTTGAATTTTGTGGTGGCAACAAGGTTAAATTGTTGGGTTTTTTTTGGAGGAAGGTATAATTTCATTGAGTAGGCCTAGCTTACTAGAGGCAACTGAAGTAACCTTGTGATAGTTGAGTTGCACTCATCCTTGCAACCAAACTATACAAAATATTATAGCAGTTTCCAAGTTCCATTAATGCATTATATATGAGATATCATAATTTAGTTGAATAAATATTTGGTTGGGTTAATTGGTGTTCAGTTGGAAAATTATGTTCTATGTGGTAATCTCTTGATTTATTGCATTAAATTTCTCCTTATTTTCATGCCAAATAGGAAACTATTGCTTGCAAAGTGTTTGTAATAGTTCCTTAAAGAAAAAAATTAAAGATCTTAGCAAATGTGTGCATTAATTCTCTAATAGAATTGGCCCATTCTATAAAGGGGGAAATACAATGGTATTAGAGTTGGTTTTCCTACCATCTTTTTGGATCGTTGACCCTTGTGCAAAGTTCATGATAAAAATTCAATTACATGTCAATTTTGTGGGTTGAGAAACAATTAAGAATTATGGAGAGAAGGCGACTACCCACTTTCCTTCCAAGAGTAAGTGTGTGTCTTCATAAGAATGACTCACCAAGTGTATATGTAATCCTCACCAACATTAATGAGTACTGCTCTCTTCCTACAAAAATTCAAGATGTCCTCACATTCAAACAATTTTTGGGTGAATAGAAGAAGAAGAAGATATTATAGAATTTCCCAATCCATGTAAGAATGATCAAACCTGCATAAAGGACAATGTATCCAACACTTGGATTGAAAAAATCAGAACATTTCCAAAAGAGTGCATTTATAAGTCTGATGAAAAGGGGAAGTATTTGGAAAATGAAGTTATTGTACGAACATAACTAGATGAGCATCTTAATAATTTGGTAGAGAATGGTAACCTCCAAAAAGGACAAATGGTTGAAAAGCTCCCAAATCATCTAGAAAATGTGTTGGATGAATGTACCATGGATCTTGAACTCTTTAAATAAGGATTTGAAGAGAATTTTTGTAATTTTGACTGGGAGGCCATTGTCTTGTCACAACTATCAAAGAGTACTAGACGAGGTGTATTGACTGTGGTGGAATATTTGTAGTCTCCAAATTTAAATATTTCCAATCTTGAAGCTCATATTAAAGACAAAGACAATGAGATATATATGTTTTGTGATAACATTATTGTTTTACATAATGTATGCATTAATTCTATGTTAGAAATGCATAATTGGAAATGACATGTTAGCTCATATAACTCTAGTTCTAGTGAGGAAATAACAACAACCTTTAATATAGCCTTTTTAGCACTAAAAAAGACTTTTGCTTTGCAATCCACAAAGAAAGTGAATTTGACAGCTTGATGCATGAAGTTAGCTGAAGACTTACTGTTGATTATTAGAGATGTTTTGAATATAGCAAATGAGATATTCCAGCAAGGAGAATCAATGGAGGTAGAAAACTTAAGGATTTGTGGGAAGCCAAAGATAAAATTATTGGACGCTGAAGTTGTTGCAACTGATATTACAAGAAAGAGTGATGCTGACAAGGGAAAATTTTATGAGCTGGAAAGCCACATTGAATCTTTGGAACTGAGTGTAGATCAGCCCAAAACACATGAGGCGTCTCCTAATGTGATGTAAGAAGAGATCACATCACCACATGATGCATTGTCAACCAAAAACTAAGCATTGTAAAACCTTTATAGGGAATTGGAGGAAATGAAAAATGATATATACCAAAAATAGACAAAATTGGAGAGTTTGGAATCTTATCATGAGAATGTTGTGGCTGAATTCTCAAACACAATCAGGAGATATTATGAATTGCGTCAACTATCATAAGGGCTTATTGCAGAAATAGAAAGTCTAAATTTACAATTGAAAAGCCGGGAGGATGAGATCTCATGCTTAAGGGAAGATGCCCCAAAGTCTATGTTTGATGCTCCAACCCTACTAGAGAACTTTGATAAGAAAAACCATAAGATATTGGACCTGTAGATGGGATTGGAAAGCATTATTACTGAGTTAGGAGGAAATGATATGCTTCTTGAAGTAAATGAAAATGAAAAAAAACATGCAACCTTGGTTTCTCCATGTACTTGCAGTGGTGTTGCTCTTTTGCTTAGTTCTATGAAGGTTGAGGGTCTTCCTATTGTCCTATACATTGTACGTAAATCCTTGGAAAATACTGCAACCACTATTGGTAACCAGCTAGAAGAAAAATTATCAAATGGACATGGGTTGATGCAAATTGATCAAGCATTTGAGTACCTACAAAATTGCAATGATGCAACTGTTATTTGGTATTGGGTTAAAATTAGTCATGGTGGAAATTCAGGTTCTAATATGTGTGGAATTTATTTAAGGGAAGATTTTGATTGTCAACATATTAGTGAGTGGACTATGCATGTTGAGTAAAAATTCCATATAGAGACAAGACCAAACATCAAAACATGCCCAATTTATATTGATGTTGGAAAATCTCCACAATGCATTGACTCTAGAAGTATGAGAATAGCAAACACCATGAGGGTTAGGAGGAGAAGAGTACAACATGAGTTTGATGGCTTGCAATCTTCAACATGAAGGGTTATTTTAGATGAATTTGATATTTTCATGCAAAAACATGGAAGTATTAAAGGTATGCTCATTGGACGTGTAGATGAAGAAAAGTTGAAACAACAAAATCTGAAGCTAGCTATGAAATATCATCTTGATAAAAATCTAGAAGGAAGAGAAAAAAGATTATTGTAGTTCAAAAATCCTATGAATGACTTCAGGCCACATTGCAACTTGGGAGGCTATTACTTCTATTGAAAGGGCAGTGTATATTATATAGGAGATATAGAGATGTGTTGTAACCTTTTGAATATTTTGGTTACCGTATGTTACTTAATGTAATAACTATGGACAAAGATGATAACAATTTCCCATCCGTTGAATGAGCTCCTCTTAATTTTAGCTACTTCAGAGCCTATATGGTTAACATGTGTCTCTTCTACATTGAATGGTGAGGAGCATGGTAGTGTTCCTCTACGAACAATGTGATGTCCTGTCCTCGAACACTTAGGAAGACATGATGGAGTTCGCTAGCCTAACATGGTTCCTGTAGGCTAAAGCGGGGAAATATTTAATAAGGGGACTTAATTCCTCTAGGAAAACATTATAAAGGTCCAAGGGGTGAAAAGAGGATATTTCCTAGGTAAGTGAAAAGTCACTTTAACTTTATAAAGTGAAAATATTGTAAAGTGACTTTATAAAAGTTAAAAGGGTAAAATGGTGGAAAAAATGGCCACAAGTTTATAAAAGAGAAAAAGTGAGGAGACTCTCTCCATTCATTCATTTGTGTTTTTTAGAAAAGAGCTCTTGGAGAGTTTTTGGAGAGGTGTTTAGGGTTTGGAAAACCCTAGCCACCATAATTGGTGTGGCTGTTGAAACTATACACTCTAATTGGTTCAAGGAGTGAAATCACTCAGTTTCACCATTGGGATTCAACGGAGAAGATGATTTGCATGAGATTTTGAGGTAAAGAAGTGTTATCAATTGATTTTATTATCTTACTTGATATTTCTATCTCATTCTTTCATGTTGGAGACAAATCTATGGAAGGCCAAGTACCCAAGTCCGAATCTCGATAAGTTTTGCTAAGGAAGGGGGATTCGAACCTGTGATTAGGAGGTTGTACATTATGGGTTTTTGAGGTTGAAGTTCCACTGAAAAGAGAACAAGTTTCTTTCTATACAAAGGCTGAGTTAGTTCCTATCTCCCTAGCCAAGTTTCATTGCAAAAAAGTGTTCAAACTCATTACCTTGTGGGTCAAGCTATCTAGTTTGTGGGCCGAAATCTACTACATAAGAAGTCGAGTTTCTTGGTAAAGATTTTGTGCGTATTAGTTTCCCATTAGGGTTGAGTTTGGGTTATGTTAGCAGAACCATGACTAATCACAAAGCTGAGCTCATTGAGAGGTGTATATTTGCTAAAAGGAGGTCGAAACCTTGGTCATATGAATGTACTTGACAACTATTTATAAAGAAAAACATTTATGGGTTTGTAATTGTTATTCAGGAGCTGATATCCAACACCAAATCACTCACTATACCCAAGTCTACTTGTTAGCTTATTTATCAGGTTCCAATCTAAACTCTATGCTTTGTAACAATTGTTTACATGACTGTGTGCCATCATGTTCACTATTGATATATTTCTAGGTTATTCTCAATAATAAATGGTGTCCAAACTCTTATCATATAGTGTGTATTAGACGTGGATTATTTTTGAGTGTTTTGTTAATGATGAATTGGTATATGGATATGTTCATTTAGTTATGTGTAATTCATTTGGAATTAACTTGCTAAAGAATACATCTACAACAAGTAGTGAACAAATCGTTCAAAGAAATGCCTCACTAAAAAAAATCATTTGAAAACTTATAAATTTTAAAGAAAATTAGGAGAATTTCAAATTGTTATTTTACAGACAATTTTTATTTTTATTTTTTTTAAACACCTTCCTTCCTAAAAACACCTTCCTTCTGCCTCCTGCTGTTGAGGAATGCAGGGGTAATCTCATTACATAGTCAACATTACAAGAGGCTCCAAGGGAAAAAACATATTGTAACTCAGAATTGAAACTGAGTGAAGAGGATGACAACAGTTTGTCCCCACCACTCGACCTACACGTGTTTTACTACTGACAACTCTTGTATCAATGTATGTGCATGGTACAACCAAGCATGCCTTCAAATTAACCACTTGTAATGATTGTCATAAATGTGATGCAAACTTTCACATGTGCTAGTCAATATCCAAGTACATGATCTGAGATGCTTCATTTTGTTGAATTTGTTGAAGATGTTCTACATTGTACTGAATTGGAATTTTCCAGTCTTGTCGTTGATGTTTCCCTTGAGATTATGCACTTCTTACGACCACGTCAAAGAGGCGGGATAATTTACTGAAGGTTGTTGTTTTATGCCCTTTTCTACCATTACTTTTACCATATGACTCTATTGCTAAAGAAAATGCAACTGTAAAAGCCCATTTATTTCATCGAGTGAGGAAAGAGGATGCACCTTATTGTAAAAGACCATTTATTTCATCGAGTGAGGAAAGAGGATGCACCTTACTGTAAAAGCCCATTTATTTCATCGAGTGAGGAAAGAGGATGCACCTTACCTTGGGGTTTGTTCTACTCCTAACGCTAGTAGATTTTTTTCACTTCAAGAGACAAAGTTGACATGGACTAGCAAACCAGCCATGTGGCTAGCCTATTTGCAAAGGACACATTACATTATCAAATCCCATTTTGGTGTTTACCCCTTCTATGACCGACTTAAAAGTTATAACAACACATCGAAGTATCAAACCCATGCATGTCAAATAGGATATTGAAAACCACAATGTACAATTCATAAGGGCATTTGTCATATGAGCAATGAAGGAGGAGCTCTAATATACCATACTTGAGCTAGCATAATTATATATTTGAAGGTGAAATTGAGAGAATCACACGAGTCTGTAGAATATGAGCAAGAGAGCACATGCAATCAACAACACAACACTCTTGTCAGGGTGTCTCTAAAGTAGTTACTCTTATGGGGTGACAAGTTGAAATGGCTTCTTGGTCTTGGATTAAGATCTAAAATTGATTTTAGTTAGCTAAGATTTCATCTTCCTCAAACTCCAAGAAACAAGTTAACAATCCAACTTAACTAAAAAGCATCTAGTAGGGAGAAAAATTCTTCCCTCTTATCGACCATTGGTTTGTCAGTTTAAGTGGCATGGTTTTCCTTGAAGAATGATGATGATTTAGCTTGCATTAATGAATTTATGTTAGTGGTGTTCTAACTATCACTTGACAACTAATTTATGATATTATTTTCGAGCTCCACTAGCAACAACAATAATAATAATTGATTATTTACTCTTTACTTTTTTATTGTAATGTCCTCGACCACTTAGGAAGCATATGGAGTCTGCTAGCCTAACATGGTTCCAATAGGCTAAGGTAGGGAAAATTCAATAAGGGGACTTAATTTTCCTAAGGAAACATTATAAAAGTCTAAGGGGTGAAAATGGGCACTTCCTAGGCAAGTGAAAAGTCACTTTAATTTTATAAAGTGAAAATAATATAAAGTGACTTTATAAAATATATAAGGGTAAAATGGTGACAAAAGTGGCCACAAGTTTATAAAAGATAAAAGTGAGGAGACTTTCTTAATTCTTTCACTTGCATTTCGAGAAAATGACTTTTTGGAGAGTTTTGAAGAAGAAGCCTATGGTTTGGGAAACCCTAGCCGCCATTTCTGGTTTCGGTGTTGAAACTATAACCTAACTGGTTCAAGGAGTGAAATCACACATATTTCACCATTAGAATTCAAGGGAGAAGATGATTTGCAGGAGACATTGAGGTAGAGAAGTGTTATTAGTTGATTTCATTATCTTACCTGATATTTTATGTCTCATCTTTTAAGGTTGATGAGAAAACTATGAAGATCCAAGTTCCCAAGAACAAATATGGTCAAGTTTAACTCAGAAAAATAGATTCGAACCAGTGATTAAGAGGTTGTTTTAGGTCGAAGTTCCACCCATAAGAGGACGAGTTTCATTCTACACAAATATCGAGTTAGTGACTCTTTCCATAGTCGAGTTCAAGCTATGAGGGGGTCGAGTTACTTGTTGTAGAAGGGTTGAATTTTCTCCTTCACATTGCTAGTTGTACACACTCCACATGTGGCCGAGTTCAAGAGTTTGTTTAGTTGGTTTGGGATGCAGTTATGGAGGAGACAAGAACTAGTTTGCTTCACTCTTGTTGTTGGACAATTTATTCTATGTGGGGTTGATTTTATTAGAGACAAGTGATGTGATTATCCCTTGTTGGAGTTGGGACTGAAGCTGCTGATATGTGTCAAGTGTATCACTGTTTTTCCTATGAGTACACGCTCGAGAAGGAGTTAAACATCTGCCTGTAGCTCATTCAAACTTGGTATATCCTATGTTGAAATGAATATTGAGTTAAACCATCTTAGATATATATATATATATATATATATATATATATATATATATATATAGATATAGATATAGATATAGATATAGATATAGATATAGATATAGATATAGATATATAGCATTAGAATGGTTGTAGCATCTATAGTAACACTGTGTAAATTGTGAACACGTATTTCAGTGAAAATTTGGTGAAGTTTATGACTATTATGCTAGTTACCAATGTTCTTTATGCTTGTTGGGTCTAATACCAATACTAATTTAATGTTTTGAAGAGTTCTACAAGTGTTTACTCCTGCACGTTATATGTTTACATGAGTCAAGAGTAAGAAATGCACTTACAACACTTGATCCACAAATTGTTTGTAAAAATGGTATAGTGAACAAACCATTAAAAAGCTCAGAACTTCCAATTTTTTTTTCTAAGTTATCTGATTGGGTATCTTGTAGTGGTATTCGAGCAATTTCTTGGATAGTTGTGAGGTCTAAGGGTAGTTTGTTACTGATGTCATTGATGAGCCTCATCGAGTAATTATATGGGCCTAATTCACCTCCTATCTTAGCCAAACCAACTATTCTCACAACTTATTGCATACTTTTGTTTATATTTTGTTTATGAAAGGAGTTGGAGTTGGATATTTAGCTTCGTGGTTTAATGTGCATGTAATGCAGGAATAAAGGATAAAAGCAAGTATAAAGGATAAAAGTAAGGATCTATGGAAATGACCTTCGTAAAACTAGAATGGGACAAGGGAGAGTAATTATAGGAGGTAAATCCTCCTCATTTACTACCCCTCCATTCAAATATTCCTCCATCATCGGAGTGCAAACAACCATCACTTTGAAGACTAGAAGACAGTCGAGCAAGTGAAAAGGATAGAAACCAGTTTTTCTTGAGTTAGAGGCCAAGCCTCCCTAATGGGAAGGAAGTCGTTAGAGACTTCAAATTTATAAATAGAGAGGCTTAGGACCTCAGTAGGATTCAAACTTCTATTGTAAAAATTTGTTTTATTTATGAGCTGCAAAGACTTGTGACAGTTTGCTCTGTAATCCATGGCTTTTATAATAAGAATGAGTTCTGTTTAAGCCAGCCCTGACTTAACTCTGAGGGCTGAAGCTCTTGGGTTAAGGCCTGACCCAAGCAACCAAATCTCCTCTTTACTGTACATGTATGCTAACATAGAGTTCTGTTCTGTTTATTTTCTTAAGTAGTTTCATGGTTTTCTGTTCATTTGCTTCAGTAGTTGCATTTGCTATAGTTTACTTCCATTTGTGTTTTTTTAATTAGCAGGTTAGCTAGAGGAAAAATATCACTATCAGGTTGTGCACAGGTGTCTCGACCTCATCTCCTCCCTCTGGGACCATGACTTGAGGAAGGGACCCTTTAGCAACCCCAAAAACACAGGTTTCTGGTTCTCGTATGAGCTATGGAGTTTGTTGTTTGATGCAGTTATTTGTTCGCCCGCACTGGTTTTCTCTGTTGTTTTCGTTTAAAAACTGTTGAAAAGTGTGCAACAAGAAATGCTTGTTGAGAATGCAACAAGATGATGGAGCTTAGTGAAAAGATTCGCCTTCACTAAGTGGGTCCGCAGGCAAATTATGGCGCAAGTTCTATTTTTTATCACAGTGTGGATGATCACAGTGTGGGTGATGATAGTATGAGTGATCACAGTGTGGGTGACCACAGTGTGGGTGATCACAGTATGAGTGATCAAAGTCTATTTTTAGACTGGCTGTCAAAAATAGAAAAGTCAAATATTATTGTCTCATAATAATATTTGGACTATAAACTTGATCTTATTCTCTTGGAGCACTTCAGGATGAGCTACGGATGTGGTACATGCAGATCCCAGAGGGAAATATGTGGTTACCTATGGGATTACTAATATTTGCATGCAGGACTTCAGTTAGAACTCAAGTGAGTTGAGATTAGTGGACTGGAGGTGCAGTTGATGGAGTTGTGTTCAGTTTAGCCTTGTTAAACTGGTTGTATTTAGTCTAACTGGCAAATAGACTAGAGATGAGTTGGTTGAATTAGTTATTAATTAATTCACAAGTTATTAACTCATAATGCAACTATAGAATACATCAGTTAACTCAGTTGCCTATCAGTGCATGTTCAGTTCAGCAGGGACAGGTGTTAGAGGATCAGATTGCTATCAATTGTGACTATAGCTGTGCATGATGATTTGCACAATCAGAGGGATTGAGTATGCCAATGAATTGGCCAATACCAAGAATTGTAGCCTGTGCTCACGTCCAACATAGTGTGAGTGATTATTTGCAGGTCAAATACGAGTTTGGTAAGCCATTCTCATCAGTTCTTGAGCAGGTATTGAGCTGGAGAGGCAGGCAAGCAGTGGAATAGATTTGGAGATCAGATCTGAGCTGTATTGTGTGTAATAGGTGGAGCTGGTACTGGATTGCTTGTGATAAGCATTGTACTTTGTAATGTTACATGATTCAATCAATATAATATACAGATAGTTGGGGTTTTTAGCGAGATGCTTTCCCTGGGATACATACTGTGTTAATGAGTTTGATTGATGCTTCTATGTGCGCCTGTGAATTTTTCTGCTTCTGTAAATTGATGATCAACGTAGAGGAGGTTATATATTATGCATGTTCTGCTTATAAGTGTATAATCAGGATAATCTTTGTGAATATGTGTCATATTATTCAAAATTTCTACATGGTATCAGAGCTGCTTGATTTGTAGAAGAGATTTTTATAGGATATCAAGCGAGGATTGATCATCGGATCTATTATTCATAAAGTGTTTACATTTTATTTGTTAGGCCCCTATACTACTAGTGTAACCCATTATTGTTATTAGTATAACCGACTTATTATATTTATGTATCCATGTAGTGCCCATATTGTTACTATTGTGCCCCATAGAAGCCCACTATTGTTATTATTGTGCCCTTACATTATTATTGTTATGTCGGCTCTGATTATGTTATGACCCCTTAGACTCCTATATATAGAAAGGAGGTCTTTTCATTTGTATCATCCAAGAATTGTTCATTTATGTAATGTAAAGGAGTTTTCCCCCTTGAAGAGGCTGAATTCTAAGGCGTTAATCTATCTTTTCTATCTTTTCTTGAGCTGGTTTCATAACATTTGGTATCAGAGCTTTGATTCTAGGGTTTCGCTGCTCCAAACAGGTCATCGTGGCATTTTCGCTATAACTTTTTTTCTGTGACGTTTCAGTAGTCGAAAAAAAATCCATTTGAGAAGAAATCGTGCTGAACCTTGGATCCAAATTTCAGAGATTTTCGCACGATATTTTCATAGATATGATCTGAGGAAGTTGGTCTTTTTGCAGACTCCTGAATTACATTCAAAACAAGTGACCTGGGGAAAATCGTCATAACTTTCTTTCTGAGCATCGGATTGAAATTTCGCAAGAAGGTACAGAAAGAGGACGAACTGTAGTTTTCTTTTATATATCTTTCAGAGTCAGAGCTTCAAATAGTGACACGTGGCACTTCATACAAGTTCGCTCTACTGAACTAGTCTACAATCAGGTCACTGCGGGAGATTGTGCATAACTCTTTCTTGGAGAATCCAATTTGAATCAGACTAGTGGCATTGGAAAGAGGATATAGAAGGCTACTACAGGTTGAAATTTTAGAACTTAAAGATCCAAAAGTACAGAGTTACAATCATTTCAAGGTCGAGCTCCTAAAATCAAGAAAAAACAAGATGAGGAAGCTTGATGGCAATGATCTGGTAAATTGGATACTTCAGATGGAGCAATATTTTGATCTACATGGTGTACAACTGTTACAAAAGCTATGTATTGCATCTTCATATTTAGAACCAGATCAATTTTTATGGTACAAAGGGCTTTTTTCTCGTAAACAACTTGTTACATGGTCAATTTTCACGGAGGAAATGATAGCACATTATGAGGATACAAAGAGCAACACCTTCTTTAGAGCAACACCACAACAATTGGAAAGAGTAAAAGGGCTTGTGACATAGTGGAAAGCAAAATTATGGAAACCAGGAAGCGTACTCCTCACAACTATAAAGATGGAAGTGTTGTTTCTCCTAGCCTTCCACAACCTACAAGGGTTACACCACAACAATTGGAAGAAAAAAGAGAAAAAGGGCTTTGTTACAATTGTGATAGCAAATGCACTAAAGGTCATAAGTGTGCTGAGAAGAAATTATTTTACATAGAATATGAAGAGGAGGAAGAAAAGGATCAAGAAACATCAAAAGAAGAAGATATACGCCAGGACCCCACCCCAGAGAAAGAAGAAATGAATCAGACCATATCTTGTAAAGCATTGGCAAGAATTACCACTCCTCAAACTATCAAGATAGAAGGACATATCAAGAAGAAAAATGTTCAAGAAGTGAAAGATCACATCGAGCATCAAGAAATGAATCCGACCATATCTTGTAAAGGATTGGAAGAAATTACCACTCCTCAACCTCTAGACATAAAAGGACATATCAAGAAGAAAAAGGGTCAAGCAGTGAAAGATCACATCGAGCATCAACAACAAGTTCTCCAACTTTTAAAGGATAACGCCACTTCGGTGCAAAATCAAACGAAACAACAGGTAGATCAACATCGTAGTGAATTTTTTTTTGATGTAGGTGATTGGTTATTTTTACCGCTACATCTCAAGCAAGCTATTTATGAGAAGGAAATGTTGGCAATACTACATGCACTTAAAAAATGGCAACCTTACCGAATGGGAAGACTCCTCAAGGATGAGGATGTGGAAGCATTGTTTTATGCTATTTATATTATCCAACTAGATTGGATAAAGGAAGCAAGGGATGAATGGAAGAAGGACGAAGAAGTATGGCCACTTATTCAAAAGTTGCAAAAGTTCCCAATTCAAACAATATTGCCAGAAATTGAAGAGGAAGGAAAAATCATATTGGAACCTGGAGCAGTCACAGAAACAAGAACCCGACAGCTACGGAATCGATCAATTTTAGAGTATATCATCAAGTGGAAGAACTTACCCGCTGAATATTCCACATGGGAGGACAAGAATTTTATACAGAAGCATCAAGAACTACTCAAGCGTTGAGGACAAAACTTTTTGATGGAGAGGAGCATGTTAGGCCCCTATACTACTAGTGTAACCCATTATTGTTATTAGTATAACCGACTTATTATATTTATGTACCCATGTAGTGCCCATATTGTTACTATTGTGCCCCATAGAAACCCACTATTGTTATTATTGTGCCCTTACATTATTATTTTTATGTCGGCTCTGATTATGTTATGACCCCTTAGACTCCTATATATAGAAAGGAGGTCTTTTCATTTGTATCATCCAAGAATTGTTCATTTATGTAATGTAAAGGAGCTTGCCCCCTCGAAGAGGCTGAATTCTAAGGCGTTGATCTATCTTTTCTATCTTTTCTTGAGCTGGTTTCATAACATTATTTCTTCAGATAGAGTCTGTGATTGGGCCAGGTAGCCTCTGGATTCATCCTTCTTTTGGAAGGTGAGATATCCGGTGACTACCCAAACAGTCAATCTCTGTACAAGAAATACTTTGTTCTCACGAATTCTAGATCAGAAGCGGTTTAGTTTTGAGCTGGTGGAATTAGAATTTAATTCCAAAGCAAGAGATAAAACTTAGAAACATTCAATGTGAGAATGGAGACAGTATGCCCCAGTATCTCACGAAGTTCACCCAATGCCGGGATGAGCTGGGAAGTGTGGGGGTGACTGTCGGAAGAGGATGGTGAGTCTAGAACTCCTTGAACTTCCTAAGAGTTGGCATAGCTACCAGGACTCGGTAAATGAAAGGGAGAAACTGCCAAATTGGGAATGACTATGGTCGGATTTGATGCAGGAGGAGATTAGACGGAGCACCAGAGACGGTTCTTCATCCATGCAGGATGAGGAGAACTGTGCCTTAGCGAGTAAGGCGAAGAAGGGGAAGGGGAAGGGTTCTCTTTCCGAATCCAGTTCTTCCAATGATGGGAAGAAGGTTGACAAGTTGAAGGTGAGATGCTTTCGTTGTCATGAGATTGGTTCACAGGTTAGGAACCTATATGCTCTTGAGGTTCAAGATGCATGCAAAGCCTTGAGCAGCGAGGCAACTGATGGAGACTTGGTGGTTGAGAGGGAGCGTATATTACCTCTCAACATGCAGAGCCAGAAGAAGTCTCAGATGATTGTGGAGGAGCCACGATTGGTGCAGCAGCTTCAGGAGGTTGTGGAGGAGCCACAACATGGGAAGCTGAGAGGAGATCAAGTAGAGACATCTACTCATGCAGAGACCTTCAGTAGGGGGAAACTTCGAGCCAGGTGGGCTGAGGGATCGCATGCAGCCATACCTCCAGGTAGGAGGTGGGGTGATGTGGATTGATCGTCCCAAGGAGGAGGGGCAAGATCCTTGAGGTACCCAACCTCTTGGATGAGACCTTGCTACGGGAGCCCCAAATGTGTAGTTGCAGGAACTAATTGATTGGGTAGAGACAGATGCGGATGGAGCGGCAGAGAGAGCGACAGTGCAGGGAATCCTAGGACAATGCATAGCTAGCAGGTTGCAGCAATGCGAGAGGCACAAGTGTTTTGCACAGTGCTAGATGGCACAGAGAGGTGTGCAATGGTGCGAGATGCATGGAGATGTTGCAGTAGTGCAGATGTCAGAGAGGGAGCACTTGTCAGCAGCTGGTAGAGCTTCAGCATCAGAGGGTGTTTCTAGCCTAACAGGGAGGTCAGTTGGGAGGTGCAGTGCGGATGCAATGCTGGGAGATAGAACCAACAGAAGCACAGATGCAGTCAGAGATCAAAGTGACAGAGGCTAGAGCAGTCAGATACTGAAGAGCACAGAGATGCAGAGTTTTCAGTCGACAGAGGCAATAGCAGTCAAAGAATTTGATGACAGAGCAAGTGGACCAGCCAGATGTGTTGCATGGAGAACATTCCAGAGTTACAGGATCGGGTTTGAGAGGAAGCCTTTCTTGTTGAGAGGGAGTGTTGAAAAGTGTGCAACAAGATATGCTTTTTGAGAATGCAACAAGATGATGGAGCTTAGTGAAAAGAGTCGCCTTCACTAAGTGGGACCGTAGGCAAATTATGGCGCAAGTTCTATTTTTGATCACAGTGTGGATGATCACAGTGTGGATGATCACAGCGTGGGTGATCACAGTATGAGTGATCACAGTGTGGGTGACCACAGTGTGGGTGATCACATTATGAGTGATCAAAGTCTATTTTTAGACTGGCTGTCAAAAATAGAAAAGTCAAATATTATTGTCTCATAATAATATTTGGACTATAAACTTGATCTTATTCTCTTGGAGCATTTCAGGATGAGCTACGGATGTGGTACATGCAGATCCCAGAGGGAAATACATGGTTACCTATGGGATGACTAATATTTGCATGCAGGACTTCAGTTAGAACTCAAGTGAGTTGAGTTTAGTGGACTGGAGGTGCAGTTGATGGAGTTGTGTTCAGTTTAGCCTTGTTAAACTGGTTGTATTTAGTCTAACTGGCAAATATACTAGAGATGAGTTGGGTGAATTAGTTATTAATTAATTAACAAGTTATTAACTCATAATTCAACTATAGAATACATCAGTTAACACAGTTTCATGTCAGTGCATGTTCAGTTCAGCAGGGACAGGTGTTAGAGGATCAGATTGCTATCAGTTGTGACTATAGCTGTGCATGATGATTTGCACAATCAGAGGGATTGAGTATGCCAATGAATTGGCCAATACCAAGAATTGTAGCCCGTTCTCACGTCCAACACAGTGTGAGTGATTATTTGCAGGTCAAATACGAGTTTGGTAAGCCATTCTCATCAGTTCTTGAGCATGTATTGAGCTGGAGAGGCAGGTAAGCAGTGGAATAGGTTTGGAGATCAGATCTGAGCTGTATTGTGTTTTACAGGTGGAGTTGGTAATGGATTGCTTGTGATAAGCATTGTACTTTGTAATGTTACATGATTCAATCAATATAATATACAGATAGTTGGGGTTTTTAGCGAGATGCTTTCCCCGGGATACATACTGTGTTAATGAGTTTGATTGATGCTTCTATGTGTGCCTGTGAAAGTTTCTGCTTCTGTAAATTGATGATCAACGTAGAGGAGGTTATGTATTATGCATGTTCCGCTTATAAGTGTATAATCAGGATACTCTATGTGAATATGTGTCATATTATTCAAAATTTCTACAAAAACGCCTTCAGCATGTTCCTCATGCATCGCGTCCTCTTCGTCCGATCACCAACAAACCTTCACAATCATTGTCCGATTCATTATTTTCTCTAACTGTTGCCTTGCGTGAAGTCTTCCACTCACTTTATTGTCTTTAAGTTCCCACCGTCGATCTGCCTTGCCTGATCCGATGGCTATTGCATCACCTCCACGCCTTTAGGAACTTTAAACCCCCACCGTTGATCTTCCTTGCTTGATTCGATGGCTGTCGCTTCACCCGATCTCCAACTAGCTTGGCTAATCTCCACCGTTGATTAGCCCCACCGGATCCAACGACTATCATGCAATCTTGCACAGATTAGTGCACGAATGTTATTCGCCTGAGAGCACGCGATAAAAGTGGTTTTCTCATCCTATGTGTCGTGTAGTAATGCTAATCGTGTGAAATTTCAAAACACTACTTATAGCCTGAAGGGAACGCAAGAAACTATTTACTGCCTTAGAAACCCGCTCCGTCATTTCTGCACGTTTCTTTTTGCCACGATACGATCTTTGCCATCCATCTCTTGACCTCACCCACGTGATCAGATCTCAGCCATTCATCGCTCCTGTTAACCTCGTCTGTCCATCTCTTGACTTCACCCGCCCGATCAGATCTCAGCCATTCATCGCTCCTGTTAACCTCGTCCGTCCATCTCTTGACTTCATCCCCGCGATTAGATCTCGACCATTCATCTCCTTTGTTACCTTGATTCATCCATCCACTCACTTAACTCCTCGCGATACAATCTCCGCCATTCATCCTATTCATCAACCTCGTTCCTCCATTTATTCACTTAAGCCATGCGATAAGATTTCCACTGTCCATCTTCCGTTCATTGATCAATCCAACGGTCCCTATGCGCTACTACGTCCTTATGTCCGCTTTCCATTGATTTCAACCTCCGATTGCTTTTTCCACTTGAAACCCAATTTAGCCTAAGTTTCTTTGTTGCACCTTAGTCTAGTTTAATGTTTTTTTACTTCTGCAACTTAGATAGCAACATTAGATTAGTGTTAATTTAGCAATTTTGCTTAGCACAACTGTTTGGATGGTTAGTTAGGTTATGGTATGGCTTAGCATTTCATGCTGTTTTCTTCAATACTACAGTAGAAGTAGCTCTCCCCTAGGATAGATTTTCTCTTCTTCCATCAAAGGGTTAAGCTTCTTCTAACCCTATAGAAGTCTGGCTTGGAATCCATGGGGTCTCTTGCCAGGTGAGCAGTGACAACAGGCAGTACCTTCACTTTTACTTGTACATATAGCATTGTCACCTCCAAGTTTATACGAACCCATGGTTGATAAGTAAAGCTGGTAGCCCTAGGAGTTGCAGCATTCTTGTTGCAATACCTAGGCTCATCAGTCATGACAAAGGAAAGTCCTTTTAGAGGGATAAATTTCAGGAGGAGGCACGCACCTAGAGAACCCACCCCTATTAAAGAAGAAGATATTCCATATAGTGAGAGTGAAGAAACACCAAATAAAGGAAAAGGGGTAGAAGAAACACTTGAGATAGAAGATCCAAACATGGGTGACAAGGAGGAACAAGCCTTTAACAGTTTTCTTAAGGAAATAAATGATTTTGCTAAAGGAAAAAAGGATATGGTAGGCTTGATGAAAGGGATGACAAACAAAGGAACTTCCATAAAAAATGAACCAATAAAAGGGGAAGGGTCTAACAGTGTTAAGGGAAGCCATTCCTGTACTATTATATAGAGCCATTCATGCTTAGTTAACAAAACAACAAAACCAACATGCCTCAGTTATTACATGTTAGAAAATTATATATTACAGAGCAATGGAACACATAAAATATTACAGAAATATAAACACAGAAAACGCATAAAACAAGAGAGACACAGATATACATGGTTCACCCAGTTTGGGCTACGCCCACGGAGAAACAATCAGTCCTTCCTTTTATATTATCTAGCAAACTGAAGAGATACAACCTACAACAGATTCTCTGTAACATCCTCTTTGCTCTCAATCTCCTCTCTCTTCCTCACTCAGAATATAGATCTGCATAGATGCAATACAATTTCCTCATATATAGTGAGGGGTTACCTTCTAGGGAAAAAAACCCTAAATTAAACATAACTTCTACCGTCAGATCATCTGCCTAATGAACGACCCAAATTGACTAGAAATTACTATACTTTTACAAGGCAATTTTACATCTATTTTTAGCTACGAGGGCACTGCCCCCGAGCCCCTTCCGGGGGACAGTTGGCCCCCGGACCCCCCCCCCGCGTGGAGGGGTGTACAAATTTCTTGGGGTATACATCTAGTTGAAACAAAGACCTCTGAAAAATCATGCTCCACGCACAACAATCTCCCACTTGGAGAATGATTGTAGCAACTCCATCACTGCTTCATTTGCTAGAAAATGACTCCTCTTTGGACTTGGCTATTTCTCATCTTCATCGTCATCCTTGAAGACCAATTGAAACTGAGCATATTCTCAGTTTCTCCCTGGTTACAACTTTTGTTAGCATATCTGTAGGATTCTGGCTAGTTTGTATCTTTTCTAGCTTCAACTCTCCATCTTCCAAACACTGATCGTATGAAATGGTACTTGAGCTGTATGTGTTTAGTCCTGGAATGAAATGTTGAGTTCTTTGCAAGATGAATGGAACTTTGGCTATCACTATATAACGTGCCCATATCATGCTCCTTACCCAATTCACCCATAAACCTTTGTAACCAAATCATTTCTTTACTAGTCTCTGTAGCAGCGACATACTCTGCTTCTGTTGTTGAAAGTGCAACAACACTTTCGATTTTTGAAATCCAACTGACAGCTGTTCCACCTATAGTAAATACATATCATGTAGTGCTCCTTCTATTATCTCTATCACCTTCCATATCTGCATCAACATATCCCTGTAGAGAAATGTTTGAACTACCAAAGAATAATGCTTGATTTGTGTTACCTTTCAAATATCTGAGAATTGGTTTCATTTCCATCCAATGTTCCTTTCCTGGATTGTTCATGTACCTGCTTACAACTCCCACTGCATGTGAAATATCAGGCCTTGTGCAGACCATTGCATACATTAAGCTTCCAACTGTTGATGCATATGGAACTTAGACATATAATCCATGTCTTCTTGGGTCTTTGGGAACATTTCCTTACTAAGTTTGAAATGGCTAGCAAAAGGTGTACTAACTGGTTTTGCATTGTGCATATTAAATCTTTTCAACACCTTTTGTATGTACTCATTATGGGACAATGTTAATTTACGATTTTTTCTGTCTCTAGTTATTCTCATACCAAGGATTTATTTTGCAGCTCCCAAATCCTTCATTGCAAATGAATTTGCCAATTTTCTTTTGAGAACATTTATTTCCTGCATGTTAGACCCTGCAACAAGCATGTCATCTACATACAATAACAATATAATATAGCTGCCATCATTTTTCTTTTTCAGATAAACACAATGATCAGAGTGACATCTAGTATAACCTTGTTCATACATAAACTTGTCAAATTTTAGATACCACTGCCTTGGAGCCTGTTTTAAGCCATACAAGCTATTCTTTAAACTGCACACTAATTTCTCCTTCCCTTTTACCTCATATCCTTGTGGCTGCTGCATATATATCTCTTCCTCCAAATCCCCATGGAGAAAGGCTGTCTTTACATCTAACTGCTCAAGATGCAAATCTTCAGCTGCTACTAGACTTAGAATAGTTCTTATTGAAGTCATTTTAACAATAGGAGAAAATATTTCATCAAAATCAATACCTTTGTTCTGTGCAAACCCCTTCACCGCAAGTTTAGCTTTGTATCTCTGTTTTCCTCCATCTTCTTCCTTCAACCTGTAAACCCATTTATTCTTAAATATTTTTTTTCCTGCAGGCAACCTGACTAAGTCCCAAGTCTGGTTATGCATTAAGGAGTCCATCTCTTCTTCCATGGCTACCTCCCACTTCTTCCTGATTTCAACCTGCATTGCTTCTTCATAACATTCGGGTTCACCAAAATCAGTCAACGATAAATAATATAAAGAAGGAGAGTATCATTCAGGGGGTCTACTTATCCTGGTAGATCTTCTAACACCACTTTCAGGTGTTTGGGGTGCCTGTTGCTGTTGTGGTGGTTGTTGTTGTTGTGGTTGTTGATTATTATTATTATTTTTAGGCACCTTTACTTTTTCAGTGATTTTATCAAGAACTGCGTATTCCTTGTTTTCTTTTTCCTGTTTCTTTTCCTGCAACTGATTCTTATACAAGACATTTTCATTGAATATTACATATCTGCTCCTAATGATTTTGTGATTTTCGTAATCATATAAGCGATAACCAAAATCATTAACACCATATCCAATAAAGGTACATTTCTTTGACTTTGCCTCAAGCTTTGTTCTATTTTCTTTATCAATATGGACAAAGGCCTCACAACCAAAAGGCTTTAAAAAAGAGTAGTTTACCTTTTTTCCTGTCCATGCTTCCTTTGGAACACCATCATTCAAGGAACTTGAAGGCCCTCTGTTTATTAGATAAACAACAGTATCTACAGCATCTGCCCAAAATTGTAAAGGCAATCCTGCATGCAATCTCATGCACCTTGCATGCTCCATGATTTTTCTGTTCATCCTTTCTGACACACCATTTTCTTGTGGTGTTCTTGGAACTATCTTCTCTCTGTGAATTCCATGCTATGAATAGTACCTATCAAACTCGTTGCTGTAATATTCACCTCCATTGTCTGATCTGAGACACTTCAATTTCTTTCCTGTCTCAATCTCAACCAAAGCTTTCCATTTCTTGAAAGTATCAAATACATCGGATTTATTCTTAGTACAATAAATCCAAGTTTTTCTAGTTGCATCATCAATAAAAGTAACATAATAACGAGAGCCATTGAGAGATGATACCTGAGCAGGTCCCCATACATCTGTATGCACAAGCTCTAATTTTTCACTCTTCTTTTCTTTCCCAACTTTGAGAAATCCGACTCTCTTCTGTTTTCCATAAATGCAATTCTCACAGAAGTGCAAATCAACATTCTTCAAAACTGACAACAAATTCTGTGAGTGAAGAATCTTCATCCCCTTTTCACTCATGTGTCCGAGCCTATGATGCCATAATGCTGCATTTTCTCCTTTGGAAGTTAAAGCATTAACAGAGTTAGAAATACCATTGCATAAATACAATGTACCAACCTTTTCGCCTTTTGCTATTACCAGGGCTCCTTTGGTAATCTTCCAAGCTTTATCTGTTAAATTTGTCACACAACCTTCACCGCCTAACTGCCCTGTTGAAATCAAATTTTTCTTTAGATCTAGAACATGCCTTACCTCCTTTAGTATCCATTGGTTTCCATTCTGCTATTTTACAAGAACCTTACCCATTCCAACAATTTTACAGGGTTTATCATGACCCAAACAAACTTGTCTAAAATCTCCTTGAACATAGTCATGAACGTATTTCTTATCAGGTGTGGCATGGAATGAGGCCCCCTGAATCTACCACCCAGGAATTAGTAATATTTTCGAAAGAAAGAACCAAAGCATCTTGTAACACCTCACCTGTCACATTTGCTTCATGATTGTTTTCTTACTGTGCATCTCCTTCTTTTCCATTCCAAGATCTATAGTCTTTCTTTAGGTGTCCTTTATTTCCGCATTTCCAGAACACTATCCCTGATTTGGACTTGGATTTTCCTTTCCTTGATTTACTGCGACATCCTGAGCTCTTTCCTCTTTCCATTTTTCTTCCCCTAGACTCTGCACTCAAAGCATTACCCGATGTCTCACCGAAGCTTTTCCATCGCATTTCCTCGCTAAGGATAGCACCGACAACATCATCAAAATTTAAAGTACTAGATCCAGAGATAGAGTTACTAACGGCCATAACTAAACCATTCCAAATTTCTTGCAATGAGCACAGAAATAATAGAGCCCTAACTTCATCATCAAAATTTACCCCTACAGAACTTAACTGACTTGTAACTGTATTAAAATCAATTAAATGATCTGCAATAGATCCACCTTTTGACATATTCATATTAAATAAACGCTTCATAAGAAATACCTTATTTGAGGCTGAGGGTTTTTCATATAGTTTGGCCAATGCTGACATTAAACCATGTGTTGTTGTTTCCTTTGAAATATTAAACGCTATCGACGCCGCTAGGCATAGCTGTATTGTTCCAAGTGCCTTTCTGTCGAGAATATCCCATTCTGTGTCTGTCATACTCATGGGCTTCTTTGTCTTTTCACTCAATGGTAAGTACATATCTCTCTGAGATAGATAATCTTCCATTTGCGTCTTCCATAGCTGGTAGTTTTGGCCGTTGAATTTTTCGACCCTAAACCTACCATCTTCTGCCATTGCTCCCACTCGAACTAGGAACCCTTCTCTCCTACGAGTTTATCAGCCAAATAGACTTTCGGCTCTGATAGCAGTTGTTAGAAAATTATATATTACAGAGCAATGGAACACATAAAATATTGCAGAAATATAAACACAGAAAACGCATAAAACAAGAGAGACACATATATACATGGTTCACCCAGTTTGGGCTACGTCCACGGAGAAACAACCAGTCCTTCATTTTCTATTATCTAGCAAACTGAAGAGATACAACCTACAACAGATCCATTATAACACCCTCTTCGCTCTCAATCTCCTCTCTCTTCCTCACTCAGAATACAGATCTGCATAGATGCAATACAATTCCCTCATATATAGTGAGGGGTTGCCTTCTAGGGCAAAAAAGCTTAAATTAAACATAACTTCTATCGTCAGATCATCCGCCTAATGAACGACCCAGATTGACTAGAAATTACTAGACTTTTACAAGGAAAATTTACATCTATTTTTAGCTTTGGGGGTGTTGCCCCCAAGCCCTCGCCAGGGGATCGCTAGCCCTTGGATCCCCCAGCCGGGGGGGATCGGCCCCCCCGAACCCCCACCAGGGGGACAAGTCCCCCCCGCACCCCCCTTGTGGAGGGGTGTACAAACTTCCTGGGGTATACATCCGGTTGAAACAAAGACCTCTGAACAATCATGCTCCACACACAACATTACATGAGATAATAGAGGACCTAACAAAGCAGTCTAGTGAATGGATTCCTTATGCATATTATATGGAGGAGTATAGAGCATTAGGATGGGAGTTCCAAACTACCATGAGTTTCATGGATTTCTTCCACCTTCGGTTGAAGAGTAGACCTATACCATTTAAAGGTAGAATCATAAGCTGCAAAAGACATTGGGGAATGTGACCATCCCTCTCTTTGATGGGCCATCTAAATGCTGAACTTTGTCTTGGCTACAAAAACTGGATACATATTTCTAGTTACATCAAATGACACTTGGCCCACCAGTGGTGGTACCATGGATTGGTGACAATGGGTCACAACAACATCACTTCATATACTAATCTCACTTAGAGTCTCATTAAGCAATTTGACAAGAAGGA
The DNA here is from genome assembly GCA_031772625.1 of Pinus tabuliformis. Lineage (NCBI taxonomy): Eukaryota > Viridiplantae > Streptophyta > Pinopsida > Pinales > Pinaceae > Pinus > Pinus tabuliformis. The sequence continues at coordinate 53,195,032 of CM062813.1, forward strand.
TTTGAAGCTTCATTTCAGGGAGCTGGCCTAGCTCAAACAAACATGTAGTCTAGAGGCCTACATTTCATAGTTTTAGAGACTGGAAGTTATGGTCATAGATATCTCAAAGGCTAGGTTGGTGATGTTATTTGAATAAGGATTTTTAAAACCTCTACGTGGATGGGTCAAAGACTTTGAACCCACCACTTTGTGCAACAATCAATAAGACCAAGGATATGCAGGATATCGCCACTAAAAACAAATTCACTCCTAAGCCCTCCTTCGATCATAAGAGTAAATAGGTCAAGCCATTTTAGAAGGAGCGGATTGAGAAACCAAAGGTGGATGAGGAGAACTGGAAAGAGTTAAGAAAGAAGAAGCTATGTTTTAGTTGTTAGGAACATTGGGCACCGGGACATAAGTTTGTGGGTAAGGACAAGCTAGGCAAGGCTCACTATATTGAGGTGTACTCTAAGAGTGAAATTGATGGTAGAGATGAGGAGTCGGTGGAGGGACATGTGTAGGGACAAATGCATCAAATAGTTGGAGGTGAGACTTCACAAGCAGAGGGAAAAGCCTTATCATACCATCTATGTTAAGATTCTGTGGAATCACACTTTCAGAGTCAGAGGGGTTCTGGTAGGACAAAAGGTGATGATATTGATTGATAGTGGTGGTTCCCACAATTTCATAGATGTGACCATGGTAGAACAAAGAGGGATTCCTACTGAGGAGTTTGATGGTTTTATGGTCATCATACTTAGTAACCTTTAGATGGACTATAACATATACATCCACAAACTACAACTAATTATGGGGAACTACACAATGACTGAGGACTTCTTTGTGGTGGATGTGTCAGACACCAATGTGGTGTTAGGTTGTTAGTAGCTCTACTATATCATGAAGTATATTACGAATGAACAAAACATGGAGATGGAATTCAAAGATCCAATAGATGGAAGAAGGGTTGTTTTGAGGGCCATGCATCAATACCCAATGAGACTAGTACCATCCAACAACATGTAAGCATTATTAAGGAGGAGTGACATTGAGTGGGTGGTTGAGTGCCTCATTATAGATAACAAACAACTAGACCAACCATGACACCATACCAACAAAATTTGGGTATTGCTTTGTAAACACCAAAAAGTTTTTTCTGGTGTTTCTCCACGTAGACCACCATACAGAGGTTTTGAGCATGTTATAAAATTGGAGGAGGGTGTACAGGTAGTTATTACCAACCCCTACCAACATCCCAAGGTTTACAAAGACTAAATTTTAGAAGGCTATCAAGGATTTGTTGAGGTTGGTTCACATTTAGCCTAGTTCCAGTCCTTTCGCTTCTTCAGTACTCATGACTAAGAAGAAAGATGGTACCTTGCAGATGTGTATTGACTACTAGGATCTTAATAAGAGAATGATTAAAAATTGGTATCCTATTCCCAAGATAGATGAATTGATGGATGAGTTAAGGGGAGCCATATACTTTTCGAATATTAATCTTCGTTTGGGATACCACCATATTTGAGTTTAGGAGCAAGACATCCCAAAAACAACTTTCAGGTGCCATTATGGGCACCATGAGTTCCTAGTAATGCCATTTGGGTTGACCAATGCCTGCATACCTTTCTGGTCATGCATGAACCATGTGTTAAATAAACAGTTGCAGAAATACTCATAGGTATTCTTTGATGATATATTGATCTACATCAAGACTGTGGAGGAGCATCTGATGCACTTGGATGAGGTTTTGAGGATTGTGGAGGAACAAGAAATTTATGCAAAGGGGTCAAAGTGTGAGTTTGACATGAAATAGATGATATACTTAGGGCATGTGATTGGGAATAATGGGGTTTAGGTACACTAAGAGATAATGTAGGTAATCATTGAGTGGCACATCCCAAAGAACGTAACTGAACTGAAGAGCTTCCATGGCATTTTCACCTACTATAGGAAGTTTGTTAAGGGGTTCTAATAGTTAACAACATCTCTAGCATACCTCACCAAGAAGGGAGTCTTCAACTGGCCAGAGAAAGTGCAGGAAACATTTGAGAAGATGAAGGAGCTAATGAGTAAGTGACCTATGCTTGCACTACTAGATTTCACCCAACCATTTGTGCTGGAATACAATGCTTTAGGGACAAGAATAGCAGAAATTCTTATGTAGAACCATCACCCCATAGTGTTTGAGATGTTGGAAATAATACTAAGAGGGGGAGTGAATCAGTATTATCAAGCCAAATATTCCCTTTTAAACATCACAAGATATACGCTACTTCAGTTAGTAAAACCCGGATATATATGCAACTATGTAGAAGGAAACCCGCGTATACAATGCAAACTTATGATTTACTTTATCTTTCAGAAGTTGATTATTAATCTGTGTATCTGAGTGAAATAAACAGTAACCAGACCAGTAAAACAGAACAGAAGACAGTCACACACAATAACACAAGATATAAGGTGGAAACCCAATGTGGGTGAAAACCACCTGCTGCAATTCGTCTCTATCTTTCTTTAATTAGAAACTTCCTTTTACAATGTACTGGTGCAGTCCTTTACCAGTACGCAGGATACAACTTGCAGAGAGCTACAACCCTCTCTTGTTTTCCAGCTTCTCCTGGAAGGGAGCTACAACCCCCTTAGCTCTTATACTAGCCAAGATACTAGTACGTAGGTGCTGGCCTACTGAAGGCTACAACCTTCTCTTTCTTCCAGGGACCACGTTTCATAAATTTTCAGACTGGATCCATGAACATCAATCAATCATCAAGATTTCTGCTTCAGCCAATCTCCTTTCCACCGAACAAAACTAATTCACAATAAACACTTCTCTGATAGCTGTACCCAGAACACAACAACAGTAACCATATACCAAATTTTGAACCCAGAACACTGCAGCAACAAACAGAGGCAGCTAGATCAAAATAAAATATGTATACGCTACTTAAACAACCTGAAACCTGCGTGCATATGCTCCTGTGTGTGGAGAAACCTGCATATACGCAGTTTTCCTTTACTGAACCTGCGTGTATACGTGCCTTCGCTTCACTGAATCTGCGTACAGATCTATAAAGGAGAATTTACTCTTTGAAACAGTCAAATGCTAAATAACCCAGATTATCAGATTTATAGATCAAGTGTGCACCTAACAAAACAGATCAAAATCATACAAAGATACTATCATTCAAGCTTTAAAGATTATGACCCATCAATAGATCTTATCCTTCTTTATGCATTTAGGTTACTCCTTCATTCAGATCCAGATCTGCACCATAACCCCAATCACAAAAGTTTCAGATCTAGCACATGTTAGATATTCAATTGATTCCAAAGATGCTTTGCCAAATGATCTCCTTCCTCTTTTATAGTCTTAGGCCTTTCTCAATACCATGGTCCAAAACCATAATAACACAATACCACGAGCCCAATACTTGGGATCAATACTTCAGACGAGATACCATGGTCCAAAACCATAGGTTCAAGTACCAAGGACTAACTACCAAGGACCAAAGGTAAGTTTTCCAACATATACGCGCTTTTGCTTGTGTGAAAGTGTGTGTATACGCATATGCGCCTTTGTAGCGTCTAACCCGCGTGTATACGCATCTTCGTCTAGATGAACCTACGTATATGTCTTTTCCTTCATTCTGAAAGCTTGAACTGAGATCTGTTATCAAAGAGAGTTGCCATCAAGGACAACACCTGTGCCATAGCTCCAAACCTGTGCCATAATGCCAACAATCTCCCCCTTTGGACTTGATGGCAACCCCAAGATCCTCAAAGTCATTCTCCCCCTTTGTCATCAAGGGCAAAGGGTTGTGCTCCCCCTAAGTGCATGCTGAAATCTCTGCCCTGCTATGCTGACCATGCTCCCCCTGACTGTAGGCAAGATCTGCAAAAAGATGTTCTTCAAGAAGAACCATGACTTATACATCATAAAAGACCTTCCTATCACCAAAAGACTCAATACATACATCCATCACCCAACCAAGTGGGGATCATCCACCCAACCAAGTGGGGATACATCAGAAATTTACATATGACAACCAAGTTCATTACATGTTCATCCTAGGCATAGTGGGGAAACCAAAATAGGCCGTTACATGACCTTGACACGATAAAAGAGATACCACAAAATAGATACATGAAATAGAGACGAAATACTTATGAAAGTCACCAATAACTGATAGCAGCAGCATCTGTCAGTCACCATTCAAATCAGCAACCAAGATTTCCTTCTGTTCTCCCTCTGCCTTTGTTCCACCTGAACTCAACAATAGCTTAGAACAAAAAGCTTCTAAGATAATGTCAACAATTCATCATTAGAAGTTTATCTGCTCCCCCTGAACCTGTGTCGGATGGTCTCTGTCAGACCCATATCATAATATCTTCAACCAGAGCCTGTTCCTACTGATATCCATCAAACCTCCATATACGGGACTGTCTCTGCACAAACTGGCGTATGTACGCGGATCCTCCTCAGGCAACTCGCATACACCCATTTTTCTCTGAAACAGATAAGATTTAACAACAAGATGATGCATCTACTACCCCCAGCTTCTGTCTGAGGTATTCAAAAGTTTCCCTGGGCAGTGGTTTAGAAAGAATATCAGCAACTTGTTCCTTAGAAGGAACATACTCCAATTTTACCTTTTGCTCTAACACTTTTTCCCAGAGAAAGTGATACTTGATCGGTATGTTCTTGGTCTTTGAATGCATGACTGGGTTCTTTGAAATGCTGATTGCACTTGTATTATCACATAAGATGGAGATAGGTGGTGTACAAGTGATTTGAAAATCCTGCAAGGTCTGCATCATCCAAAGGAGTTGAGTGAAACAAGATGCAACAACCACATATTCCGCTTCAGCTGTAGATAAAGCAATCGAACTCTGTTTCTTGCTGAACCAAGATACTAATATGGAACCCATAAAGAATGCTCCACCACTTGTGCTCTTCCTGTCATCCACGCTTCCAGCCTAATCTGCATCTGTATAAGCATGAAGTGTGAGATCTGTATCTCTAGGATACCATAAGCCATAGTTTTGAGTTCCTTGAAGGTACTTGAATATTCTCTTAACTTCCTGAAGATGAGTTTCCTTAGGATTTGCTTGAAATCTTCCAACTATTCCCACTACATGCATGATGTCTGGTCGGGTACCTGTCAAATAAAGTAGACTTCCAATCATAGATCTATAGGTTGGTTGATGCACTGCTGCTGATTCATCATTTGAACTGAGGCTGCATCCTGTAACCATGGGGGTACATACTGGTTTTGCATCTTCCATGCCATATTTCTTCAAGATCTACTTGAGATACTTGGTTTGAGACAAAAAGATACCGCCTTCATTTTGTTGGATTTGCAATCCAAGAAAATATGTCAGTTCTCCAAGCAAAGACATTTCGAATTCTTTTTGCATCACCAAGGCAAAGCTTTGACTCATAGCTTCTTCATTGCTGCCAAAGATAATATCATCTATATACACAACAAGTATTAGCAATTTGTTATTTTCAATTTTTATATAAAGATTGCTATTTGTTGATCCTTTTGAAAAACCTTGTTGATGAAGGTGTTTGTCCAAACGATAGTACCAAGCCCTTGGAGCTTGTTTAAGACCATAGAGGGCCTTCTTAAGTCTGCATACAAGATTTGGATCATTCCCAAGAATGAAACCATCTGGTTGCTCAATGTACACTTCTTCTTCTAAGTCTCCATTCAGAAAGGATGATTTCACGTCCATTTGAAATACTTTGAACTTCTGAAAGCTTGAGAGAGCAAGGAACATTCAGATGGCCTCAAGTCTAGCAACGGGAGCAAAAGTTTCTTCAAAGTATATTCCTTCTTGTTGAGCATACCCTTTACAAACAAGTCTGGCCTTGTTTCTAATCACTTCCCCATTTTAATTCAACTTGTTTTTAAAGATCCATTTTGTCCCTATGACATTCTTATCTTTTGGTCTAGGAACCAACTCCCAAGTGTTATTCTTTTCGATCTTCTCAAGTTCTTCATCCATTGCCTTGACCCAATGTTCATCTTTTCATGCCTCTTTTACATTTTGAGGTTCAGTGGAGGAGAGAAATGCCAAATAGCTTGAGGCTTCTGCAACTGTTCTTCTTGTTTGTACACTTGCCTCTTTCTGCCCCAAAATCTGAGATTCTGGATGATTATTCTGAACGTACCTGGATGGAGTCTTCTCTTCTATCCTTATCTGTTCCTCTGGTGCCTCTTGAGGTTCTTCTTCATCATCAGTCTGATTTGGAGAACAATCTTCATCCTCTTTGATATTTTCATAATTTACTTGCCTAGGAATGTATCCTTTTTCATCAACCACTACATCAATGTTGTCAACAATTCTTCCAAGTCTTTTATTGTAACACTTATATGCTTTGATGTGGGGAGAATAACCAAGGAGAATGCCTTCATCTACTCTAGGTTCAAGTTTGCCAAGCTGTTCATCATTATTATTAATATAGCATTTGCTTCCAAAAATTTTGAAATGCTTTACCGAAGGAGTCTCACCATACCAGAGCTCATGAGGAGTTTGAGTGCTATTCACTCGGACATTTTTTTTTTTGAGAATAACAACCGCAACAAATGCAGCTTCACCCCAGAAGGTCGCGGGAGTTCCAGACTCATCAAGCATAGCACGAGCCATTTGTTCGACCGTTCTATTCATCCTTTCCACCACTCCATTTTTCTGAGGATTCCTAGCTGTAGAGAATTCCCTTCTTATTCCATGTTCTTCACAGAAATCGAAAAATTCATTTGAGGTAAACTCCCCACCTCTTTCGGACCTGAGGCACTTAATTTTGTGATCTGATTTGTTTTCAGCCAAGGCTTTGAATTTTTCGAATGCTTCGTCTTTGTGCTTCATAAGTCCTAACTAAACCATCCTGGAGAAGTCGTCAATGAATAATATAAAGTATTCTTCTCCTCAAGGTGACCTTGTCTTAAATGGACCACATACATCTGTATGGACTAGCTCAAGAGGCCTGCTAGCTGATCCTTCCTTTTAAGGGAAGTTAGTTCTGGTTTGCTTGCCAAACTGACATGATTTGCATATTGTGTTGTCTGGAATTTTCATATCTGGAAGACCACGAACTGCCTGGTATTTGCATGCTTTCCTTATTTGTGAAAAGCTTAGATGCACCAACCTCCGGTGCCATAACCAGTGTTCATCATCCTTGCTCAAATAGCATTGTTGTTGTCCTTCTTCAAATATGTATAGATTATTTGGAGTTCTTCTACCTTTGATCACTGTTTTTCCTGTATCAAGATCACGAACACTACATCCATTTGATCGAAATATTACCTCGGTTCCTTGATCACACATCTGACTGACACTCAGTAGATTATGCTTCAAGCCATCAACATACAAAACATTTCCAGCTTTGTCCTTTTCTTTCAACTGAGCAGTGCCTCTTCCTTTTATGACTGCAGGGGTATCATTTCCAAAAGAAACTTTCTTTCCCTTTTCTAAAACAATATATGATTCAAGTTTTTCTTTATCACCTGTCATATGCTTCGAACATCCACTGTCGATGTACCATAGATTTTCCTGTCCTTCTGCATAAAAAGCTATCCCACATCTTTCTGGTTGCGGTTCATTCATTCTCCATGTTCTGGCACTTGAGGTTTGTTCCTTTTGAGTTGTCTTCCAAAACCTGCTCCTGCATTCAGAATCTTCATGACCAAAGTTATTACAAATAGAACATTCAATTTCATTTTCAAGGGCGGAAAATTTGTTATAGGTCCTTTTTGTGATTCCAGTCATACTTCTTTGTTTTTGAGCTTCTCTAGTCATGATTGTCTTATAGGCAACACATTGAGCTGATTTGTGACCAAAGTTATGGCAAGAGAAACATTGGCCATTGAAGAAACTTCTGCGATTATCAAATCTACCAGCCAAATGATTGTAGTTTCGATTGTCATCCATTCTTGAAGCAAATTGAGAAGTTTTTACCTATGGCTGGTTGTAGCTTTTGTTCACCCTTAAGATGCATTGCCCTTGATTTACCTGGTGGTCTTTGTTTATTCTTGATGTAATTCGTCCCTGTTTTACCTGGTGATCTCCATTGGGCTTTTGCCCATTCCTCCTTGCTGCATCAAGATAACTCTTTGAGGTGGATGCTTGAGATGCTTCTCCATTATACCCCAAACCTGTCTTAATTAGTGGAGAACGTTGTACATTGATAATCTCATCCAGAGTTTTAGATCCTTTAGCAAATTTAAGATTAAGAGCCTTTATTTTCTTAATTTCTTTTCTAAGGCCAACAATTTCACATTCTAACTTCTCAAGAAATTTTTCTTTTTCATCAAGTTGGAATTGCAGAGTATCAATGCTCATATTCTTTTCTTCTAAACATGTTTTGAGTCTAGAAATCTCTTCATAAAAACCATCTACATCTATATCATCCATGTAATCATCATCTTCAAAAGCCATTAAAAGTTTATAATCATTACCTCGTTCATCTTCTTCATAGCTCAGAACAATCTTGTCCCATATCTCTTTTGCGGATTTAAACTGCATTACCTTGACAAATTCTGATTGAGATAGGCATCCTAATAGAGTATTGATTGCCTTTGCATTTGTTTCATATTTCTTCTTCTCAAACGGATCTGTGGGAGTTGCTGATGGAAAATTATACCCTGTATCTATGATATCCCAGACTTCTGTACCAAGAGATTGAAGATAGGCAGTAACTCTTACCTTCCAATATACGAAGTTTGTCCCATCAAAAATTGGTGGCCTGATTGATGCTTCCCTCTCGTAGTTGCTCATGATGAAAGATCTTCCTTCAAGCGGTCAAGCTTCTCGTGAAGAACCTGTTCTGATACCAATTGTTGGAAATAACACTGAGAGGGGGGGTGAATCAGTATTATCAAGCCAAATATTCCCTTTTAAAAATCAGAGGATATACACTACTTCAGTTAGTAAAACCAGCATATATACGCAACTATGTAGAAGGAAACACGCGTATACAATGCAAAATTATGATTTACTTTATCTTTCAGATGTTGATTATTAATCCGTGTATCTGAGTGAAATAAACAATAACTAGACCAGTAAAACAGAATGGAAGACAGTCACACACAAGAACACAAGATATAAGGTGGAAACCCAATGTGGGTGAAAACCACCTGCTGCAATTCGTCTCTATCTTTCTTTAATTAGAAACTTCCTTTTACAATGTACTGGTGCAGTCCTTTACCAGTATGCAGGCTACAACTTGCAGAGAGCTACAACCCTCTCTCATTTTCCAGCTTCTCTTGGAAGGGAGCTACAACCCCCTTAGCTCTTGTACTAACCAAGATACTAGTACGTAGGTGCTGGCCTACTGAAGGATACAACCTTCTCTTTCTTCCATGGACCACGTTTCATAAATTTTCAGACTAGATCCATGAACATCAATCAATCATCAAGATTTTTGCTTCAACCAATCTCCTTTCCATCGAACAAAGTTGATTCACAATAAACACTTCTCTGACAACTGTACCCAGAACACAGCAACAGTAACCATATACCAAATTTTGAACCCAGAACACTGCAACAACAAACATAGGCAGCTAGATCACAATAAAATATGTATACGCTACTTAAACAACCTGAAACCTACGTGCATACACTCCTGTGTGTGGAGCAACCTGCGTATACACAGTTTTCCTTTACTGAACCTGCGTGTATACACGCCTTCACTTCACTGGACCTGCATACAGATCTATAAAGGAGAATTTACTCTTTCAAACAGTCAAATGCTAAATAACCCAGATTATCAGATTTATAGATTAAGTGTGCGCCTCACAGAACAGATCAAAATCATACAAAGATACTATCATTCAATCTTTAAAGATTATGACCCATCAATAGATCTTATCCTTCTTTATGCGCTTAGGTTCCTCCTTCATTCGGATCCAGATCTGCAGCATAACCCCAATAACAAAAGTTTCAGATCTAGCACATGTTAGATATTCAATTGATTCCAAAGATGCTTTTCCAAATGATCTCCTTCTTCTTTTATTTTCTTAGGCCTTTCTCAATACCACGGTCCAAAACCATAATAACACAATACCACAGGCCCAATACCTGGGATCAATACTTCAGACGAGATACCATGGTCCAGAACCATAGGTTCAAGTACCAAGGACTAACTACCATGGACCAAAGGTAAGTTTTCCAACATATACGCACTTTTCCTTGCGTGAAAGTGTGTGTATACGCATATGCGCCTTTGTAACATCTAACCCACATGTATACGCATCTTCGTCTAGATGAACCTGCGTATATGTCTTTTCCTTCATTCTGAAAGCCTGAACTGAGATCTGTTATCAAAGAGAGTTGCCATCAAGGGCAACACCTGTGCCATAGCTCCAAACCTGTGCCATAATGCCAACACGAGAGCTGCCAAATCAAATATTATGAGCAAAGCTATTTGATATATGACAAATAGATGTTGGCCATCATGCATGTATTGGAAAAATTCAAGAAATATCTGGTGGGGAATAGGTTCAAAGAAAAGACAGATCATAACAACATGAGGTTCCTCATGGAACAAGAGGAGCTTAGTGAGAGCCAACAAAATGGATCGGTAAATTGTAGGCCTATGACTTTGAGATAGAGTACATCAAATGAAAAAATAATATAATGGTGAATTCTCTTTCAAGGACGCCACCCACTCTCTCACTCACAAATATGGTAGATGATTGGAAGTCGCTACTGCTTGTGGAGTATTCAAAGAATAAATTTTCATATCAGATTATGGAGGGATTAATTCATGAGGACAGGTACCAGGTTATGGATGATATCATTTACTACAAAAACTGGATGTATCTGGTGCTAAATCATAGCTTAAGGAAAAAATTATGTAGGTAGCTCACATCTCACCCTTAGTGAGGCACCCTAGGTACGTAAAAACTTACAGGAAAATTAAGGAGAGTTTCATTTGGAAGGACCTCAATTTGGATGTGTTGAGGTTCATGAAGGAATGCAAAACTTTCCAATCGAACAAAGCGTAAAGCACTAATCTAGTAGGTTTAGTGCAACCACTACCTATCTAAGAGTAGAAATGGGAGAGCATTTCCATCGAATTTATCATTGGGCCACCTCAGGCGCAGGGCAAAGATTGTATATATGTGGTAGTAGAATGACTCACAAAATTCACTCATTTATTTTTCATACCATCAAAATACTCAACAACGTAGGTGGCTGAGTTATTCTTCAAATAGGTCTTTATATTACATGAAAAAATACCATCATCAATGACAATGACAGTAAATTTATGGGTGACTTCTGGCAATAACTCTTCAGACTTGGGGGAACCGAGATGACACCAAACACCAATTACCACCCACAGACTGATGGAAAGACATAGATAGTCAATAAATGGTTGGAGGGCTATCTCCGGAATTATGCAACCAACTAGGAAAAGGCACGGTTAAAGTGGTTGCATCTAGGAGAGCATTACGACAACACCAATTTCCACATGTCCATAGGCATGAAACCCTTCAATGTGTTATATGGGTATGATGACTTGACATTTGCAAATAAGTTATTTGGGGATAGTCTGACACCTCTGGTGAAGGATTGGATTCAGGAAAGCCAGGATATTTTAAAGGTCCTCAAGGACAATCTACAAATGGCTCAAAATCAATAGAAATTATACGCAGACAGGCACAAAGTGTAGCACAACTTTGAATTGGGAGATATGGTGTACCTCCATGATGAGCCCCAATATTGCAACTCCCAAGGCTACCAAATTAAATTACCAACCTAGGGTTAATACAAACTTAAGAGGTGTCGACACTATATGTGCATCATGCAATGTGTCCTTCTTTCATTGATCTGATGCAATGAAGTGAATGCCATGAAATCCAAGCCTAAACTAATTACAGAAATGGAAATGTTACTCTATTTGCATAAAAGAACCCTAATTACTTTTGCAGAGAGGAAATCCTAGTTGCTTTTGTAAAAATGAAAGGCTATTCTACTTTGCATGAATGTAAGTGTTAATCATATTTGCAGAAATGTAAACAATGTGTAAATGGTACATCAAAAGGAAGCCTAGTCTATGCAATAGAAATAACAATGTTGGGAATGGGACCCATAGCTTAAGATGTATGAAACAAAATGAAATCATTCTTCAATCACTGCATCTAAGATAGATTTTGTCAACAAAGTTCATAAGGTTCTCCATAAAATAATCATGAAAATCATCATTATTCTCTTCAAGTCATGAATATGTCCACTAACCATAACTGTAGAGGTGAATGGCAATGGAAAAGAGGCAAGGATTAAGAGGTTTTTCATCTTACTCAATCATGATTTTGGAGCCTAGGGGTCATTATTCAAGCCTAAGGGGCAAAAACCAAGATTTTGGAACATATATGGTCAAGTTTACACGTGCTACAGGAGGCGCTATAGGAGGCCCTTTTTTGCTATAGGAGTGAGATAACTCACCGAATGCCCAAGTAAATCAAATTAAAATGAGATGGGATTTTTTTATTATTATTAAGTAGGATGTCCTAGTACTCAATTCTAAGTGGAGTCACTCCAAAATACCCTTGTTAACATGTGCTAAAAAATGCATAAAAATACTACTCTAAAAATTGGAATTTCAAGAACTAATGAGCTAGTTAACTTACCAAATGCCTAACCTAATCAAGTGCAAATGATATGGGGTAAATTTTGTTATTAACTTGAATTTTTTTATGTCCCAATACAGGTGGAATCAACTCAAATGAAATGTTAGAAAATTATATATTAGAGAGCAATGGAACACATAAAATATTGCAGAAATATAAACACAGAAAACACATAAAATAAGAGAGACACAGATATACATGGTTCACCCAGTTTGGGCTACATCCATGGAGAAACAGCCAATCCTTCTTTATTATATTATCCAACAAACTAAAGAGATACAACCTACAACAGATCCGCTGTAACACCCTCTTCGTTCTCAATCTCCTCTCTCTTCCTCACTCAGAATACAGATCTACATAGGCGCAATACAATTCCCTCATATATAGTGAGGGGTTGCCTTCCAGGGCAAAAAAACCTAAATTAAACATAACTTCTACCATTAGATCATTCGCCTAATGAACGGCCCAGATTGGCTAGAAATTACTAGAATTTTACAAGGCAATTTTACATCTATTTTTAGCTTCAGGGGCGCTGCCCCTGAACCCCCCAGTGGGGGGGGATTAGCTCCCCCAGACCCCCCAACTGGGGGGGAAAAGTCCCTCCCGCACCCCCCCTGCATGGAGGGGTGTACAGTCTTCCTAGGGTATACACACGCTGAAACCTTTGAATAGAGAAGATAATCAGGTTCCACACCCAACAGTGTCCCACTTGGAGACTGATTATAGCAACTCCACCGCTCCTTCATTTGCAAGACAATAACTCCACTTTGGACCTGGTTGTTTCTCATATTCTTCATCATACTGAAAGACCAATTGAAACTGAGCAGATTCTCAGTTTCTCCCTAGTTACAACTTTTGTTAACATATTTGCAGGATTTTGGCTAGTGTGTATCTTTTCCAGCTTCAATTGTCCATCTTCCAATGCTGATCGTATGAAATGGTACTTGAGCTGTATATGTTTAGTCTTGGAATGAAATGCAAAGTTCTTTGCAAGATGTATGGCACTCTGGCTGTCACTGTATAACTTGCCAACTCCTACTTCTTGCCCAATTCATTCAGAAACCTTTGTAACCAAATCATTTCTTTACTAGCCTCTGTAGCAGCAACATACTCTGCTTCTGTTATTGAAAGTGCAACAACACTTTGGATTTTTGAAACCCAATTGACAGTTGTTCCACCTACAGTAAACACATACCCTGTTGTGCTCCTCCTGTTATCTCTATCACCTGCCATATCTGCATCAACATATCCCTGTAGAGCAATGTTTGAACCACCAAAGCATAATGTTTGATTTGTGGTACCTCTCAAATACTTGAGAATCCACTTCACTGCCATCCAATGTTCTTTTCTTGGATTGTTCATGTACCTGCTTACAACTCCCACTGCATGTGCAATATCAGGCCTTGTTCAGACCATTGCATACATTAAGCTTCCAACTGCTGATGCATATGGAAGTTTAGACATATGAGCCATTTCTTCCTGAGTCTTGGGACACACCTCCTTACTTAATTTGAAATGGCTAGCCAAAGGTATACTAACTGGTTTTTCATTATGCATATTAAACCTTTTCAACACCTTTTCTATGTACTCACTTTGAGACAATGTTAATTTGCGATTCTTCTTGTCTCTAGTTATTCTCATACCAAGGATTTGTTTTGCAACACCCAAATCCTTCATTGCAAATGAGTTTGCCAATTTTCTTTTGAGCACATTTATTTCCTGCATGTTAGAACCTGCAACAAGCATATCATCTACATACAATAACAATATAATATAGCTACCATCATTTTGCCTTTTGAGATAAACACAATGATCAAAGTGACATCTAGTATAACCTTGTTCAGACATAAACCTGTCAAATATTAGATACCACTGCCTTGGAGCCTGTTTTAAGCCATACAAGCTCTTCTTCAACCTACAAACTAGTTTCTCCTTCCCTTTTACCTCATATCCTTGTGGCTGCTGCATATATATCTCTTCCTCCAAATCCCCATGGAGAAAGACTGTCTTTACATCTAACTGCTCAAGATGAAAATCTTCAACTGCTACTAGACTTAAAATAGTTCTGATTGAAGTCATTTTAACAACAGGAGAAAATATTTCGTCAAAATAAATACCTTTCTTATGTGCAAACCCCTTCACCACAAGTCTAGCTTTGTACCTCTATTTTCCTCCATCTTCTTCCTTCAGCCTGTAAATCCATTTATTCTGCAATGCTATTTTATCTGTAGGAAACCTGACTAAGTCCCAAGTCTGGTTATGTGCTAAGGAGTCCATCTCTTCTTTCATGGCTTGCTCCCACTTCTCCCTGGTTTCTACTTGCACTGCTTCTTCATCACATTATGGTTTACTAGAATCAGTCAACAATACATAATATAATGAAGGACAGTATCGTTCAGGGGGTCTACTTATCCTGGTAGATCTTCTAACACCACTTTCCGGTGTTTGAGGTTCTTGTTGCTATTGTGGTTGTTGTTCTAGTTGTTGATCATTATGATTTTCAGGCACCATCACTTTTCCTGTGATATCATCAAGCACTGTGTATTCTTTGTTTTCTTTTTCTTGTTTCTTTTCCTGCAACTGATTCTTATACAAGAAATTTTCATTGAGTATTACATCTCTGCTCCTAATGATTTTGTGATTTTCATAATCATATAAGCGATAACAAAAATCATTAACACCATATCAAATAAAGGTACATTTCTTTGATTTTGCCTCAAGCTTTGTTCTATTTTCTTTATTAATGTGGACAAAGGCTTCACAACCAAAAGTCTTTAAAAATGAGTAGTTTACCTTTTTACCTGTCCATGCCTCCTACGGAATACCACCATCCAAGGAACTTGAAGGCCCTCTGTTTATTAGATAAATAGCAGTGTCTACAACATCTGCCCAAAATTGTAAAGGCAATCCTACATGCAATCTCATGCACCTTGCACGCTCCATGATTGTCCTGTTCATCCTTTCTGACACACCATTTTCTTGTGGTGTTCTTAGAACTGTCTTCTCTCTGCGAATTCCATTCTCTGAACAGTACCTATCAAACTCTTTACTGCAATATTCACCTCCATTATTTGATTTGAGACACTTCAACCTTTTCCCTGTCTCATTTTCAACCAAAGCCTTCCATTTCTTGAAAATATCAAATACATCAAATTTATTTCGAATACAATAAATCTAGGTTTTTCTGGTTGCATCATCAATAAAAGTAACATAATAACGAGAGCCACCAAGAGATGATACCTGAGCAGGTCCCCATACATTTGTATGCACAAGCTCTAATTTTTCGCTCTTCTTTTCTTTACCAACTCTAAGGAATCTGACTCTCTTCTATTTTCCATAAACACAATTTTCATAGAATTTTAAATCAACATGCTTCAAACCTGGCAACAAATTTCTTGAGTGAAGAATTTGCATCCCCTTCTCACTCATGTGCGCGAGCCTATGATGCCACAATGCCGTATCATCTCCTGTAGAGGTTAAAGCATTAACAAAATTAGAAATACCATTGCATAAATACAATGTACCAACCTTTCCTCCTTTCTCTATTACCAAGGATCCTTTAGTGACCTTCCAGGTTTTATCTGTGAAAGTACTTACACAACGTTCACCTCCCAACTGCCCTGTTGAAATCAGATTTTCCTTCAGATCTGGAACATGCCTTACCTCCTTCAATAGCCATTGATTTCCATTATGCTATTTTATGAAAACTATACCCATTCCAATGATTTTACAGGGTTTATCATCACCCAATCAAACCTGTCCAAAATCTCCTTGAACATAATCATGAAAATGTTTCCTATCAGGTGTGGCATGGAATGAGGCCCCTGAATCTACCACCCAGGCATCAATAATATTTTCTAATGAAAGAATCAAAGCATCTTGCAATGCATCACCTGTCACATTCGCTTCATGATTAGTTTCTTGCTGCGCGTCTCCTTCTTTTCCCTTCCGAGACTTGCAGTCTTTCTTCAGGCGTCCTTTCTTCCCACATTTCCAGCACACTATCCGTGATCTGGACTTGGATCTGCCTTTTCTTGACTTACTGCGATATCCTCGGCTCTTTCATCTTTCCATTTCTCTTCCCCTAGTCTCTGCAGTCAAAGCATTACTTGATATCTCATCGGAGCTTTTCCATCGGATTTGCTCACTAAGGATTGCGCCGACAACATCATCAAACTTTAAAGTACTAGATCCAGAGACAGAGTTACTAATGGCCATAACTAAACCATTCCAACTTTTTGGCAATGAGCACAGAAATAATAGAGCCCTAACTTCATCATCAAAATTTACCCCTACAGAACATAACTGACTTGTAACTCTATTAAAATCATTTAAATGATCAGTGACAGATCCACCTTCTGACATCTTCATATTAAATAAATGCTTCATAAGAAATACCTTATTTGAGGCCAAGGGCTTTTTCATACATTTTGGCCAACGCCGACATTAAACCCTGTGTTGTTGTTTCCCTTGAAATATTGAACGCTACGGATGCCTCTAGGCATAATTGTATTGTTCCAAGTGCCTTTCTATCGAGAATATCCCATTCTATGTCTGTCATACTTGTCGGCTTATTTGTATTTCTACTCAATGGTAGGTACAAATCTCTCTGATATAGATAATCTTCCATCTACATCTTCCACAACTGGTAGTTTTGGTTATTGAATTTTTCGACCCTAAACCTACCATCTTCTGCCATTGCTCCCACTCGAACCAGGAACCCTTCTCTCCTGCGAGTTTATCAGCCAAATAAACCTTCAGCTTTGATATCGGTTGTTATAAAATTATATATTACAGAGCAATGGAACACATAAAATATTGCAGAAATATAAACATAGAAAACACATAAAACAAGAGAGACACAGATATATGTGGTTCACCCAGTTTGGGCTAGATCTACAGAGAAATAGCCAGTCCTTCTTTATTATATTATCGAGCAAGCTGAAGAGATACAACTTACAACAGATCCGCTGTAACACCCTCTTCTCTCTCAATCTCCTCTCTCTTCCTCACTCAGAATACATATCTACATAAACGCAATACAATTCCCTCATATATAGTGAGGGGTTGCCTTCTAGGGAAAAAAACCCTAAATTAAACATAACTTCTACTGTTAGATCATCCGCCTAATGAATGGCCTAGATTGACTAGAAATTACTAGACTTTTACTAGGCAATTTTACATCTATTTTTAGCTTCGGGGGCGCTGCCCTCGAACCCCCGCCAGGGGACCGCTAACCCCTGAACCCCCCAACTAGGGGGGACAAGTTCCCCCCACATGGAGGGGTGTACAGTGTTCTTGGGGTATACATCTGGCTGAAACCTTTGAATACAGAAGATAATCAAGCTCCACACCTAACAATGAAACTCATTAACACGTTCTAAAAAAATAGCAGAAAATTACTACTATTTTGCTACAAGGACTTCCATAAATTCTAGATTTGTAAACTAGTAAACCAATCCAAGTAGCTCAATGATGAATATGAATTTTCAAAGTTGTTATAAGGATGCATCATTCTTGTGACTCTATAAATAACCTATAAAAAAATCACTTTAATCATTTAACCAATATGATTTACAAAAATAGAAGCATGAATAATAATTGCAGAAATAAGAGATGCAAGTGAAAAAGACATTCAAAGGAAATAAAGAAATTGCACAAGAGGGCTTTGAGGCTCCTGGGATTGCGAATCCCAAGGAAACTTCAGAGTCCTATGAAGGAAACCAAGCTTTTGAAGCTAAAAATTTCTCCAAACTTCATTATTTGAATCAACCCAAGTACATCCTTGCTAGAAACGAAAGTGAAGCTGCTAAATAACAAGTTTTTTGTTATGAATATAATTCATAACAAGTAAATAAATAAAATAAATATAAATATTAAATAATCAAATATTAATTAGGTTAAATAGTCATTGATTTAAGTGAAAAGGCATGTCCAAAAGACATGCCCATTCACGAAAGGACACCTGCTTAGGTATATAAATGCAGGTCCTCATTGTAACATTCATCACTTATACATTTATATATATTAATAAATTATTATTACAAATACCTGTGCGTATTTTAAAATATTAATTTTTCAAGCTATCAGTTTTCTTGCTTTAGCCATAGTTTTTATGCTTCAGTGGTATTAGAGCCATGGCACACAATATAATCATGCGGGTCTTTGAATGTTGTTCGCCGCACAATGTGGCATTACGTTCACATCCTGATTACGTTGAACAGTTTAGTATTCAAGAAGCATTTTAGCGATTAGAAAAATCAATTGCAGAAGCTAATGAATGTCGAAAGGAAATCAATAATAAGGAAGAAAACCATGATCAAAATGCTGAGAATAAGGCACAAAACACTACTTTTAATAAAGGTGAAAATAAACTTGGTCGTAGTGATAGAGATCCACATAAAGAAAATCTCAACAACAGTTGTGATGAGGAAGATAGTAAAAGTAGTTATATGAAAATTGGAGATGAGAAGTCTGAAAGTTATGTCTTTGGTGGAGATTGTCATGAGTATAGTGACAACAGTGACAGTGATGAGGATAGTGATGTGGGTAGCATTAATCTTGATCATGTAACGAGTGATGTGGACAACGACATGGAAGATGAAAGCAACAACTTCATGATAAGGGGATGTGCAAGCATGGAAAGGGAAGAAGCATTATTGAGAATTTATTCCAAACACATGGGAAAGCTACGCAAGTGAATTTACATACACGTTTATCCATGACAGCTAATTGGCTGCATGGAACTTTGCGACACTAACATAATTATGTGGCAACAATTGAATTCCGGAATGCAGATCCTGGATATATCTAGTGAAGTAGCCAAAATAATAAAAACAACCAATATTGAAATGTTGGGTTGCCCTTATTATTTATACAAGAGAAAGTTGTTCATTTGCGACACCCAGATGAGAGGAGTGATAAGCCTTAATGTTTTTAATTTAGAAGGTGAGATTTTTCTCACATTTCAATACCACCGAATATGTATGCCGAACCTCTACTTCAGTTTGTACATTACAAATGCGCAGGATATTGTTATATCTGTTTTCCATGGCCAAGTAAATATGTATGAGCCGTCACGATTAGAAATGTTGACGATCAATATCAGTAGCATTTTTATGGGCAAATGCATCACAAAGATTACAGCTGGTGCTTCCAATTGTTCGGATATAAGAAAGTTGGCACGAAGATTTCTGCTACCATGGGCATTTGCATACGATGAAAAAACTCATGACTTATTCACGGGATGTCAACTAGGAAGGATTTATAATGGTCCGATAAATTTTACGATGACGTACTAATTGATTGTTCGTATAGTCCAATAGACACTTCAGATGAGTCCGCGGGTGAAAGCTCCAGCAGAGATGAGGAACTACATGAAAATGAACATAATGAAGATGCAAATTATGAAGGGGAAGAATCATGAAATGGGGACAAGAAAATTCTTCTACCCCAAACTATGCAGCATCCAGAAAATCGTTTAAAATGATATGTCCACCATGCTGCGCTAATCCGCTACCCGACGGGTATCTATGCACCAGTTCAAATCACATATGAGTTATATATATAATTAATACGTTACATCCATACAGATCACCGGGTCATATATATATTAGCTCCAATATATCGAGCTCACAAAAATGTGGGTTGCATATATTATTAATCGCGGGAAAAAGAAAGGCTTTTGGTGTTAGATAGATACAAAAAGAAATGAGTCAGATAGAAAAAAATATGTAGTTAATAGGTATTCATATTAGGTTTGCAGGGAAAATGAGTTGTCATGCCTATGTTTGACCATTGATACGTCACCCCAGTTTGAATTGGATCGAACCATGAAATCAAGATCCGTTTTCTCAATGGAATTTGAAGCGACTCTGCCTAGATTCAAAACTTGTTCGATTCTAAACAAACATGAAGTTTCCAGATTTGGATTTCATGGAAGCGTCAAAGAAAACTGGTATTTGATTCTAAGAAACTGGATGCGATGCTTAATGGACACCAATTTAACAACAACTGGAAAGACTAAGGGAGAAGGTATTTATGTGGTGAGCACCTCAGAACTTGCTAAAATGTATGCACATTACACAATGAACATTTGCACAAGCATGTGCTCCCTTATTCAGGTAGCTGTCAAATGGTCAACTAAGCACAGGCCTGTGCTCCCTTGTTCGGATAGCTGTCACGAATCCGTCAAATGGTCAACGGAGCATCGTGACTATTGTCGATTCGTTGTTGTCAGTAATGTGGTAATGTAGTAAGGCCGTAACACTTATAAGGTAATATACATATAAAGTTATATGATTATATATATATATTATTAAAATAATAATAATAATAATAATAATAATAATAATAATAATAAATTATTAAAAAAAATTGAAAAAAGAACAAAATTATTATTTAAAAAAAAAATTCTTACAAAAAAAAAGCAACCTTGGACTCAAAATAGAGTTACTAGCGAGCCACCAGTGATGGAGACCTTCCACCTTCCATATGACGAGACAACAACAACAAAGACAATTGCTAGCAATATAGCTTTGAGGACAAAGCTTCTGAAGGAAGGGGCTATGTTATGAATATAATTCATAACAAGTAAATAAATAAAATAAATATAAATATTAAACAATAAAATATTAATTAGGTTAAATAGTCATTGAGTTAAGTGAAAAGGCATGTCTAAAAGACATGCCCATTCACGAAAGGACACCTACTTAGGTATATAAATGCGGGTCCTCATTGTAACATTCATCCCTTATACATTTTATATATATTAATAAATTACTTTTACAAAACTCTATGTGTATTTTAACATATTAAGTTTTCAAGCTATGAGTTTTCTTGTTTCGGCCATAGTTTTTATGCTTTATTTTCTCCACAAGAAGACTAAGAAATACATGCCCCATGAGGAAAATTTGAATTGCTACTTATACAAAGTGACGAGGAAACATTTTCCTTGAAAGGAGGAAAATTTTCCCTCCAAAATCTCTCAAAAAGTGGATCTAGTTCCCAACACTAGGAATTTTCATTAAATGGTAGGGAACACATTCTTAAATTTTCTCAATCACTGGAGCTCCAGAATTTGTGCAATAATTTCATAATATCCTATTCATTTATTATCCAATATTGGTCCTCTTGTAGCAGGGAGCAAGCCCCTAAATTATCTCATCCTCCAAATCTTCATAATCTGCACAACATTCTCACAATAATCTACAAAACTAAATAATATTAGGCACAAATATGCAATTATCTATAAACCTTCTAATGAACACATTATAACTCAAAATAAGCCATCAAATGCAAAAGGAGAGGTTTAATGTGCTTAATGATGGTTAGATGGGCCTTAAATTGTATCTAATTTGGAGGTCCATCATACCCCCCTATTGAAAATGTTGTTCATCCTTTGAGCAACTTAGTGACCTAATCGTGCCTCATCCATGTCCCTGGTGGCCTCCCTGATCTATCCTGTAGTTGTCCAACACTTTTCTATAACAACTTTCTGCCTTCCTGTAACAAGGAAAATTCTTCTTTCAATTGTTTGGTCATGGATTCCCTGGTGCTTGGCTTCTTCTGAGAGGCTTGGGGCTCCTTTCTTTTGGCTTGGAGGGAGGTTATCTCTTTAGTTTGCTTCTTATTCTCCTTTTATCTTTTGTTCTAATTTTTTCATGCACTTTTCTTCTATTTCAACCTTTTATTTTTTCTTTGCCACCCTCTTCTTCTTCTGCAAAGCCATCCATGTCTATCTCTTCAAGTTCATAAAAGATTCTCTATCCATGTCAACAAACTTTGTCCATGTGCTCTCAAGGTTTGTGCAAGGGAACCCTGTTTCCAATTATCAATTTCATAGCGCTTAGGATTTCAACTTATGGCAAGAGTAGGAGTGCTTCATGTTGATGAGTGAGGTGAAAAATGGTATGCCAATTTCAAAACAAGTTTATTCTCCCATCATAATGCTCATCCTCAGAAGAAAACTCCACACTTCAAATTTTTTATTCTCAGGGTTTCGCTATAGGATGTTTAGTGGAAGAATTTTGTAAAAAATCACAAAATTTTTGGTTTGCAGGAGGTGAAGAGGATCAAGTACTTACCCCTTCCTTGTAGACTCCTTCAAAATTCTAAGGTTTTGTGGCCAATAATGCTCAAGATAGGGTCCCTTTTTCCTCTTGGGACATTCCTGTAGCATGCAAATTGTCTCTTATAGCACCTACTCAGTCTCTCCTATAACAACTCTATTTATCTTGTAGCAAATATACTCGATCCTGTAGCACCTGCAAATCAACTCTTTATCTCTTATATAATACCCTAGGTAGCCCCTGCTAACATATAGCTCGAACTTTGATTCCTTAATGATCCATATTGTATCATTATATTGTTTTTCATCCATCTCAATGCATTTAGATTGGAAAAATGGGAGGAATCAGCTCATGGGACCATTTTAATCGATGGAGCCGGTTTGGAAACACGGGTCCAAAATCATCCAAGAGTATTTTTAGGCATCAAACAAATTGTTTTGGGGGTAAAACTTTGCCATTTTAATGTAGCACCATTTCATTTTGTTCTACACACAAAAATATTTCCAACAACGTAAGAAGCGCGTCAATTTGAGTCCATATGCAAAAGTTATGACACTCAGAAGTTGACCTTCCTGTTTTCACACCTATAGTTTGGTAGGATGTCGCGTCAGCCCCCCATTATTCGTAGAAAAGGGGCTAACCACATTATTATGATGTATAAGACTCTATAAGAGTCTATATTTTAACTTTTGTTAAGAGTTGATGTAGTCAAACTTAACCACTAGTAGCCTATCAAGCTATGTTATAACTGGGCCACTAGAAGGAAGAAGCATTCCATTATTTCAAGAGATTTTTTTCCATAGTTGAGAAAATATAGCCAAGACAGATAGGAGGTAGAGCACACAGAGAGGATTTGTACATTGTAGCATCTCACGGACCACGAGAACCTCTAGTTACTAAGTGGGAAGATGTAAAAACCCTCATTAAGTCAGTTTTATCGCATTGGGTATGAGGAGGACCAGTGGCATTACTTCAGGCAAAAGTCATGCCAAAGCGTGTAGGAGTATACCACAAAATTCAGGAAGATAGATATAATGTTGGGTATCTCTCTGAAGAACCTAAATGTACTCCTCAAGTATTTTGGGGGTTTGTACCACCATCTACATAAACAAGTGATGTTGTTCAAGCCCAAATTGGTGACTGAGGCTTGTGTATAGACACAATACCTGGAGAACATAGGCCTGAAGAGATCACAATCAAGTGGATCAAAGCAGAAGGAAGAACAAGACAATTTTAAGGAGGGGAAGAAGAAGTAAAAAGGGGGAAATATAAGAAGATGACGACCATAACAAACTAGTGCAAATATCCTAGAAACCAGTACAACATCGATGGCCAGAAGAGGAAAAATGCTAGAAGTTGCATCCAAAGCTAAACCTTAAGAACAAGAATAAAGATAACAAGAAGAAGAATCGAATGGCCACTAATTCGAGAAACCAAGTTTAAAGCAACTCAAATTTGGATGAGAATAACGTCTGTACGTCAGTATAGAAGGAGCTGAATCTGAGTATCCTTTTACAATAGGAAGAGAAAGAAATGACCAAACTCTTCCATATAAAGATACAAGTCAAAAATACAAATTGATGCTCTATTTGACACAGGATCCCACAAAAATCTCATTGCAGTAGAGTTGGTCAATAAGTTGGGGTTGGAAGTTTGTGATCATCCAAACCCATATCCATTAGGATGGGTAAATAAGGATGCAGAGTTGAAGGTAACAAAAAAGTGTATAATTAGATTTGCTATCAGTGTTGATTTTATTGATGAAGTAAATCTAGATGTGGTTCCCCTTGATGTATGTGGAGTTGTGTTTGGGGGTCCATACATGTACATGTGTGATTCAATATTCAGGAGGAGATCCAACCAATATCGGCTCGTCAAGGATGGAAAATCGTTCATCATTGATGTGCACAAAGGAAAGTCAGAAATTTCACTGATAAGTGCCAACCAAGCCAATAAATTGATCAGTTCAAGCAAGACGTACGTTTTATTGTTTTTAAGGGAAACTCAGTCTGCAGAGGAGTGAATAAGAGGCAAGGCATCCCTAGATGGATGTACTAAGACACATAAACAACAATTGGAGGAATTGTTACAAGCATACAATGATGTGTTCTGAAAGCCCAAAGAGTTACCACCTAAGAGAGAAGTGGATCATGATCCAGCTATCGCCAAACTCCCCATTGCTAAATATTGGGTTGCACAAGCAGTATGTTATAGAAGCAAGTGAGATGAAGAAATAGTTGCAACAACTATTGGAACAGGGTGTCATTCAACCGAGTACATCACCATGTGGGTCACCCATCATCATTTTGCCAAAGAAGGATGGGACTTGGAAGATGTGTATAGCTTACACGACATTGAACAAAATCACACTCAAGAACATATAACCCCCTACCCAGGATAGATGATCTGTTGGATTTTTTGCAGCAAGAAAAGTACTTCACCAAGTTGGACTTGAAGTCTGGATATCACCAGGTTTGAGTCATAGAAGAAGATACCTAGAAGACATCCTTCAAAATCAGGCAAGGTTTGTATGAGTGGTTAGTCATGTCATTTGGCCTATGTAATGCACCAACTACATTTATGAGATTAGTGAATGAAATACCGCACCATTTTATAGATTCATTTGTTATTGTCTATTTGGATGATTTACTAGTATATAATGCTACATTGGAGGAGCATATTTCACATCTAACACAAGTGCTGGAAACATTGAATAAGCACCAGCTTCTAGAAAATCTCAAGAAGTGTGAGTTTGCATAGTAGTCCTTGGTGTATTTGGGATATGTGATCGATGGAGGATAGATGAATATATATACTTCCAACATGGAGGCCATCATGAAATGGCTGGTGCCTACTAATGTCTTTGAGATTAGGAGTTTTATTGGGATAGCACAGTACCTGAGGAAATTCATAGCCTCATTTTCAGTAGTAGCAGCATCGCTCCACACCATAACAACAAGTCGTAAGAGTTTCTATTGGGGAAAAGGTCAGCAGAGGGATTTTGAGAAGTTAAAGAGGAAGATGAGTCAAGCACCAGTTCTGGCATTACTAAACTTGTAGTGGCCCTTTGAAGTGGAGAAATATGCGAGTGGGTATGTTATGGGAGCTTCTTGGTGTAGGGAAGAAGGCTTGTATTCTACCATTCTGAAGTATTTCATGGGGCAGTCCTTAACTACCCTACCTACGAGAAGGAGCTCTATTCCACGGTGAAAGTTGTGAAGAAGTGGAAGAATAATTTGATGGGAAATGAGACAGTAATCCACATAGATCACAAACCGCTATAGTACTTGCAGACCCAAAGTAAGATACAATAGACCATGCATTACAAGTGGATGGGGTTTTTACAATAGTTTCATTTGGTGATCAAGTATAAGAAGGGAAACACATACAAGTTGGATAACATGTTTTCAAGGCCACCCACTTCAAAGATTACAACTTTGGGGACTCTTATTCACATGGAGCCATCAACCCGTGATGCATACAAAGAAGCATATTCAGAGGATGAGGACTTCAAGGGGGTGTATTAGTAGTTGCAGAGTCAGAGTCATATGCATGATGGAGATAACACCATTGAATACCATCTCCATGATGGGTTACTCTACAGGCTAGATAAGCTATATGTTCCTAAAGGTGAGAAACTACAACTGATTAGAGAGGCTCACACCTTTAAGGTTGTAGTGCACTTTGGCGTAGGAAAGATTGTGGTCAACTTGCATAGGTATGTGTATTGGCCCAAGATGCAAGAGCAGGTATTTAGGTTCATAAAAGGATGCATACTTTGTTGTACCAACAAGCCTAATAAGAAGAAACAGGGTCTATATCATCCCTTACATGTACCTACTCATCCTTGGGAAATCATTTTCGTGGACTTTGTTGGCGATTTACTGACAACCAAGAAGGGACATGAATACCTGTTCATGGTAGTTGACAGGTTCAGCAAGATGTGCGTTCTAATGCATTGTAAAAAGACCACCAGTGGGAAAGAAGCAACAAACTCATTCTTTGGATAGGTCTGGGTGCACTTTGAGATACCAACGAGCATTATTTCAAATAAGGATACAAGATTTCTCAGTGCATTCTAGACTAAATTATGGGAGAAGATGGACACGATTTTGAAGTGATCTGCAAAATTCCATACACAAACAAATGGGTAGACAAAAGTAGTCAACAAGACTTTGGTGCAGCTTCTAAGGGGATACAACCAAAAGCATCTGAAGACCTTAGATGAAAATATAGTATATATAAAACATTTTTATAACAAAGCAGTCCACACTTCTACAGAAAAGTCCCCATTTGAAACTTGTTTTGGATATTTGCCACCTTCACCTTTGGATATTGCATATGCGAAACAAGGAGGAGTGAGGGAAGGTCTTACAAGAGATGCTTTGAGGGCTGAAAAAATTATAGAAGAGATCAGGTAGATCCATCTATAGGTACAAGAAACACTACAGAAGTCACAAGAAAAGTATAAGGCTAGGCATGATCAACATAGAATAGAGAAATCATTCAAGGTGGGAAAATCAACAAGGAGAGGTTGAGATACAGTTCAACAAGGAGAGGTTGCAGGGGCCTGGTAGGAAAATCAAGGCTCTGAGATATGGTCCCTTTGAGATACTAGAAAAGGTGGGTGATAATGCTTATTGACTCAGTTTACCACCATATATGTGCATTTACTAAGTTGTGAATGTAGAGAATTTGAAACTCTATGAGCGTTTCATGCTAGATCATGAAGAGGAACACGTCCTACTTTTATAGATGATTTAACACCAGATGCTCATGTAGAGTTTATAGAAGATATAGTTTGCAGAAGAGGTCCAAAACTACAAGACATGGGCAGTATGACTTGTGGCAGATTGGGTTGAAGGCATAACTTTTAGGCAAAGCTAAATGGTACACTAGAGAGAAGGTGGAGGAAAAATTTCCTCACCTCATTTAGTAGAAGCTTTTGGGGACCAAAAGACTCCCAAAATGGAGAGGTGTGATATGGATTGCATCATTATATTGTTTTTCATCCATTTCGATGCATTTAAAGTGAAAAAATTGGAGGAATAAGCTCATGGGGCTGTCTTTATGGCAGGACCCAATTTAGAAAAATGGAGTTTGAAACCTTCCGGGAGCGTTTTGAGGCATCAAACCACGTTTTTGTAGAAAATCATGTAGATTCACAAGCTAATGCAATTTTCTAAAGCAAGAGACAAGAATCTACTTCTACTCTTCACAGTGGAAGCCCATAAACATTCGAGCAAACAATAATCAATAGAGGAAGAGAATCAAAGGCACATAACACAATAAATATATGGGGAAAGCCAAACTCAAAACCCCACTATCTGTTTTGTATTAGTCTAGAAAATAAAGATGAAATTACAATGCTTGTTCTCTCTAGAACAATCCCAACACTCAAAAAATTCAATCTCCAACTCATAATCAAGCTCAAGGCCAAAGCTTAGCCTCTTCACAAGATCACCAAGTCTTTATTCCAATGTGTAATTCCTGTGAAGTATATATTGTATTTAAAGGGAAATAAAGCCTCTAAAAATGGAAATACCTTAAGGATCAATTCCTAATTGCATGCACTATCAGTGCATCTCACATAGTCTAAATCAAATAGTACACTGTCCTTGCACTCTAGTTTCAACTAGGTCTTTCTCAGAATCAACATGCATGAGCTTCTGATGAGTAAATATTCAGTTAACTAGAGTAGCACTGGTGGAGTTCATTAGTGTCACCACTAACTGTTAACTCACTATTAGTTCTCTCAATCAGTTTGAGAACTAATTTAACTGAATTGACTCATGAAACTGAGTCTTATATTTTACAACTCACAATTAACTCTCACTGGACTCCTACAAAGTAGGGAGAACATATACATGACTTCCCACTCGAATTTCATAAGTTTTTTTTTTTTTTTTCTAAGTAAAGGCTAGTTCTATATTAAAGAAAGTAAAAATATGTACATGGATTAGACCTTCCGAGGAGGCCGAGGCCAGTCCTCAAACAGTAGAAGCTGGACCATACTGTCTATCTGCTTAAACTGATTTACAAAACACAGTCCATAATGATTTTTCCTGGACTTCAGATAACCTGGACTTGAACTGACAAAACCACCATTGATACTGGCAGGACAGAACCAGTTTACACCATTGACTCTAATACATAGAAAGCATACTGTAATAACCTATGACTTACAGCAGTAGATAAACTGAGACCTTGGACTGAAATGAACAGAAGGAAAAAACAACATAATCATCGACATAATTGCAAAAAACTAGACAGAAGCACCCGTTGAAGCTTAGGCTGGCTGGCTGGGCGACGCTGGCTGCTTTCCCTTCTCCGGACTGGGCGAGTCAAGCCAGATGACAAGCCCTTCCCCGTCCTGAAACAGCTCTCCCAATCCAGGCTGAGCGTGGTCGTTGAGCACTTCCCTTTCCATAGCAGAATTAGGTGGCGGCAGAACCTCTTGAACCGAAGCAGCATGAACCGAGACCTCCTGAGCCGGGGCATGCTGAACCAGGGCGTCCTGAGCCGGGGCTTCCTCGTTGCGGTGAGCTCTATACACCAGGCCATTCATATCCCCCAGGAGTATGTCACTGTCCTGAACACTTGCAGAGGCAGGAGAGGTCGATGTGGGATCTCCAGGCTCTTCCTCAGAAATGTACACCATGAGATTAACTACCACCTCTGGTCTGACGAGCCGGCTAGGAAACCTGAGACGAAAAGTCTGGTAAGTGCCTTGCGGAACAAGGCTTTCCTGCTCTGAGCTAGGGGACGAGGGGGGAACAGAGGCCATGGGAGAAATTGGATGCAATTCTTCAAGTTCAGGGCCAACTCGGATACCGGACCTCCCTCCCCGTCTTGGCACACCTCTGCTTCGCGGCATGGTGCCTAAGGCCAGAGACCCCAAACGCTTTTCGACCCCTCGAATTCTGAAAGCCAGAGTATCCCCTCTCAGAACACCAGCAGCAATGGGAAAATTCTGGTCATAAATTGGCATGGCGGTCCCAATATAAGGAGTAGCGACCGATATCTCCGCAGGAGGAGAGCGTTGAGCCATAATCCTGGTTTGCATCGAGTCCAGAGCTACCATGCTCGACTTGAATGCGTCGTCCCCTCGGCTCTATTTCAAATTGGATTCAATTGCCTTCTGCATTAACTGATATCCTCCACTGCAGGCCTCCGCGTACAGGTGCCGTCCTTCCGTCCTCATCCCAGGTGTCGTGGCGAGTGCCATGATTAATGGCAAGTAAAAGCACCCGCATCCGGGTAATTTCATAAGTTAATTAAGTTTAATAAACTTAATTTAGCTATTTTAAGTTGCTATGGGAATAGAATTCAAATTTAATTCATAGTTTAATTCAAGGACAAATTAAACTGGAATTTCTTGTTGCCATTTCTCAACACTCCCCCTCAACAAGAAAGGGATTATAACCTACCCCGATCTTGGCTCCGTAAAATTCGAATTTACATCTTGACAATGCCTTTGTCAAGATGTCAACATCTTCCTCCTCCATGGGAATGTAATATAACAACATGATCCACCTCAATACACAATCTCTGAGATGATGATACCAAATATCAATATGCTTGGACCAATCACGAAAGACTGGATTTTCAGGGAATTTGATACAACTCTGGTTATCACAATAAATCACTGTCGGATCCATCTGCTGACCAAACAAACCAACCAAGATCTTCCTCTTCCAGATAGCCTCACATTCTACCTAACTTGCAGCCATGTACTCTTCCTCTGTCGAATTGAGTGCAATTGATCTCTTTTTCCTGCTATACCAAGAATTTCCGTTGGCCCAATACTAAAGATCCCTCCTCATGTGCTCTTCCTGTTGGATGGACTCCATGCCCAATATGCGCTAGTGAAGCCTTAAAGCTTCACTCGCTATGTTTTTTTATATCATAACCCAAACTGAGCAGTGCCTATGAGGTATCTCAATACATGCTTTTCCGCCTCCCAATACGGCTTCGTAGGCCTAACCATCACTTGACTAAGATGGTTAACTACATATCACATATATGATCATGTGTTCACCAAGTACACGAGTGAACCCACAAGCTGCATGTAAACAATAGCTTCCACTACTTCCCCTGAAGTAGCATCCTCCTTCCTCCATTTACCAACTAGAGGAGTCTCCATGGGTTTACTGCTCTCCATGCGGAATCTCTTCAGTATCTCGTTGGCATACTTGCCCTGAGATACAAACAACTTCCCATCTCCCTGCCATACCTCCATGATAAGAAATTAATGCATGAGCCCCATGTCCTTCATCTCAAACTCTCTTGCAAGGTCCTCCTTGCAATATTTGATGAGATTCTCATCAGTTGTAACTATAATATCATCTACATAAAGTAAAATATCAACAACTTACCTTCCACAACTATGTGATATAGGTTCACATCCATTTCACTCTTCGTGAAGCCAACCTAGTGAAGTAGCTATCTATCCTGATGTACCAAGCACGGGGTGTTTACTTTAGTCCATACAATGCTCTCTTGAATCACCACACCTGCGACTCACGGTCCAAGGTTTCAAAACCTTCAGGCTGATCTATGTACACCTCTTCCTAGTTCATGCCATTGAGGAAGGTAGTCTTCACATCCATCTGATGGATCTTCCAACCCATCTGTGTTGATAGTGCCAAAATAGATATGATTAACAAGTACCTTGCAACATGAGGAAAGGTCTCATCATATTCAATCCCCTATACCTATGAAAAGCCATAGGCCACAAATCTGGCATTATGCTTCTCCACACTACCATTTGCAGCTTTCTTTACCTTGTAAAGCCAACTAGAGTTCACAACTAACTTGGCATCGAGTCTCATCACCACATCCCAAACAATGTTGTGAACTATGGAGTCATATTCCTCCACCATCACATCAACCCAAACCGACTGCTGCAATGCTTCATGAAAGGAAGATAATTTTGTCACAACACATGCACCCATAAGTGCCATGTATCTAGTGTACCTCTCTGGTGACCTCCTCTGTCTATGCTGAGAAGAGGGTGATTCGACATTCTCCCATGCATCATCCAACAATCTGTCAGCCTCTCTAGTGCGCTTTCTTCACTCTCTGGAAGACTCTTCCTGAGTGGATGTCTCCACTCTCTGAACCTATGCATGTGGATGCTCCACATCAATCTGAGGCCCCTCAACCTTAGGACCTAAAAGCTCCTCATTAACATGTAGCTCAAGATCCCTCTCAAGGGATACTCAAATGGCCTTCTCCTCATTGAACTTGATATCCCTGCAAACCACTGTCATCTGACTAGTCGGCATGTGCACCCGATAGTTGTGGGGATTATCAGTGTACCCCACAAAGATCCCTAACTCTATTTTGGCTCAAGCTTCTTCCGTGCATCTTTGGTCACATGGCAGTAAACCGATGACCCAAAAATCCTGAGGTGACCAACATCTGGCCTCTTACTGGAATAAGCCTCCTCTGGTGTCTTCATCTCAAGTATCCAATGTGGGCTATGATTCTAGACATAAACCATTGTGCTGCATGCCTCAACCCACAAGTGTAGTGGTAGGCCTGATCATACATCATCGCCCTTTCTGCCCCTACGATGCTCTTGTTCTTCCTCTCAACAACCCCATCTCGTTGAGGGCTATGGGGTGCTGTCAACTCTCGTTTAATCCCTTCGATTGCACATAAGTTCTTAAACTCATTGGAGACATACTCACCACCGTTATCACTCTGTAAAGCTGTAACCTTCTTACCAGACTCTTTCTCTACCAATGCTTTGAACTCACAAAACTTTGTGAAAGTTTCATCCTTTTTCTGCATAAAAAAACCTAGTATTTACAAGAATAGTCATCAAAAAATATAACATAATACCTGTGTTTGGTCGTGGATGCTGTCGAGAATGGTCCACACACATATGAATGGACTCTCTCTAGAATAGACTCTGCTTGACTGTCTCTGTCCCAAAGGAACACTTGGTGTATTTTCCCAAAGTACAACCCTTGCATGTATCAACTTGTTCAAGCGTACCTTTGGGAATACCGATAGAGATTTGTTGCAATATCTTCAAAGACTCGTGATGCAAGTGGCCCAATCGCCTGTGCCACAACTTGCCGACGTCTTAGCTCAACATCTTTTCCACTTTTGAACTCAAAGCAACACAATCCTCTACCTTTGTCTTATAGAGATTCTGAACTTGAATCCCTATCTTCTTTACTTGACCTGTGGCTATGTGTCGAAGGAATGCCTTTCCTTTCGAAAATATCACATCATAGCCTCTATCCTCAAGCATGGCAATAAATACCAAGTTCTATGTCAGTCCAGGTACATGCATAATATTCTTCAAGGTGAGTGGAGCTGCATGCTCCCTATGAAAATTAATAGTGCCCACACCAATAAAACTATACTTACCATCATGACCCATCTCGATATGCATCTTGAGATCTTTCTCCTATAGTTCACTAAATAAATCTTTGTTGCTAGTCATGTGGAAAGAAGCTCCACTATCTAAGTACCAGGAACTTCCCATCATTGAAGACACCATGCATGCAATGAGGGAAAAGTCCAATTCAAATTGGGAGGCCAAAGCCTCACCCACCGCTCCTCCTAAGGACTTCTCCTTGGACTTCTTCGATGGACAATTTCTAACAAAGTGATCCATCTTGTGACAATGAAAACATTTAAGTTTTGTCACATTCTTCTTCTTACCTTACCCTTGGTCTTCAAGAAATATATCCAAGTCCTCCTAGAGTAGTCATCAATGAATATAACATAATACTCATAACCACCCAAAGACACATGAGACATACGGCCACTAACATCAGTATGAATCAAGTCTAGTATACCTATAGATCTACTGTTGCTCGCTGGGAATGGGAACTTGGTGTACTTGCCCAAAGCACACCCTTTGTAGACCTCATAATGCTTGACACTGAAATCAGGAACTCCAGTAGTGACCTCCACCAGTACTCTCAAAGCTCCATGATGCATATGCACCATCCTCTAGTGCCATAACTCACACAAGTCTCTCTTGTTGGTGTTACTAGTGTGAGTGCTACCAGATGTGCTACTCATTAATGCTCCTGTTGACTAAAAACTGAACCTATATATTTTACCAGAGTGGACTCCAATCACTTTGGCCAAAGTGATGGAATCTCCCCTGGGATGCATCAATACTTTCCCTCCTGAGAAAGTGATGTCAAACCCCTTCTCCTCCATAGCAGGCACTGAAATCAAGTTCTTCTTCATCCCCAGAACATACAAAACATCCATGACCTTCAAAGGAGGCAAAGACTCCCTCTCAAAGGTCACAGTCCCCACACCAATAACTCTCACAGTGCGGTCATCTCCTAGTACAATCTCAATAGCAAGTGCCCTCTCTGCAAGCTATGAAAAGAACTCATGTGCACCTGTCATATGGCAGGAAGCCCCACTGTCTATGTACCACACATCGAATGATGTACTCCAACTAAATGTGGAAGTAATAAATGCAAATTTCTGGTCAAACTGTGAAGAAAACTGCTCCATCGCTGTTGAAGTTGCAGTACCCTTCTTCCCCTTGTTCTTCCTCTCAGGAGACATAGCAGCATAGTGTCCCATCTTTTGACATGCCCAACATTTGAATTTGGATATATTTGTATCTTTCTTCTTCTTCTCCTTTCCCTTAGCCCCATATGATGAGGCCTCTTTCTTGGCCTTCCCTTTTTTCTTCCCCCTGGATATCAAGGCTACATCCTCCTCATCTGTTATTTTCACCCCACCACTGTCAGTCTTCCGTATCTCATGTTGCAAACAATAATCCCAGAATCTGTCCCAATTGGGAAGATTCTCCTTAGAGGAAACAACATCTCCAAAGACCTCCCAAGCCTTAGGACGTCCTGCTACAACTATCTTGACTAACTCTATGGGGGAAACTACCTCACAATTGACAGTCAAATCATCATGTACCTGTTTGACCCTACCAAGATACTGAACTACACTTTCAACCTTTGTCATCCTAATGTTATTCAATTGTTCTTTGAGTACCATCTTCCTGCTCTCATTGGTACTCTGATAGAGAGTGGTTAGAGTTGTCCACATCTCATATACATATGTGTTTCCTCTCACCTGAGGAACCACATGATCCTTCAAACTGTCCATCAAAATCCTTTTTTCCTTCGCATTATTTTTGTGAATTCAACAAGTTCATCTGCAGCACTAAGAGGTACAACCACTTGCCGCACTATGTCCCAAACTATTGCCTCCTCAAACACTGTCTGAATTCTATGCTTCCAAACAACATAGTTGGATATCCCATCTAGTCTGTCCTTTATCCTTAAGAACATGGTCATGACTGCTGTCCAAAATTTACAAAACCAAGAAAATGGAGAAATGAACTTTCCAACACACCTTGATGTCCCAAAAGTTCAGTCTGTGTGAAATTTCACCTTTTTGTCCCAAAATATCAATTTTTTGTCCAAACCACTATTTGTTGTCCCAAACTACTGTCTGTTGTTCAAACTGCAATTTTCAGCCTATACCTTTGATACCATGTTGAAATTTGATGACTAAAAAAAGGTTTCCTGCAATCCCAACCCGGTTTTAATTTCACCTTATCACTCCCATTCAGCTCAATGCCCTTTCCCATAAACATACATTCAAAATATACAATTTTGGAAATGAAAATTTTAGATTAAAACACATGGCGCTGTCAACACATGCTGAAAATAAATATGGACATAACCAAACCAGCAACACACATAAAAATACACACAGATTTTTGGTCAACTTAGACCTAGGCAAAACCCCTTCAATCTTCTCCGGGGAAAACCTATTAGAGAGCTCTTCAAATTTATTTATCTTTCAAGTTCAGGAAAAATTCATTTGCAAACAAAACAAAACAACAAAATACAACTTATCTCTTCAGCCCAAAACTCCTTGAAAACCGTGCCCACTTTGCCTCGATTTCCATGCCCACCTAAAGCTGAAAAATATGTACTGCACGGATAGTGTATGATTTTTTTTTGAAAATAAAATATTCAAAAACTTCTCTCAATGGCGTGGAGCTCACAACATTCAATGTTGTTTGTACTGTACCTTCTGTTGTCTTCTATGCCTTGATTTCCATGCCCAGCTTTGCCCAGAAATCACTCCTTCAGCTTGCTGCAAAAAATTTCTCCTTCAGAACTTTTCTCCAGCTCTCAGCCTCCTTTCTCCAATCTGCTCATGAAAAATGAATGCAATATCTCTTTTATTTTCCCCCTTTTGTTTCCATAAATGACCTTTGGGGAACCCTAATATTTAATGGCTCAAATTCATTTTGATCAAGGGATAAGAATAAATGAGCATTTAATTCTCACTTTCTATTTTTTAACTCACCCATTAAATAAAGTACCCGCATTGTGCTTTATGTCTAAAGTCACTTTTCACTTTATAATTTAACATTGACTTTACCACTTATAAAGTCACTTTAACTTTATAAAGTTACACTTAGGAAAAAAATTATTTTGGACACTTTTCCCTAGGTAGAGACTAACCCATGGGAAACCACTTGTCTAAGGTACATTAAAAATCAACAAGAAATGTAGACATATAGAATTTTGATGCCTGGTTTGTCCTCAAAGATGCTTTTGTCTGCCCCACATGATGCTGCAATTCAAATGACAATATATCTACCCAATTGAAAACTTTACCATGGGTAACCACCATATTGAGCATATATATCCAATTCTCCTCAAATATCTCAGCGTTCTTCCACCCATGCCGCCGACAACACATGCCTAGTTGAAGACTTTACCACGGGTAACCACCATATTGAGCATATATATCCAAATCTCCTCAAATATCTCAGCGTTCTTCCGCCCATGCCATTGACAACACATCACAATGAGGTATTCATATACATCCCTGAGAATCATGGTCGAGTAAACTGTGGATCGATGATGTTGGAACTTAGCAAACTCTCGACACCAAGATTTAATGATGTCACTTGTGTCAAGATCGGCCCATTTGGTGTAAAAGTTGTTATTGGCATATTTTGTGGGCCTTTTCATCTTATAGTAAGTCTACATCTCTTCTCCATAATAGGTGGTGTTATGTAAAAACTAGATAGTTATAGTTTATTAGGCAAAAGGGCATGATTAAAGATCATGCCTGTTCACCAAGAGGCACGTAAGGTGGTATATATCTAGGGCCTCTCACAAAAATGTAATCATCATTCAATCATTAATAAAATATTATGTAATTCTATTTATTACTGAATTCTTTATACTTCATCTGGTATCAGAGCTTCGTTGTGATCCTTCACCGCACGTGCTAACTGCTGTCTGAGTCCTTGAGTCCCTGCCGTGCTTCCCCACTTTCCAAACACCACGTTCTGCCCACCTGTGGCCCGTGTGCCCAATACTTCGACCCCTCTTGTTCTATTGTCTCACCATCGTCCACCGTCGTTGTCCCGGTTCCGCTGTCTCTACATCGTATCTATTCTTCCACCTCTCGTTGCCTGCTATTGTTGTAAACTGTGCTTCAGCCCCGCACCTTCCGTGTTCCTTCTTATTCCCCATTGTCCGCACCAATCCCAATTTTTGTTCTGGCTATCCCTTCCGCCGTCCACACCCCATTCCAAACCCGACCGTTGCTTCTCTATGCTGCTGTTTTCGATATACTATTGGTTCCGTTGCTGTTCCGAGCTATCGTTGATCTGCCCACATCTTCCCTCTAACCAACGTGGTCGTTGATTCTCCAGTCATGTGGATGGTCGTGTCTATCCACCAACTTCCATTTCATTCGATTAATAGCATAAATTTTAAATTCGATATTGATTTTAATCGTTATATATAGTTATAATATATACAACTATATTATATTAAATAGTTATATATTATATGTCATATAATTAAATTAATTAATTTAATTATATATATATATATATATATCTATATCTATATATATATTTTAAGCTGGTAGAAAAATATACACCCCCACAAACTCGTTCAATGTCAATGTCAATGGCCAATTTCAATAAAAGATTGATTGAATTGGAGAATAGGATTACTAGCCACTCCGATGATTTCAATAAAAAATTAGTCGATTTCGAGAATAAGTTTATCGGGCATTCTGACAATATCAAGAGGCTTCAGGATACGAAAAATCGAATAGAACTACAGCTAGGGCAGAACCAGATCCAATCCGAAATGAATCATAACGAGACCTTAGCATTGCTAAACCACTTGTTTAGAAAGAAGAATATTACACCCGAAAAACTACTCCAAGAAGATGGAGGAAATAAAGAGCACAATTCATCGGACTCAACAAAATCAACAGATTCTCAAGAAAAATCTGAATCTCCAAAAAAATTAGCGACGCCCCACCGAGGAAATAGTAACGCGACTTTTTCAAATAAGCAACTCTGGGATACATTTACCAATCAACACCCTTTTTCGCTCAACCATTAGCGACATATCAGCGAAGGGCAAAATTCGAGATGCCTAAATTCGATGGAAACAAAAAATAGAGTGTTGCATGGATGAATAAAACAGAAGAATACTTTGAGATTTATGACATCAACGATGATGACGAAAAGCTTAGGCATGCATCCATGAAAATGGAAGGAGAAGCATATAATTGGTATATGTGGTGGAATAAGATGACAATCGCCATCAGTTGGAGGAAATTTAAAGATGCATTCTTTAAAAGATTCCAAGGTGTAAGGGAAGAAGAGTTTTTTTCAACACTCATCAAAATACGACAAAAAGGAAGTGTGGATGAGTACACTCAAGAATGGGAGACCTTAGTAACACGAGTACCTAGGTTATCAGAGTCTCGCCTAGTTCAATCATACTTCTCCGGACTTAAAACTCATTTACAAGTAGAACTTGACCTTCATGTCATTACGTCAATATAAGTAGCAAGGCGAAAAGAAAAAACTGCTGAAAGGAAATTTGAACAAATATTGTGGTCAAAATCGGAAAAAGTATATTCAAGACGAAGAATGACCTAGTCTATGGATTCAAAGAATACAAGATATGTTCCATGACATCGTCGTGAAGGTGAAAAATCTAATGTGGAAATACAAAGGATAAAAGAAGGAAAATGCAAATGCTATGGTGAGAAGTAGGACCCAAAACATAGGTGTGCTAAAGGAAAAGAATCAAAGAACCTATATAATTGTGAAGCAACTAATGATTCAAATAGTGAGGATTATGACATAGAAGAAACAGAAGATGCCCCAGAATTCTCACCAGAATTAGATGACAGAAGTATTCCGCAAGTGTCACTATCAACTATGATAGGTATATCACAACCTCAGACTTTAAAATTGAAAGGACATATAAAGAAGAACAACGTAGTGGTTCTCATCGACTCTGGTATCACACACAATTTTTTAGATGCAACATTGGCAAAGAGACTCAATATTTTTTCATTTCCCTTACCAAACATGAAGGTGATGGTAGCTGATGGTAAGAAGATTGAAAAGGTACGGAAATGCCATAAGGTCAAATTGCAAATTCAAGAATTTAATTTAGAATCTCCATTCTTCACTGTACCATTAGGTGGAGTAGATGTGGTCTTAGGTATCCAATGGCTACGAACTCTAGGCACTTTTATTGCCAATCATCAAGTACAATTCATAAGATTTAAATGGGGAGGTCATAGGTACAAATTACATGGATTCCAAGCACCAGAGAATCAAATTGTATCATCATCTCAAATGATGAAGATTATTCGAAATGGATCACCCGCTTATGTAGTACAATGTCACCAATTAGAAATGTTATCTGCAAATATGATCAGTGAAGAGTCACCAGAGATACAAGATCTAATTCATAATCATGAAAAATTATTTCAAGACCTACCTACGAAAACGCCTCCTAACAAGGAAATTGAGCATACAATAGAAGTCAAAGCAGGGTCAGAACCTGTCAACATCAAGCCATACAGATATCCACATCACCAAAAGACGGAAATTGAGAGATTAATCCAAGACCTTTTAAAGTGTGGGATCATCTCGGAAAGTAAAAGTCCGTATGTTGCTCTAGTGGTATTGGTAAGGAAGAAGGATGGTTCATTCAGGCTATGCATTGATTATAGAGGATTAAACAAAATAACAATTAAAAACAAGTTCCCAATTCCCTTTATTGACGAAATTTTGGATGAGCTACATGGCACAAAATACTTCTCAAAAATGGACTTAAGGTCAGGCTATCATCAAATCAAAATCAGGTTGGAAGACATACCAAAAACGACATTTTGAACACATGAAGGTCATTATGAATTTAAAGTAATGTTGTTTGGATTAACCAATGCACCAACAACATTTAAAGCAACTATGAACAAATTATTTCGTCCACATGTTAGGAAATTTGTTTTAGTATTCTTTGACGATATTTTAATTTATAGTAAAAATGGAAGGAGCACTTACAACATCTTGATAAAGTTCTTACACTACTAAAAGAGCATTAGTTTTACGCAGAAAAATCCAAATGCACCTTCGGACAGGAAGAAGTAGAATACCTTGGACACATTATATCCCATGAAGGTGTAAAATTGGACCCTAATAAAATCAAAGCTTTAAAGGAATGGACCAAACCAGTTAATGCATCCAAGCTAAGAGGGTTCTTAGGTTTGACTGGGTATTACCGAAGGTTTATTAAAAACTATGCGCATGTAACTGCACCTCTAACAAACCTTTTAAAGAAGAATTCATTTCTATGGGATGAGGAAGCAGGAAGATGTTTTGAAGAATTAAAGGAAGTTATGTCGAATGCCCTAGTATTGGCAACTCTAGATTTTTCTAAACCATTTATCATCAAGTGTGATGCTTCCAGATTTGGTATAGTTGTAGTGTTAATGCAAGAAGGGCATCCAATAGCTTTTGAAAGCAGGAAGCTCAATAAAAGAGAACGCCTCAAGTCCACATAAAACAAAGAAATGCTCGCTATTATGCATGCACTAGCTAAGTGGAGGCAATATCTATTTGGAATTAAGTTCTCCATTCGAACAGACCATAATAGTCTCCAACACCTCCTTCAAAAAAAAAACACTTTCCGAAGAACAAAAAAAATGGATTGAAAAAATTGTTGCCTTTGACATTGAAATATTACATAAAAGGGGAAAAGACAATGTAGTAGCAGATGCCCTGTCCAGGAAAGACGAAGAACCAACACTAATTGCAATCTCGGTTATTGTTCCTGAATGGCTTAACGAGATTCGAAGTGAGTATGCCAAGGATCCAGAAATAATGGAGATAATCAATAACCTTCCCAACAACTCAAAATTTGAATGGAAGAATGATATTCTATGGTATAAGGGAAGAATTTATCTAAATGCAAATTCCAAGTTTAAATTTTAGATACTCAAGGAGTCACATGATTCACCGTCAGCCGGACATGTAGGATTCTTTAAGACTTACTACGATGCACGTCAATCATTCTTTTGGAAAGGGATGAGTCACAATATTCAGAAATATGTAGCAGAGTGTGGTACATGTCAAAGGAATAAAAGTGAAAATATTATGACACCTGGATTACTTCACCCTTTAAACATTCCGAATCAGAAATGGGAAGAAATTTCAATGGACTTTATTGAGGGATTATTTGTATTTGAAGGCAAGGACAAAATTTTCGTAGTGGTCCATAGACTCACCAAATATGCTCACTTTATGGAAGTAAAGAAATCATACTCAACTAAAAAAATCGCTGAAATATTTTGCAAAAATATATATAAATTACATGGTTTTCCGAAAGTCATTGTGAGTGATACAGATGCCAAATTCAAGGGTAATTTCTAGAAGGAGTTGTTCAACCACATAGGAACCTACCTAAATATGATTTTCGCTTATCACCCTCAAACAGATGGACAAACAGAGGTTATCAATAAATGTTTGGAGGCCTACCTACGTTGCTACGCTACAGAAAAAAAAAAATAAGTGGGCTCAATGGTTGCATCTCACTGAGTGGTGGTATAATTCTACTTATCATACGTCAGAAAAAATGATGCCATTTCAAGCTTTGTATGGACATGATCCCCAAAAATGGAAGGATCTAGCTATTGTCTAGAAAAATCTACCTGCTGTTAAAATCAACTATAAGAAACCCAAAAAATCTTCCAAATATTGAAAGAAAACTTGAATAATGCGAGGAATCGTAGGAAGCAACAAGCAGACTGAAACAAAACCGAAAGAGAATTTGAAGTCAGAGAATGGGTGTTTGTCAAGCTCCAGCCATACAAACAATTGTCCTTAAAACAGAAGGGAAAAAACAAATTGGAACCAAATTTCTATGGACCTTATCAGATCAATAAAAATATCAGACAAGTTGCATATGGTTTAAGCCTTCTAGAGAAAAGTCATGTTCACAACATCTTCCATGTCTCCTACCTTAAAAGGGCATTAGGCTACCATCAATCAACGTAAACAATGCTTCCCTGTTTGGATGATGAAGGAAGGGTCATTATAGAACCAGAAGGTATTTTATCTATTAGAGAAAGAAAACTTCGACGTCGTACAATCAAGGAATACTTGATTAAGTGGAAGGAATTACTAGAAGAAGAAGCTTCTTAGGAGACTGAAGCATTTTGTCAACAACATCCGTCATTACGTATGCTTTGAGGACAAAGCATTCTTTCGAGAGGAAGGCAATGTTATGCAAAAATTAGTTAGTTGTAGTTTATTAGGAAAAAGGGCATGATTAAAGATCATGCCCGTTCACCAGGAGGCACCTAAGGTGGTATAAAGCCAGGGCCTCTCACAAAAATGTAATCATAATTCAATTATTAGTAAAATATTATGTAATTCTATTTATTACTAAAGTCTTTATTCTCAAATATCTCAGCGTTCTTCCACCCATGCCACCAACAACACATGCCCAATTGAAGACTTTACCATGGGTAACCACCATATTTAGCATATATATCCAATTCTCCTCAAATATCTTAACGTTCTTCCATCCATGCCACTAAAAACACATCACAATGAGGTATTCATATACATCCCTGAGAATCATGGTCAGGTAAACTGTGGATCGGCGATGTTGGAACTTAGCAAGCTCTCGACACCAAGATTTAATGATGTCACTTGTGTCAAGATCGGCCCATATGGTGTAAAAGTTGTTATTGGCATATTTTGTGGGCCTTTGCATCTTATAGTAAGTCTACATCTCTTCTCCATAATAGGTGGCAAGTTAACCAACACTTTAGCTACGAAGCACAAGATGAGAATCATCCATGTGTGTGAGAATCCACTCAATCACTTCTACACAAGGGATGACTGGGAATTTGCATGCGATCCTATGCATCTTGGACTGCTTAATATTGATGTATACTTCAAGATTTTCCAAGTTTTCAATAAACTGTTTCTGCATGAATGTGTCTTTGATTTCATTCCATGTGATCTCAATAGATTTATATATGAAGCACTGTGTATTTGCATAGATGGGAATGGTAGGCTTTGTAATTTCAATTGATCCTTCAGTGCTTGCCTCTAAAACTTCTTTGGAGGCCACCTGACGTGTAGCAAGAGGCATAGTTCCAATAGATGATGAAAGAGTAACAATACTTGTAGCTCAAACTCCTGTATGTGGAAGCACAATCATGGAAACAAGGATTAACTTTATAAAATATTCTACCTATTACAAGCAATAGCTTAGCAAATCATATTCAAAGAACCAACAAACGTAAATGAGAATGTAAGCCTATTAATGACGACACATTTCTACTTACATGGGCAAGAATTCTGCATGAAACAACAAGGATGCACTTTCAAACCACGAAGGGAGTTCAATGGTCATTCGAGACTTTGAAGTGCACTCATGTGCTTAAGAAATAGGGAGAAAACATCAAGGGCGCAGGGCGCACTAACGAAGCACGAAGGAGGTTCATTCGGGCTTTTAAGGTGCGCTCAAGGGTGCACTTCGAAGAGATGAAGGAGTGAAGCTTCGGGCCTTCATTCCTTCAAGGTGAGTTCATGCACTCAAGAGGACAGGGAGGGTGCACTGGCACATGCTGAAGGGACAAATGGAAAACATTCAAGCCTTCAGGGTGTACTCATGCGCTCAAGGAGGGTGCAATTTTTCATGACGAAGGAGTGCACACTTGAGGAGAACTTGTATGTTATGTGCGTAGTTTTTTGAGTTAGTCGGGGCTTTAGCTTCCAAAAGTGCGCTCTATCATAGAATGGTTCAAGGACAAGTACCACAACAAGATCACATGATAAAAATGCAGAGAGGAAATATCTACAAGTTTTTATGGGTAATGTCGCAATCATGATTAGAAAGTGAAGAGTTAAGGAATATGCAGTCACAGCGTACGACAACAAAAGAACACTAAAAAGAAAAGAAAAGAAACCTAGCAAGAAAAGCATGATCCATAGCAAAAACATAAAAGGCAACCAATAGAATCGACATGCAAAAATTACTTGGAATGAAGATCGACGAAGAGTTTCATCACCCAAAGATGTGTGCCCAACCCAGATGAGAATGATTATGAGAAAGAACGATTAACTAGGCATTTTAAAAGAGATTACATGCAAATCCATCTCATGCATGCTCGCCACTTGTCGACAAGTGAATGAGTTAGTTATGAGAAATGAAGTGGGCTCATATTTTCTAGGAGTGCACCCACATGCAACAAGAAAGTGCATGCATGAGTTATAGAAGGGTGCATGTCTTCGTGCAGAGGGAATGCACTCAAGGACGGCACACTGGTTGAGCATGAAGGAATGCACTCCACTAGGGTGCAGTTGTTCAGCCCGAAGGAGTGTGCTCCACACGAGCAAGTCTTCATCATCTTGAAGTGCACTTTTACCTTAAAAGTGCTTTTTCTTGCTTTTGTGTAGCAAATAAGGCTAGTTTCTAAGTCAAGAAAAGCTATGAGTTCACCTAACCATGGGAAAGATAACATAAAAACTTAGAGAAAACATAAGAATAACAAATCAAACGATGTGACGACACTAAGGGACTTAAAACGATGGTTCATGTAAGCTCCAAAATTGAGTTAGGAAACAATTTTGGAGGGTCGTTGTCATAGTGACAACACTTAGCGATACATTGGGAGAACCCCGACTTCTCCGATATGGTTTCATTTATGCACGATGTCTCAATTCTCTAGGAAGTGTTGATTCAATCAGTGAATCAATTTATATCCCCACTCTACCCTGTTAAAGATATAGTTTCCTTAATTTCATGATTCAACAT
This sequence comes from Pinus tabuliformis, assembly GCA_031772625.1. Classification (NCBI taxonomy): domain Eukaryota; kingdom Viridiplantae; phylum Streptophyta; class Pinopsida; order Pinales; family Pinaceae; genus Pinus; species Pinus tabuliformis. Next base: position 53,239,870 of record CM062813.1, read on the forward strand.
AACACATCATGAAGCAAGCCATCTCATGATCCTTTCGACGCGAGTAAGGGTAATATAGCACGATGAGTTAAAAATAATCAAAGTATGAGATTTACATCTCTAGTGTTGCTCCACTGCCAGCAGGCCTGGACAATACCCTGGCGAAGTCACTTCAGGAACACAAGCATTGCTTAGCTGCCAACGAGCATGGACAGTAGCCTAGCAATGTCGCTTGCTTCACCTCCCTGCACAGGAAGCCTTTCTCTTCTTTAACCCTTTATTTCTTTCTTTTAAATAAGACCGTTCTTAGGCACTTATTTTTTTTTTGAATGGGGCAGAATAGGGATCCCAACTTATTGAGAGCAGAAGAGGCTGCTCCTTTAGAGACAAGTTTAAGACCTTTGATGGGATAGCCCAATGACATAGGACAACTATGACAATTGTGCAGCAGTGGCACAAGTGGGACAACTGCTAACTAGTGCAGTAAAGTAAATAGGACAAAAAGGTACATAGTGTTGTATAGATGCATGGGACAACAAGGTACATAGTGCTGTATAGATACATGGGACAGTTGTGACATGGCGGGAAAGGTACATGGGACAACAGCAAGCATGGTGCAACATGGACAACATGGATAACAGTGGCAAGCATGGTGCTGCAAGCACATGAGACATGTTGTATGACAACATGGTTATGACACATGGGGCAGCAGTGTAGCATAAGGTGCAGCAGTATGATGTGTACAACATGGTCATGAGGTCCAGCATTGTGATGGTGGGTGTAGCATGGTGCAACACGGTGAGGTGCAGCATGATGACGAGATGCAACAAAATGATAGGTGGAGTCACCTTGGAGAATCAGTTGAAGCAACATATCTTCAACTGATCTCATGTATCATCTTCTTAGAGATGATCTATGCTCTTATCTAGATAAGTCAAAGTGTTGACTTATGTTGTAAATGTACTATCTCTCTCTCTCTATGCTGAACTATTAAATTACATAAAACAAGAATTGATCAAGGGTTTCCCCACATTGGGGTTTGTACCTGGATAGCGCCACATCTTGTGTCCTCTTGTCTTGGTTTGTCTTCTGCGATTTATGTTTATGTTCTATCTGCATTTTATTTTGATGCTGATGTGATTGCTAATCTGGAAAAGATATTGAGCTAACTGTGAAAATTGAAATAAATTGCTCTAAGCATAGAACATACCTAAAATTAACATGGTATCAGAGGTGAGGTGAAGACAATGCCCAAGCTAGAGTGAAAGAGCAATCACTGAAGACAGTTGGGAAAGGACAAAAGGATCAATGAATTCCTCATCCCTCTTCAAATTCGCCAAGGGTGAAGTCGAAGAAGAGAACATTATTAGAATGGCGTAGTGGAAGCTTCTGATGGCCTACCTAAAGACCAGTTCATTGGGAAGTCCGGATCTAAGGGTGGAAAGAAAGATAGATACCTTGTTTGTAATAAGTTCAGCCATTATGCGAAGGAGTGTCCAAATGGGAGGGACACATCTCTTGATGAAGATAACAATCATTCCAGGGACATATTCAATGATCAAGGGGATGACAGGTGATGTAGGTCATCAAGGAAACGACCAACTCTTCAAGAAAGAAAGGAACCCCAGGTATGAAGAATCAAATGTTGTTTATGATAAGATAAAGAAGCATTATCTTGTATTGGCCCTCTCCTTCATATTCTTTGGGAATCTAGATTATTGATTGTAGTGCTTCAAGGCACTTCATTAGATAGGAGGGTGCTCTCTCTAATTTAGTAGAGATGGAAATTTGTGGAATTATACTTGGAGTCGATGCCACCTATCCTGAAAAGGGTGTAGGGAATATTACCCGTCAATTGAATGAGGGTAACTCGATTCATTTACAAGAATCTCTTTTGTGTCCATGATCGCAAGAAGAACCTAGTGACCATTTTGGAAATGGAAGTCAAAGGTTTTAGGGTGGCATTCATCGATGGAAAGATATGTATTTGAAAATGGAATTTTTCATATATTCTTTTGAGTTCAGGGTTGTATCAAATTGCAGGAGGTCCATTGGGGATCATGTTAGTTGTCACATCTCATCTATAGCACTGCAGGTCTACTTATCATGGGACCCTACCCGACGTGAGCTAGATGATGATAGGAATGCCTGAATTCAAAAGGAGCATGAAGGTACATGTTTGAGATCACCGAAGGAAAATCTTACGAGGAGACCATTCCCCTCATGTAGAAGGTCCATAGGTTTGGAATAACTCGAGGGGTTTTAGATTCATAATTGGGAATCTCATGTATGCAGGTGGAAGAAAGCCTTCTATGGCTTGAAACAAAACACCCCGGGCATAGTGGTGGGCTCCAGTATTGTAGCAATAATGCTACAACTCCTGGGGCTTCCTATCTCTAATTTTATCAACCCGGTAGTTCGTACAAACTTGGAAGCGACGGTGCTGTATGCACAAGTACTAGCTCTTGTCGCAGCTGTCACTTGGTCAGCTGGCACAAGTCTGCTAGGACTCAAGCCAACTTCTATATGCTCTCAGAAGAAGCTTTCTAAATGATGGACAAAGGCTATCTCAAGGGAAATTGATCTACTTTGCAAAAATGAACTGAAAGCCAACCAAAGCATGGAAACCCTAGTAAACACTAATCTGACTAGTGGACCTCTATGATGCAATAGTGAAAGTGAAAATGTCTAAAAATGATGCCATTACTTCTAATGATGTGAAATGCATGAACTCAAACTACTTCTATGAAAAAGAACATTGTTTTTGTATTTTTGCTTAAGTGGATGGAGTGATTATGAATTTGTTTCATATTAGGGTTTGGCTGTGCAGAGGTGGTGCGAAGGGAGAGAAAGCTTGGGAAAGGTCGGGATGGATAGGAGAGGTCCCAGAGGGTCCCTAGCATCAGTCCACAGAAGTCTACAACATTCAGATGCTCGGCAACCAAGTTTGCAGGCTTCTATAGGATGTCTGCAGGGGATCCTACAGGAAACTAAGGAATTCTACAGGAAATCTGCTAACTTCTACAGGATGTGCTGTAGGTGGAAGTTTTGGGTGATGGTGAAGTGATGGAACAGTATGGGTGGATAGGTAAGGTGGAGATGGAGCTTGTGATGACTCAGGGGCAGAGAAACAGGATGGAGAAAGAGTGCACGGAGTTGGTTGGTGAATAGAAGGATGGGATCACCGAAAGGTCAAAAAGATGAAGCTACGTGGGCAATGGAAAAGTTGGAAGGTGAACGAGCTGAACAGAGGTCGAGTAGGTGGCTTGAGGAGAGGTTAAGAAGAAGAAGAAGGAAGTAGAATGATATGGAGCAGTGTAAATAAAACAAATGACTTATGTCTTGCACCAAAAACGAGAATTCATTAACCAGTGCTACCTGTGCTATTAAATCAATAAATAGTGATGTAAATCATGAAGAAAAGTCGTGCATGGAATTGCAATGTCGAAGTATGGCTCAAGAGCAAAATGCATGGAAGGATCCACGATTAAACCGACTGTGTTGCAGCTTGCATGAAAGTAGAAAAGACTACGTTTTTTTGGTGGTTGGTATAGACTGCACTCCAATCCCTAAACAGAGATGGCAGTGGAGGCACTAACAACCTTTTCTTGGAGCTCCAGTGGATTACAAACCTCCTATCCTAATCTAAGTAACTGAAAGTAATTCAACCATAAGCTAATCCTACTCAATCTTATTGAAGGAATCAAATCAGCAAACTGTGTTCTTGAAATGCATATCAAAACAAGGAAACAAAGTGCTGGAAAGAAGGGTAAATAACACTACAAGAAGAGGAGATCTATTGCTCTTAGGTTGGGCCCTAACCTGAGAGCTATAGCTCCCTTAAAAGCTCAGAATTAGATCCAAATCTGCTTGCCTTTATTCATAATCAAAAGTCTAATGTCATGCCAAAACTGGCTTACAAAAACAAACACCGAGCTATGCTCAAAAATTACAGTATCAGTCCAAAAGTTCAAAAAGCTCCTAACAAAGGCTACGGCCTTCATATTTATACAAAATGAAGATCAAGCTGGCTTCCTCCATTCGTGGAGCTTGGCTGTCCAACTGAAAGTCAAACTGCTGTAAAACTGCTGATCCTGTAGAACGTGTTGGCTGCCTTTAAGCTCGGTGGGGAGAGCTGTTAGAGCTCGGAGTTAAGGTGAAAATTACGAGGAAGGTCATCAAGACTGTGGACAACCTCCCTATGAACCCGCAGTGTCACCTTTGCTGTCTCCTTGTCTCCTTTTGCGTGGTCTTTTTCTCTCTTTAATGCCAAGAACCTGAAATCATCATGTATTAGTCACATAGATATAATGCCCGCCCTTCTTCCTACAAACAACACGAATATACTAAGAAATGAATGCATAAGTGGTAAAAGATGAATGGTTGAACAAGGTAAGTAGGCCAATATGAGCCCAAATTGTACCAAAAATTGGGGCTCATCATCACCCCCCAGCTAAACTGTTTGCTCATCCTTGAGCAACTTAGTCCAAATCTTCATCCTTCATTGCTTTTACTGCTTCCCTCACATCCCAAGGCTCTGTGGTAGTGTCCTCTTTGCTGATATGAAACCCTGCTTTCCTGTTCACCTCTTCCCATTGTTCACTGTCATCCTCCTCTGTATTTCCTTCAGTCAACCCTAGCAGTAGTGGTGGGCTGAGTTTAAGGCCAATCCAGCTGCCCTGGAGGCTTTGCATGGATTTCTTGTAAAGGTCTACCCTTGCCAAAGCTTCCCTCATCCGAATTGGGGTATGGTACTCTCGGATTTTCAAGCTGTGTGCCAAGGTATTCCATCTGCGTGTACATGCTTGGGCAGCACTTTCTCCTAACAATCTTTCCATGTCTTCAAAATGAGCTATGGCTTGGGCCTGTTGGTCCATAAATCTCAAGGAAGCTGTGGGATCAGTAGCCAACTGTTGGTGGGCTGAGATGAGTGCAACCGGATCCTCTGGTTCTGCTCGAATGAGCAGTGGCTCGCTCACTTCTCGGTTCATGACCGATTTTGCTTCAGCTGCTCTTTGATCCTCATGGTTTAACCATGAAGCGAATGCCATCAATTGCATATCACCCAAGGCAGTATTGGGATCCCAGGAGACTTCATTAGGCAAAGCCAAATTGTGGAGGTAGAACTCTGCTAATTTGGCTTTGTCTTCTGACGAACTAGTACTGCACAATTCAGAAAATTGTTGTGGGTTTTGGATATATGAAATACCTCTTTGTGCCAAAGTATTTATTTGGAACTGCAGCCATTGATCTTTTAAGTACAATCCATAGGATTTTGCAGGTTGTCTGCACTGTATTGCCTCCATGGCCCAACTGGCCATGTAGGCCAATTGTGCTTCCTTTTGCTGCAGCTGTTCTTTTAGAGCTTGCACTTCAATTTTTGTTTGCTGTTCTGCTTCCTGTAGAAGTGTCATTGGCTCTTCAAAACCGGTGGTCAGCTCCTTTTTGCCTTGTTGTTCTTTTGTGATGTCTTTGGAGGATGTTCCTGCCCCTGCCCTTAGTTCCTGTAGCTGCAATCTCAGCTTCTGATTTTCTTCCTGTAGAAGCACACGTTGGCAATTAGCCACATGTTTAGCCATGGTGAATTCGCTCCTGACCTCCTTGAGTTGCTCTTGTAAAGGGCCTATGTCCACCACACCCTTTGACTTGGCGATCTGCATCCATGTGTGGGAACGGACTCTTTCTTCCTCTAATGCAAAAAATAGGGGTACAGTAAATTTCTGCGGTATGATTTTGCCCGCCTCTAAAAAGGTGTAGTATGAACTCAGACTAGGCTGAGGGCTGGGCTCTGGTATATGTACTTCTTCTGCCTCTTCAGGTGGCTCTACCTCACCCTCCTTTGGTGGTGATGAGGGTCCTTCTCCTTCCCTCTTCTCTGTTTCCTGTAGCCGGGCCAGAGTGTCCTGTAGAACATTTTCAGCTTCCTGTAGCTGAGTTTTTTCAGTCAACAGGTCTAACCTTTCTTGCCACGTATTTTTCTTTGGACTGCCCTTCTCGTAGGTGACTGTGATCATGGAGGGTGACTTTTCCTTGGGAGAAGCAGGGGTATCTTCGATGACAATCGGGCTGCTGGACGGAGGCTGTGGCTTGCCCGTCTTTATCCTAACACTTCTTTGAGCTTTAAAGTATAGGGGGTCTCCCTCTTCCTCTTTTCTTTTGGCTTAGGTGGCGTGCTGAGGCCAGCTAATACAGCTGCTGCCTCCCGTGCCAGAATATCCACCTTCTTCTCTTTGGGTTTCACCTTTTCGGGGCTTCCTGTAGAAGCCCTTGTTTTGGTAATTTTCGGGCTTCCTGTAGAAGACCCTTTCTCTGTTTTCGGGCTTCCTGTAGAAGCCTGTTTCTGCTTTCCTATAGACACGGGTGTCACCACCTTTTCTTGATTTGCTGCATGGGTTTTGCTTTTTGCTTTGGTTGCAGGTGCTGATGAGGTACTTGGGCTGATGTGGACCACCTCAGCTTTGTCCGTTCTGCTCTTCAACCTCTTTTCTCTTGCTGACAAGATGGGTGTGCCACCTTTTTCTTTTTCATCCTTTTCCTCATGCTTCTTCTTTTTTTTCTTTCTTCTGCACTGTGGTCGGGGTCTTCTGGCCTTTTCCTCTCTTTCCCTCGGCCACTGCTTCTTGTTCCTCACTGCTGGAGGAACCCGTTTCTTCAATCAACATTTTTATGTCTCCATCTCTTGTCAAATTCCGGAATGATTCCCATGAGAGGGGAACCTTATATGAATGAAGTGCATCCTCCACAAGAAGTTTGATCAACCCATGGTGGGCTATCTGATCTGGTATGCCCTCTTTTAGCTTTGTGGCACACTCAATTAGAGACTGCAACAGGAAATAATGAATGCTCAGTTTTTGTTCTACAGGAAGATCAATCCGGTGCCTCAATTCAGTGAGCAACCGAAAGTGATATGCATACACGATGCTAAAACGGCCTTCACAGGTTATATATTTCATGATTTGCAGGTTGACTTCATTCCATGGTGGCAGCAAGCTAGTTCTTCGCACCCCATTTTTGTCCTCCGAGAATTCCTCCTCAGGTGGAAAGAATTCTTTCTTGGCTTGCTGGCTCAACTTCCTTTCTTCCTTATCCCATGGCAAACCCATCAGAAGTTCAGTAATCCGACTGATATATTACGGGGTGAGCTTGAGGCTTAGACCTCTGAAGTTCACTGTGGCCAGTGTCTTGGATTTCGGCTTCAGAGCCTGCAAAAATTCTTCTGCCACTTCATCATCGTACCCCTGCAATTTGTCACAAAAAGATATCCATTGAACCCATGTGGAGAGCTCTACTACTTCCTGGTTTTCCCTTAATTTGGTTGAATCAATGGGTTCTCGTCTTATAAACCCACCTGGCATGATAAAACAGTTTTCTTGACCCGAGGTGGTGATTGTGGAAGAGATTTTGGTTTACTGAGACAGAGCGTAGAATGTCATGCACATAACCCACAAGACTTATCCCTGAGGACTTAACACAGTTTAATTACTCGACATCCTGTAGAATGACAGTATAGGCACAGCAGACAACAATTTCACCGTTTCTCTATGACCAGACTGTGGACGACAATTCTGCCACCTTTAATAACCAGTTACATGAAGAGTTCAGGGTTACCTCTTTAATTGGCCACCTTTTTACGTGAGGCACCCGCTTTCCTGTAGAAAACTGCATTCCTGTAGGATGACAACGTTCCTGTAGAATGCAGCGTTCCTGTAGAATGACAGCGTTCCTGTAGAATGCAGCGCGCGATTTTCGGGAGAGACTGCAGTCGGTCTGCGCCTTGGGTGTGCTTCTCAATCGCTCTGATAGCCAAAGGCTCGGCGTATCACACTGCAGAAGGATCAGGATAGCCGCTCGAGTTCAAACCGGTGGTTGATACATGCATGAATGCAATCTAGCCGATTAGATTTTGAATTCGGCGGAATCCGTGGCGCGGGGGTGAGCTGTCCCCGCCGGACCGTTGGGTGACGTCACCCCATCATTCAACTGCGCGTTCACTTGCTGCCGCATCAATTCCCGCAGATCTGCCGCCGCCTCTTCGGTTAAACTCGGTTTTTTCGACGGGATTGCTCTCACGTGCGTGCTGCTATTCTTTTTGTCATGGCCGCCACCCTCGCATCCAACTAGACCATTAACTGGCCGACGTGGCCGGCCAAATGGCCATACGGCCGCTCAACCCATTCACCTTTACACTTAAGCAATCAATCAAAGTAACATTCATGCAATCTGATGGAAGGAAGGGTCGAGACACTTACCTGTGTGGCTGCACACGATGTTTCGGCTCTTTGGACGCTGATGAGTCGATTTACTTGCTGCTGGCGAACTTACACAGGCCCGAAGGTCCATGTTCACGAGCTGCCGACGATGGATGGAATGCTTTGGTTGCATGCGTCCACGTTTCAATTCATATGGCCTGCGCGGTGAATGGTATCCACTCTAGCAGGCTTAACTGTTACAGGACTCCCGCGGGATGTCTTGGAACAGTTCTTCCTCCTTGGGTGCATGCTGCACGACGATGGATGGCCTCGCGATCATGCTCTCAGAGCTTCGGGCTGAGTGTGATGAATAGGGTGTGAGATCTCTAGCACTTTTTCCATTTACAATTTGCTTTTTCTCGAGACTCATCGATCTGCTTTGCTGGTGCAGGTACTTTGTTGCATGTCGACAAGGATGGTGGAACAAGATAACAGCAATGTGCATGGTTGACAACAGTGGCATGCATGCGTCCAAACCGATCCTTAGCCATTAGATCTCCTTATGAAATGAATTCTGGCCCGTTCTGAGCTTCTACAGGAAGCTTCCTGTAGAAATACAGCGCTTCCTGTAGAAAGGATGCGTTCCTGTAGAGAGTCTGCACCTTCCTGTAGAAGATCTGCATCTTCCTGTAGAAACTCTGCATTTTCCTGTAGAAAATCTGCGTCTTCCTGTAGAAGACTCAAGCTGTAATAAAATTGCACATACCTTGGAGAAAATGAGGATTCTTGGAGGAGGTGCTGGTGAGGTGTCCCGGCTGCATGATGAGGACCCTTGGCTTTGAGTTGAGAGGTTTCCTCTCCTCCATAGAACACCTGCATGCAATTTTACATAATGAATCTGCTGACCTTGTTTTTCTTTTCTTTTTTTTCTTTTTTCTTTTTTTTGAAAGATAACAGGGGCGCCTCATTGAGGTTTTCACCCTTGCCATCTGCCTTAAGCGCCTCAAAGAGGTTTTCACTTAAGGATCTTTTCCAATCTTTTTTTTTTTTTTTTTTTTTTTTCTGAAAAGACAATAGGGGCGCCTCAATGAGGTTTTCACCCCTACTACCTGCCTTGGGCGCCTTAGAAAGGTTTTCACCCAAGGATCTTTATTATTATTTTTTTTTATAGATTCTTCAGGGTATGCCCAAAGCAGAGGCAAAACCCTTCTCTATGACCAACACTGCCTTCTCCATAGATTTGATGAACTCTTGTCTTGAGGGAGGCTTCCTGTAGATCTTCAATCGATGCCCATTGACAAGCATGGGGATGGCTTCCTCATCAATGGTCCGAATAAGCAAAGATCCATTGTCATGACATTTTTCCACTGAATATGGCCCTAGACATCTGGTTCTCAGCTTCCCCTTGAAATATTTGTATCTGGAGTCATACAACAAAGCCCAATCTCCCGGCTGGAATTGCTTGTCATGGAGATGTTGGTCATGCCACACCTTTCTCTGAAGTTGAACCACTTCTGAGTGAAGGAGGGCCTGCATTCGGTGCTCATCCAGGCCATTCAGCTACAATAGCCTTTCTTGTTGTGCATGGCTGAGATCTAGGTCCAGCTGAGCTGCCATCCTCAAAGTGTTGTATTCAAACTCAATGGATAGCAAAGCTTTCTTCCCATAGTCCAGCTCATAAGGTGTGAAGCCGGTGGTGGTCTTCCAAGTGGTGTTGTAAGCCCATGTGGCTTCAACCAGGCGATCTGCCCAGTCCTTTCTGCTGCTGCTCACCACCTTAGTCAAGATCCCTTCTAATGCTCTATTGGTGACTTCCACCTGCCCATTTGCTTGAGGGTGATAGGGGGTGGAAGTCCTATGCTTGATCTTGTGATGAGCTAGTAGATCTTCAACCAGGTTGGAGGTGAACTGGCTCCCTTGATCGGTGACCAGCTCTCTTGGATAGCCAAACTTATAGAATATGTTTTCTCTTAGGAACTCGGCCACCTTTTCTTCTGTTGCTGCTTTGATTGCTTTGGTCTCTGCCCACTTTGTCAGGTAGTCAGTGCACACAATGATGTAAGACCTTTGCCTCGAAGGAGGGTTGATTGGGCCCACAAAGTCCATACCCCACTTCTCAAATGGCTCAAGAGTCACCTGAGGTTGGAGAGGCATCTCATCCCTTTGGGTCGGTTTCCCCATTCTTTGGCATTGGTCACACTGGCTGACATATCTTCTGACATCTTGATGAAGTGTGGGTCAATAGTAGCCTGCCTGCAGGATCTTGAAGGCAGTTCTCTTTTCTGCAAAATGCCCTCCACAAGGCCCATCATGACAAGTGAGGAGGATATCAAAGACTTCCTCCTCCCTTACACAACGCCTTAAGATCTGATCGGGGCCAAGCTTGAACAGATTGCCCCCGATCCAAGTAAATGAGGCACTTTTTCTGATGATTCTGCTCTTCTCTCTGGAAGATAGGTGTGGAGGGAACTGTTCTGAAACAAGGTAGTTTGCTATATCAGCAAACTATGGAGAGAGTACTGAAATAGCAAACAGATGTTCATCGGGCATCTGGTCATCCACCGTTCCATCCTCATCTGCAGACAAATCCAATCTAGATAAAAAGTCAGCAACAACATTTTCTCTACCTGGTTTGTCAACAATGGTCAAATCAAACTGCTGCAATAAAAGTAACCATCTAATAATACGAGCATTCACATTTGGTTTATTCATTAAATATCTAATTGCAGCATGGTCTGTATGTACAAAGGTTTGATAGCCAGTAATATAATGTCGGAACTTGTTTAGTGCATGGACCACAGCCAAGAATTCTTTCTCGGTTACAGTGTAATTCAGCTCAGCTTTGGACAAGTTTTTGCTAACAAAGTAAATGGCATATGGAAGTTTTTTCTCAACTTGTCCTAAAGCTGCACCTATGGCTTTGTTCGAGGCATCAGTGTGGATGTGGAAAGGTAGGGCCCAGTTTGGACCTCTCAGGATTGGGGCTGACACCAACTTGTCCTTCAATTCATTTAAAGCCCTCTGACAATCGTCAGTCCATTTAAACTCCACATCTTTTGCCAACAGGCCAAACAATGGTGAGGCTAGCTTGCTGAAATCTTTAATGAATCTCCGGTAGTATCCTGCTAATCCCAAGAAACTCCGAACATCCCTTACCTTTTGAGGAGGCGGAACCTTCTTGATGAGAGCAATTTTGTTAGGATCCACCTGCAACCCTTGGCAAGAAATGGTATGGCCTAGCACGGTCCCTTCAGTCATTAGGAATTCACATTTTTCAGGACTAAGGGACAAGTTCATCTCAATGCATTTGGTTAGGACTTTTCCCAGATTGGACAATGCTTCCTGGAAGTTGGCCCCATAAGGAGTAAAGTCATCCATATAGATTTCCACTGCATCATGGACCAGCTCCGAGAAGATGCTTAAGACAGCTCTCTGGAAAGTAGCAGGAGCATTGCATAGCCCAAAGGGAAGGACCCGGTAGGCAAAGGTGCCCCAAGGACAAGTGAAGGTGGTCTTATCTTGGTCTTCTGGGCTGATTTGGATTTGGTTGTACTCGCTAAACCCATCCAGGAAAGAGAAGAACTTCTTTCCTGCTAGTCCATCCAACACTTGATCTATGAAAGGTAGAGGGAAATGGTCTTTCTTGGTATCTTTGTTCAGTTCTCGGTAGTCCACACAGATTCTCCATTTCCCATTTTTCTTGGGAACCAACACCAGAGGGGACACCCATTCACTATCTGAGATGGGGTAGATGAATCCGGCATCCAACAGTTTTTGCAATTCTTCCTTGACAATGTCCTTAAGGGCTGGATTCATTCTCCTCTGGGGTTGCCTAACCAGCTTACAATCCTCTTTGATGTATATGTGATGGGTACAGACCAAAGGATGGACTCCTTTCATCTCCTTATAGCTCCAATCAAAAGCATCTAGGTGACTGGCCAACAGGCTACACAACTCCTTTTCCTGGGAAGGAGATAGGGAGGAGCTGATCTTCAACGTTTTCTCAGGGCCGAACTCCACATTCTTGACTCTGGGAGTGACAGGGTTGGTTGTACAAAGATCCACTAAGGTGCTAGCTTGGGCATCCTCCACCAATTTCTCTAAGGATAGTGCACTGGAAGGTGGATTCTGGATCAAGGTCTCAATCAAGTCATCCTCGGTTGGGGGGTCTCTTCTAGTGGTCTCTAAGGTGCACAGAGGTGCTGAGTACACCTCGTCTTCCTCTCCTTCTTCTAACCAGAGTGGTAAGTCATTCTCTAAGGAGGGTTGGGCAGGAGGGTATAGGACTAGCTGTTTGGACATAGGACCATTTTTGATGGTCATATTTCCTGCACGACAACTTATGTAAGCATCTGCAGTGGCTAACCAAGGCCTTCCCAAAATGAGAGGATATCCAGTAAGCTTTGCCTTGGGTTGCAGAACCAAGAAATCTGCAGGGTATTCCCAAGAGTCGATAGAGACCAAGACATCCTCCACAATCCCTTCGGGAGTCACAGTGGAGCGATCTGCTAATTGCAGTACTGTCGAGGTTTTCCTCAAGGAACCCTGAAGATTGAGTTTGAGCATGGTATCCCTGGTCATCACATTAATGGCAGCCCCCAGATCAATCAAGGTGTGAGGTATGATGGTGCCATTGATGTGGACATCTACTACAGGACTTGCAGGATCTAGGTACTTTGGGCAGATGACTTGTCCTAACATATGGTCAGACAGTTGTCCTATGACATTGATGGTTGAAGCATCTTTCTTCCGCCTTCCTGGGTGTTTGAAACACTTTTCCTTAACCAGTTTGTTGTATATTGGCACATCCTTGATGGCTTGGAGAAGTGGTATTTTTACACACAACTGCTTGAGCTCACCCAGAAGCTCATCCTCCTCTGGGTTGGGTTGTGTGGTGGCTGTTAGTCTCTTAGGAAAGGGTGGAATAGCCTTTGGTTCACTTTCCTGTTTATCTTCCTCATCCTCTGGGGGAGGAGGTTGGCGATCTGGTAGAGTCTTTCCAGATCGAAGATTGATCTCCTGGATCTCCACAACATAGGTAGGGCATGAGGTTTCCCCAGTGTATACCTGCTGGGCCTGTCTATTGTTGGGGTTCGGGTTCGGTTGAGCAGGCATTTGAGGTTGCCTTGGAGGAGCAGGAGGTAATGGCTGAGGTTGAACTGGTGGTGGAGGCAAAATGGCGGGAGGAGTATTGTACTGGGGCCTCCACCCCGACTGAGGTGCATTCCACTGAGGCTGTGGCTGGGCGTGTGAATGATATGAATGAGAAGTAGGTTGAGTAGGGTACTGAGGTGGATAAGACCATGGAGGAGGCATGGACTAGGAAGGATGAGTAGGGGGACCCCAGGAAGGCATAGGAGTCGATTGGTTGGGGCTGTAATAAGCTTGAGGTGCCCCTTGCATCCCCTGCTGATAAGGTCTAGATCCTTGTGGCCTCCTTTGGTTGAGGTAATAGAGAGGTTCAGTGGGAGCTTCCGTCCCTTGGTACATGGCTTTAAACCCAGGTAAGGTTGGACACTGATTTGTGGGATGGTCCTCCTCACAAACGAAACATACTTCAACCGAATGCAATGGGCATTCGTTCTTAGGGTGTCTCCTTGTGCACCTAGGGCAGAAGACAGCCAAGGCTCTCTCAGCTTCTTCTTTCTTCTGCTGGATTCTGAATGTGTCCACCTGCATGGCAATGGTCTGTCTCACCTCACTCTTGAGATCTTCTAATTGATTTGCAAGCTCATGTTTGGAGAAAGGGACACTAGTTGAGAGGAGGTCTCCCCTACCTCGTTTCCGAGCTGCCCTGGAGTGGTTTCGAAACACAGTCTTGATGTCCTCATAAGGCAGTTGGTAAATGTCCCCCCCAGCTAGCATGTGAAGGGTATCTAAGAGGTCTTCAGGGACTCCTCGGATCATGACCAACTTGAGGGATTCAGGGTCAAGTGTGCACCTGGCCCGCTTATAGCTAAGTTGGAACCTCTCCTCATAATCCTCTAAGGACTCATCATTTCCCATGGTCATCCGAAAGATTTCTCCCTTGGTTTCCTTAGACCTACAATAATCCTTGTACTTGGTATTGAAAGCTTGCTGCATCTGAGCCCAAGTGGTGATACTATTCCCAGGTAAGCCCATGAACCAGCGTAATGCTGCATCCTTAAGAGTTGAAGGGAAGAGTTTCAGCTTTTGCTCATCTTCAGTATAGTCATAGGTTCTACAAAGGACAGCAAACTCAAATAGGAAGGTATCAGGATCTTCAGTAGTCAGTCCATGGAAGTGAGGTAAGGCGGAGGGGCTAATGTTCTTCATTTTCATCTCTCCATTGGTCTCTCGGATGGGGAAGACACCTTCTATTCTCTCATCTTCTCTTCTATTGTCAGCCATAGCTTCAGATGGAGTGGTCTCTAACTCTTCTTCTATTATAGGATCTTTGTATATCTCGGGATGTTCACCTATAGGTTCTTCTGGGTCACTGTCACCAAAGAAGAGAGAAGGGTGACTCAGTGATGTGGTGGGGGTGTTGGGTAGGAATTTGCCTGATTTATCTCGGTTCCTACGAGGCATGAAATAGAAAAGACTTTCTTTTTTGATTGTTTTTGCTTTTTTTTCTTTTGGTACCTGCAAAACTGAAACAGATTGATCTACAACTAACTGTAAAGATGCAGAATTAAACTGAAAGCAGGAAAGAACTAATCTACTTTGCTCAAATGAAATTGCAGGAATGGAAATGCTAGTCTACGCTTGCAGAATTGAAACACTAGTCTACGCTTGCAGAAATGAAAGGCTAATCTACGAAAGCAGGAAATGCTAATCTATGAAAGCAGGAAATGCTAATCTATGAAAGCAGGAAATGTCTATGCTACTTTTGCAGAATGGAAATGAAATAAACTACTTAGCAGAAGATTGTAGTGGAAAATAGAAGAAAAGCAAAAAATACTAATACTCTGACGCTTCCCCGGCAACGGCGCCAAAAAGATGGTGGGCTCCAGTATTGTAGCAATAATGCTACAACTCCTGGGGCTTCCTATCTCTAATTTTATCAACCCGGTAGTTCGTACAAACTTGGAAGCGACGGTGCTGTATGCACAAGTACTAGCTCTTGTCGCAGCTGTCACTTGGTCAGCTGGCACAAGTCCGCTAGGACTCAAGCCAACTTCTATATGCTCTCAGAAGAAGCTTTCTAAATGATGGACGAAGGCTATCTCAAGGGAAATTGATCTACTTTGCAAAAATGAACTGAAAGCCAACCAAAGCATGGAAACCCTAGTAAACCCTAATCTGACTAGTGGACCTCTATGATGCAATAGTGAAAGTGCAAATGTCTAAAAATGATGCCATTACTTCTAATGATGTGAAATGCATGAACTCAAACTACTTCTATGAAAAAGAACATTGTTTTTGTATTTTTTCTTAAGTGGATGGAGTGATTATGAATTTGTTTCTTATTAGGGTTTGGCTGTGCAGAGGTGGTGCGAAGGGAGAGAAAGCTTGGGAAAGGTCGGGATGGCTAGGAGAGGTCCCAGAGGGTCCCTAGCATCAGTCCACAAAAGTCTACAACGTTCAGATGCTCGGCAACCAAGTTTGCAGGCTTCTACAGGATGTCTGTAGGGGATCCTACAGGAAACTAAGGAATTCTACAGGAAATCTGCTAACTTCTACAGGATGTGCTGTAGGTGGAAGTTTTGGGTGATGGTGAAGTGATGGAACAGTATGGGTGGATAGGTAAGGTGGAGATGGAGCTTGTGATGACTCAGGGGCAGAGAAACAGGATGGAGAAAGAGTGCACGGAGTTGGTTGGTGAATAGAAGGATGGGATCACCGAAAGGTCAAAAAGATGAAGCTACGTGGGCAATGGAAAAGTTGGAAGGTGAACGAGCTGAACAGAGGTCGAGTAGGTGGCTTGAGGAGAGGTTAAGAAGAAGAAGAAGGAAGTAGAATGATATGGAGCAGTGTAAATAAAACAAATGACTTATGTCTTGCAACAAAAACGAGAATTCATTAACCAGTGCTACCTGTGCTATTAAATCAATAAACAGTGATGTAAATCATGAAGAAAAGTCGTGCATGGAATTGTAATGTCGAAGTATGGCTCAAGAGCAAAATGCATGGAAGGATCCATGATTAAACCGACTGTGTTGCAGCTTGCATGAAAGTAGAAAAGACTGCGTTTTTTTGGTGGTTGGTATAGACTGCACTCCAATCCCTAAACAGAGATGGCAGTGGAGGCACTAAAAACCTTTTCTTGGAGCTCCAGTGGATTACAAACCTCCTATCCTAATCTAAGTAACTGAAAGTAATTCAACCATAAGCTAATCCTACTCAATCTTATTGAAGGAATCAAATCAGCAAACTGTGTTCTTGAAATGCATATCAAAACAAGGAAACAAAGTGCTGGAAAGAAGGGTAAATAACACTACAAGAAGAGGAGATCTATTGCTCTCAGGTTGGGCCCTAACCTGAGAGCTATAGCTCCCTTAAAAGCTCAGAATTAGATCCAAATCTACTTGCCTTTATTCATAATCAAAAGTCTAATGTCATGCCAAAACTGGCTTACAAAAACAAACACCGAGCTATGCTCAAAAATTACAGTATCAGTCCAAAAGTTCAAAAAGCTCCAAACAAAGGCTACGACCTTCATATTTATACAAAATGAAGATCAAGCTGGCTTCCTCCATTCGTGGAGCTTGGCTGTCCAACTGAAAGTCAAACTGCTGTAAAACTGCTGATCCTGTAGAACGTGTTGGCTGCCTTTAAGCTTGGTGGGGAGAGCTGTTAGAGCTCGGAGTTAAGGTGAAAATTACGAGGAAGGTCATCAAGACTGTGGACAACCTCCCTATGAACCCGCAATGTCACCTTTGCTGTCTCCTTGTCTCCTTTTTCGTGGTCTTTTGCTCTCTTTAATGCCAAGAACCTGAAATCATCATGTATTAGTCACATAGATATAATGCCTGCCCTTCTTCCTACAAACAACACGAATATACTAAGAAATGAATGCATAAGTGGTAAAAGGTGAATGGTTGAACAAGGTAAGTAGGCCAATATGAGCCCAAATTGTACCAAAAATTGGGGCTCATCACATAGTATGAGAGGATTTATAGTTGTCTAATGAAGCTGAGACTCATTAGGAGTGAAGTTGATCCAAACCATTGCTCGAAGGTTGTGGATGATAGACCTCTCATACCAGTACCTTATGAGGACGACCTATTTTTGTTAGGTGCAGACCCTCTCATTTTTAGAAGTAAGAGGGAGTTAGATTTTGATTTGGAATGGTGAATAGCAAGCTCGCGACTACCTCGATGGAGCTTATTTTTCAGAAGTTATGTGGTAGGGATATTGGACCTGATTTTGGAAATGGCTCTGAGTTTCACAAACTCATACTAGCATTGATGTTCTTGGTGAACTCTTGTCCGGATATATGTTTTGTAGTTATGATGATGAGCTCATATATGGTTGAGCCTCACTAGATTGGTGCGAAGAATTTTCTGAGATATCTTCAGGGCACAACCTCTCATGGATTGAGATATACTACTGGAAATGGGAAGCTGCATGATTATTCGAATATTCACTAGGTAGGCAATGTGGAGAATCACAAGAGTGATTCTGAGTGCTGGTTCTCTTCGGGTTCTGTTTGATATCCTAGATGAGTAGGAAGCAGAAGTCGGCTGATATAAGCACCATTGAGATCGAATACATAGCTATGAGTATGATCTCATGTGAATCTGCCTTTTTGTGGAAGCTCTTCAGCAAGTTGTTTGTACACAAGATGGATACCATCGAGATCCTCTGTGTCAACCAAGGGGGGATTCGATTGCTGAGGAATCCCATATTCTATGATTGGTCCAGCATATACACATCAGATACTACCTTATCTGGGATATCACACGTTGATGAGCGAGGAGGCTCTATCGCATTGACACTGATGTACAGGTTGCAGACATTCTATCAAAGCCCCAGGGAAAGGTCAAATTTGTGACTTTCCCAAATGACTTGGAGTCTTTGAGAGACCTTCTTATAAAGGTCCTGCATGATGCATGCATTGAGCTCTGGGAGCTCCAAGGGGCTTGGGGTACTGCTTGGAGCAACAAGCAACCATAGGGCGACTCACCCTCCCCTAAAGGTGTGATGTGTATAGGGTGAATGGCTCAGCCTTCCCCTGTGATACCCCGAGGCGACTTAGGGACAGGATGAATGGTTCTCCTGTCGGAACATCCTACCCATTCAGTCTGGGACTCATGAGAAGTACCTCTCATCTAGCCAATGAGCAGGGAAATGGGGTTAAGGACCATAGTAGTATTATCAACGGATGCATCATTGTATCTACCGTATTCCCTATGTTAGGATGACCTCCATTGATCTTGGATCAATGAAACTGATCTGGGATCAGTATGAGTGGTTTGAGACACTCTCTTGTGATATTGATCTGGAATCAATAAAACTAACTTCGGGTCAGTAGAGAATGGTATCAGACATTCTCGATCAATTCTTCTTCTTCATGGTTTAGCAGAGCATATCTCAGTGGCGCAGAGCAGAGCAACGCAGGGCATTGATGGTAGAGATAGTACAATCGGACATATGGATCAGCGGATGGAGTTCTCCCTAGTTGAGAGGGAGTGTTAAAATTGGCAACAAGGGCCAAACTCCATGTGGGTCATCTTATTTATGGAAGCTGAAATTTTTCTTGGATCCCTCTCATCGAGAGGTGTAGGATTGATCTAAAGATCATCTGATTCCGATAAGTATTCATGGAGTTATGAATTTATTTGTGTTATAAGAAAATTCGTCAAGGTCGGCCAACAACCAAATAAACCCCACATGTGCTTAACGTTTTAGTATAAAAGGAGATGACTTGAGAGTCATTTCTCACACACACTTCTATCTTGATTTCTATCCACTTGTCTTGGGTTTTAGTGGTAGAGAAATCTAGGAGTGGAATCCCTAGACATTGAAGGAAAGGAGTTTGCCCTAGACCTAGATAGAAGGCAGTCCTAGACACAGATGTAAGGCAGCCCTAATGCTATCCTAAGGCAACCCTAACCTACGTTATCTCAAGGATAACCTAGCTTCAATCAAGATAAGGATATTTGCTGCCCTAATAGGTCCTAGCTACAGCAAAGTCATGGGTCTTTTGGAGGATTGAGCTGCTGTTAGGAGTGCCTAGGAGTTGGGCTAGAATGTAGCAATCCAAGGCCTACTTCAGTGAAGGAGAAGGGAGATTATGGTCACCCTTGTGACCACATGAAGAGGCAACAAGGTCCGTGTGAAAGTTGTAGGCTTGTAAGTATTATTTTTATGGTCAAAACAACCCTCTACATGGAGTTGTAGGTGTCTCCTCAACCAGCGAGGTCACCTGCCTTGTAAAGAAAGGGAGGCCACATAATTCAAGGTGAGTTATGGGTTGATCATTGGATTGTTGTAGGTTACAGGAGGGTGCCCTAACTAGTGATCATATTTTTTCCATAAACAATAGTACAAAGATGTTGGATACTACCACATAGGAGTTGCAATGTCACTAAAAAATAGGACAATGGGACAACAGCATGTTGGGACGACAACTTTGATGGGACAACCCAATGACATAGGACAGCTATGACAATTGTGCAGCAGTGGCACAAGTGGGACAACTGCTAACTAGTGCAACAAAGTAAATAGGACAACAAGGTACATAGTGTTGTATAGATGCATGGGAATCTGGGATAGCTGTGACATGGCAACAAAGGTACATGGGACAAAAACAAGCAAGGACAACATGGCAAGAGCATGGTGCATCATGGCAAGAATGGTGCAACATGGCAAGCATGGACAACATGGATAGCAGTGGCAAACATGGTGCTGCAAGCACATGAGACATGTTGTATGACAACATGGTTATGACACATGGGACAGTAGTGCAGCATAAGGTGCAGTAGTATGATGTGTACAACATGGTCATGAGGTCCAACATTGTGATGATGGGTGCACCATTATGCAACATGATGACAGGATGTAGTAAAATTATAGGTGAAGGAGTCACCTTGGAGAATAAGTTGAAGCTGCATGTCTTCAACTGATCTCATGTATCATCTTCTTAGAGATGATCTATGCTCTTATCTAGATAAGTCAAAGTGTTTACTTTTATTGTAAATGTACTATCTATTTCTCTCTCTCTGGTGAACTATTAAAGAACATAAAAGAAGAATTGATCAAGGGTTTCCCCACATTGGGGTTTGTCCTTGGCTAGCGCCACATCTTGTGTCCTCTTGTCTTGGCTTGTCTTCTGCTATTTATGTTTATGTTCTATATGTAGTTTATTTTAATGCTGATGTGATTGCTAATCTGGAAAAAATATTGAGCTAACTGTGAAAATTGAAATAAATTGCTCTAAGCATAGAACATACCTAAAATTAACAAAGTAAGAATGTAAAATTTGAGGAAAACTTTGCATCTAGGAAGTCACATGAGCCCATTCAAGTGATACAGGAGGAAGAGCAAGAAGCTCTGAAGGTTAAGCCAAGGTTGCCAAAGACACCACCAGTTTTCAGTTCAGGACAACAATATTCAAGTGAGGAGAAGGAGACATTAGCCCCTTCCAATTATGTCAAGGGACCTCAATGGTTCACGTAAACATTGTGGGATGCTCATGAGTATGCAAGGGCTCCTACGAGAACATTTAGGGAGAGCATGCCTCCAAAGAAGTTTCCTACTTACATGGCATCGATGAGCAGCATCATTGATTTTGAGCCTTCTAGTTTTCAAGAGGCAACAACACCTCAGGTATGGCGATATGCCATGTTAGACAAGTACACTTCCACCATGAAGAGTGATTTTTGGAACATAATGTCAAGACCAAAGGGGAAATCAATTGTGATTTCCAAGTGGCTCTACAAAATCAATCATGTTGTAGATGGCAACGCTGAGAAGTTCAAAGAGAGGTTCATAACAAGAGGGTTCTCACAGAAGGAGGGAGTGGACTATGAGGAAACTTTTGCTCCACACTTCCATTGGAATAGTTGTCTATAGTTTCAATCATTGGATGAAGGATGAATTAGATGGATGTGAAGACAATTTTACTTAATTGGATCATTGACAAATAAGTATACATAGAGAAACCTCAGGGCTTTTGAAGTAAATGGGAAGGGGTCCCATGTTTGCAAGATTAAGAAATTCTTGTATGGACTCAAGCATGTACAAAGAGCATGGTATTCCAGGATCGGTGGGACATTTGCTAAGTATAAACTTCAATAAAAGTGAAACAGATCCTACCTTATATTATATACTTGTTGGGAGTGATCTGCTTATTATGGTGTTATATGTAAATGACTTGTTTTTGACAAGTGCAAAGAAGCTCATTGCAAGGTGAAAAGTAGATATGGCAATTGAGTTCAAGATGAAGGACATCAACATGATGCATTACTTCTTAGGTTTAAAGGCTTAGCAAAAATTAGG
Source organism: Pinus tabuliformis (assembly GCA_031772625.1). Lineage (NCBI taxonomy): Eukaryota > Viridiplantae > Streptophyta > Pinopsida > Pinales > Pinaceae > Pinus > Pinus tabuliformis. The sequence continues at coordinate 53,261,448 of CM062813.1, forward strand.
GGAGACATTCCTTAGGCAAGGTAAGTATTCAATTAAGATCCTAAAGAGTATTTGTATGGAGGATCACAAACCTTGGGCCACACCCATGATCACCAATTTTAAAAATGTGACATCTTCAAATTCAAAATTGATGGAATCCATGTTATACAAGTAGTTGATAGGCTCCTTTATGTATTTGGTCAACAACAAACCAAATATATGTTTTCCAGTGAACACTTTGAGTCAATTCATGATGAAGCCAAGGCAAGAGCACTAGATGGTAGTAAAGCATGTGTTCGAGTATTTCAAAAGAACAGTGGAGTATAGCCTATGATATTTTGGAGATGGTGAGAAGAAGTTGCAAAGGTATCCATACATAGACTAGGCAGACAATGCAGTAGACACGAAGAGCACCGTAGGGTGTTACTTTAGTTTGTGATCAGCGATGATATCCTGGTTCAAGAGGTAGCAAACTTTTGTGGCACTTAGCTCAACAGAGAAAGCACATATGGCAACTAGTGCAGTGAACTGACATTGTTGATTTTCCACAATAAACACAGTAGAAACCAATTTCCTGATTTGATAATCACTTCTAATGATCTTCAATTAATTCTTATTATGCCATTGATATCATTAAGCAATTATATATATCAACAGTGATGCGGAAAAACCAATAGAAACAAATAAGATCATAAAGAGACAACCATGCATAATAGAGACAACACATTTTCCCTGGGAAGTCCAAACTTGGGAGAAAACCCATCAAATCTTCTTTTAGGAGAAATTATTCTTCGGAAAGGTTTCCAATAAAGTGTCTAGAAATTCGTGCCAAAAAAGAAGTCCAAAGTTTAGCCATTCCATAATTTTTTTCTCCCATGAGTGTCTTCTATATAAGAGAGATGATGAGTGAATGAGGAAAATAAAGTGTCACACATGTGTATATATACAAGTAAAATGGGTGCATTTACCCCAAAGGACACACCCTTTCATGGGGCCAACTTATTCCTTTTGAGCCTACATGAAACCTAAAAATAAAATAAAATTTATTTTAATTTCCATAATTTTTCTAGGCCAATTTAGATGGCTTCCTGGCATGCGAGAATACATCTCGTTGCTACCCAAAAATCAACAGCCATTTGATTTTAATCAAAATCAAGAGTTGGATCCAAAGATGATCTACTGATATAATCAAAGTTGTCAAACTCTCTAAGAATCTAGTGTTTCCTGATTAGTCCAAGCACATAGAGATCAGATATCACTTCATACAAGATAAGATTCCAAAGGCAGTAGTGATGCTCTAGCATGTATCCATAGATAAGCACATTGTTAATATTCTAACCAAGCACTTGGCAAAAGGGAAGTTTAAAACACTCAGAGATAGACTCAGATTGGTGCAAAATTCCTTCCTTGCTAAGAGGGAGTTTTGAGAAACATAGCTCGAGCATGAGCTTCTTGCACAACAGATTACATGTGAATGTGCAAGAGGTCATTTTAGACAATTTCTAGTGACCAATTAGAAAAGTGTGAAACAATACCATCTTGTAATTTCACTTAAATAAATAATAGTGAAAGTAAAATTTTCCATATTCTCCTGGTCTTAGAAATCTAACTGAAATATAAGTTAGATTTGATCTAATCTTAGTGGTACACTTCATTGTTGAGGTAAGGTGGTTGCTAGGATTAAGGATATCAGTAAGTGCAAATCTGATATTTTGTGTATATCATACAACTGTTAGTTTGACAGCTTGTGGAGGTTTCCTTGTAAGCTTGGAAAATTAATATCCGGTTTGATAGTGTGATTATAGATATGTATCATGTTTATGCTATCGTTGTTCATTTTTAAGCTATATGTGTGATTGTTCCATGTTCAGAAATATTTATTTGTGAGGTTAAATAAATTTAGACCTGATTTATTCAATTAAGAGAAGCATAAGACAACAGTCACCTAAGGCTTTAAAAATTGACACATTTTAGGTTCTTGTGCCAAACATGCCCCATATCTTCCAAAAGCATATGGCTAGTTCTATCCTTAAAGGTGTCTAGTTCAAATCCCCCTAGGTGAAGCACGCTAGTTTATGCCAATAGGTTTACTAGGGATAATATCCACAAATGTGAGGAAGCATCCCTTGGGTTCCCCTGCAAGGTTTTCCTTGGGGGGAAAATATATATTCCAAAATCTTTTGAAATTTTGAATTAGGTACAATTTGAGTGGAAAATGGAAAAATCATTATGAAGGTTATTAGGAATATAGATTAACATAAAAGAATTCCTGCATTGAGAGTAATATTACTACAAATGAGACATGCTTTAGAACTAGTTTTCTCACAGTGCAAAAGGTTGAGTAGAAGGAAGCTTCACATAATGTAGCTATTAATAAAGAATGGGAAGCTTTCACACTTAGCAAATTGATGTTACAAAGCAAGTTATTAAAATAATATAGAAATATTTGTTGTAGAGAGAAACAAACAAAGAAGCCATGAATGTGGAGATAAGTCATGATGTCACCTTGGGGTACTTCTTGGAGCTATGAGTGACCATAGGGTGAGTGGTTCAACTTCCCCTAGTGGTATGCTAGATACAGGGTGAATGGTTCACCTTCCCCTGTGATACCACATGTTGAGACATGCATAGGATGAGTGTTTCACCTTCTCCTGTCGATACATCCTACCCATGCATTCTAGGACTCATGGGAAGTACCTTTCATTTGGCCAATGAGTAGGGAAATGAGGATAGAGACCATAGTACTACTGATGGATGCATCGTGTACTACCATACTCCCTATACAAGGATGTTTGATATTGATCTAGGATCAATGGAAATTGACTTCGGACTAGTGGAGAGTAGTATGATACACTCTCGATTATGGGAGATTGACTTCAGGTCAGTGGAGAATGGCATGATACATTATCGATCATTTCTTCTTCATTATTTCTTCATGGTTTAGCAGAGTAGAGAAAAGCAAAGCAAGGATGGTACTGATTGTCAGATGGTTTGGCAAGTGGAGTTCTTCCTAGTTGAGAGGGAGAGTTAAATTTGGCAACTAGGGCAAAGCTCCACTTTGGACAGCACATATGATGCAGTTGATATTTTTATTGGATTCCTCTCTCCAAGAGGTGTAGGATTTATCTAAATATCATCTCATTGTGACATGTACAAATGGAATTATGAATTTATTTTCTTTATGGACAAATTGTTAAGGTCGGACAACAAACTAATGTAGGCGCAGAAGCCCAACAATCACATATATTCATCCTCAATGTTTGCATATAAATAGAAGGTTCCTTTGCCTCATTTGGACATCACTCATCTTCTCACACACATCTCTCTCTCCTCATCTGATTAGGTACGGATTTCTAGGCTCCTCTCTCTCTCCACACGTGCGAAGAAGACATTTTTTTTGTTTTAGCATTGACCGAATTTCAAGTAAGTTTGACCAACAACATTGACCTTGTTTGACTGTGATTTTGGTGGGATAATTTATGTTTGGGCAGGATGCATTTCTAGACATTGAAATTGAGGCAATCCATACTATTTGACCAGCGTTGACTGCAACATTGACTTACGTTGACCAAGTTTTAGTGAGTTTTTCAGCACTGTTTTGGGCTGATTTAGAGGACTGTTGGAGGGCAAGTTGACTGGGTTTGACTGAGCTATTTTGGAGGTAAAATTTTGCCCTGCTGACTAGCATTGAATTTTGATTAGGGCTTTCTGTGGCTGCTATTTTTTGGACAGATTTCACTTTGATTGGACAAGTGAATATTGCATATTATACTCTCCCTCTCTGCTGAACTTTTGAAGAATAATAAGAAGAATTGATCAAAGGGTTTCCCCACATTGGGGTTTGTCCCTGGTTGGCGCCATATGTTATGTCCTCTTGTCTTGGCTTGTCTTCTACTATTTTATTCATGTTCTATCCGCATTTATTGTCATGTTAATGTGATTGCTAATCTGGAAATTGATATTGGGCTAGTAAGAAAATTGAAGTAAATTGCTCTTAAGAATAGAACATACAAGTAAAGTCCTCCGCACGTGTGAACATAACTCCTTGATTGGTTGAATGAGTGAGTGTGATGTGATGCCCAAATGAGTTCAACAAATGTCAAGATATATGAGTGTCAAGAGGAGGGTTTTGACCGTAGTGTCAAACCCTTTCAAGTGGTCGGGCCGACTTGTTCAAATGAAGCCAACTTGGAAAATTGCAATATAATAATTTTCTTTTTCAATTTTGACCATGAAAATACTGACCAAAGCTACCTATTTTCAACACTCCGTCTTAGTTAGGGAGGTACTTTTTATTCTCTCTCTCAAGATCAATCTCCCCAACCAATCCATTGGTCTCTCACTAATAACCTAAGGGAGAGATCAAATGTACAAGTCCCATCATAAAGAAATATGCATAGCATCAAACTCATCCAATAAGCCAAAACCAAATGGCATCAAGGTCACCACCCAACTGGCCATGGGATCAATCAATGAGGCCAAACTCTCCAACCATATGAAATGGTTTTTCAATCAAGCATAATGAACCAAGAGAGTACTCAAAATCAAACTTCCTGACCAAGCCCACTTGGTCTCTCAATCAAACACAATGACTTAAGGAAGAGGACTCAAAACTGGTGTCCCCAACCAAACCCACTGGTCTCTCAATCAAATACAATGAATTAATGGATCACTCCAAGCCTCGGAACCAAACTCCCCAACCACATGGGTTTCTTAGTCATTCTCAATGACCCCATGGAGTAACTAGGACAATCTTCCTAACCATAAACCATCGTCTCTTAGCTAAGCCCAAGGAAGATCGGTAGTCTCATGATGCTATATAATCAATTCTCCCTCTCTCCAAGAGAGGGATTCTCAACCACTCCATGTTATCCTCTGAAATAAGAAAACTTCATTCAAGACAATGGCTTTGTCAAAACATCAGCAACCTGCTCATTAGTAGGGATATATTCAAGCCCCACACCTCTTCTCTAGACAATATTCTAGATGTAATGATACTTGATCTCAATGTGCTTCGACCTGTCATGAAAAATTGGATTTTTAGAAAGTTTTACACAACTTTGATTGTCACAATATACAACAGTCAATTCTAGCACCTGATAAAATGAACTAGCAAACAACTTTTGAAGCCAAATTGATTCAAAAAAGGTTGAACAGAAAACTATATACTCAGCGTCAACTGTAATAAGATCAACAAAAGTTTGCTTCTTACTTGACCATGATATTGTAGCAGAGCCCAAGATAAAATAGAAACCAGAAGTGTTCTTTCTAGTGCACCTAGCCCAATCAGCATTTGTAAAACCATGCAATTGGCATTCTCCATTAGAGACATATTTCAAACCCATAATGGTGCCACGTAAGTATCTCAATATATGTTTCGCTACAACATAATTCATATGATGGAGCTCAACCAAGGATTGGCTCAACGTGTTCACAACATAGCAGATATTGGGTCTAGTGTTAACCAGATAGTTTAATGAGCCAATCAATTTACAATACATAGAGGGATCAACCAGATCAGAATCACGATCTTACAACGTCTTCAAATTCGTCACCATGTGTTACACTAAAATTTGTCACCATGACTATTTGCAGTTAGTATGGCTTCATCAACTGTCATACTATCCTCCTTGGCAAGCCTCATACCTCTGCTCTCCATGTCAAACTCCAAGAAAGAGAGAAAGTCATTAAAAATCTATATATCTCTGGGTACGCAGTTTCTCTTAGCCTTACCTGCGTGTACGCACCCCAAGTTCACAATACCTGCGTACTTGTACACTCTGTCTATAAAGCAATGGGTGCGTACTCCTGTAAAGGTCAAAAGGTGCAAGTTTCACTCCCAAAAAGTTACATGTGGTCATTTCTAGAGAATTCTAGAAGCTTGTTTGACGTGTATGAAGCTCCTCCAGATGGTTCATGTATCCCTACCAAAGAGGAACTTATCCCATCAAGAGGGGAGCTATCCCATCCAAAGAGGGGCTTATCCCATTGATGGTGGACCTGAATAACTTCCTCTAGAGCACTATAAATACAGGTATTGGGCCAAAGGGAGGGGAGGTTGAAAGCTGAACATTCCTAAGGGTAGATGCTGCTGGAATTAGGACTCCCTTGTAAAGTTTGAGAGGAGAGATTCCCATCCTTTCCTAGCCTTATTTGAGAGTGGGTGAGCTGATCAAAGTAAAGGAAAACTCTTGCTGGACCCTAGGAGGGACTTGCACAACACCAAGGCTCAGGTTGTAATGGTTCCTTTTGTTTCCTCTTAATACAAATGAACTCATTTTTCTCAACAGATTGTTATTCATGATTTGTTTCATATACTCCTTGGTCTGTATGATGGATATGTATTGTTTTATGAGTTTATCAGGTGCTATTTAATATTTTGGCTTGTTAGTGAATGCAGGTTTTGAAGAGAAGGAGGAGCTCATCCGGATCGGCGAGGCTGGACTACTACAAAGCATTGGACTAAAGGTATGTTAAAATCACCTGATTGCTTGTATTCTCAATGCATGTTTAGAGAAAGGTAGTGTTTATTTGTCACTAGAAAGCTTTTGCTTCTAGGGAGTTCGGTTGTGTCCGCACTATCGACTCTTTCCGCATGACAAAATGGCGACTCCACTGGGGAATCCATTGATGTGAATGTTTATTCCTTTGTATCAAATTTTGATCTGAGAAAAGTCATTTGTTTTCTGGTTTTTGGCTGTCTGACTGTGTATTTGGGTGGGCTATCTTAGGGTTAAATTAGATTTTAGTTTTTTTTTGTTTTGCTAAAAGTACGCAGCCTCTGAGTTGAGCACAGTGCGTACTTGTACGCACTGTCGCTTTGTGCACAGAGCGTACGCACACCTGTGCAAACAGGTCGCTTGCGTACCCTGTCAAAATTAAGAAAATTTCAATTTTCTTCTTTTTGCCTTTTAGATTTTGTTTTTAATTTGTTTTTTCTGCCCAAATCCACTGGTTTTCTGCCATAAATCTTCACCTAAGCTTGTTTCGTCAGTGTCGAGAGTTTTAGTGAAATTCATAGAGGTTTTGCCTTAGGGTTTGATTTTTAACTGGTCCTGTAGTGACTTTGGCGTTAGAGGTTGTCAAAATTTGGATCTCCTTGGTTTTGTTCAGTCCTCTTAGGAGTCGGGCCTGTCATAGAATTCACCCTTGTGAGAGACCTACCTTTGTGTCTTCTCTTTGCGAATCTCGAAAAATTTTGTTGTTTGAACTTTGAATTTTATTCTTGAGAAAAGAACAAAAGATTTTGATTTTTGTTTTTGACTGGTTTTTGGTTCTGCATTAACTAGTCCTTAGTTACATTTTGACTGAGTAAAACATCCAGGAATCATCTTTAGTAAGCTTTTGACTCGTTAGATTTACTTTTAAGTGCTTTTCTCTTAGATTTTCTTTTGAGTGAAATTGAGTTGATTTAATTGCCATAGCTTTTTTAACTTTGATTTTTGTTAAAGTAAGTTTTACATGCTTTATTAATTAGGGAAAAATACAAAAATATCTTTTGAAGGAAGGTTTGCTTTGGTAGCATTTGAGTCTTTGAAAGAAAAAGGAACTTTCGTGAAGTGATTAGTGGTCATGTGTCGTATGTTTTGAAAAGATAAAGAGTTTGTTTCTTTGTTTTTCATTGCCAAGAAAGTTGTCTTTATATCAAGTTTGCATTCTCCAACTCTCTTAGCTAGGGAATTCATTGAAAAAGGAAAAATTAGTATAAATCATCCTAAGTGCATCTTTTTAGTGGATTTCGGTCGAGTCTACAGACCACCAGTTTCATCTCCACTACCTTTTGTCTTAAATAAAGCCATAAAAATTAACGCTTAAAGTAAAATCAACTTAGTAACTTTTATTTACTAGGGCTCTGAAACACCAATATAGATCAGGCTAGTGTCTTGGAGTAGGAGAGTAATTAACTCTCCAAGACAGCAAAACGAAACAAGTAGCTCATCTTGTGGTAGGATAAATCCAACTGTTTCATTTGTACTCTGGGAAAGCTCCTCTTAAAGGAGAAGCATGAGACCGTGTCTGAACCAGTGAGGGGATCAATCCTCCTTCATTGGGAAAGACGCCAGATACGCACGACCTACAAACGGTAAACCTCGGATTATTGTCGAGGAGCCTGGGGTCACTTGTTGGTAAACCTTGGATTATTGTCAAGGAGCCGACAAGGGGATTGAGCTTGTTACTCTGCCCTTGCGTGCTATCGGGTCATAGACTGTTCCCCCAGGTGCATTTGTTGCTGTTGGTAACCTTAGTGACCATTATCTTTAGGATTCTACCGAGGTGACGGTGGAGGGAAGATCCCATTGTACCTGGAGCAGACGTCGGCTAGACTCACTTGGATTTTTCGGGGGGTTCACTTCACTCGAGACGGTTAAAGTGGAGGAACTTGTGCCGGTCTATTCATTAAGCAGGTTGTCGGGGTAACTGTTCCGCCCACCACTTCTGTACTGAATTCGGCGATGTTGGGTTTCATCTCCAACTAGTGTTTTCGGTCCGGAAGGCTACTATTTGTGTATGGTTTGACGCCCTAGATTCTTTAGGCGTGTGATTCAAATTTGTTTGGTTCTTTAGAGACTTTAGGTGGTTTGCTTTGAGATTTTACTTTGTTTGCGTGTGCAGTAGTTAAAATTTTTTAACTGTGGCTGAATTACCGAGACAGTCCCGTAGACTTCGGGGCAAGTCTCCTGAGATTGTTACCGTGGCCGATTTGTTGAGGAAGTCCCGTAGATTGTGGGGCGAACCTCCTGAAGAGGTCCCGAGTCATTACGAAGGTTTGAAGGTCCTTGTAACTCCTAGTGGCAGTAAAGTAGGTTCACCTGAAGAAGGAGAATCGTCATTGGTAGTCCATCCAGATTACCAAGGTCTAGAAACAGGTTATAATCCTGAAGCTGTTGCAGTTTCCGAGCTTGCTGGTAGTTTTTCATCTACTAGTGATATAGGCGAAGAACCTGAAATATCTGAACCTGTTACTCCAACTTCTAGTGCACCTGATTCACCTAGGGTAGAAAGAGTCATCACCGAAAATCTTCTTGCTGGTTTGATAGCTATTGAAGAACTTGCTCCAGAGGAAGAATTTGGCGTATCTATCCTTGAAGATCAACCTACTATTGATCTAAGGGAGCGTGAATCTATCTTTTATAGTCCTCCTAGAAGTACTACTTGGTACCTTTCGTTAACCAATTATTTAGACAACTCAGGGATAAGTTTTTCTCCACCTCGTACTCCTTTTCCACCTGGAGGTATTTATACTCCTGTAAATATGTCTGGTCAGTCGTCCATGTTCACTCAATCTCCTGAATCTTTCTTGTACGGCGATCCTTCTGTTCCCTCCGGGTATCAGTCACTTTCTGGTACTTTTGCGGGAGCATCTCCTCAACCCATTGAACATGGGTTATTAGCTGGAAACAATGGTAATAAACCGTTGGGTGTAGGAGACATTTACATGATGTCAGGTTCAGTTCCCAGTTCTCAACCTCAAGGTGGTCAATTACCGCCTGGGGGGCAGCCTCAATTAATGCCTGGGGGGCAACCTCAAGGTACACAAATTGCGTCTGGGGGGAAACCTCAAGGACAGTATGTACCCATAGTACAATACATTCCTCAAGGTCAACCCCAGCCTCAATATGTACCCCAAGGTCAACCTCAGTATCAGTATTTACCTCAAGGGTATCAACCTCAAGGTCAAGGTCAACCCCAGTATCAGTATTTACCTCAAGTTTATCAACCTCAAGGTCAATACTCGAGTCAAGGTTATCAACCACCTCAAGGTCAATCATATGTTCAAGGTACGGGAACTGTGCCTTTCAGTTATCAATCCTATCCTTAATCCGGTTATGGATCTCAATATCCTCAACCTGTCATGGGTCAATACCCCAAAATGAACATAGTGTGGGATCCATCGCAAGTTCAACAGGTATTGCAGCCAAGTGTACAGTTGTCATCTCAAGTTGGACAACCCTTAGTTGCTGGTCCATCCCAGCAACCGGTCCAGTCTAATGTTCAAACTTCTGTACCTTCGGTAGTTACTCAGTCGCCAATTGCACCTAGTACTCCATCTCAAACGGCTGCTGCAACTACCGCAACATCTGCTCCTTCCACCACACTTGCTTCTGGAGTATCGACATCTCCGGTTTCTAGTGTCTCTGTAACTACTCCTCAGACATCTTTACCATTGTCTGGATCTATGATTCAAACTACGGTTCAGATGCCTGTAGGACAACCTGGTTTAAGTACGGTTGTCACTAGTCAACCACAATTCACTTATCAACCGTACCAGGGACAGTACCAATACGGGCCTGCTGTCCAACAGCCGGTTTACCAGTATCAACCATATCCTGGGTACACTTATCAAAAACCTCAGCAACCCCAGTACGGTCCGGTTAATCCTGGTTTTCCAGGAGGATACAATATCCCGAATGCGATTCCTATTCCAAGTTATCCTGGATATCCTCCTCTTGGGACTGGTCTTGTGACCCAGAGTTTTAGGGATCCTAATCGGCAATTACCGTTTATCGCAACTTTGGATTTACCAGACTTGTCGCGCCTAACGAACGATCCAATAAATTATCTTCCGTTCTGGCCGCCAATGCCAAATAAGTTGCCCAGTGTATACCCAAGTTCGAAGGTAAGTCTGGAGAGGATCCGTCCAATCATGTGATGACTTACCACCTCTGGTGTGCTTCAAATTCCATCTCGGATGATTCGATCCGCTTACGTCTTTTCCAGCGTACGCTCATTGGTCTCGCGGCCAAGTGGTACATTGAGTTACCACGGGCCTCTTTTTACAATTTTAGTCAGTTAGCTACCTCGTTCCTAACTCATTTTCAGTTGCCGGTCAGATATGATAATGGTACAGAGCTACTAACTTCACTAAAACAGTCGACGTCCACTTATATTTCCGATCATATACATGAATGGAGACGTCGACGGCGATTAGTGAAAGTTTTTATCCTGGACCAAATCTTAGCTAAATGGTTTGTTAAATCATTATTACCAAAGATTACTGAAGACGTAGCTAAGGCCGGAGTAGTTACTGAGGAGCAAGTAATTGCTCAAGCGCAGTACCTTGACTTAGTTTACACTCAGTCAGGTACGTTACATGAAAAGATCCCAGATCTTCCAAAGTCAAATCAAATCGCTGCTGCTCCTTCGGGATCTCATGCTGCTGATGGCATGATTGATACGGTAAATACTAAAAGCAAGAAGAAATCTCGCCCATTATAACCTTACCAGATTCCCCGACAGGAGAGTCTTCTCCTGAAATTTCCGCTGATATTCACGCTGTAGAGTCATCTACGGCTAAATAAAAAAACGGTGGGAAGAAGAAGGGTAAGAAGAAGGGTAAAGCAGACAAGACTCCAAAGGAAAAAACGGATAAGTCGGAAACCAATGACGAAAAGCGCAAACCTCGATATCCTTGTCTTATTTGTGAAGAGGATCATTTTACAAGAGATTGCCCCCATCGGGCCGAGGTTGTGAAAATCGTCAAAGGTTCCTCAACTCCTGCTGTTTTGAAAGATCCATTTCCAAAGCAGGAGAGTAAGATGATAGGTTCTTCCTCGAGTGCCACTGAAGAACCCATATTGATGATGTCTCATGTAAGGATTGCGACTCGATCACACGATTATGGTAGTAAAAGTCCTGTTGATGGATCGAAAGAATCAGAATCTTCTCATTCAAATCCATCAACCTCAGCTCCCGGTTCCGATCCACTACAGATCGAGAAACCTAACCCTGACTTAGTAATAAAATCGCCCACCAAGGGTGTCCTTCGAAGGTCTGCTTTCAATCCACATGCGAGAGCGGCTCAGAATTACAACATTGTTGAGGATTTAGCTGTTTCACCCTCAGCAATGTCGGCTTTAGAAGTGCTGCAATCATGCCCAGCACAGCAAAAATTACTTTTGTCGGCTATAGGAGCTGTTGATGTTCAGGACCCGAACCTGATAATCTTTGATCTAGAAAATAGTACACCGCGTCTCCCTCATCAGTTGGCTTTCCAGATTCCAGTGATAGTCAAAAACAGGCCTATTCATCGGACTGTAATTGACGAGGGAGCTTCCACGTGTAGTATGTCGATTTAGTGTTGGAGATCGCTTGGTTCTCCTTTGCTGAACCAATCCCCGACAATTCTTAAGGCCTTTGATGGCCGTGGGTTCCATCCGTTTGGCATTTTACAGGATTTTCCTATAGGGGTTGAAGGAAAAACCATTAGTCTGGATGTGGAGGTGGTTGATGCCGCTCTAGACTACAACCTTCTCTTGGGTCGAAGTTGGTCTTAAGCTATGACAGCGGTCGTTTCATCGGTCTTCAGAGTAATAAAGTTTCCACACAATGGAAAGATCGTAACCATAGACCAACTGGCTTATTTTTCATCCGACCCAGCCTCTTCAGAGAGTATCCAGCATGTCGGTAAAATGACTATCCCTTATAAGGATGTTGGCGTAGGATTAGTTAAAGATTCCGGTTTACTGGGAACTTTTCCTTTTCCTCCAATCAACGCAGACCCTTCATTCGCATTCATTCATATGATTACGTCAGATACTATTGTTTACGATGATCCTTGGATTGTCCCATCTGAATCTGAGATAGACTCATTCGGTAATGCAATGCCTTTGAGTCCATATGAAATTGCCTATGAAGCTGTGCAGTCTTTTTCCGACCCAAGTTCAACCAAAATCGACCAAATGAATGTGGTCCGTGAGGAATCCCTTTTCGCGTCAACCTCGGAGTTAATAACGTTTCCCGAAGTTGTGTCTTCTGACGAACAACTTTGTGAAGTCCTGTGTGTAGACGATTTACCATGGGAAGATCTCCATCATAGATCTTCATTTTTACCTGAGGATGATCGTTTTGAAAACGATTTCTCATCAATCTTTACAGCTGAATATGTCAAAGAAGCTCAGAGTCCAATGAAACATCCTGATTCAGAGCTGAATTTGGGAAACGTTTCTCGCACTATTCCCATTGACATTTCAGTGAAGCCCGGAATTGTTGAACACATTCATATAGGTGCCTCGTGTTCAGATGACGAAATTAAAACATACAAGGCCCTATTTCAAGAATTCCACGACGTGTTTGCCTGGTCCTATGAGGAAATGCCAGGAATTGATCCCTCCATTATTGTTCATGAGATCAAGACTTACCCGGACGCTAAACCTGTTCGGCAACGTCTGCGTCAGATACACCCTCGGAAAGCGGCTGCAATTAAAGCAGAAGTTGAGAAGCTGTTGAAAGCAGGTTTCATTTATCCGATCCCGTTAATGGATTGGGTATTGAATATTGTTCCGGTTAATAAAAAGCAGGGAACAATAAGAATATGTATCGACTATAGGGATATCAATCGTGCTTGTCCCAAGGACAACTATCCAACGCCCTATATCGATCAAATAATTGATGATTGTGCCGGCAGTGAAATATTTTCCTTTATGGACGGTTTTTCCGGTTACAACCAAATCAATATTCTACCTGCCGATCAACCAAAAACAGCTTTCATTTGTCCATGGGGGACATTTGCTTATTGCAAATTACCTTTTGGGCTTAAGAATGCCGGAGCCACTTTTCAAAGGGCGATGTCTTATGCATTTCATGACATCAAGCACATTGTGCAACCATATCTCGATGATTTGCCCGCTCACTCCTTACATCGAGCTGATCACCTTGTCCATTTACGAGCAATTTTATGAGGTGTAGGCATTATCGTATACGGTTGAACCCACAAAAATGTGTCTTCTGCATCGAAGTGGGACGATTTCTGGGATTTGTAGTTTAAAAAGCCGGCATTTGTTTCGATCCCTTGAAGGTCGAAGCTATCATCAAATTGCCTCCTCCTTCGAGTCTGCGCCAACTCCAAAGTTTGCAAGGGAAAGCAAACTTTTTACGCCGATTCATTCCTAACTACGCCGAGATTACCAAGGGTTTTACCCGGTTGTTGAAACAAAATGCTCAATTCTCTTGGGATGAGATAGCTCAGAAATCTTTTGATGCGCTAAAGCACGCGTTGACCCATGCATCGTTGCTGCATCCTCCCAACTACAACCAGGATTACTTTTTGTACCTCGTCGCCGCTCATTCCACCATTGGAATGGTCTTAGTATAGGAAGATGAATTCGAAACGGAACATGTGATCTATTATCTTAGTAGGACGTTAAATCCCACTGAGCTAAAATATTCACATGTGGAGAAATTGGCCCTGGCAGCTGTTCAGGCTGTCCAACGTTTTCGTCATTACATTCTTCTCCGTAAAACTACAGTCATTTCGGATTACAACCCTATGATTTACATTTTGACTAAACAATTGCTAGGGGGAAAGTACTCTAAATGGATTGTTATCTTGCAAGAGTTCGACTTGGAGTTTGAAAAATCTAAGTCTAAGAAATCTTTAGTTTTTGCAGAGTTGATGTGTGACTTCCCGCGTGCTGACACGGAAACTGTGGCAGAGGAACCCATTGCAGACGAATCTCTATTTCTTATCAGCACTTTAGATCCGTGGTATGGGGATATAATCGTCTATCTCCAAAACCAATCCTTTCGGCCCGAAGCTTCAAAGTCGGAACGTCGGAAAATTCGATTCCAGTCCCAACAGTACAAAATTATTGGAGATACTCTTTATCGTCGTGGGGCAGATTTGGTTTTTCGTCATTGCTTAACTCATGAAGAGGCAGAAAGGGTTATGAATGACTGTCATTCTGGAGCGTGTGGCGGTCATATGTCTGGGTATGCCACATCCCAGAAGGTGTTGCGTGCTGGCTATTTCTGGCCGTCCATGTTTAAACATTGTATCATTGCGGTCCGAAAATGCCACAACTGTCAAGTGTTTGATCGCAAGATGCGCGCACCACCTGCTCCTCTCCACCCTATAATTGTCGTTGGTCCTTTTGCTAAATGGGGTATCGATTTTATTACATGTAACCCTCACTCGGCCGAGGGGGCATGCGTATATCATCCTTGCGGTTGATTATTTTACTAAGTGGGCCGAGGCGATGCCTACATTCGAGGCAGACGGCAAGACAGCTGCGATTTTCGTATTCAATCATATTATTGCTAGGTTTGGTGTCCCACAAGCGATAATCACTGACCATGGGCGCCATTTTCGAAACATTATGATGACAGAACTTACAGGCCAGCTTGGTTTACGTCATGATAGTTCTACTCCTTATTATCCCCAAGCAAACGGTTTGGTTGAATCCATCAACAAAGTTCTAGTTATCATGATCCGACGAATCATTGGTATTCATCGGTCGAATTGGCACAACATGTTATTTTCAGCGCTTTGGGCGTACCGAACCTCAGTGAAAACATCAACAGGGTTCACTCCTTTCCAACTAGTTTGTGGTTTGGAAGCAATGTTGCCCATTGAATGCGAAATCCCATCACTTCAAATGGCTGTCGAATTACTTCCAGCTACTTCCGAAGAGGAGAAGCATCTATTATACTTAGCTAAATTAGATGAGACTCGACGTGACGCTGCATTGGCAATCGAGACTCATGCAAAAAGGATGAAAGCTCAGTATGATCGCAACGTGACCCCTCGTAATTTTTCGGAAGGAGACCTAGTGCTATTATATGATCAAGCTAACGATAAATTAGGTGCTGGAAAATTCGTTCCTATGTGGCATGGGCCCTACATTGTCAAGCGAAAGCTAGCAAAAGGGGCCTATGAGCTGGTAGATCTTTGATGGGGACTCTTTGGGTAAGCCCAGAAATGGACTTTACCTAAAGAGATATTATGCTTAAATGATGGGTATGGAGATTTAGTTAGGTTAGTTTTTCTTTCTAGCTGGTGTGTTTGTTAGTATAGACAGTGTGCTTAGCTTAGAGAGTGTGTTTTTCGTCGTTATTCTGGCTTATCTTGGTTTTACTCTTGATATTGCAGATGTCGACGCCTCTCCAAACGTACATTGAATTTGCTGATGGTGCTTGTTGTAGTACACGGAATATCTCTTCCGCAACTTGGGTTATCTATTCGCCCTCTGACGAGTTAGTTTCTATGCATGGGGTGAGCCTCGGTCAAACAACAAACAACATTGCAGAATACAGTGCAGTGATTGAGTTATTATCTGAATCTATTTCATTTGGGATTCGGAGTTTGATAGTGAGGTTAGATTCTGAACTTGTTGTATTATAGCTTAATAGAGTATATGCCATTAGAAATCCAGTGTTATTAAGGTTATTTTTGAGAGTGCGCCTCTTGGAACGTGAATTTGATTACATTGAATATCAGCATATTCCAAGGTCATTAAATACATTAGCAGATGCAATTGCTTCTCGAATGTTAGACAGACATTTGCGATAATCATAAATGTAAATTTAAAAACATTTCATCATACATGTTTAACAAGATAAGCTGGTAATAATGATATATATATATATAGGAGTGTGTCAAGAAATATACATCGTCTTCGATCATAGGTTGAAAAACACCTTATGATCGGCAAAAATGATAAGTAAAAAAAACCAAAAATGTCACGTGTCTACAAAAAGTGACTAGCCAATCATTGGTGGTGCTCTCTATACGACACCACTGCCCGCGCTACCCTACACAGGAACCTCCTGAAAGGTCTCGGGACTGCGACCACATAGCGCTGAAGTCGGATAGGAATATCATCTATAGTCGTCTCTGGTATGTCCGCCATGAGACGCTCTAGGTCCTGTTCCAACTCGGCTAAGGTCTCTGCGGCCGCATCCTGTGGGGCCGGTGCTGGTGCAACTGGTACTCTTCTCTCGAATGGCCAGAGATTGGCCGGACGCTGTGGACCTACATCTGCATTTTGAAAATTGTCACTGTCAGTTTTGAGACGATATAAAAACAAACAAAAAAAAGTAAATAATTTAAAAACTTGTGAAAAATGAAGTACCTCTGTCGTCCCATTGTTCTCCCTGTGGAATAACCATGTCCGGATCACCGCGAAAATCCACTCCGGCATAAGGAAAATCCTGGATCGCAAAGACCTGGTCCTCCAACCAGTGAAAGTAACCCGCAGGAAATCGGACAACTCCCGCTCCCTCATCAGGATGCCGGGCCTGTTATAGACATTTTTGTGCCTCGCAGCATGGAGCATGAAATGTCGATAATTACAGGGATCCTCAATCCCTAAACATGTTGTTCTTACCCCTAGAGGAACAAGGTCAGCAAACCACAGCACTTCCCATCAGTTCTCCACCTGAAAACACTCAAAAACAGGCTATTTTTGGATCATGTCAGCTGCTCCACTGAGCATCTGCGCTGAATGTCAACTGCTCCTCCTTGTACCTGCGCTGAAAGTCAAAACCAATGAAGGCTACCTGCGCTGGGCGAGATTGGCCAAGTGGCACAGTCATTCTGCAAGGTGTCAACTGCCTAGGAAGCTTCCAAACTGACACTTGGTTCAAGGAATTCGCCCTATGATGAGTAAGAGGTACTTGATCTCCATGTGGAAGCAAGGATCTCCAAGTGGACTCAAGAACTGAAGTTTAACTGAAGAGGGAGAGGACACAAGGCAGCTTTATGTTAGTCTCAAGCTGACTCATCCTTTCTCCTTCTACCCTATATATAGAGCTCTTCTATGAGGTCTAGGGAGGCTGGAATTTTGTGCAAAGCAAGGAAGTGCTGTTGGTTCACAGTTAGAGCTATTGGGTGATTGCTTTTATAGAGGGGAAGAGGAGATTTCTTGCTGCTGGGGAGGTGCTGCTGGATTGGAGCCATTTATGGTTGTAACCTTCTCAGAACCTTTTTCTTCTATCAATAAAGCTTTGATGTTCTCCTATATACTTGTATTGCAATGACGTATTGTTTTTATCTGTATATTTGATTCATTCTAATCCATGCATCAGTTATGAGTACATGTTTCTTGTAGTTTCCCTCTCTTGTTTTTGCAGGATCTTTGTGTAGCTGGGCCGGCAAAAGGAGCAAGGAGCTGGGAACAAGAGGCAAAGAGAGAAGACAGGATCGACAAAAGCGAAAGACATCGGTTGGTCAATCTTTTCTTCCTTCTCTGTACTTTCATAAAGGAAAAATATCAAAGCTTTACTTTTAGTTGTTGCTAAGGAACTATCACCCTTAGAGTAGGGATAGGGTCATTCCGAGTCGGATACTTTTCCCCACAACAAAATGGCGACTCCACTGGGGAGCTAGTATCTTGTTGGTTTATTGTGTTTCTTGCTATTCATCTCATAAACAAGGAGAGCACCAAATCGAACTGCAATTGAGTCCTTCAATTGCAAAGTAGAGGGCAGCTGCTCTGGCTCAGTTTCTGAGCAAGTTTATGATTTGAAGAGCTGATCCACAAGGACTCGTGTGCTCTTTGTGATAGCTTTTCATCCTCTTGATCATCCCTTAGCTTGTACTTGACCTATAGCTTTTTATTTCAGCAAAAACAATGAATTTTTGAGCTTTTTATGACCCGGAAACCCTTGTAAACGCAACTCTCGTGTCTCAGTGCAGGCTGTCCAAAGGCAGTCTGCATTTCAGCGCAGGTACTCCCTTCGGGAACTGCGCTGAGAGTCAGTTTGACAGACCAGAGCCTGCGTTGAACCAGTTAGGCTATGTCTTCCTGAGGTTTCCCACTGAGTCTTGGCCCTGTTTTCACTGTTATTTTGCTGCTGATTGCTTGTCATTTGTACTTGCTGTAAACCAACTTTCCTTGACATTATTCCGCCTCAGTTGTGTAATGAAACTGTGATTGTTCTTTCAGTATTTCTTGTTTCAGTTACAGTTTCCCATTGTGAAAAGCAAACCAGTATAGCTGTGGCCTCTTAGATCCTGAACTGTAAAAGTGTCTTTGTGATCTTAAGAGCTAGTTTTATTACTGTTCATGGCTGTTTGAGTTTGTTTGTTTTTCATTTTGTGGTTTGAATCTATACATTTCCAGTGTCTAAACAAGTCGATCTTAAGGTGTCTTTTGATTTTGGACAAGCTTGTTTACTTCCGCTTGAAATTAGATTCAAAGTTATACAACAGTTTCCTTTTTGTCTTACATCAACATTAAGGATAAAGAAAAGAAATACATGCATCTTGCATTTGCATTTTTTGATAAGTTTGCGTGATTGATCTAGGGGAAAGTGCATTAGTTTGTGCTTTGTGCTCTGTGTGGAAAGATAATGTTTTTCTCTCCCCTCAGTAGTTAGGATTTTCAAAGTTGAAAGATTGAAAAGTTTGCTTCTCATCTTAGACTGCATTCAGGAATTTGTTATATACATCTCGTGGTGATCCTTAAAGGCAAACTGATAAGCAAGATCAACATTAAAATAAATCCAATTTACATAACAACGCTTTGTAACATAACGCAAACATCTAGAGGTCTAGGTAGAGACGTGTTCCGGCGTCGTTAAACATAGTGACTGTCGATCTCTACGAAGGTGGGTGATTCCTCCTGAGAGTCGGTGGCACTAATACGGACTTGTGCTCCCATGTACCGTCGAGTATATATTGGGAGACCCCTATAGGCAATTATCCTTTATCCATAGGAAGCCGTGTCGGCCGCCCTACTGATCGCGATGCAGTGAAAACAGCATTCACGAAGATCGACCACCCGTACCGTAAAAAGTATTCTGTGGTTTCGCGAAAAGTTTGGCACACCCTCTACCTAGAACTCCAGAGTAGTTTCTTTTGGCCTTTTTCAAACTCTATAACTGAAAAAGTTCATCCGAGCATTTGTCACTTCGGGCTCGTTAAAACATCGAAGGAGACTAGAGTCATCTTTAGCTTTTTCTCGACTCTTTAAAACTGAAAAAGCAAGTTGTGTCTAAAGCGTCGTTAATAAAATTTATTTTAAACGGAACATAATCATCACCCTTCCCTCGTTGATCTTCGAAGTTAGTCCACCACAAGTGGAAATTCCTGTAGAATCACTAAGAAATCTTTTGGATAGACTAGATATGTCTGAACAACCATCGACATCTAGGACTGTGTCGTCTGACACAGCTGCAGCAGAGCCTCCTGCTGCTACTCCAACGATGTTCGCTGGTATACCATCTGTCCCGGCAAATTGTCAACAACAAGCCAGAGTCCAATCAGGGACAACGACATGGTTAGTTCCTATTTCTTCATCCGGATTATCATCTGGTATTTCTTATGTTGAAACTCGCCAAATTGATCCATTTGGAGGTCAATCTGGGCAATCGATCCCCTTGAGTTCCGGATTGATACCATATGGGGGGCAGTATGCCCTTTCATTACCTCCTCCGGGAGGGTGCCCATCCGTGAGTTCACAACAAAGTTCAGGTCAAACTGGAATTACATCCAGCGGTTGGGTACCAATACTGCCTCAACAACCAGGAGTTGTATATTCTATGCAACCAGTCCACACTGTGTCGAATGTTGCCACTATACCTGGTATGGTAATTGCGTCGCAAGTACAAGCGCTGCCTACTGTATGTCAACCCCAAGTTTCTCAGGTTGCCATACAACAGCCTCTTGTCTCGACATCTCAATCGCAACCTCAGGTCAGTGCCTCCTTATCTGGAGCGACTCAGGATCAAACAAGTACTGTGACTCCTCATCTTGGTCAATCATCTAGTATTGGACATCAGCAAATGGTCCAACAACCAGAGCTGGTTCGAACTCAACAACCGCAATTCCAGCAATCATATCAAGGACCTGAGCAACAAGTCTTTGTAAGTAATGGGCAACCATACTATAATGGTTATACCCATCAACCTTGTCAAAGTTGCCAACATTATGTTGGTATGCAAAGACCCACTGCTCAGGCGATTCCATCTTATCCTGGATATGCTTCGCCTAACCTGAATCAACAGTTGCCCTTTGTAGCAACTCTAGAATTACCAGATCTAAACCGGTTGACGAATGATCCAATTGCTTATGCCCCTTGGTGGCCAGTAATTCCACACAAACTTCCATCAGACATTCCTAAATTTAATGGAAATCCAGGTGAAGACCCGTCGAATCACGTAATGACATTCCATCTATGGTGTTCATCAAACACCCTGAATGATGATTCGATAAGACTTCGCCTTTTTTAGAGGACGTTAACGGGTCCAGCGGCAAAATGGTATATTGAATTGCCTAGAGCTTCGTTCGACAACTTCAGTGCCTTAGCTACAACCTTTTTAACCCATTTTCAATTACCGATAAGGTATGAAACGGGAACAGAACTCCTTACCAACTTCAAACAGACAACGGCCACTCATATATCTGATCATATACATGAATGGCGACGTCGTCGTAGGATGGTAAAAACATATGTTCCCGATCAGCTATTAGCTGAATGGTTTATAAAGTCATTACTTCCGGCCATAACGGAAGATGTGGCCAAGGGAGGAGTCGTAACAGAAGAGCAAGTTATAGCTCGTGCGCAATATCTAGACTTGGTTTATACTCAGTCTGGCACGCTCTACGACAAAATACCTGACGCCCCTAGACCAGAATTCTCAATTCCTCCTCCTCCTAAATCAAACAATGACTCTCACGCCGGTGTTACACTAAAAAAATGTCACCTTGACTACTTACAGTTAGTATGGCTCAAATCAACAGTCATGCTACCCTCTTAGGCAAGTCTCATGCCTCTGTTATCCATCTCAAACTCAAAGAAGAGAGAAAGTCTTGTAAAAACTATGTTTATCTCTGGGGTCGCAGGTTCTCTCTAGCCTTACCTGCGGGGACGCTGACCATGTTCACAAAATCTGCGTCCATGGACGCTCTGTATGTTAAGGGACAGGTGCGTCCCTCTGTAAAAGGCAAAATGCGCGAGTTTTATCTTGAAAAAGTTACTTGTGGTTACTTCTAGAACATTCTAGAGGTCGGTTTGATGAAATGGATGCGCCTCCAGTTGGTTCATGTATCTCTATTAAAGGGGAACTTATCCCATCAATAAGGGAGCTATCCCACCCATAGAGGGGGATGATCCCATTGATAGTGGACCTGAATAACCTCTTTACAGCACTATAAATAAAGGCATTGAGCCAAAAGGAGGAGAGGTTGGAGCTATACATTTTCTTTGGGTAAATGCTGCAGGATTTAGGTCTTCCATTAGAGCCTTTGTGAGGAGAGATTGTCTTCACTTGATTCTACTTGGGAGAGGGTGAGCTTTGTCAAAGTAGAGGAAAACCCTTGATGGACCCTGGGAGGAACTTGCACAACACCAAGGCCAGGTTGTAAGAGTTTCTTTGTTTCGTTATTAATACAAACTGGTTTATTTTTCTCAATAGCTTGTGTTAATGAGTTATTTCATGTGTTCCTTGGTCTGCATGTTGAATATATGTTTTATTATATGAAATGCAAGTGCTTGGTAATTGTTTGATTGTTTGTGGTTGCAGGAATTGACTTGAAGGAGGAGCTCATCCGGATCGTCAAGAACGGACTTCAACAACAGCGTTTTGGAATAAGGTAAGCCTAAACACTTGTAGTTTTCATGTTGTAAAAGGTGTATTTAGAGAAAGATCACTCCATTTTGTCTTGTTTGTCATTAGAATGTCTTAGACTTCTAGGAAGGTCAGTCGTGTCCGCACCCTTGACAGATTCCGTGTGACAAATTGGCGACTCCACTGGGGAATCCATTAATGAGAGAGTCTTTTCCTTTATATGAACTTTGCTTTGAGAAAATCATTTTTATTTTCTGGTTTTTGACTGTGAGAATTAGTATTTGGGTGGCTTAGCTGTAGATTTAGTTGGCTTTAGTTTTTCTTCCTTTTTCCAGAAGGACGCAGTCTCTGTGTGCTGCACAGTGCGTCCTTGGACGCGCTGTTGTCGACTGCACAGTGCGGGGCCGCACCTGTGACAACGGGTGGCCTGCGTCTTCCTGTAAAAGTTAAGAAAATTCCATTTTTGCTTTAAATTACTTTTAGATTTTGTTTTTTCTTAGTGTTTTCTGCCCAGATCCTTTAGTACCCTGTCAAGAATTCTCACCTGAACTAGTTTTGTGAGCTTTGAGTGTTTTAGTGGTTTTCAACGAAGTTTAGACCTAGGGTTTGATTTTTGGAAAGGCTTTGTAGTGACTTTGAGCTTAGAAAGTTGTCCAGCCTTAGATATCTCTGGTTAGTCAACCTTCTTAGAAGTTGAGCCTGTCGTAAAGTCTCCTTGTTTGAGCAACTTGTCATTTGAGTTGTTTTGGGTCAAATTTCGAATTGCTTGTTTTTAAAGTATTGATTTCCATTTTCAAAAAGGACAAAAAGATTAGAATTTTGTTTTGACTAGTTTTTGGTTCTGCAATAAGCTAGTCCTTGATTTGATTGTGATCAAGTAAAACACCTTAGAAATAATCATTGTTAGTTTTGGCCTCGTTAAGATTGCTTAGAGTAAATTTGCTTTTAGTTTGCTTATGAGTGCATTTTCATAGATTTTAAGAGTTGTTAAGATTGATTTTTGGTTATATTAGATTTATTTGCTTTATTAAAAGAAAAATACAAAAACATCTTCTTAAAAAGTCTTGTTTCAAGTAGCTTTTTGTTTTCAAAAGAAGAAAAGAGTTTTTTCGTGCATGTAAAGAGAAGTTATGTTTTTATGCTTGGAAAAGAAAAACGAATTGTTTCTTTGATTGTCTTCAATTAAGAAGTTGCTTTTATAAAGATTGCATTCTCTCAACTTTTTAGTTAAGCAATTCATCGAAAAAGTAAAGTAGTGGATAAATCATTCTAGGTGCATTTTGTAGTGGTTTCGAGTCGAGTCAACACACCACTAGTTTCACTTCCATCACCTTTTGACTTAAGAAACAACCTTAAAAGTAACGCTTAAATTAAAATCAATCTAGTAATCTTTATTTTTCTAGGGCTCTGAAGCACCAACATAGCTTAGGCTAGGGTCTTGGAGTAGGTGAGTACTTAACTCTCCAAGACTACAAAACCAAACAGATAGTCTATCTTGAGTAGAACAAATCCAATTGTTTCAGTTACATTCTGGGAAAGCTCCTCTTAAAGGAGAAACACGAGCTCGTGTCCGAACCAGTGAGGGGATCATTCCTCCCTCGTTGGGAACGACGCCAGGCAGTACGTATTACAAACGGTAAACCTCGGATTAACCATTGTCGAGGAGCCAGGGGTCACTTATCGGTAAACCTTGGATTGTTGTCAAGGAGCCGGTAAGGGGATTGGAGCTTGCTACTCTGCCCTTGCGTGCTGTCGGAGTTTAGACTGTTCCCCCAGGTGTAATTGTTGTGATTGGTAACCTTAGTGGCCATAATATCTAGGATTCTACCCAAGGTGACGGTGGAGGGAAGGTCCCACTGTACCTGGAGCAGACGTCGGTTATACTCACTTGGATTTTCTGGGGGGTTCGCTTCACTTCGAGACGGTTAAAGTGGAGGAACTTGGTCCAGTCTATTCATTAAGCAGGTTGCCGGGGTAACTGTTCCACCCACTATTTCTGTACTGAATCCTGCGAGGTTGGGCCTAATCACCAACTAGCGCTTTTGGTCCGGAAGACTACTGTTTGTGTGTGGTTTGACGCTCTAGATTATTTAGGCGTGTGCTTCAAATTTGATTGGTTCTTTAGAAGACTTTAGGTGGTTTGATTTGAAATTTTTTACTTTGATTTCGTGTGTTGTAGTTAAAATCTTTAATTGTGGCGGAATTACCGAGACAGTCCCGTAGACTTCGGGGCAAGTCTCCTGAGATTGTTACCGGAATAGATTTGTTAAGAAAACTCCGTAAATCGCGGGGTGAATCTCCTGAAGACATTCCGGGTCATTTAGAAGGGTTAAAGGTCCTTGTAACTCCTCCTAGTGGCAGTAGAGTAGGATCACCTGAAGAAGGAGAATCTTCCTTGGTAGTCCATCCAGATTACCAAAGATTAGAAACAGGTTACAATCCCGAAGCTGTTACAGTTTCCGAGCTTGCTGGTAGTTTTTCATCTGCCAGTGAAACAGGCGAAGAACCTGAAATTTCAGAACCTGTTACTCCAACTCCTAGTGTTCCTGATTCACCAAGAATAGAAAGAATTATCACCGAAAATCTTCCTGTTGGATTAATTGCTATAGAAGAACTTGTTCCAGAGGAAGAAATAGGCGTTTCTGATTCTGAAGATCTAATTACCCTTGATCTAAGGGAGCGTGAATCCATCTTTTACAGTCCTCCTAGAAGTGAATCTTGGTACCTTGCATTAACCAATTTTTTAGACAACTCAGTAGGTTTTTCTACACCTCGTACTCCGGTTCCACCTAGAGGAATTCATTCTCCTGTAAATATGTCTGGTCAGTCATCTGTGTTTTCACAAAGTCCTGAATCATTTTTACATGGCGGTCCTTCTGTTCCTACTGGGTATCAATCACTTTCTGGTACCTTTGCGGGAGCATCTCCTCAACCTGTTGATCATGGGTTATTAGTTGGAAACAGTGGTAATGTACCATTGAGTATAGGTGACGTTTATATGATGTCAGGTTCAACTCCCATTAACCAACCTCAAGGTGGCCAATTACCGCCTGGGGGGCAACCTTCGTTAATGCCTGGGGGGCAACCTCAAGGTACTTCATTCGTGACTGGGGGGCAACCTCAAGGGTATCAACCCCAAGGGTATCAACCCCAGCCTCAATATGTACCCCAAAGTCAACCTCAGTATCAGTATCAACCTCAAGGATGGCAACCTCAAGGATGGCAACCCCAAGGGTATCAACCCCAAGGGTATCAACCTCAAGGATACCAACCTCAAGGTCAAGGTCAACCCCAGTATTCGTATTTACCTCAAGGTTATCAACCTACGGGTCAATACCCTGGTCAAGGTTATCAACCACCTCAAGGGCAATCATATGGGACTGCACCTTACAGTTATCAACCCTATCCTCAATACGGCTATGGATCTCAGTATCCTCAACCTGTTACGAGTCAATACCCTGGAATGTTAACATGGGATCCGTCACAGGGTCAACAGATGTCGCAACCAAGTATACAGTCGGTACCTCAAGCAGGACAACCTGCAGTTCCTGGTCCACCCCAGCAACCGCAACCTGTCCAGTCAAGTGTTCAGACCCCTGTAACTTCTGTAGTTACTCAGCCGCCAATTGCACCTAGTACTCCACCTCACACGGCTGCAGCAACTACCGCTTCATCTACCATGCTTACTTCTGGAGTATCGGCAGCTCCGGTTTCTACTGTCCCTGTAACCACTCCTCAGACATCTGTACCGTTGTCTGGACCCACGGTTCAAACCACAGTCCAGATGCCTGCAGGCCAACCTGGTACAAGTACGGTTGTTACTACTCAACCTCAATTTGTTCAACCTCCGTACCAGGGACAGTATCAACCTGGGCAAGCTGCCCAACAACCGGTTTACCAGTATCAACCGTATCCTGGGTACACTTATCAACCACCTCAGCAACCCCAGTACGGTCCGGTTAATCCTGGTTTTCCAGGAGGATATAATATCCCAAATGCGACTCCTGTTCCTAGTTATCCTGGATATCCTCCTCCTGGGGCTGGTATTGTGACTCAGAGTTTTAGAGATCCTAACCGGCAGTTACCGTTTATTGCGACTTTAGATTTACCCGACTTGACGCGCCTAACGAACGATCCAATTCAATATCTTCCGTTCTGGCCGCCAATGCCAAATAAGTTGCCCAGCGATATACCCAAGTTCGAAGGTAAGTCTGGAGAGGATCCGTCTAATCACGTGATGACTTACCACCTCTGGTGTGCATCAAATTCCATCTCAGATGATTCTATCCGCTTACGTCTTTTCCAGCGTACACTCATTGGTCTCGCAGCCAAGTGGTACATTGAGTTGCCACGGGCTTCTTTTTACAACTTTAGCCAGTTAGCTACTTCATTCTTAACTCATTTTCAGTTACCAGTCAGATACGATAATGGTACAGAATTATTAACTTCGCTAAAACAATCGACATCCACGTACATTTCTGATCACATCCATGAGTGGAGACGTCGAAGAAGATTAGTGAAAGTTTTTATCCCGGACCAAATTTTAGCTGAATGGTTTGTAAAATCATTATTACCAAGAATTACTGAAGATGTAGCTAAGGCCGGAGTAGTTACTGAGGAGCAAGTCATTGCTCAGGCACAATACCTTGACTTAGTTTACACTCAGTCGGGTACGTTACACGAGAAAATTCCGGATCTTCCAAAGTCAAACCAAATCGCTGCTGCTCCTTCGGGATCTCATGCCGCTGATGGTATGATCGGTATCGTGACTACGAAGAGTAAGAAGAAGTCTTCCAAGACCTCCAATACTCCAATTATCACTTTGCCTGATTCTCCGACAGGAGAGTCTTCTCCTCCTGAACTTACCGCCGACATTCACGCTGTAGAGTCATCTACGGCCAAATCCAAAAACGGTGGAAAGAAGAAAGGAAAGAAGAAGGCTAAAGCAGACAAGGCTCCAAAGGAGAAAACGGAAAAGTCGGAAACCAATGACGAAAAGCGCAAACCTCGTTATCCTTGTCTCATTTGTGAAGAAGATCATTTTACGAGAGACTGCCCTCATCGGGCCGAGGTAGTGAAAATAGTTAAAGGTTCTCCCACTCCTGCTGTGTTAAAGAATCCATTTCCCGAGCAGGAAAATAAGATGATAGGTTCTTCTTCGAATGCCAGTGAAGAACCCATTTTGATGATGTCTCATGTCAGGATTGCGACTCGATCGCAAGATTATGGTAGTAAGGCTCCTGTTGATGGTAAAGAAGCAGAATCTTCTCACTCTAACCCATCAACCTCAGCTCCTGGTTCCGATCCACTACAGATCGAAAAACCTAACCCAGACTTAGTGATTAAGCCGCCCGCCAAGGGTGTACTTCGAAGGTCTGCTTTCAATCCACATGCGAGAGCAGCCCAGAATTACAACATTGTTGAAGACTTAGCTGTTTCACCTTCAGCAATGTCGGCACTCGAAGTGCTGCAATCATGTCCAGCGCAACGAAAATTGCTTTTGTCGGCTATTGGAGCTGTCGATGTTCAGGACCCGAACCTAATGATCTTTGATCTAGAAAGTAGTACACCGCGTCTCCCCCATCAAATGGCTTTCCAAATTCCAGTGATAGTCAAAAACAGGCCTATTCATCGGACTGTGATTGATGAGGGAGCTTCTACGTGTATTATGTCGATTCAATGTTGGAGATCGCTTGGTTCTCCTTCGTTGAACCAATCCCCCACCATCCTTAAGGCCTTTGATGGCCGTGGGTTCCGTCCGTTTGGTATTCTACAAGAATTGCCTATAGGGGTCGAAGGTAAAACCGTTAGTCTGGATGTGGAAGTGGTTGATGCCCCTCTAGACTACAACCTTCTTTTGGGTCGAAGTTGGTCATATGCTATGACAGCGGTCGTTTCATCGGTCTTCAGAGTCATTAAGTTTCCACATAACGGTAAGATCGTGACTATTGATCAGCTGACATACTTTTCATCCGACCCAACCTCTTTAGAAACTATCCAGCATGTTGGTAAAACGACAATCCCTTATAGGGACATTGGTGTAGGTTTAGTTAAGGATTCCGGTTTACTGGGAACTTTTCCTCTCCCTCCACTCAATGCAGACCCTTCGTTCGCAACAATTCATATGATCACGTCAGAAAACATTATTTATGATGATCCTTGGTATGTTCCCTCTGACTCTGAGCTAGACTCACTCGGTGATGTTATGCCGTTGAGTCCGTATGAGATTGCTTATGAAGCTCTTATGTCTTTTACCGACTTTCATTCAACCGACCAAATGAATGTGGTCAGTGAAGAGTCACTTTTCACCTCACCCTTAGAACGGATAACGTTTCCCGAAGAAGTGTCATCTGACGAACAACTTCGCGAAATCCTAAGTGTAGATGATCTACCATGGGAAGATCTCCATCACAGATCTTCGTTTTTACCTAAGGATGATGCATTTGAAAATGATTTTTCATCTATCTTTACCGCTGAATATGTCAAAGACGCTCAGGATCCAACGAAACATTCTGATTCAGAGCTGAATTTAGGGAATATTTCTCGTACTATTCCCATTGATATTTCAGTGAAGCCCGGAATCGAGGAGAACATTCATATAGGTGCCGCATGTACTGAAGAAGAAATCCAAACTTACAAGGCCCTATTCCAAGAATTCCGCGACGTGTTTGCCTGGTCCTACGAGGAAATGCCAGGAATCGATCCTGCCATTGTTGTTCATGAAATCAAAACCTACCCGGATGCTAAACCCATTCGGCAACGGTTGCGTCAGATTCACCCTCGAAAAGCAGCTGCAATCAAAGCCGAAGTCGAAAAGCTGTTGAAAGCAGGTTTCATTTATCCGATCCCGTTAACGGATTGGGTATCGAATATTGTTCCCGTCAATAAAAAACAAGGAACAATAAGAATCTGTATCGACTATAGGGATATCAATCGAGCTTGTCCAAAAGACAACTATCCTACGCCTTATATCGATCAAATTATTGATGATTGTGCCGGAAGTGAGATGTTTTCCTTCATGGATGGTTTCTCAGGTTATAATCAAATCAATATTCTACCTGCCGATCAACCAAAAACGGCATTCATTTGTCCATGGGGGACATTTGCTTATTGCAAATTACCTTTTGGCCTTAAGAATGCCGGTGCTACTTTTCAACGGGCCATGTCTTATGCATTTCATGACATCAAGCACATTGTGCAACCCTATCTCGATGATTTGCCTGCTCATTCTTTACACCGAGCTGATCACCTTGTCCATTTACGAGCAATCTTTATGAGGTGTAGGCATTATCGAATTCGGTTGAATCCCCACAAGTGTGTTTTCTGTATAGAAACAGGTCGATTGCTGGGATTTGTTGTTTCCAAAACCGGCATTCGCGTCGATCCCTCGAAAGTCGAGGCTATCATCCAATTGCCTCCTCCTTCGAGTTTGCGCCAACTCCAAAGTTTGCAAGGGAAAGCAAACTTTTTACGCCGATTCATCCCTAACTACGCCGAGGTCACTAAAGGTTTTACACGGTTGTTGAAACAGAACGTACAATTCTTTTGGGACGAGATTGCTCAACAATCTTTTGATGCATTGAAACACGCGTTGACCCATGCACCGTTATTGCATCCTCCCAACTACAACCAGGACTACTTCTTATACCTCGCAGCTTCGCATTCCACCATTGGAATGGTGTTAGTTCAAGAAGATGAATTCAAGGCAGAGCATGTGATATATTACCTTAGCAGAACCTTAAATCCAACTGAGTTAAAATATTCACATGTGGAGAAATTGGCCCTGGCAGCCGTTCAAGCTGTCCAGCGTTTTCGTCACTACATTCTTCTCCGCAAAACTACTGTTATTTCGGATTGCAACCCTATGATTTATATCTTGACAAAACAACTGCTAGGGGGCAAGTACTCTAAATGGATCGTCATCCTGCAAGAGTTCGACTTGGAGTTTGAGAAGTCCAAGTCTAAGAAATCTTTAGTCTTCGCGGAATTGATGTGTGATTTCCCGAGTGCTGACACAGAGACTGTGGCAGAGGAGTCCATTGCGGACGAATCTTTGTTTCTTATTAGCACTGTAGATCCGTGGTATGGGGATATAATCATCTATCTCCAAACCCAAACCTTTCGGCCTGAAGCTTCCAAGGAAAACCGTCGAAAAATTCGGTTTCAATCCCAGCAATACAGAATTATTGGAGATACACTTTATCGCCTGGGGGCAGACTTAGTTTTTCGACGTTGTTTAACTCACGATGAGGCTGAGAGAGTTTTGAATGATTGTCACTCTGGAGCATGTGGCGGTCATATGTCTGGGTATGCCACAGCTCAGAAGGTGTTGCGCGCTGGCTATTTCTGGCCGTCTATGTTTAAAGATTGTATCCTTGCCGTCAGAAAATGCCACAACTGTCAAGTGTTTGATCGCAAGATGCGCGCTCCACCTGCTCCTCTCCACCCTATAATTGCCGCTGGTCCATTCGCCAAATGGGGCATTGACTTTATTACTTGTAACCCTCACTCGGCCGGGGGGCATGCGTATATCATCCTTGCGGTTGATTATTTTACTAAGTGGGCCGAGGCGATGCCTACATTCGACGCAAGCGGCAAGACAGCTGCACTTTTCGTATTCAATCATATCATAACTAGGTTTGGTGTCCCACAAGCAATCATTACGGACCATGGAAGCCATTTTCGAAATGTCATGATGACTGAGCTTACAAGCCAGCTTGGTTTGCGCCACGATAGCTCTACACCTTATTATCCGCAAGCCAACGGTTTGGTTGAGTCAATCAACAAAGTTCTAGTCGTCATGATTCGACGGATCATTGGTATCCATCGAACGAATTGGCATAACATGTTATTTTCGGCGCTATGGGCATATCGAACTTCAGTGAAAAATTCAACAGGTTTCACCCCTTTTCAGCTAGTTTATGGCTTAGAAGCTGTGTTACCTATTGAGTGCGAAATCCCATCACTTCAAATGGCTGTCGAATTACTTCCAGCTACTTCCGAAGAGGAGAAACGGTTGTTATACTTGGCTAAATTAGATGAGACTCGACGTGACGCTACTTTAGCCATCGAGACTCACGCAAAACGAATGAAAGCTCAGTACGATAAAAATGTAACCCCTCGAAGTTTTTCGGAAGGAGACCTAGTACTATTATATGATCAAGCTAACGATAAGCTAGGTGCTGGAAAATTCGTTCCCATGTGGCATGGGCCCTACATTGTAAAGCGAAAGCTAGCAAAAGGGGCTTATGAGTTAGTTGATTTTGATGGGGACTCTTTGGGCAAACCCAGAAATGGACTTTACCTAAAGAGGTATTATGCTTAAAATGATGGATGGAGAAATTTTTAGATAGGTTAGATTTCCTTTCTAGTTAGCAAGTGTGCTTAGCTTAGCAAGTGTGGTTTTCGTCATTATCCTGGCTTATCTTGGTTTTACTCTTGATGTTGTAGATGTCGACGCCTCTCCAAACATACATTGGATTCGCTGATGGTGCTTGTCGTAGTACACGGAATATCTCTTCCGCAGCTTGGGTTATCTATTCACCCTCTGACGAGTTAGTTTCTATGCATGGGGTAAGCCTCGGTCAAACAACGAATAACATTGCAGAATACAGTGCAGTGGTTGAATTATTATCCGAATCTATTTCATTTGGAATTCGACGTTTGATAGTGAGGTTAGATTCTGAACTTGTTGTATTACAGCTTAATAGAGTTTATGCCATTAGAAATCCTGTGTTATTAAGGTTGTTTTTGAGAGTGCGTCTCTTGGAACGTGAATTTGATTACATTGAATATCAACATATTCCAAGGTCTTTGAATACATTAGCAGATGCAATTGCTTCTCGAGTGTTGGACAGACATTTATAATAATCATGCAAGTAAATTTAAAGACATTTCATCATACATGTTAAACAAGATAAGCCGGTAATAGTGATATATAGATATAGATAGAAGTGTGTCCAAAAATATATACATCGTCTTCGATCATAGGTTTAACACACCTTATGATCGGCAAAATGATAGTACAAAAAGTCAAAAATGTCACATGTGACTACAAAAGTGACTAGTCAATCACTGGTGGTGCTCTCTGTACGACACCACTGCGCGGGCTACCTTACGCAAAAATCTCCTAAACGGTCCAGGGACCGCGACTACGAAGCGCTGAAGCCTCATTGGAATATCGTCCATAGCAGTCTCAGGTATATCTGCCGTGAGACGCTCTAGATCATGCTCCAAATCAGCTAGTACTTCCGCAGCCGCATCCTGTGGGGCCGGTGCCGGTGCAGCTGGATGTCGTCTGTCGTAAGGCCGGAGATTGGCTGGACGCTGTGGTCCAACATCTGCATTTTTAAAATTTTACTGTTACTTTGAGACGATATATATGAAAAATAAAAAATACATAATTAGAAAACTTGTGAAAATGAAAGTACCTCTGTCATCCCATTGTTCTCCCTGTGGAAGAACCATGTCCGGATCACCTCTGAAATCCATTCCGGCATATGGAAAGTCTTGTATCACAAAAAGCTGGCCCTCTAGCCAGTCGAAGTAACTGTCCGAGAATCGAACCACTGCAGCACCCTCGTCAGGATGCCGGGCCATCACCGCAACCCATCGAACAAGCTTTGGCTCCCGAGGACCCAAGTCATCAACAGTGAGTTGCTGAGGGATCAGCATAGGAACTCTCTCCAAGGCAAAGCTCACGACTATAGGCCCATATCCAAAAGTTTTTAGTCGTCCGTTCTTTGCCTTGGTTAGTTGGCTCTTCATATGAGCCGACACAGCTTCGCACCAGTTGAAGATGGTGCCTTGGTAACAGTCAACTGCCATCCGCATTTGGGATCCGGAGGCAATGTGCAAGGCGGCCGCGCCACAAATCCTGGTGACCGTAAATGCAATAACTCTAAGTTCCGCCAGAGCGATGTGCTTTATCTCCACGCCTTTTTTATGGCGAGTCCCTGGTCTGCACCACTCCTCGCGGAGATCATCAAGGGATTGGCCACCCGGCCTGGTCCCCGCAAGGTTGAGTTGCTCACCTCTGTTTGGCAAGCCAGTGAGAAAGTATACATCCGAGGGCTCTATCTCGAGCTGGTGCCCTCCAATGTAAAAACATTGATCTTGAACGTTCCATCGCTCAACCAGCCATTCCAAAAATCTTACCTGGCCCCTCATGCCCGGTATGGTCCAATATTTGTACAATCCACATGTTCTTAAGGCATCCAGAGAGGGTTGGTGGTTAATCGCAGCTTCATCGTCCTCTACGTGCTCTCTCTCTCTCCAGTCTAACATGTTTAGGTCCTGCACATCAAAAGAGTCAATTAGAAATTAATTTGAGCAAATTTGGTGGTTTTTTGAGAGAGTTGGGGTTTTGAAATGCGCCCTTTGCGGAAGACGCACCCCGGCTTTGTAGCACAGGGCGTCCGGACGCAGCTTGCCTGAAGGCGGACTGCGTCCCCGACCTTTTTCCCGTGTGAGAAAAAGTCGGGGGACGCAGGTCACCCGAAGGGCACCTGCGTCCGCCGAGGGGCGCATTTTGAACCCAAAACCCCCCCAAAAAATGAAACAGAGACCAAAAACAAAAAACTAAACGGATAAAAATGAAGAGTGGGATGTGTAAAATACCTCGGTGAAGCGGCGTTCGATTCCGACGGTCAGATTTTCCGCAGCAACCACGGGAAGTTTCTTGTCAAAAGCTCCTTTTTCAACCTCAACAGTGAAACGGTAAAAATGACATGGTAAAAGGTCTTTTTATAGGTTTTTTGGATGAATTAGTTCATTTTTTACCATGAAAAGATGTTTTCGAATGTATTTTTGCCTATTTTAAACAGGTATGAGTAATGTGTCGCTTTTGTGCAGGACGAAGGGATTTCGAGGGAAATTGTAATTTTTCACAAACAAAATTTCAGAGTCATCTTTTAAGCCCTTTTCTGACTCCTAAAACATGAAAAGATCGCCGAGTGTTTCTTTTTCACTCGTTAAAACGGAATTAAAAGACGGTCCCCTTTTAGCTCTTTTCTGACCGCAAAATCAGGAAAAGATTGCCGGGTTTTTGTCGTTTCAAACTCGATAAGGAAATAAAACGACGTGTCTTTGATCGCTTTTTACTTTTCAGGTCAACGACACTATTATGAAAGTACTCCTTGGTCGCAAGATCAAGCGGTTCCCCCAGGTATTATTTTATACTTTTTCGGGCTTGAGGGACACAAATATACGAAAAAGTTCAACGTGGAGTCTCCTTTAGTTTTTTCAGACTCTCTAAAATTGAAAAACGCCGAGTTTCTCCTATACTGGGCTCGTTAAACTTTTACAGTAGAGGACCTGTTCAATTACAAACAGGAACGAACCACTCCTTCCTAGGGTTCGAATTTAAACTAGGTTGGACTCGTCCGAAGGATGAGCTTATAATCAAGCATATGTTATCCTCCTCAAGCTTGTTAAAAATAAAGAGGTACTTGCCAGAAATGGTGGGGGAAAAAAGAGAAGAATGAACCTATTTGTCACCTTTTGTCTCAGAAGAAACTTTATTACCGCTCTTGAACACGACATTTTTCATTTCACCTGGGTTGGGAAATCTTTTACCTCACAGTTGACCAAATCACTTTGAAAATCTTTAACCGGGTTCAGGGATCAACTTTGAGTTATTCGTCACCAAACCATCTGTTGTGTCGTTATGTGTTCAAGAGGTCTGCAAGCAAAACTTTCATCTGCAAAATACTTGTCATCCATTTGACCATCCCTGAGTCAGTCCTTACAGCAACATTTCTTCAACTTGAACAATGATTTCGTGTTGCGGGCTTGCCTGCAACGGGTCGCTTTCTATCGACATCGACACATTATCTAGAAAGATGACTTAGGAATCGACAGTACCTTGAAGTCTGCATGCATCAATGGCAGGTTTCTCGCCTTTGACGTCAGTTTACATCATTGACTTTCGATCAGAGGATTTCGTGAAGTGTTCGACATCAAAACATCTATTCACATTTCACGGGTTGTGCTTGGTACTTTGAGGACCATTGACATTACTGGTGGTTTCTCTCACGCTTGTTAACAGTTTACATCATTGACTGGTAATCAAGTGGTTTCTACCATGTTCGACATCGAATCATTTAATCACATGGCTAGAATCGTACCAATTCGGGAAGTAGAAGTGAAGACCCTGGATCTAGTTTCTACCATCCAGGCTGCGAGGAGTTTTGTATTCATTGTCTATATAGACTTATCATAAACAGATGGCTGCGTCCATACTGTGTCTACAAAAGTCTATAAAAATGATGTACTGCAAGATCATTCCTGTATCAGAATAGTTAGTCCATTAGTTAAAGTTTTGAATCTGAGTATGGGAATGCCTACCTCAGTGATGATATAATCTTATCCATGTATTTTGTGTTGAAAATTGCAGGTTCCAACCAGGCCATCCACAAGGCAATCCTTGAAATGATAAAGCGCTTCACCCTTCCTAGAATTACAAAACCCTATTCTATTCCAGGCTTCGCACTTTAGGGGGCAATCTGTTACACTAAAAAATGTCACCTTGACTACTTACAGTTAGTATGGCTCAAATCAACAGTCATGCTACCCTCTTAGGCAAGTCTCATGCCTCTGTTATCCATCTCAAACTCAAAGAAGAGAGAAAGTCTTGTAAAAACTATGTTTATCTCTGGGGTCGCAGGTTCTCTCTAGCCTTACCTGCGGGGACGCTGACCATGTTCACAAAATCTGCGTCCATGGACGCTCTGTATGTTAAGGGACAGGTGCGTCCCTCTATAAAAGGCAAAATGCGCGAGTTTTATCTTGAAAAAGTTACTTGTGGTTACTTCTAGAACATTCTAGAGGTCGGTTTGATGGAATGGATGCGCCTCCAGTTGGTTCATGTATCTCTATTAAAGGGGAACTTATCCCATCAATAAGGGAGCTATCCCACCCATAGAGGGGGATGATCCCATTGATAGTGGACCTGAATAACCTCTTTACAGCACTATAAATAAAGGCATTGAGCCAAAAGGAGGAGAGGTTGGAGCTATACATTTTCTTTGGGTAAATGCTGCAGGATTTAGGTCTTCCATTAGAGCCTTTGTGAGGAGAGATTGTCTTCACTTGATTCTACTTGGGAGAGGGTGAGCTTTGTCAAAGTAGAGGAAAACCCTTGATGGACCCTGGGAGGAACTTGCACAACACCAAGGCCAGGTTGTAAGAGTTTCTTTGTTTCGTTATTAATACAAACTGGTTTATTTTTCTCAATAGCTTGTGTTAATGAGTTATTTCATGTGTTCCTTGGTCTGCATGTTGAATATATGTTTTATTATATGAAATGCAAGTGCTTGGTAATTGTTTGATTGTTTGTGGTTGCAGGAATTGACTTGAAGGAGGAGCTCATCCGGATCGTCAAGAACGGACTTCAACAACAGCGTTTTGGAATAAGGTAAGCCTAAACACTTGTAGTTTTCATGTTGTAAAAGGTGTATTTAGAGAAAGATCACTCCATTTTGTCTTGTTTGTCATTAGAACGTCTTAGACTTCTAGGAAGGTCAGTCATGTCCGCACCCTTGACAGATTCCGTGTGACAGCCGGCGATGACGTGATTGGCAAGCACAAAATTTACAGTCAAAATGCAAATGAAAAACTTCTTGCCTCAGAAGTAAATGCCATGTCGACCGACAAGGGCAAACAACTGAAGCAACCAGGGGGCAAGAAGAAAAAGACAGGAAGAAAAAGGAAACCCCCGGCAGGGTGTCATATATGCGATGAGGATCATTGGACGAAAGATTGTCCACATATAGCTGAAGTTAAGAAACTCTTTAAGAGTTCAAAAACCTCAGCAGTATTGACTGATCTGTTTCCTAATCCAGGTCAAAATCTGGTTGCTAATCAAAATGCTTCCGGATCCCAAGTGCTTATGTTGTCTACCTCAAAACAACAGAATAATGCTTTGACAAGGAATAAAGATTACGGGAATCCAAAGCTGTCGAAAAACAAGGTTAACGAACGACCTAGTAGTTCAACAACAACTTTGACCGAAGTTGTGCCACCCATCGTTCCTGAGCCAATGATAAAGTCGCCAAAGGGAGTAGTACACAAATCGACATTTAATCCTCGTGCCAAAGAAGCACAGAATTATAATATAGTAAAGGACCTGGCCCAATCGCCGTCCACTATGTCGACACTTGAAGTACCACAAAATTGCCCCTCCCAAGAGCAAGCGTTATTATCAGCAATAGGTGGGATTGGCCCAATGGATTCCAATCTTGTGGCCTTTGATCATAAAGGATATGACCCTCAGTTACCAGCTCAACTAGCTTTCCTTATTCAAGTGAAAGCCCTCAACAAAACTGTTCATCGAACAATTATTGATGAGGGGGCATCTACATGTCTTATGTCGATGAGTTGCTGGAAAGATTTAGGCTCACCACCCTTGTCGAAATCGTCAACGACGTTAAAAGCATTTGATGGACGATCATACACTCCATACAGGATTTTAAGTAACTTGCAAGTTGAACTGGGGGGCAAAACAGTAAGAATTGATGTTGAAGTAATTGATGGAAACCTCGATTACAACATCCTACTAGGAAGGCCCTGGATCTATGCCATGGCCGCGGTTGTGTCGACCTACTTCAGGAAGATTGCATTTCCCTTCCAAGAAGGAATTACAATCGTCGACCAACAAACTTTTCTCCCCAACAGTTCACAAGTTACAGGAAGCATTCCAATGATCCATGGAAGGAATCATTGGCTTCAAAATATCGGAGTAGGTCTCCTAAAAGACCCTGCCTTAATGGGTACTTTCGCCCTACCGCCTCCAAGTAATCTGGCGGAAGTGACCACGGTGGAAACCTACAAAATGAAATCTAATCCAATCTTCTGGTTGGATTCGGAAGATTCCTAGATATTTTTTCGGCTTCGAGGATAGTTCCTATCTCAGGTCAACCTCGTTAAAAAATGAAAAAACCATGAGGATAGTTCTTTTACTATGTCAACCTCATTAAAAAAATGAAACAATCCCCTTTCCAGATCTCAATGGTAAACCTTCATTCCAACCAACAAAGTTGAATGCAATGAAGCTTGGGGGGCATGCACCTCGATTTGCATTATTATGCTAGGGACATGCAAACTTATCATCGAGCAGTTTTAGCACATAGTTCATGCTCGTTAAAAAATAAACGCAAGATCCGAGCAGTTTTAGCGCATAGTTCATGCTCGTTAAAAAATAAACATAAGTTTATGAGCAGGCTTTCCTTTAGAGTTCAAGCTCATTCAGAAAAAATGAACCAGTAAATACCCTTTTGAGATCGTAAATTCATCAGCCATAAAAGCCTTGGTCGTGTTTGTGCACCGTCACCTCCACCGTCATTTGGACGATCATTCACTTCCATTTGTGTGTTTACCCATTTTGAGGAACATCTGCGAAGAGTGATTTCACCTAGCCATCCTTGTGACACTGCCGTGATTGGAAAATTCCAACTTGTACCTGGAATCAGTTGCTATCCCTGTTTATCACTCGTTCCTCAAAAGACGAGTCCTCTTTGAGCTCTTTTCAGACTCGTAAAATATGAAAAGTTTGCCGAGTTTTGGCCCTCCAGCTCGTTAAAAGGACCGGAAGAGCTATCCCTCATTTAGACTTTAATCTTTTTGGACCTGAGGGATTATTACACAAAAAGATCGAGCGCTTGTCTTGTTCGGCTCGTTAAAAGTACCGAACACCCATCCCTTCTGTATTGTTTTATACTTTTTCGGACTTAAGGGATTAGATGACGAAAAAGGAATTATGGAGTTAACTTTCTGTACCTTTTCAGACTCTCTAAAAATGAAAAGGACCGAGTTTTCCTTGTCGTTAGACTCGTTAAAATGATTAAATAGCGACAAACTTGTCTTTAGACGAGAACAAGTTTCCCTATCGCTAAGCTCGTTAAATCATAGCGATGGGCTTTCCCGAAGGGTAGGTTATAGAACAAGCATATGTTATCCTCCTCAAGCTTGAAAAAAAAATAAAGAGGTACTGGTCAGAAATGACTGGGGAAAAATTGGGAGAACATCAAAGCTTAATGGTAGCAAGTCGCTCTTGAACATGACACTTTTCTTCCGTACCACATCGGGTTGGGTTGTTTCATTCACCGGTCTCATCACCATGGTCTTCGCCAAACCATCCACATTTTGGGGTAATGCTACCGATCCATCGCATCAGTGTCGTTATATGTTCAAGAGAGGTCATTCTGAAAGTGTCAACCGTGTCCCATCCACTGCCATACATTATCCTTCATCCATTCATGATCGCCACCCTGAATCATGTGTCACAGTTTGTTTTCACCTCCACTAAAATCATTAGCTCCGTTCCGTGTCATTGATGTGGGATTCATTAAGGCCCTCCTTTGACGGATCGCTTCTTGTCGACTTCAGCTCATTATCCAAGAAGTTGATCTAGGAACAACCCCATCAGTACTTTGAAGCTTGCATGCCTCAATGGCAAGTTTCTCACTTCCGGCGACAGGTATACATCAATGACCTTCGACCAGAAGATTTTGCGTGGCGTTCGACGCCAAGTCCTTTATTCACGCCACGTGAATTGTACTGCGGTACCTTGAGGGTCATTATCATTATCGGTGATTCCTCTCGCGCTTGTTAACGGTTTTCATCATTGACCGGTAATCAAGCGATGTCTTTCCATGTTCGACTTCAGCGAAATTCTCACATGGATCGACTTGTACTTAGAGTGAAGATCGAACGAGTTTGAAGACCTCGGATCTAGTTTCATCCATCCGGGCTGCGATACATATTCAGGAAATATAAAAGCATTTGTCATGTACATCATTGCAGCAGATGATCATCCTACTCAAAGGATGATAATTTCAGCAGAGAATTATCAGTCTACCATCAGACGATCGTCTGTTCTATGTACCAAAATGTATTTATAAAGCGAGCATGGGAATGCCCGCCTCAGCTAGATCATGAAAACAGAATGAAAAATAATGTATTGTATTGTATTGTATTACAGGGCACCTCTCATCACTTGAATGAACTTCGGACCCTCTGGATAAAGCATTTCACCCGATAAACGGCCTCATACTTTAGGGGGCAACTGTTATAGACATTTTTGTGCCTCGCAGCATGGAGCATGAAATGTCGATAATTACAGGGATCCTCAGTCCCTAAACATGTTGTTCTTACCCCTAGAGGAACAAGGTCAGAAAACCACAGCACTTCCCATCAGTTCTCCACCTGAAAACACTCAAAAACAGGTTATTTTTGGATCATGTCAGCTGCTCCACTGAGCATCTGCGCTGAATGTCAACTGCTCCTCCTTGTACCTGCGCTGAAAGTCAAAACCAATGAAGGCTACCTTTGCTGGGCGAGATTGGCCAAGTGGCACAGTCATTCTGCAAGGTGTCAACTGCCCAGGAAGCTTCCAAACTGACACTTGGTTCAAGGAATTCGCCCTATGATGAGTAAGAGGTACTTGATCTCCATGTGGAAGCAAGGATCTCCAAGTGGACTCAAGAACTGAAGTTTAACTGAAGAGGGAGAAGACACAAGGCAGCTTTATGTCAGTCTCAAGCTGACTCATCCTTTCTCCTTCTACCCTATATATAGAGCTCTTCTATGAGGTCTAGGGAGGCTGGAATTTTGTACAAAGCAAGGAAGTGCTGTTGGTTCACAGTTAGAGCTATTGGGTGATTGCTTTTATAGAGGGGAAGAGGAGATTTCTTGCTGCTGGGGAGGTGCTGCTGGATTGGAGCCATTTATGGTCGTAACCTTCTCAGAACCTTTTTCTTCTATCAATAAAGCTTTGATGTTCTCCTATATACTTGTATTGCAATGACGTATTGTTTTTATCTGTATATTTGATTCATTCTAATCCATGCATCAATTATGAGTACATGTTTCTTGTAGTTTCCCTCTCTTGTTTTTGCAGGATCTTTGTGTAGCTGGGCCGACAAAAGGAGCAAGGAGCTGGGAACAAGAGGCAAAGAGAGAAGACAGGATCGACAAAAGCGAAAGACATCGGTTGGTCAATCTTTTCTTCCTTCTCTGTACTTTCATAAAGGAAAAATATCAAAGCTTTACTTTCAGTTGTTGCTAAGGAACTATCACCCTTAGAGTAGGGATAGGGTCATTCCGAGTCGGATACTTTTCCCCACAACAGGGCCATCACCGCAACCCATCACATCAACTTTGGCTCCCGAGGAGGCCCATCTGCAACAGTGAGATGCTGTGGGATCAGCATCGGAACCCTCTCTAGGGCAAAGCTCACAACTAGAGGCCCATACCCAAAGGTCTTTAATTTCCCGTCCTTTGCCCTAGTCAGTTGGCCCTTCATATTGGCCAACACAGCGTCACACCAATTGAAACTGGTGCATCGGTAGCAATCAATCGCCATCCGCATTTGGAACCCGGTGGCAATATGC
Organism: Pinus tabuliformis; assembly: GCA_031772625.1. Classification (NCBI taxonomy): domain Eukaryota; kingdom Viridiplantae; phylum Streptophyta; class Pinopsida; order Pinales; family Pinaceae; genus Pinus; species Pinus tabuliformis. The sequence goes on from CM062813.1 coordinate 53,303,108, forward strand.
AAAGCGGCTGTGCCGCAGAGTCTGGTAACTGTAAAGTCAATTACCATAAGTTCAGGCAGGGATATGTATTTGATTTCTATCTCTTTCTCCTGGTGCTGATTATTGCACCACTCTAGTCAGAGGCTAGCAAGGGATTGGCCACCCGACCTAGTCCCGGACAGAGTCAGTTGCTCGCCCCTATTAGGCAAACCAGTGAGAAAATATATGTCTGAGGGCTCTATCTCGAGCTGGTGCCCTCCGATGTAGAAACATTGATCCTGAACATTCCACCTTTCAACCAGCCATTCTAAGAATCGCACCTGGGCCCTCATGCCAGGTATGGCCCAGTATTTGTAGAGACCACATGCCTTCAAAGCATCAATGGAAGGTTGATGATATATTGCGGCCAAATCGACATCTTCGTGTTCTCTTTCGCACCAATCAAGCATGGTGGGCAATCTACACACCAGAAAACATTCATTATAATTCATTAAATCAAAAAATAATGGTTTAGTTTTGAGATTTGGAGTACGCACCCCGCTTTTAGAAAACAGAGCGTGGGTACGCAGCTGTTCTGAAGGTAGGCTGCGTACTCCTGCCATTTTCCCATTAACGAAAATGTCGGGGTACGCAGGTCGCCCATGGGGCACTTGCGTACCCCGAAAGTCGGATCCTAAAACCCCAAAGCCCCCAAAAAATCAAACTAGGGCTTAAAATGAAATTCTAAATGGATGAAAACAAAGAGGAGGATGTTGTGAAATACCTGAAAGAGACGGCACTCGATTCCGACGGTCAGATTCTCCGCAAAGTCCACGGGAAGTTTCTTGCCAAAAGCCTTTTTCTCTCCCTCAACAGTAAAATGGTAAAAATGACATGGTAAAAGGTCTTTTTATAGGTTTTTTTGGATAAATGAATGCTAAGTTTGTTTATTTTTCACCATGGAAGGATATTTCTCAATGCATTTTTGCTTATCTTAAACAGGTATGAGTAATGTGTCGTTTTTGTGTAGGACAAAAGAACTTTCAGGGAAAATTATCATTTTTCACGAACCAAAAAAATCAGAGTCATATTTTAAGCCCTTTTCTGACTCCTAAAACATGAAAAGATTGCCGAGCGTTTCTTTTACACTCGTTAAAACGGAATTAAAAGACGGTCCCCTTATATCTCTTTTCTGACCGTAAAAACAGGAAAAGATTGCCGGGTTTTTGTCGTTTCAAACTCGATACTGGAAATAAAACGACGTGTCCTTGATCGCTTTTTACTTTTCAGGTCAGAGGCACTAATCATGAAAGTACTCCTTGGTCGCAAGACTAAGCGGTTCTCTCAAGTATTATTTTATACTTTTTCGGGCTTGGGAGACACAACTTTACGAAAAAGTTCAACCTGGAGTCTTCTTAAGTTTTTTCAGACTCTCTAAAAATGAAAAACGTCGAGTTTCTCCTATACTGGACTCGTTAAAATTTCACAGTAAAGGACCTGTTCGATTACAAACAGGAACGGACCACTCCTTCTTAGGGTTCGAATCAAAACTAAGTTGGACTCATCCGAAGGATGAGCTTATAATCAAGCATATGTTATCCTCCTCAAGCTTGTAAAAAATAAAGAGGTACTTGCCAGAAATGGTGGGGGAAAAGAGAGAAAAATGAGCCCATTTGTTATCTTTTGTCTCAGAAGAAGCCTTATTACCACTCTTGAACACGACACTTTTCATTCACCTGGGTTTGGAAATCCTTTGCCTCACAGTTGATCAAACCATATTGAAAGTCTTTAGCCGGGTATTAACTTTGGGTCAAATGTCACCAAGCCATCTGTCGTGTCGTTATGTGTTCAACATGTTTCTGCAATAAACATTCATCTGCAAAATACTCGTCATCCATTTTGACCATCCCTGAGTCAGTCCCTACAGCTACATTTCTTCAACTTGATCTATGATTTCGTGTTGTGGGCTTGCCTGCAACGGGTCGCTTTCTATCGACATCAGCACATTATCTAGAAAGATGACCTAGGAATCGTCAGTACCTTGAAGTCTGCATGCATCAATGACAGGTTTCTCGCCTTTGATGACAGTTTACATCATTGACTTTCGATCGAAGGATTCCGTGAAATGTTCGACATCAACTCATTCATTCACATCTCATGGATTGTACTGGGTACTTTGAGAACCATTGACATCACTAGTGGTTTCTCTCACGCTTGTTAACAGTTTACATCATTGACTGGTAATCAAGTGGTTTCTACCATGTTCGACATCAACTCATTTATTCGCATGGATAGAATCGTACCTGTTCGGGAAGTAGAAATGAAGACCCTGGATCTAGTTTCCATCATCTAGGCTGCGAGGAGTTTTGTATTCATTATACAGTAGACTAACTATAAACAGATGGTTGCGTCCATACTGTGTCTACAAAAGTCTATGATTATGATGTACTGCAGAATCATTCCTGTATCAGAGCAGTAGATAGTCAATTAGTTAAAGTTTTCAATCTGAGTATGGGAATGCCTACCTCAGTGATGATATGATCATATATATGTATTTTGTGTTGAATACTTGCAGGTTCCGACTGGGCTCTCCACAAGATAATCATTGAAATGATAAAGTACTTCACCCTTCCTAGATGATATGAAACCCTAATCTACTACAGGCTTCGCACTTTAGGGGGCAATCTGTTACACTAAAATTTGTCACCATGACTATTTGCAGTTAGTATGGCTTCATCAACTATCATACTATCCTCCTTGGCAAGCCTCATACCTCTGCTCTCCATGTCAAACTCCAAGAAAGAGAGAAAGTCATTAAAAATCTATATATCTCTGGGTACGCAGTTTCTCTTAGCCTTACCTGCGTGTACGCACCCCAAGTTCACAATACCTGCGTACTTGTACGCTCTGTCTATAAAGCAATGGGTGCGTACTCCTGTAAAGGTCAAAAGGCGCAAGTTTCACTCCCAAAAAGTTACTTGTGGTCATTTCTAGAGCATTCTAGAAGCTTGTTTGACGTGTATGAAGCGCCTCCAGATGGTTCATGTATCCCTACCAAAGAGGAACTTATCCCATCAAGAGGGGAGCTATCCCATCCAAAGAGGGGCTTATCCCATTGATGGTGGACCTGAATAACTTCCTATAGAGCACTATAAATACAGGTATTGGGCCAAAGGGAGGGGAGGTTGAAAGCTGAACATTCCTAAGGGTATATGCTGCTGGAATTAGGACTCCCTTGTAAATCTTTAGAGGAGAGATTCCCATCCTTTCCTAGCCTTATTTGAGAGTGGGTGAGCTGATCAAAGTAAAGGAAAACTCTTGCTGGACCCTAGGAGGGACTTGCACAACACCAAGGCTCAGGTTGTAATGGTTCCTTTTGTTTCCTCTTAATACAAATGAACTCATTTTTCTCAACAGATTGTTATTCATGATTTGTTTCATATACTCCTTGGTCTGTATGATGGATATGTATTGTTTTATGAGTTTATCAGGTGCTATTTAATCTTTTGGCTTGTTAGTGAATGCAGGTTTCGAAGAGAAGGAGGAGCTCATCCGGATCGGCGAGGCTGGACTACTACAAAGCATTGGACTAAAGGTATGTTAAAATCACCTGATTGCTTGTATTCTCAATGCATGTTTAGAGAAAGGTAGTGTTTATTTGTCTTGTTTGTCACTAGAAAGCTTTTTCTTCTAGGGAGGTCGGTTGTGTCCGCACTATTGACTCTTTCCGCATGACACCATGGGAGTATCCATGGACTTGCAGTCCATCATGTCAAATTTTTTAAGGATCTTAATGATGTACTTTCCTTGCCCAACAAAAATTTCACTATGCTTTTTCCATATTTCCATATCCAAATAGTAATGCATAAGACCAAGATCCTTCATTTCAAATTCAAACATTAGCTCCCTCTTACATTGCACAATGAGATTCTCAACCCCTGTCAGAAATAAATCATCTACATATTGTGGATAAATGAAGGGTTCACCTTCAACAACTTTAAAGTACAATTTTGGATCAGCATGTCTCTTTTTGAAACCAAGACTCAACAAATAGCTATCAATACGATAGTACCATGCACGAGGAGCTTACTTAAGCCCATACAAGGCTTTCTTCAATTTACAAACATGTGTCTCTCTATTATGAATCTCAAAGCCTTGAGGTTGCTCAATATAAACTTCCTCTTCAATGACTCCATTAAGAAAAGCAATTTTAACATCCATTTGATGCAATTTCCAACTTGTAATAGAAGCAAGAGCAATAATAGATCTAATAAAAGAACACCTGGTAGTAGGTGCAAATGTGTCTACATAATCTTCTCTCTCTTTCTAAGAGAATCTACGGGACACAAATCTTGCCTTGTACTTCTCAATGCTTCCATCAGTTTCATGCTTGATTTTGTAGATCTATTTGGAAGACACAACAGATTTCACTTCAGGCCTTGGCACGATTTCCCATACATCATTCTTCAATATGGACCGGTACTCTTCAATCATAGCATCTCTCCAAAATTAATGTTCAATTGTCCCTTCATAGGTCAATAGCTCAAATTCAATGATCTTGCACATTAAGGTTGCATAACTTGAATACTTCTTTGGCCTCTTGCTTTATCTGAAGGGTGATTCGAATTAGATCCTTAAAAATGATCAGAGTTCTATGACTGTTTCAAATTATGTTAGACATCAAAATCTTGTGAACAATGAGCTATCAGGAAGGACCTCTGGACAGTGGTAGTTGTAGCCAGCACGGAACAACGACTACCCTCGGTCAAAGCGCCCTGACCGTTGGCCCATGGAGACTGCGTAGTGGCGCAAAATAGAAAATAGGGAGTCTAGATCAGAAAACAGAGGTCATTTCTAATTGCGCATCACAGGATAAAAACCTCAGAGAAGGAAAAGCCCCGGAATCCGGTCATGTGAAAAATAGGTAAAACTGTGGGAAAAGTGCTAAAACCGACAGGCAGGTCCTGCGCTCCAAAATTGGCAGAATATCGAAGGCATTTCGGGTGGTAAGCGAGTTTGGCAGAGGACCGAGCGATGCCATACATTGAATGACGCATGTCTGGCGGATGAGAGAGAAAACCATTTTCATCTCAGGGTAACAGTCGAGCAAGTCACCCGTGCGATAAAAGCAATGACCGTAGGATCTAGAGGCCCTAGATCAACGGTGGAGGTTGCACCCGATGGAGGACTGGATTTAATGGAAGAATAGGTTGAGGCATATGAAATTTGGGGTTCGACATGACTGCTGACCTGGCGGATGAATCATTTTACAGAGTAACAGAAATAACGACTGTTTAGGGAAGAGCCGACGCTCAGTTCATAAGGAGACAAGTGGCCACCTCTCTGTGAAACGTTACATAGTGGCGATGACACAGAAGCAGGGAATTCCAGTGGACAGAGGCAGGCGATCCAAAGAGCCGAAAGAGGAAGCGAACAGTTAAGTGACAGATTGGATTTAAGCCACGAATAGACAGAGAACAAAAGAGAGACAAAAGAGGCAGAATAGAGGGTGAAGAAAGAAGCAGAGAACAGAGAAGTTGAGCTGACCTACAGAGCTAAGGCAGCATCGAGCAAACATAATCAAGGAGGCTTGAGAGGTTCAAGCAATCCCTGTGAGGATATCTGTCGGGAACTGAGTACCAAATTGGACTCATCCCATTAAGACCAGTTGAGGTCGAGACTTGGTAAGGGGGAGTCTATGTTCTTTAGTGTCTTGGGGAATCCAAGTGCCAGCCTAATAAGCATCATCTGTTACAGGAGACTCAAATTGAGCTCCTCATTGTAAAACTCTGCTTAAAGAGACAATAGAAAAGGCCACCACTCAAAGCTGGACTAGGAGATGTAGCCCAAGAGGATTGGGTGAACTCCTTATTAAATTGTTGTGATTTTGCATTTGCTTGTTGTGTTTCTCTTACTGTTTTCCAATGCTTGTGTATTTCACAATCTTATCAATTCGTTGCTTAAAATAACATAGGCACACTAGCACATGAGTCTGTAATACCTAAATTAATTAACTAAGATCATACATCAATGATTTTCAGATCAAGTGGTATTAGAGCTATAGGTTGTTAAGGTTAGACAAGCTTGTGCTGGATTTAGCTATTGAATGCTAACTACATCAAAGCTTAAATTAGGAGAAGGAGAGTTGGTTGAAACTAATCTTGAGATTGGAAGAGTCGATCCTCAGAAGACAATGTCAGAGGAAGGTTTTGTGGGGATAGACCATCAATTTATAGATAGTTTCCTGGTCATAAGGTCCATGGTAGAGGAAATGTATAAGGATTTTAGAAAACATAAAGATGAAGATTCATAAGGCTCCAAACAAGATAAAGGAGAAGAAGAGTCTCTCCTCAATGACCACTCAAAGGGCAAAGGGAAAGAAGAAATCTTTCTCACACCTCCTAATAACCCTGAACATAAAAATAAGACATCTTAATTAAACTAGATGTTAAATTTGATTTACCAATATATGATGGAGAGTTGAATGCAGAAAAGCTGGATAATTGGATTAGACAAATTGATGTTTATTGCAAAGTGTAGAGTATTGATTTAGACAAGAGCAAGATTCAGTTGGCCAGCCTACACATCGGAGGCAATGCCTTGGTTTGGTGGGAAGGCAGGACCCAAGCTGACATGAAGAGGCATGGTAAGACTCTTTCTGTCTGGAGTGAATTTGTTTCTGCAATAAAAAAGAAGTTCTATCCACTGGCCTACATGCAGCAAGCCATGATGGCAAAATCTTCGTCAGTTGAAAGGGAAAAGTGTACAAGGTTACACCCAAGAATTTAGGAAGAGAGCTTTGATTCTATGAATCTCATTAGACTCACCTGAGACTCTGTTGAAGTACATCGGTGGTCTACACAGCTACATGAGGCACAATATCCTCATGTTTAATCCCACTAGTATAGATGAGGTATCTGTTCAAGCTACGCATCTAGAAGCTAGAGGAAAGAATGGAAACCCAAAAGTTGGGGGATCATCCCAACCCACTGCAAGCAAGAATAAGGAGAAAAGAAAATAGAAATGGAAAGCAAGGAAGGCCAATACTACACAGAAAAGCAAGTCTTCATGCACTCACTGTAAGAAGGATGGGCATGATGATGAGCACTGTTGGATTCTGCATCCAGAACTGAGACCTAAGAAGTCCGAGGGCAAGAAGAAGAAGACTGCTGCAGCTATTCAGAATGATTTGGGGTCGGACTCAGGAGATGAAACAACCATTGCAGACACAGGTGTAAAAGGTAAGAATTTTGAAGCATCTACTAGTAATTCTGCACAATCTACTATTGATGAATAAAATGAGAGAAAAAGACATGAGCTTTTCCATATTTGAGTTATTTCCAAATATCAAAAGATTAATACTTTGTTTGATAGTGGCTCACAAGTAAATTTAATTTTTGAAGCAATTTTAAAGAAGTTGGTATTACTGACTACACCTCATAAGAAACCATACCCATTAGGATGGTTAAATGATAAAGCACAACTACAAGTGACTAGACAATGCAAACTCAAGTTTTCTTTTGGGTCAGCAGATGTAGATGAGGTTGATTTAGACATAATTCCTTTGGATATATGTGGAATTTTTTTAGGAAGTCCTTACTTGTATGACAGAAAAGCTATTTTCTATAGAGATGAGAACAAGTATCTACTCGTTAAAGATGGAATTATATACTTTGTAAGAGCTCATAAGCTCAAGAATAATTACACTCTCATAAACTCATGGAAGATGAAACGAATGATAAATTCATGCAAACAATTTTTTGTTGGAAATAATACTGAGAGGGGGGGGGGGTGAATCAGTATTATCAAATTCTTTTAATAAATCTTCCTTATTTGTTCTTTGAATTATTTTTTCATGTCAGTACCATAAAATAATGAGCATGAACAAAGAAAACAGATAGTCACACCAAAGAACACAAGATGTAAGGTGGAAACCCAATGTGGGTGAAAACCACCTGCTGCAATATGTCTCTATCTTCTTTCAAATTAGAAACTCCTTTTACAATGGTTTTGTACTGGTGCAGTCCTTTACCAATACATAGGCTGCAACCTGCAGAGAGCTACATCTCTCTCTCGTTTTCCAGTCTCTCCTGGAAGGGAGCTACAACCCCCTATTTCTTTTCTTACAAGGACCACTTTTCAAACTGGATCCATAAACATCAAATGATCATCAAGTATAAGAAAATCACCTAGTCAACTGTAGTAACCAGATCAACAATAATAGAACTAAACCCAGAACACCTTATCAATAGAAAAATACAGCCAAACAAAATGTATTAAGACAGATACGCAGTTTTTCTTTCTCTGGTCTGCGTGCGTACGCACTTCTTCTTCTGCTCCCCTGCGTATACCTGCAGAGACCCTTCTGCCGCACTGCGTGCCCACGCACTGTTTCTTCAACCGCACTGCGTACTGTTACTACAGATACGCAACCAGAGACTCTATCGCGCCGCGTACTGTTACTGTAGGTATGCACCCACAGATACTATCGCGTCGCGTACTTTTACTGTGCGTACGCACCTGAACCTTTGTCGCTCTGCGTACCCACGCAGTTCTCCTTCTTCTGCTTTGCGTACCCACGCAGCTTGCTTGTTTATGCTCTGCGTACCCACGCAGATCTCCTGTTTCTGCTCTGCGTACCCATGCAGCTCTCCTATTAACCACCTGCGTACTTCTGATTAGGGCCGAATTGGCAGTCCACCAGAGTGGCACAATTGCTCAGATCTGATCATGCGCTCGAGAGATCACCCTTCACAGATTTGCTATCAACTTCTCTTACATATAGATCAAGCTTTTAAGACCATAACCCAATATTTCAGATCTTAAGATATTCAATTGCAAAAGATGCTTAGCCAAGTGATCTCCTTTGCTTTATATAGGCAAGCTCCTCCTAAAATCATGGATCAATACCACGAGCCAAAACCATAATAACACAAATACCGTCGGTTAAATACCAAGGGTTAAGCATAAGAAACCCCACGTGTTCTTTTCTCTACCTTGAAATGAGTGCACTGGGGGTACGCACCTCCTGAACGGCTGACATGCGTGACTGGCCGCGGTCCCTTCACGGTGTACCTGTGGGTACGCACCTTCTAAACTGATCTCCTGCGTACTTCTTAATTTTCAACATATTGAGAGCCTTGCCACGGGTGTTGCCATCAAGTACAACACCTGTAACATATAGCCATACCAAAAACATAATGCCAACAATCTCCCCCTTTGGACTTGATGGAAACCTCAAAAACTTCAGCTTCATTCTCCCCCTTTGACATCAAGGGCAAAGGGTTATGCTCCCCCTTAGAACATGCTCCCCCTGAATATGAACCAGATCTGTAAAGAAGAACCATAATCCACCAGAAAGAGATAGAGACATATTGCAGCTATATTCAGACCAACTTCCATGATCTCCTTCTGTACATCCTCCATAATGCCAACAATTCATTATATGCTCCCCCTGAACCTCTGCTGCAACCCAGCACATGTACGCATATACCCCAGATGAACCATGCGTACAACCATAAATCAAAAGAGTTTCAACAATAAGATGATGCATCAACAACCCCCAGCTTTTGCTTGAGGTATTCAAAAGTGTCCCTGGGCAATGGTTTGGTGAGTATATCAGCAACTTGTTCCTTAGAAGGAACATACTCCAACTTGACCTTCTGTTCAAGCACTTGTTCTCGAAGAAAATGATACTTGATTAGAATGTGCTTGGTTTTTGAATGCATGACAGGATTCTTTGAGATGCTGATTGCACTTGTGTTATCACATAAGATGGGGATAGGTGGTGTACAAGTGATTTGAAAATCCTGCAAAGTCTGCATCATCCAAAGGAGTTGAGTGCAACAAGATGCAGCAGCAAAATATTCCGCTTCAGCTGTAGACAATGCAATCGAACTTTGTTTCTTGCTGAACCAAGATACCAGTCTGGAACCCATAAAGAACGCACCACCACTTGTGCTTTTCCTGTCATCCACGCTTCCGGCCCAATCTGCATCTGTATAAGCATAAAGTGTGAGATCTGTATCTCTAGGATACCATAAGCCATAATTTTGAGTCCCTTGAAGATATTTGAAAATTCTCTTCACTGCCTGAAGATGAGTCTCCTTCGGATTTGCTTGAAATCTTCCAACTATTCCAACTGCATGCATGATGTCCGGTCGGGTACCTGTCAAATAAAGTAAACTTCCAATCATAGATCTATAGGTTGGTTGATGTACTGCTGCAGATTCATCATTTGCACTGAGGCTACATCCTGTAACCATGGGTGTACATACTGGTTTTGCATCTTCCATGCCATATTTCTTCAAAATCTGTTTGAGATACTTGGTTTGAGATAAAAAGATTCCTCCTTCTTTTTGTTGGATTTGCAAACCAAGGAAATATGTCAGTTCTCCCAGAAAGTACATTTCAAATTCTTTCTGCATGACCAAGGCAAAGCTTTGACTCATAGCTTCTTCATTGCTGCCAAAAATAATGTCATCTACATACACAACAAGTATTAGCAATTTGTCATTTTCAACTTTTATATAAATATTGCTATCTGCTGATCCTTTTGAAAAACCTTGTTGATGAAGATATTTGTCCAAACGATAGTACCAAGCCCTTGGAGCTTGTTTGAGACCATAGAGAGCCTTTTTCAATCTGCATACAAGATCCGGATCATTTCCAAGAATGAACCCATCTGGCTGCTCAATGTATACTTCTTCTTCCAAGTCTCCATTCAGAAAGGCTGATTTCACGTCCATTTGAAATACTTTGAAGTTTTGAAAACTTGAGAGAGCAAGGAACATTCGGATGGCCTCAAGTCTTGCAACAGGAGCAAAGGTTTCTTCAAAGTACATTCCTTCTTGCTGCGCATACCCTTTACAAACAAGTCTGGCCTTGTTTCTAATTACTTCTCCATTTTCATTCAATTTATTTTTGAAGACCCATTCTGTTCCGATAACATTCTTATCCTTTGGTCTAGGAACCAGCTCCCAAGTGTTGTTCTTTTCGATCTGCTCAAGTTCTTCATCCATTGCCTTTACCCAACATTCATCTTTGCATGCCTCTTTCACATTTTGTGGTTCAGTAGAGGAGAGTAATGCCAAATAGCTTGAAGCTTCTGTAACTGTTCTTCTTGTTTGTACACCTGCTTCTTTCTGCCCCATAATATGAGATTCTGGATGATTCTTCTGAACATATCTGGATGGAGTCTTTTCTTCTGTTCTTGTCTTCTCCTCAGGTTCTTCTTGAGGTTCTTTTTGAGATTCTTCTTCTTCATCATTCTGTCGTTGAGGGTAGCCTTCATCTTCTTCGATGTCTTCATGATGTACTTGCCTAGGAATATATCCCTTCTCATCAACCACTACATCAATGCCGTCAACAATTCTGCCAAGTCTTTTATTGTAGCATTTGTATGCTTTGCTATACGGAGAGTAACCAAGAAGAATGCCTTCATCTGCTCTAGGTTCAAGTTTGCCAAGCTTCTCATCAGTATTCTTGATATAGCATTTGCTCCCAAATATTTTGAAGTGCTTTACCGAAGGAGTCTTACCACTCCAGAGCTCATGAGGAGTTTGAGTGCTGTTCACCCGAACATTTGTCTTGTTGAGAATAACAACCGCAGCATGTGCAGCTTCACCCCAGAAAGTTGCGGGAGTTCCTGACTCATCAAGCATAGCACGAGCCATTTGTTGGACTGTTCTGTTCATTCTTTCCACAACTCCATTTTGCTGAGGAGTTCTAGCTGTAGAGAATTCTCTTCTTATCCCATGTTCTTCACAGAAATCGAAAAATTCATTTGAGGTAAACTCCCCACCTCTGTCGGATCTGAGGCACTTAATTTTGTAACCTGATTCATTTTCAACCAAGGCTTTGAAAGATTTGAATTTTTCGAATGCTTCATCTTTGTGCTTCATAAGTCCTAACCAGACAAACCTGGAGAAATCGTTAATGAATAATATCAAGTATTCTTCTCCTCGAGGTGTTCTTTTCCTGAATGGACCGCATGTATCTGTATGTACTAGCTCAAGAGGCATGCTAGCTGATCCTTCCTTCTCTGGAAAGTTAGTTTGGGTTTGTTTTCCAAACTGACATGATTTGCATATGGTGTTGTCAGGAATTTTGATATCTGGAAGATCGCGAACTGCCTGATATTTGCATGCTTTCCTTATTTGTGAAAATCTTAGATGCCCCAACCTCCGATGCCATAACCAGTGCTCATCATCCTTGCTTAGATAGCATTGTTGTTGTCCTTCTTCAAATATGTACAGATTATTTGGAGTTCTTTTACCTTTGATCACTGTTTGACCTGTATCAAGATCACGAAAAAGACATCCATTTGATCTGAATATCACCTCGGTTCTTTGATCACACATCTGGCTAACACTTAGAAGATTATGCTTCAATCCATCTACATACAAAACATTTCCAGCCTTGACCTTTTCTTTTAACTGAGCAATGCCTTTTCCTTTTATAGTTGCAGGAGTATCATTTCCAAAAGAAACTTTCTTTCCCTTTTCTAGAGCAGAATATGACTCCAATTTTTCTTTATCACCTGTCATATGCTTCGAACATCCACTGTCAATGTACCATAGATTTTCCTGGCCCTCTGCATAAAATGCTATCCCACATCTTTCTGTTTGTGGTTCCTTTATTCTCCATGTTTTGGTGCTTGAGGCTTGTTCCTTTTTCTGCTGAAACCTGCTCCTGCATTCAGAATCTTCATGACCAAAGTTATTGCAAATAGAACATTCAACTTCATTTTCAAGAACCGAAAAGTTGTTGTAGGTCCTTTTTGTAATCCCGGTCATACTTCTTTGTTTTTGAGCTTCTCTCGTCATGATCGTTTTATATGAAACACATTGTGCTGCTTTGTGACCAAAGTTATGGCAAGAAAAGCATTGTCCATTGAAGAAACTTCTGCGGTTATCAAATCTACCAGCCAAGTGATTGTAATTTCTATTGTCATCCATTCTTGAACCAAATTGAGAAGATTTTACCTGTGGCTGGTTGTAGCTTTTGTTCACCCTTAAGACGGATTGCCCCTGATAGTCTGTGTTTGCAATTCGTCCCTGCTTTACCTGATGGTCTCCATTGTGCTTTTGCTCATTTCTTCTTGCTGCATCAAGATAACTTTTTGAGGTGGATGCTTGAGAAGTTTCTCCATTATAGCCCAGACCTGTCTTGTTTAGTGGAGATCGCTGCACATTGATAATCTCATCCAACGTTTCAGATCCTTTGACAAACTTAAGATTAATAGCTTTTGTTTTCTCAATCTCTTTTCTAAGACCAACAATTTCACCTTCTAATTTTTCAAGATGTTTTTCCTTTTCATCAATTTGAAATTGTAGAGTATCAATGATCATATTCTTTTCTTCTATACATCTCTTGAGTCTAGTAATTTCTTCATAAAGGTTATCCACATCTATAGCATCCATATAATCATCATCTTCAAATTCCATTAACAATTTATATTCATTTCCTCGTTCATCTTCATCACTGTTTGATAGACCATCACTATCTTCATGAGTGTAGTAGCTTTTCTTATTTGCACTCTGTTTCTTGTTCCATCTAGCAGGTTCCATTCCTTTATCCTTATAAGGACATTTTGCAGCATAATGACCTACTCTTCCACAAGCAAAGCATTTAAAAGGTAACTTACCTCTGAACCTTCCAGAACCCCTTTGAATATTTTTGACAAAATTTGATTCTTCTTCTTCTTCTTCTGGTACGTGACTTGCTTCACAATAATCTCCTTTGCCTGACGCCTTGAAAGCAGCTTCTCTTCTGTCTGATGGACCTCCCTTTCTCATTTCATAAGCAGTTAGAATTCCATGTAGCTGAGACATAGTAAGAATTCGTAGATTTTCCTTTTCTTCTATTGCAGAAACTTTAGATTCAAAATTGGGGGACAATGATCTTAGAACCTTTTCAACCACAATAGCCTCTTTTATTTCTTCACCCAAATTTTTCATGCAATTAACAATCTCATCTACCCGAAGAAAATAGTTAGCCACACTTTCATCATTATACATCCTGAGATTCTCATACTGAATCCTGAGAGTTTGAAGTTTAGCACGCTTTACCTGTTCATCTCCTTCGTAGCTCAAGACAATCTTGTCCCATATTTCTTTTGCAGATTTATATTGCATAACCTTTACAAATTCTGTTTGAGATAAGAATCCCAGCAAAGTATTGACTGCTTTAGCATTTGTTTCATATTTCTTCTTTTCGGCCGCATCTGTAGGAGTAGTTGAAGGAAAAGCGTAGCCTGTATCTATGATATCCCAAACTTCTGTACCAAGAGATTGAAGATAGGCGGTAACTCTTACCTTCCAATAATTGAAGTTTATCCCATCAAAAATTGGTGGTCTGATTGATGCTTCCCTCTCGTAGTTGCTCATGATGAATGATCTTCCTTCAAGCGATCAAACTTCTCCGAAGGACCTGCTCTGATACCAATTGTTGGAAATAATACTGAGAGGGGGGGGAGGTGAATCAGTATTATCAAATTCTTTTAATAAATCTTCCTTATTTGTTCTTTGAATTATTTTTGCATGTCAGTACCATAAAATAATGAGCATGAACAAAGAAAACAGATAGTCACACCAAAGAACACAAGATGTAAGGTGGAAACCCAATGTGGGTGAAAACCACCTGCTGCAATATGTCTCTATCTTCTTTCAAATTAGAAACTCCTTTTACAATGGTTTTGTACTGGTGCAGTCCTTTACCAATACACAGGCTGCAACCTGCAGAGAGCTACAACTCTCTCTCATTTTCCAGTCTCTCCTAGAAGGGAGCTACAACCCCCTATTTCTTTTCTTACAAGGACCACTTTTCAAACTGGATCCATAAACATCAAATGATCATCAAGTATAAGAAAATCACCCAGTCAACTGTAGTAACCAGATCAACAATAATAGAACTAAACCCAGAACACCTTATCAACAGAAAAATACAGCCAAACAAAATGTCTTAAGACAGATACCTAGTTTTTCTTTCTCTGGTCTGCGTGCGTATGCACTTCACCTTCTGCTCCCCTGCATATACCCACAGAGACCCTTCTGCCGCACTGCGTGCCCACGCACTGTTTCTTCAACCACACTGCATATTGTTACTACAGATACGCAACCAGAGACTCTATCGCGCCGCGTACTGTTACTGCAGGTACGCACCCACAGATACTATCGTGCTGTGTACTTTTACTGTGCGTACGCACCTGAACCTTTGTCACTCTGCGTACCCATGCAGTTCTCCTTCTTCTGCTTTGCGTACCCACGCAGCTCGCTTGTTTCTACTCTGCGTACCCACGCAGATCTCCTGTTTCTGCTCTGCGTACCCACGCAGCTCTCCTGTTAAACACCTGCGTACTTCTGATTAGGGCCGAATTGGCAGTCCACCAGAGTGGCACAGTTGCTCAGATCTGATCATGCGCTCGAGAGATCACCCTTCACAGATTCGCTATCAACTTCTCTTACATATAGATCAAGCTTTTAAGACCATAACCCAATATTTCAGATCTTAAGATATTCAATTGCAAAAGATGCTTAGCCAAGTGATCTCCTTTGCTTTATATAGGCAAGCTCCTCCTAAAATCATGGATCAATACCACGAGCCAAAACCATAATAACACAAATACCGTCGGCTAAATACCAAGGGTTAAGCATAAGAAACCCCACGTGTGCTTTTCTCTGCCTTGAAATGAGTGCACTGGGGGTACGCACCTCCTGAACGGCTGACCTGCGTGACTGGCCGCGGTCCCTTCATGGTGTACCTGCGGGTACGCACCTTCTGAACTGATCTCCTGCATACTTCTTAATTTTCAACATATTGAGAGCCTTGCCACGGGTGTTGCCATCAAGTACAACATCTGTAACATATAGCCATACCAGAAACATAATGCCAACATTTTTACTGATGGTTGTAAAGGAAAAGAAACCTGATAAAACCAATGTATTTGAAGGCCGTGATGCTAAAAAGCAAGCTGATTTAGAAAAAGTTGTTTCAAAGTATGATATCTTGTTTCAAGAACCTAAAGGTCTACCACCCAAAAAGGAAATAGTGCATGAAATTAATTTGCAGCAAGATGATCCATTGCCTAACATTGGAAGGTATAGGTTGTCCGCTTTAGAGAATGTAGAAATGAAGAAGTAGGCACAAGAGTTACTCGAGAAAGGGTTCATCAGACCTAGCACATCACCATGTGGATCTCCAATCATTTTGGTGAGAAAGAAAGATGGCTCGTGGAGAGTGTGCATTGATTATTGAGCACTGAATAAGATAACAAGAAAAAATTGTTATCCCCTTCCTTGCATAGATGATCTATTAGATAAATTGAAAGAAGCTTTTTATTTTTCCAAGTAAGACTTGCATAGTGGATATCATCAGGTCAGAGTTGCAGAACAATATGCATGGAAGACTGCTTTCAAAACAAAGCAGGGGTTGTATGAGTGGCTGGTTATGCCTTTTGGCTTAACTAATGCTCCTGCTACTTTCATGAGAATAATGAATGATGTACTCAGACCTTTTATTGATGATTTTGTTATTGTATATCTGGATTACATTCTGATATTTAGCAAAACATGGGAAGAACATTTAAAGCATGTTAAGCAGATATTAGATGTTTTGAAAAGAGAAAAACTTTATGTTAAACTTTCAAAATGTGAATTTGGCAAAACATCTTTGAATTATTTGGGACATATAGTAGGGGGTGGTGAATTGAAGATAGATCCCTCTAAGGTGGCAGTCATTATAAACTAGCCTAAACCCAAATCTTCTACAGAAGTTAGGAGCTTCTTAGGAGCAGCACAATATTGGAGAAAGTTCATTTCTAACTTTTCCTTAATTGTAGCTCCCTTACATGCTTTAACAGGATTGAACAAGGTGTTTCAGTGTGGACGCAAACAGCAGAAAGCCTTCGACACCTTGAAAGAAAATATTAGTACAACACTAGTACTAGCATTGCTAGATCTTCAAAGACCCTTTGATATCCAAATGGATGCCAGTGACTATGGCATGGGAGCAGCGTTGATACAACATGGTAAACCCATATATTATCATTCTGAGACATTCAATTCTGTAGTAGTGAACTATCCTACATATGATAAAGAGTTATATGCATTAGTACAGAGTGTGAAAAAGTGGAAACATTACTTAATGGGAAAAGAGACGGTAACACATACTGATCATCAACCACTTCAATATATACACTCCAAAACTAAGTTGCAACAATCAAGGCACTATAGATGGATTGGTTTTCTACAATAGTTTCATTTAGTCATTAGATATAAAAATGGCATACACAATAAAGTTGCAGATATCTTATCTAGACCCATTATAAATGCATCTACTATTCTTAAGCATAATTCTGTGTTACATGAGAGCTACATTGAACAATATGCTCAAGATATAGACTTTAAAGATGTATATGCAACTTTAAGTCAAGGAAAACGAGTAGAATAATTGGATTATCATATTTAGGACTGACTCTTATATCATTGTGGGAAGCTATGCATTCCACAAACTGAAAGAGTAAAGATAATTCGAGAAGCACACACTTCTCAAATATCAGGTCACTTTGGGGTAAGTAAAATAGTTGCACAGCTGCAAAGATTTTGTTATTTGCCAAGAATGAACGAGACAATTTCTAGATATGTAAGAGGGTGTACTATGTGTGCTAAAATCAAGCCCATCAATAGAAAACTAGGCTTGTATACTCCATTACCAGTTCCTTCGCTGTTGGGTCCCTATAATACTAGTGATTACCCCATTACTATTGTAGTTATACCCCTTATTTATATTTTTGTGCCCCTATTACCCCCATGTTGTTATGTCTGTGCCCCGTAGAATCCCTCTATTGTTATTTTTGTGGCTTTATATTATTATTGTTAGGTCGGCTGGATTATATTGTGACTCCTTAGACTCCTATATATAGAAAGGAGGTTTTGTCATTTGAATCATCCAAGAATTGTTCATTTATGTAATGTAAAGTAGGTTGCCTCCTCGAAGAGGTTGAATTCTAAGGCGTTTATCTATCTTTTCTATCTTTTCTTGAGCTGGTTTCATAACATTTGGTATCAGAGCTTTGGATTCTAGGGTTTCGCTGCTCCAAACAGGTCATCGTGGCATTTTTGCTATAACTTTTTTTTCTGTGACATTTCAGAAGTTGCAAAAAAAACCCATTTGAGAAGAAATCACGCTGAACCTTGGGTCCGAATTTCAGAGCTTTTCGCGTGACATTTGCGGAGAGATGATCTGAGGAATTTGGTCTTTTTGCAGACTCCTGAATTACATTCAAAACAGGTGACCTGGGGAAAATCGTCGTAACTTTCTCTCTGGGGATCGGATTGAAATTTCATAAGAAGTTAAAGAAAGAGGATCGACTATAGTTTCTTGTGTGCATGTTTTAGATCCAAAGGTTGAAACAGTGACTTGTGGCACGTCGTACAAGTTCGTTCTACTGAACTAGTCTAGAAGCAAGTCACTGTGGGAGATTTCACATAACTCTTCCTTGGAGAATCCAATTTGGGTCAGACTTGTGGCATTGGAAAGAGGACGTAGAAGGATACTACAAATCACAATTTCCGAACTGGATGATCCGAAATTACAGAGATACATCAGATTCAATATCAGGCTTCTACAAAGTGAAAAAAGGTGTGTAGGTTTTTTAAAATTTTTGTGTAAGCTTGGTTTAATGGAATTCAAAGGGCATAGTAAAGCATTATTATCAGTAACTGATGCCCCGAGGAAAGAAAATGCAAACACCTAGTAAGGAACCTGAAAGCTCTAGCATGACTCATGAAGAAGAGGAAGAAATGCTACATGATATATCAAAATTACAAGAACAAGTGCAACAAATGTCACGCTCACAAAAGCTAACAAAAGCTAAGATAAATGGCATGGAATCTAAGATAAATGGCGTGGAATCTAAGATAAATGGCATGAAAGCTAATATGGATGATTCGAAGATATATTTGAAGAGAGACATGGCAGATTTGAAGAGAGACATGGCAGATTTGAAGACAGATTTGACAAATTTTCTACAGGAAATACTTACTAATGGTGAAAAGGTTGTAAAGGAAACTCATGATGTGAAAAAAAGTAATGTTAATCATGATTCCATAGACTCTAATGTTGGATCGAAGACCCACCATATTCCAAAAATCGATATGAGGAAGTTTGATGGCAAGGATCCCGCCACATGGATATTACAAATGGAGCAGTTCTTCGATCTCAATAATGTGCAAAACACACAAAAGGTACGTATGACAACTGTATATTTGGAACCAAATCAGTTTGTATGGTATCAATGGCTTTGCTCTCGTAAAAAAATTATCACTTGGGCAATTTTTAAGAAAGAATTGATAGCACATTATGAAGATACAAAAAGCAACCCTTTTTTGAGCCAATTGATAAGTCTCAAACAAAAGGGTTCAGTAATGGAGCACATTGAGGAGTTCCAAAAATTGAACATAAGGGTAAAAGATATTCCAGAGGAGCATAGGATTGATGTGTTAATAGGGTCTTTAAAGGATAATATCCAACATGATGTTCGCCTTTGGGAACCTGATTCATTAGAGAAGGCATTCAGGTTAGCAAGAAAAATGGAAAGCAAAATTATGGCAACCAGGAAGCATACCACTCACAACTATAAAGACGGAAGTGTTGTTGCCCCTAGTCTTCCACAACCTATAAGGTTGACACCACAACAATTGGAAGAAAAAAGAGCAAAAGGGCTTTGTTAAAGTTGTGATAGCAAATACACTAAAGGTCATAAGTGTGCTGAGAAGAAATTATTCTACATAGATTATGAAGAGGAAGAAGAAAAGGAGCAAGAAAGGTCAAAAGAAGAAGATATACTCTAGGAACAAAGCCTAGATGAAGAACAAATAAATCCGACCATATCTTGTAATGCATTGGCGGGAATTACCACTCCTCAAACCATCAAGATAGAAGGACAAATCAAGAAGAAAAAGGTAATAGTGTTGATTGATTTAGGAAGCACCCACAATTTTATTCATTGTAGGGTAGCAAAAGAATTGAATTTCTTCCTATATCCAACACCAGAGTGTCAAGTGATGATTGTAAATGGAGGAACAATAAATTGCTCTGGAAGGTTCCATAATATCAAGCTATCCATGGGAGAATATGTATTGACTAGCCCAATGCTTTCCATTCCAATGGGAGGTGCTGATGTTGTACTAGGAGTCCAATGGCTACAATCCTTGGGTACAATAGCTTTTAATTTTCAAGAACTTTTCATAAAATTTTCTGTGGAAGGAAATGAAGTTGAATTAAGGGGTATTGCAGGGAAACCAGGAAAGATAATCAGCTCTAATGGTATGACAAATGTTCTAAAAAAGGAGCAAAGAGGTGTAATTGCACAATTATGTTCGCTAGATGTTTCCACATTGGAATCATCTATTTCTCCAGATCTCCAAAAAGTCCTAGACAATCATTCCAAGGTATTTGAGACTCCTAAAGGTCTCCCACCTATGCGTGATCATGATCATGCTATTCATCTGATTCCAGGAAGTGTTCCTCCAAACATCAGGCCGTATAGATATCCCTATGTCCAAAAAAGTGAAATTGAACGTATGGTTGCAGAAATGTTAGAGGCTAGTATAATTCAACCAAGTCAAAGTTCTTTCTCTGCTCCAGTAGTATTGGTGCACAAGAAGGATGGATCATGGTGCATGTGTCCGGATTATAGGGAGCTCAACAAGCTCACTATTAAAGATAAGTTCCCCATTCCTATCATTGATGAATTACTGGATGAATTGCCTGGATCAATTTACTTCACCAAGTTGGATCTTCGTTCAAGATATCATCAAATCAGAATGAAGATTGAAGACATTCCGAAAACGGCATTTAGAACTCATGAGGGTCATTATGAATTTTTGGTCATGCCTTTTGGCCTTACCAATGCACCTTCAACATTTCAAGGTTTGATGAATTCAATTTTCAAACCATTCCTTAGAAAATTTGTGTTAGTATTTTTTGATGATATACTAATCTACAACAAGTCTTGGAAGGATCATGTTGAACATGTTGCAAGGTGCTACAACTATTGGAGGAGAAACAATTATATGCAAAAAGATCCAAATGTTTCTTTGGAGTCCAGGAGGTGGAATATTTGGGTCATATTGTATCTCATGAAGGAGTTAAGGTAGACCCTAGCAAAATTAAAGCCATTAAGGAATGGAAAATCCCCACATCCATAAAGGATCAGAGAGGATTTCTTGGGTTGATAGGGTATTATCGCAAATTTGTTAAGGATTATGGGAGAATAGCAGCACCTCTAACAACATTATTAAAGAAAGATGCATTTTCATGGACTCCGGAAGCAACAAAGGCCTTTGAACATCTTAAAGAGGCAATGTGCCAAGCACCGGCCTTAGCTACACCGGACTTCACAAAAACCTTTATTGTGGAATGTGATGCTTCAGGAAATGGAATTGGTGTTGTTCTAATGCAAGATGAAAGACCCATTACTTTTTAAATTCGTCCAATCAAGGGAAAGTTTTTAAGCAAAGCTATTTATGAGAAGGAAATGTTGGAAATACTCCATGCACTTAAGAAATGGTGAACCTACCTAATGGGAAGACACTTCAAGGTAAAAACGGATCATGATAGCCTTAAATACTTTTTAGAACAAAGATTATCCTCTGAAGAGCAACAAAAGTGGGTCACAAAGATGTTGGGTTATGACTTTGAAATCATCTACAAAAAAGGGAAGCAAAATGTGGTGGCAGATGCACTCTCAAGAAAGGATGAGGATGTGGAAGCATTGTTGTGCGCCATTTCTATTATCCAACCAGATTGGATAAACGAAGCAAGGGAGGAATGGAATAATGATGAAGAAGTGTGGGCACTTATTCGAAAGCTACAACAAGATTCCAGTACGTCTGATACATTTAGCTGGAAAAATGATTCGTTATGGTACAAAGATTGCTTATACCTCTGTAAGAATTCCCAGCTAAAAAAAAATACTCTTATGGAATTGCACACTTCTCCCTTAGGAGGGCACTCAGGATTTTTAAAAACTTACCATAGGGTTAAGAAGGAATTTTTTTGGGATGGCCTTAAATCAGATATTCAAAAGTTTGTGGTGGAATGTTTGGTTTGCCAACAAAATAAAGTTGAAACAATTAAGACACCGAGTCTATTACAACCTTTATCCATTCCAAGCCAACGTTGGGAGGAGGTTTCAATGGATTTTATCACAGGTTTACCCAAGTCTGAGGGAAAGAGTGTAATCATGGTGGTAGTTGACAGACTTACCAAGTATGCACACTTTTGTGCATTGTCACATCCATTTAAAGCCATTATAGTTTCTACTGCATTTATGGAAACAATTCAAAAGCTACATGGAAACCCAAAGATTATTGTAAGTGACAGAGATCCCATTTTCACTGGAAATTTTTGGACAGAATTATTTTCTTGTCTTGGTACTCAGTTAGCTCATAGCTCATCTTATCATCCTCAATCTGATGGGCAAACTGAGATAGTAAACAAATGTTTGGAAGGATATCTTCGTTGCTTTGTATCTGATAAATAGACACATTGGGTCAAATGGTGCCTCTGGCTGAATGGTGGTATAACACTTCCTTCCATACAGCAACAAAAATGACCCCATTTATGGCACTTTATGGGTATCAACCACCATCCATCACATCATATTTAAGAGAAAATTCTAAGGTTTAGGCAGTGGAACATCACATCGAACATCAACAACAAGTCCTCCAACTCTTAATGGATAACCTCGTGTTGGCACAAAATAGAATGAAACAACAGGTAGATCAACATCGCAGTGAAAGAAGTTTTGATGTAGGTGATTGGGTATTCCTACGGCTACAACCATATAAGAAAATGTCCCTAAAGCAAGCTAAGAAGGATAATAAATTATCACCAAAGTATTATGGTCCGTACAAGGTGTTGCAAAAGATTTGTACTATGGCATACAAATTGGAGCTTCCTGCAGCTTCTCGATTGCACCCAGTTTTCCATGTTTCATGTTTAAAGAAGGTTATAGGCGACAAGCTCCTAGTTCAAACAATATTTCCAGAACTTGACGAGGAAGGAAAAATTATATTGGAACCGGAAGCAGTCACAGAAACAAGAACTCGAAAGCTACGAAATCGATCAATTTCAGAGTATCTTATCAAGTGGAAGAACTTATCCGCTGAAGATTCCACATGGGAGGATGAGAATTTTATGCAGAAGTATCTAGAACTACTCGAGCGTTGAGGACAACACTTTTTTGAAGGAGAGGGGCATGTTGGGTCCCTATAATACTAGTGATTACCCCATTACTATTGTAGTTATACCCCTTATTTATATTGTTGTGCCCCTATTACCCCCATGTTGTTATGTCTGTGCCCCATAGAATCCCTCTATTGTTATTTTTGTGGCTTTATATTATTATTGTTAGGTCAGCTGGATTATATTGTGACTCCTTAGACTCCTATATATAGAAAGGAGGTTTTGTCATTTGAATCTTCCAAGAATTGTTCATTTATGTAATGTAAAGGAGGTTTCCCCCTCGAAGAGGCTAAATTCTAAGGCGTTGATCTATCTTTTCTATCTTTTCTTGAGCTGGTTTCATAACATTCGCATCCTTGGGAAAGTGTTTCCATGGACTTTGTTGGAGGACTGCCTAAATCTAGAAAAGGTCATGATTATCTGTATGTTGTTATGGATAGGTTCAACAAAATTTGTATTTTGATACCTTGTAATAAACAGATTACAGTTGAACAAACTGCAAAACTGTTCTTTCAACATGTATGGGTTCATTTTGGATTACCCACTTCCATTATATCTAATCAAGACACTTGATTTGTGGGAAAGTTCTGGTCAATTCTGTGGGAACTGATGGACACCAAACTGAAGAAAAGCATAGCTTTCCATCCACAAACTGATGGCCAGACAGAAGTAGTCAACAGGACAGTGATCCAGTTGCTTAGAGGATATTGCAGCAAGCATCTTAAGCTTTGGGATGAACATTTGTGTTATGTGCAGCATGCTTACAACCGAGCCAAACATTCTTCCACAGAGAGATCTCCTTTCGAGACCTATTTTGGTTTCACACCAAGGTCTCCCTTGGATTTTGTCTTTGGTAAGGACACAACAGTTGAGGGACACAGCAATGTGGACAGGGAAACTAGGTTCATCGAACAAATCCAAGAGATCCACCAGGCAGTACAGGAACAGCTGGAAAAGAGCCAGGCCAAATACAAGGCAAGGCATGACAAGCATTGGATGGAGCATAGTTTCCAAGTTGGTGATCAAGTCTGGCTGTATATCAACAAGGACATGATGCAAGGTCAAGGTAAAAAGCTGAAGCCTTTCAGGTATGGACCTTTCAAGATACTTGAGAAAATTGGTGAGAATGATTTTCGCCTTGATCTACCAGCTTACATGCACATCTACTCAGTCATGAAAGCAGATAGCTTGAGATTATTTGAACCTTCACTAATTGAGGATCCCGAAGAGCAGAGTCAATTACCTTCTATTGATGACCTGCTACTTGAATATCTTAATGAGTTGCAAGAAGACACAGTTCTAGACAGGAAGGTGAGAACAACGCGCAGGGGAGATGTTGAGTACCTCAGAAATGGGCTCAGGAGTACCATCACTTAGTCGATGCTTGAAAACTAAGTTTTGGTGTTCAAAAAGCTTTTTCAGTGGGAAGGCCGTGATCCGAATTGGATCCTTGAAAATTATCAGAGTTATATGACTATTTCAAATTATGTCAGACTTCAAAATCTTGTGAACAATGAGCTATCAGGAAGGACCTCTGGACAGTGGTAGTTGTAGCCAACACGGAACAACGAGGACCCTCGGTCAAAGCGCGCTGACCGTTGGCCCATGGAGACCGCGCAATGGTGCAAACTAGCAAATGGGGAGTCCAGATCAGAAAATAGAGGCCGTTTTTGATGCACGATTAGTGGCATCACAGGATTAAAACCTCAGAGAAGGAAAAGCTCCGACACCCGGTCATGTGAAAAATAGGTAAAACCGTGGGAAAAGTGCTAAAAGTGACAGGCAGGTCCCGCGCTCCAAAACCGGCAGAATATCGGAGGCATTTCAAGTGGTAAGCGGGTTTGGCAGAGGACCGAGCAATGCCATACATTGAATGACGCATGTCTGGTGGATGAGAGAGAAAACTACTCTCATCGCAGGGTACTGGTCGAGCAAGTCACCCATGCGATAAAAGCGATGACCGTAGGATCTGGAGGCCCTAGATCAACGGTGGAGGTTGCACCCGATGGAGGATCAGATTTGACGGAAGAATAAGCTGAGGCATATGAAATTTGGGGTCCGACATGACCATTGACCTGGCGGATGAATAATTTCGCAGAGTAACCGAAATAATGGCCGTTCGGGGAAGAGTTGGCTCTCAGTTCGTAAGGAGACAAGTGGCCACCTCTCTGTGAAACGTTACAGAGTGGCGATGACACAAAAGCAGGGAATTCCAATGGACAGAGGCAGGCAATCCAAAGAGCCAGAAGAGGAAGCGAACAGTCAAGGGATGGATTGGCTTTAAGACACGAATAGATAGAGAGTAGAAGGGAGACAGAAGAGGAAAAATAGAGGGTGAAGCAAGAAGCAGAGAATAGAGAAGTCGAGCAAAGCTATAGAGTTAAGGCAACATCGAGCAGGCAGAATCAAGGAGGCTTGAGAGGTTCAAGCAATCCTTGTGAGGATATATGTTGGGAATATGTACCAAATTGGACTGATCCCATTAAGACCAGTTGAGGTCGAGACTTGGTAAGGGGGAGTCTGTGTACTCTAGTGGCTTGGGGAATCCAAGTGCCACCCTACTAAGCATCATCTATTACAGGAGACTCAAATTGAGCTCCTCATTGTAAAACCTCTCCTTAAAGACACAATAGAAAAGGGCATCACTGAAAGCTAGACCAGGAGACGTAGCCCAGGAGGATTGGGTGAACTCCATTAAATTGTTGTGTTTTTTCATTTTCTTACTATGTTTCTCTTACTGTTTTTCAATGCCTGTGTATTTCACAATCTTATCGATCCGTTGCTTAAAATAACATAGTCACACCAACACATGAGTCTGTAATACCTACATTAATTAACTGAGATCATACATCAGTGATTTTCAGATCAACCACGAGGTGACACAACATATTTCCCTTCAGGTCTTGGCACGATTTCCCGTACATCATTCTTCAATATGGACCAATACTCTTCAATCATAGTATCTCCCCAAACTTGATGTTCATCTATCTCTTCATAGGTGGATGGCTCAGATTCAATGATCTTGCACATTGATGCTTGCTTTCTCTTAAGGTTCTTTCAACCCAAGATGATTTTTTTCTTGTCTCAAGTACAACGACTCTTGGAGATTCAAAAAATTCATGTAGTTCATCTTACTCTTCAGGAGGATCTTGTTCCATAGGTTCAGGCCTTTTAGGTTTCGATTCCTCGTTCTTAGAAGCCACCTATATCTCATCATCAGAGTCTAAGTGTGATCCTTTAGACTTCCAGAACGCAACATTCTCACAAAAAATGACATCCATGCAAGTTTCAATTGATCGTTGTCCTAGTACATAAACTATAAAATCTTTTGAATTTTCACCACAGCCAATAAAATTTCCCTTCTTCGCAGAAGGCTCCAACTTTGTTCTTTTCTCCTTAGGCACATGAACATAAACAAGGCAACCAAAAATTCTGAAATGTTCAACATTGGACTTCTCAACTATGAAGACTTCTTCAAGAGTCTTGTATTCCAAGGTTCGGTGTGGACATCTATTTTGAACATAAATGATTGTTTTTTAAGCTTCTCCCCGTAGAAACATATGCAATTCCTGATCATGAAGCATGGCTTTAGCAACTTCCATGATAATTTTGTTCTTCATTTCAACAATAGCATTTTGTTGAGGATTGTAGGGAACTATCAACTCAATCTTAATTCTAGCATGCCTGTAGAAATAAATCAGCTCCTTGGATACATATTCTCCTCCATTGTCAAATCTTAAAGTCTTGATCCTTCTTCCTGTGGCATTTTTAATTTCTGCCTTGAATTGTCGAAATTTTTCAAACACTTCATCCTTGGATTTCAAGAAATAAATCCATGTTTTATGAGAGTAATCATCAATGAAAGTGACATAGTACAAATGTCCACCCAAGGATTTGTTAGTCATAGGTCCACAAACATCAGAATGTATAAGGTCCAAGATTCCTTTGGACTTACTATCACTACTAGTAAATCTTCCTTTGACATTTTTCCCAAGAGCACATCCTTTGCAAACTCCATCATGTTCAATCTTGATTTTAGGTACAGCTTTAACAAAAACCATCATTCTAGTCAATGCTTTATAATGAACATGATCGTACCTTCGATGCCATAGTTCACAAAGATCAGATGTGTTGTGTATCAAGGCTTGAATTGAGCATACAAGGAGATGATATATGCCTCAAATTCATACACCAATGACTTTGGCAGATTCAAAGGAGAAGTCTTTCTTCCATATTAGAACTTCACCATCAACAAAGGTAATTCTATATCCTTTGTCTTTAAGAGATGAAATGGAAAACAAATTCTTCTTCAAACAAGGAACATATAAAATGTTTTTAATAGAGCCATTACCACCTAATTCCAATTGGAAAGATGATGAATTGATGCCCTTGACTTCGTACTTGCCATTATCTCCAAGCTCCACCTTTTGAGTTATCTTCTTCTCAACCAATTCAAAGAGATTCTCACAACTTCCAGTCATGTGTCTAGAGGCACCATTGTCTACCAACCAAATTTCATCATACATGAATAGAACCTATAAAAGCATAATAAAAGGAATATTCATCATTATTAGAATCCTTCTTCTAGGCCTCCTCTTATATAAGGTTCATTAATATGAGCAGTAGAATCATGTTGCTTCCCTTTCCTTTTTTTATCACCATTCCTTTGAGGAAACCTATTTTGATAGTGGCCATATGCTTGATAAAGAAAACATTGAACATTATAAATGTCCCTTCATTCTTGAGGGGGAGGAGGAGGTCTTCTTTATGGAGAAATTCCTCTTCTTGGAGCAGGTCTTGGAGTAGATCTTGAAGTAGGTCTTCTACCTAAATTTCTTTGAAATCTTCCAAAAGTTCTTTTTCCCTTGCTATTCTTTGAGTGGGCTACAAAAGCTTGAGAATATTCACTTGGATTTGGAATCTTGCCTTTGGACATGAGCCTAGATTCTTCTTGAGTGAAGGCAGCCCATATCTTGTCACAAGTAGGAGCAGTTTCTCTTTCACTAATGCTTGATGCAAAAGAATCTCAAGAGTTAGTAAAACCATTGAATGCTACAACTACTAGTTCTTTATTAGGTACCTCTTCTTTAATAGCTTTGAGTTGAACTCTTATTTGAGATATTATCACAAAATATGATGCCACAGGATCATTATTTGTCATCTTGACATCACAAAGTTGATTCCTTAGACTTACAGATTGATCAATGTTATTCACGGTGTATAATCAAGCGAGAGCTTCATACATTTCCTTGGAAGACATATGATCAGCAATATAAGGTATTAAATGATCTCTACAGATTCCATAATGATGCTTGTAGCCAAGATGTTATCTTCGAACTTGTATTTTCCTACTTGATCATCTGGTTCAATAACCTTTCCTTTCAAAATGCCCAAGACCTTATGTCTTGCAAGAACAAGGTCAATTCTAGTATTCCATGCTCTGAAGTTTGTAGCTCCTTCAAGCTTGTTTCTTGTCTTCATGAAGGAATTCATGATGAATATGACCAATCAAAGGCAAAAGATGTAGGATCATCAATGCTCTTCAATTCTCTTCAAGATGATTCCAATGCTCTTCAAGGTGATCGTAATGCTCTTCAATGCTCTTTTCCTTCACCAAAGCTCTAATACCATGTTGATTTTCTAGTAGCAAACAAGACTAGAACACATTTTCAAATTGATAACTACTTCCAATGATACAATTTGATTTATTTAGAGCATTCCAACCATTAAGCAGTTATGTTTGAAAATTTCAACCATAAACTTCAATAGAGCAATAGAGATCACATAAAACAATAAATCAAGAGACATCAAAATTTCTTGGGACAAAACAACACAAGGGGGAAAACCTGATAATCTATCCTTACGAGAGAGAATTAAATTCATCAATCATACATCGGAATACTCCAGTCAACATGCCAACCTTGACCTCACCATTTTCCAAGTCAAAACCTGTCAAATAAGAGAGAAAAAGTCAATGCTTGCTCACAGTCAAAATTTGCACAAAAGGGTCAAATTTTGGCCTGAGGCTTTGGTGAAAGGCATCGAAATTCAGCCTACAATTCCATGGTCAAATTTCAGTCAAAATTCAAAAGTTGACCTGCGATCAACTCTTAGTCAACAATTGAAAAACAGAGACAAAACTTCGATCAAATATCAATCAACGAACCACACAAATTTCGGCCTCCAAGTCAAGTCAAAAGATCGGTCAAACAACAACAAGAATACCCAAGTCAACATTGGTCAAAAGAGAGATAAGAGAAGTCAAACTTCACTAGAAACTTTAGTCTTCTTTCTCCTTCGCACGTGTGGACATAACTCTTTAATTGGTCGAATGGGTGAGTGTGATGCATAGTTATCAGAACCAGACCGGACATCGAACCAGTAGACCCTTCAAATAGGGAACCAGTCATAATTGAATGGAAACGATAAAAGAACCGGACCAAAAAAAAAGTTCAGCAAAAGTACCTAAAATATTAAAATCTTAAAGAAAAACATATAATTCAAGTTGTCCATATAAATTCTAACCATTTATACACAAATATGAAAAAATTCTCATTTATATAGCAAGAGTGTTGAATATGATAATTACCAAAATAGCACTTAGTGCAATACATGTCTGAAACAAAATGTCCTCTAATGTCCAAAAATAAGCATAGTACTAAACTAAAATACTATTAGTACTAAATTACTAATTAGAATCAACATCCTCAACCTCCCCCTCGTCTTCATCCTTTGAATTAGCAAGAGCAGACTAAGTATCTGTAGTGGGATTTTGACATGATTCCCTGGCCTTGAAGGTGGAGTTGGAAGTGGGTACAAGCCCATCCAAGAAATATCTTCATTGTCAAATGTTGGTTCTCGGGTCTCCACAACCCACTCTAATGATGGATCAAAGTCATCCAAAGTTTATGTTGCTTGATTCAGGTTTCTTGTTTAGCAATTGGTTTTGCCTCAACCTGAGGTTGTATTGAACATAAACCATGTCATTCAACTGTTTTTGCTCCAAACGGTTCCTCTTCTTGGTGTGTATTCACTCAAAAACACTGCAATTCCATTCACATCCCGAAGCCCAAAAAAGAATATATATTAAAAAAATAAAAAAATAAAAAAATAAAATCATTTAAATAGGCCCCACGCATGAATTGTTAGGCAGTTGCACTGAACCGGTCGGTTCAGTACCGGTTTGGCAAAAATGGTCAGTTTAGTACTGAACCAGTTGGTTTCGTAACAGAACCATTCATTTTGATACCGAACCGGTTGGTTCTATAACATAACTAGTCGGTCTGGTACCGAACTGGTTGGTTCTGTAACAGAATCGGTCGATTCAGTACCGAATCGACAATTTCCAATCTGTTGCACCAGTGTGAACCCTTTTAGGGTTGAAAATGATCGGACCAGCCAGTCCAAACTGGTTCGATTTGATCTTGATAACATCGATGTGATGTGATGTCCAAATGAGGTCAATGAATGTCAATATATATGAGTCAAGAGGAGGGTTTGACCTAGGGTCAGCCGTCAAACCCCTTCAAGTGGTGGGGCTGACTTGTTCAAATGAGGTCGACTTGGATAGCTTGAAAATAATAATTTTACTCTTCAAATTTGACCATGAAAATACCAACCAAAGCTACCAATTTTCAACAAAACCAACCAAATATAGCAAAAAGCAATTTTCAAAAGGAACTGTAAGTATCTTGTAAATATGCATAGACACCCAAGCAAGATATTTAACAAAGTCACTCAAGGGATGGCCTCTCCAAATCCAACCATGGCTTATTAACCATAAGCACCTACTTGAACAAAGTCCACTTAAGTGTATCACTTCTTTCTCTAACGCCGATCGTCTTTCAAACAAAAGTAATTAGTAGAAATTCAAGATACAACACTAGATCTATGAGACTATAAACCTCCTCTTACTCTTCAGATAGAAAAATTCCTCCCATGAGACTCTTGAGGAAATATAGCTCTCAATCTCAACAAAGGTCTCAACTCATCTCTCAATATATGCTAGGCCAATAGCTGCCCCCCTGGAGCATAATTTATTAACACCATGTTCTTTCAAGCGATAATGAGTGTTAAAAGTAGTGGTTGATTGTTCCAAAGTTCCTACCAACGGCAATCCAACCCTCTTAAATCTAGACTCTCCTCAAAGGACATTGTCAAAGAATGTATTGGCTACTTCTATGTGGTCGATTCTATAGGCATATTTCCTTCCACTTTCTCTTTTGCATCAACCTTTTTTTCTAATATGGCTGCATGGGCCTCCTCCTCTCATTCTACACCCACTATGGATGATGTGTAACCATTTATTTTATTAATTCTAGCATTTTTTTTTTTACTTCTCTCATTTAGTAATTAGTGTTAGCTTATGCTTTTATTTCTAACATTTACCATGTAGGAGTTGCATTGACATTTCTACAATGCCATTATTGATTGTACTTTTGACTCCCAATGGCCTATCATTTTAGTCATTCATGGACAGTTATGAAACATATCGTATCTTATCTTCAAGCATTATGTTAGAACCCTGACAAATATCATTAGCAATGTTTCAAACATCTTGATTTTATCACGAAATCGAGATTTTTTGGCCTGGCCGAAGTTTGTTCATTTTGACCAATATTTTGGTTGTATCTTAATTTTGCCATTTTTTACAATTTTTTTGTTTTCCGTATCCTTTCCAATTTTATTCCAATGCCGATGTTTGCAACATTAATCATTAATGAAGGAGATTCTTGATTAGTGGGATATGAAGAGACAATTTTTAGGCATATGCATAAAGGATGGTTTAAGAAGAAAGGTAAAACATATTTTAAGCATGTACACAAATTTTAGGAATCTATTATTAGGAGATCAAGTCAAAGCTTCTCACATGTTAGGGTGTCATCACAAGGATGGACATGTAAAACCCCAATACCAAAACATGGATTAGGAAATCCAAGTGTCAGCAATTGGCATTGTTTTAGTGTTGTGGGGAAAAATGCCTATGCAGGACGATCCTATCCACCTAAGGTGTGACAGCGCCTTAGCAACAAACGAATACAGCTATTATGATTTCTTCCTTTATGAAATGTGAAAGAGGGGAGATCGGTAGACTTACCGTTGTCTTCCGGTTGTCCCTCGATCTAGATCCTCTTCTCTTTGGGTGTCCACAGCTACTTGTCTCCTCACTTGCTCAAGAGAACAACTACTTGATTCCCACGAGATCACAAGAGAACAGCTACCTGTGACAAGAGAACAACTACTTGCGACAAGAGAAGAACACAACACAAAGGAAAATATACATATTCATAAATGATTCAGGATTAGAAATAAATCAAATACACTAATGCAATTATACAAAATACACCAGCATATAGGAAAGAATCAAGATAGCTTTATTGATTGATAACAAGGTTCAGGAAGAGATACAACCCATAGAGCTCCAATCCAGTATCTCCTTCCCAGTAGAATGGAATTCCTTCTTCAGCTCCCTTCAAAGCATTAAGCACCCAATGTCTCCAGTCTCAAACCAACAACAATTCTTTGCAATAACAAAATTCCAGCCCTCAGATCCCATGGAGGAGAGATCTATATATAGTTATTTTGGAGAGAGGATGAGTCAGCTTGAGATCTGACTAGTGTCCTCTCCCTCTCTCAGTTCTTGAGTCCACTTGGAGGTTCTTGCTTCCACTTGGAGATTTGGAACCTCTTACTCATCACCAGTCGAATTCCTTGATGCAAGTGTCATTTTGGAAGCTTCCTGGGCATTGACACATTGAGGAATGAGCCTGCCACTTGTCCAATTACGCTCAGCGCAGGTAGCCTTTGTTGGAGTTGACATTCAACGCAGGTAGACAGTGGAGCAGTTGACATTCAGCGCAGATGCTCAGTTGAGCAGTTGACATGATCCAGAATTGGCTTGTTTTTGAGTGTTTTCAAGTGGAGAACTTCTGTGAATTGTTATGGTTGGTTTGCCTTGTTCCTCTAGGGGTAGGAACAACATGTTTAGGGACTTTGGATCCCTTAGATTATGGACATTTCATGCTCGAGGCTGTAAGGCACAAAAATGTCTATAACAGTTGCCCCCTAAAGTATGAGGCCATTTATCGGGTGAAATGCTTTATCCAGGAGGGTCCGAAGTTCATCCATCTGCTGGGAGGAGACCTGTAATAAGATACAATACAATACATCATGATTCATACTGCTTTCATGATCTAGCTGAGGCGGGCATTCCCATGCTCAGCTTTATAAATTCATTTTTGTACATAAAATAGACGATCATCTGATGGTAGACTGATAATTTTGGCGAAATTATCATCCTTTGAGTAGGATGATCATCTGCTGTAATGATGTACATGTCAAATGTCTTTATCTTTCCTGAATACATATCGCAGCCCGGATGGATGAAACTAGATCCGAGGTCTTCAAACTCGTTCGATCTTCACTCTAAGTACAAGTCGATCCATGTGAGAATTGCGCTGAAGTCGAACACGGAAAGACATCGCTTGATTACCGGTCAATGATGTAAACCGTTAACAAGCGCGAGAGGAATCACCGATAATGATAATGACCCTCAAGGTACTGCAATACAATTCACATGGTGTGAATAAAGGACTTGGCATCGAACACCACGCAAAATCTTCTGGTCGAAGGTCATTGATGTATACCTGTCGCCGGAAGTGAGAAACTTGCCATTGAGGCATGCAAGCTTCAAAGTACTGAAGGGGTTGTTCCTAGATCAACTTCTTGGATAATGAGCTGATGTCGACAAGAAGCGATCCGTCAAAGGAGGGTCTTGATGAATCCCACATCAGTGACACGGAACGGAGCTAATGATTTTAATGGAGGTGAAAACGATCTGTGACATATGATTCAGGGCGGCGGTCATGAATGGATGAAGGATAATGTATGGCAGTGGATGGGACCCGGTTGACTCTTTCTGAACGACTTCTCTTGAACATATGGCGACACTGATACGATGGATTGGTAGCATTACCCCAAATATGGATGGTATGGCGAGACCATGGTGATGTGACTGGTGAATGAGACAACCCAACCCGATTGTGGTACGGAGGAAAAGTGTCATGTTCAAGAGCGACCTGCTACCATCAAAGTTTTCTCGATTTTCTCCCAATTTTTCCCCAGTCATTGCTGACCAGTACCTCTTTATTTTTGTCAAGCTTGAGGAGGATAACATATGCTTGTTCTATAACCTGCCCTTCGGGCAAGCCCATCGCTATGTTTTAACGAGCCTAGCGATAGTGAAACTCGTTCTCGTCTAAAGACAAGTTTGTCGCTATTTAATAATTTTAACGAGTCTAACGACAAGGATAACTCGGTCCTTTTCATTTTTAGAGAGTCTGAAAAGGTACATAAAGTTAACTCCAAAATTCCTTTTTCGTCATCTAATCCCTTAAGTCCGAAAAAGTATAAAACAATACAGAAGGGATGAGTTTTCGATAATTTTAACGAGCCGAATAAAACAAGCGCTCGACCTTTTTGTGCAATAATCCCTCAGGTCCAAAAAGATTAAAATCTAGAGGAGGGATAGCTCTTCCTGTCCTTTAACGAGCTGGAAGGCCAAAACTCGGCAATCTTTTCATATTTTACGAGTCAGTTGAAAAGAGCTTAAAGAAGAGTCGTCTTTTGAGGAACGAGTGATAAACAGGGATAGCAGCAGATTCCAGGTACAGGTTGGAATTTTCCAATCACGGAAGCGTCACAAGGATGGCTAGGTGAAATCACTCTTCGCAGCTGTTCCTAAAAATGGGTAAACAATCATATGGAGGTGAACGATCGGCCAAATGAAAAGTGGAGGTGGCAGGTGCAAACACGACCAAGGCTTTAACGGCTGATGATATTACATTCACAGTGGTTATTTACCGGGATAGGTTCATTTTTTAGTTAAAAATGAGCTTAAACACTGGAGGAAACTCTGCTCACTGCTTATATTTATTTTTTAACGAGCATGAAGACCGCGTTAAAACTGCTCGGATCTTGCGTTTATTTTTTAACGAGCATGAACTTTATGCTAAAACTGCTCGATTACCCAGTCATTTGATAAGAGTGTCTCATCAAGATTCTATTTTTTATGGAGCTTCATCTCACTAAGCTTTGCTCCCCATCCTTTCTTTATGCAAGTTCGGAAACGGCTAATCCTACGAGTTTAAAGGGTTAGGCCTACAGGTTTAAAGGGAGGACCTAAAAATTTAAAAAAATAAATAGTCGCCCCTTGCTTGCACTCCAAAAGGTTTGCATGCCCCCAGGTATAAAACAGAGTTTCAATGTTACCTCTACTTCAATTCCATCGAAACTTTCGTTTCACCGGGAGAGGCTTACCTCTTTCAGGTTACCCAAAGATTGTCTCGTTAATCTTTCAAACAAAACACTTCCTCGGCAATGTCTACCGAAATAGACAGAGGTGAGTGACGACCCCCGCCCTCTCACATAACTTTGACAAAAGAATCTTATTCCAGAACAACCCCTCTTCCATCCACGGACGGGGTACGGACTAGTCATATTCTCCCGCGGAAACCTACTCTATACCCAAAGTTTTCCTGCCGAAGCAGGCCAGGACGCATGCCCCCTGGGTTCCAGTCATATCCTCCCGGATTACTCGCGCTCATCAGGAGGACGGACCGTGGGTTGAGACACTTCTTGCATGAATAGACCATTTAGGGATGGCACATGACTATTTGCGATGTGTGATCTGGGAAACGAAAGTTGGTCCACGAGCTTGACCATTCTTCCTTCATGCGGAAAACACATTACTCTAAAGAGTGAGGAGACTACAGCTCCCATGCAATATATATAGTCTCATCCAAGGAGTAGGTTATAATCCAAGGGTCCTTGAACGACCATCACGTTCATTTGAATGGTCTTCCCTTTCAATGTTATAGGCACATTGGGGAGGATCCCTAAAGGTCGACTGGTTCCTTTATCAAAGCCTAATAGACTTCTCATCTCAGGCAAAAGCGCTGGCGAACCAAGCACTTTCCAAGCAATAGAGGAAAGGATACTCACAGATGCCCCCTCATCAATGATAGTGCCAGCCATTACCATTCTGTATATTTGACAAATAATTCTGAATGGTATACTGGCTGGCAACCGGGGTCTGCCTAGTTGGTTCCAATCAAAGGACACAACCAGGTTGCTTGGTGGTGGGACCGAATATACGGTTGGATATCGCTCTGACGAACTTCCTTCCTGCGATAAAGGAATGGTGGCATTGCCCCCTTGTTCATCAGAGTCAGTGCTGATGAAGAGAATCTGGACGATGTCGTCTTTATTCTCCTCTGTGATGGTGTCATTCGAAGATGGAGCCTCTGAAGGCAAAACCGGGTCAACTGCCGTATCAACCTTTTGACTTTCGTCAGGCATGGATCCAGACGGTTCATCTTCAATGACAGGCGCTTCGGCTGACCACCTTGGTGGGTCAACCGGATTTTCAACTAGTGAGGGACTTGGCAGGAGTCTTTGATATCCAGGAGGGAGATGCGCTCGTAAAATCGGGCGATCTTCCAGAACTCTTTTTGCCTCGTCTAAGAAGGGACAACGGTGGATGGCGTGATCGCCTTCACACAGTCTGCAGGGAAATTTAGCTTTCCCGCTCTGTCCTGGGGCTTCACTCCCACTAGTTGACGGTGAGCAATCGGCATGGCTATCAGAGGTCGATGCTACCGATTTGTGCAAACGAGGGGACCAGTCCCTTAGTATCCGGGGAATACAGGGACAATCTCTATGGAAGTGGTCTCCCTTGCATATGACGCATGGCGATTTAGGCCTTACGAGTGCTGTGTGTGGATTTTTGTTAGATGGCACTTGTTTGCCCCCAGTCGCCTTAGGCTCCTTCTTCTTCTTTTCTTTCTTCTTCTTCTCTTTCTTCTCCTTAGGAACCTGGTTTTTTGTCCAACCAGTTCCGTCAAGCGAAGAGGAAGGAGGGGAGGAAGATGAAGTGGAAGGCTGGGAGGCAACTCTCGTCTGATCTAACTGTTGACTCGACTGTTCAGGAATGGTGGTATTCTGAACGACATTGGTTGAAAAGAGCCATACTGGTAGGCCAATTGTCAGTCCTGGAAGCGACAATGTGGCCATGTGGGGCGCACCAACATCTCCCCAAGAGGAGAAGGGACTAGGATTTCCACCAAGAGGAATTCCTTGGTTGGTGTGCTCCATCCTTTCAACCTAAAGATCAACGCAGGAATTAAAGGGTGATTGTTCCGTTTAAAATAAAATGTTAACGACGCTTTAGACACAACTTGCTTTTTCACTTTTAAAGAGTCGAGAAAAAGCTAAAGATGACTCTAGTCTCCTTCGATGTTTTAACGAGCCCGAAGTGACAAATGCTCGGATGGACTTTTTCTGTTATAGAGTCTGAAAAAGGCCAAAAGAAACTGCTCTGGAGTTCTAGGTAGAGGGTGTGCCAAACTTTTCGCAAAACCGCAGAATACTTTTTAGGGTACGGGCGGTCGATCTTCGTGAATGCTGTGTTCACTGCATTGCGATCAGTAGGGCGGCCGACACGACTTCCTAAGGATAAAAGATATATGCCTATAGGGGTCTCCCAATATATACGCGACGGTACGTGGGAGCACAATCCGTACTAGCGCTATCGTCCCTCAGGAGGAATCACCCACCTTCCACGAGATCGACAGTCACTAGGCTTAACGACGCCAGAACACGTCTCTAGCCTAGACCTCTATGTTGTGCGTTATGTTACAAAGCGTTGTTAGGTTCATTCAGTTTATTTTAGGTTGATATTTTTAAAGTTTGCCTTTCAAGGTTCACCACGAGATGTATAATACAAATTCCTAAATGCAGTCTAAAGATGATAAGCAAGCTTTATTATCTTTTCAACTTTGAAAATCCTAGCTACTAAGGGAAAAGAAAAACACTATCTTTTCTCAAAGAGCAATCAGCACACTCTAATGCACTTTCCCTAAATCCAACATGCAAACTATCAAATGCAAAATGCACAATGCAAGTGTTTGTTTTCCACTTTCTTAGTATTAATGCCTACAAAGAAAGCTTTTTGTACAACTTTGAATTTGCTTTCAAAATGATCAATACAAACAAGTTTACTTTTTCGAAAACAACAAGGGTAGAAGAGATTACAATCACTTTGCGATTTTCGAAATAAAGACTTGTTTTGACACTTCGAAAGAGACAAATTCAAACCAATAATCAAAAGTAAATCTATAATCAATCTGAAACCAGCCAATGAACTCTCTTCTAAGATCACAATCAATCAGATCTGAATCAAAGGCTACAGGATGACTACTTTACTCATGCAAAGGAAAACTGTAAATGACGCCACAAACACATAAAAACATTCATAGTCTTTTTGTACAAAAGGAGGCGGAATCTAAGCAAAGAAAAGAAGTTATCTGACTGGTACCTATGCTGGTTAAAGGCTGCAAAAAACAGAGATCAAAACAGGGCAACAGACAGCAGAGAACCCCAGCTGCACAAGGCTAAACTGGTTCAGCGCAAGTCCAACACTGTGGAGTTGAAATTCAGCGCAGGTAGCCCACACGGGACCTGCGTTGAAATGCAGACTGCCTTCACAGTGCCTGCGCTGAAGGAGAAACTCTCGTTTCCCCTGGGTTCTGGGTCACAAAATGCTCAAAAATCAACTGTTTCAGGCCAAATCAGAAACACAAGCAAGGTATAAACAGAGGGATGCTTTGAGAGGGTACTAAAGACTATCACAAAGGATCATCAAATCATTTGTGGATCTATTGTTCAGATCATAGACAAGTCCAACAACTGGATCAAAGCAGCAACTTTCTACTTTGCATCCGGGAAAGATGCAGTTCGATAATTGCTGTCAAGTCTATGAAGTAAACAAATGACTGAAACACAAATGAAATGAATAAACAAATTATCCCCAGCAGAGTCGCCAATTTGTTGTGGGAAAAAATGCCTATGCAGGACGATCCTATCCACCTAAGGTGTGACAGCGCCTTAGCAACAAACGAATACAGCTATTATGATTTCTTCCTTTATGAAATGTGAAAGAGGGGAGATCGGTAGACTTACCGTTGTCTTCCGGTTGTCCCTCGATCTAGATCCTCTTCTCTTTGGGTGTCCACAGCTACTTGATTCCCACGAGATCACAAGAGAACAGCTACCTGTGACAAGAGAACAGCTACTTGCGACAAGAGAAGAACACAACACAAAGGAAAATATACATATTCATAAATGATTCAGGATTAGAAATAAATCAAATACACTAATGCAATTATACAAAATACACCAGCATATAGGAAAGAATCAAGATAGCTTTATTGATTGATAACAAGGTTCAGGAAGAGATACAACCCATAGGGCTCCAATCCAGCATCTCCTTCCCAGCAGAATGGAATTCCTTCTTCAGCTCCCTTCAAAGCATTAAGCACCCAATGTCTCCAGTCTCAAACCAACAACAATTCTTTGCAATAACAAAATTCCAGCCCTCAGATCCCATGGAGGAGAGATCTATATATAGTTATTTTGGAGAGAGGATGAGTCAGCTTGAGATCTGACTAGTGTCCTCTCCCTCTCTCAGTTATTGAGTCCACTTGGAGGTTCTTGCTTCCACTTGGAGATTTGGAACCTCTTACTCATCACCAGTCGAATTCCTTGATGCAAGTGTCATTTTGGAAGCTTCCTGGGTATTGACACATTGAGGAATGAGCCTGCCACTTGTCCAATTACGCTCAGCGCAGGTAGCCTTTGTTCGAGTTGACATTCAACGCAGGTAGACAGTGGAGCAGTTGACATTCAGCGCAGATGCTGAGTGGAGCAGTTGACATGATCCAGAATTGGCTTGTTTTTTAGTGTTTTCAGGTGGAGAACTTCTGTGAATTTCTGTGGTTGGTTTGCCTTGTTCCTCTAGGGGTAGGAACAACATGTTTAGGGACTTTGGATCCGTTAGATTATGGACATTTCATGCTCGAGGTTGTAAGGCACAAAAATGTCTATAACATTTAGGATTAAAAACAAACATCAGGAGCTTGCACCTAAAAAGGCTAAAACCAGTAAATACCACATACAAGGATCCCATCACTCACAAAGCCCTGAAATATTACTTGATTTGTTTATACGAAAGGTTAATTGGAAAAACAAAATATGGTAGAATAAATCTGATCTCTACCAAAAATCAAAGATCTATTAACTCAACATTTGGTTATAGACAACCCATATTTAAGTCATGAATAGGAAGAAAATAATAGATAGATTAGTTTGATGGAATCTGGCTCAAGTAAAGTTGGATTCAATTTCTCCTCTCATGCAAAGGAAGTGAGCCATGCTTGAGGGGAGTAGGATAAGTAATCCATGAACTTAACATCAACCTTTTGTTTGTATATGGACTTCTACTTATGTAATTTATGGAACCCAAAGGCTTTCCTCGTAAAATGCTTGTGTTTATGCAAGATTGATTATTACATTCAATATGACTGCTATAAATTGAAATATTTCCATCAAAAACTTCACGAGACACAATCCAACAACACTTAAGGGAGTGCCAAAAGCATCGCATGTGAAATTGACTTAAATACTAGAAATGGGACATTCACACCACTTATGGCAAATTGTACAGTTTAACAATTGATTTTGAGGAACATCTACACGTCCATTTCTTCACATTGGTGTATATAATGAGGAGCCAATTGCATTGAAACAAGATATAGCACTGATCTCAAACAACTTACAAAAAAAATCCTTAGTGGCACAAACTCTCCCAGTATCTGTATCAGAGCTTAGAAGAAGTTTGGATACTCCTTTCAGGACTATCTGCTATATGCCACTTGTCTTTCGTAAACTTCAACATCATATTACACTATTTAAATGGAAAATCAGATATAGTTTCGGCATATAGACTAAAAAATTAAGAGTGAAATACATATAGACACTAATACCATTAAACAAAAAATATGTTACCAATTGGCAGATTGTTTTTAATAACCTAAAGGAGGATAGAATACCAACCTAAGTATGATTTAAGGGCCTTTTGAAGATTGACATATTTCTTTCCCGCGGACTCTTTCAGCATGCATTCGAAAGACGGGTAACAAAGCTACCTACAACTCCAGCCATTATATTAAATTAAGCAAATGTTATTTTCAGCCTCTTCCTCTTGGGAGTGTTGTTGTTACATTGCCCCTGTTTTTGAGTGTGTTGTTCCATCATCCAACCTACACAGGGAAAACATATATATTTAGTTGTTGATTATAGTGGAAATCAAATGTAAAACTCACTCAACTCGATCTTTACATGACATAGGCGTAATGAACTAGTCTAATGGAAGCATGCTAACTCAGAAACAGGAGATGATAAAAAAATAATGGAAATTCGAACATTGTTTCCTGCCACAGAATCGGCATGTATAAAATTTCCACAAAATCCATCCAAAAACTGAGAAGAACTTATGGAAAAAGAACATATCACATGTGTTTTGTGCCCTCTTTAACACATGTAGCCTGAGGAAGTAGAGGAGGGCAAATGTATCAGGATTCCAATTGTGTGGGATATAAAAACAGAAATGTAGGAAAACAAGCCTGCCAATTCACAAAATTTTACTCTAAACAATAGAACATGTTGAGGATAGTAATGATGAAAACAAATCCTGCATGAAGATCAAGCACCTTTAACTTGCAGTGAAATTCAGATTTGCCGCATTTTCTAATTTTATGAAAACAATCAAGAATATTTTGGGTCTACAGCTAAAAGACTACAGTTTGTCTTTTCCAGAAATTACTTGGAAACTTATATAGTCCAAAGGCTTTTCAAATCCAAATCTCAACATTGTACCTGTAGCTTTGATTGCTCCAGTTTGGTATGGATTTATTTCCATTGGCCTACGTACAATCAATATTTAGGTGCTTTATGATTCCATAGGAATTGACCCATCCTAAAGGTAGGTTAAAGCTTGACATTTTAAAGCAATCCCCTCAAATTCTTGAAAAATTATTTGTTTCACGCTTGTGAAAAAAATATGCAGCTTGTCGGCTGGATAAGTCATTCTTGCGGACAAGACTGACCTCCCTAGTATCTAATGATATCTAGCGACAAACAAACCAAACAAATTCTATCTTTCTCTAAATATGCAATTTATAGATAAAGGCAAACAAGTGTTTTAGGCCTACCTTGGGTCCAGTGCAAGTTTGTGGAAGCCACGATCCGTTGATCCAAATGATCTCCCTTGTGAAGAATCTGCAAACACAAACAAGCATACACATTAAATAGCACCTGCAAAGCCAATATAATAAAGCATATTTATCATGATGATCAAGGAATTCATGAAACAAATCACATAAGACAATTTGTTGAGAAAAATGAATCTGATTGTATTAACTTTAATCAAAGAAGAACTTTTACAACCTTGGTGCCTTGATGTTGTACAAGCTCCTCCCAGGGTCTAGCAAGAATCTCCTCTACTTTGACAAGTTTCACTCTCTTCCCAATTGAAGCCAAAAGGTATGCAATCTCTCCTCTCAAGCTTAACTAGGAAGTCTCAATTCCAACAGCATTTATCCTAAAAAATGTTCAGCTTCTAACCTCCCTAGCAACCAGCCCATTGCCTTAATTTATAGTGCAATGGAGGGAAGTTACTAGGTCCACCTTCAAAGGGATAAAGCCCTCCTTCAAAGGGATAAGCTCCTCTCATCAAGGGATTAGCTCCTTTAGTTTTGGGATGCATGAACCACCTAGGAGCGAACCATCCACGTCAAGATTCCTTCTGGAATCATCCAGAATTAACCACAAGTGAGTTTTTAAGAATAAACTTGCGCCTTTTTGACTTTCACAGGGGTCCGCACCCACTCCTTTAGAGACAGAGCAGGCAGGTCCGCAGGTAACATGAAAAGGGGGTGTGGGACTGCAGGAAACAGTGAGAGAAAGTGCAGAACTAGAGCTTTATTGATTTTGAAGGACTTTCTCTCATTTTCAAAGCTTGACATGAAGAGATGAGGTTTGAGACTTGTTAAGGAGGACAATATGAATGATGACAGACCCATACTGACTGCAAATAGTCATGCTGACAATATTTTGTGTAACAGATTGCCCCCTAAAGTGCGAAGTCTGTAGTAGATGAGGATTTCATTTATCATCTAAGAGTGAAGTACTTTATCATTTCGAGGATCATCTTGTGGAGAGCCCGGTTGGAACCTGTAAAAACATTCAATACAAAATATATATATGAGATCATATCATCGCTAAGGTAGGCATTCCCATACTTCGATTAAAACTGACTAGAAAAATAACTACTGCTCTGATATAGGAATGATCTTGTAATACATCACAAGTATAGACACATGTAGACATAGTATGGACGCAACCATCTACTTATGAATAGTCCACTATATAATGAATACAAAATTCCTCGCAGCCTGGATGGTGGAAACTAGATCTAGGGTCTTGATTTCTACTTCCTGAAATAGTACGATTCTATCCATGTGAATGAATGTGTTGAAGTCGAACATGGTAGAAACCACTTGATTACCAGTCAATGATGTAAAATGTTAACATGT
The DNA here is from genome assembly GCA_031772625.1 of Pinus tabuliformis. Taxonomy (NCBI): domain Eukaryota; kingdom Viridiplantae; phylum Streptophyta; class Pinopsida; order Pinales; family Pinaceae; genus Pinus; species Pinus tabuliformis. The sequence continues at coordinate 53,346,811 of CM062813.1, forward strand.
GTGAGAGAAACCACCAGTAATGTCAATGGCTCTCAAAGTTCTCAGTACAATACATGAGATGTGAATCGATGTGTTGATGTCGAACATGTCACGGAATCCTTTGATCGAAGGTCAATGATGCAACCTATCGTCGAAGGCGAGAAACCTGCCATTGAGGCATGCAGATCCCAAGGTACTGAAGATTTCTAGATCATCTTTCTAGATAATGAGCTGAAGTCGATAGAAAGCGATCTGTCGTAGGCAAGCCCACAACACGAAATCATAGACCAAGTTTGAATAAATTTAGTTGCAAGGACTGACTTAGGGATGGTCAAGATGGATGACAGATACTTTGCAGATGAATGGTTTATTTGCACTGACCTCTTGAACACATAACAACACAACAGATGGTTTGGTGACAATTGACCCAAAGTTAATACCCAGAAACCGGCTGAAGACTTTCAATATGGTTTGATCAACTGTTAGGCAAAGGATTTCCCAACCCAGGTGAATACAAAGTGTCGTGTTCAAGAGTAGTTACAAAGTATGACAAACAGGCTTATCTTTCTCTCTTTTCCCCCACCATTTCTGGCAAGTACCTCTTTATTTTTAATAAGCTTGAGGAGGATAACATTTGCCTGATTATAAGCTCATCCTTCGAATGAGTCCAACTTAGTTTAAATTCGAACCCTACGAAGGAGTGGTCCGTTCCTGTTTGTAATTGAACGGGTCCTTTACTGTTAAATTTTAACGAGTCCAGTATAGTAGAAACTCGGCGTTTTTCAATTTAGAGAGTCTGAAAAAACTTAAGAAAACTCCATGGTTGTCCTTTTTCGTAAATTTGTGTATCCCAAGCCCGAAAAAGTATAAAATAATAATTGAGAGAACCGCTTGATCATTACGACCAAGGAGTACTTTTCATAATTAGTGCCTCTGATCTGAAAAATTAAAAAGGTGACCAATGACACGTTGTTTTATAACCAATACCGAATTTGAAACAACAAAAATCCGGCAATCTTTTCATGTTTTTACGGTCAGAAAAGGGCTGTAAGTGGACCGTCTTTTGAGTTCCGTTTTAACGAGCTTAAAAAGAAAAACTTGGCAATATTTTCATATTTTAGGAGTCAGAAAAGAGCTTAAAGGTGACTAATGTTTTTTTCAAAAATGACCAATTTTGCCTGAAAAATCCGTTATCCTGCACAAAAACTCAAACATTACTCATACCTGTTTAAAATGGATAAAAACACTTCAAAAGTTACCTTTTTAAAGTGAAAAATAAACAAATTAAAAACTCATTTATTCAAAAAAACTTATAAAAAGGGCTTTTGTAAATTCATTTTTACCGTTTGACTTCAGAGTGAGAAAAGAGAGCTTTTGGTCAGAAACTTCCCGTGAAGATTGCGGAAAATCTATCTGTTGGAATTGAACACCGTCTCCTCCAGGTAATCCACATCATCATACTCTTTCATTTCATCTGTTTGAAAATTGTTTTTATGGCTTTATTTTGTTTTTTAGGAAATTTCTAGCTTAAAAACCCGCACGCGAGGGTCCGCAGGCATAGCATAGGAAACTTGCGGATCCCGACTTTTTCGTAAAAGGAAAAAATTCAGGGGTCCGCACCTGCCGTAAAGGCAAAGTGCGGACCCACGTACTGTCTCTAACAGAGAGGGTGCGGTCCCCGCAGAAAAGGTTTTTAAACCTAAATTTTTCAAATTTCACCCAAAAATTTTGATTTTAGGTATTCTAATCCGCCTTTTTATTGAATGTAGGGTATACATCATGCTTGATTGGTGGGAACAGGAGTGTGAGGATGTGGATATCGCCGTGATTAATCATCAACCTTCGATTGATGCATTGAAGGCATGCGGTTTATACAAATTCTGGGCCATACCTGGCATGAGGGCCGAGGTGGACTTTTTGCAGTGGCTGGTAGACAGGTGGAATATACAGGACTAATGATTCTTTATAGGTGGCCACCAGCTCAAAATGGATCCGGAAGACATTTAATTTCTGACTGGTTTGCCTAAGAGAGGTGAACATTTGACTCTATTCGGGACTAGGCCAGGTGGCCAGTCTGTCGACAGCCTCTGGCTAGAGTTTTGCAACGACCAAAATAGAGATGAAGGGATTGATATCAAAACCATATCCCGTCCTGAGCTCAAAGTGATTGCGTTTACTGTTACCAAGCTTTGCGGAAGCGCAGCACTACATGTAGCCACTGGATCCCAAATGCAGATGGCAATAGACTGCTTTCGAGGCACCATCTTCAACTTGTGCAAGGCTGTGTTGGCTAATATAAAAGGCAAACTGACTAGAGCAAAGAACGGACAACTAAAGACCTTTGGATATGGTGCTTTAGTTGTGAGCTTTGGTCTGGAGAGGGTCCCAATGTTGGTCCCACATCATCTTACCATTGGAGCTTATCATAAGGTGTTTTTCAACCTATGATCGAGGACGATGTATTTTTGACACACTCCTATATATATATAACTATTACCAGCTTATCTTGTAAATCATGTTATGGAATGGTTTTAAATTTACATGTATGGTTATTGCAAATATCTACTTAACATTCGAGAAGCAATTGCATCTGCTAATGTATTTAAAGATCTTGAAATATGCTGATATTCAATATAATCAAATTCACGTTCCAAGAGACGCACTCTCAAAAATAATCTCAATAACACTGGATTTCTAATGGCATACACTCTATTAAGCTGTAATACAACGAGTTCAGAATCTAACCTCACTATCAAACTCCGAATCCCAAATGAAATAGATTCAGATAATAACTCAATCACTGCACTATACTCGACAATGTTGTTCGTTGTTTGACCAAGGCTTACCCCATGCATAGATACCAACTCGTCAGAGGGCAAATAGATAACCCAAGCTGTGGAAGAAATTTTCCGTGTATTACGACAAGCACCATCAACGAAACCAATGTATATTTGGAGAGGCATCGACATCTGCAATATCAAGAGTAAAACCAGGATAAGTAGGAATAATGACGAAAAACACTCTCTAAGCTAAGGACACTTTTAAAACTAAAACACACCAGCTAGAAAGAAAAACTATCCTAACTAAAAATCTCCATACCCATTCTTTAAGCATAATACCTCTTCAGGTAAAGACCATTTCTGGGTTTACCCAAAGAGTCCCTGTCAAAGTCTACCAATTCATAGGCCCCTTTTGCTAGCTTTCGCTTGACAACATAGGGACCATGCCACATAGGAATGAATTTTCCAGCGCCTAATTTATCATTAGCTTGATCGTAAACTAAGACTAGATCTCCTTCCGAAAAATTTCGAGGGGTCACATTTCGATCATACTGAGCTTTCATACGTTTTGTGTGAGTTTCGATTGCCAATGCAACATCACGTCTATTCTCATCTAATTGACCCAAGTATAACAAACGTTTTTCCTCTTCGGAAGTGGCTAGAAGTAACTCGATGGCCATTTGCAATGACGGGATTTCGCATTCAATGGGTAACACAGCTTCCAGACCATAAACTAGTTGGAAAGGAGTGAACCCTGTTGATGTTTTTACTGAGGTTCGATATGCCAAAAGCGCTGAAAATAGCATGTTATGCCAATTCGACCGATGAATCCCAATGATTCATCGGATCATGATGACTAAAACTTTGTTGATGGATTCAACCAGACCATTAGCTTGTGGATAATAAGGAGTTGAACTATCGTGACGCAAACCAAGCTGGCCTGTAAGTTCGGTCATCATAACATTTCGAAAATGACGCCCATGATCAGTGATAATCGCTTGTGGGACACCAAACCTAGCAATTATATGATTGAACATGAAAATTGCAGCTGTCTTGCCGTCTGCCTCAAATGTAGGCATCGCCTCGGCCCACTTGGTAAAATAATCTACCGCAAGGATGATATACGCATGCCCCCTGGCCGAGTGAGGGTTACATGTAATAAAATCGATACCCCATTTGGCAAAAGGACCAACAACAATTATAGGGTGGAGAGGAGCAGGTGGAGCATGCATCTTTCGATCAAAAATTTAGCAGTTGTGGCATTTTCGGATTGCGTTAATATAATCTTTAAACAAAGACGGCCAGAAGTAGCCAGCGTGAAATATATTTTGGGCTGTGGCATACCCAGACACATGACCGCCACACACTCCAGAGTGAAAGTCATTTAGAACCCTTTTAGCTTCCTCGTGAGTTAAACAACGTCGAAAAACAGAGTCCGCCCCACGACGATAAAGAGTATCTCCAATAATCCTGAATTGTTGGGACTGGAATCATATTTTCTGACATTCTGACCTTGAAATTTCTGGCCGAAAGGATTGGGTCTGGAGATAAATGATGATATCCCCATAGCATGGATCTAAAGTGTTGATTAGAAACAAGGATTCGTCTGCAATGGGCTCTTCTGCCACAGTTTCCGTGTCAGCACGCGGGAAGTCACACATTAACTCCGCAAAAACTAAAGATTTCTTAGACTTAGATTTTTCAAATTCCAAGTCGAACTCTTGCAGGATAACAATCCATTTAGAGTACTTGCCCCCTAGCAATTGCTTGGTCAAAATGTAGATCATAGGGTTGCAATCAGAAATTACTGTAGTTTTACGTAGTAAAATGTAGTGACGAAAACGTTGGACAGCTTGAACAGCTGCCAATGCCAGTTTCTCCACATGTGAGTATTTTAGCTTAGTTGGATTTAAAGTTCGACTAAGGTAATATATCACATGTTCAGTACCAAATTTATCTTCCTGAACTAAGACCATTCCAATGGTGGAATGGGAGGCGGCGAGATACAAGAAGTAATCCTGGTTGTAGTTGGGAGGATGCAATAACGGTGCATGGGTCAACGCATGTTTTAGTGCATCAAAATATTTCTGAGCTATCTCATCCCAATAGAATGGAGTATTCTGTTTCAACAACCGGGTAGAACCCTTTGTAACCTCGGCGTAGTTAGGAATGAATCGTTGTAAAAATTTTGCTTTCCCTTGCAAAATCTGGAGTTGGTGAAGACTCGAAGGAGGAGGCAATTTGACAATAGCTTCGACCTTCGAGGGATCGACGCGAATGCCAGATTTCGAAACAACAAACCCTAGCAATCGACCCGTTTCTATACAAAAAACACACTTGTGTGGATTCAACCGAATCCGATAATGCCTACACCTCATAAAGATTGCTCGTAAATGGGTGAGATGATCCGCTTGATGTAATGAATGAGCAGGAAAATCATCGAGATAGGGTTGCGCAATGTACTTGATGTCATGAAACGCATAAGACATGGCCCTTTGAAAAGTTGCGCCGGCATTCTTGAGCCCAAAAGGTAACTTGCAATAAGAAAATGTCCCCCATGGACAAATGAAAGCTGTTTTTGGTTGATCGGCAGGTAGAATATTGATTTGATTGTATCCGGAAAAACCATCCATGAAGGAGAATATTTCGCTGTCGGCACAATCATCAATGATTTGATCGATATAGGGAGTTGGGTAATTGTCCTTTGGACAGGCTTGATTAATGTCCCTATAATCGATACATATTCTTATTGTCCCTTGCTTTTTGTTAACTGGAACAATATTCGATACCCAATCCGTTAACGGGATCAGATAAATGAAACCTGCTTTGAGTAATTTTTCAACTTCTGCTTTAATAGTAGCAGCTTTTCTTGGGTGAATCTGACGCAAACGTTGCCAGACGGGTTTAGCATCCGCGTAAGTCTTGATTTCATGAACAACAATCACGGGATCGATTCCTGGCATTTCCTCATAGGACCAGGCAAACACATCGCGAAATTCTTGAAATAGGGCCTTATATATTTGAATTTCGTTTTCTGTACATGAGGGAGCTATATGAATGTTCTCAACAATTCCAGGCTTAACCGAAATGTCAATAGGAATAGTTCGAGAGATGTTTCCCAAATTTAACTCTGAATCAGGATGTTTCATGGGATTTTGAGGTTCCTTGACATATTCAGTCGTAAAAATTGATGAAAAATCATTTTCAAAATGATCATTCTCGGGTAAAAAAGAAGATATGTGATGGATATCTTCCCATGGTAAATCATCTACACATAGGATTTCACGAATTTGCTCATCAGAGTGAACAAGTTTAGAAAACATAACTGAATTCGAGCTTGATGTGAAAAGTGATTCTTCACGGACCACATTCATTAAGTCAATTTCGGTTAAATATGGGTCGGTAAACGATTGCATGGCCTCATACGCAATTTCATATGGACTCAAAGGCATGACATCACCAAATGAGTCTATCTCATATTCAGAAGGAATGATCCAAGGATCATCATAAACAATGGTGTCTGACGAAATCATATGAATGGTTTCAAATGAAGACGATGCGTTGATCGGAGGAAAAGGAAAAGTTCCCAGTAAACTGACATCTTTAACTAGTCCTACTCCAACATCCTTATACGGGATAGTCGTTTTACCGACATGCTGAATACTTTCAGAAGAGGCTAGGTCAGACGAAAAGTAAGCCAGCTCGTCTATTGTTACGATCTTTCCATTATGAGGAAACTTTATAACCCGAAAGACCAATGAAATGACAGTTGTCATAGTGTAAGACCAACTATGACCCAAAAGAAGGTTGTAATCTAGAGGGGCATCAACCACCTCCACATCTAGATTAACGGTTTTTCCTTCAACCCCTATAGGTAAATCCTGTAGAATGCCAAAATGATGAAACCCACGGCCATCAAACGCCTTTAGAATCATCGGGGATTGATTTAGCGAAGGAAAACCAAGCGATCTCCAACACTGTATCGACATAATACACATTGAGGCTCCCTCATCAATCACAGTCTGATGAATAGGCCTGTTTTTTACTATCACTGGAATCTGGAAAGCCATTTGATGAGGTAAGTGCGGTGTACTATTTTCTAGATCGAAAATTATTAGGTTCGAGTCCTGAACATCAACAGCTCCTATAGCCAACAAAAGTAATTTACGCTGTGCTGGACATGATTGCAGTACTTCCAAAGCCGACATTGCTGAGGGTGAAACAGCTAAATCCTCAATAATGTTATAGTTCTGAGCCGCTCTCACATGTGGATTGAAAGTTGACTTTCGAAGTATACCCTTGGCGGGCGGTTTGATTACTAAGTCTGGATTAGGTTTCTCGATTTGTAGTGGATCGTAACCGAGAGCTGAGGTTGATGGATTAGAATGAGAAGATTCTGCTTCTTTACCATCAACAAGACTTTTACTACCATAATCATGCGATTGAGTCACAATCCTAACATGGGACATCATCAGTATGGGTTCTTCATTGGCACTCGAGGAAGAACCTATCATCTTACTATCTTGACTTGGAAAAGGATCCTTCAAAACAACAGGCGTTTGGGAACCTTTGACAATCTTCACAACCTCTGCATGATGAGGGCAGTCTCTTTTAAAATGTTCTTCGTCACAAATGAGACAAGGATAACGAGGTTTCCGTTTTTCATCATTGGATTCTGATTTTTCAGGTTTCTCCTTTGAATTTTTGTCCGTTTTATTCTTCTTCTTCCCTTTCTTCTTGCCACCAGATTTTGATTTGGTTGTAGATGACTCTACAACGTGAATATCGGCGGAAATCTCCGCGGACGAATTTCCTGTCGAGGAATCAGGCAAGGTTATGATAGGAGAAGAATTCTTGGAAGACTTCTTAATTTTAGTGTTAACCGTACCAATCATACCATTAGCGACATGAGACCCTGAAGGAGCTGCAACGATTTAATTTTTCCTGGGAAGATCGGGGATTTTCTCGTGTAACGTACCTGACTGAGTATAGACCAAGTCAAGGTACTGTGCTTGAGCAATTACTTGCTCCTCAGTAACAACTCCGGCCTTAGCTACATCTTTAGTGATTTTTGGCAACAAAGATTTTACAAACCATTCAGCCAAGATTTGATCTGGAATAAAAACCTTCACTAAACGCCGCCGATGTCTCCATTCATGAATATGATCTGAAATGTAGGTGGACGTCGATTGCTTTAATGAAGTTAGTAACTCCGTGCCATTTTCATATCTGACTGGCAATTGAAAATGAGTTAAAAATGAGGTAGCTAACTGACTAAAATTATAAAAAGTGCCTCGCGGTAACTCAATGTATCACTTGGCCGCGAGACCAATTAGAGTGCGCTGGAAAAGCCTTAGACGGATTGAATCATCTGAAATGGAGTTAGATGCACACCAGAGGTGATAAGTCATCACATGGTTCGACTGGTCCTCTCCTGATTTGCCTTTGAACTTAGGAATATCACTAGGCAACTTATTCAACATTGGAGGCCAAAACGGAAGATAATTAATGGGATCGTTTGTTAGGCGCGACAAGTCAGGAAAGTCCAAAGTTACGATAAACGGTAACTGACGATTAGGATACCTGACATCATGAGAATATCTTCTACACTCAACGGCTTAGTACCATTGCTTCCAGTTAATAACCCTTGTTCAATGGGTTGAGGAGATGCTCCCGAAAAAGTACCAGAAAGTGACTGATACCCTGAGGGAACAGAAGGACCGCCGTACAAAAAGGATTCGGGCGATTGAGTAAACATGGACGACTGTCTTGACATATTTAACAGAGGATAGTAACCTCTAGGTGTTGGGTGATAAGGAACACAAGGTGGTGAAAAACTTAACCCTGGGTTTTCTAAGAAATTAGTCAAAGAAAGATACCAAGCACTGCTCCTAGGTGGACTGTAAAAAATTGATTCACGCTCCCTTAGCTCAATAGCAGGTTGATTTTCAGGGATAGGGATGCCTACTTCTTCTTCCGGAGTAGCAAGTTCTTCGATAGCTATAAGTCTGGAAGGAAGATTTTGGGTAATTGTTCTTTCTACCCTAGGTGAACCAGGACCACTAGAAGCTGGAGAAGCAAACCCTGATGTCAGAGTAGCAGCAAACTCACTTTCAGGTTCGGATAGTTCAGGTTCCTCACCTATATCACTAGTAGATGAAAAGCTACCAGTAACTTCGGAAATAGACACTGATTGTGGATTATAATCTGCTACTAAAGCTTGAAAATCAGGATGTACCACCAAAGAAGACTCTCCTTCTTCAGGTGACCCAAATCTACTGTCTCTAGGAGTTACGAGGACCTTCAACCCTTTAGGCTGGCTCAATGAAAACTCAGGAGGTTGGCCCCGAAGTCTACGGGACTTCCTTGGTAATTCAGCCACGGTTAAAATATTTTAACTACACACGCAAAAAAAGTAAAATCTCAATGAAAACCACCTAAAGCCTCTAAAGAACTAAACAAATTTGAATCACACGCCTAAAGAATCTAGGAGATCAAACACACAGAAATAATAACTTTCCGTACTGAAAACACTAGTTGGTGATGAAATCCAACGTCGTAGAGTTCAATACAGAAATGGCGGTTGGAACAGTTACCTCGACAACCTGCTTAATGAATAGACTGGCACAAGTTCCTCCACTTAACTGTCTCAAGTGAAGAGAACCCCCCAGAAAATCCAAGTGAGTCTAGCCGACGTCTGCTCCAGGTACAGTGGGATCTTCCCACCACTGTCACCTTAGGAAGAATCCTAAAGAATATGGCCACTAAGGTTACCAACTGAAACAAATATACCTGGGGGAACAGTCTACGGTCCGATACGCACGCAAGGGCATAGTAGCAAGCTCAATCCCCTTGAAGGCTCCTTGATATAATCCAAGGTTTACCAACAAGTGACCCTAGGCTCCTCGACAATGGTTAATCTGAGGTTTACCGTTTTTAATACGTGAATATCTGGCGTCGTTCCCAATGAGGAAGGATTGATTCTCACACTAGTTCGGACACGATCTCGTGATTCTCCTTTAAGAGGAGCTTTCCCAGAGCATAAATGCAACAATTGGATTTCTTCCCTACCACAAGATACAGCTACTTGTTTGTTTTTACTGTCTTGGAGAGTTAATTACTCTCCTACTCCAAGACACTAGCCTAAGCTATGTTGGTGTATCAGAGCCCTAGAAATAAAAATGTTACTAGATGAATTTTACTTTAAGCGTTATTTTTATTGGTTTTTATTTAAGTCAAAAGGTGCGGAGATGAAACTCGTGGTATGAAGACTCGACTCAAAATCACTAAACATGCACTTAAGATGATTAAACAATCTTTTCCCTTTGATGAACTTCTAGCTAGGAAAGAGTTTGAGAATGCAAATACTTTGTAAACACAAATCTTTCTTAACAAACAAATTAAAAGAAGAGCTTTTGTCCTTTCCAATGCACTTAAAACGAGACAACTAGTTATTTTCACAAAAAATTCCCTTTTATTTCTCAAAGCACTCAACCACTACAAAAAACAAACTTTTCCAAAAGAGATTTTTTTTATTTTTTTTATTTTGTTTATAAAACACTCAAAACTATGAAAACGACTAACTTTGAGATCTATAAATTATAAAAACCTATTTGAAGTCAAAGCTTACAAGATGTCTTTTTTAAGGATGTTTTACTTAGTTAAATGTAAACTAAGGACCAATTTATGCAGAATCACAAATCAGTCAAAAACAACCAGTTTTGTTTTCTTTTTAAAAATGAAAATCCAAACTTTTAAACACAAGCTTTTCGAAGTTTTGTAAAGAGAAAACACAAGGCGGATTCCTCAACAAAGGTATATTTCGTAAATGGTCAGACTCATAAGAAGGCTGGTAGAGACCAAGGTGATCTGAGGTTCCTACAGCTTCTAAGCTCAGAGCTACTACAAGACCAAAATGAAAAACAAACCCAACAAGCAAAACTTTTAGGAATTTCACCTAAAACCCTAACACCAATGAAATCAACCTAAGGAAAGCTTCTGACAGGTTATATGCAGGTTTGGGCAGTGGATAATAACTTCTAAACAAAAACTAAGCTGACTAACAGAGGAAATCTTAGGTTTTCCAAAATTTTGACAGGGTCCGCAGGCCCACGGTTAACACAGGTGCGGTACCGCTCTGTGCTAAAAGCAAAAGTGCGGATAAGTACACAATGTGTCAAAAGCCTAGGGTGCGGTCCCCTCCCAAAGTTATGAAAAACAAAAAATAACCCTGGATCTACTATTTCTACCCAATTCGACACACAACAAGCCAAAAACAGAAACAAAAACACAGTTTCTCAGGTCAAAGTAAAAACAAGGAAAAAATCAAGTCCCCAGTGGAGTCGCCATTTGTCACACGAAATGAGTCGATCTTGCGGACAAGATAGACCTTCCTAGAATCTAAAGAAGACCTAATGACCAGCAAACCAATCAAAAACTATCTTTCTCTAAATATGCATTTATAAACAAAGGCAAACAAGTGTTTTAGGCCTACCTTGGGTCCAATGCAAGTTTGTGGAAGCCTCGCTCCTTCGATCCAAATGACCTCCCTTGTCACGAATCTGTCAAACACAAACAAGCAAACAAATTAAATAGCACATGAAAAGCCAATATCATAAAACATATTTAACATGAAAGTCAAGGAATTCATGAAACAAATGACATAAGGCAATTTGTTGAGAAAAATGAATCTGATTGTATTAATTCAAATCAAAGAAGAACTTTACAACCTGTGCCTTGACGCTGTACAAGCTCCTCCAAGGGTCCAGCAAGAAGTCTCCTCTACTTTGACAAGTTTCACTCTCTTCCCAATGAAGCCAAAAAGGTATGTGATCTCTCCTCTCAAGCTTAACTAGGAAATCTTAATTCCACCAGCATTTACCCTCAAAAAATTTTCAATTTCTAACTTCTCTAGCAACCAGCCCAATGCCTTAATTTATAGTGCAATGGAGGGAAGTTACTAGGTCCTCCTTCAAAGGGATAAAGCCCTCATTCAAAGGGATAGCTCCTCTCATCAAGGGATTAGCTCCTTCTCTTTTGGGATGCATGAACCACCTAAGAGCGGCCAATCCACGTCAAAATTCCTTCTAGAATCATCTAGAGTTAACCCAAAGTGAGTTTTTTAGAATAAACTTGCACCTTTTTGACTTTTATAGGGGTCTGCACCCACACCTTTAGGGACAGAGCGGGCAGGTCCACAGTTTTTGTAAACAGAAGGTGCGGGACCGCAGGCAACAGTGAGAGAAAGTGCGGAACCAGAGCTTTGTTGATTTTCAATGTCTTTCTCTCATTTTCAAAGCTTGACTTGAAGAGCTGAGGTCTGAGACTTGCTTAGGAGGACAGTACAAGTGATGATAGACCCATACTGACTGCAAATAATCATGGTGACGATATTTTTGTGTAACAGACAGCAGACATTCCAGAGACCAGCATAGATGACATTCCTCTTAGGCTACAACGCTATGTGATTGGGGTCCCAGGACCTTTCAGGAGGTTCCTTTGTAGGGTGGCCCGTACAGTAGTTTCTTATCGTGATCATCACTAGTGATAGGATGATCGCCTATTGTAGACTCATATGACATTTTTTTGCTTTTTTCACTATCATTTTTGCCGATCATAAGGTGTTTTTCAACCTATGATCGAAGACGATGTATATTTGACACACTTCTATGCTATACTATATCACTATTACCGGCTTATCTTGTAAAACATGTTATGGAATGTTTTTAAATTTACTTGTTTGATTATTGCAAATGTCTACTTAACATTCGAGAAGCAATTTCATCTGCTAATGTATTTAAATATCTTGGAATATGCTGATATTCAATATAGTCAAATTCACGTTCCAAGAGACGAACTCTCAAAAATAATCTCAATAACACTGGATTTCTAATGGCATACACTCTATTAAGCTGTAATACAATGAGTTCAGAATCTAACCTCACTATCAAACTCCGAATCCCAAATGAGATGGATTCAGATAATAACTCAATCACTGCACTATACTTTGCAATGTTTTTCGTTGTTTGATCGAGGCTTACCCCATGCATAGATACCAACTCATCAGAGGGCAAATAGATAACCCAAGCTGTGGAAGAAATGTTTCGTGTATTACGACAAGCACCATCAGCAAAACCAATGTATGTTTGGAGAGGCGTCGACATCTGCAATATCGAGAGTAAAATCAAGATAAGCAGGAATAATGAAAAAAAACACTCTCTAAGCTAAGCACAATTTTTAATCTAAAACACACTAGCTAGAAAGAAAACTAACCTAACCTAAAATCTCCACACCCAGATTTAAGGATAATATCTCTTCAGGTAAAGACCATTTCTGGGTTTACCTAAAGAGAACCTATCAAAGTCTACCAATTCATAGGCCCCTTTTTCCAGCTTTCGCTTAACAACATAAGGACCATGCCACATGGGTACGAATTTTCCAGCACCTAATTTATCATTTGCTTGATCGTACAATAAGACTAGGTCTCCTTCAGAAAAATTACGAGGGGTAACATTTCGATCATACTGAGCTTTGATACGTTTGGCATGAGTTTCGATTGCTAATGCAACATCATATCGATTCTCATCTAGCTGAGCCAAGTACAAAAAACGTTTTTCCTCTTCGGAAGTGGCTGGAAGTAATTCGATGGCCATTTGCAATGACGAGATTTCGCATTCAATGGGTAACACAGCTTCCAGACCATAAACTAGTTGGAAAGGAGTGAAACCGGTTGACGTTTTTACTAAGGTTCGATATGCCCAAAGCGCTGAAAATAACATGTTATGCCAATTCGACCTATGAATCCCAATGATTCGTCGGATCATGATGATTAGAACTTTGTTGATGGCTTTAAACAGACCATTAGCCTGTGGATAATATGGAGTTGAACTATCGTGACGCAAGCCAAGTTGGTCTGTAAGTTTAGTCATCATAATATTTCGAAAATGATGCCCATGATCAGTGATAATCGCTTGTGGAACACCAAACCTAGCAATTATATGATTGAACACAAAAATCGCAGTAGTTTTGTCGTCTGCCTCAAATGTAGGCATCGCCTTGGCCCACTTGGTAAAATAATGTACCGCAAGGATGATATACGCATGCCCCCCAGCTCAGTGAGGGTTACATGTAATAAAATCGATACCCCATTTCGCAAAAGGATCGACGCCAATTATAGGGTGGAGAGGAGTACGTGGAGCGCGCATCTTTCGATCAAAAATTTGGCAGTTGTGTCATTTTTGGACCGCGTTAATACAATCATTAAACAAAGACGACCAGAAATAGCTAGTGCGCAATATCTTTTGGGCTATGGCAAACCCAGACATATGACCGCCACACACTCCAGAGTGACAGTCATTTAGAACCCTTTCAGCTTCCTCATGAGTTAAACAATGTCAGAAAACAGAGTCCGCCCCACGACGATAAAGTGTATCTCCAATAATTTTGAATTGTTGGGACTTGAATCGTATTTTTCGATGCTCTGATCTTGAAATTTCTGGCCGAAAGGATTAGGTCTGGAGATAAACGATGATATCTCCATACCATGGATCTAAAGTGCTGACTAGAAACAAGGATTCGTCCGCAATGGGCTCCTCCGCCACAGTTTCCGTGTCAGCACACGGGAAGTCACACATCAACTCTGCAAAAACTAAAGATTTCTTTGACTTAGACTTTTCAAATTCCAAGTCGAATTCCTGCAGGATCACAATCCATTTGGAGTACTTTCCCCCTAGCAATTGTTTGGTCAAAATATAGATCATAGGGTTGCAATCGGAAATTACTGTAGTTTTGCGTAGTAAAATGTAATGACGAAAACGTTGGACAACTTGAATAGCTGCCAATGTCAATTTCTTCACATGTGAATATTTTAGCTCAGTTGGATTTAAAGTTCGACTAAGGTAATATATCACATGTTCACTACTGAATTCATCTTCCTAAACTAACACCATTCCAATGGTGGAATGCGAGGTGGCGAGATATAAGAAGTAGTCCTGGTTGTAGTTGGGAGGATGCAATAATGGTGCATGGGTCAACGAATGTTTTAGTGCATCAAAAGATTTTTCAGCTATCTCATCCCAAAAGAATGGAGTATTCTGTTTCAACAACCGGGTAAAACCCTTTGTGATCTCGGTGTAGTTAGGAATGAATCGACGTAAAAAGTTTGCTTTCCCTTGCAAACTTTGGAGTTGGCGAAGACTCGAAGGAGGAGGCAATTTGACAATAGCTTCAACCTTCGAGGGATTGATGCGAATGCCGGCTTTCGAAACAACAAACCCCAGTAACCGACCCGTTTCTATACAGAAAACACACTTGCATGGATTCAACCTAGTTCGATAATGCCTACACCTCATAAAGATTGCTCGTAAATGGATGAGATGATTAGCTGGATGTAATGAATGAGAAGGTAAATCATCGAGATAGGGTTGCACAATGTGCTTGATGTCATGAAATGTGTAAGACATGGCTCTTTGAAAAGTTTCCCGGCGTTCTTGAGTCCAAAAGGTAATTTGCAATAAGAAAATGTCCCCCATGGACAAATGAAAGCCGTTTTTGGTTGATCAGCAGGTAGAATATTTATTTGATTGTATCCAGAAAAACCATCCATGAAGGAGAACATTTCACTGCCGGCACAATCATCAATGGTTTCTGCTTTAATAGTAGTAGCTTTTCGCCCGTGGATCTGACGTAAACGTTGCTAGACGGGTTTAGCATCTGGGTAAGTTTTGATTTCATGAACAACAATTTCTGGGTCAATTCCTGGCATTTCCTCATATGACCACGCAAACACGTCACCGAATTCTTGAAATAGGGCCTTACATGTTTGAATTTCATTTTCCGTACAAGAGGCACCTATATGAATGTTTTCAACAATTCCAGGCTTAACCGAAATGTCAATAGGAATAGTTCGAGAAATATTTCCCATATTTAACTCAAAATCAGAATTTTTCATTGGATTCTGAGGTTCCTTGACATAATCAGTCGTAAAAATAGATGAAAAATCATTTTCAAAGCGATCAATCTCAGGTAAAAATGAAGATCTATGATGAAGATCTTTCCATGGTAAATCATCAACACACAGGATTTCACGAATTTTCTCATCAGTGTGAACAAGTTTGGAAAACGTTGTTGAATCTGAGTTTGATGTTGAAAGTGATTCTTCATGGACCGCATTCATTAAGTCAATTTCAGTTGAAGAAGGGTCCGAAAACGACTACACGGCCTGATACGCAATTTCATATGGACTCAAAGGCATAACATCACCAAATGAATCTATCTCGGATTCGGAAGGTACAATCCAAGGATCATCATAAACAATAGTGTCTGATGAAATCATATGAATGGTTGCAGTAGAAGACGATGTGTTGAGAGGAGGAAAGGGAAAAGTTCCTAGTAAACCAGAATCTTTTACTAGTCCTCTTCCAACATCCTTATAAGGGATAGTTGTTTTGCCGACATGCTGAATACTTTCAGAAGAGGCTGGGTCGGATGAAAAGTAAGTTAGCTGGTCTATAGTTACAATCTTTCTGTTATGAGGGAAATTTATAAGCCGAAAGACCGATGAAACAACAGCTGTCATAGCGTAAGACCAACTACAACCCAAGAGAAGGTTGTAATCTAGAGGGGCATCAACCACCTCCACATCTAGATTAACAATTTTGTCTTCAACCCCTATAGGTAAATCCTGTAGAATGCCAAAATGATGGAACCCACGGCCATCAAAGGCCTTTAGAATATTCGGGGATTGATTAAGTGTAGGAGAACCAAGGGATATCCAACACCGGATCGACATAATACACGTTGAGGCTCCCTCATCAATCACAGTCCTATAACAAGGTCTGTTTTTGACTAACACTGGAATCTAGAAAGCCATTTGATGAGGTAAGCGAGGTGTACTATTTTCTAGATCGAAAATTATAAGGTTCGAGTCCTGAATGTCAACAGCTCCTATAGCCGACAATAGAAATTTACGCTGTGCTGGACATGATTGCAGCACTTCCAAAGCTGACATTGCTGAAGGTGAAATAGCCAAATCTTCAACAATGTTATAGTTTTGAGCCGCTCTTGCACGTGGATTGAAAGTTGACTTTCAAAGTATACCCTTAGCGGGCGGTTTGATTACTAAGTCTGGGTTAGGTTTCTCGATCTGTAGTGGATCAGAACCAGGAGTTGAAGTTGATGGGTTCGAATTAGAAGATTCTGCTTCCTACCACCAACAGGACTTTTACTTCCATAATCTTGTGATCGTGTCACAATCCTAACATGGGACATCATCATTATGGGTTCGTCTGAGGCATTTGAGGAAGAACCTATCATCTTACTATCTTGACTAGGAAAATGATCCTTCAAAACAACAGGCATTTGAGAACCTTTGACGATTTTCGCAACCTCATCGTGATGAGGGTAGTCTCTTATAAAATTCTCTTCGTCACAAATGAGACAAGGATAACGAGGTTTGCGTTTTTCATTAGTAGATTCCATTTTTTCTGGTTTCTCTTTCGAATTGTTATCCATTTTATTTTTCTTCTTCCCTTTCTTTTTACCGCTAGATTTTGATTTCGTCGTAGATGACTCTACGACATGAATATCGGCAGAAATTTCCGCGGAAGAATCTCCTGTCAAGGAATCTGGTAAAGTTATGATAGGAGAAGAATTCTTGGAAGATTTCTTCTTACTTTTGGTATTAACTGTACCAATCATACCATCAGCGGCATGAGACCCTGAAGGAGCTGCAGTTATTTGATTTTGTTTAGGAAGGTTGGGGATTTTCTCGTGTAATGTACCTAACTGTGTATAAACTAAGTCAAGGTACTGAGCTTGAGAAATTACTTGCTCTTCAGTAACGAATCCTGCCTTAGCTACATCCTCAGTGATTTTCGGTAATAAAGATTTGACAAACCATTCAGCTAATATCTGATCTGGAATAAAAACTTTCACTAAACACCGTCGACGTCTCCATTCATGAATGTGATCTGAAATGTAAGTGGACATTGACTATTTTAATGAAGTTAATAATTCTGTTCCATTGTCATATCTGACTGGAAACTGAAAATGAGTTAAAAACGAAGTAGCCAACTGACTAAAGTTATAAAAAGTGGCTCGTGGTAACTCAATGTACCACTTGGCCGTAAGACCAATTAGAGTGCGTTGGAAAAACCTTAAATGGATTGAATAATCTGAAATGGAGTTAGACGCACACCAGAGGTGATAAGTCATCACATGGTTTGACGGGTCCTCTCTTGATTTGCCTTAAAACTTAGGAATATCACTAGGCAACTTATTCGGCATTAGCGACCAAAATGGAAGATAGTTAATTGGATCGTTCGTAAGGCGTGACAAGTCAGGCAAGTCCAAAGTTGCAATGAACAGTAACTGACGATTAGGGTCCCTGAAACCCTGGGTCATGAGACCAGCCCCAGGAGGAGGATATCCAGGATAAATAGGAATTGGAATTGCATTTTGGATATTATATCCTCCCGGAAAACTAGGATTAACTGGACCATACTGGGGTTGTTGAGGT
Source organism: Pinus tabuliformis (assembly GCA_031772625.1). Taxonomy (NCBI): domain Eukaryota; kingdom Viridiplantae; phylum Streptophyta; class Pinopsida; order Pinales; family Pinaceae; genus Pinus; species Pinus tabuliformis. The sequence goes on from CM062813.1 coordinate 53,365,087, forward strand.
TGTTGATATGTATATCCAGGGTACGGTTGATACTGATAGACTGGCTGCTACACAGTAGGACCAAATTGGTACTGTCCCTGGTATGGTTGATAAGTAAATTGTGGTTGACTTGTGACAATCGTACTTGGACTAGGTTGTCCTACAGGCATTTGAACCAAAGTCTAAATTGTGGATCCAGACTGAGGTAAAGATGCTTGAGGAGTTGATACAGGAACAGTAGAAAAGCTGTCGATACTCTAGAAGTAGGCGGGGTATATTGAACAGATGTTGCAGTAGTTACAGCAGTCGTTTGAGGCAGAGCACGAGGCGTACTAGGCCCAAGCTGAGAAACTACAGAAGGTGCAGAAGTTTGAAAAGTAGACTAGACAGGTTGCTGGGGTGAACCAGAAACCAAAGGTTGTCCAGTTTGAGATGACAACTACACATTTGGTTGCAAGATCTGTTGAGATTGAGATGGATCCCACACTAAATTCATTCCGGGGTACGAACCCATAGCAGGTTGAGAATATTGAGGACCATAACCGGGTTGAGGGTAGGGTTGATAGTTCAAAGGTACATTTCCAGCTCCTTGGACAAATGATTGACCAGAAGGTGGTTGGAAACCTTGGGTTGGGTACTGACCTTGAGGTTGATAACCTTGAGGCACGTACTAATATTGGGGTTGATCTTGAGGTACATATTGATACTGGGGTTGACCTTGAGGTACATACTGAGTTTGGGGTTGACCTTGAGGAATGTACTGTCCTTGAGGTTGCCCCCTAGGCAGTAATTGGGTACCTTGAGGTTGCCCCATAGGTGATAATTGGGGACATTGAGGCTACCCCTAAGGCAATAACTGGCCACCTTGAGGTTGCGGATTAGGAATAGTACCTGACATCATAAGAATATCTTCTACACTCATGGCTTAGTTCCGTTATTAGCAGTTAATAACCCTTGCTCAATAGGTTGAGGAGATGCTCCCGACAAAGTACCAGTAAGTGACTGATACCCAGAGGGAACAGAAGGACCGCCATATAAAAATGTTTCTAGAGATTGAGAAAACATGGAAGGCTGTCTTGACATATTTAACGGAGGATAATAGCCCCTAGGTGTGGGATGAAAAGGAATGCGAGGTGGTGAAAAACTTAGTCCCGGGTTTTCCAAAAAATTGGTTAATGAAAGATACCAAGCGTCCCTCCTAGGTGGACTGTAAAAGATCGATTCACGCTCCCTAAGTTCTATAGCTGGTTGATTTTCAGGGATAGGGATACCTTCTTCTGGAGTAACAAGTTCTTCAATAGCAATAAGTCCAGAAGGAAGATTTTGGGTAATGACTCTTTCTACCCTGGGTGAACCAGGACCACTGGAAGTTGGAGAGGCAAATCTTGATGTTGGAGTAGCAACAGGTTCAGATATTTCAGGTTCCTCAGCTAAATCACTAGTAGATGAAAAACTACCAGTAACTTCGGAAAATGAAATAGATTGTGGATTATAATATACTACTAGAGCTTGATAATCAGGATGTACAACCAATGAAGACTCTCCTTCTTCAGGTGACCCAACTCTACTGTCACTAGGAGTTACAAGGGCTCGTAGCCCTTCAAGCTGGCTCGGTGAAAACTCAGGAGGTTGGCCCCGAAGTCTACGGGACTTCCTCGGTAATTCAGCCACGATTAAATATTTTAACTACTTTACACACAAGAAAAGAAAAATGTCAATGAAAACCACCTAAAGTCTCTAAAGAACCAAAAAATTTTCAATCACACGCCTAAAGAATCTAGGAGGTCAAACAACACACAAACAGTAACTTTCCATACTGAAAACACTAGTTGGTGATGAAATCCAACGTCGCAGAATTCAATATAGAAATGGTGGTTGGCACAGTTACCTCGGTAATCTGCTTAATGAATAGAATGGCACAAGTTTCTCCACTAAACCGTCTCGAGTGAAGAGAATCCCCCAGAAAATCCAAGTGAGTCTAGCCGATGTCTGCTCCAGGTACAGTGGGATCTTCCCTCCACCGTCACCTTAGGAAAGAATCCTATAGAATATGGTCACTATGGTTACCAACGGAAACAAATATACCTGGGGGAACAGTCTGTGATCCGATACACACGCAAGGGCAGAGTAGCAAGCTCAATCCCTTTGAAGGCTCCTTGACATAATCCAAGGTTTACCAACAAGTGACCCCAGGCTCCTCGACAATGGTTAATCCGAGGTTTACAGTTTTTAATACGTGTATATCTAGTATCGTTCCCAATGAGGAAGGATTGATTACCCCACTGGTTTGGACACGATCTCATGCTTGACTCCTACAAGAGGAGCTTCCCAAAGCATAGATGTAACAATTGGAATTTATCTCCTACCGCAAGATACAACTACTTGTTTGTTTTACTATCTTGGAGAGTTAATTACTCCCTACTCCAAGATACTAGCCTAAGCTATGTTGGTGGTAAAGAGCCCTAGAAATAAAAATATTACTAGATAGATTTTACTTTAAGCGTTATTTTTTTATTGGTTTTTCTTAAGTCAAAAGGTGCGGAGATGAAACTTATGGTGTGGAGACTCGACTCCAAATCACTAAAAATTGCACTTAAGATGAAAAGCAATCCTTTTTCTTCAATGAATTCCTAGCTAGAGAAAGAGTTGAGAATGCAAATGCTTGTAAAAACAAATCTTTCCTTAACAATCAAATCAAAAGAAGAGCTTTTTGTCTTTTCAAATACACTAAAAACCGAGACAACTAGTTATGTTCACGAAAATTTCCCTTTTCTTACAAACACTCAAATACTACAAAAAAAACTTTTTGAAAAGAGATATCTTTTATTTTATTTTTATAAAACACTCAAAACTATGGAAAAATATAATCTTGAGATCTATAAATTATAAAAAACTATTTGAAGTAAAAGCTTACAAGATTTGTTTTCAAGGATGTTTTACTTAGTTATAAGCAAACTAAGGACCAATTTGTCCAGAATCACATATCAGTCAAAAAACAACCAATTTTTGTTTTCTTTTCTAAAAATGAAATCCAAAACTTTCGACACAAGTCCTTTCGAAGTTTCGCAAAGAGAAAAATAAGATGGACTCCTCAACAAAGGTAGATTTTGCAAACGGTCAGACTCATAAGAAGGCCAACAAAAACCAAGGTGATCTGAGGTTTCTAAGGCTTCTAAGCTCTGAGTTACTACAAGACCAAAATGAAAATCAAGCCCGGCACACAAAACTTCTAGGAATTTCACCTAAAACCCTAATGCTAATGGAATGAACCTAAGAAAATTTCCTGACAAGTCACGTGCAGATCTGGGCAGAGGCTAAAAACACATTAACGAATCCTAAGCTTACTGAAAGAGAAAATCTTAAGTTTTTCAAAATTTTGACAGGGTCCACAAGCCCCCGATTTACCCAGGTGCGGTACCGCTCTGTGTGTAAAGCAAAAGTGCGGGTATGTTCGCACTGTGTTACAAGCAGAGGGTGCGGTCCTCTCCCAAAAGTACGAAAAAAAAAAAATTCAAGATCTACTAAACCTACCCAATCCCACACACATCAAGCCAAAAACAGAAATAAAGACACAGTTTATCAAGTCAAAGTAAAAGCAAAGGAAAAATAAAAAATTTAAGTCCCCAGCGGAGTCGCCATTTTGTCAGCTGGATAAGTCGTTCTTGCGGACAAGACTGACCTCCCTAGTATCTAATGATATCTAGCGACAAGCAAACCAAACAAATTCTATCTTTCTCTAAATATGCAATTTATAGATAAAGGAAAACAAGTGTTTTAGGCGTACCTTGGTTCCAGTGCAAGTTTGTGGAAGCCACGCTCCGTTGATCCAAATGAGCTCCCTTGTAAAGAATCTGCAAACACAAACGAGCACACACATTAAATAGCACCTGCAAAGCCAATATAATAAAGCATATTTATCATGATGATCAAGGAATTCATGAAACAAATCACATAAGACAATTTGTTGAGAAAAATGAATCTGATTGTATTAACTTTAATCAAAGAAGAACTTTTACAACCTTGGTGCCTTGATGCTGTACAAGCTCATCCCAGGGTCTAGCAAGAATCTCCTCTACTTTGACAAGTTTCACTCTCTTCCCAATTGAAGCCAAAAGGTATGTAATCTCTTCTCTCAAGCTTATCTAGGAAGTCTCAATTCCAACAACATTTACCCTAAAAAATGTTCAGCTTCTAACCTCCCTAGCAACTAGCTCAATGCCTTAATTTATAGTGCAATGGAGGGAAGTTACTAGGTCCACCTTCAAAGGGATAAAGACCTCCTTTAAAGGGATAAGCTCCTCTCTTCAAGGGATTAGCTCCTTTAGTTTTGGGATGCATGAACCACCTAGGAGCGAACCATCCACGTCAAGGTTCCTTCTGGAATCATCCAGAATTAACCACAAGTGAGTTTTTAAGAATAAACTTGCACCTTTTTGACTTTCACAGGGGTCCGCACCCACTCCTTTAGAGACAAAGCGGGCAGGTCCGCAAGTAACATGAACAAGGGGTGCGGGACCGCAGGAAACAGTGAGAGAAAGTGCGAACGAGAGCTTTATTGATTTTGAAGGACTTTCTCTCATTTTCAAAGCTTGACATGAAGAGCTGAGGTTTGAGACTTGCTAAGGAGGACAATATGAATGATGATAGACCCATACTAACTGCAAATAGTCATGGTGACAATATTTTGTGTAACACAGCTTTCACTGCAAGCAATAACTCTTCTAGACATATTTCCACGACAATCCTGTTCATCCATTCGGAATACTTCTAAGTTCCCCCACTCGTGCGATTAAATTTGAATATGTGCAGGAACCTTAATGGTAGTGTTACGTGAGGTGCACCCAAAAGTTCAAAATATTCTAGGCAATGTCCCATCAATGTTTTGATAGAGAAATTATCAGGATCATAGAATGATCTTCTCTTTAATGAAGGGGTCCAAGGGCTACCAGTTTAAGGATGTGATCAATTGTTAGTTCCCAACTAGCTGTCATTAGTTCAATTGCCATTATAAGCAATTTCCATTATAAGCACTGATACGATCTAAAATCACTCGGGTGGTTGAGATTCCGCGCTTTCGGGGGCACCAAACATGCAGATCCACCGAAAACTCAGCCCCAGCACAAAGATCTGGATCGGTGCTACCATCGCAGAAACAGTGCCAATTTCTAAAACAATGTCATTTATGAAGGAAGGATCTATGATCTATAACCCTTAGGGTTTACCACAAAAGCACCCAAGACCCCAAATTTACCACCCCTACAATTTAATCTTTTTTTTCCCTGGTAATTGATCCCATTCCAGTCCATACAGTTATACCATGGCGACAAAAGCTCATTTGATGTGAAAATAAAAGTAGAGAAAGAACTCAAAAAAAATTTAATTGTGAAAAAGAGAAAAGCAAAGAGAGTGAAAAATACCTTTGAATCCAAACAATTTGAAGTGCAGAGGATCCGAGCAGGAGTGGGAAGATGGCTGAAGGATGGCTGACTGAATTATGTAAATGGGAGATGTTTATTCATCTCACATGCATGTGTTGCAATCAAACCAAACTGAAGCCTCATTTGTTTGTTTGTTTCAGATGAGCACCTGTTCATTGATTTGGATAATCGAAATGCCGATTTTTACCCGTAGCATCCAACCTGTTATGACAATTTAGTATACTCCTTTAACTTCCAAAAAGAGTTTTATTTGAGCCACTGTTTTGACTTTGGCACGTTCAGAGCCTAAATAGTTTACCCTTGTTAAGCCTCGCCTCGCCTCGCCTATGGCAAGTGGATTACAATCAATTATTTTGATAACATTTCACACACTAAATTTTATTTTGCTTAACACTTTTAACATTAAACTTTATTTTTCTTAACACTTTTAACATTAAACTTTATTTTACCTAATTTCCTTAAATCAGATATTAAAATTGATTTTCCAATAAAATAAAATGGCTCTATTTTTTAATATTGTAAGTTAGTTTTAATTTTCTCCATGGTGTAGTGATGAGTGGATGATAGAATGCTTTGTTAAGGCATTTCTTATGATGTTATTGGTTCAAGTCTCGATTAGCTCAATGTGTCAAGTGTGAGGCAATGTGGGCACACTTGAAAGTGATTATGGTAGTGGATATAATCAATCCTCTATCACGAAAGAGGTGATTGTGGTAGTGGATAGAATCGATCCCTATCACGCAAGTACATGCTCGTTATAGTTGTCGATTCTGTCATATACAAAAAATAACAACAATAATAATAATCTTTTTTATTTTTATTTTTATTTTTATTTTGTTGTATTAATTATTTACAAAAATTAGATTTTATTAAAAGCACATGATTTTATAGGATGTAGTTTAAGTGATGGAAATAAGGGAAACTAATTTTCTTGTAAGCATTATCTAAATTGTGTCGCTACTCAAACACACTCATAGAAAGAAAAAGTCTTAACCCCACCCAGAATGCCTAACAGACAACTCTCAAGCAAGCTACCCAATGTCGCCTTGGTGGCCTTCTCTCACTCTTTAGACTAAAAGAAGGATATTTGTTTCAAGGGGAGAATCCTTAAGGATTGAGTTAAGCTAGGTCATTGAGTAATGAATGGAAGTTCCTTAACTTAGTGAAGACTAGCGATTTGACACTACTCACTCTCAAGGTAAAAGGCCAAGGATAAGTGTGTGAATAGTCAAACAAACCATGAATTATGAACAAATTTTGAATGATTTTAATTAGACAACTATGCTTATTCATGCAATGAAATTATACTTGAAAATTGAAAGATAAAACTTGCATAATTAACCATATAACATGAGATGCTAGTGAAGCATATATACAATGGCACAATAGCAATAGAAAATGAATCATAAATTGTGTCCATAAAAGTAAGGCATTAGATCATTCATTCATTCTATTCGTGAGAATTTGAGATTGAGAGTTCGTTATCATCATCAAGATACCATTCCACAATTAAGAGATCATACACCAATAGTATTAACTATGTTTGGGACAACAAAGATTTATCTGTTTGCAATGATAAATAAAGGAAATATTCAAATGTGTCGTTGTTACTAAGGACAATGAAGACAATAGACTTGAATATGGACCACTTACACATTTGTAACATTCAAATGTCATCCATTTATCATCAATTTATCACTATTTATAGTTGGGTAGTTTGTAACCACATAATAGTGACCCAAACGATGTATGTGTAACATTTCAAAGTATGTAATTACAACTAATGAACCATGAGAAATCCCATTATTGTTTGAGCACATTAACCACAATGTGTTTAGAACAAATTTCCATTAAGACTATAGATCAAAGTAAGTTTTAAAGCACCCCTAAACATTAAGAAATTCCATATGTCAACATCAAATATTTAAGAATTTTGAGTATTGTCTAAATTGTGTGCAGAGTGCACCAGCAGTGGAACTATTGGGCTTAGATCATTGTCTCATTACGTGTGTTAGGATGTGGCATTTCAAATTAGAAAGTGATCATACATCTACAAAAAGGCAAGCAAGTAAACCATCAAGACAATCTTAAAAATAGTGAATTGTTAGCCTTATGAACCAAGTCATTTCATGTTCCTATGCATTGATTTGCATAAGGGTGTGCTTAAAATGTCAAATGTGTTAAAAAATGTAAGAAATAAATGTAACAAGAACAAAACTTGGCCATGAAGCAAATTTTTAAACCCTTTTAACAATTATTAACTAGCTTAGATATCAATGTGTTTCATGCATGAAGCTTAAGAATGTTTACTATGCCATAGATGTGTTACCTAGATATGTCAAATCCAACATGCACAAGTACAAATATGATATTGTGTCCTTACAAGTAAAGTGTTATATCATTCATTGACCATATTCATGAGCATTAGAGATGGAGAGTTCATTACCATAATTAAGATACCATTCCATAATTAAGAAATGATATGCCAATAGTATAAAGTATGTTTAGGATGATAAGAGTTATGTGTTTGTATAAACCAAGAAAGTATTCAAATGTACAATTATTATTAAGGACCATGAAGATAACAAAGCTGAATATGGATCACATACACACTTATAGCATTCAAATGTCATCCATTGAATATGAGTTTATCACCATTTATAACATGTAAACTTGTGCGTTAATATGGGTGGTTTATAACCATAAAATAGTGACCCCAATGATGCATTTATAACATTCCAGAGTGTGTAATCATGACTAGTGAACTGTAAGCAATCTCATTAGCATTTGAGCACATTAACCACCTTGTGTTTAGAACATATTACCATCATTAAAGGCCAGAGATCAAGGTAAGTTTTAAAGCACACTAAACGCTGAGAAATTCCAAATGTCAACTTTAATTATGCAAACATTTTGTTCATTATCTAAATAGTGTGAAGAGTGCACCAACACAACAAGAGTATTAGGATTATATCACTATCTTATTATGTGTATTAGGATGTGTATCATTTCAAATTAGAAAGTGATAATACATCTAAAAAAGGCAAGCGAGTAAACTCTCAAGATAGTCACACAAATAATGAATCATTGGCCTTGTGAAACAATTTGTCCCACATTCTCATGCATCAATTTGCTTGAGGGTATGCTTAAGATGTCAAAATTGTTAAAATATTACAAGAAAGAAATGTATTAAGGACCATTATGCAAATTTGTAAACCCTTATCACAAGCGTTAACGAACTAAATATTAGGATGTTTCATGCATTCATGTGCTTATGTGAAGGTTAAGAATGTTTACTAAGACATAGATATGTTAAATCCAACGTGAACATGTATAAATATGAAATATAAATTTAAACCAATCCATCAACTTTCAAGAAATGGATTTAAGAGCCCAAAGTGTAAGCCATCTGACTTAAGGATCCGTCATTACACCTTTTATCACATTTATTAGGTTATTTAGAATGTTCGAGCACAAAAGCAACCCAATGTTGCCAATTAAACCCTTGTTAAAAGGAAAAAGAAAACATGATTAACATTAAACGATGTTCTTTTAAGAATACACAAAACAACTCAAGAGAAGTGATGTAATTTAAGTATGTTTAGAGTTATTTTGTTAGGGAGGGTAAGATGCCCAAATAAGAAAGTTGAAATTATATATATATATATATATATATATATATATATATATATATATATATATATCTATATATTCCAACTTCTAGGTGCACTAGCCTACTTCTGCTAACTTTAATGATATATAATGAGATAGGTATTTAGCATGAGATAGATCCAAGTTATGCAAAATTTAAGAACTAAATTCAAATCATGTATATTAGTCTAACTCAAAGATCAAACCCCTTAGACTCTAGATTGTAGAAAATAAAACAAAGAAAAGAAAAAAATGTGAAAATGTTTTTAGGCATTTTGGTCGAAGAGATTAGTAGGATCATTGCTTTAAAAGGGCTATGGAGTCCCTAATTAATTCTAGGTAAAGTTTTTGTAAAAAAAATGAGTTAATGTTAAAAGCCCAAAGGAGTATTACTTCTCAAGCGCTAGCTAGGTTAGGCAGGTTTCTTCAAGCATGGATGGGGGGTTGGTCCTCCAGGAATCCTATCCAAGTATTATCAAGGTGAACTTAAGGTCTAGTGAAGGAAAAGGGGAATAGTCCTAAAACATTTTACCTCAATGTAAAGGAAGAAAACAATGATGATCACAAGAAATAAGGTGAGAGAATGATACCTTGATTTCCCTCTCAAGTGGAGCAAGGTTCCCTTCTCTAACCCTGGGTAGCTCCTTCCTCCAACACACATAAATAAATTCTAACAAACCCATGGAAAATATCCTATAGCATTCAGAAAAATATAAGAAGTGAAAAAACTTAATAGAAAAATCTATTAGTATTCTCCAACAAATGAAAATGAGGAAGGCTTCCTCCTTACATAGATAAATAGCCTTCTCATTACAAGGTTATAATAAAATTTGGTATCTCAAACAATAAGCCCAAGTTGAAATCATGAGAAAATAAAATGTGTGGGTAATATACCACCCTCAAAATCCTCAAAGACAACTACACCCACATCAAAGAGATAAAAAAAATGTAGTCATAAGTCACCTGTATGGTATATAAGGGTTAAGGACAAGAGTGCCCTCCTCTAAAGTGCAAATAACCCATGAGTTGAATGAAGAACAATAAAAAATAGGCCCAAGTACTAGGGCACTCCTCCAACTAGCTCCATGAGGCGAGGAAGAAGGTATCTTAAGTGTAACAACCTCCCCACAAGTATCACATCATGTTGCACATATGAGAGATCCAAGATGAGCATCAAAGGAAAAGTTGCATTTGTGGCTCTTTAATAATGGTAATCCTTAATAAAATAATGTGGTCAATGACACAACAACCTGTGATTATATGTCACACACTGTCACCACTTGTTATAACTCCTCAACCACCTCCCATGTGTGATAAAAGAGGGAATAATCATGCATTCTCATGAGTAACGCATCCAATTTAGCAAGGGAGTCATCCTTGATTGGCTTATATGGTGGTTGTGGCGATGTGGCATCTTTATCATCATCAGATGCGCCATCATGGATCCCAACGTAGCATCATGGATCCTAAGGTAGTTTCATAGATCTCGGGGTATGGTACACATAACTTAATGCAAGGTGCTTACTTGTAGTGGTGGGTCCAACTTCTTGGTGAGCTATTAGGTGGTGCGTACTTAGTGATCTATCTCAACACAACACAATAAAGGTTAATTTTAGAAATTGCCCAAGTTTTACCATGGGGAAATAACATTAACACTTAAAAATGTGTCAAGTCCTAGGACAAAGTTTATTCCCTCATCCCTAAGTGAAAAATATGTGAAGTGATAAAATAACCATGGAGAAAACTCAATATGACGACCCTAAAAGTCATATAAATAGGTCTTATAGCTTTGGTCAAGCGACTTTTAAGAGAGGATATTATGTAAAAAATCCTTTGAGAGGGAGCTTAACATTGAGATCCCTATCCTCAATAGTATTTCTTACTACCTGCTTTTTCTTCTTCCTTATGTGTCCAATTCATTGAACATGTCCCTTTTTTCTTTAGATATTCATAGACAAGCAGGAGATGAGGGGCATTAGCCTCATAATCATGTGGCATAGTTCAAGCTTTGTATTTTTTTGGTTTTAACTTTATTACCTCTCTAAATCTATCCTTTTAGGCTTTCTCATTTAAATGTATTTGTTATGATCTTTGATAAGTTAAACATGAACGAAATAGCCTTTTCATAGATGGAAAGGAGTGAAACAATGAATTTTAAAGTGTTAAGTATGGTTAGGATCTGGAAAACACTACCTTAACTAGTTTCCTAATAATACAAATTGACTCAAGGGATGTCAACACTTATAAGGGAAAATTATGCCCCCCATGGTATGACAAGGAAAATAAAAGAAATATAAATGCTATGAAGTGTTATTTGTAATGTCCCTTTTTGATTGATCACTCTAGGGGATCGATTTAATAGCTGATTTGATTCTCGTAGGCTATAGTAAGTAAAAAGGAGATCAACTGATTTAATTATTTGATGTTGCGTGGGAGAAATAAATAAATTAAATTGATGTTATTAAGTGATTATGGGAAAAATACTAAAAACTTTATAAAATCACTTTATATTATTGAGCGAGAAAATGTTAAAAAGGGGAGAACAATTATATTTTGATGAACCATGGTATTGACCCATGGCATTTTGATGACCCATAGTATTCTAATGATAAAAGTTGTAAAAGGAAAATTAGAAATTACTTTTGGGTATGCATTGGCTATTATTTTAAATTGACTTTAGTGGGTTATTGAAGCTTTGATTAAAGGGTGTGAAACCCTCAAGAGAATCAGTTTTGGTGGTGAGACTAATCCACTGTAGCTGGTTAAGATTAGTTATGGTAGTGAAACTATCCACCCTAGCTGGTTAACAGGGAGGGATCATCTAGATTCCTCACAAGTTCGCAATTGGAGAAATTTATTTGTAGGTGATCGTGGGTGCTGAAGGAGACACACTTCATCATTGTAGCAACACTTGAATTTTGTGGTGGCAGCAAGGTTAAATTGTTGGGTTTGTTTTGGAGAAAGGTATAATTTCATTGAGTAGGCCTAGCTTACTAGAGGCAACTGAAGTAACCTTGTGATAGTTGAGTTGCACTCATCCTTGCAACCAAACTATACAAAATATTATAGCAGTTTCCAAGTTCCATTAATGCATTATATATGAAATCTCATAATTTAGTTGAATAAATATTTGGTTGGGTTAATTGGTGTTCAGTTGGAAAATTATGTTCTATGTGGTAATCTCTTGATTTATGGCATTAAATTTCTCCTTATTTTCATGCCAAATAGGAAACTATTGCTTGCAAAGTGTTTGTAATAATTCCTTAAAGAAAAAAATTAAAGATCTTAGCAAATGTGTGCATTAATTCTCTACTAGAATTGGCCCATTATATAAACGGGGCAATACAATGGTATCAGAGTTGGTTTTCCTACCATCCTATTGGATCGTGGGCCCTTGTGTAAAGTTCATTTTAAAAATTCAATTACATGTTAATTTTGTGGGTTGAGAAACAATTATGAATTATGGAGGGAAGGCGACTACCCACTTTCCTTCCAAGAGTAAGTGTGTGTCTTCATAAGAATGACTCACCAAGTGTATATGTAATCCTAACCAATATTAATGAGTACTGATCTCTTCATACAAAAATTCAAGATGTCCTCACATTCAAACAAATTTTGGGTGAATAGAAGAAGAATAAGATATTATAAAATTTCCCAATCCATGTAAGAATGATCAACCTTGCATAAAGGACAATGTATCCAACACTTGGATTGAAAAAATCGGAACCATTCCAAAAGAGTGTATTTATAAGTCTGATGAAAAGGGGAAGTATTTGGAAAATGAAGTTATTGTATGAACATAACTAGATGAGAATATTAATCATTTGGTAGAGAATGGTAACCTCCAAAAAGGACAAATGGTTGAAAAGCTCCCAAATCATCTAGAAAATGTGTTGGATGAATGTACCATGGATCTTGAACTCTTTAAATAAGGATTTGAAGATAATTCTTGTACTTTTGACCAGGAGGCCATTGTCTTGTCACAACTATCAAAGAGTACTAGACGAGGTGTTTTGATTGTGGTGGAATATTTGTAGTCTCCAAAGTTAAATCTTTCCAATCTTGAAGCTCATATTAAAGACAAAGACAATGAGATATTTATGTTTCGTGACAACATTATTGTTTTACATAATGTATGCATTAATGCTATGTTAGAAATGCATAATTGGAAATGACATGTTAGCTCATATAACTCTAGTTCTAGTGAGGAAATAACAACAACCTTTAATATAGATTTTTTAGCACTAAAAAAGACTTTTGCTTTGCAATCCACAAAGAAAGTGAATTTTACAGCTTAATGCATGAAGTCAACTGAAGACTTACTATTGATTATCAGAGATGTTTTGAATATAGAAAATGAGATATTCCAGCAAGGAGAATGAATGGAGGTAGAAAACTTAAGGATTTGTGGGGAGCCAAAGAGAAAATTATTGGATGCTGAAGTTGTTGCAACCAATATTACAAGAAAGAGTGTTGTTGACAAGGGAAAATTTTATGAGTTGGAAGGCCACATTGAATCTTTGGAACTAAGTGTAGATCAGCCCAAAACACATGAGGCGTCTCCTATAATGTGATGTAAGAAGAGATCACATCAATACATGATGCATTGTCAACCAAAAACTAAGCATTGTAACACCTTTATAGGGAATTGGAGGAAATGGAAAATGATATATACCAAAAATAGACAAAATTGGAGAGTTTGGAATCTTATCATGAGAATGTTGTGGCTGAATTATCAAACACAATCAAGAGATATTAGGAATTGCATCAATTATCATAAGGGATCTTTGCAGAAATAAAAGTTTGAATTTACAATTGAAAAGCCAGGAGGGTGAGATCTCATGCTTAAGGGAAGATGCCCCAAAGTCTATGTTTGATGCTCCAACCCTACTAGAGAACACTGATAAGAAAAACCATAAGATATTAGACCTGTAGATGGGATTGGAGAGCATTATTACTGAGTTAGGAGGAAATGATATGTTTCTTGAAGTAAATGAAAGTGAAAAGAAACATGCAACCCTGGTTCTTCATGTACTTGCAACGGTGTTTCTCTTTTGCTTAGTTCTATGAAGGTTGAGGGTCTTCCTATTGTCATATACAATGTACGTAAATCCTTGGAATATATTGCAACCACTATTGGTGACCAGCTAGAAGAAAAATTATCAAATGGACATGGGTTGATGCAAATTGATCAATCATTTGAGCACCTACAAAATTGCAATGATGCAACTGTTATTTGGTATTGGGTTAAAATTAGTCACGGTGGAAATTCAGGTTCTAATATGTGTGAAATTTATTAGTGGACTATGTAGGTTGAGTAAAAATCCCATATAGAGACAAGATGAAACATCAAAACATGCCCAATTTAAATTGATGTTGACAAATCTCCACAATGCATTGACTCTAGAAGAATAGCAAACACCATGAGGGTTAGGAGGAGAAGAGTACAACATGAGTTTGATATTTTCATGCAAAAATATGGAAGTATTAAATGTAAGCTCATTGGATGTGTAGATGAAGAAAAGTTGAAACAACAATATTTGAAGCTAGCTATGAAATATCATCTTGATAAAAATATAGAAGGAAGAGAAAAAAAATTATTGTAGTTCAAAAAGCCTATGAACGACTTCAGGCCACATCGCAACTTGGGATGCTAATACTTCAATTGAAAGGGAAGTGTATATTATATAGGGGATATAGAGATGTGTTGTAACCTTTTGAATATGTTGGTTACCCTATGTTACTAAATGTAATAACTATGGACAAAGATGATAACAACTTCCCATCCGTTGAATGAGCTCCTCTTAATTTTAGCAACTTCAGAGCCTATATGGTTAACGTGTGCCTTTTCTACATTGAATGGTAAGGAGCATGGCGATGTTCCTCTATGAACAATGTGATGTCCCCGACCCCTTAGGAAGCACATGATGGAGTTCACTAGCCTAACATGCTTCTCGTAGGAAAAAGCGGGGAAATATTTAATAAGGGGACTTAATTCCTCTAGGGAAACATTATAAAGGTCCAAGGGGAGAAAAGAGGATATTTCCTAGGTAAGTGAAAAGTCACTTTAGCTTTATAAAGTGAAAACATTATAAAGTGACTTTATAAAAGTTAAAAGGGTAAAATGGTGGCAAAAACGACCACAAGTTTATAAAAGAGAAAAAATGAGGAGACTCTTTCCATTCATTCGTTTGTGTTTTTGAGGAAAGAGCTATTGGAGAGTTTTTGGAGAGGTGTTTAGGGTTTGGAAAACCCTAGACACCATAATTGGTTTGAGTGTTGAAACTATACACTCTAGTTGGTTCAAGGAGTGAAATCGCTCAGTTTCACCATTGGGATTCAAAGGAGAAGATGATTTGCATGAGATTTTGAGGTAAAGAAGTGTTATCAGTTGATTTTATTATCTTACTTGATATTTCTATCTCATTCTTTCTTGTTGGAGACAAATCTACAGACGGCCAAGTACCTAAGTCCAAATCTAGGTAAGTTTTGCTAAGGAAGGGGGATTCGAACCTGTGATTAGGAGGTTGTACATTATGGGTTGTTGAGGTTGAAGTTCCACCGAAAAGAGAACGAGCTTCTTTCTATACAAAGGCTGAGTTAGTTCCTATCTCCCTAGCCGAGTTTCATTGCAAAAAATTGTTCAAACTCATTACCTTGCTTGTGGGTCAAGCTATCTAGTTTGTGGGCTGAAATCTACTACATAAGAAGTCGAGTTTCCTGGTAAAGATTTTGTGCATATCAGTTTTCGATTAGGGTTGAGTTTGGGTTATGTTAGAGGAACCATGACTAATCACAAAGCTGATCTCACTGAGAGGTGTATATCTACTAAAAGGAGGTCGAAACCTTGGTCATATGAATGTACTTGACAATTGTGTACACAGAAATTTTTTTATGGGTTTGTAATTGTTATTCTGGAGTTGATATCCAACACCAAATCACTCACTATACCCAGGTCTACTTGTTAGCTTATTTATCAGGTTCCAATCTAAACTCTATGCTTTGTAACAATTCTTTACATGACTGTGTGCCATCATGTTCACACCTTTCTTCCTAAAAACACCTTCCTTCCGCCTCCTACTGTTGAGGAATGCAGGAGGTAATCTCATTACATACTCAACATTACAAGAGGCTCCAAGGGAACAAACATGTTGTAACTTAGAATCGAAACCGAGTGAAGAGGATGACAACAATTTGTCCCCACCACTCGACCTACATGTGTTTGACTACTGACAACTCTTGTATCAATGTATGTGCATGGTACAACCAAGCATGCCTTCAAATTAACCACTTGCAATGATTGTCACAAATGTGATGCAAACTTTCATGTGTTAATCAATATCCAAGTATATGATCTAAGATGCTTCATTTTGTTGGATTTGTTGAATATGTTGTACATTGTACTGAATTGGAATTTGCCAGTGTTGTCATTGATGTTGCCCTTGAGATTATGCACTTCTGATGACCACATCAAAGATGCAGGATAGTTACTGAAGGTTATTGTTTTATGCCCTTTTCTACCATTACTTTTACCATATGACTCTATTGCTAAAGAAATGCAACTGTAAAAGCCCATTTATTTCATCAAGTGATGAAAGAGGATGCACCTTACCTTGGGGGTTGTTCTACTCCTAATTCTAGTAGATTGTTTTCATTGCAAGAGACAAAGTTGACATGGACTAGCAAACCAGCCATGTGGCCAGCCTATTTGCAAAAACATCAAAACCAAGCAAGGGTATTATGCAATGTTGTTGTGCCATTTGGTATAGTCTCAACATTAGAGAAAACTAATTTAGAATAACTTTAAAATGGAAGTGGTATTTGTGTGGTTGCAGTTGTTGGTGTTGAGAGAGATCTAGTGAGTCTTATAAAGCTTTTAATAGAGCCAATTGTTGTAGGCCTTGTAGGATGGCTTTTGGAGATGAAGAATGTAGATGTATCAAGACTTTTGAGAGTTTCAGTTGGTCATGATTTCAGGATATCAATAGACTCTCTTAAGGTTGTTGTGGCTCGTGGCATTACCAGGGTTGGGTTGGATGTTATTATATATGGGTTGGAATCCACTCTACAATGTTTAACAATACACTTACTGAGGATTAATATTTTCTTTTACTCATTTATGTCTCCATTATGATCACAACTAGCCATCTTCCATACAACCACAATGGGTTTAAATTTTTTACAAGTTCTGACAGGCTTGGAAAAGATGATATTACAGACATTCTATTATGTGTAGTGAAAAT
The DNA here is from genome assembly GCA_031772625.1 of Pinus tabuliformis. Taxonomy (NCBI): domain Eukaryota; kingdom Viridiplantae; phylum Streptophyta; class Pinopsida; order Pinales; family Pinaceae; genus Pinus; species Pinus tabuliformis. The sequence goes on from CM062813.1 coordinate 53,382,398, forward strand.
ATACATTTTTTTTTTTATATTTTATTTATTTATTATTTTTATTTTTTTAATTTATTTTTTATTATTTATTTTTATTTATTTATTTATTTATTTATTTTGTCTGAAGATATATTAAATACATCTAAACAAGCTGCTTGTAAGGTGTGAAAAAGGTTGATTACATGAATGTTTACACATGGGATCTAGTAAAGTTTGTTCGTAAAGCAAATGGAAATGTGGAGAGACCACTTGAAGGTTCTACATCAATGAAGATGCAGGAGATGGTGCAAGTGTATTCTTCCACGGAAGTGTTCTTGATCCATTAGGAGTTGTTACTCTAGGAAGCCATTTTTTAGAACCATATGGAAAGTTTCCTAATCATGGCCCAAACCCAAGGGATAAACTAGCAACTACAGTGATCACTAAGGTTTCTCATGATCACAAGACTGATTTTAGGAATCATATTTAATATCAATGTTGATCGACTTGTTGCTATTGATTCATCTGGTCGTGGATTAATTGAAACCGTTTGATTTCCCTAATGTGTAACAACTGAGTTGAATTCATTTTTGCAGCCAAATCATGCAAAATATTCTAGCCAGGTTCCATTAATGCCTTATGTATGAAATTTCATAATTTAGTTGAATAAAGATTTGGCTGGGATAAGTGGTGTTCAGTTGGAAAATTTTCTTCTATGTGTTAATCTATTGATTTATTACATGAAGTTTCTCCTTATTTTCATGCCAAATAGGAAACTATTGCTTGCAAAGTGTTTGTAATAATTCCTAAAAGAAAAAATTAAAGATCTTAGCAAATGTGTGCATTAATTCGTGATTAGAATTGGCCCATTATATAAAGGACACATTACATTATCAAATCCCATTTTGGTGTTTACCCCTTCTATGACCGACTTAAAAGTTATAACAACACATCGAAGTATCAAACACATGCATGTCAAATAGGACAGTGAAAACCATAATGGACAATTCATAAGTGCATTTGTCATATGAGCAATGAAGGAGGAGCTCTGATATACCATACTTGAGCTAGCATAATTATATATTTGAAGGTGAAATTGGGAGAATCATCTGAGTCTATAGAATATGAGCAAGAGAGCACATGCAATCAACAACACAACACTCTTGTGAGGGTGTCTCTAAAGTAGTTACTCCTTATGGGGTGACAAGTTGAAATGGTTTCTTGGTCTTGGACTAAGATCTAAAATTGATTTTGATTGGCTAAGAGTTCATCTTCCTCAAACTCTAGGAAACAAGTTAACAATCCAACATAACTAATAGGCATCTAGTAGGAAGCAAAAGTCTTCCCTCTTATCGACCATTGGTTGGTCATTTTAGGTGGCATGGTTTTCCTTGAAGAATGATGATGAGTTAGCTTGCATTAATGAATTTATGTTAGTGGTGTTCTAACTATCACTTGACATAATTGATTATTTACTCTTTACTTTTTTATTGTAATGTCCTCGACCACTTAGGAAGCATATGGAGTCTACTAGCCTAACATGGTTCCCATAGGCTAAGGTAGGGAAAATTTAATAAGGGGACTTAATTTTCCTAAGGAAACATTATAAAAGTCTAAGGGGTGAAAATGGGCACTTCCTAGGCAAGTGAAAAGTCACTTTAATTTTATAAGGTGAAAATAATATAAAGTGACTTTATAAAATATATAAGGGTAAAATGGCGACAAAAGTGGCCACAAGTTTATAAAAGATAAAAGTGAGGAGACTTTCTTCATTCTTTCACCTGCATTTCGAGAAAATGACTTTTTGGAGAGTTTTGAAGAAGAAGCCTATGGTTTGGGAAACCCAACCACCATTTCTGGTTTCGGTGTTAAAACTATACACCTTAACTGGTTCAAGGAGTGAAATCACACATATTTCACCATTAGAATTCAAGGGAGAAGATGATTTGCTGGAGACATTGAGGTAGAGAAGTGTTATTAGTTGATTTCATTATGTTACTTGATATTTTATGTCTCGATTTTTAAGGTTGATGAGAAAACTCTGAAGATCCAAGTTCCCAAGAACAAATATGGTCAAGTTTAACTCATAAAAATAGATTCGAACCAGCGATTAAGAGGTTGTTTGAGGTCGAAGTTCCACCCACAAGAGGACGAGTTTCATTCTACACAAAGATCGATTTAGTGGCTCTTTCCATAGTCGAGTTCAAGCTATGAGGGGGTCAAGTTACTTGTTGTAGAAGGGTTGAATTTTCTCCTTCACATTGCTAGTTGTACGCACTCCACATGTGGTCGAGTTCAAGAGTTTGTTTAGTTGGTTTGGGATGCAGTTATGGAGGAGACAAGAACTAGTTTGCTTCACTCTTGTTGTTGGACAATTTATTCCATGTGGGGTTGAGTTTATTAGAGACAGGTGATGTGATTATCCATTTTTGGAGTTGGGACTGAAGCTGCGGATATGTGTCAAGTGTATCGCTATTTTTCCTATGAGTACACACTCGAGAAGGAGTTAAACATATGCCTGTAGCTCATTCTAACTTGGTATATCCTATGTTGAAGTGAATATTGAGTTAAACCATCCTAGAATATATATATATATATATATATATCATTAGAATAGTTGTAGCATCTATAGTAACACTATTTAAATTATGAACATGTATTTCAGTGAAAATTTGGTGAAGTTTATGACTGTTATGCTAGTTACCAATGTTATTTATGCTTGTTGGGTCTAATACCAATACTAATTTAATGTTTTGAAGAGTTCTACAAGTTTTTACTCCTGCACGTTATATGTTTACATGAGTCAAGAGCAAGAAATGCACTTACAACACTTGATCCACAATTTTTTTGTAAAAATGCTACAGTGAAAAAACCATTAAAAAACTCAGAACTTCCGATTTTTTTTCTAAGTTATCTAATTGGGTATCATGTAGTGGTATCCGAGCAATTTCTTGGATAGTTGTAAGGTCTAAGGGTAGTTTGTTACTGATGTCATTGATGAGCCTCATCATTGAGTAATTATATGGGCCTTAGTTGTCCCTAATTCACCTCCTATCTTAGTCAAACCAACTATTCTCACAACTTATTGCATACTTTTGATTATATTTTGTTTATGAAATGAGTTAGAGTTGGATATTTGGCTTCGTGGTTTAATGTGCATGTAATGCAGGAATAAAGGATAAAAGCAGGTATAAAGGATAAAAGCAAGGAACTATGGCAAAGACCTTGGTAAAACTAGCATGGGACAAGGGAGAGTAATTATAGGAGGTAAATCCTCCTCATTTACTACCCCTCCATTTGAATATTCCTCCATCATCGGAGTGCAAACAACCATCACTTTGAAGACTAGAAGATAGTCGAGCAAGCAAAAAGGACAAAAACCAATTTTTCTTGAGTTAGAGGCCAAGCCTCCCTAATGGGAAGGAAGTCGTTAGAGAATTAAAATGCATAAATAGAGAGGCTTAAGACCTCAATAGGATTTAGACTTTTGTTGTAAAACTCTGTTTTATTTCTGAGCTGCAAAGACTTGTGACAATTTTCTCTGTAATCCATGGTTTTTATAATAATAATGAGTTCTGTTTAAGCCAGCCCTAAGTTAACTTTGAGGGCTGAAGCTCTTGGGTTAGGGCCTGACCCAAGCAGCCAAAGGTCCTCTTTACTATACATGTATGCTAGCATAGAGTTCTGTTCTATTTATTTGCTTTAGTAGTTTCATGGTTTTCTGTTCATTTTCTTTAGTAGCTGCATTTGCTATAGTTTACTTCCATTTGTGTTTTTTTAATTAGCAGGTTAGCTAGAGGAAAAAGATCACTATCAGGTTGTGTGCAGGTGTCTCGACCTCATCTCCTCCCTTTGTGACCATGACTTGATGAAGGGACCCTTTAGCAACCCCAAAAACACAGGTTTCTGGTTCTCCCATGAGCTATGGAGTTTGTCGTTTAATGCAATTATTTGTTCACCCGCACTAGTTTTCTCTGTTGTTTTCGTTTAAGACCATCTTCAGTACGTTCCTCATGCATCACACCCTCATTGTCCGATCACCAACAAACCTTCACAATCACTGTATGATTCATTATTTTCTCTAACTGTTGCCTCGTGTGAAGTCTTCCACTCACTTTATCGTCTTTAAGTCCCCACCGTCAATATGCCTCGCCTGATCCGATGGCTATCACATCACCTCCACACCTTTAGGCACTTTAAACCCCCACCATTGATCTGCCTTGCTTTATTCGACAGTCGTCGCTCCACCGGATCGTCAACTAGCTTGGCCGATCTCCACCGTTGATCAGCCTCGCCAGATCAAATGATTATCATGCAATCTCGCACGGATTAGTGCACGAATGTTATCTGCCTCAGAGAACATGATAAAAGTGGTTTTATCATGCTACGTATCACCTAGTAAGGCTAATGGTGTGAAATTTCAAAATATTGCTTACAGCCTGAAGGGAAAGCAAGAAGATACTTACCACCTTAGAAACCCGCTCCATCATTTCTGCACGTTTCTTTTTCCCGCGATATGATCTCTGTCGTTCATCTCTTGACCTCACCCACGTGATTAGATCTCAACCATTCATCACTCTTATTAACCTCCCCCATCCATCTCTTGACTTCACTTGCGCGATCAGATCTCAGCCATTCATCGCTCCTATTAACCTCATTCGTCCATCTCTTGACTTCATCCCCGCGATTAGATCTCGGCCATTCATCTCCTTTGTTACCTTGATTCATCCATCCACTCACTTAACTTCTCACGATACAATCTCCACCGTTCATCCTATTCATCAACCTCGTTCCTCCATTTATTCACTTAAGCCCCGCGATAAGATCTCCACTGTCCATCTTCTGTTCATTGATTGATCCAACAGTCCCTATGCGCTACTACGTCTGCTTTCCTTTGATTTCAACCTCCGATTGCTTTTTCCACTTGAAACCCGATTTAGCCTAAGTTTCTTTGCTGCACCTTAGTCTAGTTTAATGTTTTTTTACTTCTGCAACTTAGATAGCAACATTAGATTAGTGTTAATTTAACAATTCTTCTTAGCATAGCTATTTGGATGGTTAGTTAGGTTATGGTATGGTTTAGCATTTCATGTTGTTTTCTTCAATACTACAGTAGAAGTAGCTCTCCCCTAGGATAGATTTGCTCTTCTTCCATCAAAGAGTTAAGCTTCTCGGAACCCCTGGGGTCTCTTGCCAGATGAGCAGTGACAACAGGAACTACCTTCACTTTTACTTGTGCATATAGCATTGTCACCTCCAAGTTTGTACGAACCCCGGGTTGATAAGTAAAGCTGGTAGCCCTGGGAGTTACAACATTCTTGTTGCAATACCTAGGCTCATCAGTCATGACAAAGAAAAGTCCTTTTAGAGGGATAAATTTTAGGAGGAGGCATGCACATAGAGAACCCACTCCTATTAAAGAAGAAGATATTCCATATAGTGAGAGTGAAGAAACACTAGATAAAGGAGAAGGGGTATAAGAAACACTTGAGATAGAAGATCTAAACATGGGTGACAAGGAGGAGCAAGCATTTAACAGTTTTCTTAAGGCAATAAATGATTTTTCTAAAGGAAAAAAGGATATGGTAGACTTGATGAAAGGGATGAAAAACAAAGGAACTTCCATCGGAAATGAACCAATAAATGAGGAAGGGTATAACAGTGTTGAGGGAAGCCATTCCTGTACTATTATACAGAGCCATTGATGCTTAGTTAACAAAACACCAGAACCAACATGCCTCAGTTCTTACATGAGATAATAGAGGACCTAACAAAGCAATCTAGTCAATGGATTCCTTATGCATATTATATGGAGGAGTATAGAGCATTAGGAGGGAGTTCCAGACTATCGTGAGTTTCATGGATTTCTTCCACCTTCAGTTGAAGAGTAGACCTATACCATTTAAAGGTAGAATCATAAGCTGCAAAAGACATTGGGGAAGATGACCATCCCTCTCTTTGATGGGTCATCTAACTGCTCAACTTGGTCTTGGGTACAGAAACTGGATACATATTTTTATTTACATCAAATGACACTTGGCCCACTAGTGGTGGTACCAGGAATTGGTGACAATGGATCACAACAACATCACTTCGTATACTAATCTCACTTAGAGGCTCATTGATCAATTTGACAAGAAGGATTTGAAGCTTCATTTCAGGGGGCTGGCCTAGCTCAGATTAACATGTAGTCTGGAGGCCTACATTTCAGAGTTTTAGAGACTGGAAGTTATGGTCATAGATATCTCAAAGGCTAGGTTGGTGATGTTATTTGAAGAAGGGTTTTCAAAACCTCTACATGGATGGGTCAAATACTTTGAACCCGCCACTTTGTGCAACAATCAACAAGACCAAGGACATGCAGCATGTCACCACTAAAAACAAATTCACTCCTAAGCCCTCCTTCACTCATAAGAGTAAATAGGCCAAGCCATTTCAAAAGGAGCAGATTGGGAGACCAAAGGTGGATGAGGAGAACTGGAAAGAGTTAAGAAAGAAGAAGCTATGTTTTAGTTGTCAGGAACATTGGGCACCGAGGCATAAGTTTGTGGGTAAGGACAAGCTAGGCAAGGCTCACTATATTGAGGTGTACTCTAAGAGCGACATTGATGATAGAGATGAGGAGTCGGTGAAGGGACATGTGTAGGGCCAAATGCATCAAATAGTTGGAGGTGAGACTTCACAAGCAGAGGGCAAAGCCCTATCATACCATCTATGTTAAGATTCCATGGAATCACACTTTCAAAGTCAGAGGGGTTTTGGCAGGACAAAAGATGATGATATTGATCGATAGTGGTGCTTCCCACAATTTCATAGATGTGACCATGGTAGAACAAAGAGGGATTCCTACTAAGGAGTTTGATAGTTTTATGGTCATCATACTTAGTAACCTTTAGATGGACTATACATCCACAAACTACAATGAATTATGGGAAACTACACAATGACTGAGGACTTCTTTGTGGTGGATGTGTTAGACACAAATGTGGTGTTAGGTTGTCAGTAGCTCTACTATATCATGAAGTATATTATGAATGAAAAAACATGGAGATGGAATTCAAAGATCCAATAGATGGAAGAAGGGTTTTTTTGAGGGCCATGCATCAATACCCAATGAGACTAGTACCATCCAACAAGATGTAATAATTGTTAAGGAGGAGTGATATTGAGTGGGTGGTTGAGTGCCTTATTATAGATAACAAATAGCTAGACCAACCATGACACCATCCCAATGACATTTAGGTATTGCTTCATAAACACCAAAATGTTTTTTTTGGCGTTTCTTCAGGTAGACCACCATACAGGGGTTTCGGGCATGTTATAAAATTGGAGGAGGGTGTATAGGTAGTCATTACCAACCCCTACCAACATCCCAAGTTTTACAAAGACTAAATTTGAGAAGGCCATCAAGGATTTGTTGAGGATGGGTCACATTTAGCCTAGCTCCAGTCCCTTCCCTTCTTCAATACTCATGACTAAGAAGAAAGATGGTACCTTGTAGATGTGTATTGACTACCAAGATCTTAATAAGAGAACGAATAAAAATTGGTATCCTATGCCCAAGATAGATGAATTGATGGATGAGCTAAGGGGATCCATATACTTTTCAAAGACTGATCTTCGTTCAGACTACCACCATATTTGAGTTTAGGAGTAGGACATCCCAAAAACAACTTTCAGGTGCCATTGTGGGCACCATGAGTTCCTACTAATGCCATTTGGGTTGACCAACGCCTCGATACCTTTCTGGTCATGCATGGGCCATGTGTTAAATAAACAGTTGTAGAAATACTCATTGGTATTCTTTGATGATATATTGATCTACATCAAGACTGTGGAGGAGCATCTGATGCACTTCGACGAGGTTTTGAGGATTGTGGAGGAACAAGAGCTTTATGCAAAGGGGTCAAAGTGTGAGTTTGACATGAAATAGATGATCTACTTAGGGCATGTGATTGGGAATAATGGGGTTTAGGTACACTAAGAGATAATGTAGGTAATCATTGAGTGGCCCACCCCAAAGAACGTAACAGAACTGAAGAGTTCCATGGCCTTTGCACCTACTATAGGAAGTTTGCTAAGGGGTTCTCATAGTTAACAACATCTCTAACATACCTCACCAAGAAGGGAGTCTTCAACTGGCTAGAGAAAGAGCAAGAAACATTTGAGAAGATGAAGGAGGTAATGAGTAAGTGACCTATGCTTGCACTACTAGATTTCACCCAACCATTTGTGCTAGAATACAATGCTTCGGGAACAAGAATAGGAGAAATTCTTATGTAGAACCATCACCCCATAGTGTTCGAGAGCCGCAAAATCAAATATTACGAGAAATGTTATTTGATATATGAAAAAGAGATGTTGGCCATCATGCATGTATTGGAAAAATTCAAGAAATATTTGGTGGGGAATAGGTTCAAATTAGACACAGATCATAACAACATGAGGTTCCTCATGGAACAAGAGGAGCTTAGTGAGAGGCAACAAAATGGATCGGTAAATTGTAGGCCTACGACTTTGAGATAGAGTACATCAAAGGAAAAAATAATATAGTGGTGAATTCTCTTTCGAGGACGCCACCCACTCTCTCACTCACAAAGATGGTAGATGATTGGAAGTCGCTACTACTTGTGGAGTATTCGAAGAATAAATTTTCATATCAGATTATGGAGGGATTAATTCATGAGGACAGGTACCAAGTTATGGATGATATCATTTACTACAAAAACTGGATGTATTTTGTGCTAAAATCATAGCTCAAGGAAAAAATTATGTAGGTAGCTCACATCTCACCCTTAGTGAGGCACCCTGGGTACGTAAAAACCTACTGGAAAATTAGGGAGAGTTTCATTTGGAAGGACCTCAAGATGGATGTGTTGAGGTTCATGAAGGAATGCAACACTTTCCACTACCTATCTAAGAGTATAAATGGGAGAACATTTCCATGGAATTTATCATTGGGCCACCTTAGGCAGAGGGCAAAGATTGTATATATGTGGTAGTAGACAGACTCACAAAATTCACTCATTTCTTTTTCATACCATCAAAATACTCAACAACGCAGGTGGCTAAGTTATTCTTCAAATAGGTCTTTATATTACATGGAAAAATACCATCATCAATGACAATGACAGTAAATTTATGGGTGACTTCTGGCAATAACTCTTCAGACTTGTGGGAACCAAGATGACACCAAGCACCAATTACCACCCACAAATTGATGGAAAGACAAAGATAGTCAACAAATGGTTGGAGGGTGATCTCTGAAATTATGTAACCAAGTAGCAAAAGGCACGGTTAAAGTGGTTGCATCTAGGGGAGCATTACTACAACACCAGTTTCCACATGTCCATGGGCATGACACCCTTCAAAGTGTTATATGGGTATGATGAATTGACCTTTTTAGATAAGTTATTTGGGGATAGTCTGACACCTCTGGAGAAGGACTGGATTCAGGAAATCTAGGATATTTTAAAGGTCCTCAAGGACAATCTACAAATGGCTCAAAGTCAATAGAAATTATACGCAGACAGGCACAAAGTGTAGCACAACTTTGAATTGGGAGATATGGTGTACCTCCATGATGAGCCCCAATATTGCAACTCCCAAGGCAACCAAATTAAATTATCAATCTAGGGTTAATACAAACTTAAGAGGTGTCAACACTATATGTGCAACATGCAATGTGTCCTTCTTTTGTTGATCTGATGCAATGAAGTGAATGCCATGAAATCCAAGCCTAAACTAATTGCAGAAATGGAAATGTTACTCTATTTGTAGAAAAGAAACCTAATTACTTTTGCAGAGAGGAAATCCTAGTTACTTTTGCAAAAATGAAAGGCCATTCTACTTTGCATGAATGTAAGTGTTAATCATATTTTCAAAAATGTAAACATTAACCTATTTGCAGAGTGTAAATGGTACATCAAAAGGAAGCCTAGTCTATGCAATAGAAATAACAATGTTGGAAATGGAAACCATAGCTTAAGATGTATGAAACAAAATGAAATCATTCTTCAATCACTACATTTAAGATAGATTTTGTCAACAAATTTCATAAGGTGCTTCATAAAATAATCATGAAAATCATCATTATGCTCTTCAAGTCTTGAATATGTCCACTAACCATAACTGTAGAGGTGAATGGCAATGGAAAAGAGGCAAGGATTAAGAAGTTTTTAATCTTATTCAATCACGGTTTTGGAGCCTAGGGGTCATTATTCAAGCCTAAGGGACAAAAACCAAGCTTTTGGAACATATATGGTCAAGTTTACACGTTCTACATGAGTGCTACAAGAGGCCCTGTTTTGCTACAAGAGTGAGATAACTTACCGAATGCCCAAGTAAATCAAATGAAAATGAGATGGGAATTTTTTTTTATTAAGTAGGATGTCCTAGTACTCAATTCTAAGTGGAGTCACTCCAAAATACCCCTGTTAACATGTGCTAAAAAAATGCATAAAAATACCACTCTAAAAACTGGAATTTCAAGAACTAATGAACTAGTTAACTTACCAAATTCCTAACCAAATAAAGTGAAAATGATATGGGGTAAATTTTGTTATTAACTTGAATTTTTTTATGACCCAATACAAGTGGAATCAACTCAAATGAAACTAATTAACATGTTCTAAAAAAATAGCAGAAAATTACTACTATTTTCTATAAGGGACTTCCATAAATTCTAGATTCGTAAACTAGTAAACCAATCCAAGTAGCTCAATGATGAATATGAATTTTCAAAGTTGTTTTAAGGATGCATCATGCTTGTGACTCTATAAATAACCTATAAAAAAAATCACTTTAATCTTTTAACCAATATGATTTACAACAACAGAAGCATGAATAGTAATTGCAGAAATAAGAGATGCAAGTGAAAAAGACATTCAAAGGAAATAAAGAAATTACACAAGAGGGCTTTGAGGCTCCTGGGATTTCCAATCCCAAGGAAACTTCAGAGTCCTATGAAGGAAACCAAGCTTCTGAAGCTAAAAATCTCTCCAAACTTCATTATTTGAATCAATCCAAGTACATCCCTTCTAGAAACGAAAGTGAAGGTGCTAAATAACAAGTTTTCTGCTATGAATATAATTCATAACAAGTAAATAAATAAAATAAATATAAATATTGAATAACCAAATATTAATTAGGTTAAATAGTCATTGAGTTAAGTGAAAAGGCATGTCTAAAAGACATGCCCATTCATGAAAGGACGCCTGCTTAGGTATATAAATGTGGGTCCTCATTGTAACATTCATCACTTATACATTTTATATATATTAATAATTTATTATTACAAATAACTGTGTGTATTTTAACATATTAAGTTTTCACGATATCAGTTTTCTTGCTTCAGCCATAGTTTTTATGCTTCAGTGGTATCAGAGCCATGGCACACGATATAATCATGCGGGTCTTTGAACGTTGTCGCCGCACAATGTGCCATTACAATCACACCTTGATTATGTTGAACAATTTAGTATTCAAGAATCATTTTAGCGATTAGAAAAATCAATTGCAGAAGTTAATGAATGTCGAAAGGAAATCAATAATAAGGAAGAAAACCATGATCAAAATGATGAGAATAAGGCACAAAACACTACTTTTAATAAAGGTGAAAATAAACTTGGTCGTAGTGACAGAGATCCACATGAAGAAAATCTCAACAACGGTTGTGATGAGGAAGATAGTAAAAGTAGTTATATGAAAACTAGAGATGAGAAGTCTGAAAGTTATGTCTTCGGTGGAGATTGTCATGAGTATAGTGACGACGGTGGCAATGATGAGGATAGTGATGTGGGTAGCATTAATCTTGATCATGTAACGAGTAATTTGGACAACGACATGGAAGATGAACGCAACAACTTCATAACAAGGGGATGTGCAAGCATGGCAACGGAAGAAGCATTATTGAGAATTTATTCCAAACACACGGGAAAGCTACGCAAGCAAATTTACATACACGTTTATCCAAGACAGCTAATTGGCTGTGTGGAACTCTGTGACATTGACAGAATTATGTGGCAACAATTGAATTCTGGAATGCAGATCCTGGATATATCTAGTGAAGTAGCCAAAATAATAAAAACAACCAATATTGAAATGTTGAGTTGCCCTTATTATTTATACAAGAGAAAGTTCTTCATTTGCCAAACCCAGATGAGAAGCGTGATAAGCCTTAATGTTTTTAATTTAGAAGGTGAGATTTTACTCACATTTCAAGACCACCGAACACGTATGCCCAACCTCTACTTCGGCTCGTACATTACAAATGCGCAGGATATTGTTATATTTGTTTGCCATGGCCAAGTAAATATGTAGGAGTCGTCACGATCAGAAATGTTGACGATCAATATCATTAGCATTTTTACAGGCAAATGCATCACAAAGATTACAGCTGGTGCTTCCAATTTTTCTGATATAAGAAAGTTGGCACAACGATTTCTGCTACCATGGGCATTTGCATACGATGAAAAAGCTCATGACTTATTCAAGGGATGTCAACTAGGAAGGATTTATAAATGGTCCAATAAATTTTACGATGACATACTAATTGATTGTTCGTATAGTCCAATAGACACTTCAGATGAGTCTACGGGTGAAAGCTCTAGCAGATATGAGGAACTACACGAAAATGAACATAATGAAGACGCAAAGTACGAAGGGGAAGAATCGATGAAATGGGGACAAGAAAAGTCTTCTACACCAAACTATGCGGCATCCCAAAAATCATTTAAAATGCTATGTCCACCATGCTGCGCCAACCTGCTACCCGACGGGTATCTATACACTGGTTCAAATCACATACGAATTATATATATAATTAATACGTTACATCCATACAGATCACCGGGTCATATATATATTAGCTCAAATATACCGAGCTTAAAAAAATGTGGGTTGCATATATTATTAATCACGAGAAAAAGAAAGGCTTTTGGTGTTAGACAGATACAAAAAGAAATGAGTCAGATAGAAAAAATATGTAGTTAACAGGTATTAATATTAAGGTTTGCAGGGACAATGAGTTGTCACGCCTGTGCGGGACCAGTGATACGTCACCCCAGTTTGAATTGGATTGAACCATGAAATCAAGATCTGTTTTCTCAATGGAATTTGAAGCGACTCTGCCTAGATTCGTAACTTGTTTGATTCTAAACAAACATGAAGTTTCTAGATTTTGATTTCATGGAAGCATCAAAGAAAACTAGTATTTGATTCTAAGAAACTAGTTGCGATGCTTAATGGAAACCAATTTAATGACAACTGGAAAGACTAAGGGAGAGGGTATTTATGTGGCAGACACCTTAGAACTTGCTACAATGTATGCACATTACACAATGAACATTTGTGCAGGTCCGTGCTCCCTTATTCGGGTAGCTGTCAAATGGTCAACTAAGTGCAGGACCGTGCTCCCTTGTTTGGATAGTTGTCATGAATCCGTCAAATGGTCAATGAAGCATCATGAAAATTTTCGATTCGTTGTTGTTGGTAATGTGGTAATATAGTAAGGCCATAATACTTATAAGGTAATATACATATAAAGTTATATGATATTAAATATATATTATAACTTTATCATATATATATATACAATAATAATAATAATATTATTATTATTATTAAAAAAAATTGAAAAAAGAACAAAATTATTATTTAAAAAAAAAATTCTTACAAAAAAAAAGCAACCCTGGAATCAAAATAGAGTTACTAACAAGCCACTAGTGATGGAGACCTTCCACCTTCCGTATGCCGAGACGACAACAGCAAAGACAATTTCCAGCAATATAGCTTTGAGGACAAAGCTTCTGAAGGAAGGGGCTATGTTATGAATATAATTCATAACAAGTAAATAAATAAAATAAATATAAATATTAAATAACCAAATATTAATTAGGTTAAATAGTCATTGAGTTAAGTGAAAAGGCATGTCTAAAAGACATGCCCATTCATGAAAGGATGCCTGCATAGGAATATAAATGTGGGTCCTCATTGTAACATTCATCACTTATACATTTTATATATATTAATAAATTATTTTTACAAATACCTGTGTGTATTTTAACATATTAAGTTTTAAGCTATGAGTTTTCTTACTTTAGTCATAGTTTTTATGCTTCATTTTCTCCACAAGAAGACTAAGAAATACATGCCCCAAGAGGAAAATTTGAATTGCTACTTATACAAAGTGACGAGGAAACATTTTCCTTGAAAGGAGGAAAATTTCCCCTCCAAAATCTCTCAAAAAGTGGATCTAGTTCCCAACACTAGGAATTTGCATTAAATGACATGGAACACATTCTTAAATTTTCTCAATCATTGGAGCTCCAGAATTTGTGCAATAATTTCATAATATCCTATTCATTTATTATCCAATATTGGTCCTCTTGTAGCAAGGAGAAAGTCCCTAAATTATCTCATCCTCCAAATCTTCATAATCTGCGCAACATTCTCACAATAATCTACAAAACTAAATAATATTAGGCACAAATATGAAATTATCTATAAACCTTCTAATGAACACATTATAACTCAAAATAAGCCATTAAATGCAAAAAGAGAGGCTTAATTTGCTTAAGGATGGTCAAATGGGCCTTAAATTGTATCTAATTTGGAGGCCCATCATAGCCCCCTAATGAAAATGTTGTTCATCCTTTGAGCAACTTAGTGACCTAATCGTGCCTCATCCATGGCCCTGGTGGCCTCCCTTATCTATCCTGTAGTTGTCCAACACTTTCCTATAGAAACTTTCTACCTTCCTGTAGCAAGGACAATTCTTATTTCAGTTGTTTGGTCATGGCTCCCCTGGTGCTTGGCTTCTTTTGAGAGGCTTGGGGCTCCTTTCTTTTGGCTTGGAGGGAGGTTATCTCTTTAGTTTGCCTCTTATTCTCCTTTTATCTTTTGTTCTAATTTTTTCATGCATTTTTCTTCTATTTCAACCTTTTCTTTTTTCTTTGCCACCCTCTTCTTCTTTTGCAAAGCCATCCATGTCTATCTCTTCAAGTTCATAAGAGATTCTCTATCCATGTCAACAAAATTTTTCCATGTGCTCTCAAGGTTTGTGCAAGGGAACCTTGCTTCCAATTATCAATTTCAGAGCACTTAGGATTTCAACTTATGGCAAGAGGAGGAGTGCTTCATGTTGATGAGTGAGGTGAAAAATGGTATGCCATTTTCAAAACAAGTTTATTCTCCCATCATAATGCTCATCCTCACAAGAAACCTCCACACTTCAAATTTTTTGTTCTCAAGGTTTCACTATAGGATGTTTAGTGGAAGAATTTTGTAAAAAATCACAAAATTTTTGGTTTGCAGGAGGTGAAGAGGATCAAGTACTTACCCTTTCCTTGCAGACTCCTTCAAAATTCTAAGGTTTTGTGGCCAATAATGCTCAAGATAGGGCCCTTTTTTCCTCTTGGGACATTCATATAACATGCAAATTATCTCTTGTAGCACCTACTCAGTCTCTCCTATAGCAACTCTAATTCTCTTGTAGCAAATATACTCAATCCTGTAGCACCTGCAAATCAACTCTTTATCTCTTCTATAACACCCTAGGTAGCCCCTGGTAACATATAGCTCGACCTTTGATTCCTTAATGATCCATATTGTATCATTATATTGTTTTTCATCCATCTCGATGCATTTAGAGTTGAAAAATGAGAGGAATCAGCTCATGGGACTATTTTAACCGACGGAGCTGGTTTGGAAAAACGGGTCCGAGACTGTCCAAGAGTATTTTGAGGCATCAAACAAAGTTTTTTGGGGGTAAAAATTTTCCATTTTAATGTAGCACCATTTCATTTTGTTCTACAAACAAAAATGTTTCCAACGACGTAAGAAGCACGTCAATTTGAGTCCATATGCAACAGTTATGACACTCAGAAGTTGACCTTCCTGTTTTCACACCTATAGTTTGGGAGGATGTCACATTAGCCCCCATTATTCATTGAAAAGGGCTAGCCACATTATTATGATGTAAAAGACTCTATAAGTGTCTATATTGTAACTTTTGTTAAGAGTTGATGTAGTCAAACTTAACCACTAGTATCCTATCAAGCTATGTTATAACTGGGCCACTAGAAGGAAGAAACATTCCATTCTTTCGAGAGATTTTTTTTCCATAGTTGAGCAAAGATAGTCAAGACAGATAGGAGGTAGAGCACACAGAGAGGATTTGTACACTGTATCATCCCATGGACCACAAGCATTACTTCTTTGTGCCTGCAACCATATTTCCAGACAGAGAAAGAGAGTGAAGAAACCTCATCTTATAGCTGGGTTTTCTCGCGAAAGGGTTTCCCAGAGAGTATATATTATGTCTTATGTGTGTGTGAGAGAGCTTATTTTGTCGTTCTCTACTTTTTTGCATAATTTCCATTCACATGCATGCACTAATTATAGTAAAATCTACAGATCTAGAAATTAAATAAAACTGTAACGATGTAGAATTTCAAATTTTTAATTTAATATTGTCAGATTTATTATGATGAACTGTCCAGTGGAATATCCATGGTAGTGTACAGATCATTTGGTATCAGATCATGTTTCCTTGGGTATTTAGTGGAGATTTCAGGGATCTATATCTACGGGGCTGAAAATCGTAAAACCTTAATCATGGTTGATGAACTGTAAACCAACCTTGTGATCTTGCAGAGGTGAGGTTCACGTGGTTGGAACAACAAGTCACAAATATCAATTGTAATGTAAGTCTCCACATGGTGGATTTGAATACAAATTTGGGTATATTTGGAGAAGATGGCAGCTTGAATGCAAAGGAAAAATAAGAATGGGGATCAGAGGATTAGGGAGAAACAAAGAACCAGTCGAATAAAGGACCTGAAAAAGATCAACCTAGTTTGATTGTCGTGAACAATCACAGTCCTTGTTTAAAGTGGAAGGAAAATTTGATATCAATTCGTACCACAATGAGATCGACGCTCTGAAGTTGAATCATTGGTTGCAACAACTGGAAGTTTATTTCAGTGTCCATCAGATCAAGGAAGAGCAAAAGATCTCATTCGTGCGGTTGAAATTGGACGACCAGCACTAACTTGGTGGGAGAGCCACACGGAAACCATAAGGTTGGAGGGAGAACCTCCAGTGACTAAGTGGGAAGATGTAAAAACCCTCATTAAGTCAGTTTTATCACATTGGGTACATGAAGGACCAGTGGCATTACTTCAGGCAAAAGTCATGCCAAAGCATGTAGGAGTATACCACAAAATTCAGGAAGATAGATATAATGTTGGGTATCTCTTCGAAAAACCTAAATGTACTCCTCAAGTATTTGGGGGGTTTGTACCACCATCTACGTGAACAAGTGATGTTTTTAAAGTCCAAATTGGTGAACGAGGCTTGTGTATAGGCACAATACCTAGAGAACATAGGCTTGAAGAGAGCGCAATCAAGTGGATCGAAGTAGAAGGAAGAACAAGACACTTTTAAAGAGGGGAAGAAGAAGTAAAAAGGGGGAAAGATAAGAAGATGACAACCATAACAAACTAGTGAAAATATCTTAGAAACGACTACAACATCGATGGCCATAAGAGGAAAAATGTTAGAAGCTGTATCCAAAGCTAAACCTAAAGAACAAGAAGAAAGATAACAAGAAGAAGAATCGCATGGCCACTAATTTGAGAAACCAAGTTGAAAGCAACTCAGATTTGGATGAGAATATCGTCTGTACGTCAGTATAGAAGGAGTTGAATTTGAGTAGCCTTTTGCAACAAGAAGGGAAATAAATGGCCAAATTCTTCCATATAAAGATACATGTCAAAAATACAAACTGATGCTCTATTTGACTCAGGATCCCACACAAATCTCATTGTAGCAGAGCTGGTCAAGAAGTTGGGGTTGGAAGTTCATGATCATCCAAACCCATATCCATTAGGATGGGTAAATAAGGATGCAAAATTGAAGGTAACAAAACAGTGTAAAATTAGATTTGCTATCAGTGTTGATTTTATTGATGAAGTAGATCTAGATGTGGTTCCCCTTAATGTATGTGGAGTCGTGTTTGGGAGTCCATACATGTACATGTGTGATTCAATATTCATGAGGAGATCCAACCAATATCGGCTCATCAAGGATGGAAAATTGTTCATCATTGATGTGCACAAAGGAAATTCATAAATTTCACTGATAAGTGCCAACCAAGCCAATAAATTGATCAGTTCAAGCAAGAAGTACGTTTTATTGTTTTTAAGAGAAACTCAGTTTGCAGAGGAGTCAATAAGAGGCAAGGCATCCCTAGATGGATGTACTAAGAAACATAAACAACAATTGGAGGAATTGTTACAGGCATACAAGGATGTGTTCTGAGAGCCCAAAGGGTTACCACCTAAGAGAGAAGTGGATCATGAGATCCAGTTATTGCCAAACTCCCTATTGCTGAATATTGGGTTGCACAAGTAGTATGTTATAGAAGCAAGTGAGATGAAGAAACAATTGCAAAAACTATTGGAACAGGGTGTCATTCGACTGGGTACATCACCATGTGGGTCACCCATCATCATTGTGCCAAAGAAGGGTGGGACTTGGCAGATGTGTATAGATTAAACGCCATTGAAAAAAATCATGCTCAAGAACATATAACCCCCTGCCCAGGATAGATGACATGTTGGATTTGTTGCAGCAAGAAAAGTACTTCACCAAGTTGGACTTGAAGTCTGGATATCACCAGGTTCAAGTCAAAGAAGAAGATACCTAGAAGACAACCTTCAAAACCAGGCAAGGTTTGTATGAGTGGTTAGTCATGTCATTTGGCCTATGTAATGCACCAACTACATTTATGAGAATAGTGAATGAAATACTGCGCCATTTTATAGATTTATTTGTTATTGTCTATTTGGATGATTTACTAGTATATAATGCTACATGGGAGGAGGATATTTCACATCTGACACAAGTGCTAGAAACATTGAATAAGCACCAGCTTCTAGATAATATCAAGAAGTGTGAGTTTTCATAGTAGTCCTTGGTGTATCTAGGATATGTGATCGGTGGAGGAGAGATGAAGATAGATGCTTCCAAGATGGAGGCCATTGTGAAATCGTTGGTGCCTACTAATGTCTCTGAGATTAGGAGTTTGATTGGGGTAGCACAGTACCTAAGGAAATTCATAGCCTCATTTTTAGCAATAGTAGCATCACTCCACGCCATAACAACAAGTGGTAAGAGTTTCCATTTGGGAAAAGGTCAGAAGAGGGATTTTGAGAAGTTAAAGAGGAAGATCAGTCAAACACTAGTTATGGCATTACTAAACTTGTAGTGGCCCTTTGAAGTGGAGAAAGATGCAAGTGGGTATGCTATGGGAGCTTCTTGGTGTAGGGAAGAAGGCTTGTATGCTACCATTCTGAAGTATTTCATGGGGTAGTCCTTAACTACCCTACCTATGACAAGGAGCTCTATTCCATGGTGAAAGTTGTGAAGAAGTGGAAGCATTATCTGATGGGAAATGAGACAGTAATCCACACAGATCACCAACCGCTATAGTACTTGCAGACCCAAAGTAAGCTACAATAGACCAGACATTACAAGTGGATGGGGTTTTTACAACAGTTTCATTTGGTGATCAAGTATGAGAAGGGAAACACATATAAGTCGGATAACATGTTTTCAAGGCCACCCAAATCAAATATTACAACTTTGGGGACTCTTATTCACATGGAGCCATTAAGCCATGATGCATATAAAGAAGCATATTCAGAGGATGAGGACTTCAAGGGGGTGTATTAGTAGTTGCAGAGTCAGAATCATGTGCATGATGGAGATAACACCATTGAATACCATCTCCATGATGGGTTACTCTACAGGCTGGATAAGCTATGTGTTCCTAAGGGTGAGAAATTGCAACTGATTAGAGAGGCTCACACCTTTAAGGTTGCAGTGCACTTTAGCATAGGAAAGATTGTGGTCAACTTGCATAGTTATGTGTATCGGCCCAAGACGCAAGAGTAGGTAGTTAGGTTCATAAAAGGATGCATACTTTGTTGTACCAACAAGCCTAATAAGAAGAAACAGGGTCTATATCATTCCTTACATGTACCTACTCATCCTTGGAAAAGCATTTTCATGGACTTTGTTGGTGATTTACCGACAACCAAGAAGGGACATGACTACCTGTTCATGGTAGTTGACATGTTCAACAAGATGTGTGTTCTAATGCGTTGTAAAAAGACCACCAGTGGGCGAGAAGCAACAAATTGTTCTTTGGATAGGTCCAGGTGCACTTTGAGATACTAATGAGCATTATTGCAAACAAGGATACAAGATTTCTCAGTGCAAATTATGGGAGAAGATGGACACGATTTTGAAGTGATCTGCAAAATTCCATACACAAACAGATGGGCAGATAAAAGTAGTCAACAAGAATTTGGTATATCTTCTAAGGGGATACGACCAAAAGCATCTGAAGACCTTAGATGAAAATATAGTATATATAAAACATTTTTATAACAAAGCAGTCCACACTTCTACAGAAAAGTCCCCATTTGAAACTTGTTTTGGATATTTTCCACCTTCACCTTTGGATATTGCATATGGGTAACAAGGAGGAGTAAGGGATGGTCTTACAAGAGATGCTTTGAGGGCTGAAAAAATTATAGAAAAGATCAGGTAGATCCATATACAGGTACAATAAACACTACAGAAGTCACAATAAAAGTATAAGGCTAGGCATGATCAACATAGAATAGAGAAATCGTTCAAGGTGGGAAAATCAACAAGGAGAGGTTGAGATACAGTTCAACAAGGAGAGGCTGCAGGGGCCTGGTAGGAAAGTTAAGGCTCTAAGGTATGGTCCCTTTGAGATACTGGAAAAGGTGGGTGATAATGCTTATTGACTCAGTTTACCACCATATATGTGCATTTACTAAGTTGTGAATGTAGAGAATTTGAAACTCTATGAGCGTTTCATGCTAGATCATGAAGAGGAACGCGTCCTAATTTTGTAGAGGATTTAACACTAGATGCTCAAGTAGAGTTTACAAAAGATACAGTTTGCAGAAGAGGTTCAGAACTACAAGACATGGGTAGTATGACTTATGGCAGATTAGGTTAAAGGCATAACTTCCAGGCAAAGCTAAATTGTACACCAGAGAGAAGGTGGAGGAAAAATTTCCTCACCTCATTTAGTAGAAGCTTTTGGGGACCAAAATCATCCCAAAATGGAGAGGTGTGATATGGATTGCATCATTATATTGTTTTTCATCCATTTCAATGCATTTAAAGTGGAAAAATTGGAGGAATAAGCTCATGGGACTGTCTTTATGGCAGGACCCAGTTTATAAAAATGGGGTTTGAAACCTTCTAGGAGCTTTTTGAGGCATCAAACCACATTTTTGAATAAAATCATGTAGATTCACAAGCTAATGCAATTTTCTAAGCAAGAGACAAGAATCTACTTCTACTCTTCACAGCAGGAGCCCATAAACATTCAAGCAAACAATAATCAATAGAGGAAGAGAATCAATGGCACATAACACAATAAATATCCGGGGAAAGCCACAACTCAAAACCCCACTATCTGTTTTGTATTAGTCTGGAAAATCAAGATGAAATTACAATTCTTATTCTATCTATAACAATCCCAACACTCAACAAATTCAATCTCCAACTCATAATCAAACTCAAGGCCAAAGATTAGCCTCTTCACAAGATCTCCAAGTATTTATTCCAGTGTGTAATTCCTATGAAGGATATCTTGTATTTAAAGGGAAATAAAGCCTCTAAAAATGTGCAATACCTTAAGGATCGGTTCCTGATTGCATGCACTATCAGTGCAACTCACACAATCTAAAACAAATAGTGCACTGTCCTTGCACTCTAGTTTCAACTCGGTATTTCTTAGAATCGACATGCATGAGCTTCTGTTGAGTAAATATTCAGTTAACTAGAGTAGCACTAGTGGAGTTCATTAGTGTCGCCACTAACTGTTAACTCACTATTAGTTCTCTCAATCAGTTTGAGAACTAATTTAACTGAATTGACTCATGAAATTGAGTCTTATATTTTACAACTCACAATTAACTCTCACTGGACTCCTACAAAGTAGGGAGAACATATACATGACTTCCCACTCTAATTTCCTAACTTAAGTAAGTTTAATAAACTTAATTTAACTATTTTAAGTTGCTATGAGAATAGAATTCGAATTTAATTCATAGTTTAATTCAAGGACAAATTAAACTGGAATTTCTTGTTGCAATTTCTCAACACTCCCTCTCAACAAGAAAGGGATTATAACCTAACTCAATCCTGGCTTTGTAAAATTCAAATTTACATGTTGACAATGCCTTTGTCAAGATGTCAACATCTTGCTGTCAACATCTTGCTCCTCCGTGAGAATGTAATATAACAACATGATCCACCTCAATACAAAATCTCTGAGATGATGATACCGAATATCAATATGCTTGGACCGATCATGAAAGACTAGATTTTCAGAGAATTTGATACAACTCTGATTATCACAATAAATCACTGTCAGATCCATCTGCTGACCAAACAAACCAACCAGGATCTTCCTCTTCCAGATAGCCTCACATGCTACCTAACTTGCAGCCATGTACTCTGCCTCTATTGAATTGAGTGAAATTGATCTATTTTTCCTACTGTACCAAGAAACTGTTGCTGGCCCAATACTAAAGATCCCTCTTGATGCGATTTTCCTATCGGATGGACTCCATGCCCAATATGTGTCAGTGAAGCCTTAAAGCTTCACTCCCTATGTTTTTCTATATCATAACCCAAACTGACCAATGCCTATGAAGTATCTCAATACATGCTTTTCCGCCTTCCAATACAACTTCGTAGGCCTAACCATCACTTGAGTAAGCTCGTTAACTGCATATCACATATCCAATCGTGTGTTCACCAAGTACATGAGTGAACCCACAAGCTGCATGTAAACAATAGCTTCCACTACTTCCCCTAAAGTAGCATCCTCCTTCCTCCAGTTACCAACTAGAGGAGTCTCCCTGGGTTTACTTCTCTCCATGTGAAATCTCTTGAGTATCTCGTTGGCATACTTGCCCTGAGATACAAACAACTTCCCATCTCCCTGCCATACCTCCATGATAAGAAAGTAATGCATGAGCCCCATGTCCTTCATCTCAAACTCTCTTGCGAGGTCCTCCTTGCAATATTTGATGAGCTTCTTATCAGTTGTAAGTATAAGATCATCTACATAAAGTAAAATTATCAACAACTTACCTTCCACAACTATGTGATACAGGTTCGCATCCGTTTAACTCTTCGTGAAGCCAACCTAGTGAAGTAGCTATCTATCATGGTGTACCAAGCACAGGGTGCTTGCTTTAGCCCATACAATGCTCTCTTGAGTCACCACACATGCGACTCATGGTCCAAGGTTTCAAAACCTTCAGGATGCTCTATGTACACCTCTTCCTAATTCATGCCATTTAGGAAGGTAGTCTTCACATCCATCTGATGGATCTTCCAACCCATCTGTGTTGATAGTGCCAAAATAGATCTGATTAACAAGTACCTTGCAACATGAGGAAAGGTCTCATCATATTCAATCATCTATACCTATGAAAAGCCACAGGCCACAAATCTGGCCTTATGGTTCTCCACACTACCATATGCAGCTTTATTTACATTGTAAAGCCAATGGGAGCTCACAACTGACTTGGCATCCAATCTCGGCACCACATCCCAAACATTTTTTCGAACTATGGATTCATATTCCTCCACCATCGCATCAACCCAAACCGGCTGTTGCAATGCTTCCTGAAAGGAAGATAATTTTGTCACAACACATGCACACATAAGTGCCATGTATCTAGTGTACCTCTCTGGTGACCTCCTCTGTCTACGCTGAGAAGAGGGTGCTCTGACATTCTCCCATGCATCATCCAAGAATCTGTCAGCCTCTCTAGTGCGCTTTCTTCACTCTCTGGAAGACTCTTCCTGAGTGGATGTTTCCACTCTCTGAACCTATGCATGTGGATTCTCCACATCAATCTTAGGCCCATCAACCTTAGGAGCTAAAAGTTCCTCATCCACATGTAGCTCAAGCTCCCTCTCAAGGGATACTCGCATGGCCTTCTCCTCATCGAACTTGATATCCCTGCAAACCACTTTCATCTGACTGGTCGGCATGTACACCTGTTGGGTCCCTATAATACTAGTGATTACCCCATTACTATTGTAGTTGTATTCCTTTTTAATATTGTTGTGCCCCTATTGTCCCCATATTGTTATTATTGTGTCCCATAGAATCCCTCTATTGTTATTTTTGTGGCTTTATACTATTATTGTTAGGTCGGTTGGGTTATATTGTGACTCCTTAGCCTCCTAAATATAGAAAGAAGGTTTTGTCATTTGAATCATCCAAGAATTGATCATTTGTGTAATGTAAAGGAGGTTTCCCCCTTGAAGAGGCTGAATTCTAAGGCGTTGATCTCTCTTTTCTATCCTTTTGTGAGCTGGTTTCATAACATTTGGTATCAGAGCTTTGGATTCTAGGGTTTCGCTGCTCCAAACAGGTCATTGTGGCATCACTATAGATTTTTTTCTGCGACGTTTCGGAAGCTAAAAAAAAACCCCATTTGAGAAGACATCACGCTGAATCTCAGGTCCAAATTTTAGAGATTTTTGTACTATATTTGCGGAGATATGATCTGAGGAAGTTGGTCTTTTTGCAGACTCCTGAATTACATTCCAAATAGGTGACCTGGGGAAAATCGTCATAACTTTCTCTTTGAGCATCGGATTGAAATTTCGTAAGAAGGTATAGAAATAAGATGGACTGTAGTTTCTTTTATATATTTTTCAGAGCCAAAGGTCGAAACAGTGACTCGTGGCACGTCGTACAAGTTCACTTTACTGAACTAGTCTATAATTAAGTCATGTTGGGAAATTGTGCATAACTCTTCCTTGGAGAATCCAATTTGGATCAGACTGCTGGAATTGAAAACAGGACACAAAGGGCTACTACAAATCACAATTTCAAAACTGGATGATCCGAAATTGGAGAGATACATCAGATTCAATATCAAGCTTCTACAAAGTGAAAAAAAGTGTGTATTTTTTTTTTTTTTTTGCATAAGCTTGGTTTGAAAAATTAGTTTGAATCGGTAATTGATGCCCCGAGGAACGAAAATCCAAACACCTAGTAAGCAACCTGAAATCTCTAGCATGACTCATGAAGAAGAGGAAGAAATGCAATATGATATATCAAAATTGCGAGACCAAGTGCAACAAGTGTCACTTGCACAAAAAACAACAGAATTTAAGATGGATGGTTTAAGGAAAGATGTAGAAGCTAAGATGGATGGTTTAAAGAAAGCTGTAGAAGCTAAGATGGATTGTTTAAAGAAAGGCATAGAAGCTAAGATGGATGGCATGGAAGCTAAGATGAATGGCATGGACGCTAAAATTGATGGCATGGATGACAAGATGGAAGAATTGAAGATAAATATGAATAAGTTGCTACAAGAAATGGTCACTAATGGTGAAAGGGTAGTAAAGGAAACTCATGATGAGAACAAAAAAAATGTTAATCATGATTCCATATACTCTAATGTTGGATCGAAGACCCACCATATTCCAAAAATCGATATGAGAAAGTTTGATGGAAAGGATCCCGCAACATGGATATTACAGATGGAGCAATTTTTCAATCTCAATAATGTGAAAAACACACAAAAGGTACATATTGCAACTTTATATTTGGAACCAAATCAGTTTGTATGGTATCAATGGCTTTGCTCTCATAAACAAATTATCACTTGGGAAATTTTTACAGAAGAATTGACAACACATTATGAGGATACAAAAAGCAACACTTTTTTTAGCCAATTGATAAGTCTCAAACAAAAGGGTTCAATAATGGAGCACATTGAGGAGTTTCAAAAATTGAACATAAGGGTAAAAAATATTCCAAAGGAGCATAGGATTGATGTGTTCATAGGGAATTTAAAGGATAATATCCAACATGATGTTCGCCTTTGGGAACCTAATTCATTGGAGAAGGCATTCAGGTTAGCAAGAAAAATGGAAAGCAAAATTATGGCAACCAGGAAGCATACCACTCACAACTAATTATGAGGATACAAAAAGCAACACTTTTTTTAGCCAGTTGATAAGTCTCAAACAAAAGGGTTCAATAATGGAGCACATTGAGGAGTTTCAAAAATTGAACATAAGGGTAAAAAATATTCTAGAGGAGCCTAGGATTGATGTGTTCATAGGGAATTTAAAGGATAATATCCAACATGATGTTCGCCTTTGGGAACCTGATTCATTGGAGAAGGCATTCAGGTTAGCAAGAAAAATGGAAAGCAAAATTATGGCAATCAGGAAGCATACCACTCACAACTATAAAGATGGAAGTATTGTTGCCCCTAGTCTTCCACAACCTATAAGGTTGACACCACAACAATTGGAAGAAAAAAAAGCAAAAGGGTTTTGTTACAGTTGTGATAGCAAATACACTAAAGGTCATAAGTGTGCTGAGAAGAAATTATTCTACATAGATTGTGAAGAGGAAGAAGAAAAGGAGCAAGAAAGGTCAAAAGAAGAGGATATACTCCAGGAAAAAAGCCTATATAAAGAAGAAATGAATCCGAACATATCTTGTAATGCATTGGCAGGAATTACCACTCCTCAAACCATCAAAATAGAAGGACAAATCAAGAAGAAAAAGGTAATAGTTTTGATTGATTCAGGAATTTCCCACAATTTTATTCATTGTAAGGTAGCAAAAGAATTGAATTGCTTCTTATATCCAGCACCAGAGTGTCAAGTGATGGTTGCAAATGGAGGAACAATAAATTGCTCTGGAAAGTGCCATAATATCAAGCTATCCATGGGAGAATATGTATTGACTAGCCCAATGCTTTCCATTCCAATGGGAGGTGCTGATGTTGTACTAGGAGTACAATGGCTACAATCCTTGGGTACAATAGCTTTTAATTTTCAAGAAATTTTCATGAATTTTCTGTGGAAGGAAAGGAAGTTGAATTAAGGGGTATTCTAGGGAAACCGAGAAAGATAATCAGCTCTAATGGTATGACAAAGCTTCTAAAAAAGGAACAAAGAGGTGTAATTGCACAATAATGTTCGCTAGATGTTTCCATGTTGGAATCATCTATTTCTCCAGATCTCCAAAAAGCCTTGGACAATCATTCCAAGGTATTTGAGACTCCCAAAGGTCTCCCACCTATTCGTGATCATGATCATGCTATTCATCTGATTCCAGGAAGTGTTCCTCCAAACATCAGGCGTTACAGATATCCCTATTCCCAAAAGAGTGAAATTGAACATATGGTTGAAAAAGTGTTAGAGGCTGGTATAATTCAACCGATTCAAAGTTCTTTCTCTGCTCGAGTAGTATTGGTGCACAAGAAGGATGGATCATGGCACATGTGTCTGGATTATAGGGAGCTCAACAAGCTCACAATTAAAGATAAGTTTCCCATTCCTGTCATTGATGAATTACTAGATGAATTGCATGGATCAATTTACTTCACCAAGTTGGATCTTCGTTTAGGATATCATCAAATCAGAATGAAGACAAAAGACATTTCGAAAACAACATTTATAACTCATGAGGGTCATTATGAATTTTTGGTCATGCCTTTTGGCCTTACCAATGCACCTTCAACATTTCAAGGTTTGATGAATTCCATTTTCAAACCATTCCTTATAAAATTTGTGTTAGTATTTTTTGATGATATACTAATCTACAGAAAGTCTTGGAAGGATCATGTTGAACATGTTGATAGGGTGCTACAACTATTGGAGGAGAAACAATTATATGCAAAAAGATTCAAATGTTTCTTTGGAGTACAAGAGGTGGAATATCTGGGTCATATTGTATCTCATGAAGGAGTTACGGTATACCCTAGCAAAATTAACGCCATTAAGGAATGGAAAATCCCCACATCCATAAAACATCTGCGAGGATTTCTTGGGTTGATAGGGTATTATCGCAAGTTTGTTAAGAATTATGGTAGAATAGCAGCACCTCTAACAACATTATTGAAGAAAGATGCATTTTCATGGACTCCAGAAGCAACAAGGACTTCGAGCATCTTAAAGAGGAAATGTGCCAAGCACCGGTCTTAGCTACACTAGACTTCACAAAAACATTTATTGTGGAATGTGATGCTTCAGGAAATGGAATTGGTGTTGTTTTAATGCAAGATGAAAGACCCATTGCTTTTGAAAGTCGTCCAATAAAGGGAAAGTTTTTACACAAAGGTATTTATGAGAAGGAAATGTTGGCAATACTCCATGCACTTAAGAAATGGTGACCCTACCTAATGGGAATACACTTCAAGGTAAAAACAGATCATGATAGCCTTAAATATTTTTTAGAACAAATATTATCCTCTGAAAAGCAACAAAAGTGGGTCACAAAGATGTTGGGTTATGACTTTGAAATCATATACAAAAAAGGGAAGCAAAATGTGGTGGCAGATGCAGTCTCAAGAAAGGATGAGGATGTGGAAGCATTGTTGTGCGCCATTTCTATTATCCAACTAGATTGGATAAAAGAAGCAAGGGAGGAATGGAAGAATGACGAAGAAGTGTGGGAACTTATTCGAAAGTTACAACAAGACTCCAGTAAGTCTGATACATTTAGCTGGCAAAATGATTTGTTATGGTACAAAGATCACTTATACCTTTGTAAGAATTCCTCGCTAAAACAAAATATTCTTATGGAATTGTACACTTCTCCCTTAGGAGTGCACTCAGGATTTTTAAAAACTTACCACAGGGTTAAGAAGGATTTTTTTTGGGAGGGCCTTAAATTAGATATTCAAAAGTTTGTGGCGGAATGTTTGGTTTGCCAACAAAATAAAGTTGAAACAATTAAGACACCGGGTCTATTACAACCTTTATCCATTCCAAGCCAATGTTGGGAGGAGGTTTCAATGGATTTTATCACAGGTTTACCCAAGTCCGAGGGAAAGAGTGTCATCATGGTGGTAGTTGACAGACTTACCAAGTATGCACACTTTTGTGCATTATCACATCCATTTGAAGCCAGTACAATTTCTACTACATTTATGGAAACAATTCAAAAGCTACATGGAAATCCAAAGATTATTGTAAGTGATAGAGATCCCATTTTCACTGGAAATTTTTGGACAAAATTATTTTCTTGTCTTGGTACTCAGTTAGCTCATAACTCATCTTATCATCCTAAATATGATGGGCAAACTGAGATAGTAAACAAATGTTTGGAAGGATATCTTGTTGCTTTGTATCTGATAAATAGACACAATGGGTCAAATGGTTGCCTCTGGCTGAATGGTGGTATAACACTTGCTTCCATGCAGCAACAAAAATGACCCCATTTATGGCGCTTTATGGATATCAGCCACCATCCATCACATCATATTTAAGAGAAAATTATAAGGTTCAAGCAATGGAACATCACATTGAACATCAACAACAAGTCCTCCAACTCTTAAAGGATAACCTCGTGTTGGCACAGAATAGAATGAAACAACAGGCAGATCAACATCGCATCGAAAGAAGTTTTGATGTAGGTGATTGGGTATTCCTACAGCTACAACCATATAAGAAAATGTCCCTCAAACAAGCTAAGAAGGATAATAAATTATCACCAAAGTATTATGGTCCGTACAAGATGTTGCAAAAGATTGGTACTATGGCATACAAATTGGAGCTTCCTGCAGCTTCTCGATTGCACCCAGTTTTCCATGTTTCATGTTTAAAGAAGGTTATAGGCAACAAGCTCCCAGTTCAAACAATATTTCCAGAACTTGAAGAGGAAGGAAAAATTATATTGGAACCAGAAGCAGTCACAGAAACAAGAACTCGACAGTTATGAAATCGATCAATTTCGGAGTATCTTATCAAGTGGAAGAACTCATCCGCTGAAGATTCCACATGGGAGGATGAGAATTTTATACAGAAGCATCCAAAACTACTCAACCGTTGAGGAAAACACTTTTTTGAAGGAGAGGGGCATGTTGGGTCCCTATAATACTAGTGATTACCCCATTACTATTGTAGTTGTATCCCTTATTAATATTGTTGTGCCCCTATTGTCCCCATATTGTTATTAATGTGCCCCATAGAATCCCTCTATTGTTATTTTTGTGGCTTTGTATTATTATTGTTAGGTCGGCTAGGTTATATTGTGACTCCTTAGACTCCTATATATAGAAAGGAGGTTTTGTCATTTGGATCATCCAAGAATTGTTAATTTGTTTAATGTAAAGGAGGTTGCCCCCTCGAAGAGGCTAAATTCTAAGGCGTTGATCTCTATTTTCTATCTTTTTGTGAGCTGGTTTCATAACAACACCCTATTGTTGTGGGGAGTATCATTGTACCCAACAAATATCCCTAACTCTATTTTTGGCTCAAGCTTCTTTTGTGCATCTTTGGTGAAATGGCAGTAAACTGATGACCCAAAAATCCTGAAGTGACCAACATCTGGCCTCTTACTGGAATAAGCCTCCTCTGGTGTCTTCATCTCAAGTATCCAATGTGGGCTACAATTCTGGACATAAACCGTTGTGCTACATGCCTCAACCCACAAGTGTAGTGGTAGGCCTGATCATACAACATCGCCCTTGCTGCCCCTACTATGCTCTTGTTCTTCCTCTCGACAACCCCATCTCGTTGAGGGTTATGGGGTGCTGTCAACTCTCGTTTAATCCCTTCCACTGCACAAAAGTTCTTAGACTCATTGGAGACATACTAACCATTGTTATCACTCTGTAGAGCTGTAACATTCTTACCAGACTCTTTCTCTACCAATGCTTTGAACTCACAAAACTTTGTGAAAGTTTCATCCTTTTTTCTGCATAAAAAATACCTAATATTTACGAGAATAGTCATCAACATATATAACATAATACCTGTGTTTGGCCATGGATGCTGTCGAGAATGGTCCACACACATATGAATGGAGTCTCTCTAGAATAGACTTTGCTTGACTATCTTTGTCTCCAAAGGAACACTTGGTGTATTTTCCCAAAGTACAACCCTTGCATGTATCAACTTGTTCAAGTGTACCTTTGGGAATACCGGTAGAGATTTGTTGCAATATCTTCAAAACCCCGTGATGCAAGTGGCCCAATCCCCTATGCCACAACTTGCCGACGTCTCCACTCAACATCTTTTCCACTTTTGAACTCAAAGCAACACAATCCTCTACCTCTATCTGATAGAGATTTTGAACTCGAATCCCTATCTTCTTTACTTTACCTATGGCTATGTTTTGAAGGAACGCCTATCCTTTCGAAAACATCACATCATAGCCTTTATCCTCAAGCATGGCAATAGATACCAAGTTCTTCGTCAGTCTGGGTACATGCATAATATTCTTCAAGGTGAGTGGAGCTGCATGCTCCCTCTGAAGAGTAATAGTCCTCACACCAATAAAACTATACTTATCGTCATGACCCATCTTGATATGCATCTTGAGTTCTTTCTCCTCCAGTTCACTGAATAACTCTTTGTTGCTAGTCATGTGGAAAGAAGCTCCACTGTCTAAGTACCAGACACTTCCCATCACTGAAGACACCATGCATGCAATGAGGGAAAAGTCCAATTCAAATTGGGAGGCCAGAGCCTCACCCACCGCTCCTCCTGAGGACTTCCTTGGACTTCTTCAATGGACAATTTCTCACAAAGTGATCCATCTTGTGATAATGAAATAATTTAAGTTTCATCATGTCCTTCTTCTTACCTCCATGATAAGAATCTGATTTGGAATGGGAAATTTTACCTTTCCCCTTCCTCACCTTAATCACTAAGGCACAGTTCTCTTCATCATCAGTCTTTGATGAAGATCCATCCTAGTGTTCCTCTTGATCTCATCCTGCATCAAATCCGACCATAGTCATTCCCAATCTGGCAGCTTCTCCCGACCATTGACAGAGTCCTGATAACTATGCCAACTCCTTGGGAGTCCAAGAAGAGAGAGGCTCACCATATCCTCCTCGAAAACCGTGATTCCAACACTTCCAAGTTCATCCCAACATTGAGTGAACTCATTCAAGTACTTTGGAATCGTCTCACCTTTCTCCATCTTGATTTTAAGAAGTTTATCCTTCAGTGCCAACTTCCTTTGATCATTGCTATTATGATACAAGTCCATCAATGTTTTCCACATAGCATGCATGGTTTCCTATACATGGAGACTCAAGACAATATGATATCGAACTCCCTCAAGGATTATTCACCTTGCCTTCACCAAACACTTCTTCCACTTGGGCAAGTTTTGTGCATTAGTAGTTGTTGGCTTAGGAATTGCTTGCTCAACAAACTCCTTCAAGCCATTATCCTCTAGCACAACCTCCATCCTGTCTCCACAGGCTATGAAATTCAAGCTGCCTTCCAAGGCATACTCAAGCCTCAACCCATGGAATGCCATCTGCGGATCATGAAGTATGTATGCAAATTCGAATTTCACTTGTAACCCAGAACTCATAACTTTGCAATCTTCTCTAGAGAGCTAATTTTAAATCAATGATATCTCCCTCATCAGAACTCCTATTCGGTCGATTTTTTTTTTTGGGTATATTTTCCCAAGGAATCCAAATATGTAATTTGTTTCTAAAAAATTTGCACAGATTTTCTCAGATCTTCTCTGTAAAGTCTCAGACCAAAAAACAATCTTACTTCGATACCATGTAAAAAATCCCGTAGATTCACAAGCTAATGCAGTTTGCTAAAGCAAGAGACAAGAATCTACTTCTACTCTTTACATTGGAAGCCCATAAACATTGAGCAAACAATAATCAATAGAGGAAGAAAATCAAAGGCACATAACACAATAAATATCTGGGGAAAGCCACAACTCAAAACCCCACTATCTGTTTTGTATTAATCTGGAAAATCAAGATGAAACTACAATTCTTGTTCTCTCTAGAACAATACCAACACTCAACAAATTCAATCCCCAACTCATAAGCAAGCTCAAGGCCAAAGCTTAGCCTCTTCACAAGCTGTCCAAGTCTCTATTCAAATGTGTAATTCTTATGAAGGATATATTATATTTAAATGGAAATAAAGCCTCTCAAAACTGCACAAACCCTTAAGGATCATTTCCTGATTGCAATTACTCAGTGCAACTCAGAAAAATCTAAAACAAATAGTACACTGTCCCTGCACACTAGTCTCAACCGGATCTTTCTTAGAATCGACATGCATGAGTTTCTGATGAGTAAATATTCAGTTAACTAGAGTAGCACTGGTGGAGTTCATTAGTGTCACCAGTGACTGTTAGCTCACTATTAGTTCTCTCAATTAGTTTGAGAACTAATTTAACTGAACTAACTCATGAAATCGAGTCTTCTATTTTACAACTTGGAATTAACTCACACTGGACTCCTACAAAGTAGGGTGAACATATACATGACTTCCAAAAGAATTCCAACTCAAATTTCCTAAGTTAAGTAAGTTTAATAAAATTAATTTAACTATTTTAAGTTGCTATGAGAATAGAATTCAAATTTAATTCATAGTTTAATTCAAGGACAAATTAAACTAAAATTTCTTGTTTCTATTTTTCAACAGTTTTTTGGGGGTAAAACTTTGCATCTTTGGTGTAACACCATTTCATGTTGTTTTATACACAAATATATTTCCAACAACATAAGAAGCGCATCAATCAGAGTCCGTATGCAAAAGTTATGCCACCCAGAAGTTGACCTTCCTATTTTCACACCTATAGTTTGTGAGGATGCTGCATCACCCCCAGTATTAATGGAAAATGGGCTAGCCACGTGATTATGATGTAAAAAAATATAGAAGAGTCTATATTGTAACTATAGTTAATAGTTGATGTAGTCAAAATTAGCCATTAGTAAGTTGTCAGATTGTGTTATAATTGGGCCACTATGAAGAAGAGGCATTCCATTATTTGGAGAGAATTTTGTTCCATAGCTAACCAAAGATAGCCAAGAGGGATAAGAGGTAGAACACACAGAGAGGATTTGTGCACTATAGCAGTCCATGGGCCACAAACATTACTTCTTTGTACCTGAAGCCATATTTCAGAATAGAGAAAGAGAGTGAAGCGGCCTCACCTTCCAGTCGGGTTTTCTCCCGAAAGGGTTTCCCAGAGAGCATATCATATGTCTTATGTGTGTGTGTGTGTGAGCTTATTTTGTTTTTATATACTTTTATGCATAATTTCCATTCACATGCATGCACTAATTATAGTAAAATCTATAGATCTAGAAATTAAATAACACTGTAATAGTGTATAATTTCATATTTTTAATATAATATTGTCAGATCTGTTGTGATGAACTGTCTAGACGAATATCCACGACAATTTACGGATCACTTAATGGACCTCTCTAACTATTTTTGGAATTAGCATCCATACGATTGAAGTTGAGCCTTGTTCTTTTATTTCTTTTTGTGTTAGTGGACTCGGTGCACTTGGTGATCTGGTCCTCATTCCTCATAATCGTCACTTTCCCAACTTTGACTTCTCCATGTTGCACAAGTTTTTGAGTAAATTGTAGTCTACTAGTTGAGGGTGGGCAAGTTTACTGGCCATGTTAAGCCTATGAAACCTTCTCTTGTGTGCATTGAAAACAATTTTTTAACCTTAATATGCTCAAGAGGAGAGGTGAAGGATAGTGCATACATGTGCCTACCTGGTGGTTGCTTGCCGATGTGTTGATTTATTTATTTGCATGGAAGATCTAGACATGGGTGAGGCTTCTTTTGAGTGTCTTTTGAGATGCCATTTCCTTGTATCCCTTGCTTCCTTCAATATAATAATTTTACACTTCAATGATACATGTTCTTTGTATTTCATGCAAGTGTTGTTGCTGGCTAGGTGATCAATACACTTTGGAGTGTTGTATGCATTCTTCTTCTGCTCTGATCATGATCTTTAAGCACCCTACAAGAGGTCCTTAGGTGCTCATGTTCTTGTTTTTTATGGTTCATTATTCTCTGAAATCAAGACTGTGTTTTTTCCATGCCGATGGTGATTTTATAACACCCTACAAGATGTCCTGTAGGTGCATAGAACCTTCATTCTGTGTAACCTTGGATCTGTGTTTTTCCACATGATAGAAGTGATCCTGTAGGATCCTATAGGGTACCCTGTAGGTGAACAAAACTTATTTCCACAAAGTATCAAGATGATGTAGTTTTGAAGAAATGGAGTAGAAATTGCTATAAGACTGTTTATAACCCTTTTTTTTGTGTGTGTGTGTGTGTGTGTGTCTTTTTTTTATTAAACTTATGGAAGGAGAAACCTATTCTTTTGGGATTGGTGAGTGAAGGTCATGATGGATAAAAGTCAAATTATGACAGGCATGACAAAACAATTGACATTTTCCACTGATTGGTGGCTTCCTACTATAGTCTTGTAGGGTTTGTGCTGACTGTGTGTCTTCCTGTAGCAGTCACGTAGACCCTTATAATATCATATTATCCTTCAGATAAAGTCTCCAATAACACTGATAATTCATGATAAATATAAGGAAAAGGATTAGAAGCCTTTGTTGTGGTGGAAATGATGGAAGAAGGGGCGAAAATGGGTATTTTCTTATGGATATAGATGATTATTTGAGTGGAAAGTGGCTAAATGGTGTGGAAGATAGGTGATGGTGGTGTGGTAAACGTATTTCATCATTCCCCCATGGAAAACATAGGATTTGACCCCTCTCTCTATGCCGATCACAATCCTATAGCAATTATGGTCACTTTTGTAACAATTCTGGAACACTCCTATAACAAAATTGTTTTATCCATATCTCTCAAATGGTACATTGGATTGACCTATAATTTTGTTAGCATGTTTCCATCATCCTTATGCATCTCCCCACAAAAATTATTGGCTAACGAATGCATGAACCTTGAGAAGAAATAAAAATGTTGTAAGTGATGGAATTCGACTTCTCGAAAAGTGTGCATTATAATTTGATGAAATTCCTTGAGCATTTTACCATCATCTATGTTCATCTCCCCATGAAACAACTCAACAAATGGATGCACAGTTTTCGAGATATGGTATAAACAATTTATGTCTTGTATATTTTGACAATCCTATAGTAAAAAAAACCTTCCTCTAGCATTTTAGGACAACGAGGAAAATGAATGGGAAAGTCTTGGGAATGATGTGTGGATGTTGGAGATGGATGAGGGTGATGGATTGACATGTCCTTGGTCTTTCTTGATCAATTTTCACAGAAGGTAAGAAGCCTAAGGTTGATAATTTTTTGACTTTTTGCTTTCCTCATTACTCATTTCTTTATTTTTCTCCTTTTGTGGCACTAACCTGTTTCTTTACCTTATTCAGGTGGAGGAGTACTTGCATGCAAACACACATATACAACTAGGAAAATAAATATTCTTTTTTTATTTAATTTTTTCTTTAGGCCTACTAGCTGCCTCAATGAGGCTTTCAATTAGTAGGTCTTCCTAGGTGCCTCAAAGGAGATTTTTACCTAGGATCTTTTCATTTTCTTTTTTTCTTTCCAACCCATTGGTCGCCTCAAGAAGGTTTTCAATCAGTGAGTCAATCTAAGACACCTCAAAAGAGGTTTCACCTGAGATCTTATTCTTTTCCTCTTATTTTTCATTTTCCATTTTTTTTCTATCCTACTCTACTTGCAAAACAAAATCTATTTCAAATATAGGAACACTTCCAATGGAACCATGTGCACATCAAGATGACATATAAAATCTTGTGTAGGCTCAAAATATATACTTTGACATGTACTTGAATGTGAGAGACCAAATGCTTTGATTGAGATGAGATCAAGAATTGTTGAAGAAGAGTGTGTTGCTGCAACTTAATGATTGTCTGGAACCACATTTCAGTATAGTTGTGATGCCCCTGGTCCACTTGCACATTTGGATCTCGTTATATGTCCTCTTCTACCGTGACATTCAAATCTTCTTCTTTTTTCTAATTAGTCTTCTGAACACATAAGGAATCCGATGATAAACATAATACAAATTATTCATTCTTAGGCTCCAATGGTTTCTCTTCATTAAATGTGGTCCATGATTCCTTAGTCTTCTTTGTACTGTCTTTTTCTGGATGTTATTCTTCAATGGCATCTAGAGAATCTCTTTCTTGCAATATACTTCCCGTTCTAAGGTGAATATCATTCACATCAACATGAGTTGTTTCGAAGTATTGTACCTCAACATTATAAGTGGGTTGATTTACTTCGTTGTTTATATTCAGAAATGGTGGTATAAGTAGTTGAGTGGGAGTGGATATTTGAGATGAATGTGGTTGGGTTTGTGGTTGTGGTGGAGGTGGATAGTAGGGATAGCATGGAGTTGGGTATGGAGGATATTGAGGATATTGTGGATTTTTCCCATAAGGTCCTTGCCAACCTTGTAGCCAAGATTGGTTTTGGGGTTGAGATGGCCAGGTTTCCAAGAAAAGGGCGTGTTCCAATTACTTTGAGAGGGCATAAACTTGAAATTGTGAACTAGGTTCTTGCATCATACTAGGTTGACTAAGTTTCCATGGTCCTCTCAGAGCTGCATAACATAGTTGCTTTGGTGATTGAGTTGCTCCATTTTCCTCTTGGTAAAATTTCTTCAACATCGATAATGATGGGAAATATTTAGTATCATGTGATTCTGCATGGATAACACAAATATCAACATCCTCTTTTTGCTCATTTTTCATTCTTAACCTTTCTACTTGTTCACTTAGATTGCAAAGAATTTTTGTTTTAAAGTTACCAAAAAAGTTTCCAAGTTCACCTTGACTTACCGATCTTGATGTTGATTTACTTACCCTCACCCTTCCTCTTTAGATGCACTTGCATATTTCACAAATTTCTTCAAATGATAATTGGTATACATCACCTCTACTCATGAGATCGAGGAGATCAATCCACTCATCTCTAATTGTTCTAAGTAAGAGGGATTTTAGTGTGTCAAATCCTAAATGATGTAATTTTTCCCTCTTAACATTATACATAAATCTCTCTATTAGATCCTCAAGGTTGTAATATTTTTTTTGAGTCATTCTAAAGATTTCTTCTTTAAGATCATGATCTTTGTATTTTTTCTAGAAATATATTTTGCATGTCATTCCATTATCTTATTGAATTATTCCTTAAACTCATGAACCATTTAAGAGCTCTATCCTTCAATGTCGCTAGAAACACTCTTAATTTTTGAGTGTTTAGTAAGTAACCATAAGATCTAAAAAGGATTTCAAATTCAAAGAGAAAGGTTTCCGGATCCTCTAACCTCAAACCATGGATGATGGGAAGGAAAGATGGAGGGATGTTCTTCGTAGGAAAATTGGTATTAGTATTTTTAATGGGAAATCCAAGAGGATCTTCTTCATTATCATAATCTCCATCGATTTCTTCTACCTTCTGTGCCACCTCTTCTTATTCTACCTGCAAAAGTGGATGGTGATGTGGTTCTTACTGCACCATGTGATCAAGTGGGGGGTTGTGGTATTGAAGATTTTTTTTGAATGAAAATGCTAATGCAATGAAATTTTCTATTTTTTGCATGAAATATGCCTAATGCAATTTTTTGTGTTTGCAGAAATGG
Organism: Pinus tabuliformis; assembly: GCA_031772625.1. NCBI lineage: Eukaryota > Viridiplantae > Streptophyta > Pinopsida > Pinales > Pinaceae > Pinus > Pinus tabuliformis. The sequence continues at coordinate 53,420,888 of CM062813.1, forward strand.
ATCAACTAGTGAAGAAAACAATGCATACTTTGACACCTCCCCGACAACGACGCCAAAAAGTGATGAGACCCAGTATTGCAACAAGAATGCTGCAACTCCCAAGGTTACCAACTTAAATTATCAACCTGGGGTTCGTAAAAAATTAATAGGTGTCAACACTATATGTGCATCATGCATTGTGTCCTTCTTTTATTGGTTTGATGCAATGAAGTGAATTCCATGAAATCCAAGCCTAAACTAATTGCAGAAATGGAAATGTTACTCTATTTGCAGAAAAGAAACCTAGTTACTTTTGTAGAGAGGAAATCCTAGTTACTTTTGCAAAAATGAAAGTTTATTCTACTTTGCATGAATGTAAGTGTTAATCCTATTTTCATAAATGTAAACATTAACCTATTTGCAGAGTGTAAATGGTACATCAAAAGGAAGCCTAGTCTATGCAATAGAAATAAGAATGTTGGAAATGGAACCCATAGCTTAAGATGTATGAAACAAAATGAAATCATTCTTCAATCACTACATCTAAGATATATTTTGTCAAAAAAGTTCATAAGGTGCTCCATAAAATAATCATGAAAATCATCATTATGCTCTTCAAGTCATAAATATGTTCACTAACCATAACTGTAGAGGTGAATGGCAATTGAAAGAGGCAAGGATTAAGAGGTTTTTAATCTTACTCAATCACGGTTTTGGAGCCTAGGGGTGATTATTCAAGTCCAAGAGACAAAAACCACGCTTTTGGAGTAGATATGGTCAAGTTTACACGTGCTAAATCAGTGCTACAAGACTGCTATAGGAGGTGCTACATGAGGTGTTACAGGATGTCAAGTGCCCAAGTAAATAAAATGAAATTGAGATGAGATTTTTTTTTTTAATCAAGTAAGATGTCCTAGGACTCTGTTCCAAGAGGAATCACTCCAAAATACCCCTATTAACATGTGCTAAAAAAATGCAGAAAATTACTACTATAAAAACCAGAATTCAAGAACTAGTGAGCTAGTTAGCCTACCAAATGCCTAACCTAATCAAATGAAAATGCTATGGGGTGAATTTTTTTATTAACTTGGATGTTTTTATAACCCGGTAGAAATGGAATGAACTCAAATGAATCTCATTAACACATTCTAAAAAATAACAGAAAATTACTACTATTTTGATACAAGGGACTTCCATAAATTCTAGACTTGTGAACTAGTAAACCAATCCAAGTATCTCAATGATGAATACATATTTTCAAATTTTTTATAAGGATGAATCATGCTTGTGACTCTATAAATAACCTTCAAAACAACTCACTTCAATCATTTAACCAATATGACCTACAACAAAAGAAGCATGAATAGTAAATGCAGAAATAAGAGATGCAAGTGAAAAAGACATTCAAAGGAAATAAAGAAATTATACAAGAGGGCTCTGGAGCTCCCGGGATGGCCAATCCCAAGGAAAATCACAGCCCTATGAAGGAAACCAAGCTTTAGAAGCTAAAAATGGCACCAAACTTCATTATTTGAATCAATCCTAGTACAACCCTGTTAGAAATGAAAGTGGAGTTGCTAATAACAAGTTTTCTCCACAAGAAGACTAAGAAATATATGCCCCTAGAGGAAAATTCGAATTGGTACCTATACAAAGTGACGAGGAAGAATTATCGTCGAAAGGAGGCAACTTTCCCCTCCAAATTCCCTCAAAAAGTGGATCTAGTTCCCAACACTAGGAATTTGTATTAAATGACATGGAGCAGATTCCTAGGTTTTCTCAATCCCCGGAGATCCAAAATTTGTGAAATAATTTCATAATATCCTATTCATTTGTCATCCAATATTGTTACCCCTGTAGCAAGGAGCAAGTCCCTTATCTCATCCTCCAAATCTTCATAATCTGCCCAATATTCTACAAAAGAAAATATTAGGCACAAATATGCAATTATCGCTAAACCATCCTAATGAACACATTATAGCTCAAAATGAAAAAAGAGAGGTTTAATGCGTTGAAGGATGGTCATATGGGCCTTACATTATATCTAATTTGGATTCCCATCACTTTGTCTTTAGTCCCACAAACAGTCGTCACTCAAAACAAAGGGGGAAGAAAAGTTAAAACATAGGTTCTAGGTGCATACAGAATCTCAAGATGAGTAGGAGAAGTGACCTATGAGATATAACTTCCTGAAGGATGTAACATTCACATAATTTTTCATGTCTTTTGTCTTAAAAAGGCCCTTGGACAACATGTTGTCACTTCAGTATAACTTCCAACATTTGACAAGGAAGGAGAGTTGATCTTAGTCCCAAAGAAGATCCTAGAAATTAGGGAGAGGAAGCTGCAAAGTAGGATGGTGAAGGAGTACCTTGTAAAATGGAAGGATTTACCTATAGAGAATGCCACTTGGGAAGGTGAGTAGGTGCTCAAACATCCTAAGTTAAAATTTCTTGAGGTCAAGCAATCTTGGGTGGGTAGGACTGTGATGTCCCAGACCACTTAGGAAGAACATGAAAAAGTTCATCAGCCTAAAATGGTTCTTGTAGGCTAATTAAGAGAAAATTTAATAAGGGCACTTAATTTGCCTAGGGAAACATTATAAAAGTCTAAGGGGTGAAAAGGGGCACACTTCCCAGGAAGATGAGAATTCACTTTAATTTTTTAAAGTGAAAATATTATAAAGAGACTTTATAAAATATAAAAAGGTAAAATGGGAACAAGTTTACAAAATATAAAAGTGAGGAGACTCTCCTCATTCTTTCACTTGCATTTTGAGAAAATGAGTTGTTGGAGAGTTTTGAAGAAGAAGCTTAGGGTTTGGGAAAACCTCACTGCCATTTTTGGTTTCGATTTTGAAACTATACACCCTAATTGGTTCAAGGAGTGGAATAACACATATTTTACCATTGGAATTAAAAGGAGAAGATTATTTTCAGGAGACATTGAGGTAGAGAAGTGTTATCAATTGATTTCATTATCTTACATGCTATTTTCTATCTCATCCTTTTAGGTTGAAGAGAAAACTATGAAGAGCCAAGTTCCCAAGAATAAATATGGTCAAGCCTAGCTCAGAAAAAGAGATTTGAACCAATGATTAAGAGGATATACATTCTTAGATTGTTTGAGGTTGAAGTTCCACCTATAGGAGGACAAGTTTCATTCTACGTAGAGGTCAAGTTAGTGACTCTTTCCCTGGCTGAGTTCAATCTATGATGGGGTCAAGTTACTTGTTGTAGAAGGGCCACATTTTCTCCTTCACATTGTTGGTTGTACGCAATCCATAGGTGGTCAAGTTGAAGAGTTCATTTATCTAGTTTGGGATGCAAACAAGAACTAAGTTGATTCACTCTTGTTGCTGGTTGATTTATTCTTTTTGGGGCTGAGTTTATCAGAGACAAATGTTGTGATTATCCCTTGTTGGAGTTGGGATTGAAGCTGTTGATATGTGTCAAGTGTATCATTGTTTTACCTGTGAGTACATGTTGGAGAAAGAGTCAAACATCTACATGTAGCTTATTCAAACATTGTATATCCTATGCTGAAATGAACTATGAGTCACAACCATCCTAGAATAATAGATATCTATATCTATATATATATATATATATATATATATATATATATATATATATTATCTAAACATGTATTTCAATGAAAAATTGGTGGAGTTTATCACTGTTATTTTAGTTATCAAAGTTATTTATGCTTGTTGGGTCTAATGCCAATACTAATTTAATGTTTTGAAGTGTTTACTCTTGTATGTTATTTGTTTACATAAGCCAAAAGCAAGAAATTTACCTACAACACTTGATCCACAAATCGTTTATACAAATGCTACAGTGAACAAACCATTAAAAGACTCAAAACTTTCATGGTTTTTGTTAAGTTATCCAGTTGGGTGTCCTATATTTATAAAATAAAATCTCACAATATCAATAATTCAAAAAAAAACTATAATATGAGAAATTATTAGATTAACTTAAAAGGACAAGATTTGTGTATATGGAACAAACATCGGTATAAAGCTATCTCAACTCCAAAAAAATTAAACACTAAGAGAATGTTACGAATATAAATTATATAAAATTAAATCAATATAAATAAATGTAAATACTAAATAATCAAGTAATGATTATGTTAACATAATCATTACTTGATTATTTAGTATTTACATTTATTTATATTGATTGAATTTTATATAATTTATATTCGTAATAGATATAGAAAAAGAAATTGAAACATCAATTCTTAGTGGTTAAGAGATTTAGATCTAAGTACGTGTGTGTATATATATACCATCAATATTAGGTTGTAAAGTGCATGCACTTGTTCCAATGCAACAAAGGGTCAAATGCCCAATTCACTTGTGTTGCACATTCGTTGTTTTTATTGGTTTATGCACACGCACACACAGATATATGTGTGTGCACGTAAACCATTAACAACAATGAATGTGCAATATGTGTGTGTGTGTGTAAACCATTAACAACAATAAATGTGCAATACAAGTTAATGGGTCACTTGACCCTTTGTTGCATTGGAACAAGTGCATGCACTTTACAACCTAATATTGATGAGATGTGTAGTGTAGCACATATAACTCAAAATAAAGAAAAATCAAAATCCATAATGTTTATGTGTGCTTATATTATGAATTTTGTTTTTTTCTCTATTTTGAGTTATATGTGCTACACTACACATTTCATCAATATTAAGTTGTAAAGTGCACGTACTTGTTTCAATGCAACAAAGGGTCAAATTCCCAAGTCACTTATATTGCATATTCATCGCTCTTCATGGTTCTAAAGTTCAACTAAGGCCACCTTACAAGCTATACCCCACCATATTGATTCCATAGCAAGGGTAGGAAACACTTTTAAGTTTGGAGATTGCCATGTGTTGTGATGCAGAAAGGAATGCATTGAATTTTGTGGAATAGAGTGTCATGATAGTGCATCATTTGGTGTGTTAGACAATTTCTATTGATTTGTTTCACCTTTCATTCATGTGAAGATAACTTTCAAGGTAAGGCATTGTAGTCCATCTTCCTATGATTATAGTCCACTCATGGTGATTTCGGTCATAGTAGCGTGCAAGTAGAGGATTAAGGCACATAGAATCTAATCATAGTTGTGGCCATTCTACAATATTATTCATAAACCATTCTAAATGTTTTTTTTATCATGTAAGATATTGCAATTAGAGAATTAAGGCTGATAAATTATAATGATAACCGTTGAAGGAATGGATTGCTAAATATCAAGAAAGCTAAGAAGGTTCTAGCAATAAAATGCAATTAGTGAAATTGAAGCACAACATAGTGCACCTTTAATTTGTATCATATATTATATTTTGGTCCAAGCTACAATCAAAATAAAATTCGAGCTTTAAGTTTACATTAAACAAAGCTTTAATTGTTTGAGTTCTTACACACTCTACTTGAAACATGAATAATTTGTAGTTTTTTAGGACTAATATATTGGAAATTCAACATCTACATGGCTCTGAATGATAAATGTATAATTTGAAACATTTGAGTTTGAAATAAATTTTAAAATCAACTAAATATTATTGTAACATGGAGGAAGGAAGGTGGAGCAGTTGTTAGACAATGAAAATCTAAGAATGTAAACTTGTTATCCTTAATTAAAAAACATGTTTTCAATTCAAAGATACACATTAACATCAATTCTCTCACCTTCCTTTTATGTAACATAATGCTTAAGCATCAAGTCTATAAAGGAAAATGAGTCACTACAAAATGCTATCTTAGTGCCATCACTATCCACATTGACATAGAGAATGTAGGTTTTCCACAATTCTTCTAATTTTCTACTAATAATGATGCATTTATATGTGTATGAAATTTAACATTGGTTAATTGAACTTGGAATTTCATGAGATTCCTTGATGATTTTTATTTATTTATTTATTTTTAACATAAATGAGTAGGTTGTGTATTGAAATTTGTGCCCACACATAGCAGTTACTTAGGAAGTGAATTACAATATATTCTTCTTCGACTAATGAACATTTCAAAAAAAGTATGAGACCAACCTCTTCCCGCTAAAAGTAGGGAGGGAAAAGTTCTAGTACTAGGTCTTCTGGTTTTTATTTCTAATGTTACAAGAAAGCAAGAATAAATTCTAACAATTTTCTTACACAGAAAAATGTAGAAAAATACATTTCTATAAATTGCTAGAGGATGGCCCATTTTTTGGCCCACAGAAGTCAAGACTAGAGTTCTTTCTACTATGAACTTTCTTGCTTCTTGTTACTGGTGGGGAGGAACACAGCTTTTTACGCACATCTAAATAGGAGGGTGAAGAAGAGGAGAAGTTCTTCTCGGCCACCTTAATAACTTCTAGATATTTTAATGCAAAGACCTCTGTGGAAAGCAATCCCACCATTGTTCAAGGGGCATGATCTATATCTTCTATGTTGTTTGAATTAGGAGGGAACTTTGGAACAAGGGAGTTTTGTTGATTTTCTTAGGCCTCAAGATTCTCACTTTCTTCTTTATAAGCATTAAGGACTTCAATGCTTAGATTCAACCATGCAATTCTATTGTTTTTTGCTTCCATGATTTTTATGTTTCCTTTTAAAGGGAGTGAATCCTCACATGTTTTTCCTTTCTCTCGATGAGACAATGGAGTTGGGGATCTTTGAGAAGTTTAAGCTTTTGGACAACTTTACGCAAAATTTCCATACTCATGGCACAAATTACATTTAAAAGGAGTTTGTTCGTAGTCCAAAGTTTTGAGATGATACCACGCATCGACATTGAGTTGAATTGCCATAGGGAGGCCATTTGAGAAATCCATTTCAATAGAAATTCAAGGGCACAAATAATTATTACCATGTTCTGTATTAAAGGTAATATATTTACCCAAATTTTCTCGTATGGTGTTGAAGAACTCTTCACCCCAGGAATGAAGAGGGGAAAGAGGAAATTTAGTCCACACAAGTGTAGATGACATTTCCATCAATGGATTAAATTCAAAAGACTTGTTGCAAGCCATTTTGTCGTATTTGGTCAATAGGCCTACAAACCGGATCAATCAACATCTGTGAACACCTTGTCATCATCCCTACACAAATCCATAAGCATGTCTCTCTCAAACCCTTTAGTTTCTGGGTTTGACTGATTCAAACAATGCTTTTAAGGCCCAACACATCATGACCCTTTTGGGATCTACGTCCAGCAGCAGGTTGCTCCATTATGCACCAATGCTAATCAACAACAAGTTGTCCCTTGTTGTGGGTACACTGATTCTAGAAATTTGGGAAAAATAAAAAGAAACTTGAGTCTTCCTCCTCCACAATCTTCCAGGAGTTGTTTCAAACATTTACCATAGGTAAGAACTTTGAATCCTATCTGATCCAACATTGGAGATTTCATCTCTTATCCCTTGAGTTTATCCTACCCTCTTAAGTGGATCTCAAGCCTAGATTGGTAAATGGATAAGAATTCCTAAACTACCACACTCTCCTATAATTTTACATCCACCTACAACATCAAGGTTGACTTTTGGAGACTAATCATATCCTCATGCTCTTGCCTTGAATCTAAGAGATTCATCATTTTCATGCATTAGGGTGACATTGAGGTGTGCTTTGTGACAAGGAAGGATAATTCAACTTGGGGAGATCTCTACAAGATCAACTACTATTCTTGGTTGTAAACTCTCTCCTATTCATATTAATACAAAGTGTATACCATTTTCCTAAATGTGTTATGTTATGTTTACATTCATGTATTTCAATGCTTTGTTGATCCATTGAATAAATTATTTGGATAATGCTACATAGATGTCATAGATCTTTGTCTTTTTTTTATTGTATATGTAGGTTCTAATTATAGCAATCAAAGCTATGATTGGAGCTTATAATCCAAGAGGAGAGTAAACCTTGCGACAGATTCCAAGTAATCCTCTTTCCATTCTTCAATTTCTCTAAGAGAAAGTTGATATTCTTTGCTTTCTATTGTTATAAACGAATCCAATAGGTCTAAGGAAGATACTTTTGTCTGCAGTCATAAGTTTTGCATAACAAATTTTTGACCATACTGGGGATCATTCCATTCCCTTAGTGGTTTCCTTGTCCCTAGTACTTGTTTCACCTCTTAAACAAACTTCCATTTCCTCACTCAGTCTGAATTGACCCTATGAAGACCTTTCATTGAGCTTCATTTGATTTTTTGTGTTGTAACTAGGCTTTACCTTGATCAACGCTTTCCCTGGTCTATTTATAGAGCATTGCAATGCTCCTTGGCCTTCTTTGCAACTGCGTTGAAGAGCACTGGTTGCCTATCTGCACCTGCGCCGACCCCAGTTTCATGCAAAAAATTTCCCTTTTTATCAGTTTCTCTTTGATAAAATTTATTCCATTTGGTACTCCTTGTGTCCCCAAGTGTGTATTGATCTCTTAGATTGGTTCGAAATGCGTCGACAAAAGATTGGTTATATAGTGCGACTCCGCCATCAACCGTGTGTCCGAACTTACAGATAAGAATCACTGCCTCACTAAGGTTGTGGATGAAGCATGTCGAACTATCCCAGACCTAGACATCCCTGAGACTGAGCCAATCGATGTGCGGGTTCAAAAACTTGGTATGGGAGTGCGCAACACATGCACTGAGTTGGCCAAGGTTCAGCTAGAGCTAAATCTCAAGTTCGCAGAGTTACAGTTGAAGGCCTAGCCTTCGACTCCACAGGAAGTCAAGGAGAAGCATGTGACTGCTATGGCAGATGCGGTAGCAGCGATAACAACTATAGTGAAAGACTGCACAATACTTTTTTAGTAGTCGCTCGAGGTCCTCACTAGCCCACAAGAGGACCCCAATGTACTGAGGTTGGAGACAGCAGTGCGAGAAATGCAACAACACTATGACGAGGTTAAGGCAACAGCCCAAACTATTGTCATCACACAAAGGCCCATGAAGCTATAGGAGGCCAAGGCACAGAAGGAATAGGTAGACGCAATGCAGCACAAGGAAGTTGTATTGAAGGATCATTTGAAGCCTTGGTTAGATGATGCCTATGAGATCATGACTACCATTGAAGGCAAGTTCGATAGCCTATAGAGACTCAGCAGAAACTATAGACTACGAGTGTAGGGCCAGTGATAGAAGATTTGGTTAAGGAGATGAAGTAGGTAGCGACGTAGTGCACTGCAGAGGTAGCAGTTGTTAAGACTAATCTAGGAGGTCTATGTGACAAGATATCTGCACTAGCTGAGTGACTCGAGGGCGAGTCACCATGTTTATGTTGGGGGCCTGTTGAGAACAAGTCCCTTGGGGGTTAATTTTGGGTTAAACGCCCAAGTTTTGGGGCAAAGGGCCTGAATTTTGTGTAAAGAAATGCAAAATCTTCGCATTTTGTGGTCACAGAGCGTGAAAGATATCTAAAGTTAAAATGGTTTTCCACCCTTGGTTTAGATCATTTGTGTCAGTTTTGAGATCTACCCATGGTTCGTGGACCATGGGATTGTATAAAAAGGGAGGAAAGTAAGTAAGCTAGAGAGAAGAAGTCATTGGTAAGTTTTGGGTGAGCTAAGAGCAGGAGTCTTAGAGTAGGAAGAGGCTTTGCAGCTGAGTGCGCAGAGGCCTAGGGTGGAAGCCCGTAGCTGAGTGTGCGGACCCCTGCAGTTGTGTGCATAGGGTGGATACTGTCTATACTGGGAACTTGAATAATAAATAAATAGAAGTATTCTGGAATCATTGTATTTTATGTCTCTGATTATTGCATGCAGTTATGATATGTTAAGTTCTGGGTTTACATTATAATTTCAAATTGATGTGAGAATGTATTTGTTTCTATTTTTTATATGAACGCAAGTAATAATGTATGTTTACGCAAGGGTTAACTTAATTGAACAATAAAGTTGGATAACCACTAAGTTAATTAGGGAACGAGATAGTAACATAGTAACAGGGTCACGTAAGTTCCTGAATCATTGTTTAAGGTTGCACGAAGGATAGTTAGATACCTTCACGGAGATTTTGAAAGGCGGAAGAGGAAATACATCGATAAGCGCTAAAAGGCTTATCAATGTGTGCGAAGGTAGGGATTGAGGTAGAAAACTGACATCACAACCATCTTAGGGTGTGGAAACTTAGTTCCTGCATCCCCCCATACTGCTTCGGGTGAGACTTCGATCCGCGCTCCGTGGACTGATGCCAAAAGGGCCAATAGTGTAGGGATTTGTTTGGCTGCCTAACGCTGAACCTGGGTCAGGGCCCATCAAGCCAACAGGAGGCACCAACCTCAAAAATATTCATGCTCTGACTTGTTATAGACTTCATCCTGTTTGAGGCACCAACCTTAGAGATATGCAAGCTTCAAATTGTTATAGACTTTAACCTGATTGAGGCACCAAACTCAGTAGAGGAACCCACTTCCTTCTTCAACTTCTTATGGACTATGTTTCATAATATTTCAAATTGTATCCACATGATCTTCAATCAATATAAATATTCAAACTGAACAAACTAATGATGACATACTCTTATCAACAACATCTCATACATTATCCATAATTTGTTGCAAATTGTTCATGAATTTGGTCACATAAAACCCTTCTCAGACCCTATTCTTTCCATATACACAACATCAACTGCAATCTACTCATAAGCTCACAAAATACATAACATGTATTCTAAATATCAAAAATACATCATCAAGGCTCTTCATGCCTCTATGAATTTTCACCTTTGAACCCTAATCGCCATGCTTCTTCCAAAATCAAATTTGGCCTTACAATGAACCCAAAAACCTCCAAAAACCATTTGATACTATATAAAAACCATGAAAAAATTAATTATTCTATATAATGGGATAATGCAACTGCATTCTACAAAATAGCAATTTATGGGTGTTGCAAAATTTTAACTCTTCAAAAAAATGGGAAAAACAAGTGTGTCAATAAACCTTCTACAAAAAGATTTTGGCCAAGTCCAATCAAACTTGAACCCACAACCTTTATGGAATCTAATCAACAAACAAAACTAATTGACCTAAATGACGAGTCATGAACTATCAAAAATGGTTTTGTATAAGTGTCGATAACTATAACCAGTAACAATATATCACGGCTCGCTAGAGCTCCAATTTAACACAAAATCAAATGTCAGTGAGGACTTGTTCCTCTGACCAAACACTACAAATAAGTGTGTATAGGAGCCAATAACTATAACCAGTTCCAATATGTCATGGTTCACTAGATCTCCAACATAACACAAAACCACACATCGGTGAGGACTCGTTCCTCTAACCAAACACTACAAATGAATGTATAAATGGGTTGAGAACTATAACCAGTTCCAATATGTCATGGCTCATCAAACCTCCAATGAAACATAAAACAACATGCTAGAAAGGACTCATTCCTCTGAAAAACACTACAAATGTGTGTGTATGTGAATCAAGAACTATAACCAATGCCAATATGTCATGGCTTACTGGAGATCCAACATAACAAAAAAATACACACTAGCAAGGACTCATTCCTCTGACCAAACAATACAAATGACTTCGCAGACAAATCACTACCACCAAAAATGAGCCACACACTTGATCAATGATATATGACACATATTATTCAATTGATCAATGTATTAATCCAATTAAATGCTTATGCATTTATAGTATTATTATGGTTTCATGCATGTCTAATCCGACCATATCATTATTCCTTTTTTTTGAATTTGACATGTGACCAATGTATAAGTGAGGCATTAATATCTATGACATGGTCCTTTGTGCCCAACCCTAAAGTGATAATGTGACCAAACGTATGACCAAGGACATAACATCTTCCCGATGGTCCCTAAGACCTGCCCTTAAAGTAACCATGTGACTGAGTCCCTGCGGTCACTGGTCATTCACATGATAGTGTTAGCATGATGTCATTATGCCATGTTGTAGCTCATGATGGGTGTCATGTGTCACCCATTTTTGGAAATATTACTAATCAAAAATTGACATATATACTTGCCACATGATAGGCCCTAGTAGTGCCATGTCATCTATTGGTGTCATTATTCTTGGCCAAGCACACAACACCATGTGTCATAATGATACTGGTTGATTACTAAATAATCGAGTTGTGCCATATGTCATAAGAAATTTGCCACTATGGCGGGGCCTCTCTTGGTTAACTGGTGAACATGTTGTCATACATCCATCATCTTACATGTGCAAGGTGCATGAAATTTAACCAAGTTAGAATTTGTGCACATCTAATGACCATCCATTATGGATTTAATTAATGAATCATGGATCCACATACAAGTTGCACATTATTTAACATATTTATGTTGGTGGTCTTTTACCCTATAGTTTTGGTCCTTTACAAGAGTTTATTTTTAAATGGCTATAACTTATCATCCAAGAGGATATTTTTAGAGTGGTACATATTGTTGCAAATGTCTCAACGAGGAAAACCAAACCATGTTGTTTATAGGATCATTAGAGCATAATAATCTTGTGTAAAACTCAATAAACTCCATACCTATTTTAACTTCGCTTATTGAGGGAATGCAAGATATATCGCTGACATACTACTTTCTTTGATTCATCAAAGGCTATTGTTTTCTTGGACATCCCCTTTGACATCAATGACCCTTGTTGTCATCAATGAAAACATTGTGCAACATTTGGAAGAAAATGTTACATAAAGAGGGATGATCATCATTTAGGAAAGTTTGACTCCCAGATAGATTAAGGCATACTTACCAAGTACTCATGTAAAAGAAAATCATATAATTTCTACAATATTAGACTCAACAAGATAGTAGAAATCATCAATGTAAAAAATAATGAAACAAACTTCCTAAATACCAAGAAAGACAGACAAAATCCACAATTCTTTGAAGAAGTCTACATAGAACAATTGGAAGGATTCCTACTATCAAAATATGAATATTGTGTTTGTATATTGAAGAAAGCCCTGTATACACCTAAGAAAGCACTTAGAGCTTGGAAAGCAAGATTGGATAGGTATTTGTAGCAACAAGGATTCATAAATGGAAATGCATATAGTAATATCTACATAAAGGAATATTAAGACAATATTACCATCATTAAAGTATATGTTGATCACATTATATTTGGAAGTGATGATGATAGATTAAGTTAGATATTTTCAAATTATATGAAAAATGAATTTGAAATGTCTTTGCTTGGGGAGTTGACTTTATTTTTGGGACTCTAGATATCTCAACTAGATGGAGGCATTTTCATCTCTCAAACCAAGTACATCAAAGAAATGTTGAAGAAGTTCAAAATGGAAGACTGCAAACTTGTGAGAACTACTATGGTCACTAGTTAAAGTTGAGAAAAGAAGATGAATCCAAGTATGTGGATCAAAGACTATATTTATATCAATTATTGGTAGCTTACTCTATGGGACAACTTCAAGACTAGATGTAATGCAAGCACTTGAATAGATAGCAAGATTTCAAGTAGCACTAAAGGAAACTCATGTTCTAGCAGTGAAAAGGATCTTTAAATATATAAAACAAACAATGGAATTTGGGCTGTGATATTTGAAAGGAAAGGAATTGACATTGACAGCTTACACGAGTGCAGACTTGGCAGGAAGTATAGATGAAAGGATAAGTAAAAGTGGAGCATCCATTGACTTGAGAGACTATTTAATATCTTGGTTTAGCAAGAAGCAATCTTTAGTGTCTTTGTTTATAACAGAAGTAGAATATATTGTAGCATCGGTATGTTGTACTCAATTCCTTTGGATGAAGCAAACCTCCCAATACATACAAGTCAAATATGATGAGCTTATTTTGATACCCTATGACAACACCAGTGCAATAAACATCTCTAGGAATATAGTGATGCATTCAAATACAAAGCACATTCCTATCAATTTTAACTTTCTAAAGGAGAAAGTCGCAAAAACAAATATCAAGCTAGATTATGTTGGGACAAAGAAATACATTTCATACATATTCAACAAACCACTTCCCAAAGAGACATTTGAGTATCTCAAATAGAAACTATGAGTAGTTTCTTCTCCAAAATCATTTGCACAATCTTCAGCAAGCAAAGAAAAGGGGAGAGACAATGTCAGGGGGAATTACCCTTTTCCATTAATGTCAAAGGGGGAGAGAAAGATAAAGAAGCATGAAGATAGGGGAGTACGACAACAGAGAGAGTATAATGGTTTCCATCAATGACAAAGGGAGATATTGTTGAAACAAATTGTCATTGATGTCAAATGTTTTCCAAACGAAAGAGAATGTAACACATTCAAATAGCACATTTTAGATTTTGTTTTTGGGGTTTTTGATGCCGCATTTGGATACCTTGTCTTTGAATAATTTTTTCTAGCTCAAATGGAAGCATAACATATATGGTTGTGTTGGAATAAGGAATTAATGATTGGGGGTGTTCAATCAATCATGGGTGTAAATTTTAACTTTTAATATCTTTTAACATAGCAATCACCAATATGGGCAGTCATAATCAAATACATAAGCAAAAAAGTAAATCATTCTCATGAACACACATCATCAGCATGAGAAACATACACACATAGACACATATATTTAACATGGAAACCCAAATGGGAAAACCACCTGTTACACTAAAAAATGTCACCTTGACTACTTACAGTTAGTATGGATCAAATCAACAGTCATGCTACCCTCTTAGGCAAGTCTCATGCCTCTGTTATCCATCTCAAACTCAAAGAAGAGAGAAAGTCTTGTAAAAACTATGTTTATCTCTGGGGTCGCAGGTTCTCTCTAGCCTTACCTGCGGGGACGCTGACCATGTTCACAAAATCTGCGTCCATGGACGCTCTGTATGTTAAGGGACAGGTGCGTCCCTCTGTAAAAGGCAAAATGCGCGAGTTTTATCTTGAAAAAGTTACTTGTGGTTACTTCTAGAACATTCTAGAGGTCGGTTTGATGAAATGGATGCGCCTCCAGTTGGTTCATGTATCTCTATTAAGGGGGAACTTATCCCATCAATAAGGGAGCTATCCCACCCATAGAGGGGGATGATCCCATTGATAGTGGACCTGAATAACCTCTTTACAGCACTATAAATAAAGGCATTGAGCCAGAAGGAGAGGAGGTTGGAGCTATACATTTTCTTTGGGTAAATGCTGCAGGATTTAGGTCTTCCATTAGAGCCTTTGTGAGGAGAGATTGTCTTCACTTGATTCTACTTGGGAGAGGGTGAGCTTTGTCAAAGTAGAGGAAAACCCTTGATGGACCCTGGGAGGAACTTGCACAACACCAAGGCCAGGTTGTAAGAGTTTCTTTGTTTCGTTATTAATACAAACTGGTTTATTTTTCTCAATAGCTTGTGTTAATGAGTTATTTCATGTGTTCCTTGGTCTGCATGTTGAATATATGTTTTATTATATGAAATGCAAGTGCTTGGTAATTGTTTGATTGTTTGTGGTTGCAGGAATTGACTTGAAGGAGGAGCTCATCCGGATCGTCAAGAACGGACTTCAACAACAGCGTTTTGGAATAAGGTAAGCCTAAACACTTGTAGTTTTCATGTTGTAAAAGGTGTATTTAGAGAAAGATCACTCCATTTTGTCTTGTTTGTCATTAGAATGTCTTAGACTTCTAGGAAGGTCAGTCGTGTCCGCACCCTTGACAGATTCCGTGTGACAAATTGGCGACTCCGCTGGGGAATCCATTAATGAGAGAGTCTTTTCCTTTATATGAACTTTGCTTTGAGAAAATCATTTTTATTTTCTGGTTTTTGACTGTGAGAATTAGTATTTGGGTGGCTTAGCTGTAGATTTAGTTGGCTTTAGTTTTTCTTCCTTTTTCCAGAAGGACGCAGTCTCTGTGTGCTGCACAGTGCGTCCTTGGACGCGCTGTTGTCGACTGCACAGTGCGGGGCCGCACCTGTGACAACGGGTGGCCTGCGTCTTCCTGTAAAAGTTAAGAAAATTCCATTTTTGCTTTAAATTACTTTTAGATTTTGTTTTTCCTTAGTGTTTTCTGCCCAGATCCTTTAGTACCCTGTCAAGAATTCTCACCTGAACTAGTTTTGTGAGCTTTGAGTGTTTTAGTGGTTTTCAACGAAGTTTAGACCTAGGGTTTGATTTTTGGAAAGGCTTTGTAGTGACTTTGATAGTAGAAAGTTGTCCAGCCTTAGATATCTCTGGTTAGTCAACCTTCTTAGAAGTTGAGCCTGTCGTAAAGTCTCCTTGTTTGAGCAACTTGTCATTTGAGTTGTTTTGGGTCAAATTTCGCATTGCTTGTTTTTAAAGTATTGATTTCCATTTTCAAAAAGGACAAAAAGATTAGAGTTTTGTTTTGGCTAGTTTTTGATTCTGCAATAAGCTAGTCCTTGATTTGATTGTGATCAAGTAAAACACCTTAGAAATAATCATTGTTAGTTTTGGCCTCGTTAAGATTGCTTAGAGTAAATTTGCCTTTAGTTTGCTTATGAGTGCATTTTCATAGATTTTAAGAGTTGTTAAGATTGATTTTTTGGTTACATTAGATTTACTTGCTTTATTAAAAGAAAAATACAAAAACATCTTCTTAAAAAGTCTTGTTTCAAGTAGCTTTTTGTTTTCAAAAGAAGAAAAGAGTTTTTTCGTGCATGTAAAGAGAAGTTATGTTTTTATGCTTGGAAAAGAAAAACGAATTGTTTCTTTGATTGTCTTCAATTAAGAAGTTGCTTTTATAAAGATTGCATTCTCTCAACTTTTTAGTTAAGCAATTCATCGAAAAAGTAAAGTAGTGGATAAATCATTCTAGGTGCATTTTGTAGTGGTTTCGAGTCGAGTCAACACACCACTAGTTTCACTTCCATCACCTTTTGACTTAAGAAACAACCTTAAAAGTAACGCTTAAATTAAAATCAATCTAGTAATCTTTATTTTTCTAGGGCTCTGAAGCACCAACATAGCTTAGGCTAGGGTCTTGGAGTAGGTGAGTACTTAACTCTCCAAGACTACAAAACCAAACAGATAGTCTATCTTGAGTAGAACAAATCCAATTGTTTCAGTTACATTCTGGGAAAGCTCCTCTTAAAGGAGAAGCACGAGCTCGTGTCCGAACCAGTGAGGGGATCATTCCTCCCTCGTTGGGAACGACGCCAGGCAGTA
Source organism: Pinus tabuliformis (assembly GCA_031772625.1). NCBI lineage: Eukaryota > Viridiplantae > Streptophyta > Pinopsida > Pinales > Pinaceae > Pinus > Pinus tabuliformis. The sequence continues at coordinate 53,437,979 of CM062813.1, forward strand.
CGTATTACAAACGGTAAACCTCGGATTAACCATTGTCGAGGAGCCAGGGGTCACTTATCGGTAAACCTTGGATTGTTGTCAAGGAGCCGGTAAGGGGATTGGAGCTTGCTACTCTGCCCTTGCGTGCTGTCGGAGTTTAGACTGTTCCCCCAGGTGTAATTGTTGTGATTGGTAACCTTAGTGGCCATAATATCTAGGATTCTACCCAAGGTGACGGTGGAGGGAAGGTCCCACTGTACCTGGAGCAGACGTCGGTTATACTCACTTGGATTTTCTGGGGGGTTCGCTTCACTTCGAGACGGTTAAAGTGGAGGAACTTGGTCCAGTCTATTCATTAAGCAGGTTGCCGGGGTAACTGTTCCACCCACTATTTCTGTACTGAATCCTGCGAGGTTGGGCCTAATCACCAACTAGCGCTTTTGGTCCGGAAGACTACTGTTTGTGTGTGGTTTGACGCTCTAGATTATTTAGGCGTGTGCTTCAAATTTGATTGGTTCTTTAGAAGACTTTAGGTGGTTTGATTTGAAATTTTTTACTTTGTTTTCGTGTGTTGTAGTTAAAAATCTTTAATTGTGGCGGAATTACCGAGAAGGTCCCGTCGCATTGCGGGCCAGTCTCCTGAAGTTGTTTCTGTGGCCGAATTGTTGAGAAGATCCCGTGAACTTAGGGGTTCACCTCCTCGAGACGACCCCAGTAATTTAGAGGGTTTAAAGGTCCTTGTAACTCCTAGTGGCAGTAAAGTAGGTTCACCTGAAGAAGGAGAATCTTCTTTGGTAGTCCATCCAGATTACCAAAGATTAGAAACAGGTTACAATCCCGAAGCTGTTACAGTTTCCGAGCTTGCTGGTAGTTTTTCATCTGCCAGTGAAACAGGCGAAGAACCTGAAATTTCCGAACCTGTTACTCCAACTCCTAGTGTTCCTGATTCACCAAGAATAGAAAGAATTATCACCGAAAATCTTCCTGTTGGATTAATTGCTATAGAAGAACTTGTTCCAGAGGAAGAAATAGGCGTTTCTGATTCTGAAGATCTAATTACCCTTGATCTAAGGGAGCGTGAATCCATCTTTTACAGTCCTCCTAGAAGTGAATCTTGGTACCTTGCATTAACCAATTTTTTAGACAACTCAGTAGGTTTTTCTACACCTCGTACTCCGGTTCCACCTAGAGGAATTCATTCTCCTGTAAATATGTCTGGTCAGTCATCTGTGTTTTCACAAAGTCCTGAATCATTTTTACATGGCGGTCCTTCTGTTCCTACTGGGTATCAATCACTTTCTGGTACCTTTGCGGGAGCATCTCCTCAACCTGTTGATCATGGGTTATTAGTTGGAAACAGTGGTAATGTACCATTGAGTATAGGTGAAGTTTATATGATGTCAGGTTCAACTCCCATTAACCAACCTCAAGGTGGCCAATTACCGCCTGGGGGGCAACCTTCGTTAATGCCTGGGGGGCAACCTCAAGGTACTTCATTCGTGACTGGGGGGCAACCTCAAGGGTATCAACCCCAAGGGTATCAACCCCAGCCTCAATATGTACCCCAAAGTCAACCTCAGTATCAGTATCAACCTCAAGGATGGCAACCTCAAGGATGGCAACCCCAAGGGTATCAACCCCAAGGGTATCAACCTCAAGGATACCAACCTCAAGGTCAAGGTCAACCCCAGTATTCGTATTTACCTCAAGGTTATCAACCTACGGGTCAATACCCTGGTCAAGGTTATCAACCACCTCAAGGGCAATCATATGGGACTACACCTTACAGTTATCAACCCTATCCTCAATACGGCTATGGATCTCAGTATCCTCAACCTGTTACGAGTCAATACCCTGGAATGTTAACATGGGATCCGTCACAGGGTCAACAGATGTCGCAACCAAGTATACAGTCGGTACCTCAAGCAGGACAACCTGCAGTTCCTGGTCCACCCCAGCAACCGCAACCTGTCCAGTCAAGTGTTCAGACCCCTGTAACTTCCGTAGTTACTCAGCCGCCAATTGCACCTAGTACTCCACCTCACACGGCTGCAGCAACTACCGCTTCATCTACCATGCTTACTTCTGGAGTATCGGCAGCTCCGGTTTCTACTGTCCCTGTAACCGCTCCTCAGACATCTGTACCGTTGTCTGGACCCACGGTTCAAACCACAGTCCAGATGCCTGCAGGCCAACCTGGTACAAGTACGGTTGTTACTACTCAACCTCAATTTGTTCAACCTCCGTACCAGGGACAGTATCAACCTGGGCAAGCTGCCCAACAACCGGTTTACCAGTATCAACCGTATCCTGGGTACACTTATCAACCACCTCAGCAACCCCAGTACGGTCCGGTTAATCCTGGTTTTCCAGGAGGATATAATATCCCAAATGCGACTCCTGTTCCTAGTTATCCTGGATATCCTCCTCCTGGGGCTGGTATTGTGACTCAGAGTTTTAGAGATCCTAACCGGCAGTTACCGTTTATTGCGACTTTAGATTTACCCGACTTGACGCGCCTAACGAACGATCCAATTCAATATCTTCCGTTCTGGCCGCCAATGCCAAATAAGTTGCCCAGCGATATACCCAAGTTCGAAGGTAAGTCTGGAGAGGATCCGTCTAATCACGTGATGACTTACCACCTCTGGTGTGCATCAAATTCCATCTCAGATGATTCTATCCGCTTACGTCTTTTCCAGCGTACACTCATTGGTCTCGCAGCCAAGTGGTACATTGAGTTGCCACGGGCTTCTTTTTACAACTTTAGCCAGTTAGCTACTTCATTCTTAACTCATTTTCAGTTACCAGTCAGATACGATAATGGTACAGAATTATTAACTTCGCTAAAACAATCGACATCCACGTACATTTCTGATCACATCCATGAGTGGAGACGTCGAAGAAGATTAGTGAAAGTTTTTATCCCGGACCAAATTTTAGCTGAATGGTTTGTAAAATCATTATTACCAAGAATTACTGAAGATGTAGCTAAGGCCGGAGTAGTTACTGAGGAGCAAGTCATTGCTCAGGCACAATACCTTGACTTAGTTTACACTCAGTCGGGTACGTTACACGAGAAAATTCCGGATCTTCCAAAGTCAAACCAAATCGCTGCTGCTCCTTCGGGATCTCATGCCGCTGATGGTATGATCGGTATCGTGACTACGAAGAGTAAGAAGAAGTCTTCCAAGACCTCCAATACTCCAATTATCACTTTGCCTGATTCTCCGACAGGAGAGTCTTCTCCTCCTGAACTTACCGCCGACATTCACGCTGTAGAGTCATCTACGGCCAAATCCAAAAACGGTGGAAAGAAGAAAGGAAAGAAGAAGGCTAAAGCAGACAAGGCTCCAAAGGAGAAAACGGAAAAGTCGGAAACCAATGACGAAAAGCGCAAACCTCGTTATCCTTGTCTTATTTGTGAAGAAGATCATTTTACGAGAGACTGCCCTCATCGGGCCGAGGTAGTGAAAATAGTCAAAGGTTCTCCCACTCCTGCTGTGTTAAAAAATCCATTTCCAGAGCAGGAGAATAAGATGATAGGTTCTTCTTCGAATGCCAGTGAAGAACCCATTTTGATGATGTCTCATGTCAGGATTGCGACTCGATCGCAAGATTATGGTAGTAAGGCTCCTGTTGATGGTAAAGAAGCAGAATCTTCTCACTCTAACCCATCAACCTCAGCTCCTGGTTCCGATCCACTACAGATCGAAAAACCTAACCCAGACTTAGTGATTAAGCCGCCCGCCAAGGGTGTACTTCGAAGGTCTGCTTTCAATCCACATGCGAGAGCAGCCCAGAATTACAACATTGTTGAAGACTTAGCTGTTTCACCTTCAGCAATGTCGGCACTCGAAGTGCTGCAATCATGTCCAGCGCAACGAAAATTGCTTTTGTCGGCTATTGGAGCTGTCGATGTTCAGGACCCGAACCTAATGATCTTTGATCTAGAAAGTAGTACACCGCGTCTCCCCCATCAAATGGCTTTCCAAATTCCAGTGATAGTCAAAAACAGGCCTATTCATCGGACTGTGATTGATGAGGGAGCTTCTACGTGTATTATGTCGATTCAATGTTGGAGATCGCTTGGTTCTCCTTCGTTGAACCAATCCCCCACCATCCTTAAGGCCTTTGATGGCCGTGGGTTCCGTCCGTTTGGTATTCTACAAGAATTGCCTATAGGGGTCGAAGGTAAAACCGTTAGTCTGGATGTGGAAGTGGTTGATGCCCCTCTAGACTACAACCTTCTTTTGGGTCGAAGTTGGTCATATGCTATGACAGCGGTCGTTTCATCGGTCTTCAGAGTCATTAAGTTTCCACATAACGGTAAGATCGTGACTATTGATCAGCTGACATACTTTTCATCCGACCCAACCTCTTTAGAAACTATCCAGCATGTTGGTAAAACGACAATCCCTTATAGGGACATTGGTGTAGGTTTAGTTAAGGATTCCGGTTTACTGGGAACTTTTCCTCTCCCTCCACTCAATGCAGACCCTTCGTTTGCAACAATTCATATGATCACGTCAGAAAACATTATTTATGATGATCCTTGGTATGTTCCCTCTGACTCTGAGCTAGACTCACTCGGTGATGTTATGCCGTTGAGTCCGTATGAGATTGCTTATGAAGCTCTTATGTCTTTTACCGACTTTCATTCAACCGACCAAATGAATGTGGTCAGTGAAGAGTCACTTTTCACCTCACCCTTAGAACGGATAACGTTTCCCGAAGAAGTGTCATCTGACGAACAACTTCGCGAAATCCTAAGTGTAGATGATCTACCATGGGAAGATCTCCATCACAGATCTTCGTTTTTACCTAAGGATGATGCATTTGAAAATGATTTTTCATCTATCTTTACCGCTGAATATGTCAAAGACGCTCAGGATCCAACGAAACATTCTGATTCAGAGCTGAATTTAGGGAATATTTCTCGTACTATTCCCATTGATATTTCAGTGAAGCCCGGAATCGAGGAGAACATTCATATAGGTGCCGCATGTACTGAAGAAGAAATCCAAACTTACAAGGCCCTATTCCAAGAATTCCGCGACGTGTTTGCCTGGTCTTACGAGGAAATGCCGGGAATTGATCCTGCCATTGTTGTTCATGAGATCAAAACCTACCCGGATGCTAAACTCATTCGGCAACGGTTGCGTGGCTATCATCCAATTGCCTCCTCCTTCGAGTTTGCGCCAACTCCAAAGTTTGCAAGGGAAAGCAAACTTTTTACGCCGATTCATCCCTAACTACGCCGAGGTCACTAAAGGTTTTACACGGTTGTTGAAACAGAACATACAATTCTTTTGGGACGAGATTGCTCAACAATCTTTTGATGCATTGAAACACGCGTTGACCCATGCACCGTTATTGCATCCTCCCAACTACAACCAGGACTACTTCTTATACCTCGCAGCTTCGCATTCCACCATTGGAATGGTGTTAGTTCAAGAAGATGAATTCAAGGCAGAGCATGTGATATATTACCTTAGCAGAACCTTAAATCCAACTGAGTTAAAATATTCACATGTGGAGAAATTGGCCCTGGCAGCCGTTCAAGCTGTCCAGCGTTTTCGTCACTACATTCTTCTCCGCAAAACTACTGTTATTTCGGATTGCAACCCTATGATTTATATCTTGACAAAACAACTGCTAGGGGGCAAGTACTCTAAATGGATCGTCATCCTGCAAGAGTTCGACTTGGAGTTTGAGAAGTCCAAGTCTAAGAAATCTTTAGTCTTCGCGGAATTGATGTGTGATTTCCCGAGTGCTGACACAGAGACTGTGGCAGAGGAGTCCATTGTGGACGAATCTTTGTTTCTTATTAGCACTTTAGATCCGTGGTATGGGGATATAATCATCTATCTCCAAACCCAAACCTTTCGGCCTGAAGCTTCCAAGGAAAACCGTCGAAAAATTCGGTTTCAATCCCAGCAATACAGAATTATTGGAGATACACTTTATCGCCTGGGGGCAGACTTAGTTTTTCGACGTTGTTTAACTCACGATGAGGCTGAGAGAGTTTTGAATGATTGTCACTCTGGAGCATGTGGCGGTCATATGTCTGGGTATGCCACAGCTCAGAAGGTGTTGCGCGCTGGCTATTTCTGGCCGTCTATGTTTAAAGATTGTATCCTTGCCGTCAGAAAATGCCACAACTGTCAAGTGTTTGATCGCAAGATGCGCGCTCCACCTGCTCCTCTCCACCCTATAATTGCCGCTGGTCCATTCGCCAAATGGGGCATTGACTTTATTACTTGTAACCCTCACTCGGCCGGGGGGCATGCGTATATCATCCTTGCGGTTGATTATTTTACTAAGTGGGCCGAGGCGATGCCTACATTCGACGCAAGCGGCAAGACAGCTGCACTTTTCGTATTCAATCATATCATAACTAGGTTTGGTGTCCCACAAGCAATCATTACTGACCATGGGAGCCATTTTCGAAACGTCATGATGACTGAGCTTACAAGCCAGCTTGGTTTGCGCCACGATAGCTCTACTCCTTATTATCCGCAAGCCAACGGTTTGGTTGAGTCAATCAACAAAGTTCTAGTCATCATGATTCGACGGATCATTGGTATCCATCGAACGAATTGGCATAACATGTTATTTTCGGCGCTATGGGCATATCGAACTTCAGTGAAAAATTCAACAGGTTTCACCCCTTTCCAGCTAGTTTATGGCTTAGAAGCTGTGTTACCTATTGAATGCGAAATCCCATCACTTCAAATGGCTGTCGAATTACTTCCAGCTACTTCCGAAGAGGAGAAACGGTTGTTATACTTGGCTAAATTAGATGAGACTCGACGTGACGCTACTTTAGCTATCGAGACTCACGCGAAACGAATGAAAGCTCAGTACGATAAAAATGTAACCCCTCGAAGTTTTTCGGAAGGAGACCTAGTACTATTATATGATCAAGCTAACGATAAGCTAGGTGCTGGAAAATTCGTTCCCATGTGGCATGGGCCCTACATTGTAAAGCGAAAGCTAGCAAAAGGGGCTTATGAGTTAGTTGATTTTGATGGGGACTCTTTGGGTAAACCCAGAAATGGACTTTACCTAAAGAGGTATTATGCTTAAAATGATGGGTATGGAGAAATTTTTAGATAGGTTAGATTTTCTTTCTAGCTAGCAAGTGTGTTAGTTTAGTCAGTGTGCTTAGCTTAGCAAGTGTGGTTTTTCGTCATTATTCTGGCTTATCTTGGTTTTACTCTTGATATTGTAGATGTCGACGCCTCTCCAAACATACATTGGATTTGCTGATGGTGCTTGTCGTAGTACACGGAATATCTCTTCCGCAGCTTGGGTTATCTATTCGCCCTCTGACGAGTTAGTTTCTATGCATGGGGTAAGCCTCGGTCAAACAACGAATAACATTGCAGAATACAGTGCAGTGGTTGAATTATTATCCGAATCTATTTCATTTGGAATTCGACGTTTGATAGTGAGGTTAGATTCTGAACTTGTTGTATTACAGCTTAATAGAGTTTATGCCATTAGAAATCCTGTGTTATTAAGGTTGTTTTTGAGAGTGCGTCTCTTGGAACGTGAATTTGATTACATTGAATATCAACATATTCCAAGGTCTTTGAATACATTAGCAGATGCAATTGCTTCTCGAGTGTTGGACAGACATTTATAATAATCATGCAAGTAAATTTAAAGACATTTCATCATACATGTTAAACAAGATAAGCCGGTAATAGTGATATATAGATATAGATAGAAGTGTGTCCAAAAATATATACATCGTCTTCGATCATAGGTTTAACACACCTTATGATCGGCAAAATGATAGTACAAAAAGTCAAAAATGTCACATGTGACTACAAAAGTGACTAGTCAATCACTGGTGGTGCTCTCTGTACGACACCACTGCGCGGGCTACCTTACGCAAAAATCTCCTAAACGGTCCAGGGACCGCGACTACGAAGCGCTGAAGCCTGATAGGAATGTCGTCCATAGTAGTCTCAGGTATATCTGCCGTGAGACGCTCTAGATCATGCTCCAACTCAGCTAGTACTTCTGCTGTCGCGTCCTGTGGGGCCGGTGCCGGTGCAGCTGGATGTCGTCTGTCGTAAGGCCGGAGATTGGCTGGACGCTGTGGTCCAACATCTGCATTTTTAAAATTTTACTGTTACTTTGAGACGATATATATGAAAAATAAAAAATACATAATTAGAAAACTTGTGAAAATGAAAGTACCTCTGTCATCCCATTGTTCTCCCTGTGGAAGAACCATGTCCGGATCACCTCTGAAATCCATTCCGGCATATGGAAAGTCTTGTATCACAAAAAGCTGGCCCTCTAGCCAGTCGAAGTAACTGTCTGAGAATCGAACCACTGCAGCACCCTCGTCAGGATGCCGGGCCATCACCGCAACCCATCGAACAAGCTTTGGCTCCCGAGGACCCAAGTCATCAACAGTGAGTTGCTGAGGGATCAGCATAGGAACTCTCTCCAAGGCAAAGCTCACGACTATAGGCCCATATCCAAAAGTTTTTAGTCGTCCGTTCTTTGCCTTGGTTAGTTGGCTCTTCATATGAGCCGACACAGCTTCGCACCAGTTGAAGATGGTGCCTTGGTAACAGTCAACTGCCATCCGCATTTGGGATCCGGAGGCAATGTGCAAGGCGGCCGCGCCACAAATCCTGGTGACCGTAAATGCAATAACTCTAAGTTCCGCCAGAGCGATGTGCTTTATCTCCACGCCTTTTTTATGGCGAGTCCCTGGTCTGCACCACTCCTCGCGGAGATCATCAAGGGATTGGCCACCCGGCCTGGTCCCCGCAAGGTTGAGTTGCTCACCTCTGTTTGGCAAGCCAGTGAGAAAGTATACATCCGAGGGCTCTATCTCGAGCTGGTGCCCTCCAATGTAAAAACATTGATCTTGAACGTTCCATCGCTCAACCAGCCATTCCAAAAATCTTACCTGGCCCCTCATGCCCGGTATGGTCCAATATTTGTACAATCCACATGTTCTTAAGGCATCCAGAGAGGGTTGGTGGTTAATCGCAGCTTCATCGTCCTCTACGTGCTCTCTCTCTCTCCAGTCTAACATGTTTTAGGTCCTGCACATCAAAAGAGTCAATTAGAAATTAATTTGAGCAAATTTGGTGGTTTTTTGAGAGAGTTGGGGTTTTGAAATGCGCCCTTTGCGGAAGACGCACCCCGGCTTTGTAGCACAGGGCGTCCGGACGCAGCTCGCCTGAAGGCGGACTGCGTCCCCCGACCTTTTTCCCGTGTGAGAAAAAGTCGGGGGACGCAGGTCACCCGAAGGGCACCTGCGTCCGCCGAGGGGCGCATTTTGAACCCAAAACCCCCCCAAAAAATGAAACAGAGACCAAAAACAAAAAACTAAACGGATAAAAATGAAGAGTGGGATGTGTAAAATACCTCGGTGAAGCGGCGTTCGATTCCGACGGTCAGATTTTCCGCAGCAACCACGGGAAGTTTCTTGTCAAAAGCTCCTTTTTCAACCTCAACAGTGAAACGGTAAAAATGACATGGTAAAAGGTCTTTTTATAGGTTTTTTGGATGAATTAGTTCATTTTTTACCATGAAAAGATGTTTTCGAATGTATTTTTGCCTATTTTAAACAGGTATGAGTAATGTGTCGCTTTTGTGCAGGACGAAGGGATTTCGAGGGAAATTGTAATTTTTCACAAACAAAATTTCAGAGTCATCTTTTAAGCCCTTTTCTGACTCCTAAAACATGAAAAGATCGCCGAGTGTTTCTTTTTCACTCGTTAAAACGGAATTAAAAGACGGTCCCCTTTTAGCTCTTTTCTGACCGCAAAATCAGGAAAAGATTGCCGGGTTTTTGTCGTTTCAAACTCGATAAGGAAATAAAACGACGTGTCTTTGATCGCTTTTTACTTTTCAGGTCAACGACACTATTATGAAAGTACTCCTTGGTCGCAAGATCAAGCGGTTCCCCCAGGTATTATTTTATACTTTTTCGGGCTTGAGGGACACAAATTACGAAAAAGTTCAACGTGGAGTTTCCTTAAGTTTTTCAGACTCTCTAAAAATGAAAAACGCCGAGTTTCTCCTATACTGGGCTCGTTAAACTTTTACAGTAAAGGACCTGTTCAATTACAAACAGGAACGAACCACTCCTTCCTAGGGTTCGAATTTAAACTAGGTTGGACTCGTCCGAAGGATGAGCTTATAATCAAGCATATGTTATCCTCCTCAAGCTTGTTAAAAATAAAGAGGTACTTGCCAGAAATGGTGGGGGAAAAGAGAGAAGAATGAACCTATTTGTCACCTTTTGTCTCAAAGAAACTTTATTACCACTCTTGAACACGACACTTTTTCATTCACCTGGGTTGGGAAATCTTTTACCTCACAGTTGACCAAATCACTTTGAAAATCTTTAACCGGGTTCAGGGATCAACTTTGAGTTATTCGTCACCAAACCATCTGTTGTGTCGTTATGTGTTCAAGAGGTCTGCAAGCAAAACTTTCATCTGCAAAATACTTGTCATCCATTTGACCATCCCTGAGTCAGTCCTTACAGCAACATTTCTTCAACTTGAACAATGATTTCGTGTTGCGGGCTTGCCTGCAACGGGTCGCTTTCTATCGACATCGACACATTATCTAGAAAGATGACTTAGGAATCGACAGTACCTTGAAGTCTGCATGCATCAATGGCAGGTTTCTCGCCTTTGACGTCAGTTTACATCATTGACTTTCGATCAGAGGATTCCGTGAAGTGTTCGACATCAAAACATCTATTCACATTTCACGGGTTGTGCTTGGTACTTTGAGGACCATTGACATTACTGGTGGTTTCTCTCACGCTTGTTAACAGTTTACATCATTGACTGGTAATCAAGTGGTTTCTACCATGTTCGACATCGAATCATTTAATCACATGGCTAGAATCGTACCAATTCGGGAAGTAGAAGTGAAGACCCTGGATCTAGTTTCTACCATCCAGGCTGCGAGGAGTTTTGTATTCATTGTCTATGTAGACTTATCATAAACAGATGGCTGCGTCCATACTGTGTCTACAAAAGTCTATAAAAATGATGTACTGCAAGATCATTCCTGTATCAGAATAGTTAGTCCATTAGTTAAAGTTTTGAATCTGAGTATGGGAATGCCTACCTCAGTGATGATATAATCTTATCCATGTATTTTGTGTTGAAAATTGCAGGTTCCAACCAGGCCATCCACAAGGCAATCCTTGAAATGATAAAGCGCTTCACCCTTCCTAGAATTACAAAACCCTATTCTATTCCAGGCTTCGCACTTTAGGGGGCAATCTGTTACACTAAAAAATGTCACCTTGACTACTTACAGTTAGTATGGCTCAAATCAACAGTCATGCTACCCTCTTAGGCAAGTCTCATGCCTCTGTTATCCATCTCAAACTCAAAGAAGAGAGAAAGTCTTGTAAAAACTATGTTTATCTCTGGGGTCGCAGGTTCTCTCTAGCCTTACCTGCGGGGACGCTGACCATGTTCACAAAATCTGCGTCCATGGACGCTCTGTATGTTAAGGGACAGGTGCGTCCCTCTGTAAAAGGCAAAATGCGCGAGTTTTATCTTGAAAAAGTTACTTGTGGTTACTTCTAGAACATTCTAGAGGTCGGTTTGATGAAATGGATGCGCCTCCAGTTGGTTCATGTATCTCTATTAAGGGGGAACTTATCCCATCAATAAGGGAGCTATCCCACCCATAGAGGGGGATGATCCCATTGATAGTGGACCTGAATAACCTCTTTACAGCACTATAAATAAAGGCATTGAGCCAGAAGGAGAGGAGGTTGGAGCTATACATTTTCTTTGGGTAAATGCTGCAGGATTTAGGTCTTCCATTAGAGCCTTTGTGAGGAGAGATTGTCTTCACTTGATTCTACTTGGGAGAGGGTGAGCTTTGTCAAAGTAGAGGAAAACCCTTGATGGACCCTGGGAGGAACTTGCACAACACCAAGGCCAGGTTGTAAGAGTTTCTTTGTTTCATTATTAATACAAACTGGTTTATTTTTCTCAATAGCTTGTGTTAATGAGTTATTTCATGTGTTCCTTGGTCTGCATGTTGAATATATGTTTTATTATATGAAATGCAAGTGCTTGGTAATTGTTTGATTGTTTGTGGTTGCAGGAATTGACTTGAAGGAGGAGCTCATCCGGATCGTCAAGAACGGACTTCAACAACAGCGTTTTGGAATAAGGTAAGCCTAAACACTTGTAGTTTTCATGTTGTAAAAGGTGTATTTAGAGAAAGATCACTCCATTTTGTCTTGTTTGTCATTAGAATGTCTTAGACTTCTAGGAAGGTCAGTCGTGTCCGCACCCTTGACAGATTCCGTGTGACACCACCAAACTATTTTTTATTATTTTTTTTGAGCACCTACTCCTAAAAGGCCCCAACCCCCTTAAAACAAATCACACCAAAACATGCTTTATCCAATTGTCCTACTTTTCATACAATTTTCAAACTAAGAAAATTAGACCTACTACTATTACATACAAATATAAAGAACTTGATATGTTGTCACAAACTTACTTGTTCCTCTTTGCTCTGTAGCCCCTCTCTATACTACACACTTCACTCCTCAATTAGCTTTTTTCTCAACCCTCAATTAGTTTGAGAAAAAATCAACTCTCAACCAAAATTCTCCTTATACACACACAGTCTCTTACTCCAATTCACACCCTCACCAACATAGAACAATGCTCACCAACTGACTCAGTGTTAGTTTTTTTATTCAACAACACAGATAATGATGCAATATGTCAGCTCATCAACTGTCGCATTCAACCTACAGTATGGCACAATGGTATTCAATTAAGAACATGTGCATGGGCTCAATTTACTCAACCAACACATACATGCATAGTCTCAATTTTAGCTTCATAAGGCTCTATTATCATTTATTTAATTATGCACTAGTTCCATCAATTTACTTGTCCAGTGCAACAACATTAAATAAGAGAAAGGGCACTTGAGTGTTTCCCATATTGAGAATTAATTCTCAGCCCACCTTCATACTCAATGAGTTCCTCCACTAATTCTACTTGTACAAATAGCATGGCTCTCCAACACTCTTTTGCAGGTCTTGGTCCTTGCTGCCTTCTCATTGATTAATTTCTTAATTCTCCTCAATCACTATTAATGATCATGGATGACACTCTTTAACTTTGGGAATGCTCCATTATTTCACTCTACAAATTATGGTCCTCTCTAATTTAGTCTCCTAGCCTCGACAAACAACATTGACTCCATCAATGCCTCTGGTGCATTGCTAAATTTGGTGGAGCCATCAAATGTTGTCAACTCATTCAATGTTGACTCTTCTAAAAGAGGTGAGCACCCAAATATGAATTAAGTAATAATTATAGCTTTTAGTTCCGAAGAGATGTTGACTCATCCATGTTTAAAAGCACTAACATCCTTTATAAAATACCCATAGCTCGTTTTCGTTATAATAAGCTCCAAGGCCCATGGTCACAAAACATGTAAAAACACCATATAATAAAGACCTGGGCACACCTTTTGAAATTTGAAGGACCATCAAATGTTGGAAAAATATTCATCTCCTGGATCCCTTTCCCTAGACTTTTTCATTAAGAACCTCCTTTGAGATTCGTCTTGGAACAACCCTCCCGAATGATGTTCCTTGTGGGATTGCTAGTCATGCACATTTACCAATTAAAAACCTATTGAGGTGAGTTCTCACTTATGGCCACGCTTACACTTTCACTACACCAGTCAAAGCCTTTTCCACCTTTTCCACACTAGCTCGACTATGTGTCACCCTGACTCTTCTAAACAAATGCATAACTTTTATCCTCTTCGGGAAGTATCCCTACATTAGGTGTCCCGTGGGACCTCACACTACAATAGTTCACCAATCATTGTGCATGTTTGCCTGCTAACTCCACCTAGGATTACGACATCCCTGCTCTTCATTGTTTGCAGTATCTTTAGTTCCTCCAAGGGACACCTTCTTAGGTGATGTGTCCCTTATGGGGCCCACACACTAACCCTCTTGAGCTTTTCAAAGGTCGGACACTCTGACACCTCTTCCAAATTGTCATGTCGACTTATCCCAGGATTTCATCATCTCGACCCTTAAACATTTGTGTGCACTCTGGTTCTCTTGGGGAAAGACCTCCAGGATGAGTTATCCCATGGTGCCTCCCACTACAATGCTTCCACAAATCAATGTTTTATCTGTAGGCTGACTCCTCTCGAGCATACCTCATTTTGGGGGTGTTCTATTGCATGCAACTTTTATACCTCTAAGGAATATCTCCTGAGGTGATGTGGTGTTAGGGACCACCGATTGCAACTTCTACCAATCAACACTCTTTCCCACCTCATATACTATTTCTCCATGTCCTCTTGGTGCATAGCCATCCTGAGAGTTCACCTTAACGCGTGATTTTGCATCATCTGGGGAACTTCCATCAGAATGATTTGTGTAGTGGGACCTTCGATGACCAATAAAAACTTGTTTCACCATTGTACTGTAAGGCCACATCCTCCTAAATCTGTGTCTAATGGCTCTGCCCAGAGGCTCTTCTATGTTTTGCAAAAGGTTCCAAACATAGTGCCAACTAATGTACCATCACAATGCCTCTACCATCCTTGCCCATTTTACATCAATTCTAACATTATGCTCTATAATGTCCCCTATTGGCACTGATGGAAATAAACCAAGCTCACCCTAAAACCAAGAATGGTTTTCTCCATCTCTAAAATCCCGCTTACATCAAAATTCATTACACTTAGAGGCTTCTTCTCACGCTTTGACATCAATGGAAAACAATTCACCCAATGAAGAAAAATCCCCCTAAAACTTTGCAACCTACACTTCAATTGAACCAAAATAGTAGTTTCCAAAACTCATTCAAGATGTGTAATTTAATTATAGGATAAACAACTCCTATTTGTTTCCTAAGGTACTCAAATGGTTCTCATTCCAGTGTCTTTATGAATATATCTGCAAGTTTCTCATTAGTGACCACATACTCAATTCGAAAAAAAATAGCATCAACCTATTCTTTTAATAAATCGAACTTAATTGGAATGTGCTTGGTCTTTGAGTGCATGATAGGATATTAGAGATGTTGATAGCACTATTATTTTCACACATGATTGTAATTGAATCAATCCACTTTACCTTGATGTCCTTTAAGTTCTACTTGAATTAGGTGGCCACAACAATGTGCTCCACTTCAATTGTTGATAATGAGATTGAGTATTGTTTTTTGTTGACCCAGGACACTAAACAACCTCCCAAAAATAATGTTGCTCCAAGAGTGCTCTTCCCGTCATCAAGGTTTCCTTTCCAAGAAAATTAGTATAACATTTTAACTTAAAATAAATTCTTTTGGCATACCACAACCCATATTTTGTTGTTCCTTGAAATTATTTAAAAATCCTTTTTACAACAATGACTTGGATTTCATGAGGACAAGCTTGAAATATGGCCACTAGACATAGTACTTGCTTAATGTCTGGTCTTGAGGATGTGAGGTACATGAAGCTTCCAATCATTGATATATAGAGTATTTGATTTACCAAAGGTGTTTCATCCTCTTTACATAGCTTACATCCAATAAGCATGGGGGTACTAACTGGCTTGTATTCTTCCATTCCAAATTTCTTCAGTGTTTCTCTTAAATAATTGGTTTGAGAGATGAAGATTTCATCCTTAAATTGATACATTTACATCCTGAGAAAGAAGGATAGTTCTCCAATCATAGACATATCAAATTCTTTTTGCATAGACTTAGAAAATCGGTGTCCCAACTACTCCAATTC
Source organism: Pinus tabuliformis (assembly GCA_031772625.1). Taxonomy (NCBI): domain Eukaryota; kingdom Viridiplantae; phylum Streptophyta; class Pinopsida; order Pinales; family Pinaceae; genus Pinus; species Pinus tabuliformis. Next base: position 53,453,762 of record CM062813.1, read on the forward strand.
ATTTCCAAAGATTATATCATCTATATGAACCACAACAATCAATAAGTGATCATCTTCAGATTTTATATATAGCTTGTTGTCTGCAATGCCTCTCTTGAAACCTTGTTGTTGAGGGTATATGTCCAATGTGGCATGCCAATCTCTAACAAATCCTTTTTCAGTTTACAGAGATAGTCTTGATTTTCTGAGAGCATGAATCTTTTGGTTGTTATATATCTACCTCTTCTTCTATATCACCATTGAAAAAGGCCTATTTCACATTCATTGAGTATACCTTGGTGTTCTTGTGATTTGCAAGCACAAGGAACATTTTGAGGGATTCTATTCTTGCTACAGGTGCAAAGATTTCTTCAAAATCTATCCCTTCAATCTGAGCATACCCTTTGTAGACTAATCATGCTTAGTTCCTTATCACTTGGCCTTGCTCATTTAGCTTATTTTTGAAGACCCATTTGGTGCCTATAATGTTTTTGTCTTTGGGTATGGGGACAATTTCCCAAGTGTTTTTCTTCTCAATTTGATCCATTTCTTCATTCATTACCTTCACCCATAACTTATCCTCACTTGTCTGGATGAGATTTTGGGCTCAATTTGTGACAGCAAAAAAAGGTTTGCACAGTCAATAAATTTCCTTCTATTTTGAACACCAAGTCTTTGATCACCTATAATTTGACTTTCTTTGTGTTTTTTCTGCACATACCTAGAAGGAATTTCACACCTATGTGTTGCACTTCTTCTACATTTTCTTCTTCATCTTTTCTTCTTCATGATGTAAGAATTTGGAATCTAAACTCTCTTCTTTAATTGATTTCTCATCTTCTCTAGATGGCTCTTATCGTGGAAATATTTTATCCGCTAATCAATGTACTATTCAATCCTTTTTATCCTCTTATTAAAGCACTTATATTCTTTACTCTTAATGGAGTACCCAAGAAATATACCCTCATCATCTTGAGAATCAAATTTTCCAATATTTTTATCATTTCTTTTGATATAGAATTTTTTCTTGAATACTTTGAAATGTTTCACTGATATTGGTCTCCATTTCCATAACTCATAGGGAGTCTTATTACTATTAGGCCTAATCTATGTTATGTTTACTAAATAGATATATTCTTGTGTTGCTTCTCCCTAGAAGGTGTGTAGAACCTCTTCTTCGTCCATCATTGCTCTGGAAATCTCCTGAATTCTTCCCTTATTTCTCTCTACTAATCCTTTTTTTTTTGGACTTCTAGCCACTGATTATTGCCTCCTTATGCCATGTTCTTCACAATACTCTTCAAACTCTCTTGAAGGGAATTCTCCACCCTATCTAATATTAAACAATAATCTTTTTATCTTTCTCGTTTTCAACATGTGCCTTAAATACCTTGAAATTCTTTAGATCTTTCATTTTTTCTTTTAACAACATTATCCAAGTCACTTTGGTAAAATCATCAACAAACCAAGCAAAGTTCCGTTATGCTCTTAGGCTTTTCATCTTTGTTGGGCCACAGATATCAATGTGAATTAGGTCCATGGGTTTAGAGGTGTAGAATTCCTTTGTCATTAACTAAGTCCGTGTTTGCTTGAAAAATTGATAGGACTTGTAGATTGAGTTATCGAGCTTTGGAAATCTTGGAAATCCTCTTACATATTCTGTCTTATTGATTTTTAACAAGCTATCAAATTTTTTATGACCAAGTCTTATATGTCACAACCAAGTTTGATTTAATTTACTCGGGTAGCCACTCACTCTAGAGTCATTATAGACATTAACATCAATGTGAGTCTTGATTGCCTTTCCCACTAGCTTTCCATTTTCGTCTTTACAGATCTCATAGATTTTCATTCAAAAATATAGAAAATACATTAGTAGAAATCACCCCAAAATTATTTTATAAAAAAAATTATGTACAGAGGTTAGCCAAGGATTATTTTAAGGGGGGGGAATTAAATTTATCCTTTGAAATTAGGAGCTACAGCCTTCCATTCATCCCAATTCATAAGAATGTGTATTTATGATAGCTATTTCTCCCTCCCCATTTGGTGTAAAATAAGTTTCTTGGTTTCATTCGCCCTTATTTCACAATAATGGGATTAATTTGGAGAAAATGGCCCCCATTTTTTGGAACAAATGGTCACGAAAGAATAATTCATCTCTATTTAAAAATTGAAGTGTCTTATTTTCATTTATATTTTAATATTCAATAGTGTTCTTTCCATCTTCAAATTTTGCATTTGTTTAGTTACAGTCATATCTAATGCACGAGGGTTGTTCACAGAGTTCTGAAATTTGAATTAAGAAGTCAAGAATCAGCACACATTGGTGCAATATTATTCACAAAGTAGTGGAATTTCAATTAAAAAATCAAGCCTCAACACACAGTGGTACATGTAGCTCTTTGTATTTGTTCTACGTTCCAATTCCTCTTCCATGCTCTCCCTTTTCCTCTTAATTTTATTTTTATTTTTTGGAACCATAACAATTTTTGTTTTGAAAAGTAATATGTTTTGGTAATAAAATAAGTATGGTTGATTATCTTTATCCATCATATCCAAAAGGATTTTTATCATCAACTACATCTAATGAGTAGTGATTCTCTAGTTTAGTGGCTTCGATCTCTTTCTCTATTCACTACAATTCAACAAAGAGGGTTGATAAGAATATATTAAAGGGATGACCTTCTTAGTTTGAATTTTTACGAGATCCAACAAATTCAAATCCATTCAATACTCAACTAAAGAAACAATGAAAGAGGAGAAAGGTCTAGATCGGAAAGAAACATATAGGAAGAAAACCTAGATCAAAAAGATAGATGGAGAAGAACTTGTATTTATAAAGAAAAAGGATATAAATATGTGCCCTACTCTGCGATGTACACATCAATCCAAGTTTATTGGAAAAATTTACATGATAACCAGGCCAAAATGAAACTAATTATAATATCATATTCTAGTACTAACAATTCAGGTCAATATCATACTCAAAGGAGTGAAGTCCATTTGTGTTGTAGCAACATTCACCAGAACTAAAGTGATTACTACTACTGCCTAATTTCACCATATTGTAGCCTATATGATTATCGTAGAATGCAATGAATAAGGGAACATGAAAATGGTTTTCCCATGCCCTTGAGGGTTTTTCTTACTACATATGCATACGCTCAGATTCAAATCTTGAAACATTAATTTTATATATATATATATATGTATGTATGTATCTTCTCATACTTAATTTATTTTTCTTACTGCATATGCTCATATTCAAATCTTGAAACATTCATTATATATATATATATATATATATATATATATATATATATATATATATATATATATACCCTACTCTTGACTAATAAACACAGTTTTATATTATGAAAACTTGTTGATGCTAATAGTTATGTTAATTAGTTAGTAAATATATTTAGATTAGTAAATATATTTGATTAGTAATAAATGATTAATTGGTTAGTAATAAATTTTTTACTAAATATATTTATATCTCATACTTAATTTAGATTTACATTTCTTTAGTTCAACATCACAGACCTTTGGGGGTGCTTCTACAACTAGTTTTCCCTCGAGGTGTAATAAGACCTTTGTAATAGTGTGTGTCTCCAACTAATTTCCCCTTGGGATGTAATAAGAAATTTGTGGTAACACATTATAAAAACATGAAAAAATATTTGCAATAGTGTATAATAAGAACCTAGAGCAACATTACCCACGATTTTGCTTTTCCTAAACATGGAAAATTAGTATATTGCAGTTCAACTAAATATTTTTCTTATTATTATATATGTTTCTATATGTTATTAAGGAATCACCAATATTTTTTAGTGTTTTCTAATTATTTAGAATATTAGCTAAGAATTTGCAGTACTTTATAACCTAGTGAAAAAATCACCAATATTTAACATTTCTTAATAATTTAGTGAAATATTCACCAAAACATTATATATGTATATTATATTATTGAAGCAATAGCCTATACATTTTTCTATATGCCATGGGGATTCACACATTTATTATATTTATAAATTTGGGGGGGTTTCTTAAACTTTTCCCTTATTGAAAATTCACATTGTAGCCATTATCACACATTTGACTCACACTAAGCAAATTGTGCTTGAGACCCTCTACATACAACTCATTTTGAGCCTTGGTCTTTTCGTTAAGACTAACTATACCTTTTCCCTTAATCCTTGTTGGAGCATTATTTCCAAAGGTCACATTGTTCCCTTTGCCCTTTCCTTTCATAGAAAATAATTTAATCTTATCCTCAATCATGTGCTTAGAAAAACCACTACCACATACCATCTATTTTCTTGGTCATGTGTCGACAAAGCAATTCCACACTTCATGGTTTAATCATTGTTTTACTTCCAACTCTTTTTGTCCATAAAGAAAGATAACTTCAAAGTGTATTGTGGTTTAGAAGGGTACTCAAACCTACTTCTCCACTCACGCATCTTGTGACCAAAGTTATTACACTTGAAGCATTCAATTTCATTCATCAGGGGAGAGAAAGAATTTTTATACTTGGTGTTAGGGTCCTATAATAATAGGATTCATAATTTTGAATTGGCTATGATTAGTCTTATAATATTGTACATACTTTTTCTTTCTGCAAAATGTTTTCCATATTAAAAAATAAAAAATGTAAAGAGGGTATGTCCTAAAAGAATAATCAAAGGACAAAAAGAAAAAGAAAAGATCAAAAAAGTGAAAATAATGAACCCCAAACAAAAAATAAAGAAGATCATGAAAGTGTGCAAATTCAAGTGCAACTACTTGTTACTTTACTATGCAAAATAATGGTTGTGTGCAGCTTGTCATAAATGCCACAACCCATGATGGTCAAATAGTTTAATCTTGACTTATTCATGTTTTTAATTTTATGTTGATAGATAGAGAACAAAGATCTAGCCAAATTGTTTAACCTTGGCAGATCAATAGTTAGGTAGAGGATAAAAATGTGTTCATCAGCTTAATCTAAGCCATTGGAAGTTATAAGGTTAGAATTAGATATTTTTCTTGTCAAAATAAAAGGGAATAAAGGGTCTGCTAGCTTAAATGCACCCAAGAAAGTGAAGAAAAAATGTTAGGATAAATAATGGGTAGGTAGAAGAAAGGTTGCAAATGTACAAGGTTTCTCAGTCAAAAGCACATTTATCATGCTTAATCCTATGTTTTATGTGCAGGAGAATTTATGAGAGTAAAAATATGTTCTTAAGATTGTTTGATTAACTTCCCCTCATTTCATTTCACCCCCACATACATACTTACTAATTTCCCCATTATCTCATCATTTTTCATTAAATACCCTTTTTCCCTTCATTTTGACCCTTATCCCTTGGTTTCACACATTTCCCTAGTAAATTACCTTCCAAAACTCACCCCCTACCCAAAAACCCCTTTTCCCTAGTGTGAAACCCATTCCCTATTGCAAAAATCACCTTCCCCCTTATTAATTTCCTTATTTTCCCTTCAAAACCCATAAAAACCCCTTATCCTAAGTTTAATCCCCCCTCCCCACATTATTTAATTAACTCCTCAATTTATATTTCCCCGACATAAACCTTTTAACCCACCAACCCTTGGTGCAGTTAAACTAACCCTGCCACATTAACCCCTGGTCCCACTCCATTAGACCCGCTGATTATATTTTAAATCCCCACCTTAGTTATTAATTAATTACAATTAATTGTAATTAACCCCTCGGGCCCCACAAATCCTAACTCTATTTCCCTCCGTGCATATTGACCATGTGACAGCCATCCAACCTTCCACCCCCAGATCTAACGACGTGCATCCATATCTCACTCATACACTATCCGACCATTACCAGCACGAGAGCACACGAGATTCGTGGTTTTTCCCGGACACTATTCTGCTACGTGACAGCCCTAGGCGAGATCGTGTGCTCTCAAGGAAATACCTCCTACTCTCCAAAAGCGATGTGATGGCCCAAGAAACCACCTCCCCACACGAACCAAAACCATCCACTATTCGTTTGTAAAATTCTGCACCAAATTGTAACCGTTTCCGGTTAAAAGGCCAGAGAAGCCCATTTCAACTCTTTTCACTCGTTTGCACTTTGAATGCTGCTCAAGCCTTTTTGCCACACCCTAAGCCTTTGGAACCAAAATTGACCACCATCTACTACCTGAAGAAGCTCTCGACGCCCAATTCAACCATCCAATTCACAGCGAAAGCAGTTGTACCCTCTGCACTCACCATCGAACTAGTTTGCATCCCATACCACCAAATTCCAGGTATTTTTGGGAAAACCAGAATGATCCTCTAAATTTGAAAATGTACAGTCAAGTTTAAATATTAATTAATTGAAATTAATTAATACATTTTCCTAATTGAAGAGTAATTTGCCTGTATACCCAAAACCCCTCTTTTTCAAACTGTAATTACCCTCTCATTGTACCATAGTTTCCCAAACCTCACTTCTACAACCAATATAGGCCTAATCCCAATCCATAAACTCAATCATGGCTTCCCAGACCTCTCTGGATGTGAGACCTATGTCAACCCCTCACCTGGACATCGACCATTTGGCACTAGCAGACAGGGACTTCCAAATAAAAGATACTGCCTCAACAACATACCTTCTGAAGCTCCACTGTTGGAGTAAGGACAGATTCCTGAACCATACCGATGACATCCATCTGTGGGAATCCAATATACCCAAATACCCATTCAGAAGTTCACCCATTCCATGACATCATACATTTATTTCATGTCTGTTATATCCCTAGCCAAAGCACTATAGTCTCCCCTAACCATCAACTCTTATTCACCATCACTCCAAAGTCTATTAACCAAATGCTGCAAGTCCAACCTAGCCCTAATGAGACCCCATTATCTATTGGAGACTTATTGCACTTATACATCACACTAGACCTAGTTAAGATAAGACAAATCTTCTAGAATTTCATCATAGATGACCGCCATACTCCCACAGATAGTCCACCTTATGCTACCACCATTTTAGAGATAGGCAGACATATAATCACCATGCTCTCTTGAATCCTACGATATACCATATATGAGCAAGTGGATGAGGTCATCCTAGCCTTTCTATCCATTTTTACCCCAGGCAAACCTCCTGCTATCATGTATAATTATGTTCAGTTCATTGCAGATAGGATGCATGAACAATTCACTAGATTGCCAACTAAAAGAGTTTTCAAATACTCTTCAGTGTTATTTCACATGTTTCTATATTATCAAGAAGATAAATTCTCTGTCAGCATCCAAAAGTTGGATACCAAGGGAAAAGAGAGATTAGTGGTATACTTGACACCCTTGATCTAGAAATACTCCACATCATTCACCTACAAAGACTTCATAGATTCATTTGTCTACCCAGTAGTGAACATGCTGACCAATAACACTCACTCTAGAATCAACCAAGAACTCAAGAGGGTGCTACAGTTGGCTAAGAACAGCAAGGTGGGAGACTGGTATCTGTACTAGAACCACACTAAAATTAGAGTTTATGGCTACCAACTAAGCCCTTATAAGCTGCCCAAATACCTCCCTATGAGGATATTTTCACTTGAGTATTTTAGGCAAATCATCAATTCAGATGAGGTCAAGTTCCTAGCATCTAGGAAGAAGACCCAATTTAAAATAAAGAACCAATTGGGCCCCTTCATATGTAATAACAGAGAAGCTGGACCTCAGGCTGACAAGATATTACAACAAATGATATTAAGAAACAGCTTCATGTGGCAGTATGACCCTCATGGGGTCATAAACAAGTTAAGACTCAAGGTCAAATTGGGACCTTTCATACACCACTGAAGACCTGATATTGAACAGTTTTCCAACCAATATGAATGATTGGAAAATACATTGATTAACATGGATAGCGCAGTTGTCATTGTTAAGAACAAACTCATTGACGTGGAAAAGAAAATTGACCAGAGTTCTTTCCTACAGGTTCCAGAACTAGGGGAACCCATGAATATTCCTCCCGTCCTACATACCCTAGCCAATGAGTAGAGGAATCCAAAGAGGAACAGGGAAGAGGGTTCTAGTTCTGCCATGGAGACTACATATGAGTTTTTTGAGCTCAGAAAAAGGCCCAAATTGAATCCTGTGTTTGAACTGGAGGAGAACATTGAATCAAGAGAAATAACTAACACTAAAACAATGGGGCAGAGGAGCAAAGACACAACTGCTTTAGGTGAAACACAACAGCCATCAACCTCCAACACTGAAATGATTGAGGGATAGAAAAGTGTTGGGGTTTCCTCCTTCATTAGGCCAACTGATAGAGAGAAGGAAATTAAAGACAGATATAAAGAAATAAAGATTAGGAATGAGAAGTTGAAGGATGAGACATACGCCCAATACTTCAAGCATACACCAGCCAACCAGAGCAAGTTGATGTCAACTTTTGACATCAAAGAAGCAAAGATGCAGGTCTCATTTATGCAACCCACTATTCAACAACCAAAGACCTCAGTGGATTATAGGAAGACTAATTTTGACGTATTGACCAGGGATGTTCATCCCATTGACCAGATAGAGTTTCATAAATAGGCTAAAGAGATGATTTACTCCAATCTTACAGGAAAGGCCATGGCTACACACAGGCTACAGGGTTCACTCGATAACTCACAGCCCAAAATAAATTTGAGAAGGCCTCCTCACAAGCCAAAGACAACAGGATCAAGTCATTGGAGGACTTGGTTATTGAGCTGGGCCATGATCCGACTGACATTAAGGCTATTAAGAAGTTTATCAAAAAGAAGAATGAGGATATAGAAGCTCTCAAGAAATAGCTAAAGTTGCCTCATTTAGAACACCCACAAACTAAAGAGGTCCTAGAGAGCCAAACCAATCATGAAGAGATGATGGACCTAGTGCTGCAACTAAATGATCAATTAAAGGAGATGGAAAAAGAGTTGGATAGCTTGATTCAACAAAAACAAGCTAGTCTAGAGAATATCCCTACCACTATTATTCCAACAGTAACCACTCCAGTGCCTTCCACTTTGGCATCATCCTTAGCTCCCATAGCTCCAATGGCCACAACACTGCCAACATCTATACTGTCTACATCAACAACAGGGTCTATAGTGATAGGGTCTACAGGTGATGAGGCAAGCAAATTGGTTGAGGCAATAGAAGACATGTCCATTTAGACCAAGGAAATGAATAGGCATAAGGAAAAAGTGACTAGCCTGGAAACTGACTACAAGCTTACCCAAATCATGCACAAAGAATAACAATAGAATTCTACGGGGATGAATGAACGAATAAAATGCATGGAGAAGGAACTGACATTTAATGAACCCCTAGGTCAGGCTAACGAACAATTGTGGGCCAATATTGTTGACTCTGCCAATGATATTTTTCCATCCATCCAAGTTATTTTTGAACATATTGATTTAATAAAGTAGGCTACAGAAGCCATACAAAGAGTCAAAGAAGAACTTGGAGACATGCTAGAGGAAGCTGTAAGGATCATTCACTTCCTCAACTCGAAGAACGAGTATGAGCTAGAGGAATTAGAGATACCTGACAGAACATGTACAATTTTGGAAGTTAAAAGGATCTTCACCAAGAGGAATTTGATGTTGAACCTAGAGGATAAGTGCCAAACCATGCAGCTGGCTATTGATAGATTCATGGTCAAATTTGAAATCTTGAGGAAAAAACGTTTACCGAATCCCTTGGTAATAAATAAAAAGTTGGTGATACAAGAGGAAAATTATAGAAAGATCAGAGAAGTGGCCAGAGATTAGGTGAATACTTCATCCATGAAGGGCATACCTACTCGAAAAGTATTATATCAAACTTTTGAGAATTTGTTTTACCTCCAGCATGAGGTAAAACACCTTTTTGTCAATAAGCCTACTTTTGCCAAGTATACAGAGGCAGATGAGATTTTCATAAAAATGATCAATATCCAATTACCATATGTCGAAACATGGGATAAATTAAATGACTCACTGTAGAAAGTCAAAACGTGAAAATGTACAGTAAGATTAAAAAGGCACAACAAAAGGATTATGACAGCTCAGCCAGGTCGAAGTGTATCTATTGGGTAGCGGAGGTCCTGTGAAATGGGTTCTGGGGCAGAAAGCCCAAAAAGTAGGATTAAATTATTGTAAAAACTCCAAAGTATGCGGAGCGCGAATTATAGTAGGATTGAGTCAAATTCAATGGTTCCGTTGCAGGAGCCAGGGACACGATAAAGATCAATGTCCAGTCTCGATGAATTTTGTGGTAATAGGGGGACCCACACTGTTGCGACCAGAGGTAAAGGTAGGGCTGAGCGTGATTGCCCCACTCTGGTGTGCAATCTGTCAAGTAGGAGGGAAGCACAACACTAACAACTACCATCTATTGCCCAAATACAACCAAACCCCCCAGCAGCTCTTTTGCAACTTTTGTAGATCGATGGGTCATGAAGAAAGAGATTGTTGTAGCTATCGAATGTTGATGGACCAGGCACTTGCCTACAGAATGCAGACTGAGGTGTGAGGTTAGGATCTAGCCTCGGCGTTTGCGCGTGGTGGGTTCCCGAGACGTAGTTAAGGACGGGGTGGAATGGGACCAGGAAGGGGTAGCAGACAGCTAATCTGTTACAACTGTGGAGGACCAGGACGTTATGCGCCGGATTGTACCAATCCAACCCAAGTATCATGTCTGTATTGTGAGCAATTCGATCATGAGCTCCTATATTGCCCCATGTTCATAGCGCAGATTCACGAAAAAAAGGCAGCGCCTCCTACAACCACGCAAAACCTATAGATGATGGGATCTGAACCACACGATGACGAACCCATGGTAAACATGGTAGTGCAAAGCAGCAAAGCCATAGGAGAGGTCAATGGGAAAAATAATATGGAAGCTAGGGAAAGCTTCACGGGCGTCTCTACCAGAGGTAGTAGGGGTTAGCCTGAGCCGGATAGGGTCCCTCAATGTTGACTACCTTTTTATAGACATGCATAAAACTGCTTCACGACAACAAGGCAGTTAGAGGGTTACAGGAAGTGATTAATAGGTGCACGAGGTGGGGTGAACCTCTCTCAGTCTAGAAAGTAGGAAGACACGCATCGTGAATGGGTCGGGAGATGTGGTTAATGGTGTAGATTGGCGACTACGAGATGGACCAAATCATTCTAGACCTAGGCTCAGATGAAAAAGTATTACCTAAACAGACTTGGGAGTGCATGGGTAAGCCTGCACTACAATGGTCTCCTATCCAATTTCGGATGGCCAATCAGTAGAAGATCTTGCCCATGGGAAGGCTGCAAGGAATTACAGTAGATATTGATGGCACAAGTACCCGAATGGACTTCAAAGTTATTGAAATCACGGACGATAATATCCTGTACCCTGTGTTGCTAGGAGTCGACTAGGCTACTAACATGAATGGGGTTATTGACCTCAAATAGAGGAAGATGATATTTGAGAAGAAGTCACTCTGTATAGTTGTTCCACTAGATCCAACAGGAGGACCATGCTACACAGAACCTGTGCGCAATGATGAAAGGGACGATGCATTGGATTTTATCTACAAGATTGCTACACAATGGCTAAAGGAGGAGAGGAGACCCTTGTAGGCTACGCCAGCTTATGCACCAGTGATTTAGATGAAGAAGACGAGCAAGGGTGAAACAGGGTGAATGGGGTAACCACGCTACACTGCAATATGATGACAACATCCTTGTAATGCATTAAAGCTTAGACCTGCGAACTGCTAATGTATGATGGACTGACAGAAGTGGATGAATTCCTGGTTAAATTAGAAAGCACGGTACCAGAGTACCAACGGTTTGATGCACTAAAATAGGCATTGCACGCGACACCAGTGCGATGGTGGGGTACCCATGAAGGAACCTTCGAAGATTAGCGAAGCTGTAGGTGTATGATGTAGATAAGATTTGGGGAGCCAACACTATGAATAATAGAGAAATATGATGGACAATAAATTTCGTGCATACACCTGAGCAAATGGACCAAAGCTTATGGTACGAAGCCTCAACCAGAATGGGTGCACTAATTTTATCATACCTTGGATGTCATTCCTAGGAACTGGTATACAGAAACAGAGCTCTGACATGGCACCGGCGAGTGGGATATCCTGCACGAAGGGTCTTTGTCAACATTTCTCTTTGAAGATCAATGGATGGATACTGTGGATGACACATTACAGTTAGTAAAAATTGCCATCTTCAGAACACCGCCGGAACCAGAAGAAGTCATGATGTCAGACTGGTCGCGACAATTGAGCCAGGCCTTAGCATGTTATAATGTACAAGTAGAAGATGATGAGGATGACCGGCGTAATTTCAATATACCCGAATCCGAAGGTAGTCGTGAGGTGCGCAGCCCCAAGATAGAAGATCCAGACATCACGGTGCCATTGAAAACAAAGCAGGTAAATATCGGAACAGAGGAAGAGCCGAAGTATGCTACACTTGGGGATTATTGGGACGACGCCACAGTGGAGAAAGTCATCGAGTTGCTCCACGAATACCGAGATTTATTCCCTACAAAAGTTACAGAGATAAAAGGGAACTAGGAGACTTAGGGATGATGAAAATAACTTTGAAGCCAGATGCAAAACCAGTGAAACAACGACCCTACCGACTGAATCGAAAATACAAAGCAAAGGTCCACAAAGAATTGGACAAAATGCTGGCAGCAGGAATTATTGAACCAATCGAGGAGTCTAATTGGGTGAGCCATATGGTCATGCAGGAGAAGAAATAGAAGGGTGAGATCCGCATTTGCGTAGATCTGCAGAAGCTCAATGATTCTTATGTTAACGATCCATTTCCAACACCCTTTACAGATGAGGTACTAGAAAATGTTGGGGGGCAGGAAGCCTACTCCTTCACGGACGGATTCTCCACATACCATCAGATCAAGATCACGCCAGAGGATCGAAGGAAGATAACGTTTGCTACGGAATGGGGTTGTTTTCAGTATATGGTAATGCCTTTTGGGCTGAAGAATGTGTCGACGATATTTTCCTGTATTGTGGTAGCTGCATTCAAAGAATCTATACAGAAGTTCTTAGAAGTCTACCTGGATGACTAGACCACATTTGGCTTGGTTAAGAAACATGTCACGAGTTTATGATTGATGTTGGATACCTGCCGCCAGCACCAAATTGCGCTCAACCTAAAGAAGTGTACTTTCCTCGTCCCTTTCAGGAACTTGCTAGGCCATGTGGTTTGTAAGCAAGGACTGATGGTGGATCCAGCAAAAATCGTTGTCATACTAAATTTGCAAGCACCGCAAAGTGTAAAGCAGCTACGCGCTACATTGGGACACACGGGCTACTACTAGAAGTTTATAAAAAACTATGCCTAGATCACGGCTCCAATGGAATAGTTACTGAAGAAGGATGCTACATATTGCTAGAACGAGGAATGTAACAAAAACCTGGAGACGCTTAAGGAAAAGATGGCATCTACCCCTATCTTGGTCTTTCCAAAGTGGGACGTTGAATTTCATGTACATGTCGACGCATCATGTATCACGTTGGGTGTGGTACTCACTCAAGAAGCCACGGAAGGAATTGATCACCCGATTGTGTTTGCAAGTCGCAAGTTTTCCAAAGCAGAAAACAATTACTCTACTACTGAGTGAGAAGGATTGGTGATGGTATATGCGCTCCAAAAGTTTTTCCACTATCTACTCGGCGGACATTTTAAGATGTATACTGATCACTTTGTGCTTAAATACCTAGTGAATAAGCCTGTGTTGGGGGGGTGCATCTGTCGATGGTTGCTACTATTTCAAGAATATGACTTTGAGGTTGTTGTAAAGCTGAGACATCTCAATGTAGGTTTGGATCACCTGTTCCGTGTTGAGAATGGCGAAGAACCAACAAATCTAGAGGAGGGACTCCCGGATGCCCAGTTATATGCCATGCGCGTTGCAGATGGCCACTTTGAAGATATTATCCACTTTTTAACTACGGGCACTATGCCGCAAGGATATTCTATCCAGCAAAAGAAGGAATTAGTGATACGCGCAACAGATTTTACTGTAATTGCAGGCCACCTCTACAAGATGGGAAACGAAAAAATATTGCGTCGATATGCACCGGAATTTGAGCATGAATAGATCTTGGTCAAAGCACATGGATTGGTTGCTGGCGAACATTATGCGGGCCACGCCATAGCCCAGAATATTCTCTGCTCCAGATTATGGTGGCCTACTCTACATCAAGATTCAAAAGCATACTATCGGGCCTGCGATGTATGTCAATGGACAGGAAAATCGTCGGGAAGGGATGAAATGCCACTTCAGCCACAGATAAATCTACAGCCATTTGAGAAATGGGTGATCAACTTCATCGGGCCTATTGAACCATGAGGAAATACAGGCGCATGTTATATCATCACTACGTCCGAATATTTGACCCGATGGGCCGAGGCACAACCAGTTAAGGATTGCATGGCTACGACAGCACCAAATTTTTTGTTCGAGAACGTTCTGACCAGGTTTGGCTGCCACAAAATTCTCATGAGTGATAGGGGAACACATTTTCTGAATGAAATGATCATCACACTCACAGAGGAATTTCAGATATATCACCAACAAAGTATGCCCTACCATCCGCAAGCAAATGGGATCGTCGAGACCTTCAACAAAATTTTGGAGACCGCGTTGACTAAGGTTTGTAATTCGTGACGTAATGACTGGGACTTGTACATCCTTGCTATGTTATTGGCATACCGAACGACGTGCAAGAAGCTGATAGGCCAGACACCATTTCGCTTAGTCTATGGCAAGGAGGGTGGTATGCCTATGGAATATATTGTGCCTAGTCTGCAGATCACGACAATCACAAGTATGGCATACCACGGTGCCTTGGAAGAGAGGCTCACACAGCGAGAAGAATTGGAGGAGGAACAATTTTTGGCTGGATTCCATCAACAGGTACAGAAATAGTGCGAGAAAGCATGGCACGATTGCCATATCAAGGTGCGCACCTTCAAAAAGAACGATCTAGTATTGCTTTATGACAATAAATTTGAAAAATTCCCAAGAAAACTCTGCATGCACTAGTTGGGACCCTATGTCATCAAAGAAGTCACCGATGGGGGTGTGGTTCAACTGGCTAAACTCAATGGAGACCCCTTCCCAGGAAAACTGAATGGCAGTCGCCTCAAGCTCTACACGGGCGGCCCGACCGCCTGACTAGCTGTTCCAAAGATAGTCTCACCACTCCACCTAGTTGCAAGAGAGTGGGGAACAATAAAGTAGCCTGGGGGATAGATGCACGAGTACTACGATGAGTGTACATTTGACCACACGCAAGGGTCAAGGTCACACGAGAAGGCTCACGCGGATGTGTTGATAAAAGGAATGATGACCGTTGATATCACTATTCATGACAAGATGTCTGCATCATGGCAAAAGGGAGTGGGTGGCGGGAAATTAAGAGAAACAGTATGAACCAAATGTGGAACGAGCTGCCACAGGTTTTACACAAAAAGTTTACACAAACTGGAATAGACGAAAATCAGTGCATTCAAAATTTGCATGGCTTATAAATCACCAAGGGGAATCCACTGGGTGGCCTACACTGTTATAGATATTTTTGTGCCTTACAGCATTGAGCATGAAATGTCCATAATCTAAGGGATCCAAAGTCCCTAAACATGTTGTTCCTACCCCTAGAGGAACAAGGCTAACAAACCACAGCAATTCACAAAAGTTCTCCACCTGAAACTGCTCAAAAACAAGTCAATTCAGGATCATTTTAGTGGCTACACTAGCTGTCTGCGCTGAATGTCAAATCCAACACTAGCTACCTGCATTGAATGTCAACTGGAACAAAGGCTACCTGCGCTGGACGAGAGTGGACAAGTGGCAGGCTCATTTCTCAAGGTGTCAAGACCCAGGAAGCTTCCAAAATGACACTTGCCTCAGGGAATTCGACTGGTGATGAGTAAGAGGTTCCAAATCTCCAAGTGGAAGCAAGAACCTCCAAGTGGACTCAAGAACTGATAGAGGGAGAGGACACTAGTCAGATCTCAAGCTGACTCATCCTCTCTCCAAACATCTATATATGGATCTCTTCTCCATGAGATCTGGGGGCTGGAATTTTATTATTGCAAAGAATTGTTGTTGGTTTGAGACTGGAATCATTGGGTTCTTAATGCTTTGAAGGGGCTGAAGATAGGAATTCCATTTGCTGGGAAGGAGATGCTGGATTGGAGCCCTTTGGGTTGTATCTCTTCCTAAACCTTGTTATTCATCAATAAAGCTATCTTGGTTTCTCCTATATGCTGATGTATTTTGATGTATGGATGTATTAGTGTATTTGGTTTATTTCTAATCCTAAACTAGTTATGAATGTGAACATCTGTCTTTGTGTAGTGTTCTTCTCTTGTTTCAAGTAGTTGTTCTCTTGTCGCAAGTAGCTGTTCTCTTGTGATCTTGCAGGAAGTTGTAGCTGGATGAGCAAGAAGGCAAGTAGCTGTGAACACCCAAAGAGAAGGGAGATTGGATCGAGGGACAAACGGAAGACACCGGTAAGTCTATTGATCTCTCTTCTTTCACATTTCATAAAGGAAGAAACCAGTATAGCTGTACTCGTTTGTTGCTAAGGCACTGTCACACCTTAGGTGGATAGGATCGTCCTGCATAGGCATTTTTCCCCACAAAAAATTGGCGACTCCGCTGGGGACATTTGTTTAGTCATTTTATTTGTGTTTCTATCATTGTTTGCATCATAGACTTGACAGCAACAGTTGAACTGCATTTTTCCCGGATGCAAAGTAGACAGTTGCTGCTTTGATCCAGTTACTGGACTTGTCTATGATCTCAACAATGGATTCACAAATGATTTGATGATCCTTGTGATAGATCTTAGTAGCCTTCAAAGTATCCCTTTGATTACACCTTGCTTGTTGCTTTTATTTGGCCTAAAACAGTTGATTAAGTAGCAAACTGTGACCCAGAACCTGAGGGAAACGAGAGTTTCTCCTTCAGCGTAGACCTAGTGAAGGGATTCTGCATTTCAACGCAGGTCCCGTGAAGGCTACCTGCGCTGAATGTCAAAACCCCTGTGTTGAGGTTGCGCTGAACTAGTTTTTTCTTGTGCAGTTGGGGTTCTCTGCTCTGTTTTGCCTTGTTTTGATCTCTGATTTTTGTGGCCTGTAACCAGCATAGGTACCAGTCTGATAACCCTTTTTCTCTGCTTAGATTCTGCCTCCTTTTGTACAAAAATATTGTGAGTGTTTTTATGTGTTTGTGGCGTCATTTACAGTCTTCCTTTGCATGAGTGAAATAGTCATCCTGTAGCCCTTGATTCAGATCTATTGATTGTGATCTTAGAAGAGAGTTCATTGGCTGTTTGCAGATTGATTATACATTTACTTTTGCTTATTGGTTTGAATTTGTCTCTTTTAAGTGTCAAAACAAGTCTTTATTTCGAAAATCGTTAAGTGTTGTAATCTCTTCTATCTTCTCTGATTTCGAAAAAGAAAACTTGTTTGTGTTTATCATTTAAAAGCAAATTCAAAGTTGTACAAAAAGCTTTCTTTGTAGGCATCAATACTAAGAAAGCGGAAAACAAACACCTGCATTGTGCATTTTTCATTTGATAGTTTGCATGTTGGATTTAGGAAAAGTGCATTAGAGTGTGCTGATTGCTCTTTGAAAAAAGATGGTGTCTTTCTTTTCCCTTAGTAGCTAGGATTTTCAAAGTTGAAAAGATATAAAGCTTGCTTATCATCTTTAGACTGCATTTAGGAATTTGTATCATACATCTCGTGGTGAACCTTGAAAGGAAAACTTTAAAAAAGATCAACCTAAAATAAATTGAATGAACTTAACAACGCTTTATAACATAACGCACAACATAGAGGTCTAGGCTAGAGACGTGTTCCGGCGTCGTTAAGCCTGGTGACTATCGATCTCGTGGAAGGTGGGTGATTCCTCCTGAGAGACGATAGCGCCAGTACGGATTGTGCTCCCACGTACCGTCGCGTATATATTGGGAGACCCCTATAGGCATAAAACCTTTATCCTTAGGAAGCCGTGTCGGCCGCCCTACTGATCGCAATGCACTGAACACAGCATTCAGGAAGATCGACCGCCCGTACCCTAAAAATTATTCTGCGGTTTTGCAAAAAGTTTGGCACACCCTCTGCCTAGAACTCCAGAGCAGTTCCTTTTGGCCTTTTTCAGACTCTATAACAGAAAAAGTCCATCCTAGCATTTGTCACTTCGGGCTCGTTAAAACATCGAAGGAGACTAGAGTCATCTTTAGCTTTTTCTCGACTCTTTAAAACTGAAAAAGCAAGTTGTGTCTAAAGCGTCGTTAAAATTTATTTTAAACGGAACAATCACCCTTTATTCCTGCGTTGATCTTTAGGTTGAAAAATGGAGCACACCAACCAAGGAATTCCCCTTGGTGGAAATCCTAGTCCCTTCTCCTCTTGGGGGGATGTTGGTGCGCCCCACATGGCCACATTGTTGCTTCCAGGACTGACAATTGGCCTGCCAATTTGGCTCTTTTCAACCAATGTCGTTCAAAACACCGCCATTCCTGAACAGTCGAGTCAACAGTTAGACCAGACTAGAGTTGCCCACCAGCCTTCTACTTCATCTTCCTCTCCTCCTTCTTCTTCACTTGACGGAACTGGTAAAACAAAAAACTAAGTTCCTAAAGAGAAGAAGGAAAAGAAGAAGAAGGAGCCAAAGGCGACTGGGGGCAAACAAGTGTCGTCTGACAAAAATCCACACACAGCACTGGCAAGGCCTAAATCGCCATGCGTCATATGCAAGGGAGACCATTTCCATAGAGATTGTCCCTGTATCCCTCGAATACTAAGGGACTGGTCTCCCCGTTTGCACAATTCGGTAGCATCAACCTCTGATAGCCATGTTGACTGCTCACCGTCAACTAGTGAAAGTGAAGCCACAGGACAGAGAGGGAAATTTAGATTTCCCTGCAAGCTATGTGAAGGCGATCACGCCATCCACCGTTGTCCCTTCTTAGACAAGGCTAAAAGAGTTTTGGAAGATCGCCCGATTTTACGAGCGCAACTTCCTCCTGGATATCAAAAACTCCTGCCAAGTCCTTCACTAGTTGAGAACCCGGATGGCCCGCCCAGGTGGTCAGCCGAAGCACCTATCATTGAAGATGAGCCGTCTGGATCCATGCCTGACGAAAGTCAACAGGTTGATACGGCAGTTAACCCGGTTTTGCCTTCAGAGGCTCTATCTTCAAATGATACCATCACAAAGGAGAATAAAGACGACACCGTCCAAATTCTCTTCATCAACACTGACTCTGATGAACAAGGGGGCAATGCCCCCATTCCTTTATCGCAGGAAGGAAGTTCGTCGAAGCGATATCCGGCCGTTTATTCGGTCCCACCACCAAGCAACCTGGTTGTGTCCTTTGACTGGAACCAACTAGGCAGACCCCGGTTGCCAGCAAGCATACCGTTCAGAATTATCGTTCAAATATACAGAATGGTAATGGCTGGCACTATCATTGATGAGGGGGCATCTGTGAGTATCCTTTCCTCTATTGCTTGGAAAGCGCTTGGTTCGCCAGCGCTTTTACCTGAAATGATAAATCTATCAGGTTTTGATAAAGAAACCAGTCGACCTTTAGGGATCCTCCCCAATGTGCCAATAACATTGAAAGGGAAGACCGTTCAAATGAACGTGATGGCCGTTCAAGGACCCTTGGATTATAACCTACTCCTTGGACGAGACTATATATATTGCATGGGAGCTATAATCTCCTCACTCTTTAGAGTAATGTGTTTTCCGCATGAAGGAAGAATGGTCAAGCTCGTGGACCAACTTTCGTTTCCCGGATCACGCATCGCAAATAGTCATGTACCATCCCTAAATGGTCTATACACGCAAGAAGTGTCTCAACCCACGATCCGTCCTCCTGATGAGCGCGAGTAATCCGGGAGGATATGACTGGAACCCAGGGGGCATGCGTTCTGGTCTGCTTCGGTAGGGAAACTTTAGGTATAAAGTAGGTTTCCGCGGGAGAATATGACTAGTCTGTACCCCGTCCGTAGAGGAAGAGGGGTTATTCTAGAATAAGATTCTTTTGTCAAAGTTATGTGAGAGGGCGGGCATCGTCACTCACCTCTGTCTATTTCGGTAGACATTGCCGAGGAAGTGTTTTGTTTGAAAGATTAACGAAACAATCTTTGGGTAACCTGAAAGAGGTAGGCCTCTCCCAGTGAAACGAAAGTTTTGATGGAAATGAAGTAGAGGTAACCTTGAAATCATACTTTATACCTGGGGGCATGCAAACCTTTTGGAGTACAAGCAAAGAGCGGTTATTTATCTGTTTTTGGGGTTAGCCGTTTCCTAACTTGCATAAAGAAAGGATGCTGAGCAAAGCTTTGGTAAGGCGCAAGCTCTATAAAAATGGAATCTTACATGAGACATTCTTATCATATGACTGGGTATTCGAGCAGTTTTAGCATAAAGTTCATGCTCGTTAAAAAATAAACGCAAGATCTGAGCAGTTTTAGCGCATAGTTCATGCTCGTTAAAAAATAAACATAAGATCGAGCAAGTGTTTCAATCCGCGTTTAAGCTCGTTAAAAAATGAACTATCCCGGTAAATAACCACTGTGAATGTAATATAATCAGCCGTTAAAGCCTTGGTCGTGTTTGCACCTGTCACCTCCACTTTTCATTTGGCCGATCGTTCACCTCCATATGATTGTTTACCCATTTTGAGGAACAGCTGTGAAGAGTGATTTCACCTAGCCATCCTTGTGACACTGCCGTGAAAAGGAAAATTCCAACCTGTACCTGGAATCAGCTGCTATCCCTGTTTATCACTCATTCCTCAAAAGACGAGTCTTCTTTAAGCTCTTTTCAATTGACTCGTAAAATATGAAAAGATTGCCGAGTTTTGGCCTTCCAGCTCGTTAAAGGACAGGAAGAGCTATCCCTCCTCTAGATTTTAATCTTTTTGGACCTGAGGGATTATTGCACAAAAAGATCGAGCGCTTGTTTTATTCGGCTCGTTAAAACTATCGAAAACTCATCCCTTCTGTATTGTTTTATACTTTTTCAGACTTAAGGGATTAAATGACGAAAAAGGAATTTTGGAGTTGACTTTATGTACCTTTTCAGACTCTCTAAAAATGAAAAGGACCGAGTTATCCTTGTCGTTAGACTCGTTAAAATCATTAAATAGCGACAAACTTGTCTTTAGACGAGAACGAGTTTCACTATCGCTAGGCTCGTTAAAACATAGCGATGGGCTTGCCCGAAGGGCAGGTTATAGAACAAGCATATGTTATCCTCCTCAAGCTTGACAAAAATAAAGAGGTACTGGTCAGCAATGACTGGGGAAAAATTGGGAGAAACTAAAGAAAACTTTGATGGTAGCAAGTCGCTCTTGAACATGACACTTTTCCTCCGTACCACAATCGGGTTGGGTTGTTTCATTCACCAGTCACATCACCATGGTCTCGCCATACCATCCATATTTGGGGTAATGCTACTGATCCATCGCATCAGTGTCGCCATATGTTCAAGAGAAGTCGTTCAGAAAGAGTCAACCGTGTCCCATCCACTGCCATACATTATCCTTCATCCATTCATGACCGCCACCCTGAATCATATGTCACAGATCGTTTTCACCTCCATTAAAATCACTAGCTCCGTTCCGTGTCACTGATGTGGAATTCATTAAGGCCCTCCTGTGACGGATCGCTTCTCGTCGACATCAGCTCATTATCCAAGAAGTTGATCTAAGAACAACCCCTTCAGTACTTTGAAGCTTACATGCCACAATGGCAAGTTTCTCACTTCCGGCGACAGGTATACATCAATGACCTTCGACTGAAAGATTTTGCGTGGTGTTCGACGCCAAGTCCTTTATTCACACCACGTGAATTGTACTGCAGTACCTTGAGGGTCATTATCATTATCGGTGATTCCTCTCGCGCTTGTTAACGGTTTACATCATTGGCTGGTAATCAAGCGATGTCTTTCCATGTTCGACTTCAGAACA
The DNA here is from genome assembly GCA_031772625.1 of Pinus tabuliformis. Classification (NCBI taxonomy): domain Eukaryota; kingdom Viridiplantae; phylum Streptophyta; class Pinopsida; order Pinales; family Pinaceae; genus Pinus; species Pinus tabuliformis. The sequence continues at coordinate 53,475,771 of CM062813.1, forward strand.
TTTCTCACATGGATCGACTTGTACTTAGAGTGAAGATCGAACGAGTTTGAAGACCCCAGATCTAGTTTCATCCATCCAGGCTGCGATATATATTCAGGAAAGATAAAGACATTGACATGTACATCATTGCAGCAAATAATCATCCTACTCAAAGGATAATAATTTCATCAAAATTATCACTCTACCATCAGACGATTGTCTGTTCTATGTATAGAAAAATGAATTTATAAAGCTGAGCATGGGAATGCCCACCTCAGCTAGATCATGAAAGCAGTATGAAAAATAATGTATTGTATTGTATTGTATTACAGGTCTCCTCCCAGCATTGGATGAACTTCGGATCCCCCTGATAAAGCATTTCACCCGATAAACAACCTCATACTTTAGGGGGCAACTGTTATAGACATTTTTGTTCCTTACAGCATTGAGCATGAAATGTCCATAATCTAAGGGATCCAAAGTCCCTAAACATGTTGTTCCTACCCCTAGAGGAACAAGGCTAACAAACCACAACAATTCACAAAAGTTCTCCACCTGAAACTGCTCAGAAACAAGTCAATTCAGGATCATTTCAGTGGCTACACTAGCTATCTGCACTGAATGTCAAAGCCAACACTGGCTACCTGCATTGAATGTCAACTGGAATAAAGGCTACCTGCGCTGAACGAGAGTGGACAAGTGGCAGGCTCATTTCTCAAGGTGTCAAGACCCAGGAAGCTTCCAAAATGACACTTGCCTCAGGGAATTCGACTGGTGATGAGTAAGAGGTTCCAAATCTCCAAGTGGAAGCAAGAACCTCCAAGTGGACTCAAGAACTGATAGAGGGAGAGGACACTAGTCAGATCTCAAGCTGACTCATCCTCTCTCCAAACATCTATATATGGATCTCTTTTCCATGAGATCTGGGGGCTGGAATTTTATTATTGCAAAGAATTGTTGTTGGTTTGAGACTGGAATCATTGGGTGCTTAATGCTTTGAAGGGGCTGGAGATAGGAATTCCATTTGCTGGGAAGGAGATGCTGGATTGGAGCCCTTTGGGTTGTATCTCTTCCTGAACCTTGTTATTCATCAATAAAGCTATCTTCGTTTCTCCTATATGCTGATGTATTTTGATGTATGGATGTATTAGTGTATTTGGTTTATTTCTAATCCTAAACTAGTTATGAATGTGAACATCTGTCTTTGTGTAGTGTTCTTCTCTTGTTTCAAGTAGCTGTTCTCTTGTCGCAAGTAGCTGTTCTCTTGTGATCTTGCAGGAAGTTGTAGCTGGATGAGCAAGAAGGCAAGTAGCTGTGAACACCCAAAGAGAAGGGAGATTGGATCGAGGGACAAACGGAAGACACCGGTAAGTCTATTGATCTCTCTTCTTTCACATTTCATAAAGGAAGAAACCAGTATAGCTGTACTCGTTTGTTGCTAAGGCACTGTCACACCTTAGGTGGATAGGATCGTCCTGCATAGGCATTTTTCCCCACAACATACACTTCGGAAACACAGATGGAGTTGTTCATTATCTCTGCACAAGGTATGCATCCACAGGTAGTAATCTAGCCAATAGAGCAGCAAGACTTTCTAAGAAGTATGGGGGTGATAGCTGCGGGCATCCTGTAGGTTGCAGCATCACCAGTAGGGGATGTACTGGAAAAGTGAGAATACAAAGTAGAATTGGTCCAGATGTCGTCGCCTCGCCCAAGGCAGGACGACGCACTATAACAGAACAACGAAAGGATAGACAGACGGCGACCATGGGTAGATATGCAGTTAATAAATCGTCTCTGATGTCCCTCAAAGATTGGGATCTTATGGACAACAGCCAGGATCTTGCAAAATTGCAACACAAGCTGCGGCAGATAGTGCGAAGGGAAGATACGAAGGTCGGAAGTGGCTGTGGTGGTACTAGGAGGTCCCGTATGTGGCTCCCCCACTTGTGTTAAAATACTATGAGGGGTTGTTCTGTGTTAACCGAGTAGAGCAGAATGAGCATCATCGGTTGCGAAATGTGGTAGAAACACCGAAGCAGGAGCTGGACGAATCATTATAGGAAACAAGGAAGGAGCAGCAGGATGACGAGCGCCACTCACAGGGAGGCAAACAGCAAAGCCAAGGCTGGCATCTAGCTGTGCCAGTGAGTGACTCGAGATGAGTCACGATGATTGTGTTGGGGGACTGTTGGGTAGCGGAGGTCCCACGAAACGGGTTTTGGGGCAGAAAACCCAAAAGTAGGATTAAATTATTGTAAAAACTCTGAAGTACGCGGAGCGTGAATTATAGTAGGATTGAGTCAAAGGGTAGTCCGCCTAAAAATAATGTAAAGATATATAAATAGAGTCAGCCCACGTAGGGATCACGGGCCAAAGAAGGGTATAAATAGAGCGAGGTTCTATGGGTAGAGAGGGTAGAGGTTGAAGAAGCTGAAATATAATGGGTTCTTGAAAAAGATATTTGGAAAGCATCTGTATGTCCGAGTCAAGGGATTGGGATAGTAGGTAGAGGCTCTACAGCTGTGTGCACAGAGGCTTGGAAAGTCTGCAGCTGTGTGCGTGGACCCCTGTAGCTGAGTGCGTAGGGCGAATCTGGATGTATTAAGGAGAAAGTGGAAATAAAGATAAGTTTCTTCTAGAATTTTGTGTTTCTTCTAAACTGTCATAATATCTATTTAATATTATCTGCTTATGGTTGGAATGAGTATAAATCTGGGTTTATTTTAATATGTGAATCAATTGTGTTGGTTAAATGTTTGCTTAAAGACCTTGGTAATTGATAACCACATCATCTAATAGAATAGCGCACTAATAAGAAAGATATACTCAAGCTGGATTTGTGCGAGTACCGAGCAGTGCGGAGCTGTAAGCCAGTGCGTGAAACCTCCAGACCACACCTAGACATCGCTAGGGTGCGGAAACCTAGTTCTAGCACCCTACCCTGCTACCTAGGGTGAGACCTCAATCCATGCTCCGCAGGCTGTTGCCGAAAGGGCCAGTAGCTATAGGATTTCTTTGGCTAAATAACTCTTCCAAACCTGCATCAGGCCCATGTAAGCCAACCGTATCAGGTGAAAGTGTATCAGTTGAAAGGTCATAGTAAATAGAACATCCAGCTTGAAGACCAAACAAAAAATCACAGATTAAAGTGAAAAATATCAAAGATTAAAGCCAACACAACCTAATAAGCAGGGGAAACAAGCATTAGTGTAATAACTATCTCTATCTTCTTGCATGAAGATTTTTCTTTCTCCTAGATTAGCTCCCAAGACAATTTGGGATATTTTGTAAAATATTTTTGTATAAATAATTCATAATTCGAAGTATTGAGGGTGGATTGTTATACATTTGTAAATTTATTTTGATCATAAACCTTAGGGTTATTGTACAAATTTTCAAGTCAACGGACTGGAACAAGTAATAAAGAAATTGCATTACAGGATTCGTGTGTAGAGTTATTACAGTAAAGTATTTTCTTTGTCAATTTGCTATTCTCTTATGTTTGTCACAAACTTAAATGTTATCTAAAGTTAAATTAATTAACTAGAACAGTAAATTATTTTCTTTGTCAATTTGCTATTCTCTTATGTTTGTCACAAAATTAAATGTTATCTAAAGTTAAATTAATCAACTAGAACTTTATCTCAGAATTTGTTTAAGTACACTCTATTTTCCACAATTAAACATTTACATGTTTTCTTCTGATATCTGGATCTGAGAATCCTTAATTGCTCTCCCATCTCGGTTGACCTCCTTCACTTTCTTCATAATCTAGCCTAAGGAACCCTTAATTTCTCTTTGGGTCTGATTGAAAACCCCTTCCCCATCCAACCTTGAGATCTAAAGTAACTCTGCTATCTTTCCCTATAGACACTGATTTTAGAACTTGATCCAGTCCTGTTTGTCTAGCATTTGACCCCATAGCCCAATGGTAAAAATACAACCCTTTTTCATCTAAGTAAGTGATCCCACCACCAAATCTAAACCAAAACCCAAGCACAATCATAACTAGCATAAAATCAATTAACTTAAACAAAGTTAAATTGTAAAGAGAGAGACCTCTCTGAGAATTAGGAAGTCTAGATCCTAATCTCCAAAGTTGGTTTGTGGTTGCCTCTACCATTTCTTTTTCTAACAACTTTGAAGAAATTTTGGAGTGGTAACATTATTGGCGACCATACTGGGGACTTTGATCCTCAGTGTAATAAAACCTTAAGGAAACCTTAAATTTTATATTGTGCCCCTTAAGGTCATTTTTTAAAAGAGTGTTTTTAAAAAGTTTCATAAAAACAATTAAAAAATTAAAATTTTGGTGCCCAAAAAGGCTCACTATACTAGGGCAAATCCAGATCCAAACCTTGCTACCATAGTTGATGACCCAGACAGGATTTTAAGAAAACCAAAAAAGGTAGAAACTCAAGAAATTAGCAGCCAGTTAGTTAAAGCAAATTCACTCCCCGAGAAATTATCAACTTTAGAGGAAATTCCATTTTATTTGTCATTTGATTACTCATTGTTTAGAACTAAGTCAAAGAATGCAATTCATGAAACTATGTTAGACCCTAATTTTATTCAATTCATTTAGTCGAAAAAGGTGCCTATACATCCTGATTTAGATAAATTTTGTTAGATACTTTTGACAAGTTAGAAGAGCTAACCTTCACATTGATAAGCCATATAGATGATGCTTACCTTCAAAAATCAGTTGAACTAGCTGCCCTCATTGTTGTTGCCTCTGAAATTTCTGTACAATCTTCAAATACTGTAAATACACCTTCATTTATTACCACCCCACCAATTGTATCCACCACAGTCCATTCCCCTAAACTAGTCATTCATCAACTTCCTATCCAACCAAACTCCTCATTCTCATCTAGTTCATCTCCATCTATTTCAAGCCCTTCCTCAAGTACCAGCACTTTACCCCAAGTCAAGCCAGAATCCAAGCTATCGCAGACTGATATGCACCTTTGGTTTTACCAGCACAAATCCATGCAATGCCCCAAGATTATCAAAGAAAAATATTTTCGTTTGATGCTACTGATCAGTATGCTGCCCAACAGCATGTGAACAAAATGACTGACTATTTTGAGTTGCATGAGATTGATGAATCTGATGTCCAAATGAGGTTGTTTTCCCAAATATTAACTGAGGGTGTTAAGAAATGGTTCAAAGCCTTACCTACTAATCATATTGTAGACTTAGCTGCTTTTCATAGATTGTTTATTGATTGATGGGAGAGAAAGAAAAACCTTATGCAAATACTTTCTGAATATGATAACATTAGAAGAGATCCAAATGAGTCAGTTCGGGATTATTGTACTAGGTTCAATAGCATCTACAATGCAATCCCTACTAATCTTAAGCATCCACCAGACCTAGCATTAATCAAATTCCCTGATGGTTTTGACATTGATATGTCATACCAGTTAAGGGAAAGAAACCCTGAAAAATTGGAACAAATGCAAAGTAATGTTGTCAGTGTAGAAGCCAATCTATTAGCTAAGAAAGCTAGAATGCGAAATGAAAAGAGAGTTGTTATTTAAAGAGGAAACTTCCACTTCTGATGGTAAAATAGATAGTTTAACAAAGATTGTAGAGAGAATAATGGATATATTAGAAAACATGGAAAGAAAAACTCAGTGGGAGAATCAATGGCCACCCCCAATAAGAAACCCCAACTTCAGGAAGAATCCTAACACTGGAAAGAATGCAATATCAAATCAGCAAATTAGGCCACCCTTCCAGGAAAACTATGCTGAGGGTTCACAAAGTCATGAAGGAGAGGATGACACCTAGATAAACTTATTAGGAATCAAAAATGAAGATGTTGCTTTTCTTACTCAGGAAGAATAGGAATTGTACATGTTGCAACAATTACAATTAGAATCTGGGGAATCCTTCAACTTTAAATAGGGCTATGAATCTGCCATATATGAGGTTCACAAATATTATAGTCTAAGAAGTAAAAAGAAAAATGAAACTCCCACTAAGAGATCAATCCATACCCAAAATAAAAAAATAACAAAAGCTCCTGTAACCAAAACCTTGCGAATCCTCCCTAGGGAACTGAGGAGACTTCTAGCCCAAAAATTGTAGATATAACTTCATTTGAAACTCAAAATGAAACAGTTACTCAAAAAATTCCAAATAAGAGAATTCAAAACAAAACTGTTGAAACACATACTGAAGTGCCTAACACTGAAAAAGAAGATAAAGACACACAGACCACATTCGCTAAGGAAGATCTCATCCAATCAAGCAAAACTCAATTGCTTTTCAACATTAAAACTGAGATATCAAAATTGAAAATATTTGTCCCTTTGACTGAGCTAGTGAAAAATGAGTCATATAGATCATAGATCACTCAAATATTGAACATAGATGAAGGGGAATATGCTGTGAATTTAAATGATGATCAGCCAGAGTTATTGTTTGGCCCTGAAGTAAATGGCACCCATCAGCAAGGGGGAATCCCTCCTTTCTACATTAGTTTGAACATTCATCACAAAATATTACATAAAGATATGTAGACTCAAGGACATCCCATAAATTGATGCCAAAGGAAATCATGGAGAGACTAAACTTAGATATCACCAGACCATATAAGGACCTATTTTCCTTTTACTCTAGCCAAGTTAAATGCCTCGGCCTGATCAAGGATTTGTGTGTAACTCTAGTCCAGTGCCCATCAAATAGTATTGTCATGGACATAATAGTTGTTGACATCCCACCCAAATATGGAATGCTTTTATCTCGCTCATGGGGAGATAAATTGTAGGGATATTTACAATTAGATATGTCATATACCACCGTCTCTGTTTTTGGTCAACAAAGAAAACTTTATAGAGAGACCTTGATGAAATACATGGTGAGAACTACTGAAAAATCACAAAATTTCCCTATACACTCCATGCATTCCGATATGGACTCTTTCTTCTTGGACAATTCAAACCATGATAAAAAAGAAATCACAGATGTACAACAGAAATACAAAACAACTGACAGTGAAAACATTTTTCATGAATCACTATGGAATTTGGATTTTGATGGATCTGTGAATAGACTTGGAGCAGGTGTAGGAGTGTGGATTCACAACATGGAGAATAATCATTCTGAAGGTCATGCATTTAGGTTAAATTTTAAATGCACAAATAACATGGCAGAATATGAAGCTCTGATCTTAGGATTACAAATGGTTAGAAAACTTGGAGCCAAGAGAGTTTCTATACTGGGAGACTCAGAATTGATTATTAAACAAATCAAAGGAGAATACTTTGTAAATAATCCCAGACTGAGTCAATATAGAGAGATTGTCCTAGATTTGATCAAAGACCTTCTGGAAACAGACTTTGTTGCCATTCCTAGGAAACAAAATATGCAAGCCCATAGTCTGGCCACTTTTTCTAGTACCTACAAACTGCCTTTTCAGCCAACCACCATTACACTGCAGAAGTGAGACATAGGCCTATCATACATGACAATTTAAAATATTGGCAGATCTTCTTACAGGATTCCCAAATTTATGATTTCATGAATGATGAAGGTGATTTTCAGAATTGTAATATAGATACAGATTGTACAGTAGACATTGACATATATAATGGGATAGACGTAAATATTTTAGATATAGCTAAACCCACTAATTTCACAAAACTAGAAGTAGATAACTTAGAAAATGTAGAAATAGAAGAAATAATGAATGATGATCCTGAAATTCTAAATCTTAAAAATAATTTTTTGCCTAAGGGATTAGTCCCCTTAGAAGATTTGTTTGATTCCAACGATGTATGTAGGAACTTAAAATGGAGCCTTTAAGAGAAGATATAGAAGAATGTAACATAGGAACTGAAGAAAAACCTAAACTCATTAAATTATCAAAAGCCTTACCTCCAGATGAAAAGGTTAAATACATAAATTTGTTTAAAGAGTTTCAAGATGTATTTGCATGGAGTTATGAAGACCTAAAGTCTTATGACACCAGCATAATTCAACACAATATACCTATCAAAGAAAATCATAAACCTTTTAAACAGAAATTTAGGAGAATCAATCCAGTTCTTATGCCATCTATTGAGAAGGAAGTAAAGAGAATGTATTATTCCAAAATTATAGCTCCCATTAGATATTCAGATTGGGTCTCAATCTTAGTCACTACTAGGAAAAAGACAAGAGAAATCAAACTCTGCGTTGATTTCAGAAATGTGAACAAGGTCTCATTGAAAGATAACTATCCTCTCCCAAAAATGGGCCATATTCTTCAGAGGGTAGTAGGTTCATCCATAATTTCATTGCTTGATATATTTTCTAGATATAACCAAATCTTAGTTCAACTAGAGGACCAGGCAAAAACTAAGTTTACTACTCCTTGGGGTACCTTCATGTATTTGAAAATTCCTTTTGGATTAATGAATGCAGGAGCAAAATTTCAAAGAGCTATATATATAAATTTTGCTAAAGAAATACATGACTTCCTAGTTGTTTACCAAGATGACATCAGAGTCTTTTCTAAATCTGATAATGAACATCTAGATCCCCTGAGAAGAGTTTTCATTAAATGCAGAAAATTTGGTATTTCCTTAAATCCCAAAAAGACACTCTTTGGTCTAGAAGAAGGTAAACTCTTGGGACATATAATATCAAAATATGGAATTAGAATATATCCTGCTAGAATAGAGGCAATATTGACCATCACTCATCCTAGAAACATCAAATAATTACAATCATTTTTAGGTTAAATAAATTTTCTTAGGAGACTCATTTCAAATTTAGTAGAATTGATTAGAGAACTAAATAACATGTTAAGAAAATATCCAGCACTAAAATGGACAGTGGAAGCTAAGAAATATTTTTAGGCCATCAAACAATCCCTTACCAAAACTCCAGTCCATATAAGCCTTGACTTTCAAAAAGATTTTATAATTTTTTCTTTTGCTTCAGAACATATTATTGCAGTAGTCTTGTTGCAAAAGAATGATAAATGATAATAACAACCCATTGCATTTTTCAGTAAATCTTTAAGAGATGCAACGCTAAAATACAACATAATGGAAAAACAAGCATTAGCTTTAGTGAAAGCTATTAAATATTTTAGAGTATACATATTGTATTCACACATCATTGCTTATGTTCCAAACTAAATAGTAAAGGACATTTTGACACAAAATGGGCCTGAAGGGAAAAAAGGCAAATAGATTGCCACAATTTTGGAATATGACATAGAAATAAAGCCTACTAAACTTATCACAAGCCAAGGTTTAGCCAAACTCAAGGCTGAATCGAACTGTTAGGCCCTAGATATAAATTTAATCGGTGCCCTTGATGATCAGGAAGAGATGGTGACTCCATAGATTAGTGAGCCTTTTACAGATTCACCTTGGTGTGTAGATATCATATTTGTCTTACTAAACTTACAAGCTCCTCCTGGTTTATCTAGAACTAAAGCTAGATTTTTGAAAATGAAATGAATGAGATATTGTATCATATATAATGCTTTATTTTGGAAAGACAATGGTGGTATTCTATTAAACTATTTACTAAAATATGAAGCTAATAAAATTATGCAAGAATTTCATTCAGGAGAGGACACTTGTATTGGAAGGCTACTACTGACAAAACTCTAAGGACTGGTTATTACTAGCCCACTCTTTTTGCAAATGTTAAGAGACATGTGACCTCCTGTCATAAATGTTAGATATTTGAGGGAAAAAGAAAGCTTTTACCTTTACCTCTCAAACCCATCTCCACAGAAGTGCCATTTCAACAATGGGGTTTAGACTTCATTGGAGAAATTCACCCAGCCTCCTCAACCCAGCATAAATGGATTTTGACAGCCACTTATTATTTTACCAAATGGATAGAAGCCATCCCTTCTAGACAAGCTACAGACTCTATCATTATCTCCTTCCTTGAAAATAATATCCTGTCAAGATTTGGATGCCCCCAAAAGCTCATTACTGATAATGCAGCTGCTTTTAAATCCAAGAAAATGGTAGAATTTTGTAACAAATACCACATTACCCTTGTTCTCTCCACTGCCTATTACCCTCAAGGTAATGGACTTGCAGAATCCTCTAACAAAAGCCTTGTCAATATCATTAAGAAATTACTGGAAGACAACAAAAAGACATGGAACAAAATATTGGTCAATGCCTTATGGGCAGACAGACTAACTACCAAAAAGTCCATTGGTATATCTTCCTATCAGTTAGTATATGGGATGGATGTTGTTTTCCCATCCTCTTTCGGATTTCCAATGATGAATATCGTCCAGTAGTTGTAGGTAGAACCAAATGATATCTAGAGGAGGATAAATCAAACAATACACTTGCAGCAAACTAGAGAAGAAGTCTATGTCAAATCATAAGTAATTGAGGATAAAATCAAAAATATTTTAGATAAAAAGACTAAAGCTGATGATTTTTACATAGGTGATAAAGTACTTAGATGGGATTCTAGAAGAGAAGTAAAGCACAAACATGGAAAATTTTACTTTATGTGGCAAGGCCCTTATGTCATTTATGGTTACAAAGGTACTAATGCTTTTTTCTTGAGAGAGCTAGATGGATCAGATATACCAGGAGGACCTGTCAATGGTAGAATGTTGAAGCATTGCTTTTCCAGAGATTAACAATAGTTCACTTTACTTTACTCATTGTATATAACAGTGCAGAGTTTAGATTGGATTGGATGGTAATATTTTGAAGTTGAAGCCCGAAGAGAAGGCCCTAAGCTTTGAAGGGTTCACAATCATAAGTATGAATAAAGCAGAATCACAGAAGAACAATTTACAAGGTAACTTTAGCCACGTTTTCAACGGCTAACTGATCTTCAAGTTCTTAACATTTAACCAGGAAATGCCATCCCCATGTGGAGCCATTATTAGGGTCCTATAATAATAGGATTCATAATTTTGAATTGGCTATGGTTAGTCTTGTAATATTTTACATACTTTTTCTTTCTGCAAAATTTTTTCCATATTAAAAATTAAAATATGCAAAGAGGGTATGTCCTAGAATAAGAATCAAAGGACTAAAAAAAAAGAGAAAAAAAGTGAAAATATGAACCCCAAACAAAAAATAAAACAGATCATGAAAGTGTGCAAATTCAAGTGTCACTACTTGTTACTTTACTATGCAAAATAATGGTTGTGTGCAACTTGTCATAAATGCCACAGCCCATGATGGTCAAATAGCTTAATCTTGACTCATTCATGTTTTGAATTTTATGTTGATAGATATAGAATAAAGATCCAGCCAAACTATTTAACCTTAGTAGATCAGTAGTTAGGTAGAGGATAAAAATGTGCTCATCAACTTAATCTGAGCCATTGGAAGTTATAAGGTTAGAAATAGGCAGTTTTCTTTTCAAAAGAAAAGGAAATAAAGGGTCTTCTAGCCTAAATGCACCCAAGAAAGTGAAGAAAAAATGTTAGGATAAATAATGGGTAGGTAGAAGAAAAGTTGAAAATGTACAAGGTTGCTTAGTCAAAAGCACATTTATCATGCTTAATCCTATGTTTTATGTGTCGGAGCACTTACGTGAGTGAAACGATGTTCACAAGCTTGTTTGATTAACTTCCCCTCATTCCATTTCACCCCCACATACATACTTACTAATTTCCCCATTATCTCATCATTTTTCATTAAATACCCTTCTTCCCTTAATTTTGACCCTTATCCCTTGGTTTCACACATTTCCCTAGTAAATTACCTTCCAAAACTCACCCCCTACCCAAAAACCCCTTTTCCCTATTGTGAAACCCATTCCCTATTGCAAAAATCACCTTCCCCCTTATTAATTTCTTTGTTTTCCCTTCGAAATCCATAAAACCCCCTTATCCTAAGTTTAATCCCCCCCACATTATTTAATTAACTCCTCAATTTATATTTCCCCGACATAAACCTTTTAACCCACCAACCCTTGGTGCAGTTAAAATAACCCTGTCACATTAACCCCTGGTCCCACTCCACTAGACCCTCTAATTATATTTTAAATCCCCACCTTAGTTATTAATTAATTACAATTAATTGTAATTAACCCCTTGAGCCCCACAAATCCTAACTCTGTTTCCCTCCATGCATATTGACCACGCGACAGTCATCCAATCTTCCACCCCCAAATTTGACAGTGCACATCCATATCGTGATAATTCACTATCCAAAAGTTACTAGCTCGAGAGCATGTGAGATTTGTGGTTTTTCCCGAGAACTATTCTGCTACGTGGCAGCCCTAGGTGAGATCACGTGCTCTCAAGGAAATACCACCCGCTCTCCAAAAGCGGTGTGATGGCCCAAGAAACTACCTCCCACGTAAACCAAAACCATCCACTGTTCATTTGTAAAATTCTGTGCCAAATTGTAACCATTTCCAGTTAAAAGGTCGGAGAAGCCCATTTCAACTATTTTCGCTTGTTTGCACTGTGAATGCTGCTCAAGCCTTTCTATGACACCATGAGCCTCTACGAACAAAATTGACCACCATCTACCAACCGAAGAAACTATGGTCACATATTTCAACCGTCTAGGTCACAACTAAAGCAGTTGTACCCTCTACAGTCACCATTGAACTAGTTTGCATTCCATACCACCAAATTCCAGGTCTTTTTGGGAAAACCAAAATGGCCCTCTAAATTTGAAAATGTACAGTCAAGTTTAAAGATTAATTAATACATTTTCCTAATTGAAGAGTAATTTGCATGTATACCTAAAACCCCTCTTTTGCAAACTGCAATTACCCTCTCACTATACCAGAGTTTCCCAAACCTCACTTCTACAGCCAATATAGGCCTAATCCCAATTCATAAACTCTGTCATGGCTTCCCAGACCTCTCTGGATGTGAGACAGGGACTTCTAGATAAAAGATATTGCCTCACCAGCCTACCTTCTGAAGCTCCACTGCTGGAGTAACGACATATTCATGAACCATATCGATGACATCCATCTGTGGGAATCCAGTTCACCCAAATACCTATTCCCAGAAGTTCACCCATTCCCTAACATCATACAATTTTTTTCATGCTTGCTATATCCCTAGCCAAAGGGTTATAGTTGCCCCTAATCAGCAGCTCTTATTCACCATCACTCCAGAGTCTATCAACCAAATGCTACAAGTCCAACCTTGCTCTAATGAGACCCCATTATCTATTGTATACCTATTGGACTTATACATCACACTAGACTTGGTTAAGATAAGAAAAATCTTCCATACTTTCATCATAGAAGACTACCATACTCCCACATATACTCCACCTTATGCTACCACCATTTTTCAGAGATAGATAGACCTATAATCACCATGCTCTCTTGCATCCTAGGATATACCATAGATGAGCATGTGGATGAGGTCATTCTAGCCTTTCTGTCCATTTTTCCCCAGGAAATCCTCCTTCTATCACGTATATTTATGCTCAGTCCATTGCAGATAGGATGCATGAACAATTCACCAGATTTCCAACTGAAAGAGTTTTCAAATACTCTCCAGTGTTATTTCACATGTTTATGTATTATCAAGCAGATAAATTCCCTGTCAGCATCCTGAAGTTGGATACCAAGGGAAAAGAGAGATCAGTGGTATACTTGACACCCTTGATCCAAAAATACTCCACATCATTCACCTACAAAGACTTCATAGATTCATTTGTCCTCCCAGTCATGAACATGCTGACCAGTAACAGTCAACCTAGAATCAGCCAAGAAATCAAGAGGTGTTGCAGTTGGCTAAGAACAACAAGTTGGGAGACTGGTATCTATACCAAAACCACACTAAAATTAGAGCTTATGGCTGCCAATTAGCCCCTTATAAGTTGCCCAAATACCTCCCTATGAGGATATTTGGACTTGATTATTTTAGGAAAATCATCAATTTAGATGAGGTCAAGTCCCTAGCATCTAGGAAGAAGACCCAATTTAAAACAAAGAACCAATTGGGCCCCTTCATATGTAATAATAGAGAAGATGGACCTGAGGTTGACAAGATACTACAACAGATGAAATTAAGAAACAGCTTCATGTGGCAGTATGACCCTCATGGAGTCATAAACAAGTTATGACTCAAGGTCAAATTGGGACCTTTCATACACCACCGAAGACCTGATATTGAACAGTTTGCCAACCAATATGAATGGTTGGAAAATACATTGATTAACATGGATAGCACAATTTCCATTGTTAAGAACAAACTCATTGATGTGGAAAATAAAATTGACCAAATTTGTTTCCTGCAGGTTCCAGAACTAGGGGAACCCATGAATATTCCTCCTGTCCTATAGACCCCAGCCAATTAGGAGAGAAATCCAAATAGGAACAGGGAAGATGGTTCCAGTTCTGCCATGGAGACTACATATGAGCTTTTTGAGCTCAGAAAAAGACCCAAATTGAATCATGTGTTTGAGCATGAGGGGAACATTGAATCAGTAGAAATAAATGGCACTAAAACAATGGGGTAGAGGAGCAAATACATAGCTTCTTGAGGTGAAACACAGTATCCATCAACCTCCAACAATCAAATGATTGAGAGATAGAAAAGTGTTGAGGTTTCCTCTTTCATTAGGCCAACTAATAGAGAAAATGACATTAAAGGTATATATAATGAAATAAAGATGAGGAATGAGAAGTTGAAGGCTGAGACATACGTCCAATACTTCAAGCATACACGAGCCAACTAGAGGAGGTTGACGTAAGCTTTTGACATCAAAGCAGGAAAGATGCAGGTCTCATTTACGCAGCCCATTGTTCAGAAACCAAAGACCTCAGTGGATTATAGGAAGACTGATTTTGAGGTATTGGCCAGGGATGTTCATCCCATTGACCAGAGATACTTTCATAAACAGGCTGGAGATATGATTTACTCCACCCTTACAAGAAATGCCATGGCTGCACAAAGGGTGCATAGTTCACTGGATAACATCACAACCCAATATAAATTGGATAAGGCCTCCTCACAAGCCAAAGACAATAGGATCAAGTCATTGGAGGACTTGGTTATTGAGTTGGGCCATGATTTGACTGACATTAAGGATGTTGAGAAGTTGATCAAAAACAAGAATGAGGATATAGCAGCTCTGAAGAAATAGCTAAAGCTACCGCATGTAGAACACCCACAAACTAAATAGGTCCTGGAGATGCAAACCAATCATGAAGAGATGATGGACCTAGTGCTACAAATAAATGATCAATTAAAGGAGATGGAAAAAGAGTTAGATAGCTTGATTCAGCAAAAACAAGCTAGTCTATAAAATACCCCTGCCACTATTATTCCAACAGTAACCACTGCAGTGCCTTCCACTTTGGAATCATCCTTAGCTCCCACAGCTCCAATGGCCACAACACTACCAGCATCTACATCGTCTACATCAGCAACAGGGTCTACAAGTGATGAAGCAAGCAGATTGGTCAAGGCAATGGAATACATGTCCATTCAGACCAATGAAATGAACAGGCTTAAGGAAAAAGTGACCAGCTAGGAAACTGACTAGAAGCTTGACCAAATCATGCACGAAGAAGAAAAACAGAAGTCTACAAGGATGAATGAACAAATAAAAGGCCTGGAGAAGAAAATGACATTGAATGGACCCCTAGGTCAGGCTAAGGAACAATTGTGGGCCAATATCATTGACTCTGTCAATGATATTTGGCCATCCATCGAAGTTATTTTGAACAGATTGATTTAATAAACCAGGCTACAAAAGTGATATAAAGAGTTAAAGCAAAACTTGGAGACATGCCAGAGGAAACTGCAAGGATCATTCACTTCCTCAACTCCAGGAACTAGTATGAGTTGCAGGAATTAGAGATACCTGACATAACAAGTACAGTTTTGGAAGTTAAAAGGGTCCTCACCAAGAGGAATTTGATGTTGAACCTAGAGGATAAGTGCCAAACCATGCAGCTAGCCATTGATAGATTCATTGTCAAATTTGAAATTTTGAGGCATAAAGGTTTACCGAATCCCTTGGTAATAAATGATAAGCTAATGACATAGGAGGATTATAATAGAAAGATCAACTGGCCAAAGGTCAGGTGAATACTTCGTCCATGACGAGCATACCTATTGGAAAAGTATTATATCAAATCTTTGAGAATTTGTTTTACCTCCAGCATGAGGTAAAACACCTTTTTGTCAGTAAGCCTACTTTTGCCAAGTATATAGAGGCAGATGATATTTTCAGCAAAATGATCAATATCCAATTACCAGATGCCGAAACATGGGAGAAATTAAATGACTTACTGTAGAAATTCAAAAGGTGAAAATGTACAGTAAGAGTAAAAAGGCACAGTAAAAGGATAATGATAGCTCAGCCAGGTCAAAGTGTATCAGGTGAAAGTGTATCAGTTGAAAGGGCAGAGTAAATAGGACATCCAGCATGAAGACCAAACAAAAAAGCATAGATTAAAGTGAAAAATATCAAAGATTAAAGCCAGCACAACCTGATAAGCAGGGACAGCAAGCATCAGTTCAATAGTTGTCTCTATCTTCTTGTATGAAGATTTTTCTTTCTCCTAGATTAGTTCCAAAGATAGTTTGGGATATTTTTTAAAATATTTTTGTATAAATACTTCATAATTCGAAGTATTGAGGGTGGATTGATATACATTTGTAAATTTATTTTGATCATAAACCTGAGGGTTATTGTACCAATTTTCAAGTCAACAAACTGGAGCAAGTAATAAAGAGATTGCATTACAGGATTCATGTGTAGAGCTATTACAGTGAATTATTTTATTTGTCAATTTTTAATTCTCTTATGTTTTTCACAAACTTAAATGTTATCAAAAGTTGAATGAATTAAGTGGAAATTTATCTCAAAATTTGTTTAAGTACGCTCTGTTTTCCACAGTTAATCATTTACATGTTTTCTTCTGATATCCGGATTTGAGAATCCTTAATTGCTCTCCCATCCTAGTTGACCTCTTTTACTTTCTTCATAATCTAGCCTAAGGAACCCTTAATTTCTCTTTGGATCTGATTGAAAACCACTTCACCATCCAGCCTTGAGATCTGAAGTAACTCTATTATCTTTCCCTATAGACACTGTTTTTAGAGCTTGATGCAGTCTTGTTTGTCTAACATTTGACCCCATAACCCAATGGTAAAAAGAAAACCCTTTTTCATCTAAGTGATCCCACCACCATATCTAAGTCAAAACCCAAGTACAATTATAACTAGCCTAAATTCAATTAACTTACACAAAGTTAAATTGTAAAGAGAGAGCCCTCTTTGAGAATTAGGAAGGCTAGATCCTAATCTCCAAAGTTGGTTTGTGGTTACCTATATCATTTGTTTTTCTAAAAACTTTGAAGAAATTTTGGAGTGATAACACCTAGGGAATGAGTTTTGATATCTAGAATTTTGATAATCCCTATATCTATAATTTTCATCTATTTCAATTTTGACACTTCTACAATGAACAACTTTATGTCCAAAGGCATGACACTTATAGAAATGACCATAAAACAATTTTTGGTACTTTTTAGTTGAGAATTGATGAGATTGAGTTGGTTGCAAGTACCTCTGTCATTTTGTATAATGAGTTAAATATCTATGGTGTGAGTTATTTATGAATTTTTCATTCTTATTCCAGCGCTGAGTGCTACTTTGGCTTGAATTTTTCTTATCTTCGTTAATTCCTCCTTGAAGCACTTTTGTGTAGCTCTAGGGGTCTTCAAATCTTGTGCAAATGAAATTTGTCTTTCTCATATAAGTATTTTTTGATTCAGAGTAACCCAAACCTATTGTGTTATCTAGAGGCCTTTGACTACTCAAAATATGGTTTAACTTCTTTTTCCCTTCAGAAAATCTTATGTTCAAATCCTTCTCCTCATTTTACCTCTCAAGATTTGTTCTCAAGGAGACAACTTTTGCTTCTAGACTATAACGATTCTCTTCCCATTTGAGAATCAAGTCATTCCAAACTTTTTCCTTCTTTTTTTCTTTCTGTAACTTGAAATTGAAAGACAGAATCTCTCCTTTACTTTTTTCTAAAATCATCTCCTCCTTTTTCTTGGTCAGCCCTTGCTTCAAGAGTTTATTCTCCTCCTCTAACCTTTCACGTGCTTTTTTCTTCTAACATGGGTGTTAAGTTGTCTTTACTTTTAACAACTTATTCAATTTTTTCTCTTTGATAAAAAACTCCTCATTATCAAAGTTATACTTACCTTCTTTAACTCACAAAACTTGTTCTTTTAGTTACTTATTCTTCCTCTCAAACTTCTTCAATTCATTAAGAGCATTGACAAGTTCTCCTTCTAGATCCACTACTCCTTATTCTTCTTCTTCCTCAGAGTGTGACAATTTTTTTAGAGCCAGCTTCAAGTGCCATAACCAAACATTCAATGAATTCACCTTCGGAAGAACCCTCGTCATCATATTTTTATGTAGAGTTGTCCTCTTGGGAGTAGAGCCCCTTCTTCTTGAATGACTTCTTCTTTTTTTATTTCTGAGCTTTGTCTTTGGGCTTCTGATATTTTTACTTTTCTGACTTTTCTTTGTAGGGACACTTGGAAGAAAAATTTCCAATTCATCCATAATAAAAGAATTTGAAGGGAATCTTTCATTTATACTTCCCTTAACCATGTTTTAGTTTTATGGAAAAGTGAGCTAACTCTTGGTTAGATTCACAAGTAGAACGTTCTTGGTGATCATTGTGCTCTTTAGCTTTCTTCGACACCTTGAATGTTTCCTCCTTTGATTCAACCTTCTCTTTACCTACTCTCATCTCATAGGCTATGAGAGTACTAAGTAACTAGTCCATTGTGATATTTTTCAAGTCTATCATCTCCTTGATGGCTGAGATTTTGGAATTGAATATCATAATAAAGGCCCTTAAGACCTTCTGAACAAACACTTCCTCTTTGACATATTCACCAAGTCCCCTGATCATGTTTGTTACCTCATCAACTTTAAGAAAGTATTATGATATGTTTTCTTCTTCATTAATCATTAAGCTCTCAAATCTCATTTTGAAGGTTTGGAGCTTGGCTTGCTTGACTTTCTCATATCCTTCATGAATCTTATTAAGTTTGTCCCATACTTCCTTGGATAACTTACAATGCATAACCTTTACAAGTTCAAATTGATTAATACCATATAGGATGGAATTCCTAGACTTTGCATTGTTTTCATAAACCTTTTTACCATCTTCATCTATAGTAGGAGTTGCAGGGAAAATGTAGTCTACTAACATAGAGCCCCGGACTTATGTTCCTAGGGAAATGAGATATGCTTCCATCCGAACTTTCCAAAAAACATAGTTTTACCCATGAAATACTGGTATTTGACTTGAGTAATAATCTTGGTTATCATTTTTAGACATGATTCCTTATAGATTAACCTTCCAGTGGTTAGATTGTTACTAAAGGAACCTGGCTATGATACCATCTATTGGAATAAGGAATTAATGAGAGAGAGGGGGTGATTTAACTATGTAAAAGTTGCATCAATTTACTTGGCTAGCGTAACAACTTTAAATAAGAGAATAAGCACCTGATTGTTTCCCCTTATGATAATTAATTATCAGTCCACCTGCATACTCAAGGAGTTCATCCATAAAAATTTGCTTGTATAGATAGCATGGATCTCCAACACTCTTTTTAAGGTCTTGGTCCTTGTTGCCTTCTCATTGATTGATGCCTCAATTCTCCTCAGCCACTATTGGAGATCAGGGTTGGCACTCTTTAATGCAATTGATGCTCCATTATTTTGCTCTACAAATCGTAGTCCTCTTTGACTTGCTCTCTTGGCCTTGACAATCTCGATTGACTCCATCAATGCCTCTAGTGCACTACTACATCTAATGGAGTCGTCAAATGTTTTTGACTCATTCAATGTCAACTCTTCCAAAAGAGGTGAGCACCAAAATATGGCATAAGTTCAAAGTATAGCATATAGTGCCAAATATTTTCTGACTCATCCATGTTTACAAGTGCTAAGCCCCTCTATAAAATCCCATGACTCTTTTTCATTCTAATAAGCCTAAAGGCCCATGGTCACAAAACATGAAAAAACATTATGTAACAAAGACTTGGGCATGCCTTTCGATACCTAATGGACTGTCAAATGTTGGATAGATATTCTTCTCCAAGATATATTTTCCTAGCCTTTTAGTTAAGAACCTCCTTTGATATTCATTCAGGAATAACTCTTTGGGATGATGTGTCATGTGGGACCTCTAGTCATGCACATTGATCAATCAAAAACCTGTCAAGGTGAGCTGTCACTCATGGCCCCACTTCTTGGTCAAATCATTTTTCTCCTTTGCAACACTATCCCGGTTGTGTGTCATCCCAAACATTTTAAATAAGCACATGACTTTGATCCTCTAGGGGAAGTCTCCCAGGATGAGGTGTCCCTTGTTGACCTGCCACTATATTCGTTCACCAATCACCATGCATGTTCACCTGTTGACTCTGTATGAGCTTACATTATCCTAGCTCTTCATTGTTTGCACTTCCTTCGGTTGCTCCAGGGGACACTCGCTTGAGTGATGTGTCCCTTATGGGACCCTCACACTAACCCTTCTAAGTTTTCCAAAGGTCGGCTGCTCTGACACCTCTACCAACTTGCCCTATCAATTCATCTTGGTATTTCATCATCCAAGCCCTAAAAACATTTATGTGCACTCTAGTTGTTCTAGGGAAAGACCTCCAGTATGATTTTTCCCATGGGGCCTCCATCTTCAATGCTTCCACCAATTAATTCTTTATCTGTTGTCTGACTCCTCCCAGACATATGTCATCTCGGGGGTGTTCCATTATGCAAAAATTTGATACCTCTAGGGAAGGTATCCTAGGGTGGTGTGGCTCTAGGGATGAACCATCAAAACTTCCACTAATCAACACTCCCGCCCACCTACTATACTATTTCTCCACATCCTCTTGGTGCATAGTAATCTTGGATGTTCACCTTAGTGTGGGATTTTGTATCATCTAGGGAACTTCTTCTTGGATGAGTTGTGTAATGGGACCTTTATCAACCAATAAAAACGTGTTTCTCCATTGTGTTGCAAGGCCATGTCCTCTAGGCTCTTTGTTTAGTGGCTCTTCCAAAAGGCTTTGTTGTGTTTGGAAAAAGTGCCAAACATGGCGCCAACTAAAGGACCATCACCATCCCTCTCCCATCCTTTCCCATTTTACATCAATGCCAACATTATTCTCAACATGTTGGAAATCTTATTTCAATACCTTTCCAACGATATATGACACTCCCTCTAAGTCCTCACAATGAAGGAGAAATGATTTTTCGAGTATTCCCTATACATTCTGCTAGTTTCACAAGTCGGTCAAACCAATGAATAAGTTAGCCCAGACAGTGGACAAGTTGGCCCAATATAGACCCTGAATGTACTACAAATAGGAACAATAAGGATCCTTTGAAGTCACTCAGTCAAGAAATTTTAGATATGTTCAAAAAATCGAAGAAAATAAGGAGTTTTGAGGTTCATATCTCATGAACTAGAAGTGAAGAGGAGCTAATTTGGAGGGATTTTTTGGGGAAGGATTTTTGGATTATTTTGGAAAGATTTTTTTTTCTTATTATGGAAGGATTTTTGGCACACGTTTTGAACATTTCTGGTCCTATTAGAAGGCCAATTGCATACCTATTTTTTAGGGCCAAATTTTATCCCCTTTGAAGGCCGAATTTCAAATCTATATATAGGGTTGAATTCCAACGTGGAAGTCTGAGTTTTAGGCCTATACTAGGAGTATTGACATGTCCATGTTGAGGATGAATTTCAGGACTAAAGTTATGGTACAAAGAAGGTCAAACTCAGGCCTATTTTGAGGGACAAATCATGGTGTTTTTAAAGGTGAGTATCAGGTTTGTTTTCAATATTTAACACTAATCTCCATTGAGAAGGCCAAACCTTATGGAGGAAGCAGGGTTCTAGAAATTAAGTTTTGAATACTTGTGCGTTGAGTTTCAATGCATTAAAATCCAAGTTTCAGCCTTGGTTTGAGGCTAATTTGGGCTAAGTTATATTGATAAGAACGTTGAATTCAAGGATCACTTGTTGAGGGAATTTTTTTTGCTAAGAATGCCATGTTTGGGAAACAAAATACTTATTTGAAGGACATAGGAGCATTTTCCATAATGGTAGACTTTCTCTGACTAGTATTGACTCTTGTATGAGCTTTGGTGTTGATAAATCAAGGAGTTGGTTCTTCCTTTTAGTTGGTGTTGATAAACCAAGGAGTTGGTGCTTCTTTTTAATTGGTGCTAATAAATTGAATGTACTATTTTTATATATTAATAAAATAATTCCATGGCTTTCTCTTGCTATGGGCTTCCAGGTAAAAATGTATTTTTTTTTGTATATTTATGTGATTTTCTTTATTGAATTCCTTTAAAAGTTTTTGAAGTTAAAAATTGGTAATACTAATCCACCCCTACCTGCTCTTAGTATTATTGAATATTCCAACAAGATGTTTTTGCTAGAACACAAAATCAGCAAATGATAGGTTAACAAGTGAAGAGATTGGTAATCCATTTGAAAAATTCAAAACCGATATTATCGATTCTCCACTTTATCAATTATACATGTTGCAAGTGAATAAAAACAAGGTTGAATCTCATAAAGATCTGTTTATATTCTACCCCAATTGTAGGAAGAAGAACCCCCTTACAGAGTTCCCACTCAATAATGTTTAGATCTATAACATCTATGAGAAATATTTTTCTACAGGAAACTTCTTGTCATTGTCAAGGTTAAAGGAAGTATTCATGAAATTATGTCAAGAATCTAAGTCAACGTATTTCATTGGCTCCAGGAAACCATGGAAGGCTCGACCACTAGGTATGACTCAATATCCATCATCTTCTTTCAATACCTAGGCCAATATGTACAATCCTTAGAAGATTCCTCAACAATTGCAATATTTTGCAATCCCTTAGCAGCATCCTAACCCTCCTCTGGTTCATTACCCTATGTCTTGGCCCCAATGGCACTCTCCTTGTAATCAAACATTTCCATGGCCTCAAGCATGGTGTGGAACCTATTTTCTAGGACAATTTCCTGTATATAGTTACCCATGTATCAATAAAAACTACTTCCTTATGAGACACCAGTTATTTACCCTCCCGAACCACTTGTACAAACTAACCCAAATCCAAATAATAAGGTGACATAACAAGTTGAAGCACCCAATATTCCCACTTATTTTATCTACTTCATTGAATGTAATAAAGTAGGCTTGTGTTTGGGCAGGATAGTAAATCCAATATTTTCTTGTGTTATTACATAACGTAAAGAAGAAAACTCACCTAGGGAAGAAAATTCAATCAAAGGATCATTACATAGACAACATATTGAGACTCCTCTAGCAGTTAATGACATTGTATTGTTGATACCACTATAATAGACAATGTTGTCGTTATTTCTAAAACTCTTGTAACAATTGATGGTGTTGTTACTATTGGACCCATAACAGTCAATGTTGTTGTCACTATTAAGGCTCCTTCCAATCCACCTTATCCAAAGAGATTAAATGTAGCCAAGGTTACTCCACAACTTGAGTTTGATTTTCTAAAGGAGTTGAAAGTTTTGTATGTACAAACTCCATTACTCCAAGAAATTACATATGTCTCGATCTACACAAAAATACTAAGGTAAATTTGTGTTAAGAAACCTAACAAGAAGTCCCAAGATCCTGCTATTGTCCATGTGATGGGAAATTTTCTGAAATCATGATGGGTGAAACTCCTCCTAATAGATATGATGATCTAGGGAATTCAACCAAAATGGTTATTCCAAACACATTGATTGATTTGGGCATTTCAATAAATGTAATGACTAGGGAAACCTTTGAGATGCTCGGATTCACCAATTTAAGACCAACACCTACTGTATCAGAATTGGCTAATATATAATTCAAAATTTTGCATGAGATAATTCTAGACGATGTTGTGATTTTAGTGGACTACTGGGAATATCTAGCTCATTTACTAGTGTTACAACCTCATACACACCTTGGAGGACATTCCCTAATGTTGGGAAGACCATGATTAGTCACTGCAAATGCATTCATTAGTTGTATATCAGGTTTTATTATGATATCTTATGGAAATACTACAAACCATCTTGTCCTCTACTCTCTAGCCAAACCAAGTTTTGATTATGATAGCACTTTATGGTATAAATTTTAACCAGAAGGGGATGATGCATGGCCAGTCCTCACTATTGGTAAGGAATTTTATTTTAAAATGGAAATAGAGGATAGTAACTATTAGTAGTTCTATTAATAACCCCTCTATTGTTATCGAGCCAATATCCCAACTTTTAAATTCCATAATGAAAAAATCCAGTACATATGATACCGGTGATGATATTATTACATAAACGATACCAACTACCCAAAATATTAAATTTGTCCAAATCGAAATTGAGCCTAGAAAGACTTTAAATATTAACCCAAATTTATCTCTTGAGAAAATACAGAAGTTGATTCAATTGCTATGAAAGAAAAAATAAGAGTTGCATGCGATTATATGGACATAAGGGAATTAACTCTTATTTATGTACTCATTATATTTATTTGAAGGGTGGCTACCATCCTATCCAGCAACTGCAATGACAAATGAACTTAGCTTTGAAGGATATTATTAAGGAAGAAATTTAAAAATGATTGAATGCAAATTTCATCTATCTAATATCTAATTGCTGGTGGGTGTCCCCACTTGTTTTTGTTGCCAAGAAGAATGGAAAATGGAAAATATGTGTTGACTATAGAGAGCTCAATAAAGCCACTCAAAAGGACCACTTCCCATTGCCTTTTATTAATCAGGTCCTTGATACCCTATCTGGTAAGAAATTCCTTTCATTTCTTAATGGGTTTAGTGGTTATAATCAAATCTAAATTTCTCCTAAAGACCAATATAAAGCCCCCATTCACTTCCCCTCGGATACATTTGTATATTGAGACCTTCCTTTTGGACTTTGCAATGTACCAACTACCTTCCATCGAGCTATGTTAGGAATATTTTTATACCTAGTTAATGATTGTATATAGATTTGTATGGATGATTTTATACCATATAGAAATTAATTTGATGTAAAATTAGATAATATTGATAAGGTTCCAGAAAAATGTAGGAAAACACCTTTCTTTGAGCATTGAAAAATTCCATATGATGATGAATGAAGGAATTGTGTTGGGACACTATCTTTCTACTACATGGATACAAGTTGATCCGATGAAAATTTAGGTAATATTGAGAATTCCTACTCCTAAAACACAAAAATAAGTATGCAATTTTCTAGGGCATGCAGGTTATCATAAGTGTTTTTATAGAAAAACATTATAATATTGCATCCCCATTATTTTCCTTACTTTCAAAACATGTGAATTTTTTATGGATTGATATATGTAAAAATGCTTTTGTAGGTATAAAAAGGTGCATATTAGAAAATCCTATTTTACGTGGACCTAATTGGACCTTGCCATTCCATATTTCTACATATTCCTTTAACACTACTATTGGGGTTAAGCTGGAATAAAAAGAAGAACATAATACTTATGATATCTATTACATCAGCAAGATTTTAACCCCTATTGAATTAAACTATAAAATAACTGAAAAGAAGTTTCTTGTTGTTGTACATGTTATCAACAAGTTTTGACATTACATTACAACCTATTAGGTTTTTGTACAAACTAACCACTCTACCATTTGATTCTTAATGAATACATCAATTACCAATGGTAGGGTTACTAGATGGTCACCTTTATTGCAAAAATTTTATATCACTATCATGGACAAGACTAGAAAGGATAATGTTGTTGTTGACTTCCTTTCTAGAATTCCCAACAATAGTGATAATTTACTTGTTGAGGATTATTTTCTAGATGAATATCCATTTGTAGTTTCCACTCACTCACTATGGTATGCAGATTTCGCTAACTATATTGCTATAGGAAAACTTCCATAATTCCTTTCTCCTAGAGAAAAGTAGAAAATTATTCAACAATGTGCCTATTATTTTTGCGTGGATTGGTTATCTCTTTCACACTAATCTAGATTATCAAATCACACAATATGTGAGGGAAGTTGAAGTCCATGACATCTTGAAGGCTTTCCATGATGAGCCTTGTGGAAGACACTTTGTTGATAATATAATAGGTCATCAAGTACTTCTTATGGGCTAATTTTGGCCTATCAATTTCATGATGCAAAGAAGTATGTGCAAGGATGTGAAAAGGGGAAAATTATGGGACAACATACTCAATCAAATGAGATGTTGTTATAGAAACAGTTGGTTATTTAGCCTTTAGAGATGTGTGATTTGGACTTTGTTAGGCCTATCGATTCCCCATCTCATTAGAATTCCTATATTCTAATTTGTATGGATTATTTTACCAAGTGGGTAGAAGCCAAGGAACTCACTAAAGCTATTGAGTGAGTTGTTTTGGACATTTGTTTTTAAGACATCTTTGTTCGTTATGGAGTGCAAAGGAGATAGTCATATATGGAGGGCCATAACTTACTTCTATTTGATTGAAAAGATCATTAAGAAGCATAAGATTAATCATAGGATCACTTCACCTCACCATCCACAAGCTACAAGTGGAGAGCACCAACAAAGTGATTGAGGCTATTCTTATAAAGATCGAGTCTAGTGATCACTAACATTAGGTTGAGATACTTCCAAAGGCACTTTGGTCATACATAACTACATGGAAAAACACCATGGGATTATCTCCGTATGAGCTTGGGTATGGTAAGTCTTATTTTTCATATTTATTTTGAGATCAAGACACTCAGGATTACTTTAGAAGTGAATTTTGATTTTACTACAGCATAGAGACATCTTTTGGACCAGCTAAATGAATTGGGAGAAATGCACTTGGTTTCCATACAACATATTGATATCATCTAGCAACAACACACCAAGTGGCATGACAAACGTATCAAGAAGAAATTGTTTTAAAAAGGTGACTTGGCGCTATTATTTGACTCTAGGTTCAAGGATTCCTAGGGAAAGATTTGTACCATTTTCTATACTTCTCTTACTTAGGTCCCACAAAATGGATATTCCTCCTGCAGAACCTCTTTCATTGCTTGCATTCCCACCATATAGGTTGATAGGTCCTTACGAAGTGGATATAGTCTTTGACAATGGAACTATTAATTTGAAAACTATCGATGGATCACAAACTTCTTTTCTCACCAATGGAAATCATCTTTAGCCGTATCATAAACCACTTTTTAAGGATTAATTTTTTCACATTATCTCATATTCACATATTGAGATTACTGGGGAAAGGGAGCATATTCCTGCACCACCAACCACCTAATTCATTTATCATATATATATATATATATATATATATATATATATATATATATATATATATATATATATATATATATATATATATATATATATAATGGTGAAAACCCCTTCGAGGCGGGGTGAGATAGGTGTAAACCGAAAACCATCTTGCTGGTAGTGGATACATCACATCTTTTTTCCTAAAGTATAATATAACATTAACAACTTTACATTATCATGTGTTGTTACATTTGTTGTTGCTACATTTTCATTTGATACATTTGTTTCTTATACTAACTCTGAATACTAGGTAATATTATTGATACTAATATTTGAAGGCCAGGTGTTGTTACATTTCCCTTTTCTACATTGGACAATGATGCTAATACTAAAGAATAATTTTTGTTACTTCCACTTCAATTGCAAAATTAAATATTGTCAAGAGGAACCATCAAGGATGTTTACCATGAACTATGTCAGCATATATCTCCTCTTGCGTCAACATTGTCCTCGTATAGTTGTTGCTTCACCACATATGGTAAGTACCCAAAAAGTATATCTCTCTCATTTCTTGCGTAATCATGTTTTGTGTGACATGACACACCCTGCCATGATGACCAGGGATGGAATCCATCTTAATTGGGGGGAGATTTCACATCGTACTATAGTATGATACACCATGTGCCACACTATCAATACTATGACTTGACACACTAGGAAATCAATCTTTGCATACATATCACCACTCATAATACCATCATTCACCACCTTTCACCGTCATTACTCCAATTTGATTTTTTGAAATCTGTCAATATATCCCAACTCACTTGCTAATTATGGCACCCTACCTACCAATTAGACACCCCGCTACAATGAACAATCTTAAATTATGCAAATTTTGTTGGAAATAATACTGAGAGGGGGGGGTGAATCAGTATTATCAAGTTCTCTTAATAAATCTTCCTTATTTATACTTTGAATTATTTTTGCATGTCAGTACCATAAAATAATGAGCATGAACAAGAAAAACAGATAGTCACACCAAAGAACACCAAATATAAGGTGGAAACCCAATGTGGGTGAAAACCACCTGCTGCAATATGTCTCTATCTTCTTTCAAGTTAGAAACTCCTTTACCAGTACGCAGGCTGCAACCTGCAGAGAGCTACAACTCTCTCTCGTTTTCCAGTCTCTCCTGGAAGGGAGCTACAACCCCCTACTTCTTTTCTTTTAAGGACCACTTTTCATAAATTTTCAAACTGGATCCATAAACATCAAGAGATCATCAAGTACAAGTAAATCACCCAGTCAACTGCAGTAACCAGATCAATAGTAACAGTAAACTAAACCCAGAACACCTTATCAACAGAGAAAATTTAGTCAAATAAATGCCTTAATACAGATACGCAGTTTTTCTTTCTCTGGCATGCGTTGCTACGCACTTCACCTTCTGCACCTCTGCGTATACCCGCAGAGATCCTTGAACTGCTCTGCGTATCCACGCACTGTTCCTTTAAATGTGTTGCGTACCTTCATATTGCCCACGCACCCACTGTTTCTGTCGAGCCGCGTACTTTCACTATGCCTCCGCAGTTACTGCTTCTATCGCGCCGCGTACTTTCACTGTGCCTCCGCACCTGAACCTCTGTCGCGCTGCGTACCCACGCACTGCACCTTCTTCTGCTCTGCGTACCCACGCACTGCACCTTTTTCTGCTCTGCGTACCCATGCACTGCGCCTTTTTCTGCTATGTGTACCCACGCACTGCGCCTTCTTCTGTTGTGCGTACCCACGCACCTGAACCGTTAATTATCTGCGTACCTCTGATTAGGGCCAAATTGGCAGTCCACCAGTGTGCCACAGATAGTCAGATGCCCAGATCTGATCATGCGCTCAAGAGATCACACTTCATAGATTCACTTCCAACTTCACTTTTATATAGATCAAGTTTTTAAACCGATAACCCAATATTTCAGATCTTAAGATATTCAATTTGCAAAAGGTGCCTTAGACAAGTGATCTCCTTCCCTATTTATAGTCAAGCCTTTATTCACACCATGGGACAAAACCATCAATAACCAATACAAGGGATCCAAACCGGGGCTAAATTAGATCCTATACCACGGGCCAAAACCATAGAAATAAGAACGGCGGGCTAAATACCACGTGCCAAACATAAGAAACCCCACGTGAGCGTGCTTCTCTGCCTTGAAGTAAGTGAACTGGGGGTACGCACCTCATGAACGGGTAACCTGCGGGTATGAACGCACTTCCTGGCCAGCGTACCTGCGGGTACGCACCTTTTGAACCATTCACCTGCGTACCTCTTAATTTCCAACATTTTGAGAGCCTGATCAGAGCATTGCCACTTGAGGGTGTTGCCATCAAGTACAACATCTGTAACATAGAACCATACCAGAATCATAATGCCAACAATCTCCCCCTTTGGACTTGATGGCAACCTCAAGATCTCAACGTCATTCTCCCCCTTTGACATCAAGGGCAAAGGGTTATGCTCCCCCTAAGAACATGCTCCCCTGACTATAAACCAGATCTGCAAAGAAGAACCATAATCCACCAAACACCATAAGTGACCATGAAAGAGATAGAGACATATTGCAGCAATATTTAGACCAGCATCCATGATCTCCTTCTGTACGACCTCCATAATGCCAACAATGCATTATACGCTCCCCCTGAACCTATGCCATTCGATCTTCGACCAATCCGCAACCCAGCACATGTACGCATATGCCCCAGATGAGCCTTGCGTACAACCAACCATCAGAAGAGATTCAACAACAAGATGATGCATCAACAACCCCCAGCTTTTGCCTGAGGTATTCAAAAGTCTCCCTGGGCAATGGTTTGGTGAGTATATCAGCAACTTGTTCCTTAGAAGGAACATACTCCAACTTGACCTTTTGTTCAAGTACTTGTTCCAGGAGAAAATGATACTTGATCGGTATGTGCTTGGTCTTTGAATGCATGACTGGGTTCTTTGAAATGCTGATTGCACTTGTATTATCACATAAGATGGAGATGGGTGGTATACAAGTGATTTGAAAATCCTGCAAGGTCTACATCATCCAAAGGAGTTGAGTGCAGCAAGATGCAGCAACAACATATTCTGCTTCAGTTGTAGACAAGGAAATCGAACTCTGTTTCTTGTTGAACCAAGATACTAATCTGGAACCCATAAAGAATGCACCACCACTTGTGCTCTTCCTGTCATCCACGCTTCTAGCCCAATCTGCATCTGTATAAGCATGAAGTGTGAGATCTGTATCTCTAGGATACCATAAGCCATAGTTTTGAGTTCCTTGAAGATATTTGAAGATTCTCTTTACTGCCTGAAGATGAGTTTCCTTTGGATTTGCCTGAAATCTTCCAACTATTCCTACTGCATGCATTATGTCTGGTCGGGTACCTGTCAAATAAAGTAGACTTCCAATCATAGATCTGTAGGTTGGTTGATGCACTGCTGCTGATTCATCATTTGCACTGAGGCTACATCCTGTGACCATGGGTGTACATACTGGTTTTGCATCTTCCCTGCCATATTTCTTCAAAATCTGCTTGAGATACTTGGTTTGAGACAAAAAGATCCCTCCTTCTTTTTGTTGGATTTGCAAACCAAGAAAATATGTTAGTTCTCCCAGCAAGGACATTTCGAATTCTTTCTGCATTACCAAGGCAAAGCTTTGACTCATAGCTTCTTCATTGTTGCCAAAGATAATGTCATCTACATACACAACAAGTATTAGTAATTTGTCGTTTTCAACTTTTATATAAAGATTGCTATCTGTTGATCCTTTTGAAAAACCTTGTTGATGAAGATATTTGTCCAAACGATAATACCAAGCCCTTGGAGCTTGTTTGAGACCATAAAGAGCTTTTTTCAATCTGCATACAAGATTTGGATCATTTCCAAGAATGAAGCCATCTGGTTGCTCAATGTATACTTCTTCTTCCAAGTCTCCATTCAGAAAGGTTGATTTCAAGTCCATTTGAAATAATTTGAAGTTTTGAAAGCTTGAGAGAGCAAGGAACATTCGGATGGCCTCAAGTCTTGCAACAGGAGAAAAAGTTTCTTCAAAATCTATTCCTTCTTGCTGCGCATACCCTTTACAAACAAGTCTGGCCTTGTTTCTAATTACTTCTCCATTTTCATTCAATTTATTTTTGAAGACCCATTTTGTCCCTATAACATTCTTATCCTTTGGTCTAGGAACCAGCTCCCAAGTGTTGTTCTTTTCGATCTGCTCAAGTTCTTCATCCATTGCTTTGACCCAACATTCATCTCTGCATGCCTCTTTCACATTTTGTGGTTCAGTGGAAGAGAGTAATGCCAAATAGCTTGAATCTTCTGCAATTGTTCTTCTTGTTTGTACACCTGCTTATTTCTCCCCCAAAATCTGAGATTCTGGATGATTCTTCTGAACATATCTGGATGGAGTCTTCTCTTCTATCCTTATCTGCTCCTCTGGTTCTTCTTGAGGTTCTTCTTCTTCATCATTCTGTCTTTGAGGGTAGCCTTCATCGTCTTTGATATCTTCATGATTTACTTGCCTAGGAATGTATCCCTTCTCATCAACCACTACATCAATGCTGTCAACAATTCTTCCAAGTCTTTTATTGTAGCACTTGTATGCTTTGCTGTGTGGAGAATAACCAAGAAGAATGCCTTCATCTACTCTAGGTTCAAGTTTGCCAAGTTGCTCATCAGTATTCTTAATATAGCATTTGCTCCCAAAGATTTTGAAGTGCTTTACCGAAGGAGTCTCACCATACCAGAGCTCATGAGGGGTTTGAGTGTTGTTCACCCGGACATTTGTTTTGTTGAGAATAAAAACCGCAGCATATACAGCTTCACCCCAGAAAGTTGCGGGAGTTCCAGACTCATCAAGCATAGCACGAGCCATTTGTTGGACTGTTCTGTTCATTCTTTCCACCACTCCATTTTGCTGAGGAGTTCTAGCTGTAGAGAATTCTCTTCTTATCCCATGTTCTTCACAGAAATCGAAAAATTCATTTGAGGTAAACTCCCCACCTCTATCGGATCTGAGGCACTTAATTTTGTATCCTGATTCATTTTCAACCAAGGCTTTAAAGGATTTGAATTTTTCGAATGCTTCATCTTTGTGCTTCATAAGTCCTAACCAGACAAACCTGGAGGAATCGTCAATGAATAATATTAAGTATTCTTCTCCTCGAGGTGTCCTTTTCCTGATGACCACATACATCTGTATGTACTAGCTCAAGAGGCATGCTAGCTGATCCTTCCTTCTCCGAAAAGTTAGTTCTGGTTTGCTTTCCAAACTGACATGATTTGCATATGGTGTTGTCTGGAATTTTGATATCTGGAAGACCGCGAACTGCCTGATATTTGCATGCTTTCCTTATTTGTGAAAAGCTTAGATGCCCCAACCTCCGGTGCCATAACCAGTGTTCATCATCCTTGCTTAGATAGCATTGTTGTTGTCCTTCTTCAAATATGTACAGATTATTTGGAGTTCTTTCACCTTTGATCATTGTTTTACTTGTATCAAGATCACGAACAAGACATCCATTTGATCTAAATGTCACCTCGGTTCCTTGATCACACATCTGGCTGACACTCAGAAGATTATGCTTCAATCCATCAACGTACAAAACATTTCTCGCTTTGACCTTTTCTTTTAACTGAGCAGTCCCTTTTCCTTTTATAGTTGCAGGAGTATCATTTCCAAAAGAAACTTTCTTTCCCTTTTCTAAAGCAGAATATGATTCAAGTTTTTCTTTATCACCTGTCATATGCTTCGAACATCCACTGTCAATGTACCATAGATTTTCCTGTCCCTCTGCATAAAATGCTATCCCACATCTTTCTGTTTGTGGTTCCTTTATTCTCCATGTTTTGGTGCTTAAGGCTTGTTCCTTTATCTGCTGAAACCTGCTCCTGCATTCAGAATCTTCATGACCAAAGTTATTGTAAATAGAACATTCAACTTCATTTTCAAGAACCGAAAAGTTGTTATAGGTCCTTTTTGTAATCCCGGTCATACTTCTTTGTTTTTGAGCTTCTCTAGTCATGATTGTTTTATATGCAACACATTGAGCTGCTTTGTGACCAAAGTTATGGCAAGAGAAGCATTGTCCATTGAAGAAACTTCTGCGGTTATCAAATCTTCCGGCCAAATGATTGTAATTTCTATTGTCATTCATTCTTGAAGAAAATTGAGAGGATTTTACCTGTGGCTGGTTGTAGCTTTTGTTCATCCTTAAGACGGATTGCCCCTGGTTTACCTGATAGTCTTTGTTTGTTCTTGATGTAATTGGTCCCTGCTTTACCTGGTGATCTCCATTGTGCTTTTGCTCATTCCTTCTTGCTGCATCAAGATAACTCTTTGAGGTGGATGCTTGAGAAGTTTCTCCATTATACCCCAGACCTGTCTTGTTTAGTGGAGAACGCTGTACATTGATGATCTCATCCAGAGTTTCAGATCCTTTGACAAACTTAAGATTAATAGCCTTTGTTTTGTCAATCTCTTTTCTAAGACCAACAATTTCACCTTCTAACTTTTCAAGATATTTTTCTTTTTCATCAATCTGAAATTGTAGAGTATCAATGATCATATTCTTTTCTTCTATACATGTCTTGAGTCTAGAAATTTCTTCATGAAAGCTATCCGCATCTATAGCATCCATGTAATCATCATCTTCAAATGCCATTAAAAGTTTATAGTCATTACCTCGTTCATCTTCATCACTATTTGATAGATCATCACTATCTTCATGAGTGCAGTAGCTTTTCTTATTTGCATTCTGTTTCTTGCTCCATCTAGCAGGTTCCTTTCCTTTGTCAATCTTATCCTTATGAGGACATTTCGCAGCATAATGACCTACTCTTCCACAAGAAAAACATTTAAAAGGTAACTTACCTCTGAACCTTCCAGTACCCCATTGAAGATTTCTGACAAAATCTGACTCTTCTTCTTCTTCTGGCGCGTGACTTGCTTCATAGTAGTCTCCTTTGCCTGAAGCCTTGAAAGCAGCTTCTCTCCTGTCTGATGGACCTCCTTTTCTCATTTCATAAGTAGTTAGAATTTCGTGTAGCTGAGACATAGTAAGAGTTCGTATATTTTCCTTTTCTTCTATTGCAGATACTTTAGATTCAAACATGGGGGATAGTGATCTTAAAAAATTTTCAACCACAATAGCCTCTTTTATTTCTTCACCTAAGTTTTTCATGCAATTAACAATCTCGTCTACCCGAAGGAAATAGTTAGCCACACTTTCATCATTATACATTCTGAGATTCTCATACTGAATCCTGAGGGTTTGAAGTTTAGCACGCTTTACCTATTCATCTCCTTCGTAGCTCAAGAAAATATTGTCCCATATTTCATTTGCGGATTTATATTGCATAACCTTCATGAATTCTGTTTGAGATAAACATCCCAGCAGAGTATTGACTGCTTTAGCATTTGTTTCATATTTCTTCTTTTCGGTCGTATCTGTAGGAGTAGCTGAAGGAAAAGTGTAGCCTGTATCTATGATATCCCAAACTTCTGTACCAAGAGATTAAAGATAGGCAGTAACTCTTACCTTCCAATAATTAAAGTTTGTCCCATCAAAAATTGGTGGCCTGATTGATGCTTCCCTCTCGTAGTTGCTCATGATGAATGATCTTCCTTCAAGCGATCAAGCTTCTCTGAAGGACCTGCTCTGATACCAATTGTTGGAAATAATACTGAGAGGGGGGGGGGTGAATCAGTATTATCAAGTTCTTTTAATAAATCTTCCTTATTTATACTTTGAATTATTTTTGCATGTCAGTACCATAAAATAATGAGCATGAACAAGAAAAACAGATAGTCACACCAAAGAACACCAGATATAAGGTGGAAACCCAATGTGGGTGAAAACCACCTGCTGCAATATGTCTCTATCTTCTTTCAAGTTAGAAACTCCTTTTACAATGGTTTTGTACTAGTGCAGTCCTTTACCAGTACACAGGCTGCAACCTGCAGAGAGCTACAACTCTCTCTCATTTTCCAGTCTCTCCTGGAAGGGAGCTACAACCCCCTACTTCTTTTCTTTTAAGGACCACTTTTCATAAATTTTCAAACTGGATCCATAAACAGTAAGAGATCATCAAGTACAAGTAAATCACCCAGTCAACTGCAGTAACCAGATCAATAGTAACAGTAAACTAAACCCAGAACACCTTATCAACAGAGAAAAGTCAGTCAAATAAATGCCTTAATACAGATACGCAGTTTTTCTTTCTCTGGCATGCGTTGCTACGCACTTCACCTTCTGCACCTCTGTGTATACCCGCAGAGATCCTTGAACTGCTCTACGTATCCACGCACTGTTCCTTTAAATGTGCCGCGTACCTTCACAATGCCCACGCACCCACTGTTTCTGTCGCGCCGCGTACTTTCATTGTGCCTCCGCAGTTACTGCTTCTATCGCGCCGCGTACTTTCACTGTGCCTCCGCACCTAAACCTCTGTCGCGCTGCGTACCCACGCACTGCGCCTTCTTCTGCTCTGCGTACCCACGCACTGCGCCTTTTTCTGCTATGTGTACCCACGCACTGCGCCTTCTTCTGCTGTGCGTACCCACGCACCTGAACCGTTAATTATCTGCGTACCTCTGATTAGGGCCAAATTGGCAGTCCACCAGTGTGCCACAGATAGTCAGATGCCCAGATCTGATCATGCGCTCGAGAGATCACACTTCATAGATTCACTTCCAACTTCACTTTTATATAGATCAAGATTTTAAACCGATAACCCAATATTTCAGATCTTAAGATATTCAATTTGCAAAAGGTGCCTTAGCCAAGTGATCTCCTTCCCTATTTATAGTCAAGCCTTTATTCACACCATGGGACAAAACCATCAATAACCAATACAAGGGATCCAAACCGAGGCTAAATTAGATCCTATACCACGGGCCAAAACCATAGAAATAAGAACGGAGGGCTAAATACCACGTGCCAAACATAAGAAACCCCACGTGAGCGCGCTTCTCTGCCTTGAAGTAAGTGAACTGGGGGTACGCACCTCATGAACGGGTAACCTGCGGGTATGAACGCACTTCCTGGCCGGCGTACCTACGGGTACGCACCTTTTGAACCATTCACCTGCGTACCTCTTAATTTCCAACATTTTGAGAGCCTGATCAGAGCATTGCCACTTGAGGGTGTTGCCATCAAGTACAACATCTGTAACATAGAACCATACCAAAATCATAATGCCAACAAATTTTACATTCTTCTCCCAACATGTGATTCCATGCCACAATTGTTGACACTATAAAATCACCTATATCAATAAGCCATGGGGGGTGTTGTTATGTGTCATGAGCAGGACTCAACTGATTCATTGAACAATTACTTGAGATTGTATATAAATTCTCAAAATTCAAGATGTTTGGTGTATTTTTATTGGCTGACGAGATTTAATGAAGACATTTCTATTGAATTTGCAGAAAACTTGACACGACAGGGCCAAATTGTGAGAGGAGTTCAAGTCACAGTTACAGAATAGGTAATTGAAAGAATAACATACCTTCCTCAAATAGAGATGTGTTGGTTTAGTAGGAAGACCATAATTCCAACATTGAAAGCTAATTTTCTAGAAGGGCAACAAATTAAGAACAAAGGAAGAAGTGTAGATAAAACTTCACTCCCACACCCACGGGAGGATGCAGTGTACTTCATTCATAAATATATCACTTGTGAATGTTGGTTTAGAGTGGTTTTAATTATCATTTTTAGTTATTGGCCCATTTCTGTCATGGGAAAATGATTAATAATCCATATTTTTTCTTAGAATCACTAAAGTATATTGCCAATGTCATTCGACAAGTGA
Organism: Pinus tabuliformis; assembly: GCA_031772625.1. NCBI lineage: Eukaryota > Viridiplantae > Streptophyta > Pinopsida > Pinales > Pinaceae > Pinus > Pinus tabuliformis. The sequence continues at coordinate 53,512,890 of CM062813.1, forward strand.
AGCATCCAAAGATTTGTGTAATAAACCAGGGGTTACTTAAGCCCATTATTGTTGATACGCTGGAACAAAAAAGGAGGACTTGGGAATGATTGTTGTTCTTTGCTAGAGGGTTGGCTCAAGAGGAATTAGATAATGAATCAAAAGAACAAAGTGAAAATGTCAAGATTGAGGAAGCAAGACCAAGTAGAAGGAGTGACATTGAAAATTATCCTACTAACACACCTATTAGGGACTCTTGTGTTGACACACCCGAGGAAGGTTTCCTTGCTCATACATCTACCAAATATTCTCATGATGATGAAGGTCTTCATGTTTACACACTAGTCAACGTAACTAGTGAACATTTAGAAAGTTCAGAATTTGGGGCATGTGGTATTATAGAGGAACAACCCCTACATAGAAGAATCAAGAAGAGGTCATCGAAACATCATGTAGGTGGCAGGTTTCCAAAAATAAGGGTTAGGAATACTATATGAACATCACTTTCTCAATTGTTTAAAATGCCAACTGATACAGAGGAGCTGAAGGAACAACCCAACAAGGAGAAAGAGGAGGAATTCAATCAGAAAAAAGTTGATATCTCTCCTTCTAGTAAGTTTGAATTTGACCCCCTATCTCAGCAAGTTGATAGCTTAAATAAAGAAAATGATGAATTGAAAACATCTTGCAATGTTAAGAGTAAAAACTCAAACTAAGAAACCTTAGTCAAGGATGTTGAAATGATGAATGTATCTCCCTCCCCCAATGAAACTGAAAAGGCTAAAAAATTGGTGTGTAAAGTTTGTGAGGAGATTCTTAATGAGGTTGGGTATACACTTGATGATGTACAAAGGCTGGAGTCTCTCTCAATACGGGTACAAATGGAGCTTGATGAGGAGGATATGGAATTATAGTTTGGTACACAATAACCTACCAAAGATGTTGCTATCACACAAGAACCAACAGTTGAAATAGAGAAACCTATGGAGAACCAATATGTTGGTACTAAAGAACCTATTGATAATGTTTTTGTCACGCGAGAACTAGTAGTTGAGGTAGAGAAACCTATGGAGAATCAATTTTCTAGTACATAAGAACCTAACAACGATGAAACTGACACACATGAACTATTAGCTAAGGAAGTATAACTAGAGGATGAAAAGAATATACAAATCTAAGAGAATTCAAAAACATGTATAGAAGATTCTATTGTGACAACAGTTGAGATAGTACAACCTAAAATCAAGAAGGATGATCAACTGCTCATAGTATTTTTATTTTTGTAATTCATTAAATGGAGACAATTATTTATATCATTACAAAAATAGGCATCCCCACTAATAGAGCATAGGAAAATAATTCATAATATTAAGGAGGCTTACGTTGAATAGTTAATCATCCAAAGACTTAGATGGCACAAGATAGAGGAAAGGGAGTAGGAAAAGAGAAAATTGTTGGAACTTCAAGAAAATGTCTAGAAATTATATGAAAATATAGATCACATGTACAATCATGTACGTGAAATATTGAGCTATAGAAATCCCTCTCCTTCTTACCTCTTATTTATTCAAGATAAACTCTTTCTTTTTTATTAATAACTATTAAAGAAAGGAGGCCATACAAGATAACCAACATTATTTCTTTTCTTGAGGTGTTCAAGCAAAGTAACTTTTCATAACAAAATTTGTTGTGTGAGTTGTGTCTACATCAGTTTGTCTATTATGGAGAAAATATGTTTAATATATCACTTTATGTGAATGAAATACAACTAAAGGAATTTACCTCATTTATCCAAAACTAGATAAGATGGAAACTATCCCATGAAGTTGTATAAAAAACCAAGAGAATATAGCGTTGTGGATCTAAGAGGAACTAGAACATGTTGCAGTAATGGTTAGAACTTATGGAACCTTTCTTTAGTCTCTAGAAAAAATGGCTAAAGTAAGTAAAGTTCAAAAAAAAAATTGGACCTCTATTCCAAAAGTATCAAGTGGTTAAGATAGAGTCCACTAGATGATAGAAAGTTAAGATGGGGAGTGTGTGATAAAAAGAAGAAGGATGAAGACCCATACTATTAACCAAATTTTATACATTCTATTTCAAGAATATATAGGTATGTTAATTGTATTAGATGATATGGGCCTAATAGGCTTGGGTTGAATTTTAGATTTCCTTTGTTTTGGCTTCTAACACTTAAGTGTCAACATTATTTCCAGATGAAACCTAAAGAGGCAGAGACATGGTGGTTGGATTTCATTGCTTTTGAGGGATACAAGCTTATCACTGAGGATACAACAAACGCTTACAATTTTAGTGAGTTGCATTCATAACATGCATTGAGGGCTAATTGATGGGTTTGCATGAGGACATGTAGTTTCTTCCAGTGGGGGGAGGTGTTGTGTCTAGGAATTGGCCTCTTTTTCACTATTATTTCATTTCCTTTCGACCACTTTCACCTTTCCAAATACATCCTTTTACTCAATTAATTATCTTTTTGACCAAAGTATGTTATTATTTCATGTCACCCTAACTTACGTAGTTTTTCTTGGATTTAATGAGAGTGCAACTATTTTTGGGTGATTTTACTGAAAAAATGACAATGATGTTTATAGGATGACTCATCTTGTTAGGATCTTTCTACTCCCTTTTTCCCAGACGATGTGATCCTTTACTTACAGGATTTTACAACATTGTCACACCAAGCTAGGATATGCTTATATTATGATGATACTACTCTATTTCATGTTGATGTACACTTTATTTTCTCAATGCCATTTTTTGGAGCCTATGGACACTGCTACTCAGCCAGGTCAACTAAGACCACTGTGCCAGTAAGGATTTGACCTCTCTTGAAAATCAACCAACTTGGCTTTAATAGTTATAATCCTCCATTATTATTACTTGCTAAAATGAGGCACCATTATGGAGTTACTTTTATTTAAAATTATCTGTTCTAATTTTTTAAGAAAATACTCTTAGTTTGAACAACCTACAAATCGAAATATTCTCTTGCCTTATTTTGGTACCAGATTACACAAGAGGAAAACCTACAAGCTAGAAACCCTCTGCCTTTTGTGGCAGTTAGCACCATAATTTTCAAAACCTTGCATATTGTATTTCATTTCTCAAAGACAATGCAATATTGTATGGTTTTAGGTTTATCCTTTGTTGCGCTAGCTTGTGCGATGTGATTTACTTGTTCCTTGCTAAGGAGGAAGGGCCCTCCTCTTTAGCAGGGATCGTTGTGTTGTAGAGGTAGCATAGTTGGTTCATTTTAATTCACCTATAGGTTACGGTATCTTAATTCATGTTATAGTTTCAATTCATCATTATTACAAATTCTTGTTGATACATTGGCATTACTATTAGTTAAGTTAACTTGTAGAATATTTGATATAGATTGCTTGTGTAACAACATAGTTACTCGTGGATCAATCCTTAGTAATTGAATGTTACTATTATTCAATTGCTACTACTAATTTATAGTTCATTGTTTATACCAAATATCATTATGTTATTGTTACATTTGACATAATGTGTTATGTTGTTAATGAGTGGGTTGCCTCTGATTGGATTGATGGTTGTGTGTGGTTGTGACTGAATGATTGTGTAAAATTTAGGGAATAACTTTAAGGAGTGTTATTTCTTGACTTTGCAGGAGAGATATTAGAATATATAAGTTCCATTTCATTTCCCGCACTGTGTGCAAAGTGTTATCTTTGTGCAAGTGATGGTTTGACAATGATACTTTTGTTGAATTGTTTTCCGTTCCTGCAATATTGAAGAGTTACAACCACTTTTGGTTCGATTGAGTGCCAAGTTCTTGTAGAAGAAAACTTAGTGATAATTAGGGATTAGTCAATGTTAGTTTTCAATTGTTTCATGTATAAATTGTGCATGATGACCTTAAAATAAACATACTTTCCTTGGTTGACAATTTATGTGTAAGCTATTGATTTGTTTTATCAAAGACAAATAATTTTCCCAATATCAAGGAGAACCAATCTCAAGAAAATCATCCCAAGTTGTAGGCGAATAAGGGTAATGGGAAGTAAGAAAAGAACATTGGAAAGTGGTGTGAGTTCCACAAAACCCCTAGGAAAAAAATGATGAATGTCGTATCGAAATATTCATTTTTAGGGAGCTTAAAGAAAGGAAATATATTTTGGCTATGATTTTGATTTATAATATGATAAAGGAAATCAAATAATCAATTCAAAACATAGTGCTACCATTTCAACCACAAATATCCAACCAGTAGAGCCATAGAATCTTGACAATGGAGAGTGCCTCTTCCATTCATAGATGTGGATTAAGGGGACCCCACTCCATTTCACCAATGAAAAATAACCTGATATTAGTTGAGACCATTAAGAGAATAAAGCTATTTATTGTGCCACATCTCTCACAATACACCATTAGTTGGTTGAACCATGGATGAGACATTTTTTTAGCTAGTAATGCCACCTATCCTACGAGATCAAGCCATTCAAAGATGAGGTACTATGTCAAGTTCCCCCACGTGAATCCTTTGATTCTCTTTTAGGAAAAAATTATATATGGATATGTCTTATATTTTATGAGACTCATACCCATATTGTAATTGTTACTCTCAGAGGTCAACTCTATACGATACCAGAGGTAGTCCCAACTATTTTAATTTCATTAATCTCAGCAAAACAGTGCCAAAAGGTAATCTTTTAGATGCAAGTATTTTTCTCTTCATGGTTTAGTCAAAAGGTGAAAGGAATTTCATTACAATCACCACAACCTCTGCATGGGTCCTCTCTACATATCAAAAGTAAGTGGATAATATTATAGAGGCATATAAAGATATCTTCACTTCACCCATGGGGATTTGTCTACATTGCTAAGTAAAACACATAATTGACTTGATACTTGGTTCTCCTTTACCTAATGGTCGTGAATGAGGAAATAAAATTTCATATTTATGATCTCATCCAAATTACCATTTGATCGAGTTACTCACCTTGTGAGAGTCCAATTGTGTTGTTGTAGAAGAAGGATGGGACATGGAGACTCTATATTGATTATAGATCCCTAGAAAAAATTAGCGTCAAGAAAAAATACCCAATCCCCAACATTGAATATCTTCTTGACTAGCTTAAGGGTGCCAAATTATTTAGTAAAATAAATATGAATTTATGCTACAACCACGTTCCATTTGAACAAACTAATATATGGAATATAAAATTCAAATCTAAAGAATTTATTTTCAAGTGGTTGGTCATGTCCTCTGGATTGAATAATGATCAAACTATGTTCATGAGGATGATGGATGATATACCCTATGTCCATTCACAAAATCTTTTATGGTTATATTTTTGGATGACATCCTCATCTTTAACAGAACCTATGCAAAACATTTGTAGCATATTCAATAGGTATTGAGCACCCTACGATAACATAACTTGTATGCCAATCTAGATAAATGTCCATTTTGGATGCAAAGAATTCAATACTTAGGATACACTATATATCAACATGGGGTGCATGTCGACCGAGCAAAGATCCAATTCATTTTGGATTTGTCAATCCTGACAAATATAACAAATCTCCATTGCTTCTTGGGCCTTGATAAATTTTATGGAAGGTTCATGTTTAGGTTCTCTTATATTTCTTGGACCTTAAGTCCATGAACAAGGGTGGAGAAAATAAAATGTTTCTTGATTAGAGTCACAACAAAAATCATTTGACGATCTAAACCATTGCCTTTTCTCTAGACTAGTACTCACTTTTCTAAACCTACAACATCCATTTAATATTGACATAGATTCCTTTGACTATGTCATTGATGAAATCCTCAATTTGCAAGGAAATATGGTGGCTTTTCATAGTGAAACACTCTCCCATACTATCCATAGATACCCCACCTATGATAAGGAGATGTACTTCTTCATTCAAGCCTATCGATAATGGAAACATTATATTTCTAGAGAAGGAGATGATAATCCACACTAATCAAAGGCCTATGTAATTTATGAAGACACAAGGGAAGTTACATAATGACCACGCTAAAAATGGTCCACATACCTACAACAATTCCATTTGAATATCAACTACAATAAGCGTAGCACTAAGCATGTCACAAACTACCATTGGTTGGCCCCTAGTTGTGGCATTAACCATAGTTCTTAACTCTTATGGGAACGAGACCTATGGGTGACCACAATTATACAACAATGAATCTAAATTAATTATCACATACCAAATTTTGACTGAAAGAAACCAGGTTCTAGACTTCAACCTCCATGATGCACTCTTGTGCTACCTGGGCCACCTTTTCGTTCCTTCAAGCTAGCATGCCAAGCTAATCTGGAAGGAACATTACATTCAACTTTATCTTCCAGATCCATCACATTGATTTTTTTTGTCCCTACTTTTAGATCCCTCAAGTGTAGTTCATCTTCAAGATAATTTTTATTTTATAATATTATCATTAATTTTAAATATTAAAAATAATCTTGAATATTAAATATCAAATATTAATTTCTAGCTATTAGTCTTAAATTATAAGTTTTTCTAGTAATTTATTCCCCCTTCTTCCTTTGCTAATATGAATACCCTTAAATTATCAATTTTTCCAGTTTTTAGGGTTTATTATTCAAATAAATTATTAGTAATTTGCCCGCTTTTTTACATTTTCATTATTATTAACATTAGCTTTTTTCCCTTTATTCTACTAATATGTTTCTTGAATAACATTCATTTTTTACTTTTATGATTAATGCCTTAGATTTTAAGGTTTCTTTCCCTTATTTATTCGCTTTGGTTTGATCGAATATATTCATTTATCCTAAAGAATAACCACACTTGAGGGTTTGAAATGTGAATTATGTTATTCATTTATCTTGAAGATGAACCACAATTGAGGGTTTGAAACATCGGTACAAAAAACTTAATGTGATCGATACAGAAGAGAAATTTCAAATAAATTAAAATCACATAAGCCTCAACTATAAGCAACATTATGGTTAGGAGGAAGGGAAGTTTGGAGTGGAAAATGCATAGTAGTACTTCATAAGTAATTCTACTAGCCAAATCTTTGACAAGATGTTTAGTGGTATATCACATCGTGCACTTCTTGTTCCATTTCTAAACCAAAAATCAATAAATAGGGGTTGTACACTCCTATACCTACGCCAGACAAGCCCTATGAATTAGTCTCAATGGATTACATGTTAGGTTTTCTATCCACCAAGAATGGTAATGATTATGTGTTTGTGGTTATCGATCGATTCTCTAAGATGGCCATTTTAGCACCTCGAAAGAATAATATCACAACCAAAGCCACTACTAAACTCTTCTTTGAGCATGTTTTAGTTCATTTTCGGCTACTTTCGACCATTTATTTTAGTTAGGGATAATAGGTTCTTCAATGCCTTTTAGTCTAACTTATGGTCTCTATGGATACCAAGTTGGTCAAATCAACTGCCTTTCATCCCCAATCAAATAGACAAATACAAGTGGTCAATATTATGATTTTGCATATCTTGTGCATGTATAACTTTGAGATCCATGTATATAGGATGAAATCCTTACATATGTAGGGCATATCTATAACATAACCCTCAACAACTCTATTGGATACAGTCTTTTTCATGTATTCTGGGGGTTCCAACTATTGGCTCTAATTGGTGCAGTGATTCCTATCACATCTTCACCAGAAGAGTCCTCCCATGGTTTGGTCACGGTAGATAGGGTAGCCAAATTTGGTTAATGGATATAAAAACCCCAACAATAGGTCCATGATATCCTACAGAAATCCAATGTCAAGTATAAATTGTGACATGACTAGCATAGGGTTCCACATAAGCTTATGGTTGGTGATAAGGTATGGTTACATTTATCGAAAGAGTGCCTCGTGGACCACTAGGGGAAGCTTAGTCCACCTTGATATGGGCCTCATACAATCATAAATGATGTAGGTGAAAATTATTTTGAATTAGGCATTCCCCATTTCCTCGGCTCGCACTCAATTATTATTATGGAGTTGCTTCAACCATATTTTCCACCTCTATTGGACACCTTGAAGAAAGTTAATTTCTTGCCCCCCTATTATAGACATTTTTGTGCCTTACAGCTATAGGCATGAAATGTTCATAAACCAAGGGATCTTAAGTCCCTAAAAGTGTTGTTCCAGCTCCTAAAGAAACAAGGTCAACAAATTACAGCTTCTCCCAAAAGTTCTCCACCAGAAACTGCTCAAAACTAGTCAAAACAGGATCATTTCAAGTGCTCCACTAGCTGGCTACGTTGCAAAGCACCCAAATACACTGGCTAGGTGCGTTGCAACGCACTTGAATGCACTACCAGGGTGCGTTGAGCGGGAAATGACAAGTGGCAGAGTCATTGTACGAGGTGGAGAGACAATGGAAGCTTCCAGGATCTTCTCCAATGACACTTGCCTCACTAAATTCAACCAGTGATGAGTAAGAGGCTCTCAGTCTCCAAGTGGAAGCAAGAACTGACAGAGAAAAGCCACTAATCAATTCATGAGCTGACTCATCCTCTTTGCATACATCTATATATGGATCCCTCACCAAGAGATCCAGAGGCTGGAATTTTGTACATTGCAGAGAATTGCTGTTGGTTTTGTGATAGATATCAGAGTATTGGGTGATTTATGCTTTGTTGGAGGTGAAGAAGGGATTCTGTGCTGGGAGGTTGATGCTGGATCAGGAATCATTAGTTGTAACTCCTCCTAAATTTTCTTGTTTTATCAATAAAACTACTTGAGTTTCTCCTACATGCTTGTATATCTGATGTGTGTTATATTTGTATGTTTAGCTTAAATCTGATCCTAAGCTTTTTATGAACATAAATCCATGTCTTTGTGTAGTTTCTCTCTTCTGTGAACTTGCAGGAACTTGGTGACGCTGGGCAAGTGAGGGAGCAGATCGTTGGAAGCTGGCAAAGAGAAGAGAGATTGGATCGAACAACTAGCGCAAGACACAGGTCGGTTCATCTTAATCATCTTCGTTTATAGTTTATAAAGGAGAATACAAGAGTAGTTTTCCTTGTTTGTTTCTGAGGTCTCTGTCACAACCCTGTGGGATAGGGTCGTTCTGAATAGACACTTTTCCCGAAAACAAAATGGCGACTCCACTGGGGATCGTGTCTAGTTAGTTTATTTGTGTTTCTATTGTTGTTCATATCATAAACTTAGGAGTAGCGAATCGAACTGCATTTTCCATTTACAAATGCAAAGTAGACATTTGCTACTCTAGTCCATTCACTGGGCCTGTTTATGATCTGAATAGTTGACTCACAAATGATATGATTACCCTTTGTGATAGCTCTTAAACCTCTTGTAAATCAACCCTCTGATTGTACACAATTGATTTCTTTTACCCGGCCAAAAACCATAGATTAAACTGCAAACCGTGACCCAGAACCCAGAGAGAACTCTCGTTTCTACTTCAGCATAGGCTCTGTGAAGAGACTCTGCATTTCAGCGCGGTTCTCGAGAGGGCTACCTGCGTTGCAATTCAGTTTCTCTGTGTAGCAGGTGCATTGATCAGCCTAGCCCTTCCTAGTTGAGGTTCTTTGCTCACTTTTTCCAGTTTTGCCTCTGATTTTTGCAGCCTGTGATCAGTGTGTTTGTCTGTTTAAAAGCCCCTTTTCTCTGCCTTAATTCCGCCTCAGTTGTATAAAAGAAATTGTATTTGTTTTTGTGTATTTGTTACGTCATTTACAGTTTCCCATTGCAAAAGTAAACTGGTCATACTATCGCCCTTAGATCTAGATCTGTCGTAAGTGTCGTTTTTGATCTTAGGAGAGAGTATATTTGATGTTGACAGTTGATTACGCTTTTACTTTTGCCTTTGGCTTGAATTTGTGAAGTTCTAGTGTCGAAACAAGTGTTTACTTCAAAATCATAAAGTGTCGTAATCGTCTCTACCTTTTGATTTCGAAAAGAAGCTTGTTTGTGTTTTTCACTTGAAATCGAATTCAAATTTATACAACAACTTTCTTTTTAGGCATCAATATTAAGAAAGTGAAAAACAAATACATGCACAAGTGCATTTGCATATTGATAGTTTGTATGGTTTGATTTAGGAAAAGTGCATTTACAGTGTGCTCTTTGCTCTTTGAGAAAAGATTATGTCTTTCTTTTCCCCTTGTAGCTAGGATTTTCATTGCTGAAAAGAGATAAAAGCTTGCTTATCATCTCTAGATTGCATTTTAGGAATTACATCTACATCTCGTGGTGAACCCAAAAGGCAAACTTCATAAGAAAGATCAACCTAAAATAAATTCAATGAACTTAACAACACTTTGTAACTTAATGCACAACATCTAGAGGTCTAGGCTAGAGACGTATTCCGGCGTCGTAAAGCCTGGTAACTGTTGTCCTCACTGATGGTTGGGTGATTCCTCCACTTTGAGATGATAAGTGCCAGTACGGACTTGTGCTCCCATGTACCGTCGAGTATATATTGGGAGACCCCTATAGGCATAAAACCTTTATCCATAGGAAGCCGTGTCGGCCGCCCTACTGATCGCAATGCACTGAACACAGCATTCGGGAAGATTGACTGTCGTACCCTAAAAAGTATTCTGCAGTTTTGCGATTGGTTTGGTACTCCCTCTACCTAGATCTCCAGAGCAGTCTCTTTCGTTCCTTTCCAGACTCGTTAACGGAAAAGGTCCATCTGAGCACTTGTCACTTCAGGCTCATTAAAAATCAAAGAAGACTAGAGTCATCTTTTGTTTTTTCTCGACTTTTTAAAATTGAAAAAACAAAGTTGTGTCAAAGCGTGTTAAAATTTATTTTAAATGGAATATTCATACCCTTTTCCTGCGTTGATCTTTAGGTTGAGAAAATGGAGCCTACCAACCAAGGAGTTCCCCTTGGTGGAAATCCTAGTCCCTTCTCCTCTTGGGGAGATGTTGGTGCACCCGATATGGCCACATTGTCGCTTCCAGGACTGACAATTGGCTTGCCAGTATGGCTCTTCTCAACCAATTGAACAATCGAATCAGCAATTAGACGAGTCCAGAGTTACCCACCAGCCTTCTACTTCCTCTAATTCTTCCTCTCCTCCTTCTTCTTCGCTTGACGGGACTAGTAAAGCTAAAAACCAAGTTCCTAAGGAGAAGAAGGAAAAGAAGAAGAAAGAGAAAAAGAAGAAGGAGCCAAAGGCGAATAAGGGAAAACGAGTGTCGTCTAATGAGAATCCACACACAGCACCGACCAAGCCTAAATCGCCATGTGTAATTTGTAGAGGAGACCACTTTCACAGAGATTGTCCTTGCATCCACCGGATACTAAGGGACTGGTCTCCTCGTTTGCACAATCCGGTGTCATCAACCTCTGGAGATCATGTTGAAAGCACACCGTCAACTAGTGAAAGTGAAGCCCCAGGACAAAAAGGGAAAGCTAGATTTCCTTGTAAACTGTGCGAAGGCGACCATGCCCTCCACCATTGTCCCTTCTTAGACGAGGCTAAAAGAGTTTTTGATGATCGTCCGGTTTCACCATTACGACTTCCTCCTGGATATAAAAAACTCTTGCCGAGTCCGTCACCAGTTGAGAACCCAGCTGGCCCACTCAAGTGGTCAGCTGAAGCGTCTATCATTGAGGATAAACCAGCTGAATCCATACCAGACGAAAGTCAAAAGGTTGAGGCGGCAATTGACCCGGTCTTGCCTTCAGAGATTTTATCTTCGGATGATACAGTCACTGAAGAGAATAAGGATGACACCATCCAAATTCTCTTCATCAACACAGACTCCGACGAACATGGGGGCAATCCACCCATTCCTTTATTGCAGGAAGGAAGTTCGTCAGAGCCATACCCGGCCGTCTACTCGGTCCCACCTCCAAGCAACCTAGTCGTATCCTTCGACTGGAATCAACTAGGCAGACCTCGTTTGCCAGCAAGCATACCATTCCGAATTATCATTCAAATATACAGAATGGTCATGGCTGGCACCATCATAGATGAAGGGGCTTCTGTGAGTATCCTTTCCTCTATTGCTTGGAAAGCGCTTGGTTCGCCATCGTTGTTGCCTGAAATGAGAAATCTGACGGGCTTTGATAAAGGAACCAGTCGACCTTTAGGGATCCTTCCCGATGTGCCCATAACGTTGAGAGGAAAGACAGTTCACCTGAACGTCATGGTCGTTCAAGGACCCTTGGATTATAACCTACTCCTTGGACGAAACTATATTTATTGCATGGGAGCCATTGTCTCCTCACTCTTTAGAGTAATGTGTTTTCCGCACGAAGGAAGAGTGGTCAAGCTCGTGGACCAGCTTTCATTTCCCGAATCACGCATAGCAAATAGTCATATACCATCCCTAAATGGTCTCTTCACACAAGAAATGTCTCAAGTCCCAGTCTGTCCTCCCGATGAGCGCGAGTAATTCGGAGGGATATGACTGAAACCCAGGGGGCATGCGTCCTGGTCTGCTTCGGCAGGAAAACTTCGGGTATAGAGTAGGTTTCCACGGGAGAATATGACTAGTTTGTACCCCGTCTGTGATTGGAAGAGGGGTTGTTCTAGAATAAGATTCTCTTGTCAAAGTTATGTGAGTTGACAGACGGAGTCACTCACCTTTGTCTATTTCGGTAGACATCGCCGAAGAAGTGTTATGTTTGCACCGCGAATAAAACAATCTTTGGATAACCTGTAAGAGGTAGGCCTCTCCTGATAGAACAAATGTTTTGTCTGCAAATTGAGGGGTAACCTTGAAACCATATTTTATACCTGGGGGCATGCAAACCTTTTGGAATGCAAGCAAGGGGCGGCTATTTATTTTTTAAATTTTTAGGTCCTCCCTTTAAACCCATAGGCTAACCCTTTAAACTCGTAGGATTAGTCGTTTCCTAACTTGCATAAAGAAAGGATGTGGGGAAAAACTCTAAATGTTGCCGTTTTATATGAGACATTCTTATCATATGACTAGATTATCGAGCAGTTTTAGCACATAGTTCAAGCTCGTTAAAAAATAAACATAAGACCGAGCAAGTGTTTCAATCCGCGTTTAAGCTCGTTAAAAAATGAACTATCCTCCGGTAAATAACCATCGTGAATGAAGCATTTTCAGCCATTAAAGCCTTGGTCGTGTTTGCACCGTCACCTCCACTTTTCCATTGGCCGATCATTCACCTCCATTTGATTGTTTACCCATTTTGAGGAACAGCTACGAAGAGTGATTTCACTAGCCATCCTTGTGACACTGCTGTGATTGGAGAATTCCAAACCTTACCTGGAATCAACTGCTACCCATTTTATCACTCGTTCCTCAAAAGACGAGTCTTCTTTAAGCTCTTTTCATCTGACTCATAAAATATGAAAAGATTGCCGAGTTTTGGCCTTCCATCTCGTTAAAGCGACAGGAAATGCTACCCCTCCTCTAGATTTTAATCTTTTTGGACCTGAGGAATTATTGCACAAAAAGATCGGGCACTTGTTTTGTTCGGCTCGTTAAAATTATCGAAAATTCATCCCTTCTGTATTGTTTTATACTTTTTCGGACTTAAGGGATTAGATGACGAAAAAGGAATTCCGGAGTTATCTTTACGTACCTTTTCAGACTCCCTAAAAAGGAAAAGGACCGAGTTATCTTTGTCGTTAGACTCGTCAAAAAGATTAATAGCGACAAACTTGTCTTTAGACGAGAACGAGTTTCACTATCGCTAGGCTCGTTAAAACATAGCGATGGGTTTGCCCGAAGGGCAAATTATAGAACAAGAATATGTTATCCTCCTCAAGCTTGACAAAAATAAAGAGGTACTGGTCAGAAATGACTGGGGAAAAATTGGGAAGAAAACTCAAAGAAACTTTATTGGTAGCAAGTCGCTCTTGAACATGACACTTCCACTCCGTGCCAGAGTTGGGTTGGGTTGTTTCATTCACCGGTCACATCACCATGGTCACACCATACCATCCACATTTGGGGTAAATGCTACCGATCCATCACATAAGTGTCGCCGACATGTTCAAGAGAAGTCATCCAGAGAAGTCACCCATGTCCCATCCACTACCATACATTATACTTCATTCTTTCATGACTGCCACCCTGAACCATATATCACCAGATCGTCTTCACCTCCATCAAAATCATTTGCTCCGTTCCGTCCCATTGATGTGGGATTCATTAAGGCCCTCCTTTGACGGATCGCTTCTTGTCGACATCAGCTCATTATCCAAGAAGTTGATCTAGGAACACCCCTTCAGTACTTTGAAGCTTGCATGCCTCAATGGCAAGTTTCTCACTTCCGGCGACAGGTATACATCAATGACCTTCGACCGAAAGATTTTGCGTGGTGTTCGATGCCAAGTCCTTTATTCACACCACGTGAATTGTACTGCAGTACCTTAAGGGTCATTATCATTATCGGTGATTCCTCTCGCGCTTGTTAACAATTTACATCATTGACTGGTAATCAAGCGATGTCTTTCCATGTTCGACTTCAAAACATTTCTCACATGGATCGACTTGTACTTCGAGTGAAGATCGGACGAGATTGAAGACCCCGGATCTAGTTTCATCCATCCGGGCTGCGATATATATTCAGGAAAAATAAAGACATTGAAATGTACAACATTACAGCACAGATAATCATCCTACCAAAAGGGATGATGACTTCACCAGAATCATCAGTCTACCATCAGACGATTGTCTGTCCTATGTACATGAAAATGAATTTATAAAGCTGAGCATGTGAATGCCCGCCTCAGCTAGATCATGAAAATAGTATGAAAATAATGTATTGTATTTTATCTCATTACAGGTCTCCTCTACAGCATTAGAAGAACTTCGGATCCTCCTAATAAAGCATTTCACCCGATAAACAACCTCATACTTTAGGGGGCAACTGTTATAGAAATTTTTGTGCCTTACAGCTATAAGCATGAAATGTCCATAAACCAAGGGATCCTAAGTCCCTAAAAGTGTTGTTCCAGCTCCTAAAGAAACAAGGTCAACAAATTACAGCTTCTCCCAGAAGTTCTCCACCAGAAACTGCTCAAAACTAGTCAAAACAGGATCATTTCAAGTGCTCCACTAGCTGGATGCGTTGCAAAGCACCCAAATACACTGGCTAGGTGCATTGCAACGCACTTGAATGCACTACTAGGGTGCGTTGAGCGGGAAATGACAAGTGGTGGAGTCATTGTACGAGGTGGAGAGACAATGGAAGCTTCCAGTTTCTTCTCCAATGACACTTGCCTCACTGAATTCGACCAGTGATGAGTAAGAGGCTCTCAGTCTCCAAGTGGAAGCAAAAACTGACAGAGAGAAGCCACTAATCAATTCATGAGCTGACTCATCTTCTTTGCATACATCTATATATGGATCCCTCACCAAGAGATCCAGAGGCTGGAATTTTGTACATTGCAGAGAATTGTTGTTGGTTTTGTGATAGATATCAAAGTATTGGGTGATTTATGCTTTGTTGGAGGTGAAGAAGGGATTCTATGCTGGGAGGTTGATGCTGGATCAGGAATCATCGGTTGTAAATCCTCTTGGATTTTCTTGTTTTATCAATAAAACTACTTGAGTTTCTCCTACATGCTTGTATATCTGATGTGTGTTATATTTGTATGTTTAGCTTAAATCTGATCCTAAGCTTTTTATGAACATAAATCCATGTCTTTGTGTAGTTTCTCTCTTCTGTGAACTTGCAGGAACTTGGTGACGCTGGGCAAGTGAGGGAGCAGATCGTTGGAAGCTGGCAAAGAGAAGAGAGATTGGATCGAACAACTAGCGCAAGACACAGGTCGGTTCATCTTAATCATCTTCGTTTATAGTTTATAAAGGAGAATACAAGAGTAGTTTTCCTTGTTTGTTTCTGAGGTCTCTGTCACAACCCTGTGGGATAGGGTCGTTCTGAATAGACACTTTTCCCGAAAACACCCCCCAAGAACTTAGTATTGACTTCATTGAAAAGACTATAGTGGATTTGATCATGGACATCAAGCCAAAGGATACCCACCAGTAACACATACAACTCTACCGGGTTATCAAATTAAGGAAACTTCTTTGTTGGAAATAATACTGAGAGGGGGGGTGAATCAGTATTATCAGATTAATCAAACTTTTTAAATGCTCAGAAACATATACGCTACTTCAGTTAAGTGAACCAGCGTGTACACGCTACTGTGACGAAGTAAAACAGCGTATAAGAAGAAAACTCACAAATTAGTTAGCTTATTCTTCAATTAAGTGCATCAGGACATTATTCACCACATTAACAGTAAACATGTGCAATATAACAGAACAGATAAAAAGCCACACACATGAACACCAAGATATAAGGTGGAAACCCAATGTGGGTGAAAACCACCTGCTGCAAGTTGTCTCTATCTTTCTTTAATATGAAACTTCAGTTTACAATCTTTTGTACTGGTGCAGCCTTATACCAGTACGCAGGCTACAACCTGCAGAAGGCTACAACCTTCTCTCGTTCTCCAAACTTCCTTGGAAGGGAGCTCCAACCCCCTTTGCTCTTGTACTAGCCAAGATACTAGTACGTAGGTGCTGACCTACAATCTTCCTTCTTTCAGATATCACTTTTCATACATTTTCAGACTTGGATATTCCTGAAGCACAACATTATAATCTGAAGACCACAAATCATTCAATTTCCACAACAGATCATTGAAGCATAAAACAACCAAACTTTGAATCACTGAACCACTGAACCCTGTCAATCACCAGTTACCAGAACACAGAGCAGACTACAGAACTCTGCAATAACAGTCAGACCCCACTGTAAACCCAAAATCAAGCTTCAAAAGATATACGCTACTTCAATGAGCAAAACCCGCGTATACACGCGCTTTTACCGAAGCCAACCTGCGTACAGATCTAAAAATAAACTTTCTGTACCAGACATTAGTTAGATCCGAAACGTAACATTGCGACAATATGCAGATCTAGAAATACGCATAATCAACCATATCATGATAGTGCATTTCAAACCATTAGATCCCGATCTATCCTTAGATCTAGTCTTCCATCAACCGATGTGATCTCTCCTTGGCTTAGATCAAGCAACCCAGAACCTGCATATCAGATCTCTTTCTCTCTTAGATATTCAAGCCTTGTCGAAAGATGATTTTGCCTAATGATCTTCTTCTCCTTATATAGTCTTAGGCCTAGTTCAATACCAAGAGCCAAAACCATAGTAACACAATACCATCAACTTCAAAACTAGGGATCGACACGCCCGTCGAGACACAATGGTCCGAAATCATAGGCACAACTTCCAAGGACTAACCACCATGGACCAAAGATACTTTTCCACATACACGCGCTTTTTCTGAAACCAACTTGCGTGTACACGCGACTTGGGCTTAACGAACATGCGTATATGAACTTCCTTGGCATGCTGTACTAAGATCTGTCTTCTGATTAAGTTGCCATCACCTGTACCAACCTCTGAGCACCTGTACTATCCTCTGAGTGAGTTGCCATCAAGGACAACACTTGAATCATAATGCCAACAATCTCCCCCTTTGGACTTGATGGCAATCACCACACCAAGTCATTCTCCCCCTTTGACATCAAGGGCAAAGGGCTGTGCTCCCCCTGAGGACATGCTGATATCTCTGTTTGGCTGTGCTGACTTGTGCTCCCCCTGACCGAAGGCCAGATCTGCAAAAGATGTTTTTCAACAAGAACCAAGACTTATACACCATAAGGGACCTTCCTATCACCAAAAGACTCAATACATACATCCATACTCCCTACCAAGAGGGGACATAACAGAAACAACCAATTATATTACAGCATTCATCCCAGGCATAGTGGGGAAACCAACAAAGGCCGTTACATGACCTTGATACCATAAAAGAGATATGACAAGAGAGATACATGACATAGAGACAACAGATCTAGACCAAGACTTAGGAAAGGCACCAGCAGCATCTGATAAACATCTTGTTAGATCAGCAACCAGAATTTCTTTCTGAGCTCCTTCTCTTGAAACCAACAACCAAAACATCTGAATGCCAACAATGCTTTATGAGACTTTTAAGCTGCTCCCCCTGAACCTGTGCCTGTTGCACTCCCTGAAACTGTGCCTGAAGAATTCTGACATTCCCATTGCTGTTCAGAACTTCAGAGTTTTCCCTTGCTGTTCAGAACTTCATATACGCGGTTTATCCTGTATAAAACAGCGTATGTACGCGGATATTCTTTCTGCAACAAGCGTCCAGCATACACGCGACTTACCCATCATAAATCCGCGTATATACGCGTATATCCCTTCCGTAACCTGCGTATACCAACTTTTTGTAGAACAAACAAACTTCAACAACAGGATGAAGCATCAACTACTCCCAGCTTTTGTCTGAGATATTCAAAAGTTTCCCTGGGCAGTGGTTTTGTGAGAATATCAGCAACTTGCTCCTTAGAAGGAACATACTCCAACTTGACCTTCTGCTCAAGCACTTGTTCCCGAAGAAAATGGTACTTGATTGGTATGTGCTTGGTCTTTGAGTGCATGACTGGATTCTTTGAAATGCTGATTGCACTTGTATTATCACATAAGATAGAGACAGGTGGAGTGCAAGTGATTTGAAAGTCCTGCAAGGTCTGCATCATCCAAAGAAGTTGTGTGCAACAAGATGCTGCAGCCACATATTCTGCTTCAGCTGTAGATAAGGCAATCGAACTTTGTTTCTTGCTGAACCAAGATACTAATCTGGAACCCATGAAGAAAGCACCTCCACTTGTGCTTTTCCTATCATCCACACTTCCAGCCCAATCTGCATCTGTGTAAGCATGAAGAGTGAGATCTGTATTTCTAGGATACCATAAGCCATAGTTTTGGGTCCCTTGAAGATATTTGAAGATTCTTTTGACTGCCTGAAGATGAGTTTCCTTTGGGTTGGCTTGAAATCTTCCAACCATTCCTACTGCATGTGTAATATCTGGTCGAGTACCTGTCAAATAAAGCAAACTCCCAATCATGGATCTATAAGTGGGTTGGTGGACTGCTGCTGATTCATCATTTGCACTGAGGCTGCATCCTGTAACCATGGGTGTACATACTGGCTTTGACTCTTCCATGCCATACTTCTTCAAGATCTGCTTGAGGTATTTGGTTTGAGACAAGAAGATACCTCCTTCATTTTGTTGGATTTGCAATCCAAGAAAATATGTCAATTCTCCAAGAAGTGACATTTCGAATTCTTTCTGCATAACCAAGGCAAAGTTTTGACTCATAGTCTCTTCATTGCTGCCAAAAATAATATCATCTACATAAACAACAAGAATTAGCAATTTGTTATTTTCAACTTTTATATAGAGATTGCTATCTGCTGATCCTTTTGAAAAGCCTTGTTGGTGAAGATATTTGTCCAACCGATAGTACCAAGCCCTTGGAGCTTGTTTGAGCCCATAGAGTGCCTTTTTCAATCTGCATACAAGGTTTGGATCATTTCCAAGAATGAACCCATCTGGCTGCTCAATATATACTTCTTCTTCTAAGTCTCCATTCAGGAAGGCTGATTTCACGTCCATTTGAAATACCTTGAAGTTTTGAAAGCTTGAGAGAGCAAGGAACATTCGGATGGCCTCTAGTCTTGCCACAGGAGCAAAGGTCTCTTCAAAATCTATTCCTTCTTGCTGTGCATACCCTTTACAAACAAGTCTGGCCTTGTTTCTAATTACTTCTCCATTTTCATTTAACTTATTCTTGAAGACCCATTTTGTTCCTATTACATTCTTATCTTTTGGTCTAGGAACTAATTCCCAAGTGTTGTTCCTTTCGATTTGCTCAAGTTCTTCATCCATTGCTTTGACCCAACATTCATCTTTGCATGCTTCTTTCACATTTTGTGGTTCAATGGAGGAGAGTAGAGCCAAGTAGCTTGAAGCTTCTGCAAGTGTCCTTCTTGTTTGTACTCCTGCTTCTTTCTGCCCCACAATCTGAGTTTCTGGATGATTCTTTTGGACATATCTGGATGGAGTCTTCTCTTCTATTCTTGTCTGCTCCTCTGGTTCTTCTTGAGATTCTTCTTCTTCTTGAGGTTCTTCTTCTTCATCATTTCGCCTTTGAGAGTAACCTTCATCTTCTTCAATGTCTTCATGATGAACTTGCCTAGGAATATATCCCTTCTCATCAACCACTATATCAATACTGTCAACAATTCTGCCAAGTCTTTTATTGTAGCACTTGTATGCTTTGCTATGTGGAGAATAACCAAGAAGAATGCCCTCATCTGCTCTAGGTTCAAGTTTGCCAAGTTGCTCATCAGTATTCTTAATATAACATTTGCTCCCAAAGATTTTGAAATGCTTCACGGAAGGAGTTTTACCACTCCAAAGCTCATGAGGTGTTTGAGTGCTGTTTACTCGGACATTTGTTTTGTTAAGAATGATAACAGCAGCATGTGCAGCTTCACCCCAGAAGGTTGCAGGAGTACCTGATTCATCGAGCATAGCACGAGCCATTTGTTGGATAGTTCTGTTCATTCTTTCCACAACCCCATTTTGCTGAGGAGTTCTAGCTGTAGAGAATTCTCTTCTTATCCCATGTTCATCGCAGAAATCGAAAAATTCATTTGATGTGAACTCCCCACCTCTGTCAGATCTGAGGCACTTAATTTTGTGTCCTGATTCATTTTCAGCCAATGCTTTGAAGGATTTGAATTTTTCGAATGCTTCATCTTTGTGCTTCATAAGCCCTAACCAAACAAACCTTGAGAAATCATCAATGAATAATATCAGATATTCTTCTCCTCGAGGTGTCCTTTTCCTAAATGGACCACATACATCTGTATGGACTAGCTCAAGAGGCAAGCTAGCTGATCCTTCCTTTTCTGGAAAGTTAGTTCTGGTTTGCTTTCCAAACTGACAAGATTTGCATATAGTGTTGTCTGGAATTTTGATATCTGGAAGATCGCGAACTGCCTGATATTTGCATGCTTTTCTTATTTGTGAGAAGCTTAGATGTCCCAACCTTCGATGCCATAACCAGTGCTCTTCATCCTTGCTAAGATAGCATTGTTGTTGTCCTTCTTCAAATATGTACAGATTATTTGGAGTTCTTTTGCCTTTGAGAACTGTTTTACCTGTATCAAGATCACGAACAAGACATCCATTCGATCTGAAAATAACCTCGGTTTTTTGATCACACATCTGACTGACACTTAGAAGATTATGCTTCAATCCATCAACATACAAAACATTTCCAGCCTTGACCTTTTCTTTCAAAGGAGCAATACCTTTTCCTTTTATAGTTGCAGGAGTATCATTTCCAAAAGAAACTTTCTTTCCCTTTTCTAAAGTAGAATAAGATTCAAGTTTTTCTTTATCACCTGTCATATGTTTCGAACATCCACTGTCAATGTACCATAGATTTTCCTGTCCTTCTGCATAAAACGCTATCCCACATCTTTCTGTCTGAGGTTCTTTTATTCTCCATTTTTTGGTGCTCGTGGCTTGTTCCTTTTTCTCCTGAAACCTGCTCCTGCATTCAGATTCTTTATGACCAAAATTATTGCAAATAGAACATTCAACTTCATTTTCAAGAACCGAAAAGTTGTTATAGGTCCTCTTTGTAATCCCTGTCATACTTCTTTGTTTTTGAGCTTCCCTAGTCATGATTGTTTTATATGCAACACATTGAGCTGCTTTGTGACCAAAGTTATGGCAAGAAAAGCATTGTCCATTGAAGAAGCTTCTGCGGTTATTGAATCTACCAGCCAACTGATTGTAATTTCTATTTTCATCTATTCTTGTGCCAAACTGAGAAGATTTTACCTGTGGTTGGTTGTAGCTTTTGTTCACCCTTAAGAAAGATTGTCCCTGATAGTTTCTGTTTGTAATTCGTCCCTGCTTTACCTGATTATCTTCATTGTTCTTCTGCTCATTTCTTCTTGCTGCATCAAGATAACTCTTTGAGGTGGATGCTTGAGAGGTTTCTCCATTATAGCCCAAACCTGTCTTGTTTAGAGGAGACCGCTGCACATTGATAATCTCATCCAAAGTTTCAGATCCTTTGACAAACTTAAGATTAATAGCTTTTGTTTTCTCAATTTCTTTTCTGAGACCAACAATTTCACCTTCTAGTTTTTCAAGATGTTTTTCCTTTTCATCAATTTGAAATTGCAAAGTATCAATGATCACACTCTTTTCTTCTATGCATCTCTTGAGTCTAGTAATTTCATTATAGAGATTATCCACATCTACAGCATCCTCATAATCATCATCTTCAAATGCCATTAATAGCTTATATTTATTACCTTGTTCATCTTCATCACTGTTTGATAAGCCATCACTATCTTCATGGGTGTAGTAGCTTTTCTTATTTGCACTTTGTTTCTTATTCCATCTAGCAGGTTCTTTTCCTTTATCCTTATTAGGACATTTTGCAGCATAATGACCTACTCTTCCACAAGCAAAGCATTTGAAAGGTAGCTTACCTCTGAACCTTCCAGCACCCCTTTGAAGATTTCTGACAAAATTTGATTCTTCTTCCTCTTCTTCTGGAACATGGCTTGCTTCATAGTAATCTTCTTTTCTTGATGCCTTAAAAGCAGCTTCCCTTCTGTCTGATGGACCTCCCTTTCTCATTTCATAAGCAGTTAGAATTCCATGTAGCTGAGACATAGTGAGAACTTTGAGATTTTCCTTTTCTTCTATTGCAGATACTTTGGATTCAAACTTGGGGGATAATGATCTTAGAATCTTTTGAACTACTATAGTCTCTTTTATTTCTTCACCCAAATTTTTCATACAATTAACAATCTCATCTACCCGAAGAAAATAATTAGCCACACTTTCATCATTATACATCTTGAGGGTCTCATATTGAATCCTGAGAGTTTGAAGTTTAGCTTGCTTTACCTGTTCATCTCCTTCATAGCTAGTGATCATTTTGTCCCATATCTCTTTTGCTGATTTGAAGTGCATGACCTTCATGAATTCTGTTTGAGATATACTTCCTAATAGAGTACTGACTGCTTTTGCATTTGTTTCATATGCCTTTTTCTCAGCTGGATCTGTAGGAGTAGCTGAAGGAAAAGCATAGCCTGTTTCTACAATGTCCCAAACTTCTGTACCAAGAGATTGAAGATATGCAGTAACTCTTACCTTCCAATAATTGAAATTTGTTCCATCAAAAACCGGTGGCCTGATTGATGCTTCTTTCTCGTAATTGCTCATGATGAATGATCTTCCTTCAAGCGATCAAGCTTCTCTGAAGGACCTGCTCTGATACCAATTGTTGGAAATAATACTGAGAGGGGGGGTGAATCAGTATTATCAGATTAATCAAACTTTTTAAATGCTCAGAAACATATACGCTACTTCAGTTAAGTGAACCAGCGTGTACACGCTACTGTGACGAAGTAAAACAGCGTATAAGAAGAAAACTCACAAATTAGTTAGCTTATTCTTCAATTAAGTGCATCAGGACATTATTCACCACATTAACAGTAAACATGTGCAGTATAACAGAACAGATAAAAAGCCACACACATGAACACCAAGATATAAGGTGGAAACCCAATGTGGGTGAAAACCACCTGCTGCAAGTTGTCTCTATCTTTCTTTAATATGAAACTTCAGTTTACAATCTTTTGTACTGGTGCAGCCTTATACCAGTACGCAGGCTACAACCTGCAGAAGGCTACAACCTTCTCTCGTTCTCCAAACTTCCTTGGAAGGGAGCTCCAACCCCCTTTGCTCTTGTACTAGCCAAGATACTAGTACGTAGGTGCTGACCTACAATCTTCCTTCTTTCAGATATCACTTTTCATACATTTTCAGACTTGGATATTCCTGAAGCACAACATTATAATCTGAAGACCACAAATCATTCAATTTCCACAACAGATCATTGAAGCATAAAACAACCAAACTTTGAATCACTGAACCACTGAACCCTGTCAATCACCAGTTACCAGAACACAGAGCAGACTACAGAACTCTGCAATAACAGTCAGACCCCACTGTAAACCCAAAATCAAGCTTCAAAAGATATACGCTACTTCAATGAGCAAAACCCGCGTATACACGCGCTTTTACCGAAGCCAACCTGCGTACAGATCTAAAAATAAACTTTCTGTACCAGACATTAGTTAGATCCGAAACGTAACATTGCGACAATATGCAGATCTAGAAATACGCATAATCAACCATATCATGATAGTGCATTTCAAACCATTAGATCCCGATCTATCCTTAGATCTAGTCTTCCATCAACCGATGTGATCTCTCCTTGGCTTAGATCAAGCAACCCAGAACCTGCATATCAGATCTCTTTCTCTCTTAGATATTCAAGCCTTGTCGAAAGATGATTTTGCCTAATGATCTTCTTCTCCTTATATAGTCTTAGGCCTAGTTCAATACCAAGAGCCAAAACCATAGTAACACAATACCATCAACTTCAAAACTAGGGATCGACACGCCCGTCGAGACACAATGGTCCGAAATCATAGGCACAACTTCCAAGGACTAACCACCATGGACCAAAGATACTTTTCCACATACACGCGCTTTTTCTGAAACCAACTTGCGTGTACACGCGACTTGGGCTTAACGAACATGCGTATATGAACTTCCTTGGCATGCTGTACTAAGATCTGTCTTCTGATTAAGTTGCCATCACCTGTACCAACCTCTGAGCACCTATACCATCCTCTGAGTGAGTTGCCATCAAGGACAACACTTGAATCATAATGCCAACATTCTTCACCAAGGAAAGTGGCTCACTAGGATCCAAATTTAGTAAAAGTTTCCACATATGTTGAGGGAAATTGATGTAATTGAGACCATTTCTTCCTAAGGGAGGATGACTAATCCAAGTGGATATAAACGACCTCCCACCCCTTCCACTATATCAATTGTTCTCTATCTTCTTGCCATTCTTTTCTATCATTTTTTGGTCCCGAAATTCCAAGGTCATTTCAAGGCCCGTTGAGGGCCAAAATTGTCTACCTCAACATTGGGGGGATAACCACCCAGTCCGGACCTTAAAGCAGCTCCTTTTCCGTTTGGAGTTGTGGTTTCTACTGGTTTAACTAGGTCCAGTTACCTTTTCCCTATCGCTATTGGTTTACGAGATATCTTTAACTACCAATAGACAGGGATATCATATCAATTCTTCATGCTGATCGAGCAAGAGAATGACTCTTAAGCTGATTTGGGTTCAGCCAAACCACAACTAAAATTTTGCCTCTTTGAGAAGAGGACTTAAAAGAATGTAGAACTTAATCTAAATGCAAACTTATTTTATAATGCAAGCAAAAGAAACTAATCCTAATCCTATCTCGATTAGGCAGATATAAATCTAACCCAACTAAGAGCAAGATAATTGACTGCTAGGGATTTAAATATGTCTAGCATTTAATTAATATCAAGCCAACGAAGTAATTCAATTAAATAACATTTGTGAATATTGAAACACATCTTATTGAGACCTCTTAACTAAAATAATCAACCAACAACACTCAGGAAGTAGTTCACAAAATGGTATTGATCATTTAATCAGTAACTTGAATAATTAAATAATAATAATATACAGAAGAATTTCACAACATATCACTATTCAAAAAATCAATTTTATAAGATAGATTTCTAAGTAAATAGTTACTCAGAAATCATAATTTAATCCATAAGAGTAGAGACACATAATAACATAAAATTGAGACAAATTACCCATACCAACAAAAGTGCACAAATATGAAAGTAAATTGACACATTCTTGTCATCATAAAATGAAACAAGTATTCGAAATACCAATTTTATTGAATCCATTCTCTAGCTCCGGTCTCCAACAGTCTTTTACAGTCCCTGAGCTTCAGCTTTCAAAAGCAGAGCTACAATAGTGCAAACTCTGTTCATTATACATAACTTGGAATATAAAAGAAAAACCTCAACAATCTCCAGATCTGAGATTCTTACTCCTCCCACCTACCACTCTAAATCCCTATTACAGAAGTGCTTTTAGAATTCTAGAATTGCAGAGGAGAGAAGCCCTTATTACATTTTGCAATCTTCTATTTATAATATTTGCAAAGGAATTCTTATCAAGAAAGTTTATTGAAGAAGAGATTTGCTCAATCAATTTTCATATGCTGAAAATTTCATTCTTCAATTGTTGGAGCATTCTCATTGGTTGAGATCTTGCTCTCCTCATCTTTTCAACTGTTTTCTTGCAAAAACAAATCAAAACAAAATTAAAATGTCAAATCTAGAATTAAAACAAATATAATTGATTTCAATTAAATAACTAATTGAAAATTAAATTTTAGCTTTCAATTGATGCCTGTAATTATTTAATTGGCTAAGGATATCATTGACGAATGGATCTGCATTTAGAATAGGCTTGGGCAAATGAAAATGCAGAAAATAAAACTCAGAAAATTGATTTTGTTTAAAAATTTGGAGCTTGATCTTCTGCCTATTTTTAGACCTAATAAATGATCAAATCTGTCAGTGCAACCTTCTCGGAAATGTTTTCCTTGATTTTATCTTTCCAATGAGCCATCCTGGGCCTCATTTGGTCAAGTAAAACTCAATTTATGAACCTCCAAAGTTGATAAGTCAAAACAGCCAGAATTCTGAAATTTCTGTTACTAAGCTAAAAAATCATCATTTTTAATTAAATTCTAATCCTAAATTAAATTTTAATTATCTAATAATTAATTATAATCTAACTATAAACTAAATTAATTATTAACAAACTAATTAATAATTAGTATTAATCTAATTAACTAAAATATACAATTAGTTTTAATTTAATTTAATTAATCATATATTATATATTAATTAACTTAATTATTTCAAAATTTAATATTAAATTTTAAATATTTAAATTAATATTAAATTAATATAACATACCATATTAATTACTATGTATAAATGAATTTGAATTTCAAAATCGAATTCCAAACTTTAACATAAGACTTTGTTTTTTCTTTTTTCAACTTTTCGCAACCGCAAGAATAAATGTATCGGGTTTTTAAAACTAATTCATGTAATATTTACGATGCGATGGACCCGATATTTTATTAAAATAAAATTTATATTTTTTATTTGGGATTCAAAATAATTGTGAATTGTTAAGATTATGAGATGTATATTGAAGTAAAGTGGGGCTTATTTATGGCTGGATTTCTTGTTATAAACTACAGTGATTCTTGGTAATTAATAATCTTAGAAATGAATTACAATTTAGCTTAGTTATTTCGCAAGATCGTTAGAGAAAAATTTAAAAATTACTAAAAGTTCAACTAAAGATTAATATTTACAATAAATACATTTTATACATTTAACCGAGGTGGCATAAATTATTAAACTTCAATTTACAAACCAGTTGACCAAATGAGGCGAAACAAGTATCGATGGGAAGCTTGCCAAAAATCAATTTCAACAAAGCAATCAAAACAAGAACCTGAAGAAAATGAAAAATTAACAAAATCCTAGGATAATTAACATGATAAAAATTCTAAAAGGTGTTTTAGCCAAAAATTTTGTAGAAAAGGTCCCCATTATTTGAAGTAAACAAGTCAAAAATGGGAGGGTTGTGTTTTACCACAACAATGGCGACACACGGGAGAAGAACTAGTTATCTTTGTTTTATATGAATGAGATTTCCTAAAACTAAAGTAAAATTAATTAAAGAAAAGAAAATTAATTTTAAAATGTTTGACTAAGTTCATTAATCTGAAAAGAAACAAGAATCATCTAACTGTAATTTTTCTTAAAATTCCTCATAGATTAAAATATTTTATAACTCTATATCAATCCTTATTTAGTTGTAAAGAGAAAGCAGGGGGCACTTTATAGTTTAGCTTAAAATATACTCATTTGTCATAGGTAGAGCCACTGCTACCAACGAACATCTATAGTCTTGACAGGGTTACCTTTTAATCATCAATGATTCAGAATCTCATCCATTTAAGAATTATTGAACTAGAGATAAATCCATTTACATATGTTTATTTTCTTTGTATTTTTTTTTATTTTTATTTTTAATTCTTAAAATTCGTTGTCCTGGTTTGGTAGCCAGATAGTTGACAATGCCATTCACTGGTTATAATTGGACTAAAAACGCTGACTCGTAATGAGATCCCTTATCTTATAATTGTTTCCAATCATAAGCCATTACCTTGGTTTGTTTAGTAGTGTTGGTAATGTCAGTCTATTTTTCCCCTATGATCATGGTAATCAGGGTCATGATGAGACCTCTTACCTTTTAAGTTTGAATATATTTTGGATTACACTCTAGAAAAACAAAACTTTTTTGGATGGGGAGAATTATTAAGAAGAAGGCCTTGGAATCTTATCCTTTAAAACCAACTTGGTGGAAGCGGTTTGTCGATGACACCAATATAAAATGGATCCATGGTAAAACAGAACTCGACAAGTTTTTTAATCACCTTAACTCCATCTCCCCTGATATTAAATTCACTATGGAGCTTGAAGAAAATATGAGTATTCCTTTCTTGGACATTCTTATCATCAGAAAAGAGGATGGCTCTTTGGGCCATAAGGTTTTCAGGAAGTCAACTCACACGGAGAGCTACCTTCATGCAGATTCCCACCATCACCCAGCCCAAAAGCTTGGCGTTCTGCACACTCTTGCCATTAGAGCCCTCCGAATTTCTGACCCAGATCATATAAATGAAGAAAAGAGGCATTTGGTTTCAACTTTCAAAAATATAGGCTACAAGGATCATGAGATTAAGAAAGCCATAAAGAAAGCTGAAATGAGGTTGTCATCTCCCAAATCTAAAGAGGAGAATAAACCTCAGGATGGTAAGGTTTTTCTACCTTATATCCATGGGGTCACAGATAAAATGGCAAAGATCCTAAGAAAGAATAACATTATAACTCAATTCTCAGCTCCCGGTACCATCAGACAAAGTTTAAAATCTGTTAAGGATGATATTGACAAGCAGCAGCTTAAAGGAGTTTATAAAATAGACTGTTCATGTGGAAAAAGCTACATAGGTGAAACTGGTCGCTCCCTCCAGACAAGACTGAAAGAGCATGGCGCTGACATCAGAAATGGAAGATCTCGTACCTCAGCCTTGGCAGAGCACTCCTCGAAGACTAAACACCACATCTGCTTAGAAAACGCATCAATTATCGCAAGAGAAGAACAACATCAGAGACGGAAAATCAGAGAAGCCCTCGAAATCCTGAAGCATCCTTGTAATCTGAACAGAGACAGCGGTTTGGAAATTAGCGGAAGTTGGCTTCCACTGATCAGTGAAATCAAGAAGCATCTGCCAGGCCCCAGGTAAGTTGTCAAATAGGTAAGATGATTAATATATATATTAATATAAGTCTACATATGAAAATAATTTTTTTTATAGATAGTAGCATAGTTGTGATCTTAATATTAATTTTGTTATTAGTTCTATTAAAACTCTTTTTAATATAATCTCTAGCATGTTTTAATATAATTAGGTCTTTAATGTATGTTTGTTATAAATAAAAAATTTTAAATATAGATTTTAATAAAGAATTTGTGTTTTTTAATAGGAATTTATGTAGTTATCTTAATTCTAATTTATTTAGATTTTAGTATAGAATAGGCTTTATTAATATATATTCTTTTATATATATTAAGTTAGATAGATTCTAGGTTAGATTATTTTTAAGTTTTATAGTGAGCTTGTTTTACATATTATTTAGTTTCATAGACTTTAGATTATTTAAATACTAATGTTATATAAAAATATTAGGTTTTATGATATTATTATTATAATATGTATTAGTTTTGAGAAAGTAATATTAATATAGTCTTTAGTTATATAAAAGTTATTGATATTAATATTATATATATATATTAGTTTTTTTCAGATTTTGATTTAATTTCAGG
Organism: Pinus tabuliformis; assembly: GCA_031772625.1. Classification (NCBI taxonomy): domain Eukaryota; kingdom Viridiplantae; phylum Streptophyta; class Pinopsida; order Pinales; family Pinaceae; genus Pinus; species Pinus tabuliformis. Next base: position 53,542,699 of record CM062813.1, read on the forward strand.
TCTTATTGTTATTAATTCTATTATATATATTAGGTTTTATAGAATCTAGATATATTAATATTAAAGTTTTATAGTGGGATTAGGTTTCTTATTATTAAGTTAAATAAGTATTAGTGTTTCATAGATTTTATAATTGTTGACCTTAGCATATTTTCTAGTTTTTAGTTTTTTAGTTTTTTGATTTTAATTTTAATATAGAGTTTAGGTTATATATAGAATTATGATATTAATATTAATATATATGTTAGTATTTTAGATTTTAATTTTAATATTGGTTTTAGTTTAATGTCTTTGTTTTATAGATTTTAAATATTTGATATTAATTTTTAAAGATTAAATAACTATTAATTTATTCAAATAACAATAAAAACAATTAATATTAATTCATAATTATTAAAATCAATTTTAGGTTTCTTTTTAAAATCTCTCTGGCCGACCTGTGCTGTTCCTTTATTATTCCCTCATCAGTATTTATTTCTTCCATCTGGCTCTTCTTTTATCATATTCTATCATCTTTCTCTTACCCTGATGATGGATCCCATTTGGGATTCGAAACGTTGGTGTAAAAATTCCATTACTGTGGGTTCTCTGGTCAAAAATTCAAAAAGACTCCTTAAGAGTTAAGAATGACAATTTCATAGTTAAGGGTGCTTTGTTGTAAAATGTCTTTTACTTGGTTAAAAATAATTTTTCTTGACTGATAATAGAATTTTGAAAGATCTTAATAAAATATTGAAATCTCAAAATAATTACAATTTGGATGAAAAAGAATTTTTAGATTTTATGATACCTTGTCAAATTCTCTTGTTTTGTAATCTCTTCCCTAAGTATGTCTACCTTTATAATAAGAAAAACAAACTTTATTAAGAGATTTTAAGAAAAAGCCAATAGTAGACTATTAACAATTTTTCCCTATGTATGTCGACCATTGTCAGGTAACAAGAAGGCCTTCCGTATAAATCATGGCAGAGTCACCAAAATCAAAACTGAAAACAAAAGGAAAAGAATTCTTAAGCTAAAGTGAGAAAAGAAATCAGCAAACAAAAATAAAAATGAAGAAGTTTAAAAGTGAAAGGAAAATCCTAATTTTTAAAAGATAAACTCTAACAAGACTGTTTATACCAATGTCTCAACAAAACAAAGTAAAAGAAAATAATCATGTAACCATTCCTTCTTATGTCGAGATTTAGATAAATTTTACCTTGTAGGGTTATAAACGTTTTAGGCTTCAGATAGCAGTGATGATAAAAATTCAACCGCAATGAAAATTTCTATTTGTTGTCGATCGTTTTGTTTCAAAGCAGAATAGTTTCTAAGAAAATAAATATTTAATGAAACAAACTAAAGTTTCATAAACTTCCTAGTGTAGCTGTTTCGACGAAGATTATCACTGCTTCTTGAAAGCAAACCAGGAAAAGAGTATAGGACTTCAAAATATGATCTGGCGGAGGATTGAAAGCTTTTATGAAGAGCTGCAAAACAGATTTATATATCAACAGAATTTTAAAACAAAACTGAAACTAAAGTAACAAAATGAAAATTAATGAAAGTGGGTACATAAATCTTACCATTGGATAATTGCATTTGATCTTACCTGAGAGGTACCAGTTTCTCCAATACTAACTGACTTCTTCTTTTAGTTAACATTAAAAACAAGAAGAAGTCAAACTAACCAAAATCTTATAACCCAAAATCATTATTTATTTTATTTAAACTAAAACAAGCAGTAAAATATATAAAAAGGGAATGTTTTGTGTTCAAGTGAATCGAAATTAAAACAAATCCATCAGAAATGAGAATGAGAATATGCAGCGATGAATGTTCTCAAAATATTATAAGTTTCATATAAACTTCATGAATTTTTATAAATTATCCAGAGATAAGACCAAATCCAAGATAATGAAATTTAAATGTGAAGATAGAGAGGTCTTGAATTTCATATTAATTATGGAATTATATATTTAAAACTGAAATATATGAGAAATCAAAATGATTAAAATATGCTGCAAATTTGTTATCAATTACTTTAGTACCATAGTGGTTACCCAATATTGCTTTAAAATATTTCATACAACACAACACTTTATCGGATAATTTGCATTGCAAGTTTCTTCACCATGTCTAAAGTTCAATCTGCAAAATTTTACCTTTGTTGATATGCCATATATCGATTAAATGTTAATGGCATAGAGGCATGTATTGGATTCTATCGCATCAGAAAATCTTAAGATAAGGGTTCATTTTAATTTTGCGATACGATATATTTGTTGCAATGGAAAATTTGTGATATGAGAGCATGCGATGGGAATATATGTGATGAGATGGAGCGATCACAATATTGAAGAATTGTTATATTGGGGAAAGGGGAATAGTCACATCGCAAATCGCACATCACACATCCCACATCGTGCTTTGCAGATCGCACATCACACATTGTAGATTCAGAATTGTGATAGATATATAATAATAATAAAAATATGATGAAGCGATTGCGATATCGGCATATTGAAATATTGGAAAATAGTCATGTTGGAAATGCCAATATGATTCTTGCGATAGCAAGAATGCGATGGATGACGTGGCTCTTAGGTGGGACCGACTTTGGATCTCAAAAGAAATCGACGATCGGCAAACTTAAGTACAGGATGTAATATTTTTGATACGCCGATATGCGATGAAGAATGGACCCAATAAATTTATTATGAGAATTTAATATCATATCGGATCTGAGACATCGGTACTTTTAAACTTATGCCCCTACCATTATTGCGATTGAATGGATGCGATATTTTTATGAACTTGATTTAAATTTCATATCGGGTCTAGAATTGTGTGAACATCACAATATTGGTAAAGTCATTTTATCGGAGAATGAGCGAAAAGGAACATTGGAGATGTATGGACTTTATAGTATCGTCGATATGAAATATTTCAATTTGAATGTTATATACCTAGGGGGGATAACATGGGGTACCAAGGGAGGTACCCAAGGTAATAATGTAATAATGGGATGGGCCATAGTAGTAAATAAGGTGGTTAACCCATGTCATGTAAGGGACCACAAGTAGTTAATAATAATGTAATGGGCCCATGGTATTAGTTGATGGTATGAGGGAACCATGGTAATGATGCATGGTATTGTATGTATGAGGCCTATATAGAGGCTAGAGACTCCACATGGAGAGATATGAAGAGAAGTATTCTTGTATGAACAGGCATATGGCTTGTGGAGTGTTCTCCTTCCTTAAGGAGTGAATGTATGGTGTTGCCCTACCTTAAGGGTTTGATATGAATAAAGAGAACCATTTCTATCTATTTCAATCTTATTGTTCTTGGGTTATTTCTGTTCTCGTATATTTTTGGATCAGATCTACAACAATTGGTATCAGGTAGAGCACATGGAGGCTGAAGCAGAAGATGTTCAAGGGACTGACATATCAGATGATGAGCCTTTGATGATCGACAATCAAACACAAACAGAGGCTGCAGAAGAAAAGGTTACAGGTGATGATACATCAGAGGAGGGCTCAGTGGTTGAAGTCATATTGAAAAAAAAGACACCACAACAGGCACCACAGCAAGGTGAAGTCAAGCAAAAGCCATCGTGGGTTAAAACTTCAACATATCATCACCCACATCACCCCGCAAGACAACCATCATGGAAACCAAGTAGTCACATGATGGATAGAAAGGAGAGACGATCCACCTACTACACATCAACACAGAAGAGCTGCCACGGTCAACTTCCATCTCAAGCGAGCAAGGCACCAGCGAGATCGAGGGTTCACCTTTCTCTTGGATGGCTAGATGCACGTGCATGGTATCAGTGGACTACTCTTTTGAGTAGATCTTATTATTTGTGTTCTTCCCATGTTTCGGGGACGAAACATGCTTAGGGGGGTGGAATGTTATATACCTAGGGGGGATAATATGGGGTACCAAGGGAGGTACCCAAGGTAATAATGTAATAATGGGATGGGCCATAGTACTAAATAAGGTGGTTAACCCATGTCATGTAAGGGACCACAAGTAGTTAATAATAATGTAATGGGCCCATGGTATTAGTTTGATGGTATGAGGGAACCATGGTAATGACCCATGGTATTGTATGTATGAGGCCTATATAGAGGCTAGAGACTCCACATAGAGGAACATGAAGAGAAGTATTATTGTATGAACAAGCATATGGATTGTGGAGTGTTCTCCTTCCTTAAGGAGTGAATGTATGGTGTTGCCCTACCTTAAGGGTTTGATCAATAAAGTGAATCATTTCTATCTATATTTTGATCTTGTTATTCTTGGGTTATTTCTATTATCATAATATTCTTGGATCAGATCTACAACAATTGGTATCAGAGCTACAACAATTGGTATCGGAGCTACAACATTGAATCTTCCAATACTGTTTTAAAGGCCTATTGGGTTTTTAATGAATGAAAGCAAAATTAAAAATGCTCCAATTCTGATGAACAAAAAATAATAATTCCCTGATCATATTGCAAATCAGAAATGAGTTTGCTACTTACTTCAAGTTTGGAAAATGAATGAAAACTTGCAAATGAAACAGAACAAGACTAAGAAATAAACTAAGGAAAAAAGAAACTAATAATAGATGAAAATGAACTTATAAATCTGTACTTGGAAGGAAATTGTCCGTAAATTTTACCTCATGAATCTTCAAAGTCTTCTGTCGTTTTTTGAAATTCAAACCTTTTCCAAAATCATCTCAATATTTATTCTAAATTAGAGTGGGCAATCAGCTTAAGGGAAATCATTTACTCATGTTCAGGAATCTAAAATTTATAGAATTCAACAGAAATGAAAATGAAAATATGCTTCCCTTTGAATTGCAACAGTAATTATTACCTCTGCTCATTCTAAATTAATCTTGACTGGAGTCTGTATTGTTATAGCGGTTGTTCAATAATGTCTTTAGTAAAATAAATATGATGCATATTACAACATCAAATAATAAACTAAAGATCAGAATAGGATAAAGCCACTAATTATGAAAGAATATCAACACAGATTTAAATGTGTGCATATAGCAACATAGACACCCTTAAGGTCATTTTAACAAATTCCGAGGAAGATAACATGAACTTCATGTGATTATAGTGAAAAGTTAGACCTACTAATAATGATTGAATTGGCATTAAGCTTGAGAGCTTAGACAATCATATATTTGATAGGACAGTGATATCAGGAAGCTTTTGCATCATTGAAATTTTCAAAATTACAATCTAAGAAGCAAATCTTAGAAGGAAATGTCGAAACAAAGAAAAGTGGCTTTAAGGTGATGTGTGCCAAGTGTATTCTTAATTAAATCTAGTCAAAAGCATTATTTGAAATAGGAAGAGATGTAGTCATGGGTAGAGGTATTGTTGCAAGAAATTTTTGATTTAAAGATGGGAAGAAAAAATTAAAACTTTTCTGATGAGAGGAAAATATTTTTCTAAACATGTATATGATATGAGAAGGGTTGATTTCTTGCTTTATTTTTATTTGCAGAATTGAAAAATAAATTAACTATATAAGCAAACTAACTAGATTAATTCTACTCCTATCCTAACTATATACATGAAAATGACTAGGTATAGTCATATTTCCAATGTAACGACTCTCTCATTCTAATTCCTGCATATATGTACAGTTCAAACATTAGTAGTAGAAATAAAAATCTAATTAAAGTAAGTAAGCCAAATATGAAAGAAGAATGTACAGTTATTGTTAGCATCTTATTTTTCATTACCTTCTCTTGGAATGCCCTTTCCAACTGAATTTCCATTAGATCATAGAAATCTAAATGAATTTCTATTAATGATTGGAAATGATTAGAAAGAGAAGATAACAAGCCAGATTGTGGAAATGAGCTTTTAAATTCACAGGCCTGAAAAAAATTATTAGTGTTATCTGTGAGTGATAAATTATTAATAATCTTCCTTGAAGAAATATTTTCCAAATAATTTTCAAATGAGTTAATGAAAAATGGATGGAAATCTGTTAGATACAATGGAATATTATTAATTGAATTAGATTGTTGGTCAGATTGTAAAAATACACTCTCTTGTTGCTACTGCCTTTGAGAAGGTAGAAGATTTTGATAAAAAATTAGCATCGATTGAAATTGAAATATTGATAGCTTTTGATGTTCATGATTATAATATGAAACTTTAATTTCCCAACAGGGAAATGCATCAATTGAGTGTTTGATAGTGCAAAGTTCAATATGCCAGCGTAAAGTATCAAAAATTTGAAAAATAAAATCAGAAGTTAAATCTGATTTTGAACATAGTAAGTGAGAAAACAAAAATAAAATAAAATCACTAATGGTACAACTAATGTTATAACACAATTGGGATTGTTTTGAAATAATTTCGTTTTCACAAGATTTGGCAAGAATAATGAAATTTGAATTATTGTCAATTCCAACTTGTGAATTAGAAAGAGAATTATGACCATGAATAGGAATGAGAGCTTGATCATGGAATCATAAATTGGAATATTTTCTTGAATGGCAAAATCATGAAGATATTTTGCTGCTTCAGAATGACGATTACTTGGAATAATTTCTGAATTAAAGCGTTCCTCATCTTCATATGTGTTTGGAATTTTCTCATGAGGATTGACTTGAAAAGAATAAAAATCAACATATTCATTATTAGAGTGATTATCATAAATTACTTCACGATATTTATTAGAATTCCATTCGATCTTAGCCAATGTATCAAAACAAGAAGGAATATAAAGTACATGTTTATTAATGCCAAAAGAATGATCATTTTTGTTTCTCTATCTTGATAAGAACTAATTGGCATTTCATTTAGATCAGCCTCTGTATTTTCTGAAATATCATTAATACCAAGAGGGGAAAATTACCATTAGTAAAAATATCATAATAAAGGGAAAAATGAGAATCAGAAATAATGAACTTAAAAGTTTCTCTGTTTGAGAACTCTTATGCATTCTGTTCATTATAAAATTTAGATTCTAAATCATTCCTTTGTGTACTCATGCTTTCTTAAAGAAGGTTGCTTTGCTGCTCTGATTTTGGCATTTTCTCATCATGAAAGAATTTAGAAATTTGTAGAGCAGTTTGTGTGTTATTGGTTACTTTGATTGTTGCTTGTATTTGTCGATTTGCGATCTGATTTTTTGAATTCAATGCAGAGTAATTTTCAGATTTCAAGGCAGCTCTTTCTCCAAAATCGTTGTTGTTGTCTTCTTTCATTTGGATAGAAATATTTTCCAAGCTTTGTGGGACCACTTCATCATAATTTATTTGCACATCAATGTTGGAATTCTCATTTATGTTGGAAGGGGATAGGACAAAGCTTGAACTAATTTCATATGGATTGGGAAAGGGAGGAAGTGAAAAAATATGTTCAAACAAATATAATGATTCTTCTTTCGGAGGTTTATCTTCGACTTTAAATTTTAAACAATTCAAACGAAATCAAATATTAAAATCTCTAACAGACTCATTTTCAAATCTTCGTACATATTCAATTTCATCACATACCTGTTCAACCATAGTTGTCAAATTTACAAATGAAAATTGTAACAAATTAATCCCAGTTGTGAATTGAGGCAACTAGAAGCGTTCGACACCAGTTTCTGGCTTTTTCCACGAATGTGAGAGTAAAAATTCGGCATAAAATGCCTTCATCAATTTCTTGAAAATCATAATTTGAAACTTTTGAATAAATTGAAAGACATGATTTAAAGCAGAAGAATTTATCTTACCATTAAACTTCACCTGAGACAAGAGTCTTACCACTTCGGGTGGAGTATTGGAAGATGCACGTCCATGGATACAACTCCAAATTGGAAGCTTAAGAGGAGCCATCATGATTAAGTGAAATGTTAAAATTCAAAAGACTCCAATAGACAACAATTTTCAGGCCCTCCTTCTAGCGCCAAAAATGTTGAGGGCCAAAAATGTCTGCCTCAACATTGGGGGATAATCACCAAGTCTGGACCTTAAAGTAGCTCTTTTTCCATTTGGAGTAGTGGCTTCGATTGGTTTAACTAGGTCCAGTTACCTTTTCCCTATCGCTATTGGTTTACGAGGTATCTTTAACTACCAATATACAAAGATATCAAATCAACTCTTCTTGTTGATCGGGTAATAGAATGACCCTTAAGCTGATTTGGGTTCAACCAAACCATAAATAAAATTTTGACTCTTTGAGAAGAGGACCTAAAAGAATATAGAACTTAATCTAAATGAAAACTTATTCTATAATGCAAGCAAAAGAAACTAATCATAATCCTATCTCGATTAGGCAGATATAGATCTAACCCAACTAAGAGCAAGATAATTAAATGCTAGGGATTTAAATATGTCTAGCTTTTAATTAATATCAAGCCAACAAAGTAGTTCAATTAACTGACATTTGTGAATACCGAAACACATCCTATTGAGACCTCTTAACTAAAATAATCAACCAACAACACTCAAGAAGTAGTTCACAAAATGGTATTGATCATTTAATCAGTAACTTGAATAATTAAATAATAATATATGGAAGAAGTTCACAACATATCACTATTCAACCAATCAGTTTTATAAGATAGATTTCTGAGTAAATAGTTACTGAGAAATCAAAATTTAATCCATAAGAGTAGAGACACATAATAACATAAAATTGAGACAAATTACCCATACCAACAAAAGTGCACAAATATGAAAGTAAATTGACACATTCTTATCATCATAAAATGAAACAAGTATTTAAAATAATAGTATTCGAAATACCAATTTTATTGAATCCATTCTCTAGCTCCAATCTCCAACAGTCTTTTACAGTGCCTGAGCTTCTGCTTTCAAAATCAGAGCTACGATAGTGCAAACTCTGTTCATTATACCTAACTCAAAATGTAAAAGAAAAACCTCAACAATCTCCAAATTTGAGATTTTTACTCCTCCCACCTACCACTATAAATCCCTATTACAAAAGTTCTTTTAGAATTCTAGAATTGCAGAGGAGAGAAGCCCTTATTACATTTGCAATCTGCTATTTATAATATTTGCAAAGGAATTCTTATCAAGAAAGTTTGTTGAAAAAGAGATTTGCCCAATCAATTTTCATCTGCTGAAAATTCCATTCTTCAATTGCTGGAGCATTCTCATTGGTTGAGATCGTGTTCTCTTCATCTTTTCAATTGTTTTCCTGCAAAAATAAATCAAAACAAAATTAAAATGCCAAATCTGGAATTAAAATAATATAATTGATTTCAATTAAATAACTAATTGAAAATGAAATTTTAGCTTTCTATTGATGTTTATAATTATTTAATTGGCCAAGGATATCATTGACGAATGGATCTGCATTCAGAAGAGGCTTGGGCAAATGAAAATATAGAGAATAAAACTCAGAAAATTGATTTTGTTTAAAAATTTGAAGCTTGATCTTCTGCCTATTTCTAGACCCAATAAATGATCAAATATGTTAGTGAAACCTTCTCATAAATGTTTTCCTTGATTTTATCTTTCCAATGAGCCATCATGGGCCTCATTTGGTCAAGTAAAACTCAATTTATGAACTTCCAAAGTTGATAAGTCAAAACTGTCAAAATTTTAGAATTTCTGTTGATCGGCTAAAAAATCATAATTTTTTAACTAAATTAGATTTTTAATTATCTAATAATTAATTATAATCTAACTATAAACTAAATTAATTATTTACAGACTAATTAATAATTAATATTAATCTAATTAACTAAAATATACAATTAATTCTCATTTAATTTAATTTAATTAATCATATATTATATATTAATTAACTTAATCAATTCAAAATTTAATATTAAATTTTAAATATTTAAATTAATATTAAATTAATCTAACATACCATATTAATTCATACGTGTGAATGAATTCGAATTTCAAAATCGAATTCCAAACTTTATCATCAGACTTTGTTTTTTCTTTTTCAACTTTTCGCAATCGCAACAATAAATGTATCGGGTTTTTTAAAAACTAATTCACGTAATATTTGCAATGTGATGGAGACAATATTTTATTAAAATAAAATTTATATTTTTTTATTTGGGATTCAAAATAATTGTGAATTGTTGAGATTATGGAATGTATATTGAAGTAAAGTGGGGCCTATTTATGGTTGGATTTCCTTTTATATACTACAACTATTTTTGGTAATTAATAATCCTAAAAATGAACTACAATTTGGCTTTGTTATTTAGCAAGATCGTTAGAGAAAAATTAATAAAAATTAAACTAAAGATTAATATTTACAATAAATGTATTTTATACATTTTTTAACCGAGGCGGCATAAATGATTAAACTTCAAAGAAGTGTTATTTACAAACTAGTTGACCAAATGAGGCGAAACAAGTATCAACGAGAAGCTTGCCAAAAATCGATTTCAACAAAAGAATCAAAACAAAAACTTGAAGAAAATGAAAAATTAACAAAATCCTAGGATAGTTAACTTAATAAAATTTCTAAAAAGTGTTTTAGCCAAAAATTTTGTAGAAAGGGTGCCCATTATTTGAACTAAACAAGTCAAAAATGGGGGGGTTGTGTTTTACCACAACAAGGCCCTAAATGGTGTCTTCTAGAAATTTGGAGGGCCACTAGCTACCACAACATTCCTGATCCTAAGAAAAAAATTGTATTCCTCAAATAGTTCTTTACAATAAGATATAGTGTAGTCGAAATGGATATTATATGCAAAATTTTCACTCCTGAGAAGTTGATGTACCAACTAGCCACCTTGGGGCCCAAAAACCTTTTGGTGTTTCATCTTCTAGGGTAAATGAATGAATATATCCATATTAATATGTTACATAGATTAAAATGGTGCAATGGTCTTGTCTACTGGAAGTGGGAAGCCTTTCTGGTTGAAACTAGAGATTTTGTTTGCTAGTGGAAGATAATGAAGAGATCAAAGGAGAATTAGGGTGGAAATCCTTTTGTTTCCTTTAAAAATTTGGGGTTTGGATGGCTCTTTCAATAACCTCTAGTCACATGGACCAAGGGAGCCAGGACCAGGATCCAACTACAAGAGGGGGCATGCTACATATTGACCCTTGGGTGAAGGCGTTAAATGCTATATGGAAAAACTACAATATGTCGTGACTTGGGTGATGGATCATCACATGATGACCATGCCTATGTTTACCAATCTCATTGGTTAACGAACTCAAAATATTTAGGTATTGAAGTATTGGAATGATGAAGGGATGATGTCATGATGATGTCAGAAGAAATGATGTGGCACTTCCATGTGGATGACATGCGTCACCCAGACATAGACTTTTTGGGCATGGAAACTTTATGAAAATGGGTGGCATGCGACACACATCAAGATTGCCATGTGGTAGTGGACACATCAACAATTGTCATGTATCAAGTGAGCACATGTCAAACATGTCAATTGATGCCACATGGTGGGTTGTGATTGATTGGTAAAGTGATGAGGTGGAAAGTTGAGTGAGCCATTGGCATATCAACCCACTGATGTTTTGCAGGGGGTTATTTTTATAACATTTTTCCAAGGTCCTAGTATCCTGCATCAAATTAACACCATATCAATATATTGATGAATTGGTGGGGTGGGCCCATATTATAATATTAATGTATTGGAGGGATGGTATTATACATGCATATTTGTGTTTTCCTATACCATTTCATATAACATATTAGCATATTGGTGGTCTAGGCCACCATTCTATCAACCTATCAACAATACCAGCTACACCAACAAGGAGCCATATCGACTGTATAATCTATCAGAACCCCAAGAGTCTTGAATAGTGCAAATTATAAAATTCACTAATATGGTGAGGACTAATATGCAACATATCCCTAGATATGTGAACCAGTGTGAATTGACATGTGCTCATGGAAGCCACTTGGTAGACAGGTGGGTGTACGAATGATGATGTGAATTTTAGCAAGTAAAAATTTAAAGGGACATAACTTTGCACTGATAGCTTATAATGAGAAAAACATTATATTGTTGGAAATATCTTGATGAGTAGAAGACGACAATAGTATCAAAATTGTGATTTGAGGTGATGAAAGAAATAAGATTTTTAGATAACACCATCTTCATAACATACCTTGAATTTGAGGTCTAATTACACCCCACAACCCTAATATTGCATTAGGGGTTGGGTGTGTTACAAATTATACCGAACATGTTTTCAGGTTTGATTTCTATGATATAAAAGTTTCCGTTTTAACCAGTATTGGTCATTGACACCACTAAGTGGTTTTTAACAAAACGTTTATCTTTCTCAGTCAATATTCCAACATTTATTAGCATAGGTTATAAATTTTCAATTATTGTCCTTTTAACCATTCTCTTCGTTAAAAGTTGAAAATATTATTGATGATTATGGTGCATGAAAAATTTCATAGTATGCTACTCATTGACGCACTTTTAAACTTTCCATTGGCTAACTTTTTAACATTCCTAGTGGAATTTCATTATTAATAAAAGTTACAAAACTGTTTGATGAATAATAGAAGACTATGATAAGAAAAATTGATAGTCTTAAAAAAAGGTTTTCTTGAGCCAAGGATTTAAATGGAAAATCGCTGATCAAAATGAAAATTAAGATTTTTTAAAATATGAATAAAGAACTTGTTGGAATGAGAGGACCAACATGATACATAAATGTGAATTGCATTATTATTTAGAAAGATGTACATATAAATATTTTTTCATGACTGTTGGATTCATCTTCCAAAATATCTTAGACTCCCCTTGATGATTCACCTTCCACACCATAACCCTTAACGGATTAAGTGTCCAACATTATCCCCATTAATCCAAAGGGGTATATATGTGTCAAAGAAGAGATTTGAAATAATGCATGAAAAAAATTGGTTGAATGTGCTTTCTAAAATGGTGGTTTTTAGAGAATACCAAAAACCCAAAAGGTGGGAGAACTCGAGGTCTCAACCGGTGGTGGTTTAAGGATGACCACCAACACTGGAATGCTCAGTGCATCTCTTGGAACATATCCAAATATGGCTATAATTTTAAGTCTTCTGCTACAGGAAGTGCTCCCTGATGAATTGAAAAGGGACACCATTGGGGTCTCAACCTAGCATGATCGATGTTGTTCCTAGAAAAATTCCAAATTTGGCTATAAGTTGAAGTTTTCTGCTAGAGGAAGTGCTCCTTTTTTTTCTAAAAAGGGATACCATTGAGGTATCAACCAGCTATGGTTTAAGGTTGACCACCAACTCTGAAATGCCTAGTGCAATTCCTAGAACAATTCCAAATATGGTTAGAAGATGAAGTCTTCTACTAGAGGAAGTTCTCCCAATTCCAGTTGAAGATGACCATAAATTGAATCATGCTCATAAATTTGAGTCTGGCTGCAACTTTGATTATGGTTTAGGCTTGAGGCTCTTCTTTTGGTGTTGCTCAAGTTGTGATGTTTGGATGAGAACACCAAAGTGAAAGATAAGCGTGAATTACATTATCTTTCAGAAAGATGTACATATAGATACATTTTTCGTGACCATTGGATTTATCTTCCAAGGTCTCTTAGATTCCCCTTATTGGTTCACCTTCCACACCATAAACCTTATTGGATTAGGTGTCCAATAGAACTAAAGAAAAAGTGGTAACAAAAATTTGAAAAAAAAAATGTGTGGTGGAATAAACATAATGTTCAAGAAAATATATAATAGAAGGAATGTAAATATACTATAAATAATATTGAAGCATGAGGCTTTGAATTACAAGAAATTTAATTTGGTGATCAGATTAGTATCAAATACATGAGAGGATGCACTCTTGCATAGAACAACACAAGCCAAGCCAATAAAAAGAAACAAATCTGGTTATCCTAACCTATCAATACAATAAGAATACAAGGTTATAAAATGTTTAGAATTGTTGAAGAAGAAGAGAAAGAAACAAAACAAAACAAAAATGAAGAAACTAAGGAAGAATATGTTGGAGTCAAAGAAATTTTGGGGATGTTAACTTAAGATGTTATTTCAAGTTTTGTAGAACTATTGAAAATTTTAAGAAACTGCCACAAGAAAACAAAAAATAAGAGTATAAATCCTCTCTACCGGTTGAGCAAAGAGGAAAAGGTAGTAGCAAATACAACATTAGGTTGAATAAAATAGAGGAGGACATTATATTCTTTATTTCATATTTGAGTTTGGATCACAAGTAAACATATTACTGAAATCCATTAGGATAAAATGAGGAGACCCCTACTAACGAGGTTCGTAGTTTTTTTTTTAATTGGTTGATCAACTATTTGTCGAGCTACTGAAATGGAAAAAAGTAGAAACTAGCATAATGGAAATAATAATAGCATTCAATTTCGACATCATCAACTCAGTAGAAGGAATCAATGCATATGTAGGCTTAGTGGGAAAACCTTCAAGTAGAATAATGGAAGCTACAATATCCTCACAAAAGGATAGAATAAAGTATAAAAGAAATGGAAAGAATATTATTGTGCTCCTAAACACCAAGGAAGGAAATCCCTAGTCATAGAATTTGGAATATAAAATAGATGTTGGGAATTTAAAGCTTGTTTCACAAAGAAATGAAGAAATTATCGAGAAAAAAATCCAAGGGATAATATTGTTTGGGTTCCCTTGGGTATACAATATAAAATTCTAGTTTTAACTTTATGACTGGAAAATGGAAAACTTGAAGAAATAAAGAATGTCGTAAAATTGAGGCTATTAAGATAGAATAAGAACAAGATTATTAGTAAATAAAAAACTAGTTGTCTTTGAAAAAAAATAGACATTATATGAGTTTGATCCCTATAGAATAAAATCCATCCTAATACTCTCCTTTGAGATTCAAAGGTAGATAATCACTTCATATCCATGTGGAAGAGGTGTATAACAATGTAGGATACCAGGTTGAGCATAGACATAAAGAAACCCTTTATTGGCTATGCTATACATTGGTGGAGCACCATATTCATTGACTGTAAACTTGGACAACATTCTCATCTTTCATTATAGAAATATTTGGTGGCAAGAAATTGCAAGCAACAATAGAAATAAATAAATTTAAGCTACGATTTTTAGTGGAAAACCATATCAAAGAATGTGAGAAATAAAAGATAAAATTTGTGTATTATGATGAAATATCTTAGCCACACATATTCCCAAGTACAATAAATGATGTATCATACAAATGTTATAAGGTAGAGGAAACTATGGGAGAAATGGTGAGTTTGAGAAAACTAAAAATAAATTTTCATAAACCAATTTCTTTCCTCCCTAAAAATTAATTGATTACATTTGTAGTTTAAGAAATTAGAGGCTTCATTAAAGAATTTTTCAAACATGATAATGAAGATAAACGAAAGTTGAATGTAAAAAAAGGTTGACTTTGAATTGTAAAAAAGTAAGGATAGTTGACCAATAAGATAGAATTATTATAATGGGAATTCAAAATATTTTTGGTGAGGTTTTTAGTTCAAAAAAGAATCATTTTATAGGTGTACAAACCAAAATTTCTTATAGATAAAGAATAAAGGAAGAACACCAAAAATATAATAAGACATGATTAAATTCCCTACATGATATAGTGTGTTTGTGTGTGTGTGTGTGAGAGAGAGAGAGAGAGAGAGAGAGATAGTTACAATGTTGAATGGATGAACATTGAAATTTAGATATTGGAAGTAGATATCTCAAATGATGAAAACCCCTTGGTCAAAAATGTGTTTGAAAGGGACTATAAAGACCTAAAAGTACCAGTTAAAGAAATAGGGGAAATGGAAATTAAAATAATCCTAGGCACAATACTAATCAAGAAAAGTGTTTATAAGATATTGCACAAAACTATAGATAACTAGTCTAGCATGAGATTGAGAATGTGCTTGTAGCAGACACCATTTATCCCATAAAAAAGAATGATTATATATATATATATATATATATATATATATATATATATATATATATATATATATATATATATATATATATATATATATATATATATATATATATATATATATATATATATATATATATATAAGGTTTGTTATTCATCTTTCTGACTTTGTCTAGTTTGACCTTAGTCGGCCATAAGGGTTTCATATTCCTTAATTATCCACTATATATCTTGCCTCTTCTCTTCACATTTTATCCGTATCTTGAAAAGGGATCTGGATAGTGGCTTTGAAACATTGATATCAAAAAACTTGTATCTGTGAATATTCCATTATTTATAAAAATGGGTTAGTCCTATGGTGGTCTATCTTAAGAAAGAGGTTTGAAAGAGGTTACGTATTTTAGTATACTTTAAGGGATTGAACAAAATAACACTTACCAATCCTTTTCCAACACCCTTTGAATTTGAAACTACAAATTAAGTAGTAATGCATGAATGCTCCTTCACTAATAGTGTTTCTAGTTATAATCAACACTCGTAGAAAAATAAGATCAAAAAAGACCACATTTGTAAGTGAATTTGGATCATTTGCATAAAAATTATGCCCGTTGGGTTGAAGAAGGTGCATGTTTTCTTCACAAGAATTGTAATTAAGGAATTCCAAGAGTTCATATTTAAGTGTTGACATTGTTGTCATTGATGGAAAAGGATTAGCAAGGTATGATTGATATATTATGCTTGCAGAGCAGCTTGGTATGCTTGATATGTTACAAGGTATTAATAATCTCTTTCAGATTAATCACATCATAAGTTGTTGGTAAAATTTCCGAACCCTATAATATTCTTAGAGGCTATGGTGAAGGTATTGATGTTGAGTAGGGATTGTTGATCAGAGCTGAAGGAGTTGAGTAAGTATGTGCTGCTTCTTGTTAGGCGTTGATTACTTATGTTGTCACCATATGTTGTGATGCTATGGCTATGTTATCATATTGTGAAGCTAGGCCTTTTATTCTTGTTATGCTTGTGATGCTATGATGTCAGTTGATGTATGTTGAAATGTTGTTAAAGAAACTGAGGAGGTTTGAAGGAAGTTGAAAATAATATGTTGCAGATTTGTAGGTTCATTTGAAGGCAAATTTGTGCATTTTGTAATGTTGATTAAAGGATCATTAGAGATTCTTAGAATGTTTTTATGCAAGGGGACTTAGAATGTTGTAATATTTAAAGGTAGCTTATATTAACGCATGTTATTTGAATATTTGAATTTCATTTTATGTACTTTTTATATTCAAAAGTTGAAAGAGTTTGAAAATGAATAGATAGTCATAGAATGAAAAGAGGCAAGTCTGTTCACTTCATATTCTTGTGTGGAATATTAATAGCCAACAAGTTGTGTTTATAAAAATATTTGCTTTTGGAAAGGTTGAATGGTTAGAGTATATGTGAAAGAACTGAGTTGTTGTTCATGTGTTACCTGACACACATGAAGCAAATTTGAGGAGGAGAAGTTGAAATAGAGATGGAGGTATTCATAATTATTGTCCAGGTAAACTAGCACATTGTTTTCTTTATGTATCAGAGGATTGTAATCTCCTTTCAAGTTGTATATTTAAAAATAACAAGTTCGGACCTATTGAGGTAGGAGCATCCTGTGGGTTATAGAAAATTTATGTAGGTGAAAGTAAGAGCTTCCCAAAAAGTTGTAGCTTGCAGAATAGCAGAGAGGTTGTAGCCTCCAAGTAGTTGATGTAATATATGAAGTGGGAGCTTTCCTTTGCATCACAACAATAAAAAATTCATGGTTTTATCCCTCTATGGGTTTACAATTATATCTGGTGTCCACAAGTGATTGCTTTTAGGTGTTGATTTGTATGTTGTGTTTACATGTTAATAGTTAGTTATATGTTAAATATTTTTTTTATAGGATGGTATGCTACTCATTGAATAGTTCAAAGAAATATTAAAAATAAATTAAATTTGATGTCCATGAATGTACTAAATGGATTCACCCCCCACTCAGTTTAGTCAAGTTTCAAACAACTAGTATTAGAGTCAGTTCCTTCTATGTCAGCCTAATAGCTAGAAGGTAGACCTAGTTGAATATGGATTATGAAAGGGTACTTATGCTTAGTACTACAAAATTTCAGGAATGGAAAGAGAAATTAAAATCCGAACTGATGGGATATGGACCTAATGTTTGGAGGTTAATATGAGATGGATACCACAAATTCTCCCCCTCTACGCAAGAACAATAGTTGAATGCTTAGACAAAATGTGTAATGCATAAAAATATTCACAATATGGACCTTGAGTCAATGATAGATCTCAAATATGCAAAACAAATATGGAATAGGTTTCAGCTTATGCATTAAGGAGATAATAGTAGCAACAATGTAGAAAAGGAGAAGAAAAAAAGGAAGAAGAAAAATTCCTCTCATAGAGAAGTGTTCAGCCTAATGAGAAATATTCTACTAGTGTAAATGTACATGATTGTTATGAGGAGAGGTTAGATGAAAAACAAGGAAACCTTGATTTATCCTTGACTAAAATATAAATACCAAGGAATGAAACCAAAGATCATAAGAAATTGTTGCAGATATGTGATGAAAGAAAGCATGAATGCAAGGACGAAATTATTAGCCTGAGGACACAATTGGAACAAAACTAAAAAAAATGAAGAGATGATGAATGCTCGACTGAAGGAGAAAGAAAAAAGTGTGAAATATTAGACGTTGATATTGTTTCATATAGAAGTGAGTTATATGAAAAGAACAGACTATGTAAAACACTAGAAGAGGAAGTTTTCTCCATGAAGAACCCAAAGAAGTGAAGTAATTCAAAGGAAATGACAAAAAAGGATAGAAAAACATCAAAAATATCAATAGGAGAAGCTAGCAGCAACATAATAAAAAATAAAGGCAAGAAACAAAACCAATATGAAAATAATGAGTTGAAGAAAATTCCCTTTGCAAGATGGTCATTGGCTCCTAGAAATGAGTTGATTAAATTTTGAAGGTCCCAATAGATATTCTTTGTTACTTTGAAAGATGTCAAGTATTTTCCTTGCCATGAACCTAGACATGTAGCAGCAAAACATAAGAGAAAGAAATCAAGACTAATTAGCATCAGGTGTAGCAAACAAGAAGGTTTCCTCAACAAGTAAACAAAGAAGAAAATTAGTGACCAAGAACACAATTTTTTTCTATGGATATTGTTATTGTGAAATTACTCATGAAGTATATGAGATGATTAAGGGAACTAATGACATATCATTTTTCCATTTGGGAAAGTGAGGACAGAGTGAAAACTTGACATCAGAAAGGTGAGGACAGATAGCAAGCAGCTTATCTGGGGAGTGGTTAGCTCAATATCTGGAAAAGTAACACTATATAGATTGATCAAGTTTCTCAAGCCAGTAGATTATTTCCAAGACTTAATTGTCTTATGTATGGGGTTAAAAATGGTGGATACACGTCTTGACCTGTAGGGTTGTTTTAGACATAAAGTTGTTGAATGAAAACTGCATGCAAAGAGTGGGATGTGGACTTATGTTTATTTTTATCAAGGAATGAGAGTTCATGGATAAGGTTGTGGGTGCAAAGAAAGATGAGATTGAAAGAAAAGTTACAACAATTGCTATAGAAGCAACACTTATTGTGCAAGCATAGTTACTTTTTTTATATCCTACAAATGATTAAACTTGATAGATATGTATGTGCGGATACATTGAAAATGTTTAAACTTAATATAAATGGTATACAAAAAGAATTCTACGAGAAGACCTATGGAAGAAAACGTGTTTCTTCTTTCAAGTAGGCCACTTGATAAGATAAGAATGATAATATGACTCCATATTGAAGTGATAGGAAAGGAGGCGACCATTATGGCTACTCAAGCTTAGGAGCTAAATTGTAAGAAACATATAGAAACAAGTGACTATAGTGCCTCCATGTAGGATCAAACAAAATGTAGAGTTTTGAAAGAATAAATTCAATTGTCCCTAGAGGAGGAAAGGAGAAGGAAGAGGAATGAGGCTCAACTAGCATGGATATTTGTATAATATTGAGGATCAGATGGAGTGGCATGGAGGTTCATGAAGAATCCAAAGTATAATTTATGGATATCCAGGTCAAAAGAGACACGGGTAAGGACATAGAAATATACCAGATAGGACAGAAGAGTGCCAGGTGGTCAATAGACAAGAATGTTAGATGAGCAGGATAGATAGAAGGCTCAAATGTAACGCCATGTAATGAAGGATTGACATAAGTCATAATTCATGCTAGATAGATAAACAAAGGCCAAAGGTCATCCCAATATGAAAATATGTGTTACAAAATAAAAATGAGCCAAAGGATTGAGGTATGATGAGGATTGATGGAAGGGATATTTTAGAAACATTACAATACCTGTGATTGAGAAGAACTTAAAAATTATCTCTATGTATGTATTATGGTTTTCTAGGGATTCAATAGTAGAGTTTAGAGAAAAATGTATGAATTATGGTCTTCCAAGCCAAAGAATATTAGTTAACACAGGTTTTAGTCAGTTATGTGTTATCGTATGCACATTTAATAGTGAACACAAGTTTTGTTTAGGGTTTGTGCCCTATTGTTGGCAGAAAGAAAACAAAATAGTTGGTCATTGTTTTCAAGCTACATGAACCAAATTCCCATCTTAATTGTCATCATAACAATATTTATGATTTTAATAACATTCCATCCTATTTTATATTTTAATGATGGAACTAATTCATCCTTCACAAATCTTTATTGTGATAATTTGTATACAATGTTGGACACAGATTGTCATTGATGTCAATATGGCAATATTCGAGGAGAAGACGGAGCCAAGAGGAGAAGACAGAGCCAAGAGGAGCCAAGAGGAGCAGACAGAGCCACTAGAGGAACTAACAGAGCACAGAGTAGACAGAGCCACCAGAATATCTAATAGAGCACAAAGAAGAACAGAGCAAATAGAGGAGCAAACAGAAGCAAGTAGAGCCATCGGAGCAATAGAGGACAAAAATAGCCATCGGAGTGCAGACATATATCTGCAAATACACTATCGGGGCAGAAAGACTGAGTTATATGGCAAATACACTATCAGCGCGGAATCCCGGCAAATATACTATGGCGAATACTCTATTGGAGGTGGAAGTATTAACACTATTGGACCCGTAGAACCCATATAGCATCATCCCTGTGTATTTATTTGTTCATTTCCAAATGCCTTTTACATAGAGAAATCACACTAAACACTTAGCGGATTTGGAAAGCGGACCTGAAACGTTATACATAGGAGTGTTGAGTTGTATCGGGTCCAGCACATCGCATCGCTATGAGTGGTCTGGGTTAACGTCGAGCCCTGAACCCTTGCGACTTGCGATTGACGATGTATACCACATCGGCACTTCGGGAGCAGAGTTACAATGTGTCAAGCAGTCCATTGTGATCGCTGATAGCGATTAGCGATGTCGCATCAGACCTCCACCAAGGGCAACTCCCGATTGCGATACATATACACACGGACCCGCCACACATTGAAATATGAGTTAATTTATCATCGCATCCATCACATATCACATATATTATGAATCCTTGCCACACTAAAGCATTGATTCCAATAAAACTGTGGAGGCGCGGATCCGATACAGTTTAGGTGTGGGTGTAATATTTTTTGAAGTCCGCCCTTTAGTCCTGTTTGCTTGTTTTTACTCATATTTCCTGTGTAATTATATATTTGGTTTGCACGGCGTTTGGAGGCAGCAATACATTAAGGGATGCTCCGGATGGTTCAAGAAGCCTGAACGATAGCTCAGAAGGCTAGAATCAAGCCGATTGCAATTGCAATAGGACGTGGCATGTCCGTTAAATGATGGATGTCTGTTATCATTGAAAAAATGGGCCTGTGTTATAGTTTTAACACTCGGTGACCGTAAAGCTAGGAAGCAACATGGAAAGCCGGCGCAGAAGAAGCCACAGCGACCAAGGAGGGAAGTCGAATAATCAAGCGAGTCAGAGAAATGACAACGACGGAGGAGGAAGCCAAAGAGGTAGTGGAAGGTGGAAACGAACAGTCAGAGGTTTCTGAAACACATAAAAAAAGAAGAAAAAGAAGGTGAAGTGCGAATGATGCATGCATAATCAGTGAGAGAGGAAGCCAAAGAACAGGCATGTTATAGACAGTTTTGGGCACTACAACCCCAATCATACATGTCCTTAAACCAAGGGCTCCTAAGTCCCTAAAAGTGTTGTTCCATACCCTAAAAAAACAAGGTCAGCTGATTACATCATCTCCCAGAAGTTCTCCACAGGAAACAACTCATAACTGGTCGAAACTGGACCATACAGGTTGCTCAGTGCTAAGGGTGCAATGCATCCCACCTGTCCAGTGTAAAGGGTGCAATGCATACTGAAAATCCCTTCTGTAGGGTGCGATGGGTGAGAGTGGACAAATGGCAGAGACAGTTCGCGAGGTGAATGATCATAGAATCTTCCAGAAACTTCTCCTATGACACTCCTCTCTGAATTCGCCGAGGGATGAGTAGGAGATCATCAATCTCCAAGTGGAATCAAGAACTATCAGAGAGAGGACATTAATCAAAATCCCAGAAGCTGACTCACCCCCTTGCAATCATCTATATATGGATCCCTCATCCCAGAGATCCAGAGACTAGAATTTTGTATCTTGTAAGGAAGTGTTGTTGGTTTCTTAGTGGAACATCATAGTGTTGGGTGATCTAAGCTTTTCATGAGGTGAAGAAGGGCTTTCATGCTAGGAGGATTATGTTGGGTCAGAAAAATTGGTTGTAGTCCTCTTTGCTATTCTTGATATTAATAAAGCTATTCAAGTTTTCCTCCACATTCTTGTATGTTTGATGATATATGCAGTTGTGTGGTCAATATATATCCGGTCCTATATTGTTTATGATTGTAGATCTCTGTTCTTCGATAGTATTGTGCTGCTTTGATTCCATAAGTGCTCTTTGAAGCTGGGTAGACGAAGGCAAAGCGCAAGGATCTGTCAGAAGGGAGAGGAACCAAGCAAGGAACTAAGCGCAAGACTGAGGTTGGTGTCCTTTGTTCCCCTCTTATCTACTTCTCATAAGGGAAAGCGAAAGTAGTTTTAGTTTGTTTGTTTCTAAGATAGCTACTAGTCTTAGTGGGACTAGGAGCTCCGAGTGGACACTAGATTTCCCGATAACAAAATGGCGACTCTTCTGGGGAGCGAATAGATTGTTTGTTTGTCTATATTTGTTTGTTTTATAGACTTACAGATGGAGCCTGAAGTCAAGCCAGCTAGCCTTCGAACTGCATTTGCTATGCAAGTACAAAGTAGATCAATGTTTCTTCAGTCTATCTCCTAGTTTTGTTTATAAACTGAACAATCTATTTGCAAACCTTCTAATTTCCCTAGTGGTGGCTCTAGTAACCTCATTAGATCAACCCTTCTGATTTATATTTACTGAACATCACTTGCTCGGCCTAAATCCCTGAACTGAGCTGCAAACTGTGACCTAGAACCCAGTTGAAGTCTCGTCCCTAGACCATCACACCTTCTCCTCTTGGGAATCTGTATGCATCGCACCTCCCGTGTGCAGTAGGTGCGCTGCATCGCACTTTCCCTATGTTACAGGTGCGCTGATCAGACAAGACCTCTTCTGCTCTCAGATTTTGGTTTCTGTGTTCACTCTCTTCGGCTTTGATCAAGAGTTTTGTTGTCTGTGATCAGTATAACACTGTGGAAACTCCCTTCCTTTCCATCATTCCACCTCCATTGTGCAAATAACTGTGAATATTTTTATGTATTGTGTGCCATTTTCAGTTCTCTTTTACAAAGAAGTAGCATAATGAAACTGTCGTCTTCTGATTTGAAAGTGTCGCAAGTGTTGTTTTCAGTCAAAGAAAAGAATTCTATTGTTCTGGACAATCAATTATACGGTTACTCTTGTATTTGATTTGAATCAGTAGTTTTTCAAGTGTCAAAAGTAGTTTTCAATTCAAAATAGCAAAGTTTCGTCATTATCTTCCTTTCATTTTTGAAGAGAAATTTGTTAATACTATCGCTTTGAAAAGATAATTCAGATTTGTACTTAGCATTCTTCTTGTCATTCACACATTAAGAAAGCCGAAAACAAATACATACATGTGCATTTGCATTTAGACTGCTTGTTGGTTTGATTTAGTACAATGCATCTAGTGTGTGCTCTCTGCTCTATGTTGAAAGAATATCATCTCTCTTTCTTTAGTAGCTAGGATTTTCATTACAAAAAGAAGATTAAACGATTATTTATCATCTTATATTGCATTTTAGGAATTATATATCTACATCACGCGGTGAACCTGAAGGGCAAATTTATTAAGAAAGATCAACTGTAAAATAAATTCAATGAACATAAAAATGCTTTGGAACCTAATGCACAACATCTAGAAGTCTAGGCTAGAGACGTATTCCGGCGTCGTAAAGCCTGGTAATTGTTGCTTTCATTGTTGGTTGGGTGATTCCTCCTCTCTGAGATGACAAGTGCCAGTGCGGACTTGTGCTCCCACGTACCGTCGAGTATATATTGGGAGACCACAATAGGCTATATTCTTTATCCATAGGAAGCCATGTCTGCCACCCTATCGATCGTAATGCACTGAACACAACATTCGGGAAGATTGACTGTCATACCGTAAAAAGTATTCTGCAGTTTTGTGATTGGTTTGGTAATCCCTCTGTCTAGATTTCCAGAGTAGTCTCTTTCATTCCTTTTCAGACTCCTTAAAGGAAAAGGTCCATCTAAGCACTTGTCACTTTAGGCTCATTAAAAATCGAAGGCGACTAGAGTCATCTTTTGTTTTTTCTCGACTCTTAAAAATTGAAAAAACAAGTTGTGCCAAAGCATCTAAAATTCATTTAATTCAGAAACATTTTTTCCCCTTTATTTTTAGTTGATTGAGTAATCCGCAATCGTGGAGGAAATTCAATTAAAACCCCGTCGTTCACGGAGATTTATGAGTCAACCATCTTTGTCTCCAGAATCAAAACTATTATGGACAAAGCAAACTCGTTTAACCGGCTCAAAGTCCCCTGGTCGGGTTGGAACAAGTGTTCGGACACCCTCGGAGCCTCCAGTTACTCCAAACTTTTCTGGTACCCCTGCCTTTACAGAAGAAGTTCCGCAGCCACTAGAGGACAGTAGAACTGATCCTAGTGTGAGGGTAAACACTTCTATACCTGAACCGGCTCCATCTACAGCCGATTCGGAAGGTGTTATTCCCCAAACATCTGTCGTTGCAGAATATATACCTTCTTCGGCACTGAAAATATTTTACAGACCTGACGGTCTACCTCTTCCACCTAATTTGATTGCTATAGAAGAGATTGTGGAGGATCCCCCATCTAGTAATCCATCGCATTTTGAAGTTGGGATCACCCTATATCCTTCTTCGTCAGAAATTAGTCTACCATTATCGGAAGTTCCTGTAGAATCGCTAGGAAATATTTTGGATAGACTAGATATGTCTGAACAACCGTCGACATCTAGGACTGTGTCATCTGACATAGCAGCGACAGAACTTCCTGCTACCACTCCAACAATGTTTGCCAGCATACCATCTGTCGCAACTAGCTCTCAATCACTGGATGGAATCCATCTAGGGGTTGTTTTAACGGTATGGTCTGTTCCCGTTTGTTCATCCGGAATAATATCTTGAATCTCTTATGTTGAGTCTCAGCAAATTGATCCTTCCCAATGTCAATTTGGGCAATCCGGTCCTCAAAGGAAAATAATTCCCTTAAGCACCAGATTACCATCATATGG
Organism: Pinus tabuliformis; assembly: GCA_031772625.1. Classification (NCBI taxonomy): domain Eukaryota; kingdom Viridiplantae; phylum Streptophyta; class Pinopsida; order Pinales; family Pinaceae; genus Pinus; species Pinus tabuliformis. Next base: position 53,568,380 of record CM062813.1, read on the forward strand.
GGGGCAATATGCCCTTTCATTGTTGCCTCCAGGAGGTCAAACATACGAGAGTTTGCAACAAAATTCAGGTTATGTTGGAATTACATCCAGTGGTTGGATGCCAATACTGCCTCAACAACCAAGAGTTGTATACTCAATGCAACAAAGTTTGCCTATGTCAAATATCCCCACTACACCGAATTTTGTGATGGTGTTGCAAGTACAAGCATTACCTGTTGTATGCCAACCTCAAGTCTCTCAGGTCGCAATCCAACAACCCCTTGTCCCTACGACGCCACCACAATCATCGATTAGTGGCTCCTTAACTGGAGTGACCCAGGCTCAAATGGGTACCATTACCCCTCATCTTGGTCAAACAGCCGGTATTGGACAACAACACATGCTCTCACAACCATGGCTGGTGCAATATCAACAACCACAATTCCAACAAGTTTACCAAGGATCTGAGCACCAACTCTTTGCAAGTAATGGGCAGCCGTATATTCAAAACGGTCAACATCAACCATTTCATAATGGTTATGCCCATCAACCTTACCAAAGTTATCAGCATCAAATGCACTATACTAGTATGCAAAGACCCACTGCTCAGGCAATCCCATATTATCCTGGGTATGCTTCGCCGAACCTGAATCAACATTTGCCCTTCATGGCAACTTTAGAGTTACCAGATCTAAATCGGCTAACAAATGATCCAATCGCTTACGCCCCTTGGTGGCCAGTGATTCCTCATAAACTTCCGTCAGATATTCCTAAATTTAATGGAAATCCGGGTGAAGACTCATCGAATCATGTGATGACCTTTCACCTGTGGTGTTCATCTAACACTCTAAATGATGATTCGATCAGGCTTTGCCTTTTTAAGTGAACGTTAACTGGTCCAGCAGCAAAATGGTATATTGAATTGCCTAGAGCTTCATTTGATAACTTTAGTACCCTAGCCACAACCTTTTAACCCATTTTCAGTTACCCATAAGGTACGAAACGGGAACCGAGCTTCTTACCAATTTCAAGAAAAAAATGGCCACTCACATATCTGATCATATTCATGAGTGGTGACGTCGTCGTAGAATGGTAAAAACATATGTTCCTAATCAGTTGTTAGCTGAATGGTTTATTAAGTCGTTGTTACCTTCTATTACGGAAGATGTGGCAAAGGGAGGAGTCGTCACTAAAGAGCAAGTAATTGCTCGTGCACAATATCTAGACTTGATTTATACCCAGTCTGGCACGCTCTACGATAAAATCCCTGATGCTCCTAAACCAGAATTTTCCGTTCCTCTCTCTCCTAAACCAAACAAAGACTCTCATGTCGGGGATGGCGTGATAGGAACAACCCGCACAAAAATCGTAAAGGCTAAGTCGAAAAAGGCCCGTACGGTTTCAGGTCAAAATGCAAATGAAGAACTTCTCGCCTCGGAAGTAAATGCTGTATCAACTGACAAAGGCAAAGAAACCAAGAAACTAGGAGGCAAGAAGAAAAAGAAAGTGAAAAAGAAGAAACAGGAGGAGTCGTCCCCTGAAAATCTTCTGCAAACCCTTCTGGAGATAGGAAACCAAATCGTCCATGCCTTATATGTGATGAGGATCATTGGACAAGAGAATGTCCATATAAAGCCGAGCTTAGAAAATTCTTCAAGAATTCAAAAACCTCGGCGGTATTGACTGATCTGTTTCCAAATCCAGGAACAAATCTGGTTTCTAGTGACAATGCTTCCTCGTCCCAAGTGCTAATGTTGTCGGTTTTGAAGCAGCAAAATGATGCTTTGATATCGACAAGTAATAAAGATTACGGGAATCCACAGCTATCAAACAACAAGGCTAATGATCAACCTAGTAGTTCGACAACAACTTCGACCGAAGTTGTGCCACCCATCATTCCTGAACTAACGATAAAGCCACCAAAGGGAGTAGTACACAAATCGACATTTAATCCTCGTGCCAGAGCAGCATAGCATTATAATATAGTGGAAGATCTGGCCCAATCACCATCCGCTATGTCAACACTTGAGGTACTACAAAATTGCCCCTCCCAAAAGCAGGCTTTATTATCAGCGATAGGTGGGATTGACCCAACGGATTCTAATCTTGTGTCCTTTAATCACAAAGGATATGACCCTCAGTTACTAGCTCAACTAGCTTTCCTCATTCAAGTGAAAGCCCTCAACAAAACTGTTCATCGAACAATTATTGATGAGGGGGCATCTACATGTATTATGTCGATGAGTTGCTAGAAAACTTTAGGATCTACACCCTTGTCGTGATCTTCGACGACATTAAAAGCATTTGATGGATGAACATACACCCGATACGAGATTTTAAGTAACTTGCAAGTCGAACTAGGGGGAAAAACAGTAGAAATAGATGTTGAAGTAATTGACGGAAACATCAATTACAACATCCTACTGGGAAGGCCCTGGATATATGCTATGGCAACCTTTGTGTCGACCTATTTCAGGAAGATTGCATTTCCCTTTCAATGAGGAATTACAATCGTCGACCAACAAATATTTCTCCCCAACAGTTCACAAGTTACAGGAAGCATTCCGATGATCCATGGAAGCCCTCATTCACTTCAAAATATCAGAGTAGGCCTACTAAAAGACCCTATATTAATGGGGACTTTTTCCCTGCCGCCTCTACTCAATCTGGCGGAAGTGGCAACGATGGGAACCTGCAATATGATATCTTCTATTCAAAAGATCTCTGAAAACGATATTAACATGGATCATCTGCAGGTATTTCCTCCAAGCCTAATAGAAATCTTGTAGCAAACAATGTTTTCAGCATGGGAGGCAAACCCAAATCAACGCTCATCAAGCGTTTGGATAGATTGGTCTAAGGAATATGGTACCCCTTCAGATCCTTGGTCACAAGTACATTATACAGATGAAGGAATTGTTCAATCAATGATGATTGACGGGGCACCATGGGAAGATTACCACCATCGTTCCCATCTTCTGGATTACAAAGAAGATACTCCTAGTGACCTTCATCATCCCTCAGTTTTTGATTTTCTATCAAATACTGTAAACACAGTGGATTCCGAGCGAAACTTGTCCAATATTGAAGAGACTATCGTCATAAATATCTCGACAAAAACAAATGTTGTAAAGAATATTCATGTCAGCAAATCTTATTCTCCTTCAGAACTGGAAATATATCATGCTCTTTTTCGCGAGTTCAGAGATGTCTTTGCTTGGTCGTATGATGAAATTCCAGGCATTGACTCAAGCATAGTTGAACACGAAATTAAGATTTATCCAGATGTCAAACCAGTACGACAGCGGCTACGGCAGGTGCACCCCAAGAAAGCCCCTGCCATCAAGGCAGAAGTTGAAAAACTTCTCCATGCTGGTTTTATTTACCCGGTTCCTCTAACTGATTAGGTATCAAATATTGTTCCTGTAATGAAAAAACAAGGAACAATTAGAGTGTGCGTTGATTATAGGGATGTAAATCAAGCTTGTTCGAAAGACAACTACCCTACACCCTTCATTGACCAGATAATTGATGAATGCACCGGATGTGAAATATTTTCATTTATGGATGGATTTTCCAGGTATAATCAAATAAATATCTTCCCACAAGACCAGTCAAAGACTGCATTTATTTTTCAGTTGGGCACATTTTCATCTCGCAAGATACCCTTTGGTTTAAAGAACACAGGGGCAACATTTCAGAGGGCAATGAATTATGCCTTCCATGACATCAAAAACATCGTTCAACCATATCTTGACAATCTTCCGGCTCATTCACGAAAGCGGACCGATCATCTGCAACATTTGAGAGCGATATTTCTATGTTGCCGACACTACAAGATACGACTCAATCCACAAAAATGTGTGTTCTGTGTCAGTTTTGGTCACTTACTTGGCTTTGTAGTCTCAAAGGATGGGATTCATCTCGACCCATATAAGGTTCAGGCAATCATTAATTTTCCTCCACCTTCAAATTTGCTTCAGATTTAGAAACTCCAAGGGAAAGCAAAATTTCTAAGGAGGTTCATTCCAAATTACGCAGAACTTGCTAAAGGTTATACTCGTCTATTGAAAAAAGAAGTACGCTTCATCTGGGATCAGGTTGCGCAAGCTTCCTTTGATGCTCTAAAGGAATCCCTAATAAAAGCATCATTAGTGTACGCTCCTGATTATCAAAAAGACTTTAACCTGTATCTGGCTACAGCGGGTACGACCATCGTAATGGTTTTAGTTCAAGAAGACAATGGAATTGAACATACTATATATTATTTAAGTAGAAACTTAAATGATACAGAAAGAAAGTACTCCTACATTGAAAAGCTAGCTCTCGCAGCTATTCAAGCGATATAGAGATTTCGACACTATGTCCTCTTTCGAAAAACTACCATTCTGTCAGATTGCAACCCCATGACTTATATATTGTCGCGACAGTTGCTGGGGGGGAAATATTCAAAATGGATAGCAATTCTACAAGAGTTTGATCTAGAATTTATAAAATCCAAATCGAAGAAATCCCTGGTTTTCGCGGAGTTACTATGCGATCTCCCATCGTCGTCCAACGATGTAACATCAGAAGAAGCGATCATGGACGAATCTTTGTTTCTGATATCTTCAAGAAATATGTGGTATGGAGACATAATAATCTATCTCCAAACCCAAACATATAGGTCTAATACCTCCCGCCTAGAACAACGAAACATTCGATACCAAGAAAAAGACTACATGATCGTCGGTGATACACTTTACCGTCGTGGTGTCGATACAGTTCCGAGGAGGTGCCTCACCCACGAGGAGGCCGAAAAAGTCGTGAATGATTGCCATTTAGGCGCGTGTGGGGGGCATCAATCTGGTTACGCTACAGTGCAAAAGATTTTACGAGCAGGATACTTCTGGCCAACAATGTTCAAAGATTGCATAACCACAGTTAGAAGTTACCATGCATGTCAAATCTTTGATCGAAAAACCAGAATACCACCCGCACCTCTGCAACCAGTAGTTGTTGTTGGGCCATTTTCCAAATGGGGCATAGATTTCATGACATGTAACCCCACCTCGGTCGGGGAGCATGGGTATATCATAGTCGTAGTAGACTATTTTACCAAATGGGCCGAGGCGATGCCTACATTAAACAACAACGATGAAACGCCTACCCTCTTCTTTTTCAATCATGTAGTCTCCAGATTCGATGTTCCACAAGCCATAGTCACAGATCATGGATTGTATTTTCGCAATCACATGATGGTTGAGTTGGCTACCAAGTTAGGGTTGTCCCATGACAGCTCTACTCCATATTATCCGCAGGCTAACGGACAAGTTGAGGCAATCAACAAGGTCCTGAAACGGATGCTGCAAAGGATGATTGGAGTCCACAAAAGGAGTTGGCACCTGATCTTGTACTCAGCCTTGTGGGCATACCAGACCTCAGTGAGGAATGCAACCGGGTTTACACCCTTTCAACTGGTGTATGGCCTAGAAGCAATCTTACCGGTTCAGTGTGAAATCTCGTCCCTCAAACTCGCAGTCGACCTTCTCCCTGGAACTTCAGAAGAGGAGGCTCATTTCTTGGAACTAATCCAATTGGATGAAACCCGTCGTGATGCCGCTTTGGGTAACGAAGCCCATAAGAAACAAGTCAAGGCGCAGTTCGACAAGAATGTCAAACCCCGTGTCTTCTCAGAAGGTGACCTGGTCTTACTTTACGACCAAGAATCTGATAAATTGGGAGCAGGTAAATTCAATTCTTTATGGATGGGCCCCTATATTGTTAAATGTGTATTAGCAAAAGGAGCCTACGAGTTAGTAGATTATGATGGGATTCCACTGGCGAAACCTTGTAATGGGTTGTACCTTAAGCGTTACTATGCTTGACTCAAGATAGTGACCCCTATGCTTTTGTTACATTTTTGTTTTCGCTAAGGGTAATTGTTTTGGTTAAGTGATCCGCTTTTACGTTTGTTTCAGATGTCAGACCTATTGGAATCATTTGTTGGATATGCCAACGGAGTGAGTCGTAGTTCGTGGAACCTATCTTCTGTGGCTTGGGCCATCTTCGATCCAAGCGGCGAGTTAGTGAGTTTCAGAGGGGTATGTATTGGTCCATCAACGAACAATATTGCTGAATACAACACGTTGATAGAGCTCCTCTCTGATGCCATTACGCATGGCATACCCCGACTCATCGTCAGGATAGACTCACAGCTCGTCATCCTACAACTCACTGGTATCTACTCCGTACGGAATCCAACTATCTATCGCATGTTCCTAAGGGTCAAGATTTTGGAAAGGAAGTTTGATTCTATTCAATATCAGCGTATTTCCATAAACTTAAACACATTAACAGACTCATTGGCAAATTATGTGTTAGATAGACATTTGCAACATTTATAAAAGAAGCATTTCATCAAATATTTGCATCAAGATCACGTAACTCAACCAAAATAAAGCTCCGGAAATAATATATATATATATATATATATATATATATATATATATATATATATATATATATATATATATACTATTTATGGTTCATACATAATGTTCTGTAACCAGGAAAAAATCAGTCAAATGACCCAAAACTCAAAATGCTGGGGGCACCCTAGTCTAATGATGCTGGTGATAACAAGTCACCGCCTGTGCAATCATGCGTAAAATCCTAGTCCATCGACTCGGCATGCCAGTAGTATGTTGCTGCAAACTCAGAGGCAGCTCGTCGGTCCTCACGTCTAAAATACCGAGAGTGAGGCCTTCGATCTGATCCTGCAATGCTGAAAGAGTCTCGGCCACATCAAGATCACGAAGGATAGCCCTCCCCACAGCCTCTCCTGCTGGAGCGGCAGCTGGTACTCTCAGATGTATTGTTGGCCGAAATGGTCCAATATCTGCATGAGCACATGAGTTTTGATTAGTCCTGATAGAAGAAAGCACAAGAACGTTATAAAAAGAAATGATAAACAGAGATATGGTCAAGGAATTTACCGATAGCATCCCACTGCTCACCAGCCAGCAACACCAAATCCGGGTCACCCCGGAAATCCATATCAGCATATGGATACTCAGAAAAAACCATCTCCTGACAGTTGAACCACTCGAAGAAGGTATCAGAAAAGGAAACCTGGGACTGACCAACATGTCGGGCCATAAGGTCGATCCATCTCTGCATCCGTGGCTCAGTCAATGGAGGTAAGCCAAGTGAAATGTACTGCGGCTGCATCAGTGGGATCTTTTCCAAGGCGAAAGCGGTCAAAATAGAACCATAGTCGAAGTTCTTGTATTTTCCGCTTTTTACCTTAGTCAGTTTTTCTTTCATCACAGGGAGTACTGCATCACACCAGTTGAACACCTTTGGTTCAAGGCATTCCAAGGCGTACTACATATAGGACCTGTTAGCCACGTGAAGAGACGCACTACTAGGCAGTCTAGCAAAAGTGAAAAGAATGGTCCTCAAGGACTGGTCATTGACATCTCGGATGTTGATCTTGTCATCCCTACTCGACTGAGATCCCTCTATGCAATATCGGCAAATATAATCTCTCACGGATTCGTCCCCACGGGCGGAACCTGATAATGAAAGAGGGGCACCACGCCTTGATAAACCGGTCAAAAAATAGATGTCCACAACAGTCAAGGGGATAGATTTGCCTTTGATCTGAAACACCTGGTTGGTAGGATCCCATGCATCGAGAAGATATTGCAACAAGTTGATTTGTTGGCTCATGCTAGAGATGCGGAAAAAATTGAACAGGCCACAGTTCCGCAGTGCAGTTACTGTAACCGGATCATGTAAAGCAAGCATGTCCTCTTCTTCATGCTCGCATTCTCACCATGTAACAACCATTTTGCTCCGATGAATCTCTTCAAAACAAGCAAGAGAAGAGTCACGGTCCTGACTTGGAAAAAAACAGGCAAAAATTCCATGAGAAAACAGTGCGAAAATTTCCCTTCTCGTGCCCATCACACCCCCAGCAGTGTATTGGGTGAGATGCATACTGACTGGCCAATGGCCAAGCCAATGCATCACACCTTTCGATATAGGAAGGGTGCGATGGAGCCAGGGCAAATTTTTCAAACCCCAGTGTTGTTGGGAAAAGTATCCAATATGGAATGACCCTATCCCACTCTAAGGGTGATAGTACCTCAGCAACAATCAAAGCAAAGCTATTTGAGATTACTTCTTTATGAGATGTAAGAGAGAGGAGGAAGAGATCCACTAACCGATGTCTTCCGCTAATGATTGATCCAATCTTCTCTCTTTGCTGCTTGCTCCCAGTTCCTTGCTCTTTCACTGGCCCAGCTACACCAAGATCCTGCAAAATCACAAGAGAGGGAAACTACAAGAAGCATACATTCATAATTGATTCAAGGATTAGAATAAATCAAATACACAAGTATAACAATACACCATTGAGACACATGCATATAGAAGAACCTCAAATGCTTTATTAATGGAAGAAGTAAAGTTCAGGAAGTGATACAACCATAAAAGGCCCAATCCAGCATCACCTCCCAGCAGAAAGAAATCTCCTCTTCACCTCCTTCAAGCAATCACCCAATAGTTCTATACTCAAACCAACAGCACTTCCTTACATTCACAAGATTCCAGCCCCCCCAGACCTCATGAGAGAGCTCTATATATAGGAGTTTTGGAGAAAGGATGAGTCAGCTTGAGGCTGGCATGAAGCTGACTAGTGTCCTCTCCCACTTCAGTTATTCTTCAGTTCTTGAGTCCACTTGGAGGTTCTTGCTTCCACTTGGAGATCTAGACCCTCTTACTCATCACTAGGCGAATTCTCTGATCCAAGTGTCATTTTGGAAGCTTCTTGGGCATTGACACCTTGAGGAATGACTGTGCCACTTGGCCAAAATCGCCCAGCGCAGGTAGCCTTCTTTACAGTTGACATTCAGCGCAGGTACAGAGTGGAGCAGTTGACATTCAGCGCAGATGCTCAGTGGAGTAGTTGACATGATCCAGAATTAGCTTGTTTTTGAGTGTTTTCAGGTGGAGAACTGATATTCAGTGCTGTGGTTTGCTGACCTTGTTCCTCTAGGGGTAGGAACAACATGTTTAGGGACATTGGATCCCTTAGATTATTGGCATTTCATGCTTCATGCTGTAAGGCACAAAAATGTCTATAACAGTTGCCCCCTAAAGTATGACGTCGTTTATCGGGTGAAATGCTTTATCAGGAGGATCCGAAGTTCATTCAATCGCTGAGAGGTGACCTGTAATAAAATACAATACAATACATTATTTTTTCATTCTGCTTTCATGATCTAGCTGAGGCGGGCATTCCCATGCTCAGCTTTATAAATTCATTTTGGTACATAGAACAGACGACCGTCTGATGGTAGACTGATAATTCTCTGCTGAAATTATCATCCTTTGAGTAGGATGATCATCTGCTGCAATGATGTACATGTCAAATGTCTTTATGTTTCCTGAATATATATCACAGCCCGGATGGATGAAACTAGATCCGGGGTCTTCAAACTCGTTCGATCTTCACTCTAAGTACAAGTCGATCCATGCGAGAATTGCGCTGAAGTCAAACATGGAAAGACATCACTTGATTACCGGTCAATGATGTAAACCGTTAACAAGCGCGAGAGGAATCACCGATAATGATAATGACCCTCAAGGTACTGCAGTACAATTCACGTGGTGTGAATATAGGACTTGGCGTCGAACACCACGCAAAATCTTCTGGTCGAAGGTCATTGATGTATACCTGTCGCCGGAAGTGAGAAACTTGCCATTGAGGCATGCAAGCTTCAAATTACTGAGGGGGTTGTTCCTAGATCAACTTCTTGGATAATGAGCTGAAGTCGACAAGAAGCGATCCGTCAAAGGAGGGCCTTAATGAATCCCACATCAGCGACACGGAACGGAGCTAATGATTTTAGTGGAGGTGAAAACAATCTGTGAGATATGATTCAGGGTGGCGATCATGGGTGGATGAAGGATAATGTATGGCAGTGGATGGGACACGGTTGACTCTTTCTGAACAACATCTCTTGAACATATAACGACACTGATGCGATGGATCGGTAGCATTACCCCAAATGTGGATGGTTTGGCGAGGACCATGGTGATGAGACCGGTGAATGAAACAACCCAACCCGATGTGATACGGAGGAAAAGTGTCATGTTCAAGAGCGACTTGCTACCATTAAAGCTTTGAGGTTCTCCCAATTTTTCCCCAGTCATTTCTGACCAGTACCTCTTTATTTTTGTCAAGCTTGAGGAGGATAACATATGCTTGTTCTATAACCTGCCCTTCGGGCAAGCCCATCGCTATGTTTTAACGAGCCTAGCGATAGGGAAACTCGTTCTCGTCTAAAGACAAGTTTGTCGCTATTTAATTATTTTAACGAGTCTAACGACAAGGAAAACTCGGTCCTTTTCATTTTTAGAGAGTCTGAAAAGGTACAGAAAGTTAACTCCAAAATTCCTTTTTCGTCATCTAATCCCTTAAGTCCGAAAAAGTATAAAACAATACAGAAGGGATGAGTTTTCGATAACTTTAACGAGCCGAATAAAACAAGCGCTCGACCTTTTTGTGTAATAATCCCTCAGGTCCAAAAAGATTAAAATCTAGAGGAGGGATAGCTCTTCCGGTCCTTTTAACGAGCTGGAAGGCCAAAGCTTGGCAAACTTTTCATATTTTACGAGTCAGTTGAAAAGAGCTCAAAGAAGACTCATCTTTTGAGGAACGAGTGATAAACAGGGATAGCAGCAGATTCCAGGTACAGGTTGGAATTTTCCAATCACGGCAGTGTCACAGGGATGGCTAGGTGAAATCACTCTTCGCAGCCGTTCCTCAAAATAGGTAAACAATCATATGGAGGTGAACGATCGGCCAAATGGAATGGAGGTGGTAGGTGCAAACACGACCAAGGCTTTTTATGGCTAATAAATTTACGATCACAATGGTTATTTACCGGAATAGGTTCATTTTTTAATGAGCTTAAACTCTGGAGGAAACTCTTGCTCAATCTTATGTTTATTTTTTAATGAGCATGAACTATGTGCTAAAACTGCTCGGATCTTGCTTTTCTATTTTTTAACGAGCATAAATTCCGCGGTAAAACTGCTCGATTATATGGTCAAATTTTGATTTTTTACCATTACTAGCTTTTCTCTTTTCAAGGGTAGTGCTGCATTTTCAATTGCTGCAACAAACTTTGTTAGAAATGAATAATATTTGCATGAACATGAGATTATAACCCTAATATTTTACTTTGAACTACGTAAAAAGCCATAAAAAGGTGTTTTTACCTCTCATTTACCATTTCATTCGCATTTGGTTTGTTGGAGCTCAGGAGGTGCCTCTTCCCCCTTGATTTTCACCAGCTGATTCTGGGAGATTCTGCGGATGATTTTCGGCGCCATCTGGACCAGGTAGGAGCTAAACCCTAGCTCTTTCTTTTCATGGTTTTCTTTTCCAGTTTCATGCCTGTTTTTCAGTCTTTATGAGCCCCTGAGGTTTTGCCAGGGCGCCCTAGTTTCAGCGCAGGTTCCCCATTCGAAACCTGCGCTGAATGTCAAGCTGCCTTAAGGCAGCCTGACCCTCAGCGCAGGTGGGAGACTTTCTGCCTGCGCTGGGCTCAGAAAAAATTGAGTTTCAGCTCATTTTTTGATGAGTTTTTGCCAGTTTTTCATCAAAATCAGGAACTTACTCTTTCTCTTGTTTGCTTTGCAGGGAACTTTGAACAAAATGTCCCTTACGTGGCGAGAATGAGAACATGAAGAGGAGGACATGATTTCCCTCCATGACCCTATCACGGTGAACGCGCTGCGGAACTGTGGCCTGCTGAAGTTTTTCCGTATCTCTAGCATGAGGGCACAGATTACTTTGCTGCAGTATATGCTTGATGCTTGGGATCCTGTTAACCAAGTATTCCAGATTAGGGGAAAGTCCATCCCCTTGACCATAGAGGACATGTACTTCTTGACTGGGTTGTTAAGACGAGGTGCCCCCATTTCCTTGTCAGGTACGGCCCGGGGGACTGATTCTACCAGAGATTATGTCCGCCAGTATTGCAGGGAAGGTTCTCAGCCGAGCAGAGACGGCAAGATTGTTATCCGTGAGATTACTGACAGGTCTCTTAGGTCCATTCTGTATACCATTGGTAGGATGGCCGGTAGCGCAGCTCTACATGTTGCCAACAGATCTTATAAGCATCACGCCTTGGAGTGTCTCCAACCGAAAGTATTCAACTGGTGTGATGCAGTACTTGTTCAGATGAAAATTCAATTGACCAAGGTAAAGGACGGAAAGCTGAAGAACTTTGGATTTGGTTCTATTCTGACTGCCTTTGCCTTGGAGAAAATCCCATTGATGCAGCCTCAGTACATCATACTCGACTTGCCTTCTCCGACCGAGCCACGCATGCAGAGGTGGGTCGACCACATGTCTAGGCATGCTGGTCAACCTCAGATTACTTTTACTGAGGCCTTCTTCAGGTGGTTCGAGCGCCAGGAGATGGCGTTTTCCGAGTATCCATATGTGGGTATGGATTTCCGAGGTGATCCGGATTTGGTGCTACCGGATGGCGAACAGTGGGGCGCCATTGGTAAACTCCTTGACCATATTACTGTTTATTGTTCTTATTTATAATGTTGTTGTGCTTTTATTCTATCAAGACTTTTAATTGTACTCTTGGGTGCATGCAGATATTGGTCCTGTTCGTCCAGCAGTTCGTCCGAGACCGCCAGTTGCTGCCCCGGCAGTGGAGCCTGCTAGGAGAGCTGTTATTCGCGACCTTGACGATACTGAGACCCTTACAGCTGTGCAGGAGCAGGTTGAGAGCCTTACTCTTGGCATTCCCGATGTGAGGATTGATGAGTTACCTTTACAGCTGCAGCGACACATTACTGGTGTACCTAGACGATGGACTCGTCTCTTGCGCATGATTGCACAGGCCGTGACGTGCTATCATGAGCACCACTAGGCTAGGGTGCCCCCTAGCATCTTTTTGAGTTTTAGGTCATATGACCAATTTTGTCTTGGTTACAGAACATTATATATGAACTATAAACAGCTTATATATATTTTGATTTTCGAGTTTTATTCTGTTTGAGTTATATGATCCATATGTACAATCTTTGATGATGTGTCCTTTTTATAAATGTTGCAAATGTCTATCTAACACATAGTTTGCTACTGAGTCAGTTAATGTGTTTAAGTTTCTGGAAATATGTTGATATTGAATTGAATCAAATCGTCTTTCCATGATCTTAACCCTTAGGAACATGCGATAAATAGCTGGATTGCGAACAGAATATATACCATTGAGTTGTAGTATTACGAGCTGTGAGTCTAGCCTAACAATTAGTCGGCGTATGCCACGTGTGATGGCATCAGAGAGTAGTTCTATCAACGCGCTATACTCAGCGATGTTATTCATTGATTGCCCAATACATACACCTCTGAAACTTACTAACTCGCCGCTTGGATCAAAAATGGCCCAAGCTGCGGAGGATAGGTTCCGCAAACTACGACTCGCTCCGTCGGCATATCCAACACATGTCTCCAGAAGGTTCGACATCTGCAACAAATGGAAAAGGTGGATCACTCGACCAGAACAAATGCTTTAGCGAAAACAAAATACAACAAAAGCATGCAGGTTACTATTCAAGCATAGTAACGCTTGAGGTACAGCCCGTTGCGGGGCTGCGCCAGTGGAATTCCATCGTAATCCATTAACTCGTAGGCTCCTTTTGCTAACACCTTTTTAATAATATAGGGGCCCATCCATAAGGACTTGAATTTACCTGCTCCCAATTTATCGGATTCTTGGTCATAAAGCAAGACCAAATCACCTTCTGAGAAGACACGGGGTTTGACACTTTTGTCAAACTGAGCCTTGACTCGTTTCTTATGGGCTTCGTTAGCCAAAGCGGCATCACGACGGGTTTCATCCAATTGGATTAGTTCCAAGAAACGAGCCTCTTCTTCTGAAGTTCCGGGGAGGAGATCAATCGCGAGTTTAAGCGATGAAATTTCGCACTGGATTGGCAAGACTGCTTCCAGGCCATACACCAGTTGAAAAGGTGTGAACCCGGTTGCGTTCTTTACCGACGTTCGGTAAGCCCACAAGGCTGAGTACAGGATTAGGTGCCACCTTCTTTTATGAACCCCGATCATCCTTTGCAACATACGCTTCAGGACCTTGTTGATTGCCTCAACTTGTCCGTTGGCTTGCGGATAATATGGGGTAGAGCTGTCGTGAGATAGCCCTAGCTTGGCAGTTAATTCGACCATCATGTGATTGCGAAAATGTGACCCATGATCTGTAACTATAGCCTGTGGTACGCCGAACCTGGCGACTACATGATTGAAAAAGAAAAGGGCAGCTGTTTCACCAGTGTTATCCAATGTAGGCATCGCCTCGGCCCATTTGGTAAAATAGTCAACAACGACTATAATATACCCATGCCCCCCGGTCGAGGTGGGGTTACATTGCATGAAATCGATGCCCCACTTGGCGAAGGGCCCAACAGCAACTATCGGCTGTAAAGGTGCGGGTGGTCGTCTGGTTTTGCTATCAAAAATTTGACAAGCATGGCAACTTCTGACTGCGGTTATGCAATCTTTGAACATGGTTGGCCAGAAGTATCCTGCTCGTAAGATTTTTTGTGCTGTTGCATATCCAGATTGATGCCCCCCATACGCGCCTGAATGACACTCATTCAGGGCTTTTTCGGCCTCCTCATGGGTAAGGCACCTCCTCAGAACTGTATCGACACCACGACGGTAAAGTGTATCACCGACGATCATGTGGTCTTTTGCTTGGTATCGTATACGTTTTTGTTCGAAGCGAGAGGTGTTAGGCCTGAATTTTTGGGTTTGGAGATAAACTATGATATCTCCATACCACTCATCGCTTGTAGATATCAGAAACAAACTTTCGTCCACGATTGACTCTTCCGATGTTTCATCGTTGGACGACGATGGGAGATCGCATAATAATTCTGCGAAAACTAGAGCTTTCTTTGATTTGGATTTTACAAATTCCAGATCAAACTCTTGAAGGATCGCTATCCATTTTGAATATTTGCCCCCCAGCAATTGTCGCGACAATATATAAGTCATGGGGTTGCAATCTGACAAGATGGTAGTCTTCCGAAAGAGGACATAATGTCGAAACCTTTGAATCGCTTGAACAGCTGCAAGCGCTAGTTTTTCAACATAAGAATATTTACTTTCTGTATCATTTAAGTTTTTACTTAAATAATATATAGGATGTTCAATTCCATCGACTTCTTGAACTAAAACCATCGCAATGGTCGTATCCGCTGCAGCCAGATACAGGTTAAAATCTCTTTGATAGTCCGGGGCGTACATTAATGATGCTTTTACTAGACATTCTTTCAGAGCATCAAAGGAAGCTTGCGCCACCTGGTCCCAGACAAAAGGTACATCCTTTTTCAAAAGACGAGTATAACCCTTAGCAAGTTCTGCGTAATTTGGAATGAACCTCCTCAGAAAGTTTGCTTTCCCTTGGAGTTTCTGAATCTGAAGCAAATTTGAAGGTGGAGGCAAATTAATGATTGCCTGAACCTTGCAGGGGTCGAGACGAATCCCATCCTTAGAGACTACGAAGCCAAGTAAGCGACCAGAACCGACGCAAAACACACATTTGTGTGGATTGAGTCTTATCTTGTAGTGTCGGCAACGTAGAAATATCGCTCTTAAATGCTGCGGATGATCAGTCCGCTTTCGCGAATGAGCCAAAAGATCGTCGAGATAAGGTTGAACAATGTTCTTGATGTCATGGAAGGCATAATTCATCGCCCTCTGAAACGTCGCCCCTGCGTTCTTTAAACCAAAGGGTAATTTTCGATAAGCGAATGTGCCCCACGGACAAATAAATGCAGTCTTTGATTGGTCCTGTGGGCGGATATTTATTTGATTATACCCGGAAAATCCATCCATAAATGAAAAGATTTCACATCCGGCGCATTCATCAATTATCTGGTCGACGAAGGGTGTAGGGTAGTTGTCCTTCGGACAAGCTTGGTTTACATCCCTATAATCAACACACACTCTAATCGTCCCTTGTTTCTTCATAACAGGGACAATATTCGATACCCAATCGGTTAGAAGAACTGGGTAGATGAATCCAGCATGGAGAAGTTTTTCAACTTCTGCCTTAATGGTCGCGGCTTTCTTGGGGTGTACCTGTCGAAGCCGTTGTCTTACTGGTTTGACATCAGGATACATTTTAATTTCATGTTCAACGATACTCGAGTCAATGCCTGGCATTTCATCATATGACCAAGCAAAGACATCTCTAAATTCGCGAAAAAGAGCGTTATATATTTCCAGTTCTGAAGGGGAACAACCTTTGCCGACATAAATATTCTCTACAACATCTGTTTTAGTCGAGATATTTATGGCTATAGTCTCTTCAATATTGGATAGGTTTTGCTCGGAATCCACCGTGTTTACAGTATTTGTTAGGAATTCAAAAACTGAAGGGTGATAAAGGTCACTTTGAGTATCTTCTTCATATTCCGGAAGAAGGAAACGATGGTGGTGATCATTCCATGGTGCCCCCTCAATCATCATTGATTGTAAGATTCCTTCGTCAGTCCCATGTACTTTTGACCAAGGATCTAATGGGGTTCCATATTCTCTAGACCTATCTACCCAAACGCTTGACGAGCGTTGATTCGGGTTCGCCTCCCATGCTTGAAACATTGATTGCTACAATATTTCTAAAGGGTTTGGGGGCAAAACCATTGAACGGTCCATGTCGACCTTCGTGGAAGATATCATGTTGCAGGTTGCTACAAACGGTACATTTCCTATATAAATAGGAGGTGGTAGCGCGAAAGTTCCCATCAATGTGGGGTCTTTCAATAATCCTACTCCGATATCTTGAATGGAATGGTTGCTCTCATGGATCATGGGAATGCTTCCTGTAACTTGTGAACCATTAGGGAGGAAATTCTGTTGGTCGACGATCGTAATCCCTCCTTCAAATGGGAATGCGATCTTCCTAAAATAAGTCGACACAACAGCTGCCATGGCATAAATCCATGGTCTACCCAGTAGGATGTTATAGTCAAGATTTCCATCAATGATTTCAACATCAATTTCTACTGTTTTTCCTCCTAGTTCAACTTTCAAGTTATTAAGGATACCGTAAGGGGTATAAGTCCTTCCGTCGAAAGCTTTTAATGTCGTCGAATATCGCGACAAGGTAGGAGATCCTAAAGTTTTCCAGCAACTCATCGACATAATACATGTCGATGCTCCCTCATCAATTATTGTTCTGTGAACAGTTTTGTTGAGGGCTTTCACTTGAATAAGGAAAGCTAGTTGAGCTGGTAACTGAGGATCGTATCCCTTGTGATCAAAGGATACAAGATTGGAATCCTTAGGATCAACCCCACCAATTGTTGATAACAATGCCTGCCTTTGGGATGGACAATTTTGTAGTACTTCAAGAGTCGACATAGCGGATGGCGATTGTGCCAAATCTTCCACTATATTATAATGCTGCGCCGCTCTGGCGCGAGGATTAAACGTCGACTTGTGTACTACACCCTTTGGCGGTTTTATTGTTAATTCAGGAATGATGGGTGGTACAACTTCTGTCGAAGTTGTTGTCGAACTACTTGGTTGATCTTTACCTTTTTCGTTCGACAGCTGAGGATTTCCATAATCTTTGTTCCTTGTCGAAATCAAAGCATCATTCTGCTGTTTTGAAACTGACAACATAAGTACTTGCGACGGGGAAGCATTTCCACTATCAACCAGATTTTGACCTGGGTTGGGAAATGGATCAGTTAACACAGCTGAGGTTTGGGAACTTTTAAAGAACCTCTTTAACTCAGCTTTGAATGGGCAATTCTTTGTGCTATGATCCTTATCATCACATATTAGACATGGATAATTTTGTTTCCCCTTCCCAGGAGGGTTTGAAGAATTTTTTCCAGGGGATGACTCACCCTGTTTCTTCTTCTTCCCTTTGTTTTGCTTCTTCTTGCTTCCTGGTTGATTGGTTTCTTTGCCTTTATCTTCTGATACGGCATTTACTTCCGAAGCAAGAATTTCTTCTTTTGCATTTTGATCCGAATTCTTACGGGCTTTCTTTGACGAAGCCTTTATCGATTTCACGTTTGCCATGCCAATCACACCATCACCGGCATGAGAGTCACTATTTGATTTAGGAGGAGGAGGAATTGAAAATTCTGGTCTAGGGGCGTCAGGTATTTTGTCGTAGAGCGTGCCGGACTGAGTATAAACTAAGTCCAAATACTGTGCACGAGCGATAACTTGCTCCTCTGTTACGACTCCCCCCTTAGCCACATCTTCCGTTATAGCAGGAAGTAACGACTTTATAAACCATTCAACTAACAGCTGATCGGGAACATATGTTTTCACCATCCTACGACGACGACGCCACTCATGTATATGATCAGATATATGAGTGGCAGTTGTCTGCTTGAAGTTGGTTAATATTTCTGTTCCTGTTTCATACCTTATCGGTAATTGAAAATGGGTTAAGAAAGTCGTGGCTAGGGAACTAAAATTGTCGAAAGAGGCTCTTGGCAATTCAATATACCATTTAGCCGCTGGACCTGTCAATGTCCTCTGAAAAAGGCGAAGCCTTATCGAATCGTCGTTTAGGGTGTTCGACGAACACCACAGATGAAAAGTCATCACGTGATTCGATGGGTCTTCACCTGGATTTCCATTGAATTTAGGAATGTCAGATGGAAGTTTATGAGGAATCGCTGGCCACCAAGGGGCATAAGCAATCGGATCGTTGGTTAACCGGTGTAAATCGGGTAACTCTAAAGTTGCCACGAATGGTAACTGTTGATTCAGGTTAGGCGAAGCGTAACCAGGGTACGATGGAATCGCTTGAGCAGTGGGCCTTTGCATACCAGCATAATGTAATTGATGTTGGTATGACTGATACGGTTGGTGGACTTGACCACTGTAAAGTGGTTGGTTTTGACCGTTTTTGATATACGGTTGTCCATTGTTCACAAAGATCTGCTGCTCAGAACCTTGGTACACTTGCTGGAATTGCGGTTGTTGGTATTGCACTAACCATGGTTGTGAAGCCATGTTCTGTTGTGCTATGCTAACCGTTGGACCGAGGTGTGGGGTAATTGTACCCGTTTGGACCTGCGTCGCCCCACCAGTTGGCGATTGTGGTTGTGACCCATGATCAAGTGGCTGTTGCATTACAACCTGAGAAATCTGAGGTTGGCATGCAACAGGTATCGCTTGAACTTGTGACACTGTTACAATAGCCGGTGTGGTTGGGATGTTCGTCATAGGTACACACTGTTGCATAGAATATACAACCCTTGGTTGTTGAGGTAGCATAGGTACCCAACTACTTGATGCAATTCCAGTATAACCTGAATACTGTTGCGAACTCACGTATGGGTACCCTCCCGGAGGGGGTAATGAAAGGGCATACTGCCCCCCATACGATATCAATCCAGAACTCAAGGGGATTGATTGCCCAGATTGACCTCCAAATGGATCAATTTGGTGAGTTTCAACATAAGAGTTGCCGGGTATTACTCCGGATGAACAAACTGGAACAGACCATACTGTCGAAATAGTCCCTTGGTGGACTCCTTCTAGCTGTTGTGAGCTAGTTGGGACAGCTGGTATGCCGGCAAACATCGTCGGAGTGACAGCAGGGGCTTCTGTTGTCGCTATGTCATTTGACATAGTCCTAGATGATGACGGTTGTTCAGACATTTTAAGTCTATCCAATAGATTGCCTAGCGATTCTACAGGAACTTCCACTTGTGGTGAATTAACCTCTGATGAAGGAAAGAGAGTGACCCCGGCTCCAAAATGAGTTGGAGTACTTGCTTGCGGATCCTCTGCAATTTCCTCTATCGCAATCAAACCCGGTGGAAGAGGAAGACCGTCAGGTCCGTAAAATATTTCTGGTGCCGAAGAAGTGGTTGCTTCGACAGCGACAGTTGTTTGAGGAACAAAACTCTCTGGACCGGTTACAGATGGAACTGGTTCAGTTATACAAGTATTTGCCCCCAGACTAGGATCAGTATTACTGTCCTTCTGTGGCTGTTGAACTTCTTCTATAGAGGCAGGGTTTCCAGAAATGTTAGGAGTAACCGGAACCTCAGATGCAGTTGGAACACTTGTTCTAACTTTTATAGGAGATTTTGAACCGGTTAAACGAGTTCGCTTTGTCTGTACTGTTTTCGATTCCGGAGACAAAGACGGTTGACTCGTAAGCCTCCGCGAACGACGGGGTTTCAATTGACTTTCTTCCACGATTGCGGATTACTCGATCAACCAAAATATTAAAAGGGGAAATTTTTGTTTCCGAATTGAATGAATTTTATTAGACGCTTTTAGACAGAACTTGCTTTTTCACTTTTTAAGAGTCGAGAAAAAGCTAAAGATGACTCTAGTCTCCTTCGATGTATTAACGAGCCCGAAGTGACAAATGCTCGGTTGGACTTTTTCAGTTATAGAGTTTGAAAAAGGCCAAAAGAAACTGCTCTGGAGATCTAGGCAGAGGGTGTGCCAAACCTTTCGCAAAACCACAGAATACGTTTTACGGTACGGGTGGTCGATCTTCGTGAATGCTGTGTTCACTACATTGCGATCAGTAGGGCGGCTGACACGGCTTCCTATGGATAAAAGATATATGCCTATAGGGGTCTCCCAATATATACGCGACGGTACGTGGGAGCACAAGTCCGTATTAGTGCCACCGACTCTCAGGAGGAATCACCCACCTTCTTCGAGATCGATAGTCACTACGTTTAACGACGCCGGAACACGTCTCTAGCTTAGACCTCTATGTGTTTGCGTTATGTTTCAAAGCGTTGTTAGGTTCATTCAATATATTTTAAGTTGATCTTTTTAAAGTTTGCCTTTCAAGGTTCACCACGAGATGTTTGATACAAATTCCTAAATGCAGTCTAAGATGAGAAGCAAGCTTTTTCAATCTTTTCGACTTATGAAAATCTTAACTACTGAGGGAAAAGAAAGACATCATCTTTTCACACAGATCAAAGAGCATACACTAATGCACTTTTTCCTAAATCAACATGCAAACTTATCAAATGCAAAATGCAGGTATTTCTTTTCTCTTTCTTAATGTTGATGTAATACAAAAAGAAAGCTGTTGTATAATTTCGAATTCAATTTCAAGTGAAAGCAAACAAGCCTGTCCAAAATCAAAAGACACCTTAAGATTTACTTGTTTCGACACTAGAAATATATAAATTCAAACCATATGATGAAAGCGAGAGTTCAATCAGCTATGAACGGCAAATAAACTAACTCTTAAGATCAGAACGACACTTTATCACAGGTCTAGATCTAAGAGGCCACAGCAAGACTAGTTCACTTTCGTTATGGGAAACTGCAAATGATACAAGAAATACACAAAGAACAAACACAGTTTCTTTATACAACCGAGGCGGAATAGTGGCAAGGAAAGTTGGTTTCAGATAGGTACATTGACTGGTAACAGGCTGCAAAACAAGGGTGAAAACAGGGCAATAAACAGGAGGGAACCCCAGTAGCACTAGGCAAAACTGGTTCAGCGCAGGTAGTACACTGGCAGTTTGACCTTCAGCGCAGGTAGCCCCTTCGGGAACTGCGCTGAAATGCAGACTGCCTTCACAGTGCCTGCACTGAAGAGACAAACTTTCGTTTTTCTCAGTTTCCGGGTCACAGATTGCTAAAAAATTCACAGTTTTTGGCCAAATCAGAAGCTATCAGTCAAGTACACACTAAGGGATGAAAAGGAGGATGAAAAGCTATCACTAAGAGCTATTTAGAGTCCTTGTGGATCAGCTCTTCAAATCATAAACTTGCCCAGCAACTGAGCTAGAGTAGCTGCCCTCTACTTTGCATTTGAAAGATCCAAATGCATTTCGATTCGGTACTCCCTGTGTTTATGAAATGAATAGAAAAAACACAAACAACCAACAAGATACAATCCCCAATGGAGTCGCCAATTTGTTGTTGGGAAAAGTATCCAATACGGAATGACCCTATCCCACTCTAAGGGTGATAGTACCTCAGCAACAATCAAAGCAAAGCTATTTGAGATTACTTCTTTATGAGATGTAAGAGAGAGGAGGAAGAGATCCACTAACCGATGTCTTCCGCTAATGATTGATCCAATCTTCTCTCTTTGCTGCTTGCTCCCAGTTCCTTGCTCTTTCACTGGCCCAGCTACACCAAGATCCTGCAAAATCACAAGAGAGGGAAACTACAAGAAGCATACATTCATAATTGATTCAAGGATTAGAATAAATCAAATACACAAGTATAACAATACACCATTGAGACACATGCATATAGAAGAACCTCAAATGCTTTATTAATGGAAGAAGTAAAGTTCAGGAAGTGATACAACCATAAAAGGCCCAATCTAGCATCACCTCCCAGCAGAAAGAAATCTCCTCTTCACCTCCTTCAAGCAAATCACCCAATAGTTCTATACTCAAACCAACAGCACTTCCTTACATTCACAAGATTCCAGCCCCCCCTGACCTCATGAGAGAGCTCTATATATAGGAGTTTTGGAGAAAGGATGAGTCAGCTTGAGGCTGGCATGAAGCTGACTAGTGTCCTCTCCCACTTCAGTTATTCTTCAGTTCTTGAGTCCACTTGGAGGTTCTTGCTTCCACTTGGAGATCTAGACCCTCTTACTCATCACTAGACGAATTCTCTGATCCAAGTGTCATTTTGGAAGCTTCCTGGGCATTGACACCTTGAGGAATGACTGTGCCACTTGGCCAAACTCGCCCAGCGCAGGTAGCCTTCTTTACAGTTGACATTCAGCGCAGGTACAGAGTGGAGCAGTTGACATTCAGCGCAGATGCTCAGTGGAGCAGTTGACATGATCCAGAATTAGCTTGTTTTTGAGTGTTTTCAGGTGGAGAACTGATATTCAGTGCTGTGGTTTGCTGACCTTGTTCCTCTAGGGGTAGGAAAAACATGTTTAGGGACTTTTGATCCCTTAGATTATTGACATTTCATGCTTCATGCTGTAAGGCACAAAAATGTCTATAACACCCAGAGGCTCAGAAAAACAGGGAAACATGCACAGAATTCAAAAAGGAAGGAATGCAACGGAAGAGCTCAGGTTTAGCTCCTACCTAGTCCAGACGGCGCCGAGAATCGTCCACATAATCTCTCGGAATCAGCTGGTTAAAATCAAGGGGGAAAAGCACCTCCAGAGCTACAACAAACCAAAGTTCAAATGAAATGGTAAAATGAGAGGTAAAAACCACTTTTAAATTATTTTTCACTTAATTCAAGTAAAATATTAGTGTTTTAACTCATTTTTTAAAACATATATTGTTCATTTCTAATCGGTTCGATGAAGCAATTGAACAGGCAATACAACCATTGAAGGAACAAAGTGATTAGCGGTGAAATTAAATCGATGACCATTATCACGACTAGTTTTTATGCGAAGTTCAAGCTCGTTAAAAATTAAACCTTAACAATGAGCAAACGCTCCCCCAGAGTTTAAGCTCATTAAAAAATGAACCAATTTCTGGTAAATAACCATTGTGAATGCATTATCATCAACTTTTGAGCCCTGGTCGTGTTCTTACCATCACCTCCACTCTGTTTTAGTCGATCATTCACCTCCATTTGATTATTTACCCCCTTTTGAGGAATAACTGCGAAGAGTGATCCTGTTAGCCATCCTTGAGACACTGCCATGATTGGAAAATTCCAAACCTTACCTGGAATCAGCTGCTACCTAAAATTATCACTCGTTCCTCAAAAGACGAGTCTCCTTTAAGCTCTTTTCATCTGACTCATAAAATATGAAAAGATTGTCGAGCAATTGGCCTCTCTAGCTCGTTAAAGAAACCAAAAGTGCTATCCCTCCTCTAGATTTTAATATTTTTGGACCTGAGGGATTATTACACAAAAATATCAAGCACTTGTTTTGTTCAGCTCATTAAAATTACCGAAAACTCATCCCTTTCGTATTATTTTATACTTTTTCGGACTTAAGGGATTATATGACGAAAAATGATTATTGTAGTTTCCTTTACGTCCCTTTTAGACTCTCTAAAATTGAAAAGGACCGAGTTATCTTTGTCGTTAAACGCATTAAAACTGAATAGCGACAAACTTGTCCATACAGATAAGAACGAGTTTCACTGTCGCTAGGCTCGTTAAAACATAGCGACGGGTTTTCCCGAAGGGAAAATTATAGAACAAGAATATGTTATCCTCCTCAAGCTTGACAAAAATAAAGAGGTACTAGTCAGTAATGACTGGGGAAAAATTGGGAAGAAAACTTGAAGAAACTTTATTGGTAGCAAGTCGCTCTTGAACATGACACTTTCACTCCATGTCCGAGTCGAGTTGGGTTATTTCGTTCATTGGTCATATTACCATTGGTCCATCACACCATCCATATTTGGGGTTAACGCTACCAATCCATGTCAGTGTCGCCGGTATGTTCAAGAGAAGTCGCTCAGAGAATTCACCTGTGTCTCATCCACTGCAATACATTCACGCTCCATTCTTTCATGACCGCCACCTTGAACCCTGTATCATCATATCGTTTTCACCTCCAAAAACCATTTACTCTGTTCCGTGTTATAGATGTGGGATTCATTAAGGCCTTCCTACGACGGGTCACTTCTTATCGACATCAGCTCATTATCCGAGAAGTCGACTTAGGAACAACCCTTTCAGTGCTTTGAAGCTTGCATGCCTCAATGGCAAGTTTCTCACTTCCGGCGACAGGTTTACATCAATGGCCTTCGACCGAAAGATTTTGCGTGGTGTTTGACACCAAGTCCTTTTTCACACCACGCAAATTGTATTGTAGTACCTTGAGGGTCATCATCATTATCGGTGATTCCTCTCACGCTTGTTAACAACTTACATCATTGGCTGGTAATCAGGCGATGTCTTTCCATGTTCGACCCCAGAACATCTTTCACATGGATCGACTTGTACTCCGAGTGAAGATTGGACGAGTTTGAAGACCCCGAATCTAGTTTCATCCATCCGGGCTGCGATATATTCAGGAAAATAAAGACATCAAATGTACATTGTTACTGCACAGATGATCGTCTGAATCAAAGGATGATGACTCTATCAGAATCATCACTCTCCCGCACAGACGGTTGTCTGTCTTATGTACATGAAAATGAATTTATAAAGCTGAGCATGGGAATGCCCACCTCAGCTAGATCATGAAAAATATTATGAAGATAATGTATTGTATTGTGTCTTATTACAAGTCGCCTTCCAGCTTGAAAAAACTTCGGATCCTCATGATAAAGCATTTCACCCGACACCAAAAGATTAATGACCTCATGCTTTAGGGGGCAACTGTTATAGACATTTTGGGCACTACAACCCCAATCATACATGTCCATAAACCAAGGGCTCCTAAGTCCCTAAAAGTGTTGTTCCATACCCTAAAAAAAACAAGGTCAGCTGATTACATCATCTCCCAGAAGTTCTCCATAAGAAACTGCTCAGAACTGGTCAAAACTGGACCATATAGGTTGCTCAGTGCTAAGGGTGCGATGCATCCCACCTACCCAGTGTAAAGGGTGCGATGCATACTAAAAAGCCCTTCTGTAGGGTGCGATGGGAAAGAGTGGACAAATGGCAGAGACAGTTTGCGAGGTGGATGATCATAGAATCTTCTAGAAACTTCTCCTATGACACTTGCCTCTCTGAATTCGCCCAGGGATGAGTAGGAGATCATCAATCTCCAAGTGGAATAAAGAACTATCAGAGACAGGACACTAAACAAAATCCCAGAAGCTGACTCACCCCCCTGCAATCATCTATATATGGATCCCTCATCCCAGAGATCAGAGGCTGGAATTTTGTATCTTGTAAGGAAGTGTTGTTGGTTTCTTAGTGGAACATCATAGTGTTGGGTGATCTAAGCTTTTCATGAGATGAAGAAGGCTTTCATGCTAGGAGGATGACACTGGGTCAGAACAATTGGTTGTAGTCCTCTTTGCTATTCTTGATATTAATAAAGCTATTCAAGTTTTCCTCCACATTCTTCTATGTTTGATGATATATGCAGTTGTGTGGTCAATATATATCTGGTCCTATATTGTTTATGATTGTAAATCTCTGTTCCTTGATAGTATTGTGCTGCTTTGATTCCATAGGTGCTCTTTGAAGCTGGGTAGACGAAGGCAAAGTGGCAAGGATCTATCAGAAGGGAGAGGAACCAAGCAAGGAACTAAGCGCAAGACTGAGGTTGGTGTCCTTTGTTCCCCTCTTATCTACTTCTCATAAAGGAAAGCGAAAGTAGTTTTATTTTGTTTGTTTCTAAGATAGCTACCAGTCTTAGTGGTACTAGCAGCTCCGAGTGGACACTAGATTTCCCGATAACAAGGCAAGAGGCAGGAGAGGCCAGAGAAGCAAGAGAACAGGAGAAAAGCAGGAGCATAGCAGGCTTGGGAGTAGAAAACTGCAGCAGAACAATTTATATCAGGTTTGGGTTGGAGCCCAAGAGGTTGGAGCCTCAGAACTGAACAGGATTGAAATCCTTGGGAGTTGGTGCTCCTAAGTGCAGAACTATTGCAAGACAGAGTTGGTGCTCTAGAGATTGGAGTAGCACTAAAGTCCAAGTTGGAGCTTGGCAACTAATTGCAACTAGTTATCTATATATTGTATTTATTTCATTGCACTGTTTTGTGTTAGTAAAAGAATTAACTCCAGTTATCTATTTATTTGTTCCATATATGTGTGTGTGTGTGTGTGCACGCACTTTTGGTAACAACAAGAACAACAAAAAGAAGGAAATATTGATTCACCCCCCTCTCAATATTTCCAACAATTGGTATCAGAGCAGGCTTCTTCATATTAGCCTAACAACTTTAAGAAGGATTCATATCCATGATGAGAAATCACGAGGCAGTAGGAGGACCTCCTCTATTTGATGGCACTAATTTTGGTTTCTAGAAAAAGAGAATGACCTACTATTTGATGTCCCTTGGACCTGAAGTCTGGCATTTCGTTCTAAATGAGTACCAAATTCCTCCCACTCTTCCAACAGATCAAGATGAGAGGAAAGCCTACATCGCCAATGCAAAAGCCTTGAACTCCATCACTAGTGGAATCATTGATTCCGAGTTTACAAAAGTAATGAATTGTAACTCTGCCGAAGAAATGTGGGAGAAGCTAGTTGGCTTATATGATGGAGACTCAAAAGTCAAGAAGACAAAGCTCCAAACTCATAGAAGGTAATTTGAAAGTCTGAAGATGGAAGATGAAGAAGATATTGCAACATACCTCCTCCGAGTAGATGAAGTGGGCAACTCCCTTAAAGGATTGGACGAAAAGATTGAAGAAAGTACCATTGCTCAAAAGGTATTAAGATCTCTTCCAGACAAATTCAACTCCAAAATAAGCGCCATAGAAGAAGAAAAGGATCTAGATACTCTCAAGATGGATGAACTCCATGGAATCCTCACTACCTACGAGATGAGGAAAGGTGGCCCAAGCTCCAAAGATGCAGCATTCAAGGCTTCAAAATCAAAGAAGGGGAAAGAAAGGAATGATTGTAGTGATGACTTTGATGTGGAATCCCAGTTGGCTCCATTTGTGCGAAAGATGAAGAGAGGATCTAAGCTAAAAGGTAAGTACCCTCTTATCTATTTCAAATGTGGAAAAATAGGTCATTATGCTGCAAAATTTCCTCATAAACATGATAGTGATGATGAAGGAAATTCTAAAAGAATGACACACAAAAAGAAAGGGTTCAATAAGAAGAAATTCATCTCTAAGCAAGATGAGTCTAATGAGGATGAATTTGTAGTCATCAAAAGGAAATCAGATGAGAAAAGTGACCATGATGAAAGCCAAGAAACATTGTTCATGGCATTCACAGATGAAGATGACTCAGGGCTAGAAGGAAGTGTAGATGAACTGTTAATAAGTGCCATTGAAGAAAATGAGAAACTACGGAATAAAATCATTTCTCTCAAAGTGGAAAACGAGGAAACATGAAGGAGAGAAGATATCTTGGAAGCAAAGCTAAAAGAAAAAGAAGAGGCTTGTGAGGAACGTGAAGCCGAAATAGTGTCTCTGAGAAAGGAGTTGGAGCAAATTAAAAAGGGTTGTAAAAGCTCTCAAATACTTGAGACTATTCTAAAAAGTCAAAACCTCAACATGACAAGTCTGGAATAGGTTTTAAAGGATAATATTCAAGCACTAAGAATAGAGTGAAAAGTTATGCCGATGCACTTTCTATCAATCCAAAAGAAGAAAAAGTATGTCATCAAAAGCGCATCCCAGATCAAAAGAATGAAGAGAGAATTACTCCAAAGAAGAATGTGGAGTCGAATCAGGGATACTATAGCAAATACAAACTAGTATTCCACCAAAGGCCCATATCAAATCCAAAGAATGAGGTAGGAGTAATTCTAAGGAAGGAAATCAACTCAAACTGTGGCTGCTACAATAGGTATAAAACCATCTTTCTTGGACACTGTTTTCAGTGTAAAAACTTCAGTCATCAAGCCAAACATTGCATGGCTCGCAGAAGTGAAACGCCAAAGCTAAAGGATCGAATAATCAATTCATATGCCCCAAAAAGGCAGCGACAAATCAAAACCTTCAATTCATTTGATCCCTTGACCAAATTTGATCTGATTTGCTCATTTTGCTACAATAATGGACACTATGAACAAAACTTCCCACTCAAAGGAATAAAGATGAGTAGTAAGAATTCCAACATGGATAAATGTGGTTTGGCTCTATATGCTCAAAATAATGGAAGTCATTGGTTTGTGGATAGTGGGTGCTCCAGACACATGACAGGAGACAAAAGGAAGTTTGTCTCATTGAGCAAAAAGGAAGGGAATGTGTCCTTTGGAAGTGGATCTGCCAGAATTTCAAGAAAAGGAACTGTTACTCTAATCAATGGAAAGGGAAAAGCTCAAGATGCTCTGCTAGTAGACGGGCTCAAACACAATCTCCTGAGTGTCAACCAAATCTGTGATCAAGGACATAAGGTTGTCTTCAGCACCAAAGACTGTGAAATAAGGAACTCTTCCTCAAGGGAACTTGTGGAAAATGGGGTTAGAACACCAGAAAACATTTACATTCCGAACAAGATTCAAGAAAATAAATGCTACCTAAGTCAGATAGATGAGAGTTCGCTGTGGCACAAGAGACTTGGACATACAAGCTTTGAATATCTGATCAATATCAGCAAGATTAGAGCTGTATGAGACATCCCAAGGATATCCAAATCAAGGAGTATGTGATCCATGTCAACATGGAAAGCAAACCAGAACCAGCCACAAGACAAAGGAGCTCTCTGCATCAAAGCCCTTGGAGATCATCCATGCTGATTTGTGTGGACCAAATAGAAATCAGGCACTCCAAGGAGAAGGTAATTTGTGTTATTTGTTGATGACTATACTAGAATGATGGGGATATATTTTATAAAATATAAATCTGAAACTTTTTAGTGTTTTAAGAATCTAAAATCTCTTATTGAAAATGAAAAAGACTCAAAAATTAAGTGCCTCGGAACAGACAGAGGGGGAGAATTCACATCAAAAGAGTTTAATGAGTTTTGCAATATTCATGGAATTAAAAGGGAATTCTCTGCTGCGAGAACACCCCAGCAAAATGGGCTAGTTGAAAGAAGAAAAATGATAGTTCAATAAATGGCAAGAATAATGTTATTAGCAGCAGACTTGCAGCCAAAATTCTAGAGAGAAGCAGTCGGGACAGCTGTCTATACCCTGAATCGGACTTAATTAAGACCAAATTGTGAAAAAACTCCTTATGAATTATGGAAAGGAAGACCTGCTTCAGTAAAGTACTTCAAGATCTTTGGAAGCAAGTGCTTCATAAAAACCAATGATGGCTCACCAGGAAAGTTTGATTCTCAGGTTGATGAAGGGATATTTCTTGGATACTCTACACGTAGCAAAGCCTACAAGTGCTACAATTTTTTACTAAAGAAAATAGTGGAAAGCATTGATGTAAAGATTGATGAAGACCTTCCAGAAAAAGAAATTGAAGAACATGAAGATGATCTTCTCACTGAAGAAGGAGAAATAGATTAGGAAGAAGAAGAAGAGGAAAAATAACCACCTCACACCCCTTCAAAGATGAAGTTTCTCCAGAAATACCATCTAGAAGAGCATATTATTGGCAATAGAGATGAAGGGATAAAAACCCGAAGAAGGACAATAATTACACCAAAGAGAAATGTTATTTCTCTTCTATCCATGATAGCACTGAAAACATTTGCACAAGAAAGTAAGGATCCTCATTGGGTAAAAGCCATGGAAGAAGAAATGTCCCAAATTGAGAAGAACGAGACATGGGAGTTGGTACCTCATCCAAAGGAAAAAAACATAATAGGAACCAAATGGGTGTTCAAAAATAAAAATGAATGAAGAAGGACAGGTTATCAGAAACAAGGCAAGGCTTGTCTGCAAAGGCTATTCACAAATTCAAGGAATTGACTTTGAAGAGACATTTGCACCAGTAGCTCATATGGAAGCTATCAAGATGTTCTTGGCATTTTCTTTCTCAAAATGATTCAAAATCTATCAAATGGACGTAAAATCAACATTTCTAAATGGGGAACTCAAGGAAGAAGTTTACATGGAGCAGCAAGAAGGGTTTGATCTAACAGAAGGAAAGGACTTAGTCTGTAAATTGAAAAAGGCTTTATATGGGTTGAAACAAGCTCCTA
Source organism: Pinus tabuliformis (assembly GCA_031772625.1). Classification (NCBI taxonomy): domain Eukaryota; kingdom Viridiplantae; phylum Streptophyta; class Pinopsida; order Pinales; family Pinaceae; genus Pinus; species Pinus tabuliformis. Next base: position 53,599,081 of record CM062813.1, read on the forward strand.
GAGCTTGGTATGAAAGATTGGATCACTATATACAACAAGAAGGCTTCAAAAAGGGAGTGGCTAGAAGTAATTTATACCTAAAGACAAATGAAGGTAAGTTACTAGTTACTCTTGTTTATGTCGATGATCTGATTTTTGCTAGCAATAATGATGAAATGAGCCATGAATTTTCTAAAAAAATGTCAAAAGAGTTTGAGATGTCAATGATAGGAGAGCTATCTCACTTCCTTGTACTTCAAGTATCTCAAACCAGAGCAGGATTATGTATATCTCAAACCAAATATCTAAAAGACATGCTCAAAAGATATGGAATGGAGGACTGTGCACCCATGAGCACACCTATGACCACAAATTAAAAATTGAGCAAAGATGATGACTCCCCTCCAGTAGATGCAACTCATTACAGGTCAATAATTGGAGCCCTTCTATACTTAAAAGCTACAAGACCAAACATAATGCAGGCAGTAGGAATGGTGGCAAGATTTCAATATGCTCCCAAATAATCCCATTTATTAGCTGTAAAAAGAATTCTCAGAAATCTGAAAGGAACTCCTGATTTCGGTCTTTGGTACCCTAAGATCTCAACATTGACTGTAACTGCATACACCGATGTTGATTGGGTTGGAAGTGTAGATGATCAAAAAAGTACTAGTGGAAATGCGTTCTTCCTGGGAGACTGTTTAGTATCTTGGCTCAGCAAAAAACAGCCATCCATATCATTATCCACAACCGAAGCCAAGTATATAGCTGCAGTAGACTATTGTACTCAAATATTATGGATGAAGGAAGCTCTAAAAGATGTCAACATAGGTACAGATCAACCGATTACCATATATTATGACAACACAAGTGCTATCAGTCTCAGTAAAAATCTAGTGATGCACTCAAGGACTAAAGACATACCAATCAAGTATCATTTCCTCCATGAGAAAGCAGCTGAACAAAACATCGTCCTGGAATATATCAGTACTAAGGAGAAGATAGCTGACCATTTCACAAAACCTCTTCCTCAAGAAGCATTCGAACATCTGCGTCAAAATATGGGGGTTATCTCTTTATCATCACTCAAGTTCATTCATAAAGATGTAGCAAGACAGGGGGAGCAGTTTGACACGGGGAGTCCATATGCATTCCTTTGCCATTGATGTCAAAGGGGGAGAGCAGAAGAATATTGCCATCAATAACAAAGGGGGAGATTGATGGACACATATTGTCATTGATGTCAATATGGCAATATTCGAGGAGCAGGCGGAGCCAAGAGGAGTAGACAGAGCCACCAGAGGAACTAAAAGAGCACAGCGTGGATAGAGCCACCAGAGGAACTAACAGAGCACAGAGCAAACAGAGCCACTAGAGGAACTAATAGAGCACAAAGAAGAACAGAGCAAAAAAAGGAACAAACGGAAGAAAGCAAATCCATCGGAGCAATAGAGGATGCAAACAACCATCAGAGCGTGGACATATATCTGCAAATACACTATCGGGGCAGAAAGACTGATTTATATAGAAAATACACTATCAGCGTGGAATCCCGGCAAATATACTATGGTGAATAACCTATCGGAGGTGGAAGTGTTAACGCTATTGGGCCCATAGAACCCATATAGCATCACCCCTATGTATTTACTTGTTCATTGCCAAATGCCTTTTACATAGAGAAATCAGGCTAAACACTTAGCGGATTTGGAAAGTGGACCTGAAACATTATACACGGGAGTGTTGAGTTGTATCGGGTCCGACATATCGCATCGCTATGAGTGTTTTGCGTTAACATTGAGCCCTGAACCCTTGTGACTTGAGATTGCCGATGTATATCGCATTGACACTTCAAAAGCAGAGTTATAATGTGTCAAGCGGTCCATTGCGATCGCTAATAGCGATTAGCGATGTTGCATTGAACCTCCACCAAGGGCAACTCCTGATTGTGATACATATACACGTGGACCCACCGCACATTGCAATATGAGTTAATCTATCATCGCATCTGTCACATATCGCATATAATATGAAGCCTTGCCACACTAAAGTGTTGATTGCGATAAAACTGTGGAGGAGCGGATCTGATACAGTTTAGGTGCAGGTGTAATATTTTTTGAAGTCCGCCCTCTAGTCCTGTTTGCCTGTTTTTACTCCTATTTCCCATGTAATTGTATATTTGGCTTGCACGGCATTTGGAGGCAGAAATACACTAAGGGATGCTCCAAATGGTTTAGGAAGCCTGAAATATAGCTCAAAAGGCTAGAATCAAGCCGATTGCGATTGCGATAGGACGTGGCATGTCCGTTAAATGATGGATGCCTGTTATCATTAAAAAAATTGGCCTGTGTTACAGTTTTAACACTTGGTAACCGTAAAGCTAGGAAGTGGCATGGAAAGCCAATGCAGAGGAAGCCACAGTGACCAAGGAGGGAAGAAGAATAATCAAGCGATTCAAAGGAAACGACAGTGACGGGGGAGGAAGCCAAAGAGGCGGTGGAAGGTGGAAATGAACAGTTAGAAGTGTCTAAAACACATAAAAACAGAAAAACAAGGTGAAGTGAGATTGATGCATGCATAATCAGTGAGAGAGGAAGCTGAAGAATAGGAAAGAGGCTGGAGAGGCTAGAGAAGAAAGCGAACAGGAGAGAAGCAGAAGCACAGCAGGCTTGGGAGCAGAGAACTGCAACAGAAAAATTTATATCAGGTTTGGGTTGGAGCCCAAGAGGTTGGAGCCTTAGAACTAAACAGGATTGAAATCCTTGGGAGTTGGTGCTCCTAAGTGCAGAACTATTGCAAGATAGAGTTGGTGCTCTGGAGGTTGGAGCCTCACTGAAGTCCAAGTTGGAGCGTGGCAACTAATTGCAACCAGTTATCTATATATTGTATTTATTTGATTGCATTGTTTTGTGTTAGTAAAAGCATTAATTCCAATTATCTATTTTTGTGTTCCATATATATATGTGTGTGTGTGTGTGCGCGTGCGTGCTTTTGGTAACAACAAGAACAACAAAAAAAGGAAATATTGATTCACCCCCCTCTCAGTATTTCCAACATACAAAGTGTAACTTATTATCATTACATCAATATTTATGTTCAATGTTTCAAGATATTTGCATGTCTAAAATAAATATATATGTAATTTTGTATTATGTAAGGATATTAAGAGAAATGACGATCTGAGAGTGCAACCACATTCACCTAAAATGGATTGAGGAAGAGGAAACCAATATGGAAGAATATCGAATTATACAGCCAGAGTTTTTAAGAACTTTATGTTTACGATCATCAATAGCAATAGTGGCTTATTAATTTGTCTATGGAATGTGGCATTCACCTTAGGCTGATATGTCTATATTCATTGGTGTCGTACAAATGCATTCGTAAGAGGGAAAAAAAGTAAACATTGGGCCATCAAACGTAACCTGAGTTGATTTGTTTTGCTGGAGAGGTTAATGGAGATATTTCAAATATTTCATTACAGTTGTTCTATGAGATAGAAAAATGTACGATTGGGTGTAGACATCTAGAAGTGTAAGTTTACATAATACTGCATTGATCCATGTACCGAAATTCAACAAAAATTTCTCTTGCATGCAAGAAGAAAGAACAAGTGACCTACAACACAGCACAACAATTTGGGTTGATTATTACCTACATGTAATATTTGGCCAACAAAATATATTTCAAAACTAATTACAAACCACTCATGATCCAAAAGAAGTAAGTAAGCCTATGTCCTTGACTCGTGAGCTTAAATTCATGTAGAGGGGTATTAGCAGTGGAGGCACAATAGAGGAAGAATTAGCCAATTTATTATTGTTTCAAGCCATCAAGAAAGATGAAATATGGAGATCGACAAGCGCAATGTTCAGCAGTTGGGCAAGGGAATAGTTGATTCAACAACTCCACAAATACACTATGATTTTCAATTAAAAGTGTTCAGAGTGTTCCATTGAAAAGAAATTTGTACTCATGGATGAGTTTTTGGAGCTTTGGCAAGAAATGATTTCACTAAAGTCTCCACCTAGACACCTTTTTAATATAGATTCAAATTTTGAGGAATATTGTCTTTTAGATGAGTATAGCTTGCATCACATAGTTGTGCTATATAGTAATGCCATTGCACAAGAAATTTCAAGTTGAAGTATGCTTCGAAATGAATCTCATAGTCACTAGAGTACGTATATTTCTATCGGTTGATATGCCTTGATAAATCTTTGTTTTATGATAAGTGCCACCTATTGTTTTCGGAAAATGTCCTCTCAAGAAAAAGAAATTGATTGGACAAGCATAATATTGCTATATATTATAACCTTTTGAAAAAAAATCATATTTGTAGGGTTTTATGCCCTAATTCCAAATAAAATTAGTCCAAATTTCTCATATCAATATAATTGTTCTTATCATTGATTTGAATTGTGGATCTAGGCCTTTCAATTTTACTTGTGGCACCAATTATTGTAGAAATAATCATAATTATGCAAAAGACCTTCATGCTTATACTATCAATAATGATCATGTATTTATATCATATTCTTATAGCAAGGAATCGACCTATTTGTGATCTATGGTTCAACCAAAATGACACATAGCAACACATAGATGTATGGATTTTACAAGACACACAACAATGCATACTCATGGAGCTTTACACGGTTAGGGAATTTTGTTAAGTCTCCAACCCCATTTCTGCTGATGTCAAAGGGGGAGGTAAGCATAGGTAAGGAATGTGATTTTCAAGAAAAAAGGGGGAGGATCATTGTGTTGCTATCAATGCCAAAGAGGGAGATTGTTGACATTGTTGTCATTGATGGCATATGAGCATCAATGTATGCTTGATATGTTATGCTTGCAGAGAATCTTGGTATGCTTTATATTTTTCAAGGTATATTTCATAGGCTATGTTGAAGGTATTGATGTTGAGTAGTTGTTGTTGACTAGAGGTGAAGGATTTTAGTAAGTATATGTTGCTTCTTGTTAGACACTCCTTACTTATGTTGTCGCCATATTTTGTGATGTTATGGCTATGTTGTGATATTGTGAAGTTAGGCGTGTTATGCTTGTGATGTTATGATGTCAGTTGATGTGTGTTGGTATGTTGTTGAAGCAGGTGAGGAGGTTTGAACGAAGTTGAAAATGTTGTGCTGCATATTTGAAGGTTGATTTGAAGGAAAAATTATGCAACATGTAAAGTTGATTAAAGGTTTATTAGAGGTACTTAAAATGTTGTGATGCAAGAGGACTTTGGATGTTGTAATATTTAAAGGTGGCTTATATTATTTCATGTCATTTGAATGTTTTAAAATTCATTTTATATATTTTTAATATTCAGAGGTTGAAAGAGTTTGAAACCAAAGAGCCAACCTTGGAATGCAAAGACGCAAGTTTTTTCAATTCATATTCTTATGTGGAATACTAATAGCCAACAAGTTATGTTTATAAAAATATGTGCTTTTGGAAAATTCGAATGGTTAGAGTGTATGTGAAATATTTGAGTTGTTGTTCATGTGTTACCTCGCACATGTGAAGGATATGTGAAGCATATTTGAGGAGGAGGAGAAGCTAAAACATAGATGGAGGTATTCGTAATTATTGTCTAGGTAAACCAGAACATTGTTTTATTTATGTTTCAAGGGATTGTAGCCTCCTTTCAAGTTGTAGCTTAAAAAGAACAGGTTGGAGCCTATTGAGATAGGAGCCTTCTTAGGGTTGTAACTTGCAAAAAAATTATGTAAGTGGAAATAGGAGCTTCCCAACAAGTTGTAGCTTCCACATAGTCCAAAACAATTTAGAATTCTTTTAGGTCACACAAGATATTATATAAATTTTATCAAGCCTTATTTTGATATACTTGTCTCCCTAAATGATTTATTTAAGAATGATATAGAATTCCTTTAGATTATGGACTGTTAAGAGGCCTTCGAGGTGCATTTTAATGATTCAAACATATTAGTAGGGGTTGTTCTAGCACATAAATGAGAAGACAACATCAACCATTCAAATTGTCATGCTAGTCAAAAACAAAATAATGCTAGGAGAAACTATTTGACCACTTAAATTGAAGGATTGTAGATTATTTTTGCATTACACAAAATTTAGATATTACTTATTAGCCAACCCATTTATATTTTTTACAAAACACCAAGCTTTAAATTATTAGGTAAATAATTGTGTTCACTAAGGAAGAATCTACAAATGGATATTTCTTTTGTAGGGGTTCAAATTGGGAGTAATTGTGAAGCTAAGGAAAGCACGTGTAGGTCCAAACCACTTATCAAGGGTAGATATGGGGGAAGAACCAATATGGATTGATGATGACCAACCTAGTGTTTATTTTTTTGTAGAATATACAAAAAGGGAAGTGGTTGAAGTTGTACAACTCGTAAGAAAAAGGCAAGGCTCCAATTGACATGCTAGTGAAGAAAAAGAAGGTAGTTTCCATGAAAGATGCTTCATATATCTTGATTGATGGGACTTTGTATAAATGATATACTAAGGAGATGTGCACTAAAGCATGGGAGACAAGACATTATTAAGGAATCACATTTTAAACTAGTTTGACGTTACTATAATGCAAATACGATAAATAGACAAGTTGTTGGTTAAATGTGGGAAGCCTCTCGATAGGTACAAGAAGTTATTGTGACCAAAAAACCAGAATTAAAAGAGATGTATAGTTTTCCACTTAACACTGAATTAAACCACTTTTCAACATATACAATACCACCATGATTACATAACAATATTTACCAAAGTGGGATAATTTTGAAGATAATTTGAATAATATTGCACCTAGGATTCTTGGATATGTGCAAATTCAATAAGGAAAACAAAAGCAAAACAACCAAAGTGGAAAACAAAAAAACAAAGAATATATTCCAATGGATCGCTTCTTCCATCAAATTCAATTAGTGAATTGTTCTATATCAACAAAGACAAGAAACACCCACTTAAAGAAAGGAACTTTGAATGATAATGAAAAAATAACATTTGTATTGTATTTTTGTATCTCTCAAATTTAGCCCCTCCCTTCTTAAAATAAATAAAACTTGAGGTTTGGGGAGTTGTTGTAGGAGCCTTAGTCAACTAGTCCACTAAATTGAGTATTAGCTTGTGTATGAGTCAACTTGTAACCGAGTTAGTTGATCAAATAAGATAGTTACATCATTTATAGCTATCTTCCCATTATATTTGAGTATAAATATGCATCATACTATCATTGTAAATGGATATATTCAGGGGTTATAAAAATACCACCTATTTATGGGCTTTATAGTTACTGTTTTCTCTTTCTCCATGTTTTTATGTTGAAGATATGTAGATAACTATTTATGGGCTTTACATTTACTTTTTTCTCTTTCTCCATGTTTTTATGTTGAAGATATGTAGATAACTATATACATCAATCTACACTTATAATGTACAATCAATAAGTACCATTACATTTTAATCTTGTATATTGCAATGGATATCGTGGAATTATGTTTATTAATTTAACTATATGGTATATACAAATATAAAAGGATTAAATCAAAACATAATGATTAAAATATATAAATTAATATAATTATTATAATTGTGATTAAATGTTTGGAACATTACTTCTCATTTTGTAAAAATCAACTATAACAACCCCTGTTTAATTTTCCATGTAAGAAAAATATATAAGACCAAGGTCATGGGACATGCATTCCAAGTTGAGTGGTGGGAAAACCATCCTAGTGGGTGTCACTTTCAGTTTATTTATGGCTAAGGAAATTGGAAAAGGAAAATAGGAATTAATTGGCATTTTATTTATGAAATAAAGGAAAATAGTAGAAAAGGAAGTTGAAGATACACAAATTTACATAAGAGGGGAATTGAAGGAAAATGAAGAAAATAGAGGCCTCAATGATAAAAAGCCTTCTAAGGATAAGCTCACACTCTTTTATCAGTTTAGTTTTGGATCTCTTCTATTCTCTCATTCTCTCATACTCTTGCATGCTTAGATCACTCTTGGAGCATGCTCAGACACTCTAGTATTCACTTGGATTTGGAGAAAGAAGGCAAAGGAAAGTAGGAAAGTGCAAGAGAATAGGTGGATCAACAACTACAGCTAGATTGCTTTGAAGGTATCAGGTTCCATGTGTGGTTTCCTTGTTTATTTATGGATACATGGTATACGAATGTAGTTTTTTGGTTATGTGTTGTCATTGGCATGGAGGATTGCCTGGATTGAAAATGGTTTTAGCTTTTCTTTCAATTTCCTGGATATCCATGGTGTTGTGATTTTTTCCACTTGATTTTTTTTCTGGTTGGTGCTAATAATTCCTTGTGGTTGTGGGTTGGAACAAACACTTTGAAAGCCCTGAAACAACTTGGGTTGATTTACTAGTCTTGGAGCCTATGGCGACAAATTTTTCAAAAGCCTTGGTGGGTTGAGTTACTAGTCCATGGAGCCAGGTTGGACAAGTGCTCTGGAGCCTTGGAAGGTTGTGGGTTGAGTTACTAGTTCCTAGAGCCCTAGCTAGCTTGGGTAGAAACCAATTTGGTTGGTTTTAGTGATGTCCAGTTGTGAGGTGGAATCAATGGTTGAGGGTTTAGGTGGTTTTCCCTCTAGAAGCCTTGGTTTGTGTTATAAATTAATTAATGGAGCAATGAAACACATAAATATTGTGTAAACACAAACAAAAAAACACATAAAATAAGAGATACACAGATATACATGGTTCACCCAATTTGGGCTACATCCAAAAAGAAAAAGCTAGTCCTTCCTTTTATATTATCCAAGAAACTAAAGAGATACAACCTACAACAAATCTGTTGTAATTTCCTCTTCGCTCCCACACAGTCTCCTCTCTCTTTCTCGCTCAAAATAATAATACATAGTCACAATACAATTCCCTCATTTAAATCGAGGGTTGTTTTCCAAGGCAAAAGACCCTAAATTAACATAACTTCTACCGTCAGATCATATACCTAATGAACAACCCAGATTTGACTACGAAATTAAAATATTTTACAAGGCAATTTTTCATTTATTTTTAGCTTCATGGGCGCTTCCCTCGAACCTCCGCTAGGGGGGCTCATTAAATCATCGTCACCCCCCATGGAACTCATTATTTTAATTTATATGCATAAAGAATTACTTAAGAAACTATTTATATTTTATATTTTTTTTTGGTTTCAAATTAGTGGAAGATTGAGTACATGGCTTGCCTTTTATTATTTGATCATTAATGCAATAGTCGTTAACGTTTTTGGATGTTCTATCCATATGTTTCTATTTCCTTCATCGTGTAACATTTTGGTTAATTATGTGCTTACATCATCGAATAAAAGGAAGATATGTGTTAATGCGCTAATGTTATCGAATGAAAGGAAAATATGTATTGTTGGTAGCTTTGTTGGTTATAATGTTTTGCAATATTTACTTTCTTGCTTTTAGTATTTGAGACTACCTAACCTTTCTTAGGTTGCATTGTGCTTAGAAAAACTTTGAATGTTGAAGAGATGTTGAGATTTGTTGTTTAGCACTCACTCATTTTCCAGCTAACAAAGAAAAACTAGAACTCTGAAAAAGAAGTGTCACCTCTCTAAAAATGAGGGAGGGAATTCTAAGATTCTCTTATGAACCCTTCAATTATTTACAAGGAAATGTGATTAGCACACATAAGAGAGGATGAGACCATTTTCTTAATAATAACAAAGTGCAACATACAGTAATAGGTAAATTGTATGATGTTAAATGCAAATCATGGATGTTGGAATCAATGTACTTTGGCGTATGAGGAGCATTATTTTAATGCCTCTTATAAGGCTATGTAGATTGTATATAATGTTTTGAAAATAGATATCCTTAATTTATGCTTTATGAGCCATTGAGAATATTGTGATTCTAAAGGTATTTTGGGGCCAGTTACCCTCTAGAGAATTTATCATAGACCATTGGTGCATCATTGTATTAAGAGCATCAATGCACCTATGTTATAGAAAAGTGCATCAATGGTGAGTTTTTGCAACAACAACAAAAAATTGCAGCACCTCTAACAAAATATCTACTAAGTCTTGTTTCCTAGTTGTGTGTTTATGCAAACTCTATTTTGATCATGGACATGTTGCATCCTCAAGTTTGGAGAAAAACCTATCATAGGTTTTAAAGGAAAAAATCAAAATCCCTCATGGCATAATTATTTTAAGATGGACATCCATTGAGTAGATCCAATCAATACCTCAAAGAGCACTTATCATGCCAATTTAACAAATTGACATGTTCGTTCTTCGTTGAAATTTAATAACATTATTGATGTGAATATACATTACGAAACAAATTATCTCGCATTCATTTCAATAGAAAAAAACTTCTTTAAAAGGCGAACAAAGAGACATGATTCAATCCCTTTGAATCAAGAAAGGTATCTAATTACCATTATTCTAAGGGACAAAAAAAAGTAATAGTGATTGAACTTCCTACCACCTTCAATCAAGCAGTTAGTTAGATTAAAAAACAAGTAATAGTAATTGAACTTCTTACAACCTTCAATCAAACAATAAGTTAAATTAAAATTAATTTTAAACCTGAGAAAAAAATATAACTTTTTTATAATAAATAATTTTGTCCCAAAATTTATAAATTAATTTAAATTTTACATTATATAAATAATTAATAATTAATCATTTAAATTTAAAATAATTCTACAAAACTTACATATAATTTTAAAATATATATTAATAATTATAATATTTTATAAATATTTCTTTTATTGAAGAAATGAGTATTAAAATTTGATATATTTTGAAATCGCTGGTTCATAAATAATAATTAAAAAAAAAAAAAGAGGAATGTCTTAAATGTCTTAAACGGATGCTACTTATATTCATTTACCCAATTACACTCATTAAAATTAACCAAATATTTAATTTGGAATTTTTAAAGATAACCCGTGATTTTTTTTGCAATAAGTTACAAAGGCGGGACGTTTAGATCATATAATTTTTAAATCAAATAGTAAAAGTAACTTAGTTTCTAATTCATTTTATTAATATTTTATAAGTTTCAATATAATAATAAAGAGATTTAACTATTATGGAACATAATATTCAACTTGAGAAAGACACGTAACAAGTTATTTGATTTGCCTTTGTCATTACTAGTACTTTGGAACTTCAGTTAATTGACTTATTGTCACAAATTTTTCATGTGCATGTCCTTTCTAAACATTTATACCGTCAATGTTTAACTTCTTGTCAATGCTTTTACACAAATTACGTTCACCCCTTTAGGCTGGATTTAAAACGAGGAGGTTCACGCTTTAACGTGTCATGACATACACGTTTTTCTTTTTAAAATTAGAGAAGATTCATGATATTATTCCACTTCCAAATAAATTAATAAAGGAAGAAGAATATATATATATATAAACAATTAATACAGGGGTAATTATCAGGCAAAGCATGATAATGGCTTTCACTGAAACTTACAAAATCATAAATGTATGAAGTAAAGTATGAAGTTGATTTTTTATAAATATGTGTTATAATTAGTTATAAATATTTTTTTTATAAATATATGATTTACAATAAGAGAATTAAGCTTTTCTTATTAAAAGTTTATTTTTTATGCAAAATTATATTTTTATTATTTTTCGAAGTTCACGAACTAATATTTCTATTGCATTTTGTAGATATATGTTCGCTTAAGATTTTTTCCATTTTGTATATTTTATGCTATTGATTTTTAATATAACGTCTTTGAAATTGTAAAAAAGAAATCAAGTGTTATGTTTAAAAGAAATTAGATAAACAAAATATCATATGAATTCGAAAATGTCAAACTCATATGCCATTGGAAAGAGGATTCCTTCCGGAATCCAACATGATCAACTCCACCAATTAAGGACAAATTTCATATGGAGTTTGTCAGGGTACAAGATAGTGTTGTAGAGAAATCTACAAAAGAGGACCTAAAACTTTGTTTTCTAGGCCCTCAGTGGCTCAATCGAGCACTTAAAACGCTCAATCGAGCGCTTAAAACACTATATCGAGTGTTTGAGATAAAATTTCAAATAACTCTTCGAGCCCTTAATGTGGTTAAACAAAGGCCTGATTGAGGTATATGCTTGATCAAGCTATCATAATTATCTAAAAAGAAAAAAGAAAAAAATTGAAGTCTCTCAATACTTGCCTTTAGGTGAATTATAAAAAAAAATTATTCCACAATTTTTTTTATAAATATTCAAATATATTCCAAACACTAATTTTCATTAATAATAAATCCAATTTTTATTTTAGTTTACCAAAAAAATAATTATAATAATATATAGATAAGTTTCTATAAAAGATTTCATTTTTGTTTTTTAAATTTTGAAATTCTTAAAAATGGTAATTTGTTTATTGTTTTTATTTTAAATATAACATATTTTTATACGTAATAATTTTATAATTTATTTATTTTTCAATAAAAATCAATCAAATTATAGTAGTAAAAAAAAAACAAAACAACTATATTAATTATAACTTACAACTATTACAACTACGTTAACTATTATTGCACTTCTTTCTTTCTGTGAACGAGTGAATATCACTACATTATATACATATATAGATATGTGTGTGTATGTGCGTGATTTTAATAGATATGATTATGACCAAGGGAATCGTGCCTCATAGTGTATTCACTCTTCAGTGAATTTTATAAAATATACATTTCTAGCGGTGTCAAATTCACATTTTTGAGTTACACTTATTCATATAAAAATTAATAATATTTATTAAAATCAAATTGATAAATTTTGTTATGTTTAACCAATTTATTATTTATTTTATATTTATAATAGATTTAATATTTAAATTATAACATTGAAAATTTAAAACATACTAAAAAATAATTTTTAAGTTACTAAATTATAAATATAAGAATATTACAATTTAAATTGCAAGTGGGATAAAATATTTTTTCAAAACTATACATCATGTTGTAACATTTTCTTGTATAGTCAAAGTGTTGAAGTTTTTATTTCAAAATTTGAAATAATTGTTTTATTCATGCACTTTGTAATAAAGTGCACAATCTTTATTTATAATTTGAAAAAATAATGAGCCCTATCATTCCGCATTATCGACCACATCTTCTACCCCGATCAATGGGTAATAAAGAAATGTGGGACCCCGTCCACTCACCCCCACAACCCCCCGGCGCTCCCGACATTTAACGAAGGAGGGGGGTCTGCAATCCATGGTTTCGAGAAACCATGGAAATCGGTGTGTCGCGCGTTCGTGCATTGCACACCCAGCCCCTTCCCCCTCCTACCCCACAAACTACCTTCCTAATTAGCCATTGCTCTTCTAAACTTATCGCTTCATTATCCCATTTGTTATTATTCCACCAAACTATCTCTCGCTATTTCGTCCACCATTTGCCAATGCATAATCGCCAAACTTCACATTTAATTCTCGTCAACGTTCGAACATCCATTAGACACTCCAATCATTAAATTTATCGATAGATATTTTGTTTCCTCTAAAAAGTTGAGCTTATTCCAAGTCGTTCAACTATTTTTCTTAGACTTGTTGTGTTCCGAGAGAAATCGACTAGTAAAGGAGTTCTAAAGTTACTAACATAGGTACAAATAACCATATTTCAAAACACCTTAATAAATACTGAAAGAAACCATAACTATGCACACAAAATGGAGAAATAATTAATTAATAAAACAAAATAATTACAGGAGAAATCATGGCCCAATGATTGGCTTCTCATTCCTCACACTCACTCACACACTTCTACATCTTCATGCCTCATAGGCTCACCTCAATTTATACAAATGGATCTGAACCAAAATAGGTTCTAGAGCCTCAACAAACTCCCAAAATATCTCTCATGATCCCTAACATCTCTCATCTAATCTCTTATCCCTAGATAAGAGCTAACTAATCCATAATCCTCTCAAACCTTCCACAATACTCTCAAATCTTCTCCTATTTACAATAATCTTCATTCTCTCTTAAAAACTATAGAAAAATATAATAATTAATTAAATCCTAACTTTGTAAACTAACTCCTCTAGTAAACAATTGACCTAGGTTAGATGCACCTGCATCAGACTCCCTAGGTAAAAAGACCATATGTCTTCATAATTGATTATACATCCTCTTGGATCCCACACTTTGGATTGTCGTTGATAAATTGCTTTGTCATATTGTTGTCATATTGTTGTTGTCTTTTTATGTCTTCCAGGATTCCAAACTTTATGTTGCAATTCTCCCTTCTCCTTGTTGATATATGCTTGTTCTGTTGTCATCAACAAGTTTCTACTATCTTTTTTTCTTCCTGCAATATGTCTCTTTTGTGACACTTTCACCACCAATCTTCTAATCTCTTCAATTTCCATGTCCAACTTGTCTTCCTCTAGGTAAAAATCACCCATTCTTTGTTGAAAATGATTGTTGTCCTCCATGAATTCACTAGGATACCACTCATCTTCTTTCATTCTCTACCTCTTCTCTTGGAAGTCGTCCTTATTGCTGCCACTTTGCTATTGCATTTTTTTCATTGAAACCTTGTCCTCATCCTCTATGAAATTGTTGGAATCCATTATCATTTCATTTGCTTAACAACTGTTCTTTGGATTGTCCAACCAATCCTCTAAAAAATCCATTTCTGCAACAACAACCTCCATATCTATACCTTTGTACACTTGCATAGGTTTCTCCAATGGTTCCTGATCTTTCTTAATTTCCATCTTACTCTCGGTTTCTTGCGATTCTGCACTACTCACAAACACAAAATAAGTATTAGTTTCAAAGTCATGAGTCCTGGAGGTCTCTATTATGACTTCCGACATCCCTTCCTTATGTAGCATACAATTATTCAAGTTGTCTACTGACTCTTCCTCATCTTCTTCAATTTGCTTATTGGTTTCCATATCCATACATTCATCATCCTCAGGTTGTTCTGGCCTCTTTTCAATCTGCACAATAGTCTTCAATGGTTTTTCTTTAGAATAATTTATGGTGCCATTTGTGGGAATTTAATCCTTGTTCACATTATCATTGTCATCACCCAGCAATGATTCTTGTTCTAGTTCACAAATGTATATATTTTTCTAGAGTTTTTCTACTTCTAAAACTTTCAGTTTGCGATTCATTCTTCTTTTCATCAACAGTTTAATTGGCCATTTAATTGTTCGCTTTATTACCCATCTGTGTCTCTGTATTTGTAACAACTCCATTAGTATGTCAAGTCGTGTATTTAATTCAACGATCTCTTTCTCTTCATCACCAATGCTAACTTCTATAGCATTATCGTGGCCTTTCTCTGGAATTTGCATCTTCATTTTCTTCTCCTTTCATGAGCTTTACCTTGTTCATTGTAACCTGCAATTGAATCACTTTACCAAGTTATCTCCTCTGAACTTGGTCAATGGTTCCTTTCACTTGAAACTTACTCCTAAGCATTTCATGCTCGTTTTTGTTGCAAACAACAACTGCAGTAACTCTTTAAATTGTCCTTACAACACTTTGACCAGACTTTGGGTGTCGGACTCTGCCAATAATGCACCCATTACAATTAATGACACTTTTAACTTGACTCTAAATTTCCTTTTGACTCCAAACTTTTACATCAATTCTGCATTAGTGAACTTTTCCTTAAAAAATACACTTATCACTCCAACAAAATAAAAATAAAAACATACTTATTCCTCAACCTATCACTTATCACTCTAAAATTATATTAATTTCTTATTACTCCATCACTACAAAGAATAAAACATTGCTAAATCCTTATGTCTCCCTAGAAGGCACATATAATTAAAAATTGTAAAAAAATTATTCTCCACTTACATGAATCCTCTTTTCCTTTACATTCTTAATGCTTTTCACGTAAATTTGATTTTAATAATAAGTGGAATTTTAGGTGATTCTTATTTAAAAATAAGTGGAAAATTGTATCCAAGTGAAAGTAATAAGTGGAGCATTAACATGATATACGAAATATGGGATTGCTGGCGAATGAGCTCTCTTTCTCCACAACATTTAGAAAGGCGTGCTTGTTTCAGTGCGTGAAAATGAATTTAATGCTCACTTTCTCAACTTTACCCATGACTTTATTCACGCAGGTCGCATCCTCCTCTAAACAGATGTTGACTACTAAATTTGTATGTAAATATTCTCGAAGCAGAGAAGGTGCACGTAGATTTTCTTTGGAAAAACAATTCTGTAGATATGCGTAAAGCTTTTTTTTACATACATCTTCATGAAATAAACGAAACGTCGTGCCTGTATGAAGAGCACTAAATGGATTCTTCAATCATGTTTCTCAACGCATGGTCAAACAGAATCTTACTTACAACAAGTAATAACACTTTGTTGGCCACGTTTTCTCCAACTCAGATACTCCATTTCTTATTTGACTTCTTCAATAGCGTTCTTCTCATGTTACGATGTTCTTTACGTTGCACCAGGACCCATTAAACCTTACAGTCAACTTGCATCACGCACATTAAATCAATACGCAGAACTGAATATACCCGTGCGCAGTGCTCCATACAATGCTAGAACTGTCATATATCCAAGATAGATACAACATCAAGCAACTGCAACATTTGTAATTACCTTCCAGCAAGCAGATGCATCAGTTACACAGGAAATTCTCTCAATGTCTTCAATTCTTACTTGGTATTCAAGTTCCCTTACTCTCTCTTAAATTTTCAAGATGAGTACTCAGAAATAAAAAGGAAAGTCAAAAGTTGAAAACCCCATGCTTCCTATAGTCTCGAATTTAGATGTGTTGCCATTGGTAGGCTTAGATTTTAAGATTGTAGACACCAAGTGTGAATTTAATTTATATAAATTACATAATTGGGATTTTCAAAAGTTTGAAGATGCCGGTGATGATTTCAGTTTTTTGGAATCTTTGTTGCCTCAATTTGTTTTTCTTCAAATTTATCATTTTCCTAATTTTGTCTGCTAGTGAAAAAGTCGATATTTACCCATTAAGAGAGCAATAGTAGCAAGAAATGGTGAAAATTTGTTCTATAGAACACGAGAGACTATTCTTCAAGCTTTACAAATTAATCCTCCAAGTTCCCTTCATTCTTTTTCAGTTGACTCGTTAATGGAAATTTACCAAAAGCTTACATTTAAAGAGAGAGCCCATATTTTTGACTCATTTTTACGAGAAGGATCTGAATTGCCGCATCATAATCTAGAGATAAATAATTTCCATGGTTTGTTGTCGTTTAGGTTATTAAAGTGATGAATGGGTTGATGAATTTATTTTAGGATTCTTTTGTGTCTTTTCATATGGACAAAATCTTTGTCTTATTCAATTTTATCCCGTTTATCTCATATAACATTCATGAGTAGTTCTTAAAATTCAATGTTGAAAGAGCCTTCAAACATCAATCTATGCTAGTTTATATATTCTTATACCATCAAGTTGAGAGGCTTAAAATGCCATTATAAAAGTTGGATTCACATGGGAGACCACAATCTGTTATTCGTTGGACCTCATTAGTTAGAAATAATTCATAAGAATATTCATTCAGTGATTTTGTGGACCAATTTCTATATTTTTCAGTCTTCATTCTTAGTAGTGATGTAGTTCCAAGGGTTTCAGCTGAAATTAAAAGATCTTTTCATTTAAATGATCAAACAAAGGTAGGAGATTAGTATATGTATCAGAGTTTCACAAAGATCAAGGTTTATGGTTGTGAATTGTCACCCTATAAGTTACCAGTATTTCTTCCAATGAGAATTTTTTCTTTGGAATTCATAGGAAAGAGTTTTAATGTAGATGAGTTTCATTTTGTGTTAAAAAAATAAAAATCTCAATTCAAATTGAATGCTCGGGTTGCCCCTTCATAGAAAATACAAGAGCAGTTGATAAAGAAGTAGAAAATTTGTTAACCCAAATTAAGTTTAAATTGAGTTTTAGTTGGCATTATGATCCTACTAGAAAAATCTCAGCCATCCAAATTGAATAAAAAATTTCTCCTTATATCCATGCTTCAAAGCCATAAATTGAGAAGTTTACCAATAAGGAAGTTTGGGAGGAGAATACTCTACAAGAAATTCCAAAAAAACAGATGCCAACTCTAACCGTTGAAACTCTTCACCTAAAGGGAAAAGAAAAAAGAACAATTGAAAGCATTTCTCCTACTCCTTCAAGATCAAAATCAGTGGAATTTAGAGTGTTCAAGAGAAGGAAAACCATGGAGATAGAGGAAGAATCATATGAGGTCACAAAAACAGAAGTTTCAACAACATCAATGTTAGTGTCAAGCAAGCCTATGTTTCCTTTAAGATAAATGGAACCAAAAACATTTGATCCATAAGTTTCTCCTTCTTCTAGCAACCAGGATATGTTTACTAATTCGCAATTCCCTCAACCTTTAGGCCCCTCAACACCATTCGCAATTCCCTCCGATCGGTGAAAGATCCCATTAACCCCAAGGACATGAAGGGTGTCTACTTGATCCCTTGTTCTTGTGGGACCCCCTATATTGGGGAAACAGGGCGCTCCATCCATCAGAGGATCAGCGAACATGCAGCCGACCTAAGACATGGGAGATCCAAGTCTTCAGCTTTGGCGGAGCATGTAGAAAAGACCAAGCATCAGGTGTGTATAGAGGAGGCCAAGGTTGTCGCCAAAGTTGCTCATTTCCATCATCGTAAATTCAGGGAAGCTATTGAGATTGAAAGAAGGCCAAACAATCTCAATAGGGATGACGGCTGGAAGATCAGTAGATGTTGGATCCCCGCCCTTTCATCCTAGTCTTTCTCTTCCTCCCCCCCCCCCCCCCCCTCCCTCTTTTTTCTTCTTCTTTGTTGTCGTTAGTGTTTGTCCTTCTTGTTTTAAGGCTTTTTTTTTTGTTCTTCTCCTTCTTTTCTAGCGCTCTTTCTATTTGCTTCTTTCTGATAATTCTTTTTTTTTATATAAATATGATCGTAAATATTAGTATTAGTATTATTATTATTTATTTATTTTTATTTTTATTTTTTTAGCATATTAGTAATTTATAATTACTATAACCATCACCTTGAATTATATTACTTATACATTTATCTAAATAATTTCTGTTGAAAATTAATAAAAATAAAATAGATAAATAAATAATAATAAAAAATACAATGGAAAATAAAATTTTAACCTACAATAAGTAATCACCATATAAAATAGTATTATTTCTTCTTTTCTAGTAATTTAACTAACTAACCTAACTCTTATATATATATATATATATATATATATATATATATATGTCTTTATTATAACTAATTCCCCTTAATTTATTTTTAGATTTATACCTTTCAACTAACTTTTATTTATTTTATATGAACTTTATATTGGTCTTTATCATAACTAATTCCCCTTGCTTTATTTTTAAATCAAACCATCAACTAATTTATATATATATATATATATATATATATATATATATATATATATATAAATATATAAAAGTCAGGTCTTTAATCTAACTAATTCCCATACAAGTCACGATTTTATTAATTAACGTAATCAACATCTATAATCTAACTAACTCCATTTAAATTATCATTTTGACTTTTTAACTACTATCCCTAAGTCAAAGTTAGCCGTTGATCAAGATAGCCGTTGGAGGCTCTGCTCAGACTATTTAACATGCATAGGCTAGATTTGTTTCTTCAACTTGTCCTGATAATGAGCCACACTGGTTGGTTCGAAACGCGTCGACAAATGTCTCTCTTTATGTGATTTATGCCGAAGTTCTACTTATAAATATGTTTACTAAGTTCACTGAGAAAAATAAGAAGAATGAATCTCTGAAGTCTACCACTTATTCACAGTTTTGGAAGAAAACTACATTATTGAAAATTGCAGCAAGAAATTCTCAATTTGATTTTGCCATGATTAAATTGAAAAGATTCAAATTTCCATATCATCATACAACTTGGATGATATTAACTTCTGTGCAATAGCTTTTGTCACTCAGTTTACTCAGTAAATTCGATTTGGAGAAGTTAGAGTTCAATTATGCATGTGTGATGGCTAATTTGTAGCAATCAAATTAGTTATCTCATGTTGTTTTCAGTTAAATTAGTTCCAACTTTTGGAGGAACTAGAGGAAGGTTAGTTAAGCAGTGGGACTTCAGTCAAACTCAATGATCATCCATTCAATTGATCAATCAACCTAAAATATCTAGTGCATGCAAGGAATTCAAAGTTACCTTGTTGAGGTGGAGATTCCAAGGCATTGTAACATCACTTGTAGACTAGTCTTGAGTGTACAAGTGTTTCATGTAGTCATATGATTAGCCTAAGGAATTGCTCAATTAAATTAGAGGAATTTCCTAAATAATAGGGTCCAATTCCTCAAGGAACCATGCAAGGAAATAGGATCTCGAGCTAAGGAAAAAATTGACTAATTTTGGATCAGAGGCCTTCATTGAGTAGAGAGATATGTTGTGCACTTGTTGGGTGAGCTCAGTTGTGAAAAAAAATTGTAATACATCTCTATTCATTTGATTAATGAAAGTAGGAATTGGGGTTTTTAGAAAATTTATTTCCTCATATAAAAATGCATGTTTCATGTGTGTTATTTCTTCTTACCTGTCTAAGATTTTTGTTCTAAATTGTGAATTAATGTCCACATAGAAATAGAGTAGGTTTGTGTCTTGTGATTTTGATTAAAACTTCATAAGGAATTGAAAATATACAACCTAATTTATACATGGTATCAGTGTTGGATTCACATTAGAGCGGGAAATTCAAAGTTGTTTCTCAGATGTTCGAATTTGAAGATCAATGTAGTAGGATTTCTTCATAGCTAAGAAGATGGCCTTCAATGGACTAAGGCTAGAGTATGCCTTGGAAGGCACCTCAAATTTTGTTGCATGGAAGGACCACATGGAGGAAGTATTGGATAACAATGGATTTCCATAATACATCATGACAAATGTTGCAAAACCTCAAGCATTTGGTGCCCAGAATATTTCTCAGTGGAAGAAATATGTAGCCAAAGAGAGGAGAATAATCTTGGAGAGAGTATGCGATCATATTGTCTCAAATCTCCATGGAAAGGAAACTTCATTCATAGTGTGGAAAGCATTGAGAAAATTGTTCGAGAATAGTAGTGACCACATGAAGTTGGTGCTCAAGGATAAACTTCAAAGTACCAAGATGCAAGAGAATGACACAATTTCACAGTATCTAAGCAAGTTTACATAGTGTCATGATGGACATGGAAGGGTCGGTGTTAATGTCCCTAAAGAAGACTTGTTAACCCTAGCCCTTCTGGGCCTTCCCAAGAGCTGGCATAGATAGATTCAATATTCGGTGAATGGGAAGGAGAAACTACCGATTTGGGAGTGCTTATGGTATGATTTGGTATAGGAGGAAATAAGGTGGAATACTATATATGGGACTTCATCCAAGGGTGATGATGAAGAAAAATTTGCATTGGGTAGAAATGAAAAGAAGGGAAAAGGGAATAAATACCAATCCAAACCAGAATTCAGTCAAGGGGGAAAGAAGAAAGGTTTTTCAAAAATTAAATGCTTCCATTGTCATGAACTTGGTCAATATGCCATGAAATGCCCACACAAGAAGACAAGCAAGTAGACCTCAGAAGGAGCAGCAAGTGGAGCTTTGGCTTCATAGTTCGATCTTGAGTTTACCCTCATTGCATGCATGGCTAGCATAGTGATGGGGAGCGTGTGGTACCTAGACTCAAGTGCATCGTTCCACATGATGGGGAATAAAGACTTTGTTAGTGACCTGGAAGAAAAGGATTTGCAAATGCACATTGAGATGCAGGATGACAAAATGTATAGTGTGACCAGGATTGGTACAGTCACCTTTCAGAGGTATTCAGACTAACCCCCTTAGGCTCAAGGATGTCATGTTCGTTCTAGGCCTAAAGAAAAATATCATTTTTGTTGCATTTTTAGAAGACGATGGTTGTTATGTGATCTTTAACAAAGGAAAGGAATTCCTAAGACACATAGCCACAGGATAGGTGAAGCATATCAGGGTTCATGTGAAGAAACTGTACAAGCTAGATGAGGAGGATTATGTTGCATTGAGCACAAAAGTGGAGAAGGTGCAGAGCCACGATGTCAATGAAATTTGGCATAGATGACTTGGCTATTTTCATCATGGTGCCTTGAAGATCATGCAACAAATAACCACAAGCCTCCTCAAAGGCGAAATTGAGCAGCAGGATGTGCAAAGGATTTTAGGAAGTACACAAAATCCACATTCCATGATCGGGACAAAAAATCAAATGCAATCCTTGAAAGGATTCAATCTAATGTTTTTGGACCTTTCTCGACAACCTCCACTGTCAGGAACAGATATTTTTTCATTTTTATTGATGACTTCTCACAGAAGTGTTGGATCTTCTTCATGCTGAAGAAGGATGAGACATTATCCAAGTTTGTATAATTCAAGGAACTGGTTAAGAAATAAACAGGTAAGAAGGTGAAGGCTCTTAGGAGTGATAATGGAGGTGAGTACGAGTTGAATGAATTTAACACAAATTGTGAAAAAGAAGGCATTAGATGAGAGTCAACATCACCCCACAACCCACAATAGAATGGGGTGGTTGAGAGAAAGAACCGTAGCATTTTGGGAGCAGCAAGGGTGATGTTGTATGATCAAGGCCTACCTCTGCATTTTTGGGTCGAGCCATGCAACAAAACCATCTATTTGCAAAACCAAAGTCCTCATCAGATTCTTGGCATGATTACATCAGAGGAGGTTTTCTTGGGGAGAAAATCAGATGTGTCACACTTCGGTATATTTTGAGCCTTTGTTTACTGCCATGTCTCCAAAGTATGAACGAAGAAGTTAGAGACAAGAGCAAAATTGGGGATATTTTTGGGTTACACGAAACTCCCCATAACTACCGTGTGTACTTTCCATCCCTCAAAATGATAGTTGTGTAAAGGGATGTAAAATTTGATGAAGATAAGGCCATGCAATGATCTCTCGAGAGGGAGCTTCAGATCCCACCAGAAGAGGAGAATTTAGTTCCAAAGGAGGAACCTCAAGAATTTGTGGAGCAACCACAAGTTGAGGAGCAGAGATCGAAGACAACCACTCAAGTAGAACGATCCAGAGAATACAAAAAAGGGATCAAGGAAGCTGAGAGAATTGTGCAGGATGCGAGGGAGAATGTCGGTGCTCCTTCAAATCACTGCAGACATAGAAGGTCACCAAATCGGTACATTGGCTACATGGCTATGATGACTGAGCTTGTAGAGACTGATCCATCCTCTTTCGAGAAAGGAATAGAGAAAATTATGCGGGTTGATGCGATGGTGGAGGAATATGAATCCATTGTAAATAATAGTGTTTGGGAAGTGTTCCCAAGACCAACAGATAAATTTGTTGTGGGTTTGAGATGGATCTTCGGGGTAAATCATGTAGAATACGGAAGCATAGAAATGTATAAGGCCAAATTTATGGCCAAGGGATACTCTCAAGTTGAGGGGATTGAATATGAGGAGACCTTTGCTCCTGTAGCAAGGTAGTCATCCATCACATCGATTATTTCCCTGGTTGCATAGATGGGGTGGAAGATCCACCAGATGGATGTAAAAACAAAATTCCTCAATGGAGTTATTGAGGAGGAGGTGTACATCGAACAACCAGAAGGCTTTGAGAATTTTGATCAAGAGTCTCATGTGTGCAGACTCAAGTGAGCATTTTACGGTCTCAAGAAAGAACCCCATGCTTGGTAAACCAGTATTGATAGCTATCTCACTAGTTTTGGCTTCACCAAAAGTGAAGAAGATGAAAACCTCTATCATATCTTGGTAGAAGGTAAATTATTGATTATTTTCTGATATGTCGATAACATGATTTTAACTGGTGATGAGAATTTGATCAGATATTGCAAGGAGTACCTTGCAAGAGAGTTTAAAATGAAGGACATGGGTCTCATGCACTACTTCCTCAGATTGGAAGTGATGGCGTACAATTTTTCCCTCAAGGAAATTATGCCAACAAGATACTTCAGAGGCTCTGCATGGACAATTGAAAACCCATGGAGACACCTCTAGCAACCAATTGGAGGAAAGAGGATGCCACTTCAGGTGAGGAAGTGGATGTTATTGTTTACTAATAGTTGGTGGGTCACTAATGTATCTTGTGAACACATAATAAAATTTGTGCTATGCAGTCAACTAGTTGAGACAAGCTATGGTTAGGCTAACCAAATTATTTTGGAGGGAAACTAAGCATGTTCTATGATACTGTAGAGGAACTACCCAGTTTGGACTATGGTACAAATAGAAAAAGGGAGTGAAGTTATGTGGCTGCACAAATGTGTATTGTGTGGGGATTCTATCAGACCGAAAGAGTACATCAGGTGGAATTTTTAGTGTTGGGTTTGCAGTAATTTTTTAGTACAACAAGAAGTAAAGATTTGTGGAACTCAACTTGCCAGAAGTAGAATACATGGTTATTAGTCAAGCAACATGTGAGGCAATCTAGATGAGAGATACTTGTTGGATTGTTTGGTCGGATGATGGATCCAATTGTGATATACTGTGATAATCAAAGTTGCATCAAACTCTCTGAGAATCATATTTTTCACAATCAATCTAAGAATATAGATATTTGGTATCACCATTTACGAGATCGTGTGTAGAGGTAGATAATGTTGTTGCAGTACATTTCGACAGAGGAATAAGATTCTAATATTTCTACAAAGGCCTTGTCAAGAGGGAAGTTAGAGTTCCATAGGTGCAGGATTGGGGTCGCTGATAATCCATTTCTTACTGAGAGGGAGTGTTGAAAATTGTAGCAAGAAAATCTCAATTTGATTTTGCCTTGATTAAATTGAAAAAAATTGAATTTCCACATCAACATAAAACTTGGATGATGTTAACTTATGTGACATGGCTTGTGTCACCCAATTTACTTTGCAACTTCAAGTTGGAGGAGTTATAGTTCAGTTATGCATGTGTGATTGCTAATTTGTAGCAATCAAGGTCAATTATCTCAAGTTTTTTTTTTGTTAAATTAGTTACAACTTTTGGAGGAACTAGTGGAAGGTCAATTAAGTAGTCGGACTTCAGTCGAACTCAGTGATCATCCATTTAACTTATCAATCAACCCAAAATATCTAGTGCATGAAGAGAATTCAAAGTTACCTAGTTGACGTGGAGATTCCAAGGTAGTGTAACCTGAGTTGTAGACTATACTTGAGTGTACATGTGTTGCATGTATTCAGATGATCAGCCTAAGGAATTGTGTAATTAAATTAATGGAACTTCCTAAATAATAGGGGCTAATTCCTCGAGGAACAACGCAAGGAAATATGAGCTCAAACCAAGGAAAAATTTAACTAAGTTTGTGTCATAGGCTTTCAATGAGCAGAAAGATAGTTGTGCACTTTCAGGGTGAGCTCAATTGAGCAAAGAAATTGTAATACATCTCTATTAATTTGATTAATGCAAGTAGACATTGGGTTTTTTAGCAGATTTATTTCCCCGGATAAAAATACTTGTTACATGTGTGTTATTTCTTCTTGCATGTATAATATTTGTGTTCTAAATTGTGAATTAATGTCCATAGAGCAGTAGAGTAGGTTTTTGTCCTATTATTTTGATTAAAACTTCATAATCAGTTCCAAATATATAGCCCAATTTCTACATGCATCTACTCAAAATATATTATTGTCTGCATTGGATCTTGAGAACAAGAAATTTCAGTTGGATTTCATAGAGCCAAAAATTCCAGTTCTAAAGACTGCTAAGGATTATAAAACTTCTACTTTTACTTTTGATACAAAACAAATACACCCTATAGACTAGATAGATTTACATAAATAGGTTGGTGAATTAATATATTCTTATTTAACAATTTTTTCCATGATTGTTTCAAAATTGTAGAGTTCTTTGAGCAATATGCACATTTAACTAAAGATGGAGAGAATGTCTTCTCTCGCCAAAGACAAAAGGGTTAAATCCTTAGAATATATCATCATTAAGTTAGGATTGGATCCTAATGATGTTGATGCCACACAGGAAATAATCAAAAATAGAAATGTTGGCATTCAAGCTTTGCGCAGGAGACTCAAGTTACCCACAACAGAGCATCCTCAAGCTCAAGAGGTGGGAGAGTTGGTGAAAGAAAAAAAAATAGTGTTGTGCATACTTGTTGAACAAAATCTACAAATACAAAATATGTAGGTAGATATGGAGAAATTAGTCAAATAAAAAGATAATATTGTTAGCACTATAACCTTGCAAGAGATTCAGAATCAGTGGGTGGTGATCCATTAGAGAAATTATCAAAAGCAATGGTTGATCCATCTTTGAGAAATGTAGAAATTGAGAAGTTGAAACCATCATTGCAAAGGGCAGAGGAAAATAAAATAAAACCATACAATGCATACATTTCAGAGGTATAAAATAATTTCTAGCTTACAAAGAAGCTTGAAAATTATTTTGATGAATCAGTCAGTGCACAAAATTTATCAGAAGCTAAGGAGCATATTTATATAGACATAAATTCTAGAATTTCAAAATTTTGGTCTTCCATATAAATTATTTTTGAACAAGAACAATTATTGGAGAAAGCTAAAAGGGCCATTGAAGATATCAAAGAAGAACTAGACCATATACATGGACAGGCAACCAAAATCATCAAAGTCCTAAATTCAAAAACCATGGAAGAGCTAGAAGAAATGGGAATTGATGATCAAACAGATGCGGTCCTTGAAGTAAGGAGAGTGTTAACTAAAAATAATTTAATGTTGTAGCTGGAAAACAAATGTGAGAATTTAGAATTTTAGATCAAGAGATTTCACAAAAAGTTCTTTGTTCTTCAATAGAAAGGACTCCTAGCATTCAAGGATTCTCACAGTGGATTGATTTAGCAAGAAGGCTATCAACAAAGACTAAGTGATATAGTAGGAGACAAATCAAAATTTTCTAGAGTTAAAGGAATTATTAGTGGTCAAAGTTTACTAAAGTACTTAGAAAATGATTTGTTTATTTCATATGAAATTCATCATCTTTTTATCAGTAAACAAACTTTGGAAAAGTATATCAAGGTAGATGAAGCCTACAAAAAGGTAATAAAGTTTTCATGTCCAAATTATGATCAATGGGACAAGTTAGTTGAACTTATCAATTGAACAAGAAACAGGTTTCGAGTAGGATTTTGGCAAAGTGCATAATATTCTAGAGCACAATCAGGAGATGTAGATTTGAAGCCAATAGTTAGAAACAATATCATTGATTATTGTGCAGATTCCACTTTATTAGTCAAGGATTTTTGTTTTAAGAAATTTTGTCATAAATATCCTAATCGTTTTGGATAAACATTTTTTTTTTCATGAAAAAATTCTAATAGGTTAGAAATTTTTGGAAAAATCTCTATTTGTACTTTGTAATTCAAATTAAGAAGGGTCGACACCTGGAGCATATTTTTGGGAGTGATATTGTTGTAATATGTTCATCCTCAAGATAATCAAAGGATTTTGGTTTCCATTTATGCAGTGTTTGTGTACTTGTGAGTGCTTTCTAGTGATTTCCATAATCTATTTTTGCATATTTTTAAGATAGTGTAGGACATTGGGAAGGGAAGGGATGAATATCAGCCTCCCTGACATCCACAGCAAAGTTATTTTCTATATTATGTAATAATTAAATAATATGTTTAATTGAATACTCATATATTATTATATTATTGCTTTTGTGCTATACTTAAACATATTTTCTTTACTATAGAGATACATATGTATGTTTCCTCTTAACTCAGATGATTAGATGTTCAGGAAGGATATTTAGTCTTCTAAGTTCTTCTCAATTCTTCCTTCAAAGAAGTTATAAACATTGTCTTTGTCATAATCAAGGATAATTTTAGGGGCGAATGTTCGCCCTTTGGCGAAATTAAGGGGTTTTAAATTTTTAGTGGGCGAATATTTTGTATCATAGTACATTTTTACAAATCACCTCAAATAGCCCACCTTATTTTAAGGGAGAGGGTAAAAAAGGTAAATTTAGCCCTTGAAATTAGGACTTACAACCTTCCATTAGCCCATTTTCAAGAATAGGTTTTATTTAAGTGAATCCATTCGCCCATTTTCAAAAATAGGTTTTATTTAAGTGAATCCTATGGGCCAAATACCATATTTATAAAAGAGGTATGGTAAATTAATAAAAATATAAATAAATGAGAGGTATGGTAAATAAATAAACATTTTTTATATTTACTCCATAAGTCACCTTATATACATGTAACGGTGTAAACAAATAAAAATATAAGTAAAGTGGAGGTATGGTAAATAAATAAAACGTCTTTCTATACTTACTCAAACGATATGGTAAATAAATAAAAATATAAATAAACTAGACGTATCGTAAATAAATAAAACCTCTTTTTATATTTAGTCCATAACCCTCGTTCTATTTATGAAGGCTCAAGAAAGAGGTTTTATTTGTAAAAGAGGTATGATAAATTAATAAAAATATAAATAAACGAGAGGTATGGTAAACAAATAAAACATTTTTTTATATTTACTCCATAAGTCACCTTATATTTACAAACACTCAAAAAATGGGTTATATTTAGGTGAAACCTATGGCCAAAATACTATGGGACAAATACCATGGACTAGATTGTTATTAATACCATGCAAAAAACCATTATTAACCCTAATATTAGAATTAATAAAAATAAAAATGGCACATGGTATTCACCAAAATGGCACATGGTATTGACCCATGGTATTCACCTGGAAGGTAGCCTATTTAAAAGGGGGAATTAAACCAGCATGTAGCCTATGCTAAGATTCACTAGGACTTTACAAAGTTTTATTATTTAGTTAAAGACTCGCCAAGATCTTACAAGATTTTATAATTGAGTAAAATATTCGCCATGCCTAGTGAGAGATTCGCCAAAAAATTATATATACATATTATATTATTGATAAAATCGCCTTCCATTTTTCCTATATACCATGGAGATTCGCCCATTTATTATATTTATAAATTTAGGGGGGGTTCTTAAAATTTCCCCTGGTCATAATGGAACATTGACACTTTTGATTAATCTAAAGGATTAATAAGTATAGGCATAGACAAGTATTTGCATCTTTGGATCATTGATTTCGATCAATACCACTCACAATTGATGCTTTGGCACTGTTCTTTGGCCAATGAGACTCTACAAATATACAACATCAAATAGGCTTCATTGTTAGGGAATGAATTTTTAGGCAAAATATAGTATACCATGATATTATTCAGCTATCTAATAATCATATTCTGAAAGGATTAGTCCCCCTTGAAAGATTCTTTGATCAAAATGATGTCCCTAATTATTCTTTCCTAAATTTTGAACAGGATGATGTACATGAAGGTAATATTGGTACTGTAGAGGATATTAAAAACATCAAAATTTCAGGCTCACTACCACAGGAAATCAAAGATAAATACATTGAATTGTTCAAGAAGTATAAAGATGTTTTTTCATGGAGATATGAAGATGTGAAGACATATGATACATCGAGATTCCTTTAAAACAAGAGACCAAACACTTTCAACATAAATTGAGAAGAATAAATCCAATCTTATTACTAGTGATTGAGAAATAAGTGAAGAAATTACTTGATGCAAAAATCATTGTACCTCTAAGATATTCTGATTGGATAGCTAATTTATTCCCTGTTATGAAAAAGAATGGAGAAGTCAAGTTGTGTGTTGATTTTAGGAATATGAACAAATTATCTTTGAAAGGTACTTTTCCTTTGCCTAAGATGGGTCATTTTCTGCAAAAAGTAACATGATCAAATAGAATTTCAATGTTAGATGCCTTCTTAGGATATAACTAGATATTGGTTAATGAATATGACATAAGTAAAATTGCTTTTACTACACCTGGGGGTGCATTTATGTATGCCAAAATGCCTTTTGATTTAATAAATGCAGAAGAAACTTTCCAAGGAGCTATGGATCTATATTTTGTTGGAGAAACAAATAAATTCATGGTTATTTACCTTGATGACCTTACTGTCTTTTTTGAATCTGAATCTCATCATATCAAACATTTAAACAAGGTTTTCAAAAGGTGTAGGAAATTTAGGATTTCGTTGAATCCAAAAAAGTTAGTATTTTCCATACAAGAGGGAAAATTTTTGGGACACATTATTTCAAATGAAGGAGTCAGGATAGATCTAAAAAGAGTGTGTGTTTCAGTTAATCAGTTTGCCAAGGACAAAGAAGGAAATTCAAACGTTTTTGGGAAAAATCAATTTCTTGAGAAGATTTATACCTAATTATGTTGAAATTTTAAAAGATATCACTGATGTGCTCAAAAAAAATCATGAAGTTCAATGGAATGCGCGGGATATATTTTCATTTGCTCAGATAAAAAAGGAAATTTCAAAAGAACTAGTCTTAGCTAGTCTTGATTATTGAAAATATTTTATTACCTTCTGCTTTGCATCAGATACTACAAAAGCAATAGTTTTATTAGCACATAATGAAGATCATTGTGAGTTACCTATTTATTTCCTTAGTAAAGTCATGAGGTGATGTAGGAAAACCTGTGAATACCCACAGTATGCATATAAAATGCATATATCTATTTGCCCAGGAATTTCAACTCCCTGCTGAGTCAAATCTTTATTATTTAAGGTTTAAGGACCCCTTCATTAAGCATGCAGAATGATTTGTTTATTAACCACAGACTACCCTTAGTCCATCCTTTCCATCGGGACTCTATAGTCTTCCCTTCATTAAACTTTTAATCAATCCTTAATGCCCACACATATATAACCAACCCCACTCTATAACTATGATTATTCACGGACTTACCCATAAACCTCCTATTGGTGCTTTATTTCTATTATAATTTTTACATAATAGAAATATTCCACAACACACATAAACCATACCTTTTCATATTTCTTCAAGCTTTGCACATTTACCAATGCTTCCCTTTATTGCAATCGCAGGATTTCAAAGACTCCTCCTAAGACTCCTTTCGCGTCCGATATGCGATGAACTACAACCAGACTTCAAATAACATAAACCATGTCCATTACCTTCTCAGGTCTGCTCTCATCGCACATTGCAATCACAAATCGCAATTGATAAGGGCCACAGTACATATACTATGGGATATTGTGATGCGATCTAATTGTCGATCGCATCGGACATCGCACGTCGCACTTTATTATGGCCCAAGGTTAATTCATTCAACATTGGAATATTGCGATGTGAGATTTAACAATGATCCTCTATCGTTGATCAAAGCACATGATCCAATGATCATCAATTACATTGCTTATCGCCAATCGCAATCACTTAAGGCCAGGGTTCATTACCCCTGAAATCTGTTGTGATGCGGTACCAATTGCTCCATTCTCTGTCACTTAATCCCATCCGTTGATCGTAAATATCCAATGACTCCTGTGCATCAACACTTTATTTCTCGTACTTCTCTTCACTTGGGTTTTACACCATTTCTTCAATATTCTTATGTGGTTTTGGGCTTCTTCAGGGTTCGCGTCTTTCCGTTGTTCTACTGCGTGACTCCATCCTGAGCTTAACTTCGCATATTCTTAACACAATCACACATGAATCTCGACTGTGATCCTTTGAATGGATTCAAGTGATCCATTATGATCCTCTGTATTCTTCCTATATTCACTTGCAACCTCTGTTATGCAAAATACTCAAGTTCATACACAATCTATATCTCAATTGCTTAGTACACACATATGAACTCAAAATAGAGTTGTTGTAATAATAAACAAGTATTTACACAGGAACTATCTCAGGCCTAATTTCCAATATCAATGGCCTCTGTTTCATAATCTTCCCGTAAGCTTACAGTCACACTCTAACTACCTTAATTATCTAACTAGCTAACTCTTTTCTCTTCCTTTTTTGCTTACATTTATACAAAAGGATTCTACAACCAATTCTTGGTTTAGATCCATAAGCTTCTCAACAAAATCCTAAAATCTCTTCCTTATCTCTAAGGATCCTCTATAATCCAAAAAATCATGAACTAAATCCTAATCTAAGATTTACAATTAATTCTCAAATCCCTCAATCTCTCAACTATCCTAATTCTCTCATGTTCTCCTACATTCGGGAACATTTACAAATATGTCTCACAATTCTTAATTAAATCCTATTCTCATTAAAATCTCTCAAAAGCCTAAATAATTACATTAATTCAACACTTAGGAAACCAACTTCCTTAAAACACAAGACCCCCTATGTCTACTAAAATATAATGATTTTTCTTGGGCTGAATGCTCCTGCATCAGACTCCCAATGTAGAAGATATTCATGATGTCCTTATCATGTGTGTTCATATGTCGATAGAAAACTTCCAGGGTCCCAAACTTTAGTTTGTAACTGCCCAAATGCCTTTCACCTTTGCTGCTGATGTATGTATGTTGTCTTCTGTTTCATCTTCCTCTCCTTGTCAATCAGGTTCATACTCTGATTGATCATCCTTCATGTTATTATCAATATCCTCCATATGGACTGTTTCATCATTAACTGCCATAATTCTTCAATCTCCATTTCTAGCACATCCTTGGACTGGTCCATACTAGATACCACTTACTTCTACCTCTTTCTCTTTGCTTCAGGTTGTTGCTGATGTCCACTAACTCTTCAAACTGCTATTTTTCTCCTTGAAGTTGTTGAATTCTATCACTTACTCTATTTCCGCTTATTCTTACTGCCTCCCTTTCATCCTCACCCTCTTTCATGGTTATCTCTTTTTGCATTGAATCTTGACTTTCCATCATTCTCTCCAGCTATCGAACATCTCTGTTCCATGGATTTAATACTTCCACATAATCTTCTTCTTTCATTTTTAATTGGTTGCTCATCTGTGCCAAATTTTCTCCAGCATATACAACTAAACCTGCACTCATAAAACAATTGTTAAAATAAAAATCATAAGGCTTTTGCGCCTTTTCTTCCTTTGGCAACAATTCAACTTGCTTCTCTAATTCTTCCTCCTCTGTCAGCACATCAATATGTTGTTTTGAATTCTCAACAGAATTCACAAGACTGTCAGCTAGTCTCTCCTCCACACCATCTGTTTCAATGATGTCTTTCTATCCTTGTCCACTGTAGTGAACTTCTTCATTCTCATTCAGTTCTGATTTTACAACTTGAACACTTACTTTTTGGTTTTCTAGCCTTTTCTCCAAAAGACTTAACTCATGCCACAAATTTTCCATCTCACTTGAAATTTCTCCTAAAAGCTCTGTACAATCCTCACTATCTTCTTCTTTGTCACAAGTATAGCTTCTTGTTGACACTAATTCTTCCTTCTTGATTAGAATAAAATTCTAATCCTCCATCTTTGTGATAGTTTTAGATGTCTACCCATCACTCTTCCTTTTGTCATTTAAGAAAATTAATTCCTCATTGTTCTTTCCAGTAGCAAATTTCTTATCATAAGACATTACTGTCTCATCTCTACTAAAGATATTTCCTCCACTAAGCATGGAATTTATGAACTCCTTCTACTGTAATAACTCAACTTGATCTTCATTTGAAAGGAAGTCATCATCATACTTTTCTTGGAAACTTTCAGCTTCATTCACGACAATTCCATAAAATGGTTTTTCTTCTGCAATCCCTGCATTCACGCAAAACTTGTAACAATGTAAACTTTGAAACGTGAACTGCTACTGTTACCCGTTTTGTAGAGATAATAAAAAAGTGACCTGATTTTGAAAAGGGGTGATGCAGAACGAACATGTTTTTTTTAGAGCATAGTTTTTGGCACTTTAATTTTTTTATGTACATTACGTTTTAGAATCGTTTTAAAATGGTAGTGATTTTCATGCTGATTTTAAAAAGTGAGTATTTTGCATCACCCCCCTTTTTTAAAAGACCTGTTTTTTGGCTTTAAATTTTCTAATGTATAAAATGTAAATAATTATTTTGTAAATTTGATCATTTTTGAAGTGGTCGTTTTCTTCACATTTTCTTGTTTTTTATTTTAATTTTAACTTTTTTTTAGTGAGGTTTTTATTGTTTTGCATTTGTAAATTAGGAGGTCAATATTTAGAATTTTCGATATTCTACATATTTATACATCCTTAATTAATTTTTCAATCCACATGAAATATTTTTTTCTAAAAAACAATATTTTTTAACAATGGACATAAAAATAACCATTTTTAACATAAATATAACTAAAAAACTACATGTTTTGATACTTTTTTGCTAGAATTGACATGTCAAAATCACAATTTTTATACGATAATTTTAACTAAAAATGGTAAATAATAGCTTTTTTTATGAATTTCATGTCAAAAAAATAATCATAATCACTTTTTTTCAAAAAATAATGATTAACTTAAAAATCGATGCGAAAATCACATATTACAAATATTGAACGTATAACAACCCTAATTGAGTGTTTATTCTTCTCATAAAATGTCAAAGTCAAAACATTGCAAAGCTTGATTTACAAGCATAACTTAAATTTAATCAACAATATCACGTAATCCAAACTCTTCGTCCTCTAGAGTTTCATCATTGTCTTCTTCCACAATATTTTCTGTTTCATTTTGCTCATATTCCTCTTCTAATGGGTCTTTGATGTCTGCGAATCTCCCAATGTATGTCTTTCCAAACATTCCATGTAATGGTGGTTGGGGTTCCTTTTCCTTTTTTGCCACACGTGATTCACTAAAGTCCCCTTTCTTCAACCCAATTTCTTGCATTGCATCTGGAAGAAATTGAAGAGCATTAATTCTTTGCTGAATGAAATTGCACTGTACTGGACGTTTTTCAATTGCAATGCAATTTCTTCCTTTTTGAAGGCAACATGCTAGTGTTGTACCTAATTATCAAGCACAAAATAAATAATGAACTAAATTAGTACAATGACATATTAATTAAAAAATAACATATTGAAATTCAATTCCATATAATAAAACTTACCTGAGCCAGAAAATAAATCCAGAACCCAATCTCCTTCATCCGAATAAATGTCTATAAGATAGTTAATCAATAATTGTGGTTTTTGATAAATGTTAACTATCTCTCATTTTGCTTCTTTGTCTTCATACGTTAGTTTTCTCACAACGGCATCATAAGTCAGTATTTGGCTATGACTCTTTCCGTCTACCCGGTTAAAAATCATAGACATATGGCTATCATCTTTTGCCCAACTATCAATATGAATGAACTCACAATCATTTATAAATTGTTGATCTTCATTGTTAAGAAGATTTGGCTTTTTCCTGTAACATGAAATAGTAAAAGTTCAATTAACTTGTACATAAATAAAATTTTCAACATTAATCAAATATACATTTTAAACGTCTTACCATGTAAGCTGCATCCTTGAATTTGTTTTCCCCTTGAAGCTTGACACTATCAATGCCAATTGTGTGTCTAAATGAAATGTCACAAATCTCCATAATGGTGATGACGTGACTTCTAAAAATCCCGCAACCACTTTACTAAAAGCTTGATAAGTATAAGGGTCACTATCATAGTCAATGTTTGGAATATTGAAACCATGGGGAATATCTGCAATGACTAGGGCATAATCCCTTTTAGGTGTGAGTTTATCAATGTCTTCACAGTCGCCTTGTATTACTTGATATTGAATAGTGTCTAGCCCATTCCAAATGAAATGATTAAGACTTGGATCAAGTTGAACATTCTTAATACATTGCTTTTTGATTCTTTCGATCTTTATTTTTTCAATAAAGGTTTTGAAACTATCTGGCGCTCCATTATCATCCTTCCTCATCTTTTATAAAATAAACAAATATATGTGTAAGTTATAAAATAAAAATAGTACACAGGTGAATAAAAATGAATATATAAATCAAGATACCTTTTTAAATGCAAGATAAAAAGCTTTTAATGTTGATGTAGAACTTGAATCTGGATAGTTGCGTACAACATCATCCCAACTATCTTCATTCAACAATCTAACCATTTGTTCTTGAATTTTCATATAAACTTTGTGACTGCATAGATAAAGTAACAAAAAGTTAATATAATGATATGTATAACAAGTACTACCAAGAACAACATGTTTTATTTAAAATATAATTATAATCTAGAAATAAATAAAAATAATTCAACAAACTTACTTTTGAAATTCTTCAGACATTTCCTCCAATGATAATTCCCCTGACCTCACACGAGAAAATATTGTTTTGACAATTTTATCATCTTTCACTCCATGCATCGCCCTCCAAGGTGTGATAGTC
The DNA here is from genome assembly GCA_031772625.1 of Pinus tabuliformis. NCBI lineage: Eukaryota > Viridiplantae > Streptophyta > Pinopsida > Pinales > Pinaceae > Pinus > Pinus tabuliformis. The sequence continues at coordinate 53,635,272 of CM062813.1, forward strand.
ATATCGTCTGGAAGCTGCTTCATTTCAGGAGCTAATTTACTATTGCCACATATCAATGGCTTAGACTTTTTGACCTTCTGGTTTTTAATGGAAATGTCTTCCCACATGCTAAAAATCTCATCAATCAACTTCCAAACATCTCCAGTTCTAAATTCCAATTGGAAAATGTTATCAGTACCTCTGAATAAATCATTATTTTTGTTTCCTTTTCCACCATTTGAATTTGTTTTCTCTTCAATTTGATATCCTATTTCCATGCAACATTCCTTTTGGAAATCTGTAGTAACATTTATCCTATCCCCACCACATTTTTCTTCAAATTCACTATGAATAAATCTAACCCTTTGGATGAAAGTCATAGACATCCTATATTCATTATCTGAATTATGATCCCATACCACTAACTTTGCTTCTGTATCTGATAAACTACGTAAATGATACATTTCATTGTTTCAAAACGTGGGTTATTAGGATATTCATCCATCAATTGTCTTTGAGCTTCTACAAAATGGTTCCCCCCAAGCACATAATAATTGTATTCAAAACATTTTGACTTAGCAAATGCTTCTTTGTTGGGAACTTGAAGTGGATCAACAAGAAGCACATAACTAACCACATGAGCATATGGATTGTACCTCATCAATGTCTTCAAGTCGTGAACATGCAGATGATGTGGCTTTCTAACTTGATATTGACATTGTCCTTCACTTGCTTTATAGGTTTGCTTGACATTAAGATGAAATGTGCGACCACCATTAATTAATTTTCTCTTTGTCAAATTCTCTCGAATGACATTTTGTTTTGTTTTTATAATGTCATCCTCTAAATCAGCTCTTGGTGTAATGATTTCTCTGGTTTCCTTTGAAGTTTCACTAGGTTCTTGACTGCTGGTAATGACTGCTTCAAAATTTTCAGCGTTACTTTTCTTGGTCATAACATTCCCAACAGATTTATTCTTGGGCATTGTTACTTTTGGTTTTTTATGGCTCTTCTCAGTTCCAATGTCATCTTCAGTAATGACAACATATGCTTCACTGTCAATTTCAACTTCATCATTCTCAAAAGTAACTTGTTTACCCTTACTAGATTTATCCACCAGAGGCCTTTTTTTTATTCTTTGGATGTAATTTTCTAGCATCATCAATTACTACATTTTGCCTATTTTCCATATCTTCTTCTGACACTGAGTAAAAACTACTAAAAACTTTCAACAAAATTGTGCCAAACAAAATATCATATGTCAATAAAAAACAAAGCTAAAAAATATAGCGAGACATTTTCAAGAACGCAAAATACAAATATAAATAACAATACTTACGATGTTTTGTGTCATCTCATTTACGATTTGTTTACACAACTTTGTAGATACCTCTCTCGTGTCATACAATGAATATGATAGTCGGTATTTAATCCTTTCATGTGACTTGGGAGCCTTTGTAAGTATGTAAACAACTTCAGTGTCCGGTACCGAACACATATCTATGACTCTTCCCATCACCTCAAAAATTCCATTATCATTCTGTATATCAATATATAGATATATATTCACATTTGTTCTTTATTTTTCTTTCACATACTAGATTCTTGATGGAAATTTCACTTCTTTCGAATTCTTCCAGTCTAAAATCATCTTCTTATCACTTGAAAGATTTGTAGTCATGAGCTCAGGTGGAGTTCATTCACCAATGTTTCTTGAAGATGCACCTTTAAGAGTCTTTGGTCCAGAAAGTTGATGCCATTTTCCTGAAAAATAGAAACATATAAATCAGTAAATAATAAAAACATATTAACTTAAATTAACAACGAAAATATATCATATTTTTTTTTTGTATGATCAACAATCGCCCCACCGACCGTCCCTCACATTCCAAAATGGCATGCATTAACATTCTAGTGTAAAAAAGGTAAATCACGAATAAACATTTCAAAATTAACTATATATATATATATATATATATATATATATATATATATATATGAAATGTAATTTTTTTTTAATAAGTACAAAAAAATATGTAATGGCGCCTCACCCCAACCCCTCAGCGCCCGAGGCGCGCCCACCCAGCCACCCTTGCAGGCGCCCACGCAGCCCCCCCCCCCCCCCCGTCGGTGCCCCTGCGCCCAACCCTCCCACCACACCCTCGGACGCCCTCACCCACCCACCCGCCTGGGCGCCCTCACAACTCCATGCGCCCCAACCCTGCCAAACCCCCCCTCCCTGCCCGGCCGGGGCGCCCTCACCCGCCACCCCGCCCGGGCACCCTCGCAACCCCCCTGGCTGGTGCGGGCGGCCTTACCCACCCGCTCACCCCAACCCTCCCAACACCCCCCCGGCAGCCCAGGCGCCCCCTACCCAACCCCCCGCGCCCCAACCCTCCCCACCCCCCCTGCCGGCCCGGGCACCATGCTAACCCCCCCTGCCCGGGCGCCCACACAACCCCCTGCGCCCCAACCCTCTCAACCACACCCCCCCCAGCCCAGGCACCCTCACCCACCCCCCGGCCCCAGCACCCTCACTCGCCCCCCGGCCCCCATCCTCACCTGCCACCCCACCCGTCCCAGGCGCCCTCACCCGCCCCCCCTCTCGGGCGCCCTCACCTGCCCCACCACCCGGGCACCCTCATCCACCCTCAACCGCGCCCCCACCCAGCCCAGGCACCCTCACCCGCCTCACCCGCCCGGGCGCCCTCATCCGCCCGCCCGCCTGCCTCAACCACGCCCCTACCCGGCCCAGGTGCCCTCACCCGCCTCACCCACCTGGGCGCCCTCACCTGCCCGCCCGCCTGCGTCAATCGCGCCCCCACCCTGCCCAGGCTGTAAGGACCTCCGGTTGCGGGTGCGACAGGCGCCGGGCGGGCGATCGTGCACGGGCATGGGCGGGCGCACGGGCGCGCTGAACGACAGTTTGTGACGATATGCGACGATGAAAGCGACGTTAAGAATACACAAAAAATGGCTAAGTGTCACTTCCTCACTTGTACGCATATGTTATGAAACAATATGGAGGTTTATATATGCGTGGAATAATAAAACATAAAATATAATGGAGCACATACATATACGACAAGATTAAAACTATGTAATACGAAGGTTTATAATAATTAAACATGAAACATAAATATATACCAAATATATGACGTAAGGGCTTCATAATACCATTTAACATGTCGGCCCAAAGTTATATCCCAAGGTGTAGAGCGTATATATACATGAACATGAGAGCTCATTAAGGCATCGAATCTTCGCTTATCTTTCATACGCATACAGGTAAAACAGCAGGGGTAAAAGTAGACTACGCATACCTCATGCGTAGTGCTAGTAAAGGTGCAGTTTTGACTTAAGTGCGGGTTGGGTGAAGGCAAGCATGCCGAGGTATGCAGATTGTGTGCAGGACTTGACAAAGTAAGATAGGTGGCCCGGGTGGGCATTCTTCTTTGTGCAAGGGTGCATATGATGATGTATAAGGTTGTTCTATGCCTGTTGTAGGATTATTCTAAGTGTTGGCTTGAAGTTTGTCAAGCACACTTGTATTGTAATATTGAAGAAGTTGTTATAATATATTGTTGGGCAGACTTTACCGGGAGTTTCCCCTCCCTTTATACTTGTGTATTGTTGATGTTCTCGGTTTATTGTTCATGGTTAATAATTGAGAATGGTCTTCATTAAAGTATAAAGGATATTGCTCTTATTCGGTTGCAAAATATAAGTTAAGTATTTTTATGTTGGAAAAGGTGTAGTCCATAAATGTTAGTATTGTTAAAAAGAAAGCGTTCGGTGGTGCCGCACCTCGCTACAAGCGGTTGGAAGATCACCGCAGGTGTAGGGGCGTGACAGTTGGTATCAGAGCAAAGGTTTCTCGAGGCAGAGATAAGGGTACTTGCAGGTGAAGGAAATCTTTTCACATGAAGTGGAACAAGGGTTGGTTCAGGTTGCAGGATACTCGGTGGAGTTTTTGTATGGTCGAGACTAGATCACAAAGGAAGAAGAAGCTGGTCGAGATGGCAGCCGGGTCTAGTCATGGTGGCAAAGAAACTCCTATGGAGTTCATGGAAAGGGTGTTGGTAAGGCTTGAAGATATGGAGATTTCTTTTGAAGAGAAACTCGATGGACTTCAAATGCAGTATGATGAGCTCAAGACACAAAATGAGTACACTGAATATAGGTGTGCACAACTCGAACAAAGGGTCAGAGAAGTCGAGGAATCAAGGGACCAAGGTCTTGCAGAAATTGAGAACTTGAAGAAGACTCTTGAAGACACAAAGAATGAGCTTACAATTGTGAAAAAGGCCATTGGGCATAACTCAGGTGGAGGAGTGCCTCATGTGAAGGTCAAGGAACCAGAATCTTATGATGGAACGAGGAAGGCAGCAATTCTTGGCAACTTCTTGTGGGACGTGGAGCAGTACTTGGGGTGGTTGAACGTAGTTGATGGTGAGACACAAGTCAAGGTAGCTACTCAGTTCTTGACAAAGGATGCTAAGATGTGGTGGCGAAGGAGAGTGGACCAGATTGCCAATGGCAGTGCTGATAACATCACTTCGTGGAAAGACTTGAAGAAGGCTTTGCAGACCCACTTCAGTCCTCAAGATGACACATGGGAAGCAAGGACCAAACTCAAGTACATAAAGCAAACAGGAAGCCTACAAGCATACCAGCAAGAGTATTCAAGTGCAGCTCTAGAACTTCATGACATGGCAGAAAAGGACAAGGTGTTCAACTTCATTATGGGATTGAAGCCTTGGGCACGCAATGAAGTAAGGAGGCAGAAGATTAACACACTTGAAGAAGCTTTTTCTATAGTTGATAGGATGGTGGATCACTTTGAGGAAACTTATGATGACAAGAAGAAGAAGTCCGAAAAGCCAAAAGAGAAGAAGAATGATGATACTCCAAAATCAGATGATGGTGCAAAGATGAAGAAACCTTTGAAGTGTTGGTTATGTGAAGGACCACACACGGTGAAGAATTGTCCCTCTAAACAAAACGTGGCTACGGTTGCACAATCTGATGATGAGGATAATGATGCTTCTGTGGGGATGATGCAGATACTTGGTCCTTCTACTACTACAAAAGCAGTCTCTAAGGACGATCCAGAAAGAAACAAGTTAGAGTATGTTCGAATGAAGATTGGAGATACTAATGTGCTCACTATGGTAGATAGTGGGGCTTCTCACAACTTCATGGGAGAAGATACTGCAAGAAGAATTGGGCTGAAATTTGTACCGGAAAAAGGCGCAAATGAAGACAGTGAATTCTCCGCCTATGAACACCCTTGGTATAGCTGAGAAGGTGGACACTACACTTGGTGAATGGACTGGGAAGGTGAACTTCACTATAGTGCGGATTGATGACTATGAGGCTGTATTGGGGATGGAGTTTATGAAGCAGTTTGATGATATGATTGTACCACATTTGAAGAAGCTCTACATTCATGATGGAAGGGAAGATGTACCTATTGGTGTGCCTACCATTGGTGCAACAAGGCCTCATTGTAAAGTGGGAGCAATGCAAATGGAGGATAAGGAAAATGAGAACAAGCGGTTGTCCACTGTTGAGGCAAAGCTTGTGGAACAATCATTGGTCATTAGATCACTCTCAGATAGCATCTTGGACTTGACAAGAAGGCTAGAGTTGGTGGAGGATGATGATGATGATGAGGTATATGTGGGGCCGGATGTCCAGAAGGAAGACCGGGTTGCTTATCTACAAAGGATGGAGATTGAGGATCCTGATAGATGGATTGAATTGATTAGTGAGGAGGAACCTTCAGGCTCTGCTCCCTCTACATCTTCTTAGATGAATAAGAAGATGGGCTCATTATTAGCTGCTCATGGCAGTGAGCCCTCAAGCACATGGAGCAGGTATGATTGATGGTGGCACATTGCAGATGATGAAGAGGACTTCATGGACCTGAATGGGACACATCGAGAGTTGGTTTGATGAGATGATCTCTTCACTTTGGAGGGAACACACACATGGACAACATGTTGCAGATGAGATGGATGGAGTTTCCATGGACCTGAGCATGGATTTTAGACATCATGGATGATGGTATGTTGTCGAGGACGACAACGATTTCAGGTGGAGGAGAATGTAAGGACCTCCGGTTGCGGGTGCAACGGGCGCCGGGCGGGCGATCGCGCACGGGCATGGGCGGGCGCACGGGCGCGCTGAACGACAGTTTGTGACAATATGTGACGATGAAAGCGACGTTAAGAATACAGAAAAAATGGTTAAGTTTCACTTCCTCACTTGTACGCATATGTTATGAAACAATATGGAGGTTTATATATGCGTGGAATAATAAAACATAAAATATAATGGAGCACATATATATACGACAAGATTAAAACTATGTAATACAAAGGTTTATAATAATTAAACATGAAACATAAATATATACCAAAGATATGACGTAAGGGCTTCATAATACCATTTAACATGTCGGACCAAAGTTATATCCCAAGGTGTAGAGCGTATATATACATGAGCATGAGAGCTCATTAAGGCATCGAATCTTCACTCATCTTTCATACGCATAGGGGTAAAACAACAGGGGTAAAAGTAGACTACGCATACCTCATGCGTAGTGCTAGTAAAGGTGCAGTTTTGACTTAAGTGCGGGTTGGGTGAAGGCAAGCGTGCCGAGGTGTGCAGATTGTGTGCAGGACTTGACAAAGTAAGATAGGTGGCCCGGGTGGGCATTCTTCTTTGTGCAAGGGTGCATATGATGATGTATAAGGCTGTTCTATGCCTGTTGTAGGATTATTCTAAGTGTTGGCTTGAAGTTTGTCAAGCACACTTGTATTGTAATATTGAAGAAGTTGTTATAATATATTGTTGGGCAGACTTTACCGGGAGTTGCCCCTCCCTTTATACTTGTGTATTGTTGATGTTCTTGGTTTATTGTTCATGGTTAATAATTGAGAATGGTCTTCATTAAAGTATAAAGGATATTGCTCTTATTCGGTTGCAAAATATAAGTTAAGTATGTTTATGTTGGAAAAGGCGTAGTCCATAAACGTTAGTATTGTTAAAAAGAAAGCGTTCGGTGGTGCCGCACCTCGCTACAAGCGGTTGGAAGATCACCGCAGGTGTAGGGGCGTGACACGGGCACCCTCACCCGCCCGGGCGCCCTCGTCCGCTCGCCCGCCTGCCCGACGCCCTCGCCCGCCCGCTCGCCCGCCCGGTGCCGTCGCCTGCCCACCTCACCCGCCTCACCCGCCCGGGCACCCTCACCCACCCGCTCGCCCGCTCGAAGCCCTCACCCGCCCGCTAACCCACCCGCCTGGCGCCCTCACCCGCCTACCCGGCGCCCACGCCCGGGTGCCCTCACCCACCTCACCCGCCTGGGTGCCCTCACCCGCCAGCCCGCCCGGCGTCCTCGCCCGCCTCACTGGCCCGGCACCCTCACCTGCCCGCCCACCCGCCCGCCTCACCCGCCCGCCCGCCCACCCACCCGCCTGCCCGGCGCCCTCACCCGCCCGCCTGACGCCCTCACTCGCCCGACGCCCTCACCTGCCTCACCGGCCCGCCCTTCCCGACGGCTTGACCGACCCTCCCTCGGCCGCGCCACACGGGCCACCCTCACCCCTGCCCGATAGGCGGCAAGGCGATTCACCGGCCCGACGCCCTCACCCGCCCGCCTCACCTGCCTGCCCGCCCACTCGCCTGCCCGGCGCCCTCGCCCGCTCGCCCACCCACCCGCCCGCTCGAGGCCCTCACCTGCCTCACCCGCCCACTCTTTCCGGCGGCCTGACCCACCCTCCCTCAGCCGTGCCACTCGAGCCGCCCTCGCCCCCGCCCAGCAGGCGATAGGGCGCTTCCGGGAATCGCCCTGCTGCCTGTCAGGCGGGGACGAGGGCCGCCCAGGTCGCACAGGTAGGGGTGAGCGCCACCCGGGTGGCCCTCACCCCTGCCCGGCAGGCAGCAGGGTGATTCCTGCCAGGTGGGGGCGAGGGAGGGTGGGTCAGGCCGTCGGGGAGGGCAGGCAGGTGAGGGCGCTCAGGCGGGGAGGCAGGCGGGTCAGGGCGCCAGGCAGGCGGGTGGGTGAGGCGAGTGAGGGCGCCGGGCGGGCGGGCGGGTGAGGGGGGGTGGGCGCCGGGTGAGGGCGGGCGGGCAAGGGTGCTAGGCAGGCGAGCGGGCAGGTGGGCGGGAGGGTGAGGATGTCGGGCGGGCGGGCGGGTGAGGCCGGTGAGGCGGGCGAGGGCGCCGGGCGGGCGGGTGAGGGCGCCGGGCGGGCGGGTGAGGGCACCTGGGCGGGTGAGGCAGGTGAGGGCGCCCGGGCCGAGTGGGGGTGAGGGCGTCGGGCGGGTGAGGATGCCGGGCGGGCGAGAGGACGGGTGAGGGCAACCGGGCGGGCGGGCGGGCAAGGGCGCCTGGGCAGGTGAGGCGGGCAGGCGAGGGCGCCGGGCGGGCGGGCGGGCGGGCGAGGGCGCCCGGGTGGGTGAGGCGAGTGAGGGTGCCCAGGCCTAGTGGGGGCATGGTTGAGGCAGGCGGGCAGGCGGGTGAGGCGGGTGAGGGCGCTCGGGCTGGGTGGGGGCGTGGTTGAGGCAGGCGGGCGGGCGGGTGATGGCGCCCGGGCGGGTGAGGCGGGTGAGGGCGCTCGGGCTGGGTGGGGGCGCAGTTAAGGGTGGGTGAGGGCGCCCAGGCGAGTGGGTGTGTCACACCCCTACACCTGCGGTAGTCTTCCAACCGCTTATATCGAGGTGCGGAACCACTGAACACTTTCTTTTCACCAATACTAATGTTCATGGACTACGCCTATTTCACTTTTCCTTAATTAGTTTGTGTTTCACAACCAAGCAATATTATGTTTAGCCTTTATACTAATGAACACCCATACTCATTCATTATCATCAGCAATTATAAAAGAGAACAACAATTGCACAGTATAAAGGGGGGGGGAACTCCCTGAACAATGAGTCTGCCCAACAATATATAATAATTAATCTTTCTTCAATAATACAATCTTCACAAGTATCCTTGGAAAAATCCAAGTCTATACTTAGCCAATTTTACAATAGAGGCAAAACGGCTTTTTACAACATTTGTGCACACCTTGCACAGTGGGAGGGTGCTCACTCGAGATGCCAAGACCCCCTCCTCAAGTCTCACACAAATCTGCACTTTAGAACAACCCCGGGCACACCTTGCCCAACGACTTCACCCACTCTCCAAGTACGTTCCAAACCGTGTGACTTAACCAAGAGAGCGCACGAGCTATGCGCTGCACCTCTCTTATTTCTGCGCACATGTCTACTACTCTTGAGCGAAGATCGAATGAGTTGAGTTCAATGTTTGAATGCTCCCCTTGCATCGCATATATATATGTTACATAGTGTGTGGGTGGGCTGCCTAGCAGACCACCCCACAAACGCTATACACACCCATTCGATTCGTTTGTAAGTCGGCGTGCCCTTGTATCGTGGGTTGGCCAACGTTCATTGCAAACGTTCCAACCGTGGGTACAAACCAACGCCGCCACACTTAGTCGTTCACCAAATGTCGCAAGTGTTCGTCGCATATCTCGTGCAGGCCGGCTCGTCCTTCGCTCGCACCCTGCCCGCGTATAGCCCAGCTCGCACGCCTGCCCACGCGCTCGCGTGCCCGCCCACGTGCAGCTAAACTCGCTCGCCCGCTCGCGCTCCCGCGCTCTTCGACCGTCGTGCGGCTCGGTTCACCCGCGCCCAACCGCACCTGGTATAACAAAGGCCTTGCATCCTCCTCCACCTGAAATCATTGTCATCGTCGACAACATACCATCTCGGTAGCCATCCACCAAGATCATCACTATCCATGATGTTAACTCCTCCACTTAAGGCAAACATCCCTGCAACATATGTAGAACTCCATCTCCATCATGTATCACCTTAGTGACCAACTGCCACCAAGCTCTCCATACCAAGGTATACACCTCAACAGTATGTCATGTACCAGATATCATCTTGATCCATGATCATCGACCCCTCTGCCACAATCTCCACTGCAACATCCCGTGTCGACCTCATCATGTGTCATCATGTGAACCTCTGTCATGATACTCCAACAAGAGCTAACACATGTCCATCATGTGCCAACATCTCATCCCAATAGCAACATCATCCTGTACACTGGATCCCCTCATGACTCGAACTAGTTGGGTAGCTAATCCAACCATACGCCCAAACCACAAGAATGCACATTCTTCCATCACCATCAGTCGTTTCTCAAAACAACCTGCCACATTCTTGACTCCTCAAGAATCTATCTCCATAAGTGTAATCCATGCTCAGGTCCATGGAAACTCCATCCATCTCATCTGCAACATGTCATGATGCTTGATGCCAAACCATCCCTGCACCATTAGTCATACCTGCTCAACATGTTTAGGGACTCACTGCCATGAGCAGCTAACAATGAGCCCCATCTCCTCATCCATCTAAGAAGATGTAGAGGGAGTAGAGCCTGAAGGCTCTCCCTCACTAATCAACTCGATCCATCTGTCAGGATCCTCAATCTCCATCCTTTGTAGATAATCAACCCGGTCTTCCTTCTGGACATCCAGCCTCACATCTACCTCCTCATCATCATCATCATCCTCAACCAACTCTAGCCTTCTGGACATGTCCAAGATGCTATCTGGAAGTGACCTGATGACCAATGACTGCTCAGTAAGCTTTTCCTCAACAGTAGACAACCACTTACTCATGTCTCCCATTCTCTTCTCATCCTCCATTTGCATCACTCCCAATTTACAATCAGGCCTTGTCACTCCAATGGTTGGCACACCAATGGGTACATCTTCCCTTCCATCATAAATGTAGAGCTTCTTGAAATGTGGAACAATCATTGCATCAAATTGTTTCATGAATTCCATCCCCAATACAACCTCATAGTCATCAATCCGCACTATAGTGAAGTAAACCTTCCCTATCCATTTGCCAAGTGTAGTGTCCACCCTTTCAGCTATACCAAGAATTTCAATAGGAGGAGAATTCACTGTCTTCATCAGTGCCTTTGCCGGTACAAATTTCAGCCCAATTCTTCTCGTGGTATCCTCGCCCATGAAGTTGTGAGAAGCCCCACTATCCACCATAGTGAGTACATCAGCACCTCCAACCCTCATTCGAACATACTCCAATCTGTTCCTCTCAGGATCCCTCCTAGAGACCGTCTCCGTAGTAGCAGAAGCACCAAGTATCTTCATCATCCCCACAGAAGCACCTTCATTCTTCACATCAGATTGTGCAATAGCAGCCACCTTCGGTCTAGAAGGACAATTCTTCACCCTGTGTGGTCCAGCACATATCTAACACTTCAAGGCTTTCTTCGTCTTCGAACTATCATCTGATTTCGAAGCATCATCCTTCTTCTTCTCTTTCGGTTTATTGGACTTCTTCTTCTTGTCATCAGAAGTCTCATCATAATGCTCTACCAACCTGTCAACAGCAGCAAAAGCTTCCTCAAGTGTCCTAATCTTCTGCCTCTTCACTTCATTGCATGCCCAAGGCTTCAACCCAATAATGAAGTTGAACACCTTGTCCCTCTCCGCCATGTCAGGAAGTTCCAGCGCTGCACTTGCAAACTCTCGCTGATATGCTTGTAGGCTCCCGGTCTGCTTTATGTACTTAATCTTCGTCCTTTCTTCCCATGTTTCATCCTGAGGACTGAAATGGGTTCGCAAAGCCTTCTTCATGTCATCCCATGAAGTAATGTCATTAGTACTGCCATTGGCAATCTGGTCCATCCTCCTTCGCCACCACATCTTAGCATCCTTTGTTAAGAACTGAGCAGCTACCTTGACCTTTGTCTCATCATCAGATAGACTCAATCGTTCCAAGTATTGCTCCATGTCCCATAGAAAGTTTCCAAGAGTCTTCGCATTCCTTGTGCCATCATAAGATTCTGGTTCCTTGACCTTCACATGAGGCACTCCTTCACCTGAGTTATGCCTCACGGCCTTCTTCAACACCGCAATCTCATCCCTAGCTTCGTCAAGAGATTTCTTCAAGTTCACGATCTCTGCAAGACCCCGATCCCTTGCTTCTTCAACCTCCTTGACCCTTATTTCAAGTTGTGTACACATAAGATCAGTGAACTCATGCTGTGTCCGGAGTTCATCAAACGCTTCCTTCATCTTCAAGTTGGCCTCTTGTTCTTAAACGAACAAGTCCATCTTCTTATCCCAAGAAGTTTCCATAACCTCCATCCTCAACAGCATCTTTTCCATAAGTGCTAAAGTAGCATCTTGTCCATGACTAGACCCAGCCTGAGATTCAGCCGCCATCTCTAACATCTTCTTCTTCTTCTTTTGCAATCTAGTTTTGACCATTCAATAGCTTCACCAAGATGCCTGCAACCTAAACCAACCCTTGTTCCACTTGTGTGAAACGACTTCCTTCACATGCAAGTACCTGCTTCACTGTCACCAACTGTCAAGTTGTGTATCAGCGTCAATGCTTCAACACCCGAACCTGTTCAATGGCTCTAATACCACCTTCACTTCAGTGGAGGTGTGTAGCAGCTTCAACCAAGATATACGCTCTGATACCACCTGTCACGATAGTGCATTAGGATCAGCACTTCATCATCAACCCGAACACGAGCTCTAATACCACCTGTCACGCCCCTACACCTGCGGTAATCTACCAACCACTTATAGCGAGGTGCGGCACCACCGAACACTTTCTTTTCACCAATATTAATGTTCATGGACTATGCCTATTTCACTTTTCCTTCCTTAGTTTGTGTTTCGCAACCAAGCAATATTATGTTTAGCCTTTATACTAATGAACACCCATACTCATTCATTATCATAAGCAATTATAAAAGAGAACAACAATTGCACAGTATAAAGGGAGGGGCAACTCCCTGAACAATGAGTCTGCCCAACAATATATAATAATCAATCTTTCTTCAATAATACAATATTCACAAGTATCCTTGGCAAAATCCAAGTCTATACTTAGCCAATTTTATAATAGAGGCAAAACTGCCTTTTACAACATTTGTGCACACCTTGCACGGTGGGAGGGTGCTCACCCGAGACACCAAGACGCCCTCCTCAAGTCTCACACAAATCTGCGCTTTAGAAGAACCCCAGGCACACCTTGCCCAATGACTTCACCCACTCTCCAAGTACGTTCCAAATCGTGTGACTTAACCAAGAGAGCACACGAGCTATGCGATGCACCTCTCTTATTTCTGCGCACTTGTCTACTACTCTTGAGCGAAGATCGAACGAGTTGAGTTCAATGTTTGAATGCTCCCCTTGCATCGCATGTATATATGTTACATAGCGTGTGGGTGGGCTACCCAGCCGACCGCCCCACAAATGCCATACACACCCGTTCGATTCGTTTGTAAGTCGGCCTCGCCCTTGTATCGTGGGTCAGCCAATGTTCATCGCAAACGTTCCAACCGTGGGTACAAACCAACGCCGCCACACTTAGTTGTTCACCAAATGTCGCAAGTGTTCGTCGCATATCTCGTGCAGGCCGACTCGTCCTTCGCTGGCACCCTACCCGCATGTAGCCCAGCTCGCGCGCCCGCCCGCGTGCAACTAAAATCGCACGCCCACGTGCCCTCGCTCTTCGACCGTCGTGTGGGCCGGTTCACCCATGCCCAACCGCGCCCGGTATAATGAAGGCCTTACAGGGCGGGCGAGGGCACCCGGGCCGGGTGGGGTGGTGGGTGAGGATGGGTGAGGGCGCCGGGGCCGCCGAGCGAGTGAGGGTACCGGGGCTGGGGGGCGGGTGAGGGTGCCCAAGGCGGGGGGGTGGTTGAGAGGGTTGGGGCGCGGGGGGTTGTGTGGGCGCCCGGGGGGGTTAGCACGGCGCCCGGGCCGGCAGGGGGGGTAGGGAGGGTTGGGGCGCGGGGGGTTGTGAGGGCGCCCGGGCCGGGCAAGGGGAAGGGTGAGGGCGCTCGGGCGGGCAGTGGGTTGGGTTGGTAGGGATTAAGGGGGCAGGGGCACGGGGTGTGGGTGAAGGTAGTGAGGGTGTCGGGAAGGGGGTTGGAGGTAGGGGACGAGTCGGGTTGTGGCGCCCACCCTAGCAGCTCACTCGCCCGCCGCAAGGATTGGGCGATTCTGAGAATCGCCCAACCCCACGACAGGCGGGCAAGGGGAAGGGTGAGGGCGTTCGAGTGGGTAGTGGGTTGGGTTGGTAGGTATTAAGGGGGCAGGGGCGCGGGGTGTGGGTGAAGGTAGTGAGGGTGTCAGGAAGGGGGCTGGACGTAGGGGACGAGTCAGGCTGTGGCGCCCACCCTAGCAGCTCACCCGCCTGCCGCGGGGATTGGGCGATTCTGAGAATCGCCCAACCCCACGACAGGCGGGCGAGCTGCTGGGCCGCCCCCACACCGCCTATCCCCCCCCCCCCCCCCCCCCATGCCCTCACACCCCACCCGCTCGCCCAACCTCCCTGCCCCCATGACACCATGGCGGTCCACCCATGAGTATTGGGCAATTGAGTTTGATTGGGCCCACCATGCTTACAACGGATATAATTGTTATTTTGGCTCATAAAAATTATTAATTTAAAAAAAGAAAAAAATCTTTGAGGAAAAAAATTTAACTTACTTGTCAATTGCGAGAATTCTTCGTTGAATATGTTGTTGATAGCGATGTAGCTTCTCCACAAATTCACAAGTCTTTCAAAGTTTTTCAGAAAGCTTAGATGTGATGTGAGTAATAGTGATAATGAAATTTTAATATATTAGTGAAATTACGGAGATGTTTTACCGTATGGTTAATGTGCGATAATTTGTTTTAAAATATTATAAAGCGAATATTGTAAAATTGTTTTACAATGGGTTGAATGTGGGATAATTTGTTTTAGAATATATTATAAAAATCTAAAAAATAAAAATTCAATTGTTTGGTAAATATTATATACTTTAACTATTAAAATAATTAATGTAGAATTTGTAGTTTACAATTTTAATTTTAATGATTTATTTCATAAAAAATTTAGTTTACATTTTTCAATAAATTGTAGAACAAAATAATGAAGGTAAATAAATCTAACAAACTTTTTGGAGGGAAAAATTTTGGAGGGAAAATTTCATTATTTAAGCTATATAATATCTTTAGGGGACTCTCCATTTGTATCATTCAACATCTTTTATTTGAAAGGGATGGATTGTTTTGATAGTGAAGTTTCAATTTATACACCATCAACATCTTCATCGCGTAACATCTCTATTCATATCGATGAATATAGCGGGAATTCTTCCACTATGAATAGAAAGTCAATTCTTCCACTTAGTCCTGATTCTAAGGACTATGAGAGAAACACTAATGAAAGAGGGGATGAAGAATTTCAAATAAATAAAGAGTCACAGATTCCACTTAGTCCTAATTCTAAGGACTATGAGAGCAGTAGTTTTGAAGAGCATGATGGTGAACTTCAAAAGAACGGAATGTCACGATGTCCACTTAGTCCTAATTCTGAGGACTATGAGAGTAGCATTTTTGAAGAGCATGATGGTGAAGTTAAAAATAACTGAGTGTCACGGTGTCCACTTAGTCCTAATTCTGAGGACTATGAGAGCAGCAGTTTTGAAGAGCATGATGGTGAACTTCAAAAGAATGGAGTGTCACAATGTCCACTTAGTCCTAATTCTGAGGACTATGAGAGAAGCATTTTTGAAGAGCATGATGGTGAAGTTCAAAATAACTGAGTGTCACGGTGTCCACTTAGTCCTAATTCTGAGGAGTATGAGAGCAGCAGTTTTGAAGAGCATGATGGAAAATTTCAAAAGAATGGAGTGTCACAGTGTCCACTTAGTTCTAATTGTAAGGACTATGAGAGTAGTAGTGATGAAGAGCGTGATAACGATTTTCAAAAGAATGGAGTGTCAAAGTGTCCACTTAGTCCAGATTCTAAGGGCTATGAGAGCAGTAGTGATGAAGAGCGTGATAACGATTTTCAAAAGAATGGAGTGTCAAAGTGTCCACTTAGTCCTAATTCTAAGGACTATGAGAGCAGTAGTGATGAAAAGCATGATGTTGAATTTCAAAAGTATGGAGTGTCACGGTGTCCAGTTAGTTCTAATTCTAAGGACTATGAGAGCAGCAGTGATGAAGAGTCGGATGATGAATTTCAAAAGATTGGAGTGTCACAATGTCCACTTAGTCCTAATTCTCTGGACTATGAGAGCAATAGTTATGAAGAGCGTGATGATGAATTTCAAAAGAATGGAGTGTCACTATGCCCTCTTAGTCCTAATTCTAAGGACTATGAGAGCAGCAGTGATGAAGGATAGGATGATGCACTTAGTCCTAATTGTAATGAGTATAAAGGTAGCAGTGAAAAAGGACAGGATGTAGCATCTTCAATAAGTAAACAGTCACATTTTCGACGTATTCCTAATTCTATGGACTATGAGAGTAGCACTGACAATGCACATGAGGAAGAATATCCATTAAGCATCGAGTCAGATTTTCCATTCAGTCTGCATTCTAAGGACTACGACAGTAGCACTAAAGAAGCAGAAGATGAAGAATATCTTCCAAGTCAATATTGAAAAGCAGAGCTGATAATAGTGTGGATAACATTCCTCTTAATGATGATGAAAAGCCTTATACAAATGATGATCCAATGATGGGGATGTTGCCAAGAAATATTGTATCAAGGAGTAGGAGCAGACCTTTTCATATCAATGCAAGTTTTTCTAGTTATACAAGGGGTAGAGCAGAATATCTGACAAGAAGAAGTTTTACCAGTGCTCTCATTTCAAGTGAATGTTGCCAAAAAGATTGCTTGAAACATATGGATTTCAAATTTGCATTAGAAGGAAGGAAGAGATATTTGTCAATGAATAAAAGCATGCAAAATTCATATTTAGTTGGGTGCATGCAATCTACATTGTCAGGTTATGATTATCATATTGGGACTTTATTTATCTGTAGAAAAGGTTTCAAAATGTTTCATTCCATGGAGAATTTTCGTCTCTCGAGAATTCAAGAAAATTTGGAAAAGGATCCCACATTTTATTCAGAAGTACGTCATAAAAGACAGTTTGGGCCATTATCAAATATTGCAATGTCATGGATGAAAGATTTCTTTTAAGCATGGAGAGTGTATGCCAAATAGAGAGACAATACATATTCCAGATAATTTTTCAAGACGAGAAATCTACAACTTATACAAAGAATATGCAGAAGGTGCCGAGGGACATGGCCAGTTTATTACATATCAATATTTTGTGAAGGTATGTAAGAAATAATTCAACAATGTCCGTATTCCTAAGAAGACAAGGATGGGGATTTGTAGTACATGTGCTTCTCTTAAATAAAAAAGGGACAAATGTGAAGGCTCAGAAAGAGGTAAGCGTTCATAAATTTAACTTCTAAAGCTGTATAGTCATCAACTATGAAAACATATTTCTTAATGAATTTCTTTTATGTTGTGTAGATTTAATTGTCAAAGAACTTCAGGAGCATCAGGAACAACAAAAAAACGAAATGAAGAAGTTGTACAAGCATCGAAAGAAGTGTTATGGTAATCCGAATAAATATTTGGGTTTGATAATTGATGGTATGGACGAGAAGAAAACACTTTTACCACGTTTTGTTCGCACACCCAAAAATTTATAGGAGGAAAATTGTATTCAGTTTCACTTGGTTGGTTGTATGGTCTTCAATGGGAAAATGTTGCCAAGGGTGTACTTCACAGCTCCAAATATTCATAATGATGCAAATCTGACCATAACCATAATTCATGATGTGATTTCTCAGTGGTCTGGTAATCTTCCTGAAGTTTTGTATCTACAATTGGACAACACTTGCCGTGAAAACAAAAATCAGGTTGTTTTTGGATATCTAAACATGCTTGTTGAATTGAGAATTTTTCAAAAGGTAAAGGTTGGTTTCCTTCTTGTTGGGCACACTCATGACCATATTGATCAGATGTTCAGTCGTTTTTCAGTCACATTGAGGAGGAAGGAAGTTGGGAGCTTGCCATCACTAATTGAATGTAATAAGAAATCATACATGCCAGAGCCTACTTTTGATGTGTTGGAAGAAACTGTTGACATGCGAAGGTTTATTCTGGGATCATATGGTGAGGGGAAATGCATTGAACAACTTAATGACATTAGCTTCCAACATCAATTTCGTATCAAAAAAATTGATGGGAAAACACTAATATGGGGCAAGAAGTATTCAACTACTGCAGAATGGGCACCGTCATCAGGTTTGCAATTTTTGAAGTTCATTCCAGATCATCCAATATTTGCATCAAAAATATTGTTATTACAATCAGTTGGTGAAGTTCAGAATGCACGCAGATAGAACAGAGATATAAATTTTTCTGATTTCCTGGAAGAAATTAAAAAATGTATTAGATATACATATGAGTACTTTGACATTGTTGATTCAGTTTGGTGGGAGTCATTTTTCAATAATCAAAGTGATCTAATTTCAACAACAACAAATGAAGATATACCTTTGAAAAATCCATTTATTTGGCCACAAAATCTGTCGAATGAACACGAGGAAGTAAACATTGTTGAACAGCAACAATCTCAAGGTATTATTAATTCTTCACAAGCAGCAGAAAGAGAGATGTATATTGGTTCCAGAAGATCTCGTGCACAACGTGAAGCCATGGAAGAACTTTATAGGGGTTCAGTACAGGATATCAATGAGGTTTGCATGATTGCAGTGCTAGCAGATGGAGATCCCAATGGCTATCCATTTTGGGTTGCTAAAGTTAAAAAGTTTTTTACAGAAAATGAGGATGTTAAAAGTGTTGAATTACATTGGTATGCCACAAATACACACGCATTCAATGGTGTGTATAAGCCAGAGATGGTAGTTGACAAAAAAAAATGGCAAAAAAAGAAAAAGAAAGGGTACAAATATAAATCGCCGCCGCACAGACATATTAAAATTGGAGGATGTTGACATACTTTTTTATGACTTCAATTTAACGAAGAGAGGAACTCTTCACTTCAAGACGATAGAGATTCTAAAAAGGTTGTTACCAGAAGGAACAGTGTTAACATGGGAGTTTGCTGAAACCAGTCGTAGATCTAGAAGAATTTTGAAACCTGAAATGTTGGGCATGCTGTTATAGACATTTTTGTGCCTTACAGCATGAAGCATGAAATGTCCATAATCTAAGGGATCAAAAGTCCCTAAACATGTTGTTCCTACCCCTGGAGGAACAAGGTCAGCAAACCACAACATTGAATATCAGTTCTCCACCTGAAAACACTCAAAAACAAGCTAATTCTGGATCATGTCAACTGCTCCACTGAGCATCTGCGCTGAATGTCAAGAGCTCCACTGTCTACCTGCGCTGAATGTCAACTGCAAAGAAGGCTACCTGCGCTGGGCGAGTTGGGACAAGTGGCACAGTCATTCTTCAAGGTGTCAATGCCCAGGAAGCTTCCAAAATGACACTTGGATCAAGGAATTCGACTGGTGATGAGTAAGAGGGTCTAGATCTCCAAGTGGAAGCAAGAACCTCCAAGTGGACTCAAGAACTGAAGAATAACTGAAGTGAGAGAGGACACTAGTCAGCTTCATGCCAGCTACAAGCTGACTCATCCTTTCTCAAAATCTCCTATATATAGAGCTCTCTCATGAGGTCTATGGAGGCTGGAATCTTGTGAATGTAAGGAAGTGCTGTTGGTTTGAGTATAGAACTATTGGGTGATTTGCTTTGAAGGAGGTGAAGAGGAGATTTCTTTCTGCTGGGAGGTGATGCTGGATTGGGCCTTTTATGGTTGTATTACTTCATGAACTTTACTTCTTCCATTAATAAAGCATTTGAGGTTCTTCTATATGCATGTGTCTCAATGATGTGTTGTTATAGTTGTGTATTTGATTTATTCTAATCCTTGAATCAATTATGAATGTATGCTTCTTGTAGTTTCCCTCTCTTGTTATTTTGCAGGATCTTGGTGTAGCTGGGCCAGTGAAAGAGCAAGGAGCTAGGAGCAAGCAACAAAGAGAGAAGATTGGATCAATCATTAGCGGAAGACATCGGTTAGTGGATCTCTTTCTCCCCTCTCTTACATCTCATAAAGAAGTAATCTCGAATAGCTTTGCTTTGATTGTTGCTGAGGTACTATCACCCTTAGAGTGGGATAGGGTCATTCCGTATTGGATACTTTTCCCAACAACAAATTGGTGACTCCACTGGGGATCGTATCTTGTTGGTTGTTTGTGTTTTTGCTATTCATTTCATAAACATAGGGAGTGCCGAATCGAACTGCATTTGAATCTTTCAAATGCAAAGTAGAGGGCAGCTACTCTAGCTCAGTTTCTGGGCAAGTTTATGATTTGAAGAGCTGATCCACAAGGACTCTGAACAGCTCTTAGTGATAGCTTTTCATCCTCCTTTTCACCCCTTAGTGTGTACTTGATTGATAGCTTCTGATTTGGCCAAAAACTGTGAATTTTTGAGCAATCTGTGACCCGGAAACTGAGAAAAACGAAAGTTTATCTCTTCAGTGCAGGTACTGTGAAGGCAGTCTGAATTTCAGCGCAGTTCCCGAAGGGGCTACCTGCGCTGAAGGTCAAACTGCCAGTGTACTACCTGCGCCGAACCAGTTTTGCCTAGTGCTACTGGGGTTCCCTCCTGTTTATTGCCCTGTTTTCACCCTTGTTTTTGCAGCCTGTTATCAGTCAATGTACCTATCTGAAACCAACTTTCCTTGCCACTATTCCGCCTCGGTTGTATAAAGAAACTGTATTTGTTCTTTGTGTATTTCTTATATCATTTGCAATTTCCCATAACGGAAAGTGAACTAGTCTTGTTGTGGCCTCTTAGATCTAGACCTGTGATAAGTGTCGTTTTGATCTTAAGAGTTAGTTTGTTTGCTGTTCATAGCTGATTGAGCTTTTGCTTTCGTCATATGGTTTGAATTTATATATTTCTAGTGTCGAAACAAGTAAATCTTAAGGTGTCTTTTGATTTTGGACAAGCTTGTTTGCTTTCACTTGAAATTGAATTCAAAGTTATACAACAGCTTTCTTTTTGTATTACATCAACATTAAGAAAGAGAAAAGAAATACCTGCATTGTGCATGTGCATTATGACAGTTTGTATGTTGATTTAGGGAAAAGTGCATTAGTGTGTGCTCTTTGATCTGTGTGAAAAGATGATGTCTTTCTTTTCCCTCAGTAGTTAAGATTTTCATAAGTCGAAAAGATTGAAAAAGCTTGCTTCTCATCTTAGACTGCATTTAGGAATTTGTATCATACATCTCGTGGTGAACCTTGAAAGGCAAACTTTAAAAAGATCAACTTAAAATATATTGAATGAACCTAACAACGCTTTGAAACATAACGCAAACACATAGAGGTCTAAGCTAGAGACGTGTTCCGGCGTCGTTAAACGTGATATCTTAGCGTTGAGTGGTTGGATGATTCCTCCACGGT
The DNA here is from genome assembly GCA_031772625.1 of Pinus tabuliformis. Lineage (NCBI taxonomy): Eukaryota > Viridiplantae > Streptophyta > Pinopsida > Pinales > Pinaceae > Pinus > Pinus tabuliformis. The sequence continues at coordinate 53,656,648 of CM062813.1, forward strand.
GAAGCGATAAGTATCAATACGGACTTGTGCTCCCACGTACCGTCGCGTATATATTGGGAGACCCCTATAGGAACAAAGCCTTTATCCATAGGAAACCGTGTCGGCCGCCCTACTGATCGTAATGCAGTGAACACAGCATTCACGAAGATCGACCACCCGTACCGTAAAACGTATTCTGCGGTTTTGCGAAAAGTTTGGCACACCCTCTGCCTAGATCTCCAGAGCAGTTTCTTTTGGCCTTTTTCAAACTCTATAACTGAAAAAGTCCATCCGAGCATTTGTCACTTCGGGCTCGTTAAAACATCGAAGGAGACTAGAGTCATCTTTAGCTTTTTCTCGACTCTTAAAAAATGAAAAAGAAAGTTGTGTCTAAAGCGTCGTTATAAAATTTATTTTAAGCGGAATAATCATCACCTTTCCCTCGTTGATCTTCAAAGTTAGTCTATCACCAGTGAAGTTCCTGTAGAATCGCTAGGCAATCTATTGGATAGACTCAATATGTCTGAACAACCGTCGACGTCTAGGACTGTGTCGTCCGACACAACAGCAGCAGAGCCTCCTGCCACTACTCCAACGATGTTCGCTGGTATACCATCTGTCCCGGCAAATTGTCCTCAACAACAAGCCGGAGTCCCATCAGGGACGACGACATGGTTAGTTCCTATTTCTTCATCCGGATTATCATCTGGTATTTCTTATGTTGAAACTCAACAAATTGATCCAATGTGTCTTCAAAGGCCAATTTACCCTTTAAGTACTGGATTTCCACCGTATGGAGGGCAGTATGCTCTTTCATTGTTCCCTCCTAGAGAACAACCATATGGGAGTTTACAACAAAGTTCAGGTCAAACTGGAATTACATCCAGCGGTTGGGTACCAATACTGCCTCGACAACCAGGGGTTGTATATTCAATGCAACCAGTACACCCTGTGTCGGATATTCCCACCACACCTGCTATGGTGAATGCGTCGCTAATACAAGCGCTACCTGTTGTATGTCAACCCCAAGTTTCTCAGGTTGCAATACAACAGCCTCTTGTCTCAACGACTCAATCACAATCTCAGGGTAGTGCCTCCTTATCTGGAGCGACTCAGGCTCAAACAAGTACTGTGACTCCTCATCTTGGTCAATCATCCAGTATTGGTCAACAGCAAATGGTCCAACAACCAGAGCTGGTTCAATCTCAACAACCGCCATTCCAACAATCATATCAAGGACCCGAGCAACAAGTCTTTGTAAGTAATGGGAAACCATGCTATAATGGTTATGCCCATCAACCTTGTCAAAGTTGCCAGCATTATGCTGGTCTGCAAAGACCCATTGCTCAGGCGATACCATCTTATCCTGGATATGCTTCGCCTAACCTGAACCAACAGCTGCCCTTTGTAGCAACTCTAGAATTACCAGATCTAAACCGGCTGACGAATGATCCAATTGCTTATGCCCCTTGGTGGCCAGCGATTCCGCATAAACTTCCGTCAGATATTCCTAAATTTAATGGAAATCCGGGTGAAGATCCGTCGAATCATGTGATGACATTCCATCTATGGTGTTCATTGAACACCCTGAATGATGATTCGATAAGACTTCGCCTCTTTCAAAGGACGTTAACGGGTCCAGCGGCAAAATGGTACATTGAATTGCCTAGAGCTTCGTTCGACAACTTCAGTACTGTCGTGGCGGAAAAAGTCGTTTGTGCGGACACAACTGACCTCCCTAGGAGTCTAAACTCTCTAGCGACAAACAAGACAAAATGGAGTGATCTTTCTCTAAATATACCTTTTAAAACATGAAAACTACAAGTGTTTAGGCTTACCTTATTCCAAAACGCTGTTGTTGTAGTCCGTCCTTGCCGATCCGGATGAGCTCCTCCTTCACATCAATTCCTGCAACCACAAACAATCAAACAATTACCAAGCACTTGCATTTCATATAATAAAACATATATTCAACATGCAGACCAAGGAACACATGAAATAACTCATTAACACAAGCTATTGAGAAAAATAAACCAGTTTGTATTAATAACGAAACAAATAAACTCTTACAACCTGGCCTTGGTGTTGTGCAAGTTCCTCCCAGGGTCCATCAAGGGTTTTCCTCTACTTTGACAAAGCTCACCCACTTCCAAGTAGAATCAAGCAAAGACAATCTCTCCTCACAAGGTTCTAAATGGGAGTCCTAATTCCTGCAGCATTTACCCAAAGAAAATGTATAGCTTCAACCTCCCCTCCCTCTGGCTCAATGCCTTTATTTATAGTGTTGTAAAGAGGTTATTCAGGTCCACCATCAATGGGATAATCCCCCTCTTTGGGTGGGATAGCTCCCTTATTGATGGGATAAGTTCCTCCTTAATAGGGATACATGAACCAACTGGAGGCGCATCCATTTCATCAAACCGACCTCTAGAAAGTTCTAGAAGTAACCACAAGTAACTTTTTTAAGATGAAACTTGCGCATTTTGCCTTTTACAGAAGGACGCACCTGTCCCTTAACATACAGAGCGTCCAAGGACGCAGTCTTTGTGAACATTGTGAGCGTCCCCGCAGGTAAGGCTTGAGAGAACCTGCGTCCCCAGAGATAAACACATTTTTTACAAGACTTTCTCTCTTTTTTGAGTTTGAGATGGATAGCAGAGGCATAAGACTTGCCTAAGAGGGTAGCATGACTGTTGATTGAGCCATACTAACTGTAAGTAGTCATGGTGACATTTTTTAGTGTAACAGATTGCCCCCTAAAGTGCGAAGCCTGGAATAGATTAGGGTTTGTAATTCTAGGAAGGGTGAAGCGCTTTATCATTTCAAGGATTGTCTTGTGGATGACCTGGTTGGAACCTGCAATTTTCAACACAAAATACATGTATAAGATTATATCATCACTGAGGTAGGCATTCCCATACTCAGATTCAAAACTTTAACTAAAGGACTAACTACTCTGATACAAGAATGATCTTGCAGTACATCATTTTTATAGACTTTTGTAGACACAGTATGGACGCAGCCATCTGTTTATGATTAGTCTACATAGATAATGAATACAAAACTCCTCGCAGCCTGGATGGTAGAAACTAGATCCAGGGTCTTCACTTCTACTTCCCGAATTGGTACGATTCTAGCCATGTGATTAAATGATTTGATGTCGAACATGTTAGAAACCACTTGATTACCAGTCGATGATGTAAACTGTTAACAAGCGTGAGAGAGACCACCAGTAATGTCAATGGTTCTCAAAGTACCAAGCACAACCCGTGAAATGTGAATAGATGTTTTGATGTCGAACACTTCACGGAATCCTTTGATCGAAAGTCAATGATGTAAACTGACGTCAAAGGCGAGAAACCTGCCATTGATGCATGCAGACTTCAAGGTACTGTCGATTCCTAAGTCATCTTTCTAGATAATGTGTCGATGTCGATAGAAAGCGACCCGTTGCAGGCAAGCCCGCAACACGAAATCATTGTTCAAGTTGAAGAAATGTTGCTGTAAGGACTGACTCAGGGATGGTCAAATGGATGACAAGTATTTTGCAGATGAAAGTTTTGCTTGCAGACCTCTTGAACACATAACGACACGACAGATGGCTTGGTGACGAATAACTCAAAGTTAATCCCCGGAACCCGGTTAAAGACTTTCAAAGTGGTTTGATCAACTGTGAGGTAAAAGATTTCCCAACCCAGGTGAATGAAAAAAGTGTCGTGTTCAAGAGTGGTAATAAAGTTTCTTTTGAGACAAAAGGTAACAAACAAGTTCATTCTTCTCTCTTTTCCCCCACCATTTCTGGCAAGTACCTCTTTATTTTTAACAAGCTTGAGGAGGATAACATATGCTTGATTATAAGCTCATCCTTCGGACGAGTCCAACCTAGTTTAAATTCGAACCCTAGGAAGGAGTGGTTCGTTCCTGTTTGTAATTGAATAGGTCCTCTACTGTAAAAGTTTAACGAGCCCAGTATAGGAGAAACTCGGCGTTTTTCAATTTTAGAGAGTCTGAAAAACAAAAGGAGACTCCACGTTGAACTTTTTCGTATATTTGTGTCCCTCAAGCCCGAAAAAGTATAAAATAATACCTGGGGGAACCGCTTGATCTTGCGACCAAGGAGTACTTTCATAATAGTGTCGTTGACCTGAAAAGTAAAAAGCGATCAAGGAAACGTCGTTTTATTTCCTTATCGAGTTTGAAACGACAAAAACCCGACAATCTTTTCCTGATTTTGCGGTCAGAAAAGAGCTAAAAGGGGACCGTCTTTTAATTCCGTTTTAACGAGTGTAAAAGAAACGCTCGGCGATCTTTTCATGTTTTTAGGAGTCAGAAAAGGGCTTAAAAGATGACTCTGATATTTTTGTTTGTGAAAAATGACAATTTCCCTCGAAATCCCTTTGTCCTGCACAAAAGCAATACATTACTCATACCTGTTTAAAATAGGCAAAAATACATCGAAAAATATCTTTTCATGGTAAAAAATGAACTAATTCATCCAAAAAACCTATAAAAAGACCTTTTACCATGTCATTTTTACCGTTTGACTGTTGAGGTTGAAAAAGGAGCTTTTGACAAGAAACTTCCCGTGGTCGCTGCGGAAAATCCGACCGTCGGAATCGAACGCCGTCTTATCCAGGTATTTTACACATCCTACTCTGCATTTCTATCCGTTTAGAATTAATTTTTAGGTCTTAGTTTCATTTTTTGGGGGGGTTTTGGTTTTGGAATGCGCCTCTCGGCGGACGCGGGTGCCCTTCGGGTGACCCGCGTCCCCCGACTTTTTCCTATACAGGAAAACGGTCGGAAGACGCAGCCCGCCTTCAGGGAATCCGCGTCCGGGCGCCCTGTGCTGTAAAGTCGGGGTGCGTCTTCCGTGAAACGCGCATTTCAAAACCCCAATCCCCTCAAAAAACTATCTAAAAATCCCCAAATCAATTTCTAATGACTATTTCTGGTGTGCAGGGCATTAACCATGTTAGATTGGAGAGAAAGAGAGCATGTAGAGGATGATGAAGCTGCAATAAATCATCAACCTTCCCTGGATGCCCTAAGAGCATGCGGATTATACAAATATTGGACCATACCGGGCATGAGGGGCCAGGTAAGATTCTTGGAATGGCTGGTTGAGCGATGGAACGTTCAAGAACAATGCTTTTACATAGGAGGGTACCAGCTCGAGATAGAGCCCTCGGATGTATACTTTCTCACTGGATTTCCGAACAGAGGCGAGCAACTCAGTCTTGCGAGGACTAGGCCGGGTGGCCAATCCCTTGATAGTCTCCGCGACGAGTGGTGCACACCTGGGGCTCACCATTCGAAAGGCATAGAGATAAAACACATCACTCTGCGTGAACTCAAAGTCATAGCGTTCACGGTTACCAGAATTTGCGGCGCGGCCGCTTTACACATTGCTTCCGGATCCCAAATGCGGATGGCAATTGACTGTTACCAAGGCACCATTTTCAACTGGTGTGAAGCTGTGTCGGCTCATATGAAGAGCCAACTGACCAAGGCAAAGAACGGACGACTAAAGACTTTTGGATATGGGCCTCTAGTCGTGAGCTTTGCCTTGGAGAGAGTTCCAATGTTGATCCCTCAGCAACTCACTGTTGATATCTTGGGTCCTCGGGAGCCAAAGCTGATACGATGGGTTACGGTGATGGCCCGGCATCCTGACGAGGGCGCGACAGTGGTTCGATTCTCAGATAGTTACTTTCACTGGTTAGAGGACCAGGTTTTTTCGATACAGGACTTTCCGTATGCCGGAGTAGACTTTCGACATGATCCGGACATGGTTCTTCCACAGGGAGAACAATGGGATGACAGAGGTACTTTTATTTTCACAAGTTTTCTAATTATGTATTTTTTTATTTTTCATATATATCGTCTCAAAACTAACAGTAAAATTTTCAAAATGCAGATGTTGGTCCACAGCATCCAGCCAACCTCCGGCCTTTTGATAGACTACATCCAGCTGCACCGGTACCGGCCCCACAGGACGCGGCTGCAGAAGTACTAGCTGAGTTGGAGCATGATCTAGAGCGTCTCACGGCAGATATACCTGAGACTACTATGGACGACATTCCTACCAGGCTTCAGCGCTTCGTAGTCGCGGTCCCTGGACCGTTTAGGAGATTTTTGCGTAAGGTAGCCCGCGCAGTGGTGTCATACAAAGAGCACCACCAGTGATTGACTAGTCACTTTTGTAGTCACATGTGACATTTTGACTTTTTGTACTATCATTTTGCCGATCATAAGGTGTTTTCAACCTATGATCGAAGACGATGTATATATTTTTTGACACACTTCTATCTATATATATCACTATTACCGGCTTATCCTGTTTAACATATGTGATGAAATGTTTTTTAAATTTACTTGCATGATTATCGTAAATGTCCGTCCAACATTCGAGAAGCAATTGCATCTGCTAATGTATTCAAAGACCTTGGAATATGTTGATATTCAATGTAATCAAATTCACGTTCCAAGAGACGCACTCTCAAAAACAACCTTAATAACACAGGATTCCTAATGGCATAAACTCTATTAAGCTGTAATACAACAAGTTCAGAATCTAACCTCACTATCAAACGTCGAATTCCAAATGAAATAGATTCGGATAATAATTCAATCACTGCACTGTATTCTGCAATGTTGTTCGTTGTTTGACCGAGGCTTACCCCATGCATAGAAACTAACTCGTCAGAGGGCGAATAGATAACCCAAGCTGCGGAAGAGATATTCCGTGTACTACGACAAGCACCATCAGCAAATCCAATGTATGTTTGGAGAGGCGTCGACATCTGCAATATCAAGAGTAAAACCAAGATAAGCCAGAATAACGACGAAAAACCACACTCTCTAAGCTAAGCACACTGACTAAACTAACACACTCGCTAGCTAGAAAGAAAATCTAACCTATCTAAAAATTTCTCCATACCCATCATTTAAGCATAATACCTCTTTAGGTAAAGTCCATTTCTGGGTTTACCCAAAGAGTCCCCATCAAAGTCAACTAGCTCATAAGCCCCTTTTGCTAGCTTTCGCTTTACAATGTAGGGCCCATGCCACATGGGAACGAATTTTCCAGCACCTAGCTTATCGTTAGCTTGATCATATAATAGTACTAGGTCTCCTTCTGAAAAACTTCGAGGGGTTACATTTCTATCATACTGAGCTTTCATTCGTTTCGCGTGAGTCTCGATTGCCAATGTAGCGTCACGTCGAGTCTCATCTAATTTAGCCAAGTACAATAAACGTTTCTCCTCTTCGGAAGTAGCTGGAAGTAATTCGACAGCCATTTGAAGTGATGGGATTTCGCATTCAATGGGTAACACAGCTTCTAAGCCATAAACTAGCTGGAAAGGAGTGAACCCTGTTGAATTTTTCACTGAGGTTCGGTATGCCCATAGCGCTGAAAATAACATGTTGTGCCAATTCGACCGATGAACACCAATGGTTCGTCGGATCATGATAACTAGAACTTTGTTGATAGACTCAACCAAACCGTTGGCTTGCGGATAATAAGGAGTAGAGCTATCGTGGCGCAAACCAAGCTGGCTTGTAAGCTCAGTCATCATGACGTTTCGAAAATGGCTCCCATGGTCAGTAATGATTGCTTGTGGGACACCAAACCTAGTTATGATATGATTGAATACGAAAACTGCAGCTGTTTTGCCGCTTGCGTCGAATGTAGGCATCGCCTCGGCCCACTTAGTAAAATAATCAACCGCAAGGATGATATACGCATGCCCCCCGGCTGAGTGAGGGTTACAAGTAATAAAGTCGATACCCCATTTGGCGAATGGACCAACGGCAATTATAGGGTGGAGAGGAGCAGGTGGAGCGCGCATCTTGCGATCAAACACTTGATAGTTGTGGAACTTCCTGACTGCAATGATACAATCCTTAAACATAGACGGCCAGAAATAGCCAGCGCGCAACACCTTCTGAGCTGTGGCATACCCAGACATATGACCGCCACATGCTCCAGAGTGACAATCATTCAAAACCCTCTCAGCCTCTTCGTGAGTTAAACAACGTCGAAAAACTAAGTCTGCCCCCCGGCGATAAAGTGTATCTCCAATAATTTTGTATGGCTGGGATTGAAACCGAATTTTTCGACGTTCCGCTTTGGAAGCTTCAGGCCGAAAGGTTTGGGTTTGGAGATAGATGATTATATCCCCGTACCACGGATCTAACGTACTGATAAGAAACAAAGATTCGTCCGCAATGGACTCCTCTGCCACAGTCTCTGTGTCAGCACTCGGGAAATCACACATCAATTCCGCAAAAACTAAGGATTTCTTAGACTTGGACTTCTCGAACTCCAAGTCGAACTCTTGCAGGATGACAATCCATTTAGAGTACTTTCCCCCTAGCAGTTGTTTTGTCAAAATGTAAATCATAGGGTTGCAATCCGAAATAACTGTAGTTTTACGGAGAAGAATGTAGTGACGAAAACGCTGGACAGCTTGAACGGCTGCCAGGGCCAATTTCTCCACATGCGAATATTTTAGCTCAGTGGGATTCAAGGTTCTACTAAGATAATATATCACATGCTCCGCTCCGAATTCATCTTCTTGAACTAACACCATTCCTATGGTGGAATGCGAAGCTGCGAGGTATAAGAAGTAGTCCTGGTTGTAGTTGGGAGGATGCAATAACGGTGCATGGGTCAACGCGTGTTTAAGTGCATCAAAAGATTGTTGGGCAATCTCGTCCCAAAAGAATTGTGCGTTCTGTTTCAACAACCGTGTAAAACCTTTAGTGACCTCGGCGTAGTTTGGGATGAATCGGCGTAAAAAGTTCGCTTTCCCTTGCAAACTTTGGAGTTGGCGCAAACTCGAAGGAGGAGGCAATTTGATGATAGCCTCGACTTTCGAGGGATCGACGCGAATGCCGGCTTTTGAAACAACAAATCCCAGCAATCGACCTGTTTCTATACAGAAAACACACTTGTGGGGATTCAACCGAATTCGATAATGCCTACACCTCATAAAGATTGCTCGTAGGTGGACAAGGTGATCAGCTCGATGTAAAGAATGAGCAGGCAAATCATCGAGATAGGGTTGCACAATGTGCTTGATGTCATGAAATGCATAAGACATCACCCGTTGAAAAGTAGCCCCGGCATTCTTAAGCCCAAAAGGTAATTTGCAATAAGCAAATGTCCCCCATGGACAAATGAATGCCGTTTTTGGTTGGTCGGCAGGTAGAATATTGATTTGATTATAGCCCGAGAAACCATCCATGAAGGAAAACATTTCACTTCCGGCACAATCATCAATAATTTGATCGATATAAGGCGTAGGATAGTTGTCTTTTGGACAAGCTCGATTTATATCCCTATAGTCGATACAGATTCTTATTGTTCCTTGTTTCTTATTGACCGGAACAATATTCGATACCCAATCCGTTAACGGGATCGGATAAATGAAACCTGCTTTCAACAGCTTTTCGACTTCTGCTTTAATCGCAGCCGCTTTTCGAGGGTGAATTTGACGCAACCGTTGCCGGACGGGTTTAGCATCCGGGTAGGTCTTTATTTCATGAACAACAATGGCAGGATCAATTCCCGGCATTTCCTCGTAAGACCAGGCAAACACGTCGCGGAATTCTTGGAATAGGGCCTTGTAAGTTTGGATTTCATCTTCTGTACAAGCGGCACCTATATGAATGTTTTCCTCGATTCCGGGCTTCACTGAAATATCAATGGGAATAGTACGAGAAATATTCCCTAAATTCAACTCTGAATCAGAATGTTTCGTTGGATCCTGAGCGTCTTTGACATATTCAGCGGTAAAGATAGATGAAAAATCATTTTCAAATGCATCATCCTTAGGTAAAAACGAAGATTTGTGATGGAGATCCTCCCATGGTAGATCGTCTACACTTAGGATTTCGCGAAGTTGTTCGTCAGATGACACGACTTCGGGAAACGTTATCCGTTCTAAGGGTGAGGTGAAAAGTGACTCTTCACTGACCACATTCATTTGGTCGACTTCGGTTGAATGAAAGTCGGTAAAAGACATGAGAGCTTCATAAGCAATTTCATACGGACTCAAAGGCATAGCATTACCGAGTGAGTCTATCTCAGAGTCAGATGGGACGAACCAAGGATCATCATAAATAATATTTTCTGATGTAATCATATGAATTGTTGCAAACGAAGGATCTGCGCTGAGTGGAGGGAGAGGAAAAGTTCCCAGTAAACCGGAATCCTTAACTAAACCTACACCAACGTCCCTATAAGGGATTGTCGTCTTACCGACATGCTGGATACTCTCTGAAGAGGCTGGGTCGGATGAAAAGTATGTCAGCTGATCAATAGTCACGATCTTACCGTTGTGTGGAAACTTAATTACTCTGAAGACCGATGAAACGACCGCTGTCATAGCATATGACCAACTTCGACCCAAAAGAAGGTTGTAGTCTAGAGGGGCATCAACCACTTCCACATCCAGACTAACGGTTTTACCTTCAACCCCTATAGGCAATTCTTGTAGAATACCAAACGGACGGAACCCACGGCCATCAAAGGCCTTAAGGATGGTGGGGGATTGGTTCAACGAAGGAGAACCAAGCGATCTCCAACATTGAATCGACATAATACACGTAGAAGCTCCCTCATCAATCACAGTCCGATGAATAGGCCTGTTTTTGACTATCACTGGAATTTGGAAAGCCATTTGATGGGGGAGATGTGGCGTACTATTCTCTAGATCAAAGATCATTAGGTTCGGGTCCTGAACATCGACAGCTCTGATAGCCGACAAAAGCAATTTCCGTTGTGCTGGGCATGATTGCAGCACTTCGAGTGCCGACATTGCTGAAGGTGAAACAGCTAAGTCCTCAACAATGTTGTAATTCTGGGCTGCTCTCGCATGTGGATTGAAAGCAGACCTTCGAAGTACACCCTTGGCGGGCGGCTTAATCACTAAGTCTGGGTTAGGTTTTTTGATCTGTAGTGGATCGGAACCAGGAGCTGAGGTTGATGGGTTAGAGTGAGAAGATTCTGCTTCCTTACCATCACAGGAGCCTTACTACCATAATCTTGCGATCGAGTCGCAATCCTCACATGAGACATCATCAAAATGGGTTCTTCACTGGCATTCGAAGAAGAACCTATCATCTTATTCTCCTGCTCCGGAAAGGGATTCTTTAACACAGCAGGAGTGGGAGAACCTTTGACTATTTTCACAACCTCGGTCCGATGAGGGCAATCTCTCGTAAAATGATCCTCTTCACAAATAAGACAAGGATATCGAGGTTTGCGTTTTTCATCATTGGTTTCCGACTTTTCAGTTTTCTCCTTTGGAGCCTTGTCTGCTTTAGCCTTCTTCTTTCCTTTCTTCTTTCCACCGTTTTTTGATTTGGCCGTAGATGACTCTACAGCGTGAATGTCGGCGGTGAGTTCAGGAGAAGACTCTCCTGTCGGAGAATCAGGCAAAGTGATAATTGGAGTAGTTGAAGCCTTGGAAGACTTCTTCTTGCTCTTCGTAGTCACGATACCAATCATACCATCAGCGGCATGAGATCCCGAAGGAGCAGCAGCGATTTGATTCGATTTTGGAAGATCCGGAATCTTCTCGTGTAACGTACCCGACTGAGTGTAAACTAAGTCAAGGTATTGTGCCTGAGCAATGACTTGCTCCTCAGTAACTACTCCGGCCTTAGCTACATCTTCAGTAATCTTCGGTAATAATGATTTGACAAACCATTCAGCTAAGATTTGGTCCGGGATAAAAACTTTCACTAACCTCCTACGACGTCTCCACTCATGGATGTGATCAGAAATGTACGTGGACGTCGATTGTTTTAGCGAAGTTAATAACTCCGTGCTGTTATCGTATCTGACCGGCAACTGAAAGTGAGTTAAGAACGAGGTAGCTAACTGGCTAAAGTTGTAAAAAGAGGCCCGTGGCAACTCAATGTACCACTTGGCCGCGAGACCAATGAGTGTACGTTGAAAAAGACGTAAGCGGATGGAATCATCTGAGATAGAATTCGAAGCACACCAGAGGTGGTAAGTCATCACATGATTGGACGGATCCTCTCCAGACTTACCTTCGAACTTGGGTATATCGCTGGGCAACTTATTTGGCATTGGCGGCCAGAACTGAAGATATTGAATTGGATCGTTCGTTAGGCGCATCAAGTCGGGTAAATCCAAAGTTGCAATAAACGGTAACTGCCGGTTAGGATCTCTAAAACTCTGGGTCACAATACCAGCCCCAGGAGGAGGATATCCAAGATAACTAGGAACAGGAGTCGCATTTGGGATATTATATCCTCCTGGAAAACCAGGATTAACCGGACCGTACTGGGGTTGTTGAGGTTGTTGATAAGTGTACCCAGGATACGGTTGATACTGGTAAACCGGTTGTTGGACAGCTTGCCCATGTTGGTACTGTCCCTGGTACGGAGGCTGAACAAATTGAGGTTGAGTAGTGACAACCGTACTTATACCAGGCTAACCTACAGGCATCTGGACCGTGGTTTGAATCGTAGATCCAGACAACGGTAAAGATGTCTGAGGTGTGGTAACAGGGACAGTAGAAACTGGAGCCGTCGATACTCCAGAAGTAAGTATGGTAGATGTAGCGGTAGTTGCAGCAGCCGTTTGAGATGGAGTACTAGGTGCAATTGACGGCTGATTAACTACCGAAGCTACAGAAGTTTGAACATTTGGCTGGACAGGTTGCGGTTGCTGGGTTGGACCAGAAACTACGGGTTGTCCAGCTTGAGGAACCATCTGTACACTTGGCTGCAACACCTGTTGACCCTGTGATGGATCCCACACTAACATTCCAGGGTACTGACCCGTAACAGGTTGAGGATACTGAGATCCATAACCAGATTGAGGGTAGGATTGATAATTGTAAGGTGCAGTTCCCATACTTGGAACATACGACTGACCTTGAGGCGGTTGATAACCTTGACTTGAGTATTGACCTTGAGGTTGATAACCTTGAGGTAAATACTGATACTGGGGTTGACCTTGACCTTGAGGTTGGTACCCTTGAGGTTGATAACCTTGGGGTTGATACCCTTGAGGTTGCCATCCTTGGGGTTGCCATCCTTGAGGTTGATATTGATACTGAGGTTGACCTTGGGGTACATATTGAGGCTGAGGTTGACCTTGAGGCACGTATTGCACCATAGGTACATACTGACTTTGAGGTTGCCCCCCAGACACGATTTGTGTACCTTGAGGTTGCCCCCCAGGCGTTAACTGCGGTTGCCCCCCAGGCGGTAATTGGCCACCTTGAGGTTGGGAAACGGGAACTGAACCTGACATCATGTAAATGTCTCCTACACCCAATGGTACATTACCACTGTTTCCAGCAAATAACCCATGATCAACGGGTTGAGGAGATGCCCCCGCAAAGGTACCAGAAAGTGACTGATACCCAGTGGGAACAGAAGGACCGCCGTGTAAAAAAGATTCAGGACTTTGAGTAAACACGGACGACTGACCAGACATATTTACAGGAGTATAAATACCTCCAGGTGGAAAAGGAGTACGAGGTGTAGAAAAACCTACTGAGTTGTCTAAAAAATTGGTTAACGCAAGGTACCAAGAAGTACTTCTAGGCGGACTGTAAAAGATGGATTCACGCTCCCTTAGATCAATAGTAAGTTGACCTTCAAGGTGAGAGACACCTATATCTTCTTCTGGAGCAAGTTCTTCTATAGCAATCAAACCAGAAGGAAGATTTTCGGTGATAATTCTTTCTATTCTCGGTGAATCAGGGACACTAGAAGTTGGAGTAACAGGTTCGGAAATTTCAGGTTCTTCGCCTGTTTCACTGGCAGATGAAAAACTACCAGCAAGCTCAGAAACTGTAACAGTTTCGGGATTGTAACCTGTTTCTAAACTTTGGTAATCTGGATGGACTACCAAGGAAGATTCTCCTTCTTCAGGTGAACCTACTCTACTGTCACTAGGAGGAGTTACAAGGACCTTTAACCCTTCGTACTGACCCGGAATGTCTTCAGGAGATTCACCCCGCGATTTACGGAGTTTTCTTAACAAATCTATTCCGGTAACAATCTCAGGAGACTTGCCCCGAAGTCGACGGGACTGTCTCGGTAATTCCGCCACAATTAAAGATTTTTAACTACAACACACGAAAACAAAGTAAAAATTTCAAATCAAACCACCTAAAGTCTTCTAAAGAAGCAAACAAATTTGAAGCACACGCCTAAATAATCTAGAGCGTCAAACCAAACACAAACAGTAGTCTTCCGGACCAAAAGCGCTAGTTGGTGATTAGGCCCAACCTCGCAGGATTCAGTACAGAAATGGCGGGTGGAATAGTTACCCCGGCAACCTGCTTAATGAATAGACCGGCACAAGTTCCTCCACTTTAACCGTCTCGAAGTGAAGTGAACCCCCCGGAAAATCCAAGTGAGTATAACCGACGTCTGCTCCAGGTACAGTGGGACCTTCCCTCCACCGTCACCTCAGTAGAACCCTAAAGATTATGGTCACTAAAGTTACCAATCACAACAATTACACCTGGGGGAACAGTCTAAACTCCGACAGCACGCAAGGGCAGAGTAACAAGCTCAATCCCCTTACCGGCTCCTTGACAATAATCCAAGGTTTACCGATAAGTGACCCCTGGCTCCTTGACAATGGTTAATCCGAGGTTTACCGTTTGTAATACGTACTGTCTGGCGTCGTTCCCAACGAGGGGGGAATGATCCCCTCACTGGTTCGGACACGAGCTCGTGCTTCTCCTTTAAGAGGAGCTTTCCCAGAGTGCAACTGAAACAATTGGATTTATTCTACTCAAGATAAACTATCTGTTTGGTTTTGTAGTCTTGGAGAGTTAAGTACTCACCTACTCCAAGACCCTAGCCTAAGCTATGTTGGTGTTTCAGAGCCCTAGAAAAATAAAAATTACTAGATTGATTTTAATTTAAGCGTTACTTTTAAGGTTGTTTCTTAAGTCAAAAGGTGATGGAAGTGAAACCAGTGGTGTGTTGACTCGACTCGAAACCACTACAAAATGCACCTAGGATGATTTACCCACTACTTTACTTTTTCGATGAATTGCTTAACTAAAAAGTTGAGAGAATGCAATCTTTATAAAAGCAACTTCTTAATTGAAGACAATCAAAGAAACAATTCGTTTGTCTTTTCCAAGCATAAAAACATGACCGCTCTTTACATGCACGAAAAAACTCTTTTTCTCTTTCAAAAACAAAAAGCTACTTGAAACAAGACTTTTAAAGAAGATGTTTTTGTATTTTTCTTTTAATAAAGCAAATAAATCTAAGGTAACAAAAATCAATCTTAACAACTATTAAAATCTACGAAAATTCAGTCATAAGCAAACTAAAAGGTAAATTTACTCTAAGCAATCTTAACGAGGTCAAAACCAACAATGATTATTCTAAGGTGTTTTACTTGATCACAATCAAATCAAGGACTAGCTTATTGCAGAACCAAAAACTAGCCAAAACAAAACTCTAATCTTTTTGTTCTTTTGTAAAATGGAAATCAACACTTTATAAACAAGTAATTCGAAATTTGACCCAAAACAACTTAAATGGCAAGCTGCTCACACAAGGAGACTTTACGACAGGCCCGACTTCTAAGAAGGCTGACAAACCAGAGAGATCTAAGGCTGGACAACTTTCTACCGTCAAAGTCACTACAGGACCTATCCAAAAATCAAACCCTAGGCCTAAACTTCGTTGAAATCCACTAAAACACTCAAAGCTCACAAAACAAGTTCAGGTGAAAATTTTTTGATAGGGTACTAAAGGATCTGGGCAGAAAACACTAAGAAAAATCAAAATCTAAAAGCAATTAAAGCAAAAAATGGAATTTTCCTAAATTTTACAGGAAGACGCAGGCAACCCGTTATAACAGGCGCGGGCCCGCTCTGTGCAAACGGCAACAGTGCGTCCAAAGACGCACTGTGCAGTACTCAAAGGGTGCGTCCTTCTGGAAAAGTTAAGAAAAACCAAATCTAACTAAATCTAAAGCTAAACCACCCAAATACTAATTCTCACAGTCAAAAACCAGAAAATAAAAATGATTTTCTCAGAGCAAAGTTCACACAAAGGAAAAGACTTTCTCATTAATGGATTCCCCAGCGGAGTCGCCAATTTGTCGTGGCGGAAAAATTCGTTTGTGCGGACACAACTGACCTCCCTAGGAGTCTAAACTCTCTAGCGACAAACAAGACAAAATGGAGTGATATTTCTCTAAATATACCTTTTAAAACATGAAAACTACAAGTGTTTAGGCTTACCTTATTCCAAAACGCTGTTGTTGTAGTCCGTCCTTGCCGATCCGGATGAGCTCCTCCTTCACATCAATTCCTGCAACCACAAACAATCAAACAATTACCAAGCACTTGCATTTCATATAATAAAACATATATTCAACATGCAGACCAAGGAACACATGAAATAACTCATTAACACAAGCTATTGAGAAAAATAAACCAGTTTGTATTAATAATGAAACAAAGAAACTCTTACAACCTGGCCTTGGTGTTGTGCAAGTTCCTCCCAGGGTCCATCAAGGGTTTTCCTCTACTTTGACAAAGCTCACCCACTTCCAAGTAGAATCAAGCAAAGACAATCTCTCCTCACAAGGTTCTAAATGGGAGTCCTAATTCCTGCAGCATTTACCCAAAGAAAATGTATAGCTTCAACCTCCCCTCCCTCTGGCTCAATGCCTTTATTTATAGTGCTGTAAAGAGGTTATTCAGGTCCACCATCAATGGGATAATCCCCCTCTTTGGGTGGGATAGCTCCCTTATTGATGGGATAAGTTCCTCCTTAATAGGGATACATGAACCAACTGGAGGCGCATCCATTTCATCAAACCGACCTCTAGAAAGTTCTAGAAGTAACCACAAGTAACTTTTTTAAGATGAAACTTGCGCATTTTGCCTTTTACAGGAGGACGCACCTGTCCCTTAACATACAGAGCGTCCAAGGACGCAGTCTTTGTGAACATTGTGAGCGTCCCCGCAGGTAAGGCTTGAGAGAACCTGCGTCCCCAGAGATAAACACATTTTTTACAAGACTTTCTCTCTTTTTTGAGTTTGAGATGGATAGCAGAGGCATAAGACTTGCCTAAGAGGGTAGCATGACTGTTGATTGAGCCATACTAACAGTAAGTAGTCATGGTGACATTTTTTAGTGTAACAAGTACCTTAGCCACAACCTTTTTAACCCATTTTCAGTTACCGATAAGGTATGAAACGGGAACAGAACTCCTTACCAACTTCAAACAGACGACTGCCACCCACATATCTGATCATATACATGAGTGGCGACGTCGTCGTAGGATGGTAAAAATGTACGTTCCCGATCAGCTATTAGCTGAATGGTTTATCAAGTCATTACTTCCTGCCATCACGGAAGATGTGGCAAAGGGGGGGGGGGTCGTAACGGAAGAGCAGGTTATCGCTCGTGCGCAATATCTGGACTTGGTCTATACTCAGTCCGGCACGCTCTACGACAAAATACCTGACACCCCTAGACCAGAATTCTCAATTCCTCCTCCTCCTAAATCAAACAATGACTCTCACGCCGACGATGGCGTGATTGGCAAGCACAAAATTTATAGTCAAAATGCAAATGAAAAACTTCTTGCCTCAGAAGTAAATGCCATGTCCACCGACAAGGGCAAACAACTGAAACAACCAGGGGGCAAGAAGAAAACGAAAGGGAGAAAAAGGAAACCCCCAGCAGGGTGTCATATATGTGATGAGGATCATTGGACGAAAGATTGTCCACATATAGCTGAAGTTAAGAAACTCTTTAAGAGTTCAAAAACCCCGGCAGTATTGACTGATCCGTTTCCTAATCCAGGTCAAAATCTGGTTGCTAATCAAAATGCTTCCCTATCCCAAGTGCTTATGTTGTCTACCTCAAAGCAGCAAAATAATGCTTTGACGAGGAATAAGGATTACAGGAATCCAAAGTTGTCGAACAACAAGGCTAATGAACGACCTAGTAGTTCGACAACAACTTTGACCGAAGTTGTGCCACCCATCGTCCCTGAGCCAATAATAAAGTCGCAAAAGGGAGCAGTACACAAATCGACATTTAATCCTTGTGCGAAAATAGCACAGATAGAGGACCTGGCCCAATCGCCGTCCGTTCTGTCGACACTTGAGGTACCGCAAAATTGCTTCTCCCAAGAACAAGCTTTATTATCAGCAATAGGTGGAATTGACCCAATGGATTCCAATCTTGTTGCCTTTGATCATAAAGGATATGACCCTCAGTTACCAGCTCAACTAGCTTTCCTTATTCAAGTGAAATCCCTCAACAAAACTGTTCATCGAACAATTATTGATGAGGGGGCATCTACATGTCTTATGTCGATGAGTTGCTGGAAAGATTTAGGCTCACCACCCTTGTCGAAATCGTCAACGACGTTAAAAGCATTTGATGGACGATCATACACTCCATACGGGATTTTAAGTAACTTGCAAGTTGAACTGGGGGGCAAAATAGTAGGAATTGATGTTGAAGTAATTGATGGAAACCTCGATTACAACATCCTACTGGGAAGGCCCTGGATCTATGCCATGGCCGCGGTTGTGTCAACCTACTTCAGGAAGATTGCATTTCCCTTCCAAGGAGGAATTACAATCGTCGACCAACAAACTTTTCTCCCCAACAGTTCACAAGTTACGGGAAGCATTCCAAAGATCCATGGAAGCAATTATTCGCTCCAAAATATCGGAGTAGGTCTCCTAAAAGACCCTGCCTTAATGGGTACTTTTGCCCTACCGCCTCCGAGTAATCTGGAGGAAATGGCCACAATGGAATATGAAACCTTCTATTTCTAATGGATCTAAAACTTCAAGGATAGTTCCTATCTCATGTCAACCTCGTTAAAAAATGAAATAAGGAGTCGAGGATAGTTCCTATCTCATGTCAACCTCGTTAAAAAATGAAGAGTCGAGGATAGTTCCTATCTCATATCAACCTCGTTAAAAAATGAAGAGTCGAGGATAGTTCCTATCTTATGTCAACCTCATTAAAAAATGAAACAAATCCCCTTTTCAAATCTCAAAGGTAAACCTTCATTCCAACCACCGAGTTGATTGCAATGAAGCTTGGGGGGCATGCACCTCGTTTTGCGTTATTATGCTGGGGGCATGCAAGCTTAACATCGAGCAGTTTTAGCACATAGTTCATGCTCGTTAAAAAATAAACATAAGATTCGAGCAGTTTTATCATAAAGTTCATGCTCGTTAAAAAATAAACGCAAGATCCGAGCAGTTTTAGCACTTAGTTCATGCTCGTTAAAAAATAAACATAAGATTGAGCAGTCAAGCTCATTAAAAAATGAACATACCCCGGTAAATAACCACTGTGATCATAAATTTATTAGCCATAAAAAGCCTTGGTCGTGTTTTGCACCTGCCACCTCCATTCCATTTGGCCAATCGTTCACCTCCATATGATTGTTTACCCATTTTGAGGAACAGCTGCGAAGAGTGATTTCACCTAGCCATCCTTGTGACACTGCCGTGATTGGAAAATTCCAACCTGTACCTGGAATCTGCTGCTATCCCTGTTTATCACTCGTTCCTCAAAAGACGAGTCTTCTTTGAGCTCTTTTCATTTGACTCGTAAAATATGAAAAGTTTGCCGAGTTTTGGCCTTCCAGCTCGTTAAAGTGACCGGAAGAGCTATCCCTCCTCTAAATTTTAATATTTTTGGACCTGAGGGATTATTGCACAAAAAGGTCGAGCGCTTGTTTTGTTCGGCTCGTTAAAGTTATCGAAAACTCATCCCTTTTGTATTGTTTTATACTTTTTCGGACTTAAGGGATTAGATGACGAAAAAGGAATTTTGGAGTTAACTTTCTGTACCTTTTCAGACTCTCTAAAAATGAAAAGGACCGAGTTTTCCTTGTCGTTAGACTCGTTAAAATGATTAAATAGCGACAAACTTGTCTTTAGACGAGAACGAGTTTCCCTATCGCTAAGCTCGTTAAAACATAGCGATGGGCTTGCCCGAAGGGCAGGTTATAGAACAAGCATATGTTATCCTCCTCAAGCTTGACAAAAATAAAGAGGTACTGGTCAGAAATGACTGGGGAAAAATTGGGAGAACCTCAAAGCTTTAATGGTAGCAAGTCGCTCTTGAACATGACACTTTTCATCCGTATCACATCGGGTTGGGTTGTTTCATTCACCGGTCTCATCACCATGGTCTCGCCAAACCATCCACATTTGGGGTAATGCTACTGATCCATCGCATCAGTGTCGTTATATGTTCAAGAGATGTTGTTCAGAAAGAGTCAACCGTGTCCCATCCACTGCCATACATTATCCTTCATCCACCCATGATCGCCACCCTGAATCATATTTCACAGATTGTTTTCACCTCCACTAAAATCATTAGCTCCGTTCTGTGTCACTGATGTGGGATTCATTAAGGCCCTCCTTTGACGGATCGCTTCTTGTCGACTTCAGCTCATTATCCAAGAAGTTGATCTAGGAACACCCCCCTCAGTACTTTGAAGCTTGTATGCCTCAATGGCAAGTTTCTCACTTCCGGCGACAGGTATACATCAATGACCTTCGACCAGAAGATTTTGCGTGGTGTTCGACGCCAAGTCCTTTATTCACACCACGTGAATTGTACTGCAGTACCTTGAGGGTCATTATCATTATCGGTGATTCCTCTCGCGCTTGTTAACGGTTTACATCATTGACCGGTAATCAAGCGATGTCTTTCCATGTTCGACTTCAGCGCAATTCTCACATGGATCGACTTGTACTTAGAGTGAAGATCGAACGAGTTTGAAGACCCCGGATCTAGTTTCATCCATCCGGGCTGCGATATATATTCAGGAAATATAAAGACATTTGACATGTACATCATTGCAGCAGATGATCATCCTACTCAAAGGATGATAATTTCAGCAGAGAATTATCAGTCTACCATCAGACGATCGTCTGTTATATGTACCAAAATGAATTTATAAAGCTGAGCATGGGAATGCCCGCCTCAGCTAGATCATGAAAGCAGAATGAATCATAATGTATTGTATTGTATTTTATTACAGGTCACCTCTCAGCGATTGAATGAACTTCGGATCCTCCTGATAAATCATTTCACCCGATAAACGGCCTCATACTTTAGGGGGCAACTGTTATAGACATTTTTGTGCCTTACAACATGAAGCACGAAATGTCCATAATCTAAGGAATCCAAAGTCCCTAAACATGTTGTTCCTATCCCTGGAGGAACAAGGTCAGCAAACCACAGCACTGAATATCAGTTCTCCACCTGAAAACACTCAAAAACAAGCTAATTCTGGATCATGTCAACTGCTCCACTAAGCATCTGTGCTGAATGTCAAGAGCTCCACTGTCTACCTGCGCTGAATGTCAACTGCAAAGAAGGCTACCTGCGCTGGGCGAGTTGGGACAAGTGGCACAGTCATTCTTCAAGGTGTCAATGCCCAGGAAGCTTCCAAAATGACACTTGGATCAAGGAATTCGACTGGTGATGAGTAAGAGGGTCTAGATCTCCAAGTGGAAGCAAGAACCTCCAAGTGGACTCAAGAACTGAAGAATAACTGAAGTGAGAGAGGACACTAGTCAGCTTCATGCCAGCTACAAGCTGACTCACCCTTTCTCCAAATCTCCTATATATAGAGCTCTCTCATGAGGTCTATGGAGGCTGGAATCTTGTGAATGTAAGGAAGTGTTGTTGGTTTGAGTATAGAACTATTGGGTGATTTTCTTTGAAGGAGGTGAAGAGGAGATTTCTTTCTGCTGGGAGGTGATGCTGGATTGGGCCTTTTATGGTTGTATTACTTCCTGAACTTTACTTCTTCCATTAATAAAGCATTTGAGGTTCTTCTATATGCATGTGTCTCAATGATGTGTTGTTATACTTGTGTATTTGATTTATTCTAATCCTTGAATCAATTATGAATGTATGCTTCTTGTAGTTTCCCTCTCTTGTTATTTTGCAGGATCTTGGTGTAGCTGGGCCAGTGAAAGAGCAAGGAGCTGGGAGCAAGCAACAAAGAGAGAAGATTGGATCAATCATTAGCGGAAGACATCGGTTAGTGGATCTCTTTCTCCCCTCTCTTACATCTCATAAAGAAGTAATCTCGAATAGCTTTGCTTTGATTGTTGATGAGGTACTATCACCCTTAGAGTGGGATAGGGTCATTCCGTATTGGATACTTTTCCCAACAACACATGCATGTGGACTCAGATGGGGCACTAGTTGATGAAAGAGAAGAATATGGAACATCTTCGTCAGCATCCAGTCAGTCATCTAAAGATGTGAATTTTGATGGTGTGAAAGAAAATATGACTGATTTTGAATAATTGTTTAAGACAGTTTATATCACTGATGTATGCATCGTATCTTTTTCCATATGGTGTTAAATGAGAAGTTTTGAGGCATTTTTATGTTGTTGGATTATATGTCTTAATTATGATAAATGTTATTTTTTAAAGTATCTACAATGCAATATTAAATTAGAGATATAATGAATGTTTTATTCAATATAGAAATAATGACTTTTGAATTCATTTAGTGATGTAATTTGTTCCTAATGTCATGATTTTTTAATTTTATAGTTGAAAAAATTTCAATTTCTTTTGTATCTAGTATGTTATGGTTGAAAACATGTTAAATTTATAATTAGGAAAGAAAAATGATATTCTACCAAAACCATTAATGTGTTTTTTTCCTCATAAACAACTTTGTTTGACACATAAAAATTTGGTTTTATTAGCATTTTTTTTAAATTTTGAAAATTGAACCTAAAAAAAAAATCATTATTCCAGTATCATCACTTTCATTTTGAAGCTATATTTTGCACGAAATTTTCATAGTAAATTTCGTAGTCACTGCCATTTTTAAAACATGTTCAAAATTAACGCCTGAAAAATAAAAACATCGTTCCAGTATACACACTTTTCATTTTTAGCACTGTTTTTTATGTTTTTTTGGGGTTTTTTGGCTAGAGTTCCCGTTTTGAGTTTATAGTTCCTGTTTCAAAGTTTACATTGTTTTGTCAGTTGTAAAACCATAAGACCTCATGATCTCATTTGATGATTCAATCACCAATTCCTCCTTCTGTTCCAAGTTCTTTACATGACTTAGAAATATTTCGTTGGCCTTCTCCTCAATCTCATCAAGTCCTTTACTTGATTGCTTGATATCCTTCTCTACTTCTTCTTTTAGAACAAAACTTAGATTATGCCTATCTTTTTCCTTCTTTATGCCAATATCAGCAAATTGTTGTCCCTCACATGTTTCACCTGCAAACATATAGAAATTACCAGATTTAAAATCATATGATGCTTTGGTCTCACTCGAAGTTTTAGTCATTAAATCTTCCTCTTCACCCAAAACTTCACCTTGCTCTAGTTCACAAATAGACACTTCCATTTCCAATTCAGCTTCTCTGAGTTTTTCCATCAGCGACTTTACTTGCCTTTGTTGTAGCTTTCTTGGTAACTTATGCCACTTTACTGGCTTCTTCTTTAAGACCCAACCTTGTCTTTAGCTTTCCTCTAGTATCATCCTCAATACATTGAGTTGTTCTTTCATCTCAGCAATTTCCTTGTCAAATTCCTCTCGACTCATTCTCTTACCATTTACCTTGGCATCCTCCTTCTTCACCTTTCTTCTGTTGTGGTCTTCCTCAGAACCTCCACTATGAATATCAATAGTCATATTCTTCTCCATCTCTATGAGTTCCTCACTCACTCCCTATGAGCTGCATTAAAGCCTCTGCAACAAAAAGTCCTCCCTGCTGCCACTTACCTCACCAAGATTTCCTTTGTACTTGGTCTTTTGGCAAGCCCTTATTTCTCTGTCTCCGAAACCTTTTTAGCACTTCTCTCTATTCCTTCTAGGCTTCAACTCATATGCACCTCTTAAGAACACAATTTTCCTCTTGTATTTCAATCACCAAGAAATACTTGGTTCTGACCACCTCTTCTTTCACTTAGAAACTTTTACCAGCTTCTTTTATCCCTTATCAATTCTACCCACATCCTCTGTGGAATTGCCTTTTTGAGTTGCAACAATACCTCTGCAGTAACAAGCCTCCTTCTTGCTACATATGCCTCACTAAGCTTCTCTCCTCTGAGCTCAATCTTTTAGCATCTCTCTGGTTCTTTCCTTTGGAACCAATTGAGCACTCCTTGCTCTAGGTTTCTGCAATCTTCTCACCTTCTTATGTTGCTACCTGTGCATCAATATTAAAACCACAACTCTCCAATCTTCAAATCAAATTAAAATAAAAACATACCATCTCACCTTCAATATCTCTGCATGATCTTGTTCTACCATTCACCTGCACTTTGAATGGATTGTCCTATGTCTCTTGCATCTGCAAGTCCCGCTACACATTATCCCTGTGTGCCTATTGTTTGTTAGATTAGAATCTAATCTCCCTTTCTTGCATACACATCTTTACACATAAATTTGTTCTAAATTATTTTCAAAGAAATTTTCACATAGAATTGCTTTGTGCTACCTTAATATCAAATTTTTCAGCCACAATTTTGTTATGATACCACTTTGATGTAGGAAAACTTGCGAATACCCATAGTACGCATATAAAATGCATATATTTATTTCCCCTAGGAATTTCAACTCCCTGCCAATTCAAATCTTCATTATTTAAGGTTTAAGGCCCCCTTCATTAAGCATGCAGAATGATTTGTTTATTAACCACAGACTACCCTTAGTCCATCCTTTCCATTGGGACTTTATACTCTTCCCTTCATTAAACTTTTAATCAATCCTTAATGCTCGCACATATATAACTAACCCCACTCTATAACTATGGTTATTCACGGACTTACTCGTAAACCTCCTATTGGAACTTTATTTCTATTATAATTTTTACATAATAGAAATATTCCACAACACACGTAAACCATACCTTTTCGTATTTCTTCAACCTTTGCACATTTACCAATGCTTTCCATTATCGAAATCGCAGCATTTCAAAGACTCCTCCTAAGACTCCTTTCGCATCCAATATGCAATGAACTACAATCGGATTTCAAATAACATAAACCGCGTCGATTTCCTTCTCGAGTCCACTCTAATCGCACATCGTAATCTCAAATTGCAATTGATAAGGGCCACGGTACATATACTCTGGAATATTACGATGTGACCTAATTTTCGATCGCATCGGACATTGCACGTCGCACTTTCTTATGGCCCAAGGTTAATTCATTCACCATTGGAATATTGCGATGCAGGATTTAACAATGATGCTCTACCATTGATCAAATCACATGTTCCAACGGTCAGCAATTACATCGCTTATCGCAAATCGAAATCACTTAAGGCGGGGTTCATCACTCCTGAAATCTGTTGCGATGTGATACCAATTGCTCCATTCTCTATGACTTAATCCCATCCATTGATAATAAAGATCCAAGGACTCCTGTGCATCAACACTTTATTTCTCGTTCTTCTCTTCACCTGGGTTTTACGCCATTTCTTCAATATTCTTATGTGGTTTTGGGTTTCTTCAGGGTTCTCGTCTTTTCGTTGTTCTACTGCGCAACTCCCTCCTGAGCTTAACTTTGCATATTCTTAACAAAGTCACACCTGAATCTCGATTGTGATCCTTTGAATGGATTCAAGTGATCCATTATGATCCTTTGTATCATTCTTTTCCTCTATATTCTGCCCATATTCACCTGCAACCTCTATTACGCAGAATACTCAAGTTCATACACAATCTATATCTCAATTACTTCTTACACACATATGAACTCAAAATCGAGTTGTTGTAATAATAAACAAGTATTTACACAGGAACTATCTCAGGCCTAATTTCCAATATCAGTGGCCTATGTTTCATAATCTGCTCGTAGGCTTACAGTCACACTCTAACTAGCTTAATTATCTAACTAGCTAACTATTTTCTCTGCCTTTTTGGCTTACATTTATACAAAAGAATTCTACAACCAATTCCTGGTTTAGATCCATAAGCTTCTCAACAAAATCCTAAAATCTCTTCCTTATCTCTAAGGATCCTCTCTAATCCACAAAATCATGAACTAACTCCTAATATAAGATTTACAATTAATTCTCAAATCCCTCAATCTCTCAACTATCCTGATTCTCTCATGTTCTCCTACATTCGAGAACATTTACAAATATGTCTCACAATTCTTAATTAAATCCCATTCTCATTAAAATATCTCAAAAGCCTAAATAATTACATTAATTCAACACTTAGGAAACCAACTTCCTTAAAACACAAGACCCCCTATGTCTACTAAAATACAATGATTTTTCTTGGGCTGGGATGCAGAACTAAAGTATGATATTATTGAGAAACATGCTTATGCTTTAGTTCAAGCTTTGGAATCTTTCAAAACTTATGTACTGCATTCTAAAATAACAACATATGTACCCAACAATGCAATAAAGACAATTCTCACTCAACCTGATACAGATGGAAAAAGGGGAAGATGGATATCTAAGACTTTAGAGTTTTATTTGGATACCAAACCAACAAAGTTGGTAAAGGGACAAAGATTAGATAAATTGCTAGTAGAATCAAATTATAAAATCTTGGGTGTTAATTCAATTATGCAACTGCCATATATGAATTCGGAGAAGAATCCACAAGAACCTTCTTCTATTTTGATACCTACATATTTTTCTGTGCATATTGATGAAAAAATTATGTTTTTAAATTGGTACAAGGATATTGTTCACTTTTTGCAGAATTTCAAAATTTCCTCTCGAATTAACAAAGAATCAATATAGATCTCTTAGACTTAGGTTTATGAAATACATCATAGTTAATTCCAACCTATATTGGAAGGATCCTTGAATATTTTAATGTTATGTATGGCTAAAAGTGAAACTGAAGGGATAATTGACCAATTTCATGGAGTATGTAGACGTCACTATGTTTGGAGGTAAACTACACACAAGATACTCAGAACAGACTTCTATTGACCTAAATTATTTACTCAAGTTGGATTAAAATTTCAAAGCTATATTCCTTGCCAAATATTTGTAGGTAAACGAAACTTATCTTCTCTTCCTCTGATTCTTGTATTTGTAGAAGCTCCTTTCCTGCAATAAGGTTTATATTCTATTGATGAAATAATTCCCACATCCATTAATCAACATAGATGGATCGACACAGCAGCAAACTATTTCACAAAATGGGCATAAGTTATCCAGGTCAGAAATGCAACTCATTTTGTAGTTATGAAATTCATTGAAGAAAATATTTTATCTAGATTTGGTTGTCCAAGAGAAATAATTATAGATAATACTCAAGCCTTCAATTCTATAAAAATGATAGATTTTTGTCAGAAATACCAAATTTATCTACATCATTCTACACCTTACTATCCACAAGGGAATGGATTAGCAGAGTCATCAAATAAAAGTTTAATCAAAGTCATCAAAAATGTGTTAGTATACCACAAAACAAATTAGGATAGTCACTTAAAATTTGCAGTCTCGACAAGCAAAGTTTCACCCAAGTGAGCTACTAGAAAATATCCATTTCAACTAGTTTATGGTAATGAATCTATTTTTCCTACTCAAATAGCATTTCTAGCGATGAAATTGGTACAGGCTTCCTATGATGAAACAAATGATTTTTAAAATAGAATCTATCAAATTATTGAACTCAATAAAGATAGGGAAGATGTTTAACATAAGCTACTTGAGTATCAGGATAAGATGAAGACTTTATTTGACATGATGACCAAAGAAAGAGACTTTAGGAAAGGAGACCTATAACTGAGATGGGATGCAAGAAGATAAGACAAAAGAAAACATGAACATATTGATAATCTTCGGTTGGGTCCTTTCAAGATTGCAGAGGTAAAAGGAAATAATACTTTCATCATTCAAAATTTAGACGAAAAATATTTCTCATTTCCATTCAATGGTAAATATTTGAAACATTACATTAAATATTGAGTAATTTCTTTATCATCATTGTAAATATATATTTGTTTACATTTCTTGAAGTGAGTGTGATTTTCTCACAAAAATGACTCCATAGCCCGAGGAGAAGGCACATGGATCTGCATGTTCTTTGCATCCTGCAGGGGGGAGCAGTCCCCAGATGGAGCTAATGTTCTAACAATTTCTTGTATAATCAAAGTTTTGAAGTTTTTATTTCAAAATTGAAATAAATTTTTTATTCATGCACCTTATAATAAATCCCACAATCTTTATTTATGCACTTTTGTTTATTTAATTGTATTATTTTTTAAAATAATGACCCCTACCATGTCGCCTTATCAACCATGCAAATTCCAATAGTTTAGATCTCATCCGCTCCAATCAACAAGTAATAAAGAATTGTGGGACCCCATCCCCCCCACTCTCTCAGTGTTTAACAAAGGGGAGGGGTCCGCAATGCATGGTTTCAGGAAACCATGGAAAGTGGCATGTCGTGTGCTTATGCATTGCAGCTCCCCCCCGCTCAAAAAAACTTACCATTGCCACTCCACCCTCCCTCACAAACCACCTTCCCAATTAGTCATTTCTCCGCTAAAATTATCCCTCTGTTATCTCATTTTCTATTATTTTGCCAAACTATCTCCTATTATTTCCTCCAACATTTGTCAATGCATAATCGCCAAACTTCACATTTAATTCTTGCCAACATTCAAACATCTATTAGATGTTTTGGTCAATAAATTTATCAAATGGTATGTCATTTCCTCTAAAAAACCAAGTTCATTCCATGTCGTTCGACTATTTTTCTCAAACTTATAGTGTTCTCAAAGAAATCCATCAACAAAGGAGTTCTAAAGTTACATAGACAATTCTCTCGATGTCTTCAATTCTTACCTGGTACATAAATTCCCTTACTCTCTGTTAAATTTCCTAGATGAGTACTCAAGAAGGAAAAGGAAAGTCAAAAGTTAAAAACCCCATGCTTCCTGCAGTAGATGAGTTACCGTTGGTAGACTAAGATTTTAAGATTGTGAGACCAAGTCTGGGTTTGATTTATATGAATTACATAATTGGGCTTTTCAAAAGTTTGAAGATGTCAGTGATGAGTTTAGTTTTTGGGAATCAATATTGCCTCAATTTGTTTTTCCTCAAACTTATAATTTTCTTGAGTTTTTCTCCTGGTACAAAATAATATATTTACCCAGTAAGAGAGTGATAGTACCCAGAAACGATGAAACCTTGTTCTATATAACACGAGAGTTTATTCTTCAAGCTTTACAAATTAATCCTCTAAGTTCCCTTCTTTATTTTTCAGTCAAATCATTAATGGAAATTTACCAAAAGCTTACATTTCAAGAGAGATCCCATATTTTTGACTCATTTTTATGGGAAGGATTTTAATTGTCATGTCATAATCCACCTTATTTCTCAACCATATTTTCTAAAATTTCCAAAAAAATAATTTCCATGGTTTGTTGTCTTTTAGGTTATCAAAGTGATGAATGGTTTCATGAAGTTATTATAGGATTCCTATATGTCTTTTCATCTAGAAAATTTATTTCTATCTTATTCAATTTTAGCTAGTTTATCTCAGATAACATTCATGAGCAGTGCTTAAAGTTAAATGTTGAAAGTACCTCAAAAAAATTTATGTGTTAGTTTATTTATCCTCATACCAACAAATTGAGAGGTTTAAGATGCCATTAAAAAATTTGGATTCACAAGGGAGACCACAATTTGTTGTTCATTGTACCTCATTCGTTAGAAAGAATTCAAAAGAATATTCATTCAGTGATTTTATGGACCAATTTCTGAATTTTTCACTTTGTCTTCTTAGTAGTGATGCAATAACAAGGGTTTCAGCTGAAATTAAGATAATTTTGCACTTAAGTGAGAAGACAAAGGTATGAGATTGGTATTTGTATTAGAGTTTCATAGAGATCATGGTTTATGGTTGTGAATTGTCACCTTATAGGCTACTAACATTTTTTCCAATGAGAATTTTTTGGATTGGAATTCATAAGGCAGAATTTGAATGTAGATAAAGTTCATTTTGTGTTAAGAAAACAAAAAACTCAATTTAAATTGAAGACTCAAGTTGGCCCCT
This sequence comes from Pinus tabuliformis, assembly GCA_031772625.1. Taxonomy (NCBI): domain Eukaryota; kingdom Viridiplantae; phylum Streptophyta; class Pinopsida; order Pinales; family Pinaceae; genus Pinus; species Pinus tabuliformis. The sequence continues at coordinate 53,686,697 of CM062813.1, forward strand.
TCGTAGAAAATACCAGAGAAACTGATAAATAAGTAGAGAATTGCCTAAATGAAGTTTAAATTAAGTTTCAATTGGCATTATGATCCTACTAGAAAAATCTCAACCATCAAACTTGAACAAAAATTTTCTCCTTAAATTTGTGCTTCAAAGACAAAAATTGAGTTGTTTTCCAATAAGGAAGTTTGCGAGGAGAATACTCTGTAAGAAATTCCATAAGAATAGGTACCAACTCAAATAGTTGAAACTCCTCACCTAAAGGAAAAATAACTTAAAATAATAATTGAAAGCATTTCTCCTACTCCTATAGGATTAAAACCAACATAATTCAAAGTGTTAAGGAGAAGGAAAACTAGGGAGACAAAGGAAGAATCATTTGAGGTCATAACTACAAAAGTGTCAACAATAGTAATGTTAGTGTCAAGTGAGCACATATTTTATTTGAGATAAATGGAACCAACAACATTTGATACATCAGTTTCTCCTTTTTCTAGCAGTCAGAATATATTTACTAATTTCATAGAGATAAGTAAGAAGGATGAATCTCTAAAGTCTACCACTTATTCACAGTTTTTTAAGCATACTGCATCTACTCAAAATATATTATTGTTTGCATTGGATCATGATAACAAGTGATTTCAGTTGGATTTTTTAGAGCCAAAATTTTGAGTTCCAAAGACCGTTAAGGATTATAAAACTTATTTGTTTACTTTTGATACAAAACAGATTCACCCTATAGACCAGATAGATTTGCATAAACAACATAGTGAATTAATATATTCTTATTTAACAAATTTTTCCATGATTGTTTCAAAATTGCAGAGTTCTTTGAGAAATATGAACATTCAGCTCAAGAAGGAGAGAATGTCTTCTCTCACCAAAGCCACAAGGGTTAAATGCTTAGAACATATCATCATTAAGTTAGGATTGGATCATAATGATGTTGATGCCACACATGAAATAATTAAAAATAGAAATGTGAAATTCAAACTTTGCGCATGAGACTCAAGTTACCCACAACAAAGCATCATCAAGCTCAAGAGGTGGGAGAACTGGTGAAAGAAAAAGAAGTCATGTTACACATGATAGTTGAACATAATCTATAGATACAAAATATGGAGGTGGAGATGGAGAAATTCGTCAAAGAAAAAGAGAAAATTATTAGCACTATAACCCCTGCAAGAGAAACAAAATCAGTGGGTGATGATTCAACAGAGCAATTATCAAAAGAAATGGTTAATCTATCTTTGAGAAATGTAGAAATTGAGAAGTTGAAGGCATCATTGCAAAGGGCAGAGGAAAATAAAATAAAAGCAGACAATGCATAAATTTAAAAGGTACAGAAGAATTTCAAGCTTACAAAGAAACTTGAAAAATATTTGGATGAATTAGTCATTGCACAAAATTTATCAGAAGCTAAGGTGCAAATTTGGATAGACATAAATTCTGCGATTTCATATTTCTGGTTTTCCATAGAAATATTTTTTTGAACAAGAACAGTTATTGGAGAAAGATAAAAGGGCCATTGAAGATATCAAAGAAGAGTTGGACCGTAGACCTGGAGAGGAAACCAGAAACATCAAAATCCTAAATTCAAAAACGGGGGGGAGCTAGAATAAATGGTAATTGAAGATAAAACAGAGTAAGGAAAGTGTTAACTAAGAAGAAGAGCTCGAAAACAAATGTGGGAATTTAGAAGTTCAAATCAAGAGATTTCACAAAATGTTCTTTGTTCTGCAAGAGAAATGGCACCCATCATTGAGGGATTCTCACGGTGGATTGATTCAGTAGGAACAATATCAGTAAAGATTAAGTGATATAGTAGCAGATAAATCAAAATTTCCTAGAGTTAAAAGGAATTATTAGTGGTCAAAGTTTATTGTGGTACTTAGCAAATGATTTGTTTATTTCATATGAAATTCATCATCATTTTGTCAGTAAACAGGATTTTGAAGAGTATATCGATGTAGATGAAACCTATAGAATGTTAATAAAGTTTTCATGTCTAGATGATGATTAGTGGGATAAGTTCATTGAACTTATCAATTGAACAAAAACAGGTTTTCAAGCAAGATTTTGGCAAAGAGAAGAATATTTTGGAGCATAATCAAGAGATGAATATTTGAATCCAATAGTTAGAAACAAGATCCTTTATTAGTGTGCATATTCCACTTTATTAGTCAAGGATTTATTTTTTAATAATTTTTTCATAAATATCCAAATCTTTTTGGATAAACATTTATTTATTTTATGAAAAAACTGTAATAGGTTGAGATTTTTGGAAAAAAACTCTATATGTACTTTGTAATTTGAATTAAGAAGGGTTGATACCTGGAGCATATTTTTGGGAGTGATACTATTGTAATATTTTCATCTTCAATATAATCAAAGGATTATGGTTTCCATTTATGCAACATTTGTGTACTTGTGAGTGTTTTCTAGTTATTTCCATAATCTATTTCTACATATTTTTTAGATAGTGTAGGACATTGGGAACGACAAGGCCGAAGATCAATCTCCCCTAAATACCTAGCAAAGTTATTTTCTAGACTGTGTAATAATTAAACAATTTATTTGATTGAATACTCATAAAATAAGAAATTATTTCTTCTATGCTATATTTAAACATATTGTGTTTACTATGGGGGTACATTTGTGCATTTCCGCTCAACTTAGGTGATTAGATGTTCAGGAAAGATATTTATACTTCTAAGTTCTTCTTCATTCTTCCTTTCAAGAACTTATAATGATTTTATGTTGTCATAATGGAACACTACCACTTTGATTAATCTAAAGGATTAAGAATTATAAGCATAGACAAGTTTTTGCATATTTGGATCATCCATTTCAATAAATACCCCTCACAATTGATGCTTTGGCATAGTTCTTTGGTCAAGGACTATCTACAAAGATACAACACACCAAAATGGTAGAAATGTAATGAGAAATTAATACACACCATTGTTAATTACATATTCAAATGTAATTAGTAGTTAAATTTGGTTTTTTTTCTTAATTCCCAAATACTTACAAATTTAAAGTTTGCATATCATTATTGATATTTACATAAATTTTAAAATTGTTAATGAAGAGAAAAATAAAATTTTTATCCAGCTTTAAGGCTTGATTAAGCTTTAAGGCTGAATCGAGCTTTAAGGCTCACTTGAGCTTTAAGGCTCAATCGAGCCTTAAAGCTCGATCGAGATCCTAACCTAGGGTTACACGGGAAATCAATTGAGAGTTATTTTTAATTCTCGATCGATCAATATTTAAACCCTTAAACAACTTGATCAAGAGCTCAAAGATTTCTCGATTGAGTTGTTTTTTCACCCATAATGTTCCCTCTCTTGCCAAAAAAGCGTAACCCAATTTCATTCATAGACCCAATTGCTCAAACCAACTCATGATGATTAAGAATTGAGCATTGGTTTCCACTTAATTTATAATTATTTGGTGCCTCGCCCTTAACCCTTGACCCTTGAAAACTTGTCTATTGACGATGGGGAAGCTATCAAGCTTGAAATATTGAGAAAAAAAAACTATAACACATGATCTCCAAACATTTAAAGATTGCATCCTCATTATCAAGGTAGAGTGTTTTTTTAAACCTTGGAGATTAAAAGTTTCAAGGTTGAATTTCCTGTCATTCAATTGTTCCAGTTCAGACAGAGTACTTTAGATGATGGATAAGTTTCTTTTTTCCTTGTGGGTCTATTTATTTCCAATGAAGGAAAATTCCATCTCGATTCATTCATGTTTTTCAAATTTCTTGAGGATTTGGGTCTTTTTAAAATGGATTAGAACCCTTCATGACAAATTTCCATAATCAAAATCGCTATCAATTAAGTGAAAATCTTTTGGAAATTCTTACCGAATTTTGGAAACAATTTCAATGAAATTGATTAAGTTTCTCCACTTTTTAACTTAATCCAATTAAGACTATTTATATCTTATCTCCCTTCTCTTTTGACACTCATTTACTATAAGGAGGTGACTACCGCATCTATATTTAAGCAGAAATTGTGATGCAATAAAAATTAGAGGTTAAAACAAATAGAATACTATAAAAAGGTGATCAACACTAAGTTAAAATATTAAAAGTATCTTTGCTAAGTTAGAATATTAGAAGTATCTCTCTATTTTGACTAACATGCAGAAAAAAATCAACATTGTTAAAATAAGAATAAACCTTAAAAAACAAGGTGTGTCAAACAATTTACAAAATGTCATGGCCGATTTTTGTGACAATAAAAGGGTTTAAGAGGGAAAATATTTTTTCTTAAAATGTCCTAATGTACACCCACATTAAATCAAAATTCAATATATTTGTTACAATGTGAACCTTACTAACATTTTCACTCTTAAAAATTTACGATGATTTAGAAATATTTTTATTAAAGTTTTTTCAAAACTTAACTAAAATTTTAAAACAAATCAAATAATTTATTTAATTTTTTAAAGATTTTATAAACCAATTTTAATGTCACTAGATATTAACCATCACCATAATTATAAATAACAATTAATCTTGATATTTTACCAATATCAAACTTAATTGACTTATAAATTATCTTCTTAATAAAAAGTAATTCAACAATCACAATTTTTTTATTGAACTCCCTTTCTATTACATGTTATAACTCATTAAATAAAATATAAGACCTCTTTTTTATATGTAAAAAAATACAATACTTTTAAAAATCATATCAAAAAAATTTGTTCATTATTTTATTATTTGGTAAGAGGTTAAATTAAAACCTAAGAATAATATTTGGTTTCATATATGAGACTAAGGTTATATATTACTAAAAAACATATGGTCTCGTTGAAGGTAGCTTCAACTATCGCCATAAAGGATATAGTTTTTTTGTAAATGTTGTTTAGATGTTAATTGATTTTTTGTCTTGTAATAAAATCTATATAGAAACATGTTAATAACCCAAGATATAAGAGTGAAAATCCATCCCTATAAATCACCAACAAATCATTATAAATAATTTTATTTTGTTTTAGGAATACTTATCAGTTAACCCATAACAACCAATAACAAATATTTTCATTACCACTAGAAAACTAAATTATAATATATTTTACTCACCTTGAAAAATAATTTAATATTAATTAAAAGTTGAACACTTTCGTATTACAATTTAAACATATTTAACTTATAATAATTATATTAAAATTTATTAAAATAATTACATTAAAATTTATTAAAATAGTGAAAATAATAATTATTAAAAAAATCTAATGAAATTACCAATCTCCACCTTACAAGAAATGTGTCCACATAAACTAACCACATAAAATAAGCATACACAAAATCAATGTAGGATGGAAGAATAAAAAAATATAATTCATTAAACTAATGTAAAACTAATTACAGATAGTAAATAATTTACAAGGGATTTTTAGGTTCACTTACTTTCTTGTCTAGTTGAATACTTTAAGTTGAAATAAGAAGCCTTCGACAATAATTTCATTGATTCTTATTGGCAATTTACTTTTGATTATGTGGGTGCATAAAGTTATCTGGTTAAATGTAATTTTTCATCTCATTGTAAGAAGTTCGATCTAGTTAAAGAAGAGGTGCATGGGGCATGGTTAAGAATAACACATTCTTGAGTTACGATTTTTTTTAATTATGCTTAGGGTTTTTATTATTTTATTATTTTTATTTTTTTTGGTAATTTTATCTCTATTGTTATGATATTTATTATTATTATATCTAATTTTAGGGTCACAACTAAGTGTTATGATATTTATTATTATTATATCTAATTTTAAGGTCATAGCGAAGCTAGACACCACACTGGTGTATGAGAGGCTTTTGTTTGTGGGACAGGGGACCCACCTCACTGCTAAATCTATGAAGGCATACATACTCTACCCACTCTGACACCACATTGGTGTATGAGACCTTTTTGTTTGTGGGAAAAAGGACTCACCTCACTGCTAAATCTATGAAGACATACATATTCTACCCCTTTACTTTTAAAGTTGTGACCTCTTAGAAGGAAACACATACTCTTAACCATTAGGCCAGTTCTAATTTTTATTATTACTATTTATTTTATTTTTTTAACTATTTTTTTTTTAAATTTTTTTGTTTATTAAAAATATATTCTTATTAGAAAAAATTATTTAATATAGATAAGAAGATCATGACCACCACTACCATATATAAATGTAGATGTGAGTTACTAAATGCAATAATATTACATTTCATGTTTAGTGTATGGGGAACAACAGAAATATTATTTTTTAATAAACATTTCCTTAGAAGCACACAAGAATCATGTCCACCGTCATGCCTTTGTGCCTTTTCCATTGAGCACATGTTTTAATTATCACGCACAAGATGCACCTCGATATGCAACAAGCAACTCTCCACTTCCCTCTGTAGAAAAATTTAGGCAATCTCCTCCTTCGTTAATGTCCTCACATCATTCCATGGTATCACAAGTCTTTATTGACCCATTAACGCCATTAACACCAATTCATGAACAAGTTCTCATTGATACTCGCATTATTTTAAATTTCCTAAACAATTTGCATGAAACCTTTACAAAAATTCAAACCAGCAAATCTTTTGGTGTAACTTGCAAAACATGCACTCCACAATTTACAAACTTATCATATTAAAGAAATTGAACCCATGAAAACTCTCATGCTATATTATAAGCATGAATGCAACAATGTCATTTCCAACAACTTTACACAACTAATATAAATAAAAGAAAATAATAATTAATTAATTAATTATATATATATATATATATATATATATATATATACAAATTAAATAGAAAAAATTGATATAATTTCAAACTATTATAAAATAGGTTTATAATGATAAAAAAAATCATTTGGAAATTGTTTTTTGGATAGGAGATTATATACAATTTTTATAAAGTAAAGTTTTGTTTTAAATTTTTTTATAAGTTTTAAAATATTTTGAACAAAGTTTTATGATTAAAGTTCATATTAATTATTGAAATTATAGCTTTTTCTCATATATATTTTAATAGGAAAATAATTAAGTTCGTCTATTTTTAATTTAAATTAATTGAGTTATTTTATACTTTCTCTTTTGACTTTTTTCAATTAAAAGAGGCTATTTTTACTTATAAATTTAAGGAAAATGTGGTGCAATAAACAATTAGAGGATAAAAAAAATATTAAAATATTACTAATCAACCATAATCTAAAAGTTCATTTTTTTTTACTAGTATAAAGAAGAAAATCAATAGTATTAAAATAAAAACAAATTTTCATGAGTTCATAGTGATACAGGGAATTGAATATTCCTAAAGCATCATGAGTCGAAAGAAGCCATCTTTGTAACATTAAGAAGGTTGAAAAGTGAAAACAAATTCTTTAAGATATCTTGAGTATGCCTATATTAAATCACAATTTCCAACCATTTGTTGTGTCGAGGCATTCTACAGTTTAGTATGGAGTATAGGTGTAGGATTTAGATATTAGATGTGTAGATGTTAGATGTGTAGGAGTTAAATATGTGAATATTTTTTTAAATATCAGGTTCATAAGTATACATATGTTATGTTATGAAAATGTTTTGACTTGGTCAAATTATATATATATATATATATATATATATATATATATATATATATATATATATAAAATAATAAATAATAATAATTAAATTGAGATAAAATAGGAAATTTACGGGATGTTTTTAGGCTCCAGGTTTTCATGACCCATAGTTTTTTCCATGGTATTCTTCTCTAATGTTTAAATTATATGTATATATAATTAAATTAAATTAAATATTAATAATTAATAATTTTAATAAAATTGAGATAAAATAGTAAATTTATGGATGGAGATTTTTGGACTCCAAGTTTTCACAACACATGATTTTTCCCATGGTATTCTTCTCCAATGGACAAATTACATTAAAAAAAATAAAAATAATATAAAAATAATAATAATAAAAAAACAAACAAAAAAACAAAAAATCATAATAATTATTAATAATAAAATAAAATTGAGATAAAATAGTAAATTTACAAATAGAGGTTTTGGGCTCCAGGTTTTCACAACCCATGGTTTTGTTGATGGTATTCTTCTATAGTGTAGCCTAATTACGGTATTCTTTACTGATGTGATAGATTCATTACAATACAATCTTTTAGCTAGATCAAAATAAATCATAATTTCCACAACAAATATCATAACCCTGAGCAATTTTCATATTCGATTTGGCAAATAAAACCACTCAATAAAGGCACTAGCATAAACTTTATAGCTTTGTGGATGTATGTCTTTTAGATAAAACTTGGGAAAAACAACCTTTCTCATTTTGTTACATAGCCTTCAAATATTATATTTTTCCAGGTTGTTTTGTATCTTATTCATTTTGTTTCATATGTTTGAAATTTTACTCTCGAGTGTGAAGAGAAATGCGAGCATGAAAAAAGATAAAAACTACTGCATGTAGTCTTACATTTTGTTTATATTTTTATGTTCGCATTAAAATTTATTGAAGTTTCTTAGTTTATCCTTTGTCAACAGTTAGTTTTAACCTCTGCATGAAAATTCATTGAAATATTTCTGTTAGATGTTCATAGCAACTTAGTTTATATACAATTGTCATTGAGTTTTATTTAGGAGATCAAATGATAACATCAAAAATAAAACCAAGGATAGTTAATATCCTCCTCTTGCAAAGATGGAGGTATATATCTGAGATATTTAATCTGCCTCGATGCTTGATAGATCCAGAATTAAGATGGATCTAGGCTGGTTTATTTAAAATTCTATGGGACAGTTTAATTAGAAATTATAATGTTATGAAGCGATATATAGACTATGAGACTCAAAGTTCAAGTCTCTCTAACTTGCATTGTCGTCATAAGTTTCTATTGACCCTAATGATACTCTTGACACCAATTCATGAATAAACAATGAATTTACATACCTCAATAAGTTCTCATCAATATTCACACTCTTATATATTCTCATCAATATTCACCCTATTATAGATTTCCTAAATAGATTTGCATTAAATATTTACAACCAACCTATATTCATCTTAACTTCGATCTATCAAGTGTTGAGAGAGTCTCTCTTGATATACAAACCTATTTTAGAGTGAAAATTTATTTAATCCCTCTCAATGCTGGGAAGATCCAGAGTCAAGATGGGTTTAGGTTGATTTAATTATTAATTATAATATTTTGTAAAAAAAAAAATCTTATATAATTGAGTCAAAATGCTTATAGGACATTACATCACATTACAGCATATATACCATATTGGTCTCGAGAGCACCTCTCAGTGCAAAAATCCAAAATAACAAACTTTTTGGTGAAACTTGCAAAACATTTTCAATTCATAATTCACAAACATTTCATATCAAATAAATTGAGCCCATGCAAACTCTCATGCTATATTATAAACATAAATACAACAATAAATGTCATTATCAACAACAACTTTAGAGCGATGAAGTACAAACATAACAATAAAACACTCAGGAAAAAAACTAAAATATTATTTATTTTAATAATATTAAAATTTTAATAAAAATTATATATATATATATATATATATATATATATATATATATATATATATATATATATATCCTTTTTTCCCTGAAAACTAATGCATTTTTTTTAACTGGAATGGTTAATTGTAATGTTATTATAATAAATGATTGAATTATTACTCATTTACAGTTACAGAGTCGAAAAGAAGTTGAATTTCTTAGAGGTATCTGCTCAAAGATAGAAACACTCCCTTACATCATGAAGTTTGTAGAGTTTTCAAAAATCTAGTAATTGTCTTTCCCACTATCCTTCTATTATTGACTCTATAGAAGACATTCAAAAACAATTGGTAGAATAAAAACATACAAAGTTATGAAATTGAAGAATGCTAATCTAAACCATGGCTCCCCATGTCCTTTCTCCCATTGGCGTTGCATTGCTTCCACGTTTGTTGGATTAATAATGGAATGAGATGATGGGAGAGGGCGACCCCCTTATTTAACACTCCTTCTTGTAAACTTACTCCTACATTGGCTTGGGAATCAAAAAAGGAGTTTTGTCATCCACCTTATCGAAGCGTGTAGGACATAACTTGATTCATGACCATAGACCATGAGATGGAGCAAAGGCGCCATATTGGAGTTTAAACAGATGATTGACAACCGTATTTGAATCCCAATTCACCTTAAGTTTCTTGACATTTTTTGAGATTAGCAGCTTCATCCCCATCAGCAAACCAAGTTGTTTCACTCTGTTGTTAGTGGAAATACCTAATCCCTAAGAAAAAGTGGTTTTTTCTTGTTCTCTTGGAAAAATGGTGACCCCTCACACTCCACCATCCCTGGATTTCCTTTCGAGGCTTCATAAAAAAAAGAGTAGGAATTTCTAAATCCACTAGCCAAGCTTCAAATTCTATGTCCAAAATTCACAGGGTTCCTCTTACTAACCCTCCATATTTACTTACTCTAGAAAAAGATGGGGTACTAGTTTGGAGACCATGGACCCAAGTCCTTTCTTCCTCTAAGAGATCCTCCAATAGATGGGGGAAATTTTATTTTGAGAGAGGGATTTCAAAAACAAGTGCATTTCTTTGTAATTTGTTTGTCCCATATTTCCATTTGTTCTTGGAAAATATCCCGATTCCAAGCTAACTAGATCTTCCCATAGAGGAACTTTGGAAAGCACTCCATACTCTATGCAAGGGCCTTTTGGCCTTAAGAGAGCTTGGAGAGGAATTTTTCTAATGCAGGAAATTCCTTTCCATGAGGAAGGGATGAGAATGATGGGAGCTACTTCAGATAATGTTGTCTTCCAGGAAGCAAGAGACTAATCACAATAGAGTAAAATATGTTTTTCTTTTTTCTTCGTGTGCTTGAAAAAAAGCACACCAGGATGAGCCAACTATTCCTTTCTTTTGAATGTTATCTGTCATTAATATTTTGTTGTTCATGAGTTTCTAGGGGAAAATTTGTATCTTCAGTAAACTATTACACTTCCAAATAGTCTTCAATGTGGATAGGAGGTGGCTAGAGAGATATCTCGCTTGAGGATGGCATAGCCCTACTTCACTTGATATCCTTGGCTCAATTTACTATAAATACAAGTGTATTTTTGTCAATATGCATAAAAGTAGCTAGATTCATACGATCTAGAAGAGTGTTTCTTTGATAAACTAGATTCCCTGGTATTTTTAAACGTTTACATCCTTCCCACACTTTGTCTTGCTCATTCCAGTGGGAAATGTCACTTAATTTCTCTAGCCTTGACTCATCATCCATTCACTAAGGTGAGGGAGATCCTCATGGGAGGAGAGTATTCCTGTGTAAGAGAAAGAGTCCTCCCAAATTCAAATTCCTTTTCCATTTTCAACTTGCTAGGAAATATGGTTCAAGATGAAATGGGTCAGTGCTCGACATAAATTCAAGGTAGTTGCACCCCTTTTGAACCAAAGCGAGAGACAAGGAAAAATACAGGAGGATCCATTAAAATATTTTTGAATAAGAGAAAATTTCCACCACCCACTCGGATTCTCTAGGAGGCGCAAAATGATATTGGCTTCAAGCACAAGATTCAGTAGATGAGGATCATGAATTCGAAGGCCCCCTTGACATTTTTTCTCTCTTAATTTATTCCAAGTTACCATGTGTAGATTTCTCTTATTTTCTTTCCTATCGTGCCAAAATAGGATACTCAATTAGTTTTTGAGACCAGCAGGAGCCAATAGACCTAAACACTAAAAATAGGTAAAAAGGTCAACATTGATTTTAACAACATTAACCTTTCTGTGGGATTGAGTTAGTGTGTCCTCCATGCCTCCGATTTCTTTTAAATCTTGTGAATGAACCCCTCTCATTTCTTGGGGGGAGAAACACCCTTCAATATGGGGATACCCAGGTATTTGAATGATTTCCACTTATTCGAAAAGGGGAATTTTAAGACTTGGGAAATATATCTCAAAACTGATTCTCGACAATTCCACCCAGATATATGAATTTTTATTTTGTTATTTTATACACCATAATCTTCCAAGTAGATGCCCATGACTTTCTTGAAACACCTAGCTATCGCCATGTCATCTTCGAATGGAGAGTGATTTGTAGGTTTGATGTTTTTGGCTATCTAAAGTCCTCCAAGGTTGTATCGGAGCCTTTTTTCCTCCAATTTTCTACTGAGAGAATCAACCATGATGATGTAAAGGATAGGAAAGAGAGAGAATCCTTGCCTAATTTCTCTTGAAGCCTTAAAAAAACATGTTTGTCGGCCATTTAACAGAGGGATTGTCTAGGGATGCCAAATGTAAGAATTAACCCATCTAATGAAGTCAGTGCTAAAGCCAAACTTGGTCATCACCACAAAGAGGTATGATTGATGGACACGATCAAAAGCATTAGCCATGTCTAGTTTTATCACCATTCCTCTATCTCTTGCTTGCTTTCTTGAATGAATTTCCTCCTAAACTAGAATATGTTATCTAAAATTTGTCAATTTTAAATAAAACCACCTTTGCTTTCCAATATAAATTTACCCACTAGGAGTTTAAGTTGGTTAGAAATAAATTTTATTAGGATTTTGTAAGATACATTGCACAATGAAATGGGATGGAAGTGAGAGAAGCTAATAGGATTTGTTTCCTTATTAATGAGCTCTAAAAAGGATGAGTTAGTACTTCCTCCTATTTTCTCTTTTTGTCTCGTCCAGTTCAACATCCTTAAGATATTGAACTTTATGGTATTCTATAATTTCCTAAAGAAATGAATTATGAATCCATCTAGACCTAGAGCCTTTTCAACTTCCATTTCCCAAATAACATCCCCTACTTCTTGTTCCTTTATTTCCCATATTGGCTGAGCATTTTCCTCTTGGGTAATTAACTTGGGAATTTCCTATAGGTGATACTCCAAATATTCTGCTTGAGGTGATACCCCCTCCGAATAAAAATATTTGAAATGGTTGAAAGAAACCCTTCGTAGATATTAAAAGGATCATACTTTCATGGCATCCTCTTGAGTGATTTCCAGGACTGTGTTTTAGTGCTCCCACATTTGACCCTGTTGGTGGAAAAAATTGGTGTTTTGATCCCCTTCTTTAAGCTAAAGGCTTCTAGACTGACTCTCCATTCCTCCTTGTCCTTTATTTTTTGGATGTAGAGGTCTTGGGTTAAATTCTTTTCCAACTGGAGATGGAGTTTTTCCAACGGATTCTGAGCCATATCATTGGCCATAATTTATTTCTTATATTTGATCTCCTTGTTTTTAGAAGAAGGAGAGGAAAATTATTTCTTTTCCCATTCCTTAAGAGCTCTTTTAACCTGTCTTAACTTTTACTCCTAAATATAGATTGGTGATCCAAGAAATACCCACCACATGTTCTCAAAACTATTTGAACTGCTTCCTCTTCTTGGAGCTACAAATTGTTCAACCTGAAAGGGATCAAATCTAGATCCTCTCATTGTGTAACAAATAGGGAGATGGAATTATGATAAAAAAGACACATTAATAATATTTTATGCTCGTAAAAAAGCCCCCAGCAGGAACCAGTTTGACTAGATCAAAAAAATATCTAGGCAAGTTGTTGTAAATTTGGCACTAGAACTTTGATTGGCCCAAGAGAAAATTATGTTGTGTGGCTTCATATTAACCAGATCTTAATATGAGATAAGGTCATCTATATTTTCTTTGAAATCATCCCTAACTATACCTCCCCCCTTATTCTATATGTATCTAAGATTGTGTTAAAATATCCAACCACAATTCTCTGATGATGGTGTTCCTTTGAATACAATACATTCAACACATTCCAAAATGCCTACTTTTATACATAAAGAATCAAGGCATAAACATTGTAAAGCTTCGAAATACACCAAGTGTCTCTATGTTCCCAAATCATCAACATAATTCTCTAGATAATTGAATGGCTCACTAAATGAAATTGTCTTGGATTCTAAACTATGCATAGTCCTTTGGATGCTCTAGAACAATATCTTTTGTTTCCAAAATATTTTTCCAAAAGAGACTAGAGGTAGTAAGCATTTCTTCCTGTAGGATTTTTGTCTCTTGGATGTTGAGAATGGTAGGGTGAGAATGCTGCATTAAATACTTCATGACTTTAATTTTCCTTTTACTACCCAACCCTTTGTAATTCCAACAGATAATTTTCATTATTTACCAGTTGGATGAGAGGACTTACCAACATCTTTTCTCATTTTTCTTCTTCTAAGTTTGATCTTCATGGGAGTATCCTGTAAAGGAATATAACCTTGATTGCAACCCCAATTTATTTTCGTGTTCTACCATGGTCTCTTGAAATTTCTTTGTGTAGTTTCCTTCCTCGTTTTTTCCCCAAGTAGCACTCTTTATTTTCCTCTGCCTTAGAGTCTTGTTGTTGTGCAGATCCAGCTCTGGTCACTCCAGGGATAAAGGTACATGCTTTGAATCCTTCTGGGGATTGAATAGATTACAGGGGCGCTTCCCCTGTTGTACCTCATTCCAAGAAAAGGATTAGTTTTAGTGATGTTTTGATTTGGGATATTTCTTCCATAGTGCCCTCTGCCTCCTATGTCATTCTTGCTTATGTCTCTTGCAAGGCTTTGATGTTTGGAATGATTTCCCCATCTTCACACACATCCTCAAAGGTGTTGAAGGTATTACCTTCATTAGATAATTTGAAGGAGGGCAGGTGGGGTCTTCTTTGGTTGTTAGGTATTATTGCATGATGTTTTCTTCTAATTCTACCATTATTCTTCATAGGGTTTTTCCTTCGGATCGTCTAGTGTTTCATTTGAGAATTACTTGGTGAAATATCCATATTCATGAAAAAACTTTCACTTGAAGGGAAATTGGTCATAATCAGGCTATTGAACATGGATCCATGTTCCATTTTATAAAACTATTTCTACTAGTAGATCATTATCTAGGTTTACCTCTACACAAATTCGAGTGCGAAAAAAAAATTTACACTTCGGTTCTGCTCTATTAATGAATTTCCCCAAGTTGTTTCCAATCACCCTAAGGTAGTCATCACTCCAACAAGACATGGGGAGTCTAGGTAACTTGACCCAAAATGAAACCACAATGGATATATCATCATCTAAATCAAAATCAAGAGACCAACGGTTGAGATACAAACTTAAGCCCAAAAAAATACGGCCCATTTCGAAAGATCAAGTCCTTATCTTCAATGAGATGAAACAAGAAAATGAAGAAACCCTTTCCTATTGAGTAGACTTGATTTCTCCCTACATAAGTGGTTTTTTGGATTTCGCTACCCATTGTTCCATTGAGGCTAGAGATGACCACATTCCTGTAAATTGTACTATCAATCCCCTTTCTATAAATTCCTTGTGGTTTTTTTGAATGAGATTGAAGGTAACTGAACTTTTGGGATTTTGTATGCTCGCTTACGAATTTGGAGGAAATCGAATTCAACTTGGTTTTCTTATATAAAGAATTTACCAAGGTGAAAAAATTTGGATCATCATGAGAGGGAGGATGTGGCATCCCTTGGTCAATACTTTATCTCTTGTAAATAATTATAATTATCTAAACTTGAGGTAGGAAATTTCTTGAGGGAATTGTGGTTTTAAATATCAATCTTGGTTGGTTGAGTGGTTTTAAAT
This sequence comes from Pinus tabuliformis, assembly GCA_031772625.1. Taxonomy (NCBI): domain Eukaryota; kingdom Viridiplantae; phylum Streptophyta; class Pinopsida; order Pinales; family Pinaceae; genus Pinus; species Pinus tabuliformis. The sequence continues at coordinate 53,702,333 of CM062813.1, forward strand.
GGGATAATTGTGCCATAAATTAACTCAGAGAAGAAAGGACAAGGGGAAGTTAGATAGTTGGGGGAAAGAGGGAGGAATAGAATACAGGGATTGATGGATACACGATCCTTTGGTTACACACACATAGGATATACAGAGGAAGAAAAAGCTATATGAGACATCAAAAAGTAAGCAAGAGTTAGAGAAAGGAACATCTATAATTTTTGTGGAATAGATCAGAGAAGGGAGCATTTGGAGTTGTTATTGTCGAGCATTGGAGGAAATTTGAAAACCGGTTGAAGAACTATCACATAGGCTTGCTAGGGCAGTATTATAGAGAGCCGTAATTCCCTATGTTGTGGCATCTTGGCAAGGGTGTAATTATAACTCAAAAGATTGAATAATGATGTGTGTAGTTGGTGGATGAAGGTAGCGTGGCCTGGAGAAGTACTATTTTATTTGTTTTGTTGGCTAAAGTTCCTATGAAATCACTCCACCTTAAGCTTTGGAATCTAGCTCAGGGGTGATAGCTACATGTAATAGTGGTTATGGCTCATCTATGGTTGTGTCAAGAGTTGTAGTCTCATTCTTAGTTGCTAGACCTTTCAAATTATAAGATAAGTGATACTAAATCTCTTGTAATTGAATTTCTAACATGTGTTCATTGTGTTGGCTACAGGCCTGTGATGATGTTAATTTTATGCTTAAATGTGTGGATTATGCCTATGAATCAAATTGGGAATGAGATTTCCTATCTACTTATGGAATGTTGATTCCTATAGGAATTTTGGGGCATTTTATGGTGTCATGTTTGTTTTCGTGAGATCATTTTCTAACTACTACTAACCTAAGAGGCTTGAAAACCTCTGAGTTTCTATGAGTCAATAATTGATCCAGGGCCTCTTTGGAAGTGAATGGGAAAATCCCTGTCCTATTTATTATGTCATCAACTATTTTATTATTTATAAGCTCAAGAAGGATATATATCTATAGATATATATATATATATATATATATATATATATATATATATATATATATATATATATATATATATATATATATATATATCGAATGGGTTGGGTAGTGATCTGGTTAAAATCTTGGGAGAGTTAGCTCCACAATGGGCCATATAAAAACCTCGAGGGTGATAGTCTGAGTCTTAGATCAAGCCAAAATGTTATTAGAACCATTGTTGTTGAGACACAAGCTAAGTTTCTTTAAACATGGCATATAACTGGTAACCGACGCATCCCCATATTTGTTAGCCCTTGGCATTTTGAAGCCCTATTCATACGACCTCTACTTATGACTTCCATCTCAAAGCCTTGGAGTCTTAGACCTCGGTGCTTTGAAACCAAGTCATTTGAGTTTCCTTTGGAAACTTCTGAGATCATTTTAGCCAAGGAATAACCTCCGAGAGTTTGTCCCAAAACAAAGAAATATTCTTGTTAATTGTCATATTTTAGATTATGTCACCATGCTTTGACTCGTCAAACATCTAGAATGAAGATTATTCTTGTCCCTTAATTGGCACTCATTTTTTCATGTTCTAGCAATACCTCGGTCTTAGGGAGTCAAAACGTAGTCTCTCGGATTTTCTCCTGAGATATTTTTCTTCGTTATCAAAGTTTCTTCTTGTTACACAATATTTTTTTACACCTCCCGCACTTCCTTGTGACATACCCCGAAGTGTCTAAAACATGACCATCATGCAATGTACTCATCCAGATATGCAGCTCAGATCCTCCCTAAAACATTGATGAAAATTTCCTTAAGCTTCCCCTGAAGAGAAGGGCTCTAAAACCTTAATTGAGGATCATCACTCCCCTAACACTGAAAACCGGGATGGTCACTAGTTGTACTATACTAGCCCCATGATGCCAGTACGCTTTTGGCTTGGATACCAGTGATGATCCCTAAAATAAAATTTTCCCAAAGAGGACAATAAGCTTCATGATATAGAGGCTTCTAGATCGACGAGCTGGAGGTTGCTCGGCATGGATGAGATTGAGTTCTCTCAACTTGGTCCTTTGGTATTATCCATATGAGCTACCTCCTTAAGATGAGGACCTTCTCCTATATTTGGAGAGATCCTAACTCCCTTTCCTTGCCTATATATTCATCCTCTCCCATTCCCAAATGGTTGGTCTTTGGCTATTTGCACCCTTATCCTGAGATTATGCCTACATGCTACTCGTTTGTCTTGGAGAAGGAGTGCTTGGAGAGCTTGAGCTTGGACTCAGACATTCACTCAAGGAGATCTTATTGACATCAAGGCTTGTTTGCATGCTTCCTCCTTTATTCTATTAATATATACAACTACTCATTCATTTTCCATAAATGTGTATGTTAATGCATCATTTATCTTAATGCTCCTTGATCTATTAAGTAGGTCAGTTTCAATTATGTTATTTGTACTTGTATGCTTTGTTGTGTCTTGATCTCTTGTGCAGGAATTCAAACATTGTGAATAGTAGGACCGAGATCATGGCGCAAGTGATTTGAGGTTTTCAACAAAGGAGGATGTTATAGCATCAGAATGAGGTAGGACATCTTCCTCTTCTCCTATTTTGGTTGTAACTTAGGAAAGTGTCTAGTAGATTGTCACGTAGGTTGCTAGTCCCTCTCATTGGACTAGCAGGATCATCTTTGTCTGCAGAGAGGATTGCCTAGAAAACAAAATGGAAACTACAATGGGGAAGCTATTACCCTTTCCATCCATTCCTTCAATCAGATTCTATCATGAGTTTGACCAACCATTAATTTCTTGGCTTGTTTGCTTTTTTGTAGTTACTTGTACTCATTGGTTATTGATTGAGGATACTCAGTCTGTTCTGGCCTTGAAGATTTTTTATTTTTCCCTATTTTTCAGTCCCATCTCGGGTTCTACTTTAACAATTGTGTTGTCATCACTACTTTGTTAATTACAGTCGCAATGATTACCCTTGAATCTCCCTTTTTCCTATAACAGGTGTGATGATCCCGGAGGATAAGAAAAATTAGGGTTTTCTTCTTTTTCTCAGTCCTTTTGGCCTCTGTCAATGATTTTCCAGTGTGTCTACAATGTATTTTCCTTGGTTGTTATGCTTGTATGATTGCAATTATCACTTGACTTGGTTAATGTGTTTTAAAGCTTCATTGCTTTCTAGGGTTTCTAGGGCTTCTAGGGCACCCTCCACTCATTGTTTGGTCTGCTTTTCTGAGATTGATTACCCTCGTTCAAGAGTCTTCTTGCAATTATGACATATTTTACAAGTTGCTTTTGGTTCATTGGTGTGAAGTTGTTTTCATTAGTGTTGAGTCATGTTGATGCTTTGAAGATTTCTTTAGTTCCATTGTCAAGCATAGATTACAAATTGTTTTCTTTGGTTGAACTGAAAGAAAGTGCTTGTTTTCATTTTTATGTTTCGGAAAGAAAAAATGAAAGATTTCGTTATTTAAGTATTTTTGAGACATTTCTTGCATTCAAAACCATAAAGTGAAAGAATTTTTCATTGAGTTGTGTTGATTTCATTTTTCCTTTGCTCATTGCATTAGTTTGCATTGATTGAATCAAAGTGAAAGTGAAATTATTATTGCATCTTAGTGAAAGGAAAGTGATTTTCGTTTATATAGGATCGCATCTTGGCATTGCATTTGTTAGTGAAATGAAAGATTAGATTTAGTTTTTAATTTTTGCATTGGAAATAATTGTGTTTTGATGCATTTTGCTTGTTTTGATGCATTATTTGGTTGTTTCTCTTCCTTCGTTAGTTTAGCCTTCATCGAATGAAAATATTTCATTTTCATCATTTAGTTGCATTATAGGAATAGGGGACATTGTTGAGCCATCAAATTGAAACTTAATCCAAGATAAAATTAAAATTTACCTCGATAAACCTAAGGAGCATTTGTCACTTAACGAAAATATCTAGAGGTCTAGGCTAGAGGCGTGTTCTGGTGCATTTAAACATAGCAGTTGTCGTTAACTACCTTCATTATATCACAGGGGAGAAATATCATCCCAATATGGAAGTATATAGAAGGTTCTCGAGTACCTTTGGGTATATCGGAAGCACTTCAGTATGATAAGTATATAGGGATTCTCTCATCGAACGGTTTTGCATTAGACAACGCAAACATGGACTTGTGCTCCCCGTACCATCACATATATATTGGGAGACCCCATTAGGTTGCTATCATTTAGCCATAGATAATTGAGTCACCTGCCTTGTAAACGTGATACATCAAACATAGCATTCGAGGAGATTGGCCATCATACGTCAAGTCCTTGGTTTCGGATAAGATGTATATAATGGTTCATGGTTACTTAGTAAACCCTCTTGCCTATTATTACCCATTTTTATTTATTTGTTGTTTTGTGTCCTAAAATTAACTTCCAACAATAACATGTCAAACCCATGCAATTTCTTCTTGGCCCAATATTGAGTAATTCCTTGTAAATTTTAATTTTAATTAGCCCTCAACGAATCGTCTCTTCTTATTCTACTCTTTAGAGAAAGTCAATGTGGCTGAACCATAGAGTTCACCCCACAGTTCCCCTTCATTGTTTGACATTGAAGGATCTTCACAAGGAGTTCACTCAAAACTTCCACAGTCACTTGAAGCTCAAGGCTTTGAACTTGGGATTATCCCAAGCATCCAAACCCTTACTTCTCGTCCACCACCTTTAGATTCTTTATCACCTCAAGAGTTTGATCTAGAAACCCCTGAGAGTCCACAAAGGTTTGTCTTATATCCTCTGAATCCGTCATTTGATCCTTTTGTGATATCTCCTCAATGTCCTTACAATACATACGATTGACCTGGTGTTGCTTTGGAGTTATCTCCTCATACATCTCGGAGTCCTCCTTGCTAGATGTTTCCGGCCATGGAATCAGAAGGTGATATTGCAACCTCTCCTCAAGGTCCTCTGAAATTTTCCACTACTCACACTCCTCATGTTGATGAAGAGCAATAATATGACTTTCCTCTAGAAGGCTTTCCTTTTACGGTAAGAGTCCCATCTCAAACACTTCCTGAAACCAGTGGGCCTATTCTTCCATATGGTTATAGAAATTTAGCTCAATTAGTTTTAGGAACTCCCATCGCTTCCTCTTTATACCAAAATCCTATTTGGTCGTCAAATGATATGCCTACTTTTGGTCCATTTATTCCAAATGTAACCTCTCAAATACCTACAAAAATTGTCATTACGCCAGTTCCCATTCAACCAACGATTATGTCACAACCTTTACCGTCATTTCAACCTTCAATTCTGATACAACTAATAGTCTCAGTTCATGTGTCCGTAAGATCCTTAGTCCCTCCATCAAGTGGACAAAATGTATCATTGCCTTATTCACAGCTTGGGGAGGGAATCCAAACATTCCTTTTGTGTCAAGTGGAACCCATGTGAGTGGATCAAAACCTCTCATGGTTGGAGTCAATCAACCTTATCCTGGTGGTATTCCTAACCTTGTTGGTTAATCCATGGCAGGTAATATCTAGTACCAATAGCCTTACATGGCCTAGATACCACTCCAACAGTCTTATGTTCCATATGGTTCACAAGCACTACAAAATACACCCTATATTCCCTAAGGACCTCATGTGCAACCTGGTCAATCTATTATTCCTGGTGCATATGGACAAATCCCATTCAGAACTTACCAATACCCACATGGTATCCCTCAAGGAACTATCCAACACCCTTTGCAGCAGCAAGGGTAACCATTACAGCAGCAAGGGAAACCTTTGCAACAGTAGGGGCAACCTTTGCAGTAGTATCAACAACCTTTGCAACAACAAACACAATTTTTTCAACAACCCACTCAACCCTTGTATCCACAAGGCCAACCTTTGCAGCAGCAAGGTCAACCCCTTCAGAAGCAAGCTCAACTTGTATATCAACAAGGTCAAACCTTGCAGACACAAGGTCAACCCCTGCAGGAGCTGGGCCAATCACTTCATATGCAGGGTCAACAATGCAGCAACCTTATAATCCATGAGTTGCATATAATTCTTATCAAAAACCTATGGTAGGTCAATATCAACCCTACCTTGGACAGAATCTAGCTTATGGTCATGGTACCCCTCAGTGGGAGAAAAATCAAATCCCCTATGGTCAAAATCCTTCTCTTTAGGGGCAGAATCCTTACCAACAAGGTTGGAACCCGCAGGTTGGGCCTCCTAAAAGGCCTTACATGCCTTTTAATCCGTAAATGCCATTTTTAGCTACATTGGAACTGCCTAATGTCTCAATGCTTACTAATGATCCCATTTTTCATTCACCTTATTGGCCTCCAGTTCCTACTAAAATTCTGAGCGATTGCCCCAAGTTCCAAGGAAAAACTAAAGAGGACCCTCAAGCCCATGTGATGACATATCACTTATGGTGTTCTTCGAATTATTATGTTGACTATTCTATTCATCTCCACCTCTTTCAGCAAACCTTGACAGGTGTTGCCGCAAAATGGTATGTTGAGTTGCCTCGAGGTACCTATGCAAACTTTAACTATTTGGTGATGACCTACCTCACCCAATTCCAATTTTTGATTCATTATGAAACTGGTACTCATTTTCTCACATCTATGAAGCAAGATAATGCAACCCATATTTATGAGCATATACATGAATGGAGACATTAGTGTTGCCTCATCAAATTCGAAATTCCTGATGAGTTGTTAACTCAATGGTTCACCATATCATTTGTAAACAAAATTGCTAAATATATAGAAATGTGTGGATGTGTTACCGAGGATCAAGCTATTTGTCATGCCCAGTATTTAGACTTAGTCTATTCCCAATCTGGCACGCTATATGAAATTTTTCCTGATGCTCCGAGACCATCTTCAAATCCGACATCTTCAAAGTCTCTCAATGTATGACCTGTTGATGGTATAATTGGATCAGTGTCTTAAACTTCCACCAAAATTTCTTCGAAGCAAAAATCTATTTTGGATACTGGTTCTAACCATCCTTTGAAAACTCCATCAAATCTTGATAAAACCTCGGGGGTCCATGTTGTTCAATCTACTATGACATATAAAGCCTTGAAAGGTAAGAAAAAGGGTAAAGGAAAAGTAAAATCCGATACCTCGAAACAGGATCCTCCCAAGTAATCTACTGATGATGCCTCCCAACGAAAGCCAAAATATCCTTACCTCATTTGTGAGGAAGACCATTATACCAAGGATTGTCCCTGATGCATGGAAGTTAGTCATTTATTGAAAGGGAATCTGACTATTTTGAAAGATCCATTTCCATCTCAACAGAACAACCACAATCCTTTGCCTCATCTGGTTCTCAAGTTTTCATGATGCAGGGTTCATTTCCTATCTTTGTTGCTAGTTGATCAAAATATTATCAAACCCCTCAAAAGCACACAGTGGATAAAGAAGCCACTGATATACCTTCTACTTCTACTCCACCCAGTTCTAGTCTGCTCCATATTGAGTGACCTAATAATGAATCCATTCTATAACCACCTCCTAAAGGTGTTCTTTGGAAATCATCCTATAATCCAAACACTAGAGCTTCACAACATTATAGTATAGTCAAAGATCTAGCTCAAGTGCATTCGGTGATGTCTTCTTTGGAATCTCTCGAAATATGTCCAACGCAGTGGAAATCATTGTTGTCTTCTATAGGAGCCATTGATCTTGCTAATTCTAGTTTGATTACCTTTGATCTTGAAAACCATCTTCCTCGTCTTCCTCATCAAATTATTTTTCTGATTCAAGTTATTATAAAAGGAAAGACAATCCATCGAACTGTCATTGATGAAGGTGATTCCACCTGCATCATGTTTGTTTCATGTTGCAAATCCATTGGCTCTCCACCCCTTAACTAGTCCTCGAACACCTTGGAGGCCTTTGATGACTGAGGCTCCCGTCCTTATGGTATTCTCACAATTTTTCCTATCACTTTAGAAGGGAAGACTGTTGAGCTAGAAGTGGAAGTTTTAGATGCGAATCTCAATTACAACCTTCTTCTCGGGAGAAGTTGGACCCATGCCATGTTTTCTGTGGTTTCCTCTTTGTTTCAGGTGCTTCGTTTTCCTCATGAAGAAAAAATAGTCACCATCAACCATTTGTATTTTTTCTCTTCTGGTGCCTTGAACGACAACCTCCCATATGTAGGAAATACCAAAATTCCATACGAGAGCGTGGGGATTGGTCTTTTTAAAGATTCTACTTTAATGAGAAATTTGTCTCTCCCACCTCCGAATGTCGCCTCAATCAATATGATCTCTGTCTCTATAAATCCATGAAGTATTCCTTCTCTAGATCAGATTGATTCATTTGATGATTCCATTCTGCTAATTCTGTTGGAACAAACTTATCATGAAGTTTTCTCAACTTCAACAGTTGCTTCAGAACGTCATGTTGTTTTAGTATGAACTTACATAACTATGTGCAATCTCCTTGGCTTGGTTCTTTGGATTCCCCAGATCCTTTGAATGAGACATTCCCCACCAACGAGAGTATTTTTGAGGTTACGTCTCTTGACTAAACTCCTTCGAATGATATTCATGATCATTCTTTGTTTCTTCCAAGCCTAAGTGAGATTCCTTCATGTCTTGAAGTTTTTTTTTCTCATAAACTGGTGCATCCTCTTCAAACACCTGTTTTGGTGCACGGAGTCTTGTCTGAAGGTAATATGGGAAATATTACTACAACCATTCCTATTGACATTTCAGTTCAACCTGAAAGTGTCAAAATCTTTCAACTAGGGGCACCTTTTCCCCATCATCAGATTAAGTTTTTATTGCCTCCTTTCTTGATATTTTTTCACCAAGTCTCTACCGTTTGCGCATTATCGCAATGGGGTTTTTATCCACTGACTCGTAACCCTCACTTGCCAATGGGCCATGGGGGCATAGCCTTTTATGAGTTTTACTCCATTATTTGGCCGAGTCAATACTTACACATCATGCCAACAATGAAACTTCGATTTTATTCTCTATTGATCGATTATCCGAGTCTGAAAATGGCCTCCATCTGAACTTTTTACATGTGGTCATCCATGTAACTAATTTTTTACATTAGTGTGTGAATTCATTGATGTGTGGCTTTGATTTTTTGGTGTGATTGTTTGCTTTGTAGGCATGTTTTTCTGCTTACCTTGCATTCCACTCGGTTTGTAGATTTCATCAAACCATTATGTTGGTTTTTGTTGATGGTGCTTGTCATAGCACACAAAACTTGTCTTTCACATCTTGGGCACTCTTTGCCCCTAATGGCGAGTTGGACGATTTACAAGGTATTTTCCTGGGAAGGACAACTAATGATATTGCTGAATATAATGCAGCCATTGAACTATTGTCAGAAGCAGTTTCTCTTGGGATTATAAATTTAGTTGTTAAATTAGATTCACAACTCATTGTGTTACAATTAAATAATCATTACTCAGTAAGAAATCCACAAATTTTGTGTATGTATCTACTTGTTCGATTACTGGAAAGAAATTTCGATTTTGTCACATATCAACACATTCCATGTAACTTAAATACATTAACAGATCCTTTAGCAAATTATGTTCTTGACAGACATTTGTGTAGTTTATAAAACTGGTCATATCATCATGATACATGAACACATAAGTAGAAAATAAAACATTCATATGTCTATACATACATACATACATACATACATACATACATACATACATACATACATACATACATACATACATACATACATACATATATATATATATATATATATATATATATATATATATATATATATATATATATGTTAGAGTTTTTCATCAAAATATCAAAAAATAAAGTGTTCTGAGACACATGGCTTTCAAAGCCTACAACAGAGAAAAAAAAAACTAGAAAGTCTATTCGCCTGCATGATAACACAAGACATATCTAATCACTCGACCTAATAACCAACACAGTCTCGCAGACACTCCGACTATATGCCTTTGGTATTGCAGTGGAACGTCATCTATAGTCGCATGTTCTGGAATCCCACGGGTGATCACTTCTATATTGCATTCGATCTCCATCATGGGATTTGCTCCTTACTCATAAAAAACATCCTCTATCTGACATGCTACTCATCATTCTATTGGAGACATGCCAAGAGGCCTTTTTGCCCAACATTTGCACATTTGTCACATGTTAAATCTCAAATACACTTTAATAAAAATTCATAAAACTTGAAAAATCCAAAAAGAAGTTTTACCTACATCGGTCCACTGTTCACCCAGTGGCAGAGGTAGATTCAGATCCCATCTGAAATATTTTATTGCATAGGCATAGTCATCAACAACGATCAGTTGGTGACACAACCAATTAAAAAACTGTGGAGGGAAATGCATCTGTTGGCCCCATCCTCCTCGAGGCATGAGTTCACTCCATCTGACTAGCCTCGGATCTTGTGGAGCAGGATCCGACACCTCTATCTACTGATACCAAAATAGGGGCACTCTCTTTAGAAAGAAAGTGACCAAGATCAAACCGAAGCCAAACTACTTCAAGTTTCCCCACTTATGTTTGGTTAGTTGCCTCTTCATATTGGATAACAACCCACCACATAAGTTGAATATTGTTGGAGTAAGGCAGTCTACCGCATATTGGAATTGAGATTTTTAAATATCATATAAATCTTGTGAATCGGCTATACGAGCCATGGTGTGTAGAATCGTCCTCAAGGGAATATTGTTGACAGTCATTATCTTCACCTTCCCGCTCAATGTCATTTTTGCACTCGGGCAATGTCTCCTGATTAGGGCACTGGTGCTTTCACCTCGAGGATGATATATGAAGAGTTTAACCTTTTCCCCTATTCTAGACAATCCAGTAATGAAATCGATGTCTGTTTCTTCCAGTTCTAGTTCCTGGTCTCCAATAATGAAGATTTCCTAATCAATATCCAATAAACTGATCAGGTATTATAGTTGCTCATTTTGGGCTTTGAGTCCTATGGTTCAGAATAATTTTACTAGCCCACAATGCCTTAAAGAATTCATGCATTTTGGATTTTGGGCATCCTGGTGATCTTCTACCTCATGGCCTCTTCCCTTCCATTTGATGACCATATTGCTGAAATCTCCTACAAAACAACCATTAACCATAAATTAAATGCTTTTCCATGGATTAAAACTTAGAAATTTCGCCCTAAGAGGAATATTTTCTTCAAACAAATTCTACCTCGTGGTCATCGCGTTTGTTTTTATTAAACCCATGATGTCATTGCGAGGGCCTTTGGGCTTAGGGGCAACCGTCATGGGTCCAATGAGAAAACTTGTGATGATTGTCCCTGCCATAAAAAAATAAAATACTTCTCTCTAGAGGAAAAAAAAAACTCAATGAAAAAGCATGAAAACACAATGAAATGCCAGAGAAAATGTAGAGATCTTACCTGTAGCTAATGAATCAATAAATGATGCCCTGGATCTCCCACGCTGCTCGCCTGAAAAATCGAAGAAAATGGGGGTAAAAATGCACTCTCAAATTTACTCCAAGTGAAATGGTAAAATTGTTTTTAATTTTAGTCTATTTATAAGTTTTAAACTCATTTTTTCCAATATTTTATTAATATTTTATTATTTTCCTCAATATCAGTGATGTGTGGTTATTTGTGCAATTACAGGTACTTTTTGGTGGATACAGTGATCATCTTTGATTGATTCAACTAGTTTTATTTTATCTCTTTTTTGGAATCGTTAAAAATAAACGAAAAAGGAACCCCCCCTGGAGTCATCTTTAAGCTCTTTTTTGACTCTCGAAATATGAAAATATTGTTGAGTACTTGTATTTTCAAACTTGTTAAATTAAATGAATTAACGTCGTCTCAGTATACGTTTACCCCTTTTTCAGGCTGAGATTGACTATTTACAAAAAAGGTACATATTGGTCGATATGGTCAAGAGGTTCTCTCGAATATTGTTTTCTACCTTTTTGGGTTCGAGGGACAAACTACAAAAAGGGACATGATGGAATTTTATTTTTTCACCTCTTTTTCAAACTCTCTAAATATGAAAAAGGTACCGAGTTATTCTTCTGTCAAACTCACTAAAAATTTTACGACAAAAGACTCATCACCATGATGAGACCGAGTTTCTCCTTCCTAGGATTCATAAAGCTTACTAGGATAGATTCATTTGAAGAATGAAGTTATATGACAAGCCTATGATATCCCCTTCAAGATTGTGATAAAAAATAATTAGGGTACTTGCTAGAAATAGTGGGGAAAAAAGAAAGTGTAACATTTTTTGTATAGTCAGCATGTCGCTATTGAACATGACATTCATCTATTTCTTGTGTCGGGTTTGGGATATGCTCGCTCAGTCACTTGTCCTTCTAGTTTTGGGTGATCCATTTTTCCTCTCATTTGACTATTCCACTTCGGTATCATGATCCTTGGTCTTATGCTGAGTCAAATGTTGCCACATTCTAGAGTTGTGTCATCTATGTTCAAAAGAAGTCCTATCTGCAGTCTATTACCTATACATTTTCTGACACTTTGCTACAGTCTTTGATCCTATTAATTTCATTCCACTTTATTCCTCATTTTGTGTTGATGATGGGGGGGTCATCATGGCCCTCCTTCAATGGGTCACTTCCTATCAACTTCAACTCATTATCCAGGAGGTTGACTTAGAGATTCCCTTTCAGTACATTAGAGCTTGCATGCCTTAATGGCAAGTTCTTCGCATCCAACGACAGGTTGTCATCATTGGCCTTCGATTGGATGATTCCATGAGTGTTCGACATTAGCTTCATTTTCACATTCACGGATTGTATTGTCGTACCTTGAGAGCCATTGTCATTATTAGTGACTTCTTTCGTGCCTGTTAACGGTCCACATCACTTGCCGGTAATCATGTGGTTTTCTAGCATGTCCAACTTCGACACATTCATTTTCATGTTAGAATTCGTACTTTGATTAGGTTGGGATCGAGCGCAAGACCCTAAGTTTTGTCTGATATGACTCAGGCTGCGTGGAGTTATGTATTGATTCATGATTGTACACATGTTTCCTCTATATGAATGGTTGTGACCATACCGTGGGAATTTACATTTATGATGATCCTTCTATATCAGGTGATTGCATCCATACCTTAGATCTTATATTTACAGATGATCCTTCTCATTTTGATGGTTGCGCCCATGCTGTGGATATTTTTCATAGTCCTTACTATCCATATGGTTGTGTCCATACCGTGGATTCATGTTTTGATATCAGATATGTATATGTATATGTCTCCTTGATTTGCAGGTCTCCCGACAGTGTTTGTTCTCGTCCTTGCAAAATATTGTAAAGCATCTCATCCATCACTCCCTGTTCTTCCTTCATGCTTTATAGGGCATCTGTTACAAAGTATTTTGTCACACCTCCCACACTTCCTTGTGACATACTCCAAAGTGCCCGAAACATAACCATCATGTAGTGTACTCATCCAGATATGCAACTTAGATCCTCCCTAAAACACTGATGAAAAATGCCTTAAACTTCCTCTGAAGAGGAGGGATCTAAAACCCTAATTTGAGTATCATCGCTCCCCTAAAACTGAAAACCATGATGGTCCTTAGTTGTACTATACTAGCCCCGCGATGCCAACACGCTTTTGGATTGGATACCACCAATGATCCCTAAAAGGAAATTTTCCCAAAGAGGACAAGAAGCTTCTTGATCTAGAGGTTTCTAGAATGATGAGATGGAGGTTGTTTGACGTGGATGAGGTCGAGTTCTCTCAACTTGACCCTTTGGTCTTATCCCTATGAGCTACATCCCTTATATGAGGACCTTCTCCTATCTTTGGAGAGATCCTAACTCCCTTTCCTAGCCTATATATTCATCTTCTCCCATTCCCAAATGGTTGGTATTTGGCTATTTGCACCCTTATGATGAGATTGTGCCTACATACTACTCATTTGGCTTGGAGAAGGAGTCCTTGGAGAGCTTGAGCTTGGACTTGGACATACACTTAAAGAGAGCTTATTGACATCAAGGCTTGGTTGTATTCTTCCTCCTTTATTCTATTAATATATACAACTATTGGTTAATTTTCCATAAATGTTTATGTTAATGCATCATTTATGTTAATTCTCCTTGATCTATTAAGTAGGTAACTTTCGATTATGTTATTTTTACTTGTATGATTTGTTGTGTCTTGATCTCTTGTGCAGGAATTCAAACGTTGTGAGCAGTAGGACCGAGCCTGTGGCACAAGTGATTTGAGGTCTTCAACAAAGGAGGATGTTATAGCATCATAATGAGGTAGGTCATCTTCCTCTTCTCCTATTTCAAATGTAACTTAGGAAAGTGTCTAGTAGATTGTCATGTAGGCTGCTAGTCCCACTCATTAGGCTAGATGGATCGTCTTTGTCCATAGAGAGGATTAACCAAACAAAACTTCTGATATAATGTTTTCCTAAGAAGGAGTTTAATTTTTTCCAAGTAAGGGTTTCCTCTTAGGAGGGTTTTCGCCAAGAGAGTTTCCTCCGAAATGATGTGGCAGGGATGGACCTGAGCATGTGTTTCCTCTGAGAACGGTTTCCTTCAATATGATTTCCTCGAAGGTTTGTTTTATTCGAGGAGTTTCATATGAGGAGAGTTTCTCTTGAGATGGGGTTTTCTCCAAGATGGGATTTCTCTAAGATCTCAGAATCTCATATCTTGGAATTTCTTTCAACCCCTCACCTCTCAATTCTCTAAGATGTTTTTCTCTTAGAAGGTTCCTTCTGATATGGGAGCTCCCTTTGAGGTGATTTATTACGTGGTTAGTGTGAAAGGGCTGGTAGCTAATACATGAATTCCAAGTGGCAGTGAGGAGGCTAACTGGGGAAATCACGTGGGAACCACATGAATATTATGTGGCAGATTGATGATGTGGCACTAAACTTTAATTGGCCATAACTTCCTATCCGAAGGTCAAATCATGATAAAATTTATATCATTGGAATCGTCTCAACGAGGCAAACACAACGATGTTGTCCATTTGAAGTTTTATGGAAGTTGAAAAACATAGAAAAATTTTGACCCCATTTCCATAATGTTAACTTTGATCTTAGGTCAATATAATAACCACCAAATTCAATCCTATTTTTTGGGATGGGATTAGGAGGGGGTGTGTTACATAGTGGTATCATAACTTCCAAGTTGAAAACTTGGACTGGATGGATTCTATTGCAAAATAAATTTATACAAAGTTTCAACTTTATACCTTTCAGGATTAACTCGTGTCTTGTTACAACTTAACAAAACAGTAGATCCAATGCCTGGATATCTGGAGCTAGGATGGAGCTCTAGATTTGAGCCCGTAGTTGAATGAGGATATGATTTCATGCTAATTATATCATTTGATTGTGATTTGTATGTTGGTTGCAAGGATGATCTTGAATGATTGATCTTATAGGAAAATACAATGGTACTACTTATGTTTGTTGTAGATGTCTTGAAGGTTTGGATAGTCTAATGTTGTGACCTTGGATGTTTGTTATGTATTAGATATGCAGAACTACTTGCATGGTTTGTGTATGATTATTTAAGCATTGTATTCTTACACACTTGTGAAGAATGGGCATGTGAATGCTCCTATGATACAAGGGATTTTCGGGAAATCCCAATATTTCGTGTATTGTGTAGCATTGTGATGGAATGGTCATGAGTTGGTTGCATGCATAAACATGGTACTTGATGGCTAGCATTATTCTTAACAAGCACACTGATATCTAGAATTGGTAATGTTGGCTAAAATTTTAAAAGGCGTAAATATTTATTTAAACTTCTAGAAATATGGTCTTAGTAAAGAGACTGATTCCAAAATATATAATGACACGATGGTGAACACACCGATATATGTATGTATATGTGTGTGTGTGTGTATTCTTGATTGTCGAAGCCATGATAATGTATATGTTTAAATGGTGTCCTGGTTGAGATATGTGGCTAATAAAATTTTGTGGAATTGTGCATAGTTAAAGGGTAGTGAGTTGGACCTTAGCCTAGAAATGGGATAGTTGGTATGATATTTATTGTATTTCATTAATACACTAATAATTGAGTATGTGTGGTAGAACATAGCAAAATTAAGTGGCAATGAAAGGAAACATGTATTGTGGCATGGAACAGTAGGAATGGACCAAGTCCATCAAGAACGAGATATAGGGGCATCCCTCCAAAAGAAAAGGACCTTCAATAATTTTGAGGTTGAGCTCAAGGACTTGGAAGATGAGATATAGATATGTAGGTAAGAACTTAGAAATATCACCAAGAAACAATGGGAACTGGCTGAGTGGGATTCTGAACTTCAAAAACATATGTAGGAATTGACATATCAAATTGATTCCCAAAAAAGGAAAGATGACACTGGAAGGGAGAGGTCCGTGAGGAGGAAAAGGAGAAGAGGATATTTTCCTATTCATGTTGTGGAGAAAATAATCTAAGAAATGATTGTCCTCGTAGGTACAAAAAGAAATAAAATAACACATGCAAGCCACAAGGACACAAATCAATGATGTAGGATGTCGAGAAGGAGTAGGAGGCATGCCGTCAAAGTCCTTGATCTACACCTATGTGTGATGAAAAGATACCCTATGAACTATTAGGAAATGTAATACTTCAAGTTTGTTGTGAACCTTGTAAAGAAATCTTGAATTTATTTTGGTATGTGAATAGACACATGTACATATATATGTGCACTTATATGATGATTGAAAGTGCCATGAAATCTGGAATCATGGGGATTAAATTGAATTCTGGGGACTATTTTTATTTTAATCCTTATGTGGTGTGGTTTAATTTTATTGAATTCATGGATCGATATAATTTGATTACAATTGTGTATGGCCATGTTGTTCTATCAGTTTTTTCTTTTGTGATTGTAGTTGTGATTACCCCTTTTTTGTTTTGGTTGTCCTCACCTTCCATTTAATTTTTGTCTTTCGAATGTTATTCTTGGGGCTTAGGGAACTTGTTGGGCATGGTGGTAAAGCCATAGAGGATCAACAGAGAATACAAATGAAGAAATTATTTTCCACATAAATAAAGCATAAGGATCAAAATAAGAGATGCTAGAAAATTGTTTGTGCAAAAACGTAAACATAAAACACCAACATGGTAAAGAAGGAAAAGAGAGAAATTTTGGTGAAAGAATTATGTTGGTTGAAGCACGTATTTATTAAATGAAGGGAGTTATCTCAACTCATGCCTTATTAGTTGGATATCAATACAAAAGTTTTGCAGCGGCTACAACCACTCTCCAAAATTTTAGCCTGCACCAATTTTGGAGCCTCCCTTGAAGAGTTCACTTGATGACTGCACACACTCAAGTTCACTCCATGAGCTCGCGTGAGTCCTTACATCTGCCTTGCTTGTTCATTGCATTCAAGTCTCTACATGCTAATGTCTAAGTCATGCTCGTGACCATGTTCTGGTTATGCTTAAAGTCTTTGCTTCGTATGTGCTTATTGTATTTGCTATGAAAGCATTTGCCGCACTCACACACAAAGTCACATTCACTATTGCGCAAGCGTCATCTCAATCAATGAACGAGCAATCATGAGTGTTGCGCTTGTCTGTTATAGAGTTGGTCAGTATTGTTTAGCATGTGTGTCTGGATGGTTTGGTCGTTTCGTTGTCAAGTCATGCGAGTGTGTGTCATATGATCACCTATGCATCTTTCGATTGTTCACACACTTAGTTGTTTTTGTTGAAGGTTCTGATGACCTGACTCCCCTCTGAAAGTCAGACCATCAACTCGATTGACTATCAACCAAAACAGCGTAGAAGCACCAAGCAAGTCTTTTCAAGTTGCGTTGCTCGCAAGCAATCCGATCAACTCTCATGTAGGTCACCTAGACAATTGGACCCAGCAGCCACCTCGGGACTGACTCCCCTCAAAAATTTCATAGAGGCCATTGACCTCACCTGCTCAACTGACTGAGGAAATTGCACAAACAGGCCAGAAAGACACCAAGTGCTCATCCCTATCTCCCTTAGAAAATTGTGTAGCTTTCCCAGTTAGTCATCCCGACAGTCGACCAATTGTTCATAATAGAAATTGTGCAATGTTCATGAGTAGTCCTTCCATTGCCCATCAGTCAGCTCAACTTAGAAATTAGGTAGAGATGATCAGCAGGCCAACTTCCAAGCCTCAGTGTAGTTTTCCTTCCCAGCATCCCACAGTAGCAGACTTCCAGTTCCCTCTGGGAATTGCACAGTTTCTGTTGCCAGTCTCCTGGGTAGCCAACTGGAAGTTCCCTCTAGGAATTGCATAGTTCTAGCTGCCAGTGACCCCAATAGCCAACTGGAAATTCCCTCTGGGAATTGTGCAGTTCTGGCTGCTAGTGACCCGGGCAATTCCCCAAAGAAACTATGCAATCCCTGCCTACTAACCCTTCATGCAGCCCGGACCGTTCCTCTGGAAAATTGCACAAAGCTCGTTGTCCAAACCCGCTACTCATTCATTCCAAAAGTGCGCAGAGCATGCATGCCTTGCCTTTCAGCAGCCCAAATTGTTCCTCCCAAAATTTGTGCAATTTTTCTTCCCAGCCGAGCCAGACCTTGCAAATAGTCATTATCGACTCAGGTCTCCTATCTCCATCTCTTAGTGGCTCTTGTGCATTTTCATTAGTAGTTGCTCAGAGCCATCATCTTGCATCATAGCCCTGCTTCCTCTCCTGGTCACCTGCATCCGAATGATCATGTGTCATGGTAGACTAGGAGGTTTTGGATTTGATGTCATCTCATCATAAGTGACTACAGGTATAGGTACACCAACCAGCATGGCAAGACGACGAATGGGATGAACGAAGGGGGCACATGCAGAAGGACAAGTTCACCAACAGACGAACGTGACGAACATGCACCTTCGCGAACAGATGAGCTTGTCAAGCCTTCCAACATGCAAGTAAGAACAACATGCTAAAGCTTCATCAAGCGAACCAAGTACCATCGAAGACTCCGTGCACTTCATCATGCGGAGGTGAAGCTATGATACACCATGAAGACATCCATCACTCAATAGCACTGTAGCTCGACATGCACTCCAACAGTAGTGCGAGTGTACCAGCATTGTCATGTCAAGTCATGAGTCATGTCACCCACATCTCCACCATGGGCTTGTTGTCAATCAATGTGATGTAATGTGGAAGTCCAAGAGACCCACTTTTTGAACATAGAGTCATGTAAGTTGAAAAGTAATGGAAGTCGAACGGTCATGAGGGTATTCGAAAAGCCACAAGGGTCAGTTTCACCCTTGGCTATAAATACCCCCTCATTTGTACATGAAAGGACTTTTCACCTCAGCTCCTCCCACATAGACAAGAGAGTTTGTAATATTTTCTTTGAGCAGTAAGTAGTGGCTCCAACGCCCCACTGACGGGGTTAGTGATGTATGATGTAACGATGTGTCTTGGAACTTACACTTAATTCAGAAGCCTGTTAATAGGCCAACACATTTTCACACATGTATTGTATTTGTTGTAAGACTGATCTTTAACACTTGTAATGCATGTTTCTTTAACCTGTGTTCTACATCTGAACTGACTCATTTGTTTTAATGCATAATCTATTAATGGAAATGTGTTGTATATGTTGTTAATGATGTCCCATATATGTCGACTTCTCTGCTAGAAATTAGATAGACCTTTCACATGAACCTTGTTGTAACAACTGTTGCACTCATTCGGATTGTTCCGTGAGTGTTGTACACTTTATCTTACCTTGTATGTTGTGACTGCGGCATCCGAGTGGACTTCTCCATCGGAAGATGTGTATTTCCTTTTGTGTTGTGTGTTCCTAGCTGAGTTGGGACTGATCCCTTTCAATCTGGAACTCACCTTCACCTTCTTCCCCTCACAGTGAAAGAACCATTGACACAAGTACACTTAAAGTCACCAAGCACGCGAACCTCACTTCTTGAAGACAAAGTGAACCACTCTCCTGTGCTGACAAGCAAGAGTTGAGGCAAATCCTTAAGACAATGGAAACCGAGCCATCATACTGGATGGGACTCCCACGCCAAACGGTGTGAGATCTAGTTGGGACTTCATACCGAGGTGATCCCGTGAATGTTGGTAGGTCCAGCACCATCAACAATATGTTATGCCCATGATTAAGTGGACAGTGCTATGATGACCAAGTAGTTTGTTAGTCCATGGGAGATAATGAAAATGACATGGTATCCACATGAATGGCATAATGGAAGTTCTCTTGACCTCAACTCAATGCACATATATAAATCTGTGATATGTTCATGATAATGCCAATCTTTATATGCATATATGATTGCCATTACGACCAACAGGTTTTGTCAAGAGTCATCCTTGTAGAAAAATGATAATTTACATTCATTTAATGCAAATTTGGATGGCATGTAAGATTCTTTTTTGTGTGAGGAATCAATTGGGAAAAATTAACCCTGGATGATGTATGACACACACACACACAAAAAATATATGTATGTATGTATGTATGTATGTATGTATGTATGAATGTGTGTGTGTGTATTTATATTCCTGATTTTTAAGCGCTTTTGTTGTATATGTTTAGATGGTGTCCTCGTTGAGATATGTGACTGACAAAATTTTGCAGAAGTATGCATAGTTGTAGGGTAGCTTGTTGGGCCTTAGCCTGGAAATGGGACGATTGGTATACTCTTTATTGTGTTTAATTAATACACTAATAGTTGAGTATGTGCGGTAGCACATAGCAAAATTTAGTGGCAACAAAAGGAAACATGTATAGTGGCATGGTGTAGCAAGAGATGGACCAAGTCCATCAAGAGTGAGAAAGAGGGGCATCCCTTAAAATGAAAAGGACCTTCAAGAATTTGGAGGTTGCACTCAAGGACTTGGAATATGAGTTAAATATTTGCAGGGAATAACTTAGAAATCTCACCAAGAAACAACAGGAACTAGCCGAGTGGAATTCTCAACTACAAAGACATATGCAGGAATTGACATATTAAATTGATTCCTCAAAAAGGAAATATTACATTGGAAGGAAGAGGCCCCATGCGGAGGGAAAGGAGAAGAGGATATTTTCCTGTTGGTGTTGTGGACAAAAGCAACTAAGAAATATTGTCCCCACAAGAAGAAAAATAAACAAAATAGCCCCTGTGAGCCACGAGGACACGAATCAATGATGCAAGATGCCAAGAAGGAGGAGGGGGCATTCCCTCAAGCTCCTTGATATACACACATGTGTGATGAAAATATCCCTTATGAAATATTGTGAAATTTAAGACTTAAGGTTGTTGTTAACCTTGTAAAGAAGTCTTGAACTGATTTTGGTATGTGAATATACACATGTACATACATATGTGCACCTATATGATGACTAGAAGCACCACGAACTCTAGACTCATGGGGATTAAATTGAGTTCTTGGGACTATTTTTATTTTAATACTTATGTGGTGTGGTCTAATTTTATTGGCTTCATGGATTGATATCATTTGATTATACAATTGCACATGGCCATGTTGTTCTGTTAAATTTTTCTTTTTGATTGTAATTGTGATTACCCTTTTTCTTTGTATTAGTTTTCCTCGCCTTCCCTTTCATTTTGGCCTTTCGAATGTTATTCTTGGGGTCGAGGGAACTTGTTGGGCATGGCAGTAAATCCATGGAGTTGTGGTAAAAGAGCCAAGGGGATCAACAGAGAATACAAATGAAGAAAGGCTATGTGCATAAATAAAGCATAAGGATAAAATAAGAGAGGCTAGAAAATTGCACATCCAAAAGTGTAACAGAAAACAATGACATGGTGAAGAAGGAAAAGGGATTAATTATGGCAAAATAATTCCTTTGGTTAAAGCATGTCTTTCTTAAACAAAGGGATTTATCTCAACTCTGGCCTTATTAGATGGACATCAATACATATGGTATGCCCATGAATAAATTGACAACACTATGTTGTCCAAGTGGCTGGTTAGTCCATGGGAGAATCATAATGGACAATGATATGGTAGCCAAGAGAATGGCACAATGGAAGTTCTCTTGACCTTAACTAAATGCACATATATAAATATGTGATATGTTCATGATCATGCCTTTGTGTATATGCATACATTAATTCCAATGTGGCCGACAATTTTTTCAAGAGTCATTCTTGTAGAAGAATGATGGTTTACATTCATTTAATGCAAACATGGATGCCATGTAATATTCCAGGTTGTGTGAGGAATCAATTGGGAAGAAGTAACCTTGGGTGATTTATGATTTTAATATCATGTGAATTGATTCTTATATTATGCTCATGTTTATATATTATGAACAAGGGATCCTAAAGGATACATCAACAGAATGAAAGTAGTGTGACTTGTGGCATGTTGGGACAGACATGGATAACCCATGGATCATAGATTTGGATTATAGATGCACGCGGTGAAGCGTGGGAAAGATAGTAGAGGTAGAATTTCCTAGTGTCTATGGATGGAGACAATGCGATCTCTAGATTTATAACACTATTGTGTGCATATCGTACTATGCCATGTGCATTGTGTATATGTTGTGTTGTACATGTGTATTTTTGTGTTGTATCATGTGTGTATGTGTATGTGTTATATTGTACACTGTGTATACGTGGATGTGTCATGCTATGTGTTTGGGATGGGAAAGTATGGGACTTTTTGGGCCCGCGTGTTGTGTAATGTGTTTAAGATAGGTAGGCATTGGATTGTTTAGGCATGTGTTGATTAGGACAAGAAGAGTGTGCATAATGGGGGTTCCCTGGGCCTGTGAAGGTGTGGTATACACCTATATTCTTGTTGAAATAAGACTACTTGGTTTGGTAGTGACTACTTCATTTGATAGTGCCCATTTCTTCACAAACAGAAATGGTGCTCCTGAGGGTGACACAAAGGCTTTGATATACCTCTTTATCCAACATCTCCTCTAGTTATAATTTTAATTTCATCAATTTGGGTGTGCTCATGCGATATGGTGTCTTATAGACCGACACTAAACTAGGAATTAGATCAATAGTGAAATTGATGTCTCTCTTGGGTGGTAAACCCAGTATTTCATTTGGGAATACATTGTTGTATTGCTATAAAATGGGGTGATCCTGAAGTTTAGTTTTACTGCCCTTCACTACACTATTTACCTGGATCATGAACATAATACAACCTTTCAGAAATAATTTATTTTCCTGCAATGTTGGAATCTATCTATCATAAGTAAGCTTTTTCTTCCCTTAGGGTGTCCTTTCCTTGCCTTCGTCATTAAGGAATTCCACTAATTTATTGTAATAGTCCACTTTCGTCTTGTGGGTTTCCAACCAGTCCATACCAATTAATACATCATACGAACCTAATGGAAGGATGTTGAGGTTCACTATTGTAGGCATGCCATCCCATTCTAGGTGGCATGATTCTACTAATTTTGTAGAATCATGGCTTGGTATGCTCTTTCTTTTGAATTGTACAATCATTTACAAATTTAGGGCTAATATATTTGAGGTTAGATCCTAGATCAATTAAAATCGAAATTGATTGGTTAATGATCTTACCTTCCATCTTGATGACTGGGGCCTAATGATCTGCTTTCTGTTTTTCCAACATTGTGTAAATTTGAGGCATATTTTGAGTGACGTTGTTCGTGATTATTGCCTCTTCTACATTGTATAATCTTTTTTCATTCTACTTCTATGGTTGAGGCCAATCCTTTCGCAGTTAGTTTCCTCCACATGTCCAACATTGAAGTGGTTCTTCTTGTGCCATTCAGTTTCTTATCTTACTAGATTAGAGGATTGATATTTGTTAGCGGGATATGTCCATTGGAATTCACCTTTGGCATGAGTGGTGAATTTTCCTCCTTTCCCCATTTTCATATGCTTAAAGGGTTTTGATCCTTTCCCTTTGAATTTTTTCTGATCCTTCTTCTTCCAATCAACCTAGTTCTCAGAATTATGTTTGGATAGCTCATAACTATAGCTGGTTTTCTAGATAACATCCTCTAATTTTTTAGGCTCATTAAATTTGATCTTGTACCTAAATGTTTGATTTAACCCACTCAGGAACCCTTGAATCTTCAATTTTTCATCCTTGATGTAAGGTACATACCTAAGTAGTTCTATGAAATTATTTATGTACTCATCCACAATAAGTTTTCCCATCTTGAGCTCATGAAATTCCTTGATCTTGTCGTCGTAATACATTTCTGACATGTACTTCTCCCATAAATACGATTCAAACTCATTCCATGGCAACTCATTTTCTCTAATGTCTTTAAGATTTCTTAATTCCTCCCACCATATGTCAACCTTAACTTTTAAGTTGAAAATTGCTACCATGGCCTTCATGTTCTTAGAGCAGTCACGTACTATGAAGTGTTTCTTCATCCCCAACAACTAGGCCTCCACATATTCATATTTATTATTCTCTTAATCAAATGTGGGGGGGTTTTCTTTCTAAAAATCCTCTAGTATTCAGCTTTTGTCACTCCTTCCTTCTCAATAATGTCTTTTAGTTATAGCCCTTGACAATTGCTTAGAGTTGTATGCCCTTCTCTTGGGATTTTTTAGTGGAGTTTCCCCTCTTACAATATCTTTTCTAACTTTCCTGTTCCTTTTTCTTGATTTATTGTCATATGCTCTATTAGCTCCAAATCCATGCCTCTCTATCTCAGTTGGGCTTTTCCTGGATTGCATTTGTCCAGGTAGTGGGAACCAATCTCGTACTATTTTTGGCTTTGTAAGTCTAATAGACTCACAAGATTATCACTTTCACTTCTTGTTTCTCCTATGCTTTGTCAATTATTTCATTGCCTACTTTGCAACTCCTTAACTCAACCTTCATACTTCTTAGGGTGTACATATAGTAAGGGGATTTCTCCTCCACGTGCTTCCCAACGGATTGTTCCTCTTGAACATACAGGGATCTAAACGTGTTGTATTGCACCATCCTGCTACTCATCCTTTACTTTCTAGCTAAGACGTATGCTGCCTTATGTGTGGTTAAACACATGTAACTTTTAGTTAAATCTGACATACATACATCAACACATGCTAGTAATAGTATCCATTCATATTAATTATAATTGCAATTGCTAGGATATATTTAAATTAATCTGTGAAATTTCATTTTTCAAAGTCCATTCAATCCGAGTGTTGAACCTGGTTTTGATACCACTTTTTAACACTCCCTACCACCCCCTTGTAATAATTTCATTTATGGAAGGTGTTACTAATGTCTTGAATCTGATTTTTAATTTCTTCTAAGAAAATAAGGTCATGAAAAAAGTGTTGTTTTCTAAAAGCTTATGGAATTAGATACTAATATTGCTATCTTGTCTAGTTCGATGAGAGATTTTTGACAATGTAATTTTTATTTATTTATTTATTTTTTTTCGATCAGAGTTCCAAATCAAAAGTTATGCTTAAAAGAAAACGTGTGCTTTTAATGTTGACCACATCAATCTTACTATGCCACATCACACCTACGTGGTTTTTGGATTTGGTCCACATGCCGATGACACATAGACCAATAGCCCTCTACACTAGTTCGAGTCACGTTAATTATATATATATATATATATATATATATATATATATATATATATATATATATATAACATGCATTCCTTCACCACCAACCTACATTGAGCATATGTCAAAATCATTGAGCTAGAGGTCTTGACCACACATTGTGCCACCCCATTGAAAACGAATGAAAGTTGCATCCAATACACAGGTGAACATCCCCCTCTATGGACTCCAGCGTTGGTCCTACCAATGATGACATAAATTAGCATGTACGTTTTAAGCCTCGACGACTACTAGCCCAGATGCAATGCGTGGACACACCTCCTCACCCCATGAGGGGTTGGGGTTTGAACAACAATGAAACTTGGATGCAACGTGTGGTGTGTCCCCATTGCCCCATCAAGGTCAGGGGTTGAACAATAACGAAACCTGGGTGCAATGGGATCTTCGCCGATGTCTAGATATGGTGTGAGGCCTATCCCATCGCCCCATCGAGGGTTGGGGGTCCCAACCGTTTAAATATAACACACTTGCAACTCCATGAATTACTTGGTTAAGTTATAAGTGGCATGGGGATGAATTATTTATTTATGTTGATGATTCCATGATTGTGATACTCTTCGCGGGTGTTCTACATTTATTAATTTGGTATTGCATAAATTGAATGGATGGTTCCGTTAGCCTAGTTTTAAATGTGAATAAATAAAGAAAAGGTTATGGATTCAAGTCGATTCTCACAATTCCAGAATATACATATATATATATATATATATATATATATATATATATATATATATATATATATACATGTTTTACCAAAATATGATACATGAAGTATGGTGAAGCGTGAATGTCGTCTGAACAATTGCGTAACCATGTGGGTAAACATGTATATATTTTCCCAACAATAGCTTTCAGACCAACAAAAGAAAACGGGGTGCGTCCCAACCAAATTTTCAATACGTAAGTGTGTATATATATATATTTTCTTAGGTGTTTACAAACACCATTTTGGCATAACGCACGTAATTAAATATATGTAATTGTTTAAAAGGAAATTTTGAGACCCGTAGAGGTGGAGTTCCAACAATACGTGTGTGCGCGCAGGCAATTTTAGATATGAAATATACACAATACAACTTGGAATCTATTCAACAGATCATTTTAACAACTTGCCTGAATCTAGAAGGTATAATCTGAGCATTGTTAAATATTATAAACATATATATGAAATTCATATATTCAATTCAGATGTAGTTATATACTATAAGCATCTCTTCTAGTAATCCATTTAACATATAGAGAGAAACGTTTAAGCATTCCAGAAAATTTCACACATAAATGCATACAAATGAACTTTGCATTCACAAACAACACTGAGACCATAATACTTATCTATATAAGTTAAATCATGTTGATGATTGGAGAAGGGATTCATGCTATCCTCCCAATTGTAGGCTAGTTATGTTATTATGTCTCTGAACTCACCACCTCCATGCTAAGTCTAAAGTTTGAGGAATTAATTTCACATGGAAATATATTGGTAGAGTTGAGAGACTAATATCACTTGCAGGTGTTTATCAACGGTTTGGAAAACACTTGTGGTTTCATACCTACAGTAAGAATTAGTGGTTTCTTAGCTAACTACAAGCACTAATGACTCATTGTATGGGTGGTTTCATAGCCTGAGAAGAGCACTAGTGGTTTCATAGCCTGAGAATAGCACTAGTGGTTTCATAGCTGCAACAAGCACTGATGGTTTCATAGTCTTAGCAAGCACCCAATACATTTAGTTAACCTCACTCTGTGGCCCACATTGGCAACACTAGGTGAAGCCAAAGATTGAGAAGCGGTAAAGTGTAGGTTGAATGCTCTTCATGAATTTTACACCAGCATTGGCTATCCACAAAATTCTCCAGAAAATCCAAGTTGAACCCCCTATCTAAATTTGGCCAGCATATTTATGTTGCCATGTTGCATCTCAGACATGGTCGAGAGGGAACTTGTTTCCCCCACACTGCCTTTCTTTGCATGTTACCATTTCGATTCATGAGAAGGGAAAATCATGATAGCACGACCCAATTGTAGTAATAACCAAATCTAATTAGGGTGACATTTCCCAGTCATAAGGGTGTGACATTAAAATCAATGAGATGAGTATGACAATTCACATCAAATGGGTGAAACCGAAGACCTTGTCTCCTCAGAAATCTAGCCCATCATCCTTCTCTAACATATTTTAATTTCAAAAATAAATTAAATAAAAATTATAATTTTACCCATACATAAAACGTTAATATTGTTAGGATATTCCGACACATAGGATATAGTTAATTTCAACTTGGTCTAGTGTAGAGTTAGGTATAGAGTTAGGTAAAGTGTGTTTCTTTACCGTTGTACATTTTGTAACTTACAATCCGACGGTCACGATATGTAGTGATCCGACGGTTCACTCTCTCCTCGGTATTATCGACACTTGATCCGTGGCTTGACACCTGATTGGTCCATGAGTTCTATTTAAATTGCATGGAGGGCCATTGTTCGGGTAATCCGTGCATGAGATAAGCTTATGTAAATTTTCATTCTTTGATTAATAAATTG
This sequence comes from Pinus tabuliformis, assembly GCA_031772625.1. Taxonomy (NCBI): domain Eukaryota; kingdom Viridiplantae; phylum Streptophyta; class Pinopsida; order Pinales; family Pinaceae; genus Pinus; species Pinus tabuliformis. The sequence goes on from CM062813.1 coordinate 53,730,353, forward strand.
CCTGTAGTAGCCACGTTGGCGCAGGCCGTGGACTGTTTCCCTCTTTGAGGTTTTTAACCACGTCAAAAATACTGGTGTATTGATCTGTGATCTAGTTGTGAGCAGTGTCCTTTTGGTGTTTTTTCTGAGGAACTTACCCTGTAAATTCCTACATGGTATCAGAGCTATTTGAGGGCCGCGTCCGTTGGTGATCCAAATCTGAAGCCGGTAGAACTGCATGCAGCTGTCGTTCCCTAGATCTGTTGTTTCTGACTGCTTTCGGGCCGAGAGGACTGCTCTGTTGCGTTCGTAGCATCTGTTCCAGTGAGGAACCCCTTTCGTTTCACGCGAAAAGGTTTCCGGTAGCCCTAGCTGCGTCATTTTTCAGATCGGGAGGTATACAGTGTTTTTGCAGTTTACTGTTATTTTCTCTCTGCTTATTTCGGTTTCGGTTTATTTAGCCCTTTTTTTTTAAAACCGGATCTATACCTTTCATTTCTGCGTATGCTCTTTGCCCTGCGACTCTGTGCGATCTGGGCAAATCAGAAACAGAAAGGAAGGATTTTTCTCATGCGTATGCTCTTTTCCCTGCACCTTAGTGTGATCTCGGAAAATCAGAAACATTGAGAAAAATATTTAGTTTTTCGGCTAAAGCTAACTTTGAGATTTTTTTTTTAAATATCTAGTTTTTTGGCTAAAGCTAACTTCGAGCCGCAAGGTTCGTTTTTCTTTGCATATTCGTGTTGGGTTTTGTGTTTTGTGTTTTGTAGGGAAAAAGAGCTTTCTCAAGGCAAGCACGCAAACCAAGGCCCCCCCCCCTCTCTCTCTCTCTCTCTCTCTCAAATTTTTTGTATAGATCAATTGGTTCAAAGCTATTTTAAGAGAGTAGAGGTCTTGGGTTCAAGTCTCCATTTTGTGGGGGCGGATTTTTTCATTCCCGCACATTCGCGCACTTTGCCGGCAACTTCAACAAATTTTTTTTCAAAAGCCATAACTTCTTCATTCGGAAGCCTTTTTCAGAGCCGTTTTTTTTTAAAACAGCCTAATTTTTCGAGATCTATCCATTGGAACACTTACTTTCAACATCTTCAGCTTCAGTTTTTTAAAAAATGGAAAGTCCATGCCAAGTCATTCTTGACAGCACTAACTACTTCCAATGGATAGCCTACATGGAAGATTTACTTAGAAGTAAAGGTCTCTACAGAATAGCCACAGACCAAGAGAAGAAACCAAAAGATGAAGACAAGGCTGCAAAATGGGAAAATAGACAAGATCAAGCACGTGGTTTGATAGGGATGTCTATTTCTCCTGATCTTAGATTCCATATTGCAGAACTTGAGACTCCTCATGAAGCATTGAAAAAAAATCGCTAAAGTTTTTGGGATTAAAAATGAAATTAGAGCCCATCAACTTGAAAATGAGTTGCTTACTTTGGATCCTAATAATTTTTCTTGCATTGAAGATTTCTTGTCCAAATTCAAGACCCTTAGATATCTCTTGGAAGGTGTTAAGGTTAAGAAAGAAGATGGTAACCTTATTTATTCCATCCTTACTAAGTTGGGACCAGCCTACTCTGTATTTGTTTCCACTTTCCATTCTACAAGGGAAGCTTTCATTTGTCAAGGAAAAGACTACAAGGCCCCTTCTTTTGACTCTTTTTGTGATTCTTTAATAAGAGAACAAGAAAAACTCTTACACCTTGGTCTTCTTAATTTTGGAAACTCTTCCACGAAAGCGTTAGCCGCCCAGCAGCAACCAAATTCAAAGAATCCTAAGAAGTCATATCCTAACAAGAATGGTCCTAAACCAACTCAGCCTCAAAATGAAAGATCATTTCAGCAAAATGATAAGACCAATAAAAGCAAATGGAAGAAGATTGATAGACATTGTAACTTTTGTAATCGAGATGGCCACTTAGAATCTAAATGCTTTAAGAAGATGGAAGCCTTGGAAGCCGCAATGAAGAAACATAACATCCATGTGGAGAATACTTCAACTTCAACTTCCGGAATGGCACTTTCTGCATGTCGTTGTCAATCATCTCAGTCTGGTTATGCATTAAATGTATCTTCTTCTTCTCATTCTCATGAGTGGCTCATTGATTCTGGAGCCTCTTATCACATGGCCAAAAACCAAGCCATGTTTTCTTCTTTAAATGATTGTAACACCAAAAATATATATGTTGGTGATGATAGATCTCTTAATGTTGTAGGGACTGGAACTGTTCATCTAGACAATGGTCAGTTTAATGATGTATTATGTGTTCCAACCTTATCCTGCAACCTTCTATCTGTATATCAGATAAATCATTCAGGTAAAGGTAAAATTGTTGAATTTTCACCTCATGATGTTGTAATCAAGGATCTAAAAGATCCTAAATAGATTCTAGCTACTGATCTTGCTGATGATTCCACAAGGTTGTATAAGTTTCACAACTTTGGGTCATCAAATCTTCCCTCAGTATTTTTTGCTCATAATGATGAAGTGAGCAAACATTGGCATGAGCGATTTGGTCACTTAAACTATCGCTCCCTTCAGCATCTATGTAAAGAAAATATGGTGACAGGTCTTCCTATGGTATCTTGCAGAGATGGTGTTTGTTCCAGACGTGTACTCGGAAAACATCATCGGGACAGTTTTGAAAAACGTGCCTCTTGGCACGCCTCAGCCCCTTTACAGCTTGTGCACAATGATTTATGTGGTCCACTTTCTGTTGCTTCATTCTCTGGCTGCAAGTATTTCTTAACTTTCATTGATGATTTCTCCAGACGCACTTAGGTATACTTCTTAAAACTCAAGAGCGAAGTATTTAACACATTTTTGGCCTTCAAAGCCTTTGTTGAAAAACAATCTAGACATCAAATTCTTAAGCTAAGAACTGATAATGGTGGAGAATATGTTAAAAACACATTCATCAACTTTTGCACCGAAAATGGAATTCAAATGCAACATACTGTTCCATACACTCCACAACAAAATGGTGTAGCTGAAAGGAAAAATCGCACCTTAAAGGAAATGGCTAATTGTATGCTGCAATCTAAAGGACTCAGTCTTAATTTTTGGGCCGAAGCAATTAATTGTGCAAATTATATAATCAATCGCACTCCTACTAAGGTTCTAAAGAATATCACTCCAGAAGAAGCTTGGAGTTCCATTAAACCAGATGTAAGTCACTTTCGTGTTTTTGGAAGTGAAGCATGGGCCCATATTCCAGATGAAAAGCATAAAGCTTTAGAACCTAAGAGTGATAAATGTACTTTTGTTGGATATTCTGAAGATGTAAAAGGTTATAGACTTATTCCATTTAAGTCCAAAAATGTTATCATTAGAAGAGATGTAAAATTTGATGAAAATAAATCGGCCTGCGAGCCTAGTCCGGCGGATGTGCCTCCTCTTCCTATCTCTTCTACTTTTGAAAACATTTCTTCTTCAGATGATGAAAGTGAGGATGATAATCCTCCCCCATCTTCTCTGGATCCTCAACTTCCAAGATGGGTCCGTGCTACTCGGGATGCAGCAGGTGATCTTGCCGGTGATCCTACAGATCAGCGACGTACAAGTTCTCAGTTTGAAAGAGCCTCTTCTTTACTGGCTCAAGCTCCAGTAAATCATGATCCTGACACTTTTGCAGAAGCTTCAGGCCATCCACATTGGGAAGCAGCTATGAATGAAGAATATCATTCCTTGTTGGCAAATGATACATGGGATCTTGTTCCTCTACCAAAGGGACGCAAACTTGTTAGATGTAAATGGGTTTACAGAACCAAGTATGGACAAGATGGGAAAGTTGAAAAACATAAAGCTCGTCTTGTTGCTAAGGGCTTTTCACAGGTTGAAGGCATTGACTACACTGAAACCTTCTCCCCTGTTGCCAAAATGAACTCTATCCACCTTGTTCTTTCCCTTGCTGCCTCTTTAAAATGGGAAGTCCATCAGATGGATGTTAAATCTGCCTTCTTGCATGGGGACTTGCAGGAAGAAATCTATATGGAACAACCCATTGGCTTCATACAAACAGACTCCAGCCTTGTTTGTCGACTTAAGAAATCCCTTTATGGTCTCAAGCAAGCTCCTCGGGCTTGGTATGCCAAAATGGATAGCTTTCTTTTAGAATCTGGCTTTTCTAGGTGTCATTCTGACAATACTGTCTACACCAAGAAAGTGGGCAACTCCCTTATCATCCTTGTTCTTTATGTTGATGATCTTATTCTTACTGGTAGTGATCCCAACCTTATAAACCATGTGAAGTCCAGCCTTAAAAAGAAATTTGAAATGACAGACTTAGGACACTTACACTATTTTCTCGGTCTTCAAGTCTTGCAATCCAAGGAGTGTATTTTCCTTTCCCAGTCCAAGTATGCTTGTGATATTCTTCGTCATTTTCACATGGAAGACTGTAAGCCAGCCCCTTCTCCCTTTCAGTCTGGAGTCAAACTTTCAGTCTCTTGTACTTCTCCTGAAGTTGATGCTACCTTATACCGTCAACTTGTAGGAAAACTCTTGTATTTAACCCATACTCGTCCTGACCTTTCCTTTGCTGTTGGCCTTGTTGCTCGTTTTATGCAAAACCCCCGTGAAAGTCATTGGAAAACAGCCAAAAGAATACTTCGTTATGTTCGAGGTACAGTACAGTTTGGGATTCATTACAGTGCCAAAGCAGCTCCTCTATTAGTTGGTTTCACTGATTCTGATTGGGCTGGTGACCCTGATGATCGGAAGTCTACTGCTGGTTATGTCTTCACTCTTGGTTCAGGACCTATTACATGGGCTTGTAAGAAACAGGCTGCCATCTCTCTTTCGTCAGCAGAAGCAGAGTATCGTGGTGCCGTGGAAGCTAGTAAGGAAGCCTTGTGGCTTCGTCAGATCCTACCAGAGTTTGGCTTTGAGCAACAGCATCCAACCACACTTTGGTGTGATAATCAAAGTGCCATTCAGTTATGCAAAGACCCAGTCCAGCATCAGCGCAGCAAACACATTGAACTACACATGCACTTCATCAGAAAGCTCATTCATGACCATGTTCTTGAAGTGAAATATTGTCCAACAGATGATCAGGTTGCAAACATCTTCACAAAGGCTCTCACAGAGGCGAAGTTCACTAAACTTCAATATATGCTTGGAGTTCAGGAAGTTGTCACTAAGGGGGGATAGGCTCTAGTGCCTCCTTCCTTCTCCTATTGTGTCATATTTGTAAATCCTTCAATCCTATCCCAAGTTGTTCTTAAGGGGGGATGTTAGGATATTCCGACACATAGGATATAGTTAAGTTCAACTTGGTCTAGTGTAGAGTTAGGTATAGAGTTAGGTAAAGTGTGTTTCTTTACCGTTGTACATTTTGTAACTTACAATCCGACGGTCACGATATGTAGTGATCCGACAGTTCACTCTCTCCTCGGTATTACCGACACTTGATCCATGGCTTGACACCCGATTGGTCCATGAGTTCTATTTAAAGCGCATGGAGGGTCATTGTTCGGGTAATCCGTGCATGAGAGAAGCTTATGTAAATTTTCATTCTTTGATTAATAAATTGCTTGTAGTAGCCACGTTGGTGCAGGCCGTGGACTATTTCCCTCTTTGAGAGTTTTAACCACGTCAAAAATACTGGTGTATTGATCTGTGATCTGGTTGTGAGCGGTGTCCTTTTGGTGTTCTTTCTGAGGAACTTACCCTGTAAATTCCTACAAATATATAATTAAATTATTTTTAATTTGAAATCAAACCTAACACACAATCAATATTAATTAAAATGAAGATTAATTACATGATAAATAATTTTTAATATTAAGTACAATGTCCATACACCTTGATACCAAACTTAGGATATAATTGAATTTCAAACTAACTGATTCCATTATATTTAAACCTAGTTTTTCACCATAACAATTATCACGTTGGATTGCAAAGTTACATAAAACGTTTATAAATATGATAGTCCATAGAGGGGATGTTACAAATTAATGTTGATGGTGTTGTTAGGGTTAATAGTGATTTGTAATGACATTGGAATGATGTTGGAGTATAATCTCAATTCAATAATGCTTTAGAAAATTGTGGTGGAATTCGTTAATGAGGACGCTTCGGTTTTTCTATACCCGGATGACATGGATGTGGAGATTTACTTATTGCATGTTAAGATAACTTTCATTTGTAAGCTTGAAACATGTTCTTAGTGGAAAAGAGGTTATACCATGGTGGTAGATATGCTTGAAACATGTGCTTAGTGGAAAAGATGTTATACCATGGTGGTAGATATACTTGGTGTGTGCTTCTAAGGCTAAATTTATTAAGTACATCCCATTATTATTCACAGTACCCGAAGCATGAGATGCAATATTTTCCATGTCACACCTATGTATGGTACTGTTAATAGTGATTTTGGCATATAGAAAGTGTCACACATATGTATGGTAGTGTTAACAGTGATATTGGTAGATAAATCAAGTGTATTATTCTAATGGGTGGAAAGTTGGGAAATTTGGTTACCGAGGTGGGGCAAAGATGATAATCATGATATATTATAGTTTAGGAAAGGCAATGATGGTAGGATGGATGAAGAAAATTAAGAATATGTAGAAATAATTTCCATTTAAAATATATGTTGTTTTTTATGATGGAGAAGAGAAAGCTTATGTATTTTTTTATTATTATATTTGTTATTAGTAGAATATAACGTATTCATTTTTCATTGACTTGTTATTAGTTTTTCTTTGACTAAAAGAAATTAAAATCTATTTAAAGTTTAACATTATGCAATTAAATTTATTATTTTTAAATAAACTTTATTTCTATTTATCTCTAATATGATTGGTTAAAACGTCTCTCCTCTTATTGTGTGATGATGGCAAGAATATACTTTTGTGTACTCTATTATTAATTACTATGTACTATGATGCAGGAGCATCTAGACCGGGCCAGCAATGTGACAGGGTGGTCACATGTTGTGGCTAAATGCAAGACTTGAGGAAGACGCAGTTGTTAAATTTGTGTTAATTTCAATAAGGGCAAGTAGTTAAAAGTGGTCTAGTTTAGTTAAATGAAGATAAAGATTGAGTTATAACTGTATAACTAATTCTTTTATCTGCGGAAAGAAGTAGTTAGCTATGGCTTATGTATAACTTCTTGCTGAAAAAAAAAAAAAAAAAAAAAAAAAAAAAAAAGGGTAGAACAGAATAGGGAGAGAGGTAGGAGATAGGGGTTTTTCCTGTAAATCTATGAACAGCTGAAAGGGCCATGGATTTTGAATATCTGGCCATGAACAAGAGGTTCTTTGTAATTGTTGTTTTTATATATATATCTCTGTAGAATTTGACTTTTGAGCCCTATGCACATTGTTGAATTCGATTTTGTATGAATATGTTTGGTTTTAATAACCTTTGTGATGTGACTCTGCACATGGGTGAAGGAATCGATATTATCAATATCGATACCGTAGTTGTTAATTGGAACAATTTGCCGAAAGCTGAAGTGGGCAATGACAGTTATTGATTCCAAAGTTGCGTTAGTTCTGGAATGTACGCAGGAGTAACCTCTGTGTAAATCGATTCTTACCAGTGCGTGTCTCATCTGTAAACTATGCAATTGCCCAAACGCTGGAATAAACCAAAGCGTAGAGCACAGGTCTATAAACAAAGGGCATTGTTGTTTTAAAACCCAATTCGATTATCAAATCAAAGGCGTTGAGCAGTGAAGGTCTCAACTACTGAGCGATGGGTCAAAGACAATTTCGATTCTGTGGTGAATTTGCAGAACTCTGTTTCGGTGCAGAGCCAGAGAGCGTCCGATGGAGATGACGAGAAGCTAAAGGTCGATGTGTGGATATGATCGAGCGGAGGTATGAATTTGCCAGGTTGAGCTTTTAAGGCATGGGCACATTCTTTTTATTGAACTTTGATTTTAAAATCCAGCCATATATGAATGTTGAGATGAGAGATATTTGGGTTTGGTTATGGATTGAGTAAATCCTATGTTTTGATAAGTTTCTGCATGAAGTTTTAAATTGGGATTGTATTGAAGTTTGGGTTCAATAGTAGGAATTGATGTGAAGCATGGTTATTAGCCATAAGTTTTGTAATTGGAGTAGAGCTTCCGCATATGTGAATTAGTTGAATGATAATATAAAGGAGCTTCCGCGAATGATAGTTTGTGATAGTTTGTGAAATTGCTTGGACATTGAAGAATTATTTAGGCGATTATTCGAGGTGCATTTTGTATATGCCTGAGAATGGAGAGATTCTAGGTTTTGCAGGGTAGACTTGCATCAAGTGGTATCAGAGCAGGAAAATATTTCCTGCGGAAAGGAGTTTTTGCTTGCTGAGAAAGAAGAGTGTGAGCAGCCATGATGATAGCACTGGTAATCTGAAAGACTGGTAGGATAAAAGACTAGACAAGCGTGTTTTGTGAGCGAGGGTTCAAAGGTTGCACAGGGAGAAAGCAGTTCCTGGAAGAAGATAGTCGCTGGCAGTAGTAAGGAGGTAAGATAGAAAAGGAAAAGTTGCAGAGGGCAAATGGCCAAGGACAAAAAAGGTCAAAGATAACCCAATGAAAGATAACAGGGAGAGTTGAGAATTTCATTCTCAAGGGTGGGTGAGAGCTTGCAGAAGCCTAGGAGGAGTAAAGACGGTGCTCAAAAGGAGGTTCCAAATGGAGGACCATGCTTACCAAAAGACTGAGCGTGGGGAGCTTAGTGAGGTAAGATTGCAGTGAGGAGGACTTGCTGTTGCGGAGGCTTGCTGCAGTAGAGAGGAGCTCAAGAAGAGAGAGATGATGGAAGATCATTACAGAGGTTCTGAAGAAAGCCACTATGGGGGAAAGAATTCCGAGACAAAGGGCATAAAGAAGATGAGTCAAGAGGAGCTTGACAGGCAACTTGCTGACATAAAAGCAAGATTGGAGATATTGACAGAGCTGCTACAAGAACTAGAAGACCAGAAAAGAGGATGGACATTTCCATTAAAAAGAAAGAAGGTGATTTGGCACTCATTACAGATGAGGTGGAAGCAAAAGGAGATTTCCTTATGGACAAAGAAACTCAAATTATTTGAGTCATAAGAAGGGAAGATGCCGCCGACAAATTTGTTCAGAGGAAAATGCTTGAGGAAGCAGGAGAAGTAGATGAAGCAAGATGAAGTTATCTGCAAGCCAAAGGAAGGAATATCTCTAGATGATGATGAGGAAGAGGTGAGATTGTATGAGGGTCTCAAAAGTTTAGAAGAGAACTTGCATCAGCACACTGAAATGTTGACAAAAAGACTAGAAGGAAATTCAGAGAAACAGGTTGAATTAGTGACAGAATGCAAAACTGATGGGAAAGACGCAGATAAAATAATTGATGTTCCACATAAACTTCCAACATTACATACACCATTGTCAGAAATCTTGGCTACGATGTTGCTGCTCGAAGGAAGTTCAAAGGATGTGCAACTTTCCAGGAGTAGCCTGAGAGAGACAGAAGAGGTCAAAGAGGGTTTAATTGACGTGGAAGTATCAGTTCGACAGGTAGGGGAAGACAAATCATCGTTTAATTTTATATTTATTGGTCAACAGAAACCTGGTGGAAATGCCATCAAATTTTTTGTTCCCATGGTTTGGGACGCGTATCAAGCCGGTTCCCTTGAAAAATTGGCAGGCTGGGACATGAAATCAATTGAAGGAAGGGTTAAGTTGCCGACATCTTGTCTTCACGGTGGTAGAAGTAATCTTACAACATTAAAAGAAATTTGAAAATTGGAAAATTTAACTGTTGGAAACAATGATCACCCTGTCCACTTAGGACATTCTGATTCCACTGAGCTAGTTAATGTATCAATAACAGGGTTGCCCATAGTTGGTAGCGACATTTCTTGGCGGGGAGCATGTGGTCTTAGCTATTGTTCCTCTCCACTCAATGGCTCCTCAACATTTTTTTCAAGCGATTCAGTATCACCCACGTGGAATGAAGCTGATAGTCCTGGAAGAGGAAACTGTATAGAAGGCAAGAGCTCAAAAATATTAGTGGAAGCAACCTATAAAGGCGAAAAGGGACAACCAATGAAGATTGTCAAAGAAGTTCATGAAGAAGAGACCATGATTTCTGAAAACATAGTAGAAGATCAGCACGCTGTCATGATGATAGGCATGGTTGATTCAACCATGGGGGATGTTGAGTTGATCAACCTGAAAAACGTACCTCAAGGAAGACGACATGAAGCAGAGATTCACCTAGAAAAAAGTGAAGAAAAGGAAGAAGAGCTGACAATGACAAAAAGTCAACAATAGGATCAAGGAGAAAAAGAAAGCAGTGCTCATCAAGAAGCTAATGTATGGGAGAAGGAGCTAGAGTTACTGGAGAAATGGCTAAAAGCACTAGTACCTGATGAAGACTGCAAGAGGTTTGCAGTAAAAGAAGCAGAAGCAGGGGAGGAAGTTCACAACTGTGAACCAGGGCAAGGAAGCCTTATTAGAATAGATGATGCAGGGGAAAAACTTGAAAACTCTTTGGAGTTAAATCAACACACTGAAGTGTTGATGAAAGAAGAAAGTCCAGAACAAGGAGCTGAAGTACTATTGAAAGGAGACACACAGTTTGAATGTGTGAATCAGAGGAAGATGCAGCTGGACAACAGCAACCAGCTAAAGCAGGAAGGGAGAATTAATGAAGAAGACCAGCAAGAAGATCGACTAGAAACAAAGATTGAGAACATAAAGAAACTAATGTTGAAGCAGACCAGAAGGCAAAGGCTGGCAGCATCAGAAAAGGTGATCAGTCAAGTACTAAAATATTTTTAGCAAGTTAAGAGAATTTGTCCAAATGATCCTGACGCCACCAAAAAGCTTGAAGACACCGAAACAGTAGTAAAAAAAGTTAGATTTATTGAAGCCATCTCAGCGAATGGTCTTGAGAATCACTCTGTTGATGATTCCATTAATTTTCATTCAATAAAGGTAGAGCAACAACATAGAATAGAAGGAGAAAATGTAACATTGGAATTTATAAAGGAAGTGATGGATGACTTCAAGAATCAGGAAAGTATACGCAGAAGGTGTGCATTTCAAATATTGCTGCAAGTGAAGGATTTGCTGGAGGCGCTGCCATCGCTGGTTGACATCGATATTTCGATTGGAAAGCAATTCACTATTTGTAATGACATCCATGGTTAGTATTATGACCTTTTTAACATCTTTGAGATTAGTAGGCTTCCTTCGAAGGACAATTCTTATCTTTTTAATGGTAATTTTGCTGATCGAGGATCATTTTCAGTTGAAGTTATACTTGTGCTATTCGTGTTCAAGTGTATGTGTCCAACTGAACTCTATCTCGAAAGAGGAAATCGTGAAAGCGGGAGTATGAACCAAATTTATAGTTTTGAGGGTGAAGTCAAGTCCACGTACAGTGAAAACATGGTTGATCTTTTCGCTGAAGTGTTTTGCTACATGCCTTTGGCTCATGTCCTTAATGATAAGATTTTTGTTGTCTGTAATAGTCTTTTTAGTGTTGATGGTATAAAAATGGATGATATCAAAGACATTGTTCGGTTCCGAGAGCCACCTAAAGAGGGTCTGATGTGTGAAATACTATGTAGTGATCCACAGCTCCATAAAGGGCGTGGACCCAGCAAACGAGAGGTTGGTTTGTCTTTTGGAGAAGATGTGACCAAAATAATTTTGCAAGAAAACAATCTTGCGCAGGTGGTCAGGTCTCATGAAGTTAAAGAAGAAGATTATGAAATTGAACACGACGGCAAACTTATTACGGTGTTTTCAGCTCCAAACTATTGTGACAAGAGAAGGACGATGAAGCAGGAAGCAGCTAACATGCAGCCGAAATAGAGGAGCAGAGCATATGGACAACTCCAGGACAAAGTCTGGGATCCAGGAGGAATTTTTATTTTTATTTTTTCCCTTCATTCCTTTTTGAAAGCACATGATCGGGAGATCATGAATGTTTTCAAGCGTGAGAGTCTGATGCAGGAGCATCTAGACCAGGCAAACAATGTGACAAGGTGGTCACATGTTGTGGCTAAATGCAAGACTTGAGGAAGACGCAGTTGTTAAATTTGTGTTAATTTCAATAAGGGCAAGTAGTTAAAAGTGGTCTAGTTTAGTTAAATGAAGATAAAGGTTGAGTTATAACTGTATAACTAATTCTTTTATCTGCGGAAAGAAGTAGTTAGCTATGGCTTATGTATAACTTCTTGCTGAAAAAAAGAAGAAGAAGGAGGTAGAATAGAATAGGGAGAGAGGTAGGAGACAGGGGTTCTTCCTGTAAATCTATGAACAGCTGAAGGGGCCATGGATTTTGAATATCTGGCCATGAACAAGAGGTTCTTTGTAATTGTTGTTTTTATATATATCTCTGTAGAATTTGAATTTTGAGCCATATGCACATTGTTGAATTCGATTTTGTATGAATATGTTTGGTTTTAATAACCTTTGTGATGTGACTCTGCACATGGGTGAAGGAATCGATATTATCAATATCGATACCGTAGTTGTTAATTGGAACGATTTGCTGAAAGCTGAAGTGGGCAATGACAGTTATTGATTCCAAAGTTGTGTTACTTCTGGAATGTACGCAGGAGTAACCTCTGTGTAAATCGATACTTACCAGTACGTGTCTCATCTGTAAACTATGAAATTGCCCAAACGCTGGAATAAACCAAAGCGTAGAGCACAAGTCTATAAACAAAGGGCAGTGTTGTTTTAAAACCCAATTTGATTATCAAATCGAAGGCATTGAGTAGTGAAGGTCTCAACTACTGAGTGATGGGTCAAAGACAATTCCGATTCTGTGGTGAATTTGCAGAACTCTGTTTCGGTGTAGAGCCAGAGAGCGTCCGATGGAGATGACGAGAAGCCAAAGGTCGATGTGTGGATATGATCGAGCGGAATGTGGTATGAATTTGCCAGGTTGAGCTTTTAAAGCATGGGCACATTCTTTTTATTGAACTTTGATTTTAAAATCCAGCCATATGTGAATGTTGAGATGAGAGGTATTTGGGTTTGGTTATGGATTGAGTAAATCCTATGTTTTGATAAGTTTCTGCATGAAGTTTTAAATTGGGATTGTATTGAAGTTTGGGTTCAATAGCAGGAATTGATGTGAAGCATGGTTATTAGCCATAAGTTTTGTAATTGGAGTAGAGCTTCCGCATATGTGAATTAGTTGAATGATAATATAAAGGAGCTTCCGCGAATGATAGTTTGTGAAATTGCTCGGACATTGAAGAATTATTTGGGCGATTATTCGAGGTGCATTTTGTATATGCCTAAGAATGGAGAGATTCTGGGTTTTGCAGGGTAGACTTGCATCATACTATATCACTAATTACTATGTACAATAAATATAAATAATTTGAAAAATAACATTAGTTTGTAATTAAATTCAAAAATTTCATTTTCTCATTGGTGTAAATTATTGAATAGACAATTTTTATGGGTTTTATTTTTTAATTTACAAAACAATATTTAAAAAATATAGATTTGGAAAAAATGTAAAAATAACGTGTACAATTTGTACACTCTCATTATATCAATCTATACTGTGATGACATGACATGTGTACTATAATATGGGCATTACATAAAAAAATTCTCATCATTCAATATTAAATAAATAATTATTAACTTGTTATCATTCTCTTCAATGTCAATTATATATATATATATATATATATATATATATAATTTTTATCTACCAAAAAAATGTTTAATTATATTAAAAAAATTAATAAAAAAAATTTAACAAATATTTATATAACTCATTTTACAATTTTATTATTGTTTGAAGTACATACAACGTATCATGACATCAAAATATTTTATTAAATTAAAAGGCAGGGAGCGCTAGCTATACAACCTTGTTAAAATATGAAATAGAAAATTTGTATATACAAATATATATTATAACTACTTTATATATAATAACGAAAGGAATAGAAAATTAAATTAGTTTTACATTCAAATAATATGACTATAATTTTTAAGTTTTTTATTTATACTTTTCTACGGACATAGACTAATCGAAAGACTTGAATTTTAGATCTCATAATTTACATATGTGAAACGTGAACGATTCTTCTAATAAAACATATATTTCATATCAAAGTGTTATGAGTTAGGGACATGAAGTATCAACAATTCTTCTAATAAAACAAATAGGGCATATCAAATGCAGAAAGCTAAGATAGAAAATTTGGAATAAATGAAAGAGTGGGTGAATTGAAAAAATCCCACGTGGATTATTTATTGTCTCTAATAAGTTTTTGGCATTAGTTTCCTAAATACTTTTGTTATTCTTCCCTCTCTATGTTTAACATAGAAGTTTGTCCATGTTCATTTTATGTTGTTAATTGTTGTGTATACCTTTCATTATCGTAAGGTGGTGATTGGCATTGACATATATTCGTACATTTCTATTTTTAATTTCAAACCTACTTGTTTTATTTATTTTTTAACAGATTTTAATATAGTTATTAGCAATTATACATTAAAGTAAGTTTTTAAGTGGTAAAATATATTATAATTTAATTATTAATTAATAGTAAATGAAATTATTATTAGTTGTTATTTACGCATATATTTTGATTTATTAGTATTATTTAAAATATATCATATTATTTAAAATCACTTGTTATTTAAAATGACTCATTTGCGATGGCTTTGCATCTTCGGTCATTAACATGTTTTTATATATTTAATGAAAATGAGCGTTTAGCTAATCAATAGTAATTCTAGATTTTACTAAAGTTCCACTTTACATAAAGCTAGTATCGATTGAGGTTTTCTGTAATTTCTAAATTTAGTCTTATACATGAAACCAAATGTGACTCTTAATTTCAATTGAAACCATATGTGGCTCTTAATTTCAATTTACCCTCTTGCCAAAAATAAAATGAAAATTAAACTCTTTTTAAAATGATTTCTAAAATTATTACATTTCTCATATAAAAATGTTCTTATAATTTTTTTAATGAGATATGACATACAATAGAGGGAGTTTTACAATAAAGCTATAATTAGATGATGTTGAATTACTTTTATCCATAACTATAAAAGTATTTAAAAGTAAACTCAATTTGAAATTAGATGATGTTGAATTACTTTTATTTATAAATATAAAAATATTTAAAAGTTAACTCAATTTGAACTTGATAAGGCTTCAAGAATAATTGCTATTATTGGTATTGATAATTGATTGACATCAATTAAGGTCAAATTTTGTTAAAGCCTTAGTCCACGAAGTTTTGGATAGACGGTGATCAGGTGCTTTGTTAAGACACTCCTTGATGTGAAGTCACAGATTCAATTCTCCATCGATCACGATGATAAATTGGACATGATGAAGATGTAGTCCTACCAAACATACAAAAAGAAAATATTGGTTAAAACCTTAAGGTAAATAATTATTTAGTTTACTTTAGAATATTATTTTTGTGCTAAAAAATATTTAAGAAAAGTGTTCCTAAATTACCGTAATTTTGATGATTTTCTTTTATAGTAAGGTTAGAGATATCATATTAATTCGAAGAACACTGAGGTACAATATAGATAGTATCTATTGGTCTGCCACTAGGGAAATCAACCCAATAGCATAAACTCAAAACTTTGATATTGTCTCTATTGTTCCTAATCTAATAATCATATAACATGAAATAGTAAGGAAAAGCTACATAAACAACACAACATGGACTATCAAGTAAAACAGAGTTGAAAAAACAAAACATGGGATGAGTCCTAAGCTCTTAGTAGATTTATTCAGCTATGTTGAAGGTGTGTATGCGTGACTATGAGTCATCACTACTACCAAATGATGAAGGATTAGTTCCAATAATCTTCTTGATCAATAAGTTGACTTTTCCATCTACTCTTTCCATTTTATCCATAAGCTCAGTCATGTAGATGATGATCTCTTGTTGAGTAGCTACTTTATCAGTAAGGACCCTCCCTATGAGGGTTTTGTTAGAAAATGTAAAGTGGCAACAATTATAACTTATTTTCTTAACCATGATACTTGCTTGTGAATCTTAGTTATCTTCTTTATGTTCCTTAGTTAGATCTGTTCATCAAACAATATCAAGAAACTGCAACAACAAGAGAGGACACAGATATAGGCGCTCAGTCAGGGTAAAGCCTCTCCAAGGGGAGAACCCAAAAAATTTTCTCTTGTTAGATTCTGCTTCAAATGAGATACAAAGACCCAATCCCTAGACCAAGTCCTTCTCCCAGTATCAATCCAGCCTTCCTCACGTCCTTCTTACATATGCACCGAACTTCTCCTCTTTGAAACTTCGACCTACCAACAACAACATTGCTACTGAACCTACAACTTCGACCCAAAAACTGTTGTAGAAACCATAATCTATCTTCATTTTGAGACCTTCCAGGAGAAAAACAACTCTCCCCAAGGTCAATTAGGTCAAGAGAAGGATTTCGCTCTATCGAACAATTTGTTCCAGCAATTCTGCTCCACAGTAACAACTTCGCTCCCTAGCAATTCAGACTTGTAACTTTATCCTCTTTCTGGCTACAAAAATCGGCTATCTTATTTGCATGTGTGAGAGAGATAGAGCCGAGAAAAAACAAATTTAGTCCTCCTAACGTCTCCTAGACCTTTTCTCTTGTTATCCTAGCTTCCAAGCTATAGATCGAACTCTTTTCTTGATAGATCAAACTTGCAAGTGAGTGTGTCCAAATGAGGTCGAACTGTTTCCTTTTATATCCTTCTCAAGCCTGGGTCGAATTCTCTCCTTTAGGATGAATTAAGGATCCTAGGGCCGACTTGTACTCCTGGAGATTCCCAAACTTTCTAGACTAAAAAATAATTCTTCTTACAATTACAAATTACCCTGAAGGGTCTTATAAACATGATGTTGACTACATTGACTTATGACAATAAATCCTAAGACCTAACAAACCCTAGAAGCATGAAGAACATGCTCTTACCTAGAAGACCATCAATAATGAGCATGAAACCCATTCTTTAATAATAATATTTTTCTTTATTCTATTCTTGTTTGTTGCATAGGATACATAGTAAAATGAGTATAAAAATTATGAAGACCGAAACTAGTTACATTTATCAACACCCCCTCTTAACTAGGGAGGTATTCATAATTGTACAATTAATACAACATTACATCTCAAATTGAATAGTTCTCAAGAAGAGCCGGATTGATAAGACATTGTAAGCATCATCATCATGACCAACACTGTCCCTGAGGCCTAACTAGAAAAGCTCTTATTTAATTCAAAAGCATTGTGCTAGGAGGCTTTATGTGTGATACCACACTACCTCTCTAAGGTACATACCCCATATGGATGTCCACAAGGTATGTCCTTTTAGGACTATTCTTATCTTGGATCTCCATTCGTGAGTCCTCAAATAATGTCAGTTCTCTTTGACCAATATTCTCTTGGATTGTTATCCTATACTCAAAGAGTGTCAGTCCTTGGGACTACTACC
The DNA here is from genome assembly GCA_031772625.1 of Pinus tabuliformis. Taxonomy (NCBI): domain Eukaryota; kingdom Viridiplantae; phylum Streptophyta; class Pinopsida; order Pinales; family Pinaceae; genus Pinus; species Pinus tabuliformis. The sequence continues at coordinate 53,747,774 of CM062813.1, forward strand.
TCTCTTGGATTCAAATCCTCAAGGATTATCAGTCCCCTTGTTGAGATTGCAACAAGATGATGGAGCTTAGTGAAAAGAGTCGCCTTCACTAAGTGGGCCCGCAGGAAAATTATGGCGCAAGTTCTATTTTTGATCACAGTATGGGTGATCACAGTGTGGGTGATCACAGTGTGGGTGACCACAGTGTGGGTGATCATAGTGTGAGTGATCAAAGTCTATTTTTAGACTGGCTGTCAAAAAATATAAAAGTCAAATATTATTGTCTCATAATAATATTTGGACTTTAAGTATGGGGGTTTACGTAGTGCATTATATTAGATATCATTTTGGGATTCAACTGCGTTAAGTAAGTCATTCACGTATGACCATTTCCATGAGAGGTAGTCGTAACTGACTAATTTCTCATGATTTTTGAATAGTTCACTTAGCACTCATTGCATCGGGTGATGCTCACAGGGGTGAAGAAGTGGGATTGAAACTAGTGAAATGTGGAGAACGAATCACATAGCATCAATCATCACTTCCGGGGCTTGCACCCGGTAACCAGGACTTCCCAGGAGGTCACCCATCCCAGAACTCCTCTGGCTCAAGCACGCTTAACTGTGGAGTTTTTCCCCACAATCAAGCCCACTTAGCTTGCTACCCCATTTGCAAAACCTTAGCAAGTATTGTGCCTCATGAATCATTCAAGTAGAGATCCCTTGACTCTTTTTGAATTTAAGTATGGGGGTTTACGCAGTGCATTATATTAGATATCATTTTGGGATTCAACTGCGTTAAGTAAGTCATTCACGTATGACCATTTCCATGAGAGGTAGTCGTAACTGACTAATTTCTCATGATTTTTGAATAGTTCACTTAGCACTCATTGCATCGGGTGATGCTCACAGGGGTGAAGAAGTGGGATTGAAACTAGTGAAATGTGGAGAACGAATCACATAGCATCAATCATCACTTCCGGGGCTTGCACCCGGTAACCAGGACTTCCCAGGAGGTCACCCATCCCAGAACTCCTCTGGCTCTAGCGCGCTTAACTGTGGAGTTTTTCCCCACAATCAAGCCCACTTAGCTTGCTACCCCATTTGCAAAACCTTAGCAAGTATTGTGCCTCATGAACCATTCAAGTAGAGATCCCTTGACTCTTTTTGAGATCTTATTCTCTTGGAGCACTTTAGTTTGAGCTACAGATGTGGCCCATGCAGCTGTCAGAAGGAAGTACACTTTTCTTATGAGTCAGTTGAGTTGTTGCATGCATGACTTCAGTTAGAACTCAATCAGTTGAGTTTGGTGGAGTTGATTGTGGAGTTGATGGAGTTGTGTTCAGTTTGACTTGGTTAAACTAGTTGTAGTTAGTCTAACTGCAAATAGACTAATGATGAGTTGCTAAACTAATTATTAACTCATAATACAACTATAGAATACATCAGTTAACTCAGTTGCATGTCAGTGCATGTTCAGTTCAGCAGGGACAGGTGTTAGAGGATCAAATTGCTATCAGTTGTGACTATAGTTGTGCATGATGATTTGCACAATCAGAGGGATTGAGTATGCCAATGAATTGGCCAATATCAATAATTGTAGCCTGTGCTCACGTCCAACAGAGTGTGAGTGATTCTTTGCAGGTGAAATACGAGTTTGGTAAACCATTCTCATCAATTCTTGAGCAAGTATTGAGCAGTGGAGGCAGGCAAGCAGTGGAATAGATTTGGAGATCAGATCTTAGCTGTATTGTGTGTAACAGGTGGATCTGGTACTGGATTGCTTGTGATAAGCATTGTACTTTGTAATGTTACATGTTCTCAATCATTAATATACAGATAGTGTGGGGTTTTTAGCGAGATGCTTTCCCCGGGTTACATACTGTGTTAATGTGTGAATGCTCTTGATGTTTTATTGTTATTGATGCTACTATATTGATGATCAACGTAGAGGAGCTTATGTATTGTGTATGTATTCCGCAATAGTACATGATCAGGATAATCTCTGTTGAATATGTGTTAAATTATTCAAAATTTCTACACCCCTTTCCTTTCTTGAATCCTCAAGGAAACCAAAAATTATTATCCAATCCTCCATCATTCTCTTTTCATTACCTGAAGATAATAATGCACATGTGATATCAAATATCACTCCCTTTCAAACTGAGAGGACATCCCTATTATCTCTTAATCTGGAGAATAGATCTTTTCTCTTTATTCAAGGAGACTCCTTTTTCTCCCTCTCAAAAATAGAGGGGATTCCAGATTTTTTTCATCAAAGTATCAACTATATCTACATGTATCCCTCTTTCCTTCACATCTCTTTTATCAATCCTGTTTTATTTCGAGGTACCATGGATCCCTCTCTTCTCTAGTGACAGGATCCAGTTCTTCTCCCTTGATAATCATTTTCTTTGATATAAAGGAATTTCGTTGAGCCTTCCCAAACTTCCAACTGATCATAGCTTCCTAAGGAAAGTGATATTCTTTGACCTTCAGGTTATCTCCTCATACAACTACCTCTTTAATTCCAAGACAAACTCATCTTAATTTCATAGTTGTTAGGTACTAGATATTAAGCTTCCCTCAATACTCTTCTTGTTGATCTTGCCTCCCTCAACCATCATCATGTTTTCTTGCAAAATTCTCTTAGGTAGCCAAAATAAAATGTTAACCAGATAAACAGACCATAAATGAAATAGACTTACATCACCATGGTGACCTTCTCATATCATCAACATCTTCATCGACCATCTCCACTTGAACTTTCCTTCTTACATTAGAGTGCCCAAGGGTTGAACTTGATTACCAAGTTATGAATTTTTCTTTCGGAGATTATATCAAACATTAAAATTATCATATACATTTCAAGAGAAAGTATTAATTTCTTTATACATAGTAAGTCAAATCCTATTCTTTTCCAACATCATAAATACTTAAGCATAACTTTCATAACCAACTTTCTTTCACTAGATTCTTATATATATGAATCTTTGTCCAAAGTTAAACATACATTGCTACGCTTTAATCCAATCATCTAGCTATCCATACAAAAAAGTTTTTCATCCTAACCCATTGCAACCTTTCATCCCTTTACCAGCATGTTTTCACATTACATAGAATGCATAATATTCCTGTCATAATGATTTTTGCAAGGACTTATTAATATAATGGTCCTTCCTAGATCACAATGATCCCCTTAAGCAAGATGAAAACCTCTACATAGTGTTAGATAAGACTAGGATGAACAATATGCAAAATGGTCTAACATTCTATCCTTAGATGATTTTTACCGAGCAACATAATGTTGATATTATATGCTTCTAGCCTATGATGCTTATGCATAACATATCAATTAAAAGAAAAACATTCATAGAGAACCTAGAAGCTAGAGGACCTTTTTTAGTAGTAAAGATCCTTCACCTCTTCCTTCTTTGCCTTCTTTTCAAGTTCTCTCACTGCTTCAGCTACATGAGCTTCACTTCATTCCTTTCTTTTATTGTTTTGTTTGTTTGGAAAATCCCTCTTAAAGTGTCAAAATTAGTTGCATATAAAACAATGCACATTAGACATATATTTTCTCTTTGTCTTGTCAAACTTCCCTTTCTTAATCTTCTTGACTCGGGAAAGGAATGCTTGATATTGTTCATTTGATCCAATATCATCTTTGACCTTGATCCTTGATTATTCCAGTATGCATTCTGGCCACAACTCATCAAATGGAGTTGAATATTTCTTGGTGTATATACTTATTGCAAAATTGCTCCATTCTAATGGAAATGCATTCAACACACATACAATTACCTCTGAATCAGTGATTGACTCCCCAATTCCTTGTAAATAGTTCATTAATTAAGAGACTCTCATGAGGAAGAATTCCATATCCTCATCCTTTGATTTATTCATTCTATATAGCTTGTTCTGCAACGACATATTTTTACCTATTGTACTTATAAAGTACAAATTCACTAGCTTATTGTACATGGCCTTAGAAGTCTTCATTTTTGGCACAAATGGAACAAGAGAATTTGTTGACGATGCCGGACCCACCAACATGTCAGGGGATCTACCCGGTAAGAAGTCCCAACTAGACCTCAGACCGTTTGGTGTAGGAGTCCCAACATTGGGTAGTATGGTATCGCCTTGACTGCGGTTGCGATTAGAGGTAAGTAAGATGTCCTTGTTGGTAGCAAGGGTGTGACCTTGCAACAAGTCAAGGAAGGTGCATGAATGGATCTAACACATGGAAGGGGAAATGAGTGCACCCCTTAGAAACCTGTGATAACAAGCAGCTTGAAAGGGAACACATGAGCAGTAAGACATCACAAGATGGAAAGAAGGATAGCTGATGATCCAAAGTTATGGGTTATATCAGCAACACGCTTCGATATGATTCATATAAGCACATACAGAATAGTCCATACATACATGCGTAAATAAAAACTAAATACATCATTAAAGTAACCAGGATAGATGAAATACAATAACAACATATGCATGAAACATGTTGGCTCAGTTATATTAAGAAAGTGAAATATCCAATCATACATACAACCAAGACTTCCACTAGCCCCGATAGAGAAACATTACAGTCACTATCGTGTGCCCCTCCAAAGAGATGTACTAGCTCTGCACTGTGGAGAAGCCAAGGCTTGTTACAATACACTCCAAGCTTTCTCTAAGTTACACTTATAGGAAGTTTGGCTACCAAAAGCCTCTACAATGAGTTATGTGGTTCTATAAATAGAAAATTGTGGGGTGACCCTTGAAATTCCCCTTTGTGACTCTTTGCCTACCCTCATGACTCTTCAACTACTACATGATTGTTACATTCTACAATCGACACTTGGTCTTTCACTATTACAACATGTTTACATTACAATTTGCACATGTACCCATGTGAGATAAAAATTGGCTTGAGTAAGCCATGAAAGACATCACTAAGACTTAGATAGTTGTGGGAAGACTAACTCTTCGACATCCTCGTGATGATCGATGATGGCGAACTGATGCCAAGCTTGGTAGTCTGTTATGGTGTCCGCCTACTCTATGGTGAGATCCTTCCGAAAGCAAACTCTTGCCTACATTGCATCTGGGTACACTGATTTGGAACCTTTGTCCAAATCATCTAATAACATGCACATCATAGTCTTGAGTGCAGCTAGACCAACAACATACTGATGCATAGTGTCTGCGTTGATCTCCAAGTTTGCGCTGGTGGCTACGCACATCAACTGATCAAAGTACACATCCAGCTCCAGTCGGACTTGGTTCTTTGACTTCGCCTCAGTGAATGTGCCTATGGATGGGATCGCATGCGTACACACAATGACATCCATGCTCCTGAACACCTGTGCATGTGAAGCCTGCAAACTGGTGATTAACTGCGGGAGTTCCTCATAGTTCCAGATCTGACTCTGGATGCGTGCCTTCAACTCTACCGCCTTTGGCTTCATCATCTTTGGCAAGTGCAATGGGTCTCCTTTGTACATTATTGTCCATGTTTTCATGTGATCGATAATAGTATGACAAGATGCATGCTCTCCTAGCATAGCGCTGCTGCCAACCATTGAGATGGACAATTGACTTATGCATGGTGACGAATCTTGAGTACAACTTCCACATGACTATCTCGAGAGACGATACTTCATCTAGTATCTATCTTCTCAAATTTGCTCTGGTGAATGCTGTAACATGTTCTCCTCCTTGCTTGGCCGATTGTAACTCCTTAGCCATGTGCTCGTTCTCAGCTATGAAGAATATAACACTCGAGCTAGTGGCTTCACATATGCTTTGGTAGCATTGGGCAATGCAGCTAGATGCTTGTGCACATTGGATACGATCACTCGCTCTTTAAATTACGCAGAAGATACATGGACATCTGGAGTAGGAACTCTGTGCGGATGCACAAATTTTTTTTACGACTCGTCGAAAGATATGTTATGCATCTCCGCCTCTGGATTGTCTTCAAGGTTTTTTGTGTCTCCTTGATCACTTGGGACTTTCTCTGCTTCTAGATCTGGTGAAGCCAGTGGGGTGACCTCTTGGTTCTGAGGCATGAGGTCAATATCCTGATCTGACTTTAGCTTAACCATATCCATGTCCATCTTTTCTAGCATCTATTCAATCTCTTGAGCTATGTCCTTCTCTTACGACTTCTCACCCTGTCTTCTATGTGCCAGCTTCTCAGATGAGTTAGTAACATGTATGGATGTAGTTCCATCATTCTTTGCATGCAGCACCTCCTATTGTACTTTTTCTTGCTACGATTCCTTCTCTCTTCTGTGGAGCTCTTGTTCTTCCTCGAGTTGCCACTTCAATTCCTACAACTCCTTTTCTGTTTCCTCCATCTTCTGTTTCTCTCTTTGCCTTTGTGCAATCCTCCTGTCACTCTTTCACCCCTTAGCCTCAATCTCCAAATATGATTTCAACACAAGTGGATATGCTTTGAAGTTGCAGCTTTATTCTACCTCTACACTGTCAACATCCTTCCTCTTACCTTTATCATGCGTAGGTCTGCTACCCTCTGCTACTGTTGATGATGTTTCTCTTCGAGATGTTGCTTCCTTCTACTTTGCTAACCACTCTACATCTATGCTAACCAGTTCATTGAGCCTAGAGAAATGATAGAAGTATCTCCATGGGTCTTCCTCAGGCTAATGACATGCCTCGTGGATCCACGGATGTTGCAATATCGCACAATGGTCATTCACTAAGAAATGCGGGTCATACGGATTGAAACTTCTAGTGACGAAGGTGAATCTTTTGAATTCCTCCATCTTGGCCTTAGCATGCTTAAGATTCTGGATCTCATACAACCTGATCCGCAAAGGAATAGTAGGTCAAGATGCCTTCTTCTTCCTATGCAGTCAAGCTAACAACCTTGTCGAGATGTGATACACCACTTCTTGCCTGATGAGTGTATCCATGGAAAACTTTGATAAAACATGTAGAGCCTTCTTCGTGTTGTACATCCATATGGAGGTGCCAAGGGGTGAGGCATACCAATCTGTTATGTTGATGAATGCCTCCATCACTGCCTATGACATGCAAGATGGATCCTGCTCAAATATCATCCTGTAGACCGGGTTGACGAAGTGGTCTGATAATTTTATGATAACTCCAAGGAAGCTATATTCATAGAAAAACTTGCAATAAGTGTGCACATATGTTTTCGAAGGTGTCCATGCCCAACCCAAGCCTGGGAACTGCTAATGGGCACAGACTGCATCTAGTATGTAAGAGGACATATATATCTTCGCCTACTAACCCTTGGGAGGATGTCAGGCTTCTATTAGCTGTTCATTCAACCTAAGAGGCAACATTTCAGACCAGTTTCAAGGTCTTCCTTCGCTCTCCAGTTGATCCAACACAATCACCTAGCTCTGCAAGAAGGTCTCTATGCTGTCTTGGCCGTATAAGTGGCATGAAAAGATGACCAAGAGCAGATATGCCTTCCGCAGTATCTTCGTCGTGTAAACCTGCCTGGGTGTTATCTTGAACTTGGATGGCTCTTTCACCCATCTCTTCAAGATATCTGTTGAGTTTGCACTGTTGTTGGGTTTGGTGAAAGGTGTATATATATCATGGTCACTGACTATGGCAAGTGATACGTCTCCTAAAAGTCCATTGCCTTGAAGGTATAAAGTTATGTTCCACTAAAACTACTCAACACCATTGTCTTTGGATCAATATGCGACACAATCAAGCGGATCATGCCCGTGTATGGAAACGCGAGATACCTGCATACAATCCTGTACAAGCCAAACTTTTGTATGTTGACATAGACCCTGTGGTCTTCCAGATTTTCCTCAAATGTGCCTCAAAAGGTGTCATTGATGTCTCTTCATTTCATCTTGATGTTCTTTTCTATGAAAAACTTGGTATCTTCATAAATAGGCAAGCTCATAGACACTTGCTCAATGCATCTCCGGTTTCACTCTCGACGATGTCCTTTGATCCTGCTCTCTTGGAGGCCATTGTACCTGTACTATTGGGAGATGGATGAACACCTCTGATACTTGGAGATAGAGAAATGCTTAGGGCAAGAAATTTTTCAGGTGAAAACCTAAACAACTTGAGGACTAACATGCAACACACCTGGATGACTGACTGAAAATATTGCACAATTTTCACCAGGAGGCTAGGAGACAGACTGTCAAAACTGCACAAAGCACAGTTCGGAATGTCAGTGGGCTGAATGAATACTGAAATTTTGCAATGCATAGTCTAGCCCAGCCTGCTGAGGACTGAAACTGCGCAATGTGCAGTTTCAATCAGTAATGACTGTAACCAACAAAGTGAATTTGCGTAATTTCTGGGGGCCATCAAGGCATTGCCTCTCAGAATTGCGCATAGCAATCCTGGAGGTCAGTGCTAGGCTAGATTTGCACAATTTATGGGAGGAAGGCAGAGCCTTCACTCTCAAAAATGCGCATAGCAAGATGGGCAAGGCAAGGTGTGGGCCAAGGTAGCTTAGACCAACCAACGAGCGACTGAAAACATGAAAAGTTTGAATGCATGGAAAAGTTGAGTGTAAACAAGAGTGAATGATCATGCATGAAAACAACGAGTGAAGGATTCAAAAAAGGGGAAAACAAGCAAGTGTGTGAAGCGAGTCACTGCAACGACAATTGTCAATGGAGAAACAGTGTCATGCATGCGAAAACAGTGAAATGCAATGAAAAACATGAAACAATGCTTCTACAAGCTAACATGAATTAAAAGGACAACAAGTGTTCATTGAAACAAAGGAAACAACACTCACACAAACCGAAATACCAAAAGTGATAGAAATGCAGCAAAAGATATGAAAAGCAGACTTACTCGAAAAATGTTGAGCTGAATGTGCTGAATTCTCCTAGAGGCGATGTGGGATGTCAGAGCTTGAAGATCGATGTGAGGAATGAGCTCTGAAGTGTCGAATAAATAAGTTTGATAAGATCGAGGCTTATGACGTGCATGCCACAAATCCAGGAAAAATCGACACTTAGTGGGAGGTTTCTAAAATGACTTTTTCATGTAACCTCTAACTGCTAAAATTGGATCCATAAAATCTAGGGATGTTTTTTCTTGTATGTCTTTTTTTTCTTTTTCAGGAAAAGTAGCACATGCATGCAAATCAATATTGCTTAGTCCTGGAGGGATTGGTCAACCTGGGAGCACATGCAACAACCTACAAGCCTGGGAATGGCTTTTGCACAATTTCTAGGTTGAGAAAGTCTGGTTGTCCCTCAAGCATTGCACAATTTCTAGAGTGAATCCTTGACTATCAGTCGTAATTTTGAAATTTTTGAGAGGAAGCCCAGTGTTAAAAATCCATTTTGGCACATCACTCCCAACATTCAGATCAGTACTATTAGGGCTCATCAAACCCTAATCTAGTTGCTACATGCCCTAGACAAGTCATCACTTTGAATTCCTCCTTCCCTAAAAGTTTCCTGGCCTGAAACCCTCCAGAAATGCCTCCTTGAGGGACCAGCGCAACCTTTGTCAGGGCTAAGTGTGCTTCAGCGCAGGTAGGCCCATGACAGGGTGCATTTCAAAGCACTTAGGCCCACTTTTGCCTGCGTTAGGCGAGATTGAGTGAAATCCTCATAGGGTTCTGGGAATATTCTTACCTTTTGGAGCCTTCTAGAAGATTCCCACACTTATCATCTCCTATGAGCTCAAAAATTGGATAGGGAATGAGTTAAGTAACCTCATATCCTCTCATCCCTTCCACCATGGAAACTAACTCTAAGTTTGGAAGGCCATTAAATACCCTCATTTATGACCAAACCTCCTCCATTTTCCTATAAATTGAGCACTCATCTAAGTGATCAAGGGCTGGACTTTGAGAATTTGTAAGGAGATATTGTTTGTGTGAGGTTTGAGATTGTAAGCAAGTATTGTTATGCTACCGGAGTGTTGTGATTTTGATGTGATGTTGGTTGGAACCCAAGCTGGAGGAGTGAAATTGGATTGGACTTCATGGTTGTAACTCTTCCTTCTACTTAATAAAGTTGTTTACACCTTTTCCCATATTCTTGTCTTTATGTATGATGATTATATGTGTCAATTCTTTAGATTCCATTTGCTTATAGTAGATAGATCTCTTGCTTTTGATTGGTTTTTTTCCTCTATTTATGATTGTAGGTACTTGTCAAGCGGGTTAAGTTCGTGAAGGAGTGACGAGAACCATACAAAGGAGACAAAGGGAAAGAGAAAGATAACAAGTAGGTCCCTTGTCTTATTTATCTTCTATAGAAAAAGGACAAACACTTTAAATCTGTTGTTCTAGGTGTAGCTACCCACCTAGGGAAATTGTATTTATCCATAGATGCAAAATTCCACATAAAAAATTGGCAACTCCACTAGGTAACGATCATCATTCCGGGTAGTTTACCTTCATCCTAGTACACCCTAGTATACTTTACTTGCCTCCATTGATCTTATTTCAGCCTTTTTGAAGTGTTTTTTGGTAAAAATTGTGCTTGGAAGCCCCTAGGATGGCCTCTCTAGCACCAACGCAGGTTTGGTCAAGAGGCAGAGCACTGCAAATCACCCTTGGCTTGAGGATAGTGCTCTGAAGCACACTGTCTCCCATTCAGGGCTGCGCTGATCCTCCTTAGTTAAAAAATCCCACCTTTGAATTGATTTTTCCCAAATTTCCTTCTGTTTTTTGCTTGTTGAAAGATCAATGATTGTTGTACTTTTGAAATCAAATTGTGTTTCCTCTCCTAGCCCTACTTTGGCCTTGATTGTTTAGTTTTTCTTAAATTATTTCTTTATCACTATCAATTCATTGTCAAAGTTAGTTTATAATCGATTAATCTTTGTTCAAAAGAAAGTGTCGTAAAAGTCTTCATTTCTTTTGAAAATGAACTGTCGTAAAGTCTTCATTCTAGCAAAAAGATTGATTGATTGTATGTGCATTAGTTTCCTTTTGTTCATTTCAAAAATTAAGGGAATTGAAACGAAAAACTTGCATTATGCATTGAAAAAGTTTGTGTGTGCGCATAGGAATAGTTTAGGGAAATTGTATTAATGTGCTCTTTGTTCTTTGATTAAAAGATTCTTTCTCTATCCCTACTAGCTAAGGTTTTCATTGTTAAAATTGAATGAAAAGAATGCTTATCATATTAGTTGCATTCTAGGAATTTCAAAGACATCACGTGGTGAACCTTGAAAGAAAAATTCTTAATCAAGATCAACTTAAATTTAATCTCAATTAACCTAATGGAGCATTGTCACCTAACGCAAAACATTTAGAGGTTCTAGGCTAGAGACATGTTTCAGTGTCGTAAAACATAGCAGCTGTCACTAACATGTCTGCGATACATTCCGAGTGTGATGCCTCATTCCACGTACATTAGTATATCGTAGCTCGTCCACGTACCTTCGGGTATATAGGGCAGTGTTATAGTACGTAAAGTACAAAGAAATTTTCTCATTGTGCAATTTCGCATTAGACAATGCTAATACGGATTGGGCGTCCGCGTACTTTCGGGTATATATGGGAGGAAAACACTAGGTTCCTATCCATCCTTAGGTAACCGAGTCGACTGCCTTGTACACTGTGATTCATCGAACACAGCATTCAGGGAGATTTCCTGTCAGTACTTCTCGGTTCACCGAGAGGTATTTTGCAGTTCATAGTTGCATGGTAAAACTTTTGCCTAGCTTAACCCTTTTTGTTTATTTTTTTTTAATAAAATCAATCAACAATCGTGGAGGAACATCAACCCTTACCCTATCATTCATGGAGGATAGCGAGTAAACTGCCTTTATCGCCCGAAGCTACACCTATCCGGTTAAAGTGATCTCATTTGACTAAATCCAGTACTTCAAAAACTTCTAGTTCTTCATCTTCATTATCAGAAACACCTATACCGATAAGTATTGTGACCCTAGTTACTCCTACAGTTAATGGTAGTTACTCCTACAGTTAATGGTACATCTGTTACTGAAGTGGAATCTCCACAATTTCCTGAGGAAACTAGAACTGAATCTAGTGAAACGGTAACCCAAGTTGTTCAACAACAAGTTGATTCTCAACCTAAAGTTGTTCAACAAGAAATTACTTCTGAACCTAAACCTATTCAACCAGAAGTTGATCCTAAACCCACCATTGTTCAATCAGAAGTTACTTCTGAACCAAAAGTTTTTCAAGAAGCCCAACCTGAACCTGCTCTTTTACCAGAACACTTGGATCTTGAGGTTGAACAATCAGAAGTTGTTACCATACTAGAAGAAGATCAATCGGTACATCCTCAGACATCCGTAACTGTCGATACTTCCTCTTTACCTCAGGAACAAATACTAGAAATCTATTACGGACCTGACGGTGAAATCCTTCCACCTGGTTTGATTTCAATAGAAGAGGAACATGAGGTAGAAACACCCAGAACTCCATTCCATTTTGGAACTGGACTTCATCTGTACCCTTATACTCCTCATTTTACTACTCCTTTTGATCTTGATTACTTTCAAACACCCGTTGATTCGTTAGGAAATTTATTTGGACATTTGACTATGGAAAAGTCAACATCCCAGACTGTACCATCTATTACAGCTACGACAGAATCTTCTATCACAACCTCTTCAATGTTTACTATGACACTTGAGTCACACTTGTATGGTGTTCCGTCCATCCCATCGGGTTACCAATAATTATCTAGAACCCACTTAGGTGTTTCTTCTAGCCCTTGGTATTCACAAATGTCCTCTACAGGAATTTTATCTGATTCCTCATTAACAGATATCGACTAGCTGGACCCATCAAGTCAATATCAAACTGGTTCATCTGGTTACTGTCCTATGTATCTACTTTACACTGGACTACCCCCATATGGAGAACAATATGCATAATCTCCTTATCCTCCATTTTCTAGAGGGCAACCATATGTCAGTATGTTTTTGTCCTTAGGTCAGCATGGAATGAATGTCTGTCAGTGGAAGCCAACAATGCCCGTTCAACCTAGGTTGGTTTATCCATCACAACCTATGCAATCTGTCTCATCCATACCTACAACTCTTGTTGTTACAACTTTACCATAGTCACAAGCTCAGATTGTTGTATCTCAACCTGTGCAAGCTGGTCCTTCAACCTCAGACCCCCAAGTTTCAGGTTTATAGATTCGGCCTTCTCAGGCAGTTTTACAACAACCATTTGTGCCTAGAGTTTAAAAACCTTAGGCTAGTTTACCTTTTACTGGAATGACTCAGACTTACACTGGTTTAGTGTATTCACAACCTAGTCAAGCTTACATTGGTGGGAAACAACCGTTAAATCAACAACAACAACAGTTTCTTCAATAGCCTTGGTAACCCCAATATCAACATCAACAATTCCAGTAATACCAACCTCATCTTGGACTTGGTAAACAAGCCTATGCTGTGTTTGGTCAACAAAAAGTTTACCCAGGTCTTGGTCAACAAGCCTGTGCTGGGTTTGGACAACAACAAATGTATCTTGGTGCTCAACAACAACCTTACATTGGATTTTCTCAACAAACGTACCCCTATCATGGTTTCCAGCAACAGATGCCTTATGTTGGTATGCAAAGGCCTATTGCCCAGGCAATCCCATCTTACCTTGGATATGCTCAACCTGACCTCAATATACAGTTACCTTTCATTGCAACACTTGAGTTACCAGATCTAAATCGGCTCACCAATGACCCATTCTTTATGCACCTTGGTGAACAGTGATTCCTCATAAATTACCTTCTGATATTCCGAAATCCAATGGAAACCCTGGAGAAGAACCGTCCAACCATGTCATGAATTTTCATTTATGGAGCTCATCAAACTCCTTGAATGATGACTCGGTTAGAATACGTCTTTTCCAGAGAACGCTTTCTGGTCCAACTGCAAAGTGGTACATTGAGTTACCACGAGCTTCTTTTGATAACTTTACAACTTTAGCTACCATGTTTTTAACCCAATTCTAGTTACCCATACGATATGAAACTGGAATGGAACTATTAACTAACTTTAGACAAACTACTGCTACTCATATTCTGATCATATTCATGAGTGGTGTCGTCGTCGATGAATGGTTAAAACTTATGTTCCTGATCAGATTTTGGCTGAGTGGTTTATAAAATCCTTGTTGCTATCTATCACCGAGGATGTGGCGAAAGGTGGAGTTGTCACTGAAGAGCAAGTAATTGCTCGTGCCCAATATTTGGACTTGATTTATACACAGTCTGGCACGCTCTATGAAAAGATCCTGAATGCACCCCGACTAACTTTCATTGTTCCTCCACCACCATCGAGTAAGGAATCTCATACCAGTGACGGTGTGATTGGTTCTTCAAGCACAAAAATGGCAGGTAAACCATTTGGTAAAACACTTTCCATTTCCAATCAAACTTCAAATGCATCTGATAACACTCTTACTTCTGAAATTAATGTCGTGTCATCTGACAAAGGCAAGAATGAAAAGCAATCAGGAAGTAAGAACAAGGGGAAAAACAAGAAGAAAAAAAATAATCCCCCTCAGGAGAAATCATCTAATTGCTCTCCTTCGGCTAGGAAACCTTGTTACCCATGTTTAATTTGTAACGATGAGCATTTACATGAGATTTTCCTCATCGCTCTGAAGTCTCAAAGCTTCCGAAGACTTCTAGTACATCTGCAATGTTGACTAATCCTTTTCCGAACCTGGAGATACATATCGTTGCTACAGACCATGCTTCCACTTCCCAAGTGCTTATGCTATCGGCATCTAAGCCTAAAATTTATGTTTTGGTGTCAACACAAAGTAAATATTATGGAAATCAATCGCCGTTGTCAAATAGCCAGGCTGATAAACCTAATACTTCTACTTCGACTTTGTTTGATCCTATTCCACCACCTATTACACCAAAGTTAACAATAAATCTGCCTAAGGGAGTTGTACACATATCAACATTTAACCCTCGAGCTCGAGCTGCATAGAACTATAACATAGTAGATGATTTGGCTCAGTTACCTTCTGCTATGTCAACGCTTGAGGTGCTTCAAAATTGTCCCTCCCAAAAGCAGCCTTTGTTGTCAGCAATTGGTGGAATCGATCTAACTAAATTGAATCTTGTGGTTTTCATCCATGCGGGTTATATGCCATAGTTACTAGCACAATTACCATTCCTGATTCAAGTAAATGCCTTGAATAAACTTATTCACCAAACCATTATTGATAAGGGGGCATCTACTTGTATTATTTCTATGAATTTCTAGAAAAAACTTGGCTCACCACCTTTGTGACATTCACCAACAACATTAAAATATTTTGACAGTCGCACATATACACCTTGTGGAATCTTGAGATCTGCAAATTGAACTAGCGGGAAAAACAATAACTGTTGAAGTTGAGGTTGTTGACGGACCCCTTGACTACAACATTTTTCTAGGAAGACCGTGGGTTTATGCTATGGCTGCTGTGGTTTCAGCATACTTTTGTACGATTGCATTCCCTCATAAGGGAAAAATCACAATTATCAGTCAACTCGCTTTTTTCACCTCTAGTTCATAGGCTACTGGAAGAATTCCATTAGTTCATGGACCCTCACTATATCTTCAAAACATTGGTGTAGGTATCTTTAAGGATTCTTCCCTAATGTGTACTTTTTCAATTCCACCACCATCAAACATGGCGGAAGTGGCAAAATTTGAGACTTGCAACATGATATCTTCCACTTCATCTGATTTAAGGAAGATTACCAATACTTTTGAAGTTGATAGTAGTAATGAAATCATGCCGCTAAGCCCTATTGAGCTTGCTTAGCAATCAATATTTTTGGATTTCAGACAAACCCAAATCCATCTTCACCAATTGTATGGGTAGATCATTCATTATAATATGGTACTTCCTCCGATCCTTTTTCATGTATATTTTCTACTAATGAAGGAATCATCCAATCAATGATGACGAAAGAAGAACCATGGGAAGATTATCATCATCGTTCCCATCTTCCAGATCACATAAAAGATTTTTCAAATGAACTAATCACCCTTCAGTTGTTGATTTTCTTTCGAATTCTGTTTTCATAGATACAGTAGATCCTGAGCGAAACTTGTCAAATATTGAAGAAACTATTTCTATCAATATTTTGACCAAACATAAATTTGTAGAAAAAATTCATGTTGGCAAATCTTGTTCTCCATCAGAACTTGATATTTACCATTCTCTCTTTCATGAATTCAGAGATATATTTGCATGGTCATATGAGGAGATGTTAGGTATTGACTCTAGTATAGTTGAACATGAAATCAAAATGTATCCTGAAGTCAAACCATGCAACATCACCTCCGTCCTGTTCATCCAAAGAAGGTTGTTGCCATTAGAATAGAAGTTGAAAAATTTTTGCATGCTGGTTTCATATACCCTATTCCTCTTACTGATTGGGTTTCCAATATTGTTTCTGTCATTAAGAAACAAGGGACAATACGAGTGTGCATTGATTATAGGGATGTTAATCAAGCTTGTCCAAAAGACAATTATCCCACTCCCTTTATCGACTAGATTATTGATGAATGTGCCGGATGTGAAATATTTTCATTCATGGATGGTTTTCCCAGCTATAATCAGATCAATATCCACCTAGAGGACCAATCTAAAACTACTTTTATTTTTCCATGGGGCACATTCGCTTACAAGAAACTCCCTTTTGGTTTGAAGAACGCAGGGGCAACTTTTCAGAGGGAAATGAACTATGCCTTCCATGACATCGAACATATTATTCAACCATACCTTTATGATTTACCTACTCATTCACGAAAGTGGATTGCTCACCTGCAAGATTTAAGAGCTATATTTTTACGGTGCTGACACTACAAAATATGACTCAATCCACACAAATGTGTGTTTTGTGTTGGTTTTGGTCATTTGCTTGGTTTGGTAGTCCCTAAGGAGGGAATTCGACTTGACCCACTTAAGGTTCAGGCAATTCTTGACTTGCCTCCACCTTCCAATAGCAAAGACTCCAAGGGAAGGCTAGCTTTCTGAGGAGGTTCATTCCCAATTATGCTGAAATGGCTAAAGGATTTACTCATCTTTTGAAAAAGGGGATACCCTTCCATTGGGATTAGGTTGTGTAAACTTCCTTTTATGCTCTTAAAGATACCTTGATCAGAGCCTCATTAATGTATTCCCCGAATTATCAAAACGACTATTTCATATATCTCGCTGCTGCAGATACAAACATTGGAATGGTTTTAGTCCAAGAAGAAGACAGGATTGAACATACGATATATTATTTGAGCTGCAATCTCAATGATACAGAAGTTAAGTACTCTTACATCGAAAAGTTAGCTCTGGCTACTGTCTAAGCTGTATAGAGATTTCGCCACTATATCCTGCTTCGAAAGACCACTGTCATTTCAGATTGCAACCATATGACATATATTTTGTGATGTCAATTGCTGGGGGGAAAATACTCAAAATGGATCACCATTTTGCAGGAATTTGATTTGGAATTCATCAAATCCAAATCAAAGAAATCTCTAGTTTTCGCCAAGATTCTTTGTGACCTTCCCTCGAATACCATTGATTCAACATCAGAACCATCAATTCTATATGAGTCTCTATTCCCGATTTCGACATCTAACCTGCGATATGGAGATACACTGATTTATCTCCAGACCCAAACTTTCCGGCCTGATACCTCTCACTCGCAACAATGATGTATCTGATACCAAGCCAAAGATTATCTAATCATTGGCGACACTCTTTACCATCGTGGTATCGATACAATTTTATGAAGGTGCCTCACTCATGAGGAAGCCGAGAAAGTTTTGAATGATTTCCATTCAGGTGCTTGTGGTGGACACTTATTTGGTTATGCTACTGCACAGAGAATTCTCTGTGCTGGTTACTTCTGGCCTACCATATTCAAAGATTGCATTATTTCCGTCAGAAGTTGTCATGCATGCCAGATCTATGACCATAAAGCTAGATTACCACCTGCACCATTGCATCCTGTCGTCGTTTTTGGACCATTCGCCAAATGGGGCTTTGACATCATGACATGTAACCCTACCTCGGCCAGGGGGCATGGGTACATTATAGTCGCAGTTAACTATTTCACAAAATGGGCTGAGGCGATGCCTACATTAAACAATAGTGGCAAGACGGCTGCACTTTTCTTTTTCAAACATGTGGTTGCCTGGTTTAGTGTACCACGGGCTATAGTTACAGATCATGGGTCGCATTTTTGCAATCACATGATGAATGAGTTAATTGCCAAGTTAAGACTTTCACATGATAGTTCTACTCCTTATTATCCGCAAGCTAATGGACAAGTTGAGGCCATCAAAAAAGTCCCGAAGCGAATTCTTCAAAGAATGATAGGGGTTCATAAATGAAACTGGAATTTAATCATGTACTCTGCTTTGGGGGCATATCGAACCTCAGTAAGAAATGCAACTGGATTCACACCCTTTCAATTGGTGTATGTTTTGGAGGCAATCTTGCCGATACAATGTGAAATTTCATCTCTTAAACTCGCAATGGACATGTTACCCGACACTCCTGATGAAGAAGCGCATATCTTAGAACTCATCCATCTGGATGAAACCCATCGTGAAGCCGCATTGGCTAATGAAGCACATAAGAAACGAATCAAGGCATAATACGACAGAAATGTCAAGCCTCATTTTTACAGAAAAATACCTAGTCTTGCTTTATGCTTAGGAAGCTGATAAACTAGGAGCAGGAAAATTTGAACCACTATGGATGGGCCCTTATATTGTCAAGCGTGTTTTGGCAAAAGGTGCCTACGAGTTGGTGGATTATGATGGAATCCCATTGTCGTAGCCCAAAAACAAGTTGTACCTCCAATGTTACTATGCTTAATTGAGTGTAGTAAAAATCATTGTATATATGCTTTAATTGCATGTGTGTGTGTTAGTGTGTCTTTTAGAGTTCTTATGTGGTTAATTAATCCACTTTTCATTTGTTGCTGATGTCGGAATCTTTGGAACCATTTGTTGGTTATGCCGACGGTGCTAGTCATAGTATGCAAAACCTATCTTCTGTAGCATGGGCCATTTTCGCTCCAAGTGGCGAGTTAGTGAGTGTTCAAGGGATTTGTATCTATCATTCTACAAACAATATCGCTAAGTATAGTGCATTGATCGAAATTCTCTCTAATGCCATTTCACTTGGCATTCACCGAATCATCATTAGGTTGGACTCACAACTCATCGTATTGCAACTAACAAACGTGTATACCATCTGAAACCCAACGATTCTTCATATGTTCCTTAGAGTTCATCTTTTTGAAATACATTTTGAGTACATTCAATATAAATATATTTCCAAAAAATTTAACAAATTAACTCATTCATTAGCGAACTATGTGTATGTTAGCGCTTGAAATTTCACCTCAGGCTGAGAAAGGTAAACCTCAAGGCTACATCAAACCATTTAGCCTCGTAGCTAGCCCTACGGGGCAGGAGAAGGCTCTCTCCGGTCAATCTCGGCAGATCTTCAATGGGATGAGATGACCAACAAGGTAACACTGATATTAGGCTAGTAAACGGATTAAAAAGGTTGATTTGGGGTTTTTTGGGTTTTTGGTGGCAAATTGAGGAATTGCAATTTTGGGTGCGGGGATTTGACACAGTTTCTGCAGGGGGTTCTTTGGGGCGAGGTAGGAGACCGTATTGATGCCTTTGATTGAGGTGAGTGGATGGAAAAGACCGGTGAGGAGCTAAGGAGAGCAAATAATACTTTGAATTCTCCTTAAACAGTAGAAAACATAGAAATTAAACAAATTTAAAAGCAGAGCATGACAAGCATGAATTCTTACTTTAACACTTCATTTGTTTAATATGCAGAAGGAAAGAAAGGAGACGAATCACATAAAACACTTACAAGAACATTAAAAAGCACTCCAGCAATACATGAAACCACAAGAATCCCAAAAAGGACTGCAAAACCCTGGTCTTCCTTAGCCAAAAATTGCAGAGATACAGTGAAATAATACAATGATAGCTTCTCCCTCAAGAGTCCAACCATGAAAATGAGCAAGAAAGTACATAATATAGATGATCTAACCTCTTTCCCTGCCTCCATGGGTCGAGCTCACTATCCTAGGAGCTATTTCAACCACTTCTAAACTAAGCACTACAAACTAGGCAGTCAAAACAACTTGCCTCTATAAACTTGGAAACCAATTCATACATTACATATTTACCCATTACATGAATGAATCTTCTAGAAGTGTTAAACAAGAGTAAAAGTGTCTTAGAGTTACAAAAATTACATCAAAGATAATCATCTTCAACCCCAAAAAGTCAAACTGAGTCAAATCTGCGTTTTCTGGGCTGTACAGTGCAATCTGGCAAAAAACTGCCTGACAGGTCGCGCCCCCCTGCCTGACGGGTCGCGCCCCTTTGGAGCTCTGTTTGAGGCACTTGCAGGTGGCCAAATTGAGCAAAAGTGGGCTGGTTGGAAAGATCTATGAGTCTAATTTCTAACCCAACTGGAATTTTTGAATTTGGAGTTAATTTGCCCTGTCAAAAACTAATTCTCCCAAGACAGCTTTCTGCAGTTCAAAAAAGTGGCAGAAAGTCAAATTTTTCATGTATTTTGACCTTTTGGAGGCCCAAAACTCCATAAAAAATCAAGTCCATCCATGGGCATATGTAACTTTGCATAAAAAATCAGGAAATACTGAGTTTTTGTGAAAAGGAGTTGCCATGACAAAGGGTCTCACCGGGGGTGAGACCCGTTAAAGAGCCAAAACCTGTAAATTACCAAAAAATGCCAAAATTACCCAAAATTCTCAAATTTTTTTTTGGGATTTGAGTTGTGGCTAGGCTATTGAGTGCCATGATCTTTGAGTGAAGCCTCAGCCAAGATACGGAGTGGATTGGTCTTCTTCTTCCCTTTTAGGGCCTCGGACAACCGCCTTTGAAACATCTTCATTTTGGCCTTGCACACATGCATTCTTGCCCAGTAATGGTTTTTCATGTTCCTCAGCAACTTTTTATCTTGGTTGGCCTTAGCCAACAGTCTCTCCAAGTGTGCATTCTCCTGGATAAGCATAGACTCTTGGTCAGCAGGCAATGGGTCACCGGGTCTTCTACGGTTTAAGGTTCAGTCACTACGAATCCTCCATAGCTCATCAAGTGCTTTCTCCTCCTCCAACTGTTTGTTTCACTGCTCCAGGTAAGTGATGGTCCATTGGGCACCCTCAAATCTCCTCTGCAAAGCATCATTTTCAGCTCTGAGATGCTGAATGATCTCCTTTGCCTCCTGGCTAGGAGAACTGGTCTCAAGATCAACAAACTCAACATCAGGAACTCCTGATGGACCCTCATCAAGCATGGGCTCTTTGCCCCTCTCTGGTACCTGTGCTGGTGATGAAAGCGAGGCCCCTTCCACCTGATGTGGAGATAACACTCGCTGAGCTGAAGATGAAGGCAAGACCCCTTCCACCTGCTGTGGAGATAGTACTCGCCTAGCTGCTGCAAATAAGGCCCTTGGGCCTTTCTGATAGGTAATCAGAGGTGAGGAACTAACATGTCTAGTGACAGGGATGTGATGCCGGTGTGATGGTCCTCCCTCCTCATGAACAACCTCAGGATGTGGCTGTGGTGGCGCTGTGAAAAACTCACGAGAGATGAACTCCTCCCACGAGATGCCCTGCTGAGTCAACTGATGCAATACTACTAGATGAATCAAACCATAATGATGAAGGCTCCTGTACTGCTGTGCCGGGGTCTTCCTCTGCAACATGGGAACCATCCTCTGAATGTTCCGAAAGAAGAAAACAGGGATGTTCATCATCCTCACTCAGGTGAAGTGCATCAAAAGGCGAATGTGATATGAGTACACCTGTGAAAATCTGCCCTCACAAGTAAAATAGTGCATAATAAGCCTCATGATGGGAGCATACTTGCTCCGGAGAAACCTGAATGGAAAAACACCCGCCAAATGTCTTATGAATGGTGGCCGGACATAAGGCTCAAAGTGAACAATATCTAACATCTTGCGCTTATTCCACACCTCACCAACATTAGGTATCCCTGTAGCATGTGAGATCACCTCGGGTGTCAATGTAAAGTTCACCCCTGCAAGATTGACATGTTCATCATGGAGGTGTAAAACAAAAAGGCGGGCCAACTCTCTGTGGTGTTGAATCCGAGAAATCCTCTCACAGAACTCATAACAAGACATGTACTGAAAACAAGTGACTGCCATAGGACAAGCCTGTAACTCTGCTAAAGAAGTGGGCTCCTCTCGCTTATGATGTCCACCCTTACCACCCTTACGAGGCCTCCTCTATATCTCAACCTCTGGTGATGATGAGTGGTCATCACTTTGCTCATAAGTTTCGGTTTCTGACATAGTTTAGGAGCAAAGTGGACAAACTGTACTGCTGTCTCTGACTGTAAAAAGTGTTGAATTCTATGTTGTTCCAAGGGGAAAAAGACATGAGGGAAATGTTAGGGGAGGGACCTTTTTACAAGGAATTGGGAATATACAAATATAACAGGGAATTTTTAAGGAAAATGTTGCAAACCATTATGCATATAGGAGTACATATTTAAAATCAGGGATATTAGGAAATCATTTGCAAAGATCACTGCATATGGAAAAATATGTATGAAAGTGAACACATGGGGATATGAAAACATGCAGCATTAATAGGGGAAAATAGGGAAACATATGCACAAAACTGCTGACATATTCACCAACATTTTCCATTATTTATACATGCATATGGTAGAGGGAGATTAGGGTTTTGAATGCTTTGGGAGAGGGGTAGGGTTTGCACTTTTAGTTATTAGGGAGAAGGGAGGGTTTGCATTTAATTTATAAAATAGCATGGGAGAAAAATAGGCATACATACAAGTGTGAATAGAATGGGGAAGGAGGGAAACAATTACAAAGGGAAAAACACCTTGAAACAACACAAACCCTAGCACATTTTACCCATTAACCTTGCAGTCATATGAAGAGGTTTCACTTGTACATTTCAATCATTAAAACATGTTTTATGATATCCACCAATCATAACCACACCCATTTCAAGTTTACAACACCTACCTCAAACAAATTTGTGGCTTGGAGGGCGTTTGAGCAAATTTGAAATAGGTTTGAAGGGAGACAGCTTGACGGGTCGCACACCTCGCCCAATGGGTCGCGCGCCAGGCTCAACGGGTCGCGTTTTGCAGGAGGCTTTTGGAGGCCTTCCTAGTGTCAGAATCGGGTGCAGGATAGCTCGTTGGAAAGGTCTTTGAGTATACTTTCGAACCCATTTGGAATTTTTCAATTTGGAGTTCATTTGACCCGTCAAAAAATAAAATCTCCCAAGACTGGTAAAAAAGTGCCAAATGAGGCTGCGTCAAGGAAGAGTGTTGTTGCAGTCAGCTTTTGAATGCCTTTCTCAACCCCAAATTGAGCTCATGATAGCTCATTGGAAAGCTCTTTGTGTCTAGTTATAATTTTACCCATCAAAAAAATCATTTGGCCAACCAATCTAGGAGAAAACTTGATTCTACCAAGGTCACTTCAGAGGTGTCTTTGGTTCTCCTGAGGCAACGGTATTCTTGACATTTCTCTCAAACCATGACACCTGTGCAAAAAGTGAAGGAGGTTTTTCTTCCTTGGCATGTTGTGGACAAAAATTTCTCTCATTTTCCCAAAATTCATCTTTGATTGCTCTGAAACATCATTTGAGTGAAACTTATCCCGATGTGTGGAACAAGGAATTTTGTCGAAATGGAGCGAAATGAAGGGGATAGGGGGCTTCTAAATTCTTGGGGAAATTTTTGGGAGTGGGGAGGGATGTTAGGAAGCAGGGGAAAGTGGAATCTCAGAGATTGAGCGAGGGGAAGGGGTCCAAAAGGGAAAAACACAGGCCAAACCTAGAAAAATGCCAAGTTGTAGCTAGAAACTAGGGTTTGTGCAAAAATGAGGATTTTAGCGGATCTAAGGGATGGGAAGTGTTTTATAAGGTACTTTAAGGATAGGGGAAGGTGTATGAGCATCAAAAAACAAGTTTTGCCGATGATTTGACCGTCCAAGATAAATTGGCTTCAAAACTCTAGGAGAGGGAAATGACCTTGCCTAGGCACAACTGAAGCATGAACAAGATGTAAAATGACTCATTAGACACTGACATGATAATGACAACCCTATGAATGATGATAGACTCAGTTGAATGATGACATGGACCGCCATTTGGAAAACTTTAGAAGGAGTAAAAGCAAACCCTAGACCTAATGCCTAGTGACCAAATTTTGCTTGAAGACTCACTGAAATGACAAAATTTGACCTTGACACTTCAAAATCACTTTTTAAGAGCACATTTGATCACTGGAGGAAGGATGGAAAGACTGACACTAACATTGGCTCCAATGGGGATGGTAGCTCCTTGGAGGTGCCAAGAACCTTAGACCTCTAGGGGAGCAGACCAGTGCCTTACAATTATTGGGCAATGGAGTCAAAAATTCAAGCTGAAATGCATGACTAAAAACTGATGAGTTGACAACACAAATTGACTCTCTCTCAACTAAAAACTGACTCGATACTTAAGCACAACCGAAAAACTAAAAATGATGCTCAAAGGGGAGCTTATTCATCACAACCTACTCTAACAGTTTCATTCATCACCTGATCAAGTGAAATGAAACAACCAATGCAACCAAGTAAGTATCCCGTCTGCTGTTTGAATTTTCCACAAGTGCTTGCTTATGAACAACAAGAGAGAACTACTAAAAGGCAACTCCCATGACAACTTAGAAACAGATCCATTGAATGATATGGCTTCTCTATCCACCTCCAAAAACACTGCATAAGGATCTTGAAATTCAAGCACACTGGAACTTAGCTCATCCAATGGATTACTTCTCTTCTTCTCATACCATGAATGCACACTTTGATCTGAGCCTTGTGACGAGACCTCTGCTGAAAATGACAAAGAAACCGGCTGCCGGATCAAATTCATATCAGCACATGTTTCAAGCTCACATGTAGTCAATGGAGAAAGACTTTGACTGCAAACCTCATCCAAAACATCAGCTATTGGATCATGAAAAACCTGAAAAGACTGCTGCAATGTATCCATTGAAAATGTATGACATCCTTCTAGCTGTTCATCTTTTTCTTGAGAGATTTTACGAAGATTCTGCCTTATAAACTGAAATGCTTCGAAACAAAAGGGTATAGAATCTTCCTGCATCATCAAATCATGTATTTTGTCTGCCACAACTTCATCTATAATCTGCCCTTCAAGTTCATTTGGTGGCTGCAAATCTGATGCTACAGGCTGCTCAAGAATTTTGTTATCTGTCTCATCCTCAACATTAACACTGAAAAATTGCCGATTTGTTATAGGTTGTTCATTTGAAGATTTACCGTGCAATCTATCCTTCAAAAACTGAAATGATTCAAAACAGAATGGTACGGAGTCACCTTGAATCATTAAATTATGTGTGTGCACTTCCAAGTCTTCATCTGCAACTTGAAAATCAATGGCTTCCGGGGGTTGCAAATCTGAATATGAGAAGTCTTGAACAAAATTTCCTTTGCTCTCAAGATGATTTAAATCAAGATTTGTTGACATTTGATTTCTGATTGCATGGTAGTTATCTCTGATGAACTGAAACGAATCAAAACAAAAAGGCAAAGATCCTTCACTTACTTCAAACTTTGATGCACTTTCCTCATCAATGTCATAGCTGATATGTGATGGCTGAACATTGTTTTCAAACTGCTGAAAATGAACTTCTTCCTCCCACAAACTAGCTGCTGATTTGTCTGTAAGATTAGCTTCTTTTTGGAGAACATAATCATCGTCATACTCATCAAAATGAGGCAAATCATCACTATAAAACACATCATCAAGCATGCATGTCATATCAATAGATCTCTCTTCTCCAAGGTGATCTACAAAACAATCATTATCAGATCTATGACAACTAGGATAAGAAACAAAATGTTTTGGATCAGCAACTTGTTCTTCTTCAATCAGCGAGCCATGAGCTTGAACATCATAAGCATTTCTCACATTGATCTTGTCAATCATCTTTTCCACTGCACTTACCAAAATATCAAGCTTCACCTCTAGAGATGTCGATTCTTCCGGATCTATGTTTTTCATCTCTTCTTCGTTCAACCTTGCCCGTCGGATCAGCAGATGAGCCTCTACATTTACTGCACTGTTTTGCATCTCGTGAAGTGTTGCAATATCCCTTTCTCTCAGCTGAAACTCCATCTCCGGATCAAAGGCACCCGGGTAGTGCAAGAGAGCAGATCTAGGAGTAGGCCTTATATCAATTGGGATCGAATAATAAACTTGGTTAAATCTAGCTGAAAACTGTTGTACTGTCTCCCCTGGTAGTCTTTTCAGCTGGTTGTACTCTTCTATAATCAAGAAAAGATTCTGCCCGATCATCCACCTGTCGAGAAAAACTTTGACGAACTGCTGAAAATCTGAAATGCTTGCATCAGGCAGGGCTTTGAACCAACTCTTCACTTTGGCTTGCAAAGAAAGAGCAAAAAGCCTTATACTAACATCTTCATCATCAACTTCAAAAAGATCTAGAAAATTCTCAAAATTCTGCACATGTTGCTCAGCGTTGACATTCTTACATTCACCATCAAACCTCGGCAAGTATAGATCATAATTTTTGGGGAAAGCATGAAGAACAGGAGGTAAAACAAGAGGTTTATACCGATCTGGGATTTTACAAGGTGTAGGGGTATGTACAGCAGGTATAGAATCAGTCTTGGTCTCTTGGGGTTCATCAATCTGAAGATGGTCGTCACAAAATTCAGAAAAAGGATCTTGATCAAGCTCAAAGGCATGCAAATCTTTGGTATTCACAATCTTCAAAGGGAAAGAATCAACTGCAGGCCTGGGATCTCTTCTCAAATACAATATACTTTGCAAAGCCTTCTTGACATTCTTGGGAAAAGAGAAGAAATAATTTATGACAAAGAACAAAATGTCTTGGATGAAATTCCAACTTGAATACCTGATCTGTCCATGTTGTCCTTTCATGTTTCTGCTGGTCAGGATCATCCTCCAGTGGAGTCTTTGGATCTGATCTCGAAAATGATTTAGAGTCGCCAAGTGAATGATTTCAGCCTTTCAAGTGTCTGATCGTTGTCCACTATCAACAATCAGATCTGAACTTGATACATGTACTGGGGTAAAATGCAAATGAAGTGGTCGTATTCACAAGCTCACGGAGATTGACTGAAGCAGCGTTTATCTACTAACGCTGATGTAAAACAAGAGCGTTTTCGAAGGCTACCTGGCATAACTTCAGGCTCCGTCTAAGACTTATGAATCAAAAACTTCAATCAAGAGACAAGTTTGTTCTCCCTAGTATGGTCGCCAGTATGTTAGCGCTTGAAATTTCACCTCAGGCTGAGAAAGGTAAACCTCAAGGCTACATCAAACCATTTAGCCTCGTAGCTAGCCCTACGGGGCAGGAGAAGGCTCTCTCCGGTCAATCTCGGCAGATCTTCAATGGGATGAGATGACCAACAATGTAACACTGATATTAGGCTAGTAAACTAATTAAAAAGGTTGATTTGGGGTTTTTTGGGTTTTTGGTGGCAAATTGAGGAATTGCAATTTTGGGTGCGGGGATTTGACACAGTTTCTGCAGGGGGTTCTTTGGGGCGAGGTAGGAGACCGTATTGATGCCTTTGATTGAGGTGAGTGGATGGAAAAGACCGGTGAGGAGCTAAGGAGAGTAAATAATACTTTGAATTCTCCTTAAACAGTGGAAAACATAGAAATTAAACAAATTTAAAAGCAGAGCATGGCAAGCATGAATTCTTACTTTAACACTTCATTTGTTTAATATGCAGAAGGAAAGAAAGGAGATGAATCACATAACACACTTACAAGAACATTAAAAAGCACTCCATCAATACATGAAACCACAAGAATCCCAAAAAGGACTGCAAAACCCTGGTCTTCCTTAGCCAAAAATTGCAGAGATACAGTGAAATAATATAATGATAGCGTCTCCCTCAAGAGTCCAACCATGAAAATGAGCAAGAAAGTACATAATATAGATGATCTAACCTCTTTCCCTACCTCCATGGGTCGAGCTCACTATCCTAGGAGCTGTTTCAACCACTTCTAAACTAAGCACTACAAACTAGGCAGTCAAAACAACTTGCCTCTATAAACTTGGAAACCAATTCATACATTACATATTTACCCATTACATGAATGAATCTTCTAGAAGTGTTAAACAAGAGTAAAAGTGTCTTAGAGTTACAAAAATTACATCAAAGATAATCATCTTCAACCCCAAAAAGTCAAACTGAGTCAAATCTGCGTTTTCTGGGCTGTACAGTGCAATCTGGCAAAAAACTGCCTGACAGGTCGCGCCCCCCTGCCTGACGGGTCGCGCCCCTTTGGAGCTCATTCATTAGCGAACTAGCGAAATTTTCAACTAACAAACGTGTATACCATCTGAAACCCAACGATTCTTCATATGTTCCTTAGAGTTCATCTTTTTGAAAGACATTTTGAGTACATTCAATATCAATATATTTCCAAAAACTTTAACACATTAACTCATTCATTAGCGAACTATGTGTAAACAAACATTTGCAACACATGTAAAAGTAAACTCGCAATGGACATGTTACCCGACACTCCTGATGAAGAAGCACATTTCTTAGAACTCATCCATCTGGATGAAACCCATCGTGAAGCCGCATTGGCTAATGAAGCACATAAGAAACGAATCAAGGCATAATACGACAGAAATGTCAAGCCTCATTTTTACAGAAAAATACCTGGTCTTGCTTTATGCTTAGGAAGCTGATAAACTAGGAGCAGGAAAATTTGAACCACTATGGATGGGCCCTTATATTGTCAAGCGTGTTTTGGCAAAAGGTGCCTACGAGTTGGTGGATTATGATGGAATCCCATTGTCGTAGCCCAAAAACAAGTTGTACCTCCAATGTTACTATGCTTAATTGAGTGTAGTAAAAATCATTGTATATATGCTTTAATTGCATGTGTGTGTGTTAGTGTGTCTTTTAGAGTTCTTATGTGGTTAATTAATCCACTTTTCATTTGTTGCTGATGTCGGAATCTTTGGAACCATTTGTTGGTTATGCCGACGGTGCTAGTCATAGTATGCAAAACCTATCTTCTGTAGCATGGGCCATTTTCGCTCCAAGTGGCGAGTTAGTGAGTGTTCAAGGGATTTGTATCTATCATTCTACAAACAATATCGCTAAGTATAGTGCATTGATCGAAATTCTCTCTAATGCCATTTCACTTGGCATTCACCGAATCATCATTAGGTTGGACTCACAACTCATCGTATTGCAACTAACAAACGTGTATACCATCTGAAACCCAACGATTCTTCATATGTTCCTTAGATTTCATCTTTTTGAAAGACATTTTGAGTACATTCAATATCAATATATTTCCGAAAACTTTAACACATTAACTCATTCATTAGCGAACTATGTGTAAACAAACATTTGCAACACATGTAAAAGTAAATTTTCAATTCACATCATTAGTTGAATAGGATTGCACATAACCATATATAAAAAATATGAAAGTAAAAAAAATATAGATGTTTTAAAGTATTTACAAAATATGTGTCCAAAACATGTTTGGTCGTCTAACCTAAAAACTCAAAATTCATACAAAAATCATCCTAAGTAGACCTAGTGATGCTCATGATAACAGGTCACAGCCTGAGCTATCATGCACAATAGCCACATCCAATGGCCAGGAACACCAATAGTATGGCGCTGTAGCCTCATAGGTAACTCCTTGATCCGAATATCCAGAATACTGAGGGTTAACCCCTCTGCATGATCCTGCAACTCTGCCAGTGTCTTAGTCAAATCCAAATCCTAGAGAACTGCCCTCCTGAAATTTCTCTGTTTTGGTCCACATACCTCTTGTTGATGTCCCAGAGGTCGAAAAGTACCAACATCTGTATGCATGAGAACAATTTTAGTTTATTCTTGGAAAAATAAAAAAGACAAAAACATGTAGAAACTTGAAAATCAAAAACATTTGATAAAAAACAATTTACCTATAGCACCCCATTGAGTGCCCACTGGTAAGCTCAACTTTGGATCTCCACAAAGATCCAACCCTGCATATGGATGCTCCTCGATGGAAATGTGTTTTCGATCGAGCCAACTAAAGAATGCAGTAGAAAATGTGATTGATGACTGACCAGCATGTCTAGCTATCAATTCGACCCACCTCTGCATCTGTGGATCTCTAAGACCAGCTACACCCAGTGTTATATGTTAGGGTTGCATCAATGGAATTATCTCTAAGGTAAGACCAATTAAGAGAAATCCATAGCTAAAATTCTTCATATTACCACTCTTTACCTTTGCCAGCTACTCTTTCAGTGAAGAAAGTACAACGTCACACCAGTTGAATAAAGTTGGCTCAAGACACTCAAGTGCATACTGCATGTATGATCTATTCGCCAGATGAAGTGTCACACTGCCTACCAAATTTTTGATACTAAAAAATATTGTTCTCAAAGGAAAATCATGAATATCTTTGATGATTATCTTTCCTTCTTTGCTAGGCTGGGTACCTGGCCGACAGAATTTTCGAACATAGTCCCTCACTAATTCACCACCATGGGAAGAACCTGAAAGAGAAATGGGGGCACCTCGTCTTGACAAACCTGTAAGAAAGTAAACATCATCGATCATAATAGGGACCACTTTTTCCCTTATGTGAAAATCCTGATCCATTGGATCCCATGCATAAACTAGGAACTGCAATAGTTCTGATTGTTGCCTCATCTCGGACAACCTGAAGTATTTGAGCAACCCACAGTTTCTCAGGGCCTCAACAGTACCCGGATCATTTAGGGAAACCATGTCTTGTTCTTCATGCTCTCTTTCTCGCCAAGTAATAGACATTCTTATCCAATGAAATCCTAAAATCAAACCATAAGCTTATTTAGGATCCATTTCATGCAAAAAACTGGAGAAATTTTGGGCCAAACAGGTGAAACAAATTTGTGAAACTCACCCAGTGCAACCCAGGCAAGGAGACAGTGCACTGAATAGAAGCTACCCTTTTGTTTGGGTTCTTTGCAGTGCAATTTTCGACATAGAAGGTTGCACTCATCCCAGGGCGAAATATTCTAACCCCAGGGGCCCTAAAAACCCAAAAAAATTGCCTAAAACTGTAAAAGAATGACATGAAAAGAAAGAGGAGGGGTAGATCTTCTACCTGGTCCAGATGGCACAAGAAATGATCCATAGAATCTTTTGCAATCCGCTGCTGAAGATCGAGGTAAAAAATAGGGTCAGAGGACAGACTGAATGGTAAATATCAAATGGTGAAAATGACATGGTAAATTGTTGTTTTATGTTTAATTCATGATCATTAAATGAGTAAAATTTAGTATTTACCTATTTTTACCAATGAAACAGGTATGTTTGATCCGTTTGGTGTTTCTTTGAACATATTTATAGTTTACTTACAGAATTTGATGTGCACGATCGTGATAGAGCGTACTTTTATCTCTTTTTGGAGCTCTGTTAAACATTGAAAAAGGAACCCCCTTGGAGTCCTCTTTAAGCTCTTTTTAGACTCTCGAAATATGAAAAGATTGTCGAGAACTTGTCCTTTTCAGCTCGTTAATGGATTGGAAACGACATCTACTCAGTATAAGTTTAACCCTTTTCCAGACTGAGATAGATTATTATGAAAAGGAATACGTTGATCGAACATGGTCAATAGGTTCTCTCTCGTATTATTTTATGCTTTTTCGAACTTGAGAGAAAAATTTACGAAAAATAACTTGTGGAGTTTTCTTTTTGTCCATTTTCAAATTTTCTAAACATGAAAAGGACCGATTTATCATTGTCGTTAAACTCGTTAAAAGATCAAATAGCAATAAACTTGCCCATCATGACAAGACTGAGTTTCACCTTTGCTAGACCCATTAAAACATCGCATAGAGATGGATTCACCCAAAGGGTGGAATTATACAACAAGCATATGTTATCCTCCTCAAGGTTGATAAAAAATAAAGAGGTACTGGTCAACAATGACTGAGGAAAATGGGAAAAGGGGTAAACCACTTTATGGCAGCAGGTCGCTCTTAAACATGACACTTTCACTTCATCTCCATGACTACTTGGGTTGGGTTATCTGCTTGATGGTCATCATACCATCCATT
This sequence comes from Pinus tabuliformis, assembly GCA_031772625.1. Lineage (NCBI taxonomy): Eukaryota > Viridiplantae > Streptophyta > Pinopsida > Pinales > Pinaceae > Pinus > Pinus tabuliformis. Next base: position 53,779,909 of record CM062813.1, read on the forward strand.
ACCTTTTTTTCAGGTCAATGCTACCAATTCATTCAGTGTTGTCGACATGTTAAAGAGAAGTCACTCAGTTAAATTCATCCTTTGCAATACTCATAAACCTTCATTTTCATGATCGCCATTCCTGAACCTTTTGTTGTCAGTCACATTTTGTCTCCAAAAATCATTACACTCGTTTCGTGTCATTGATGTGGGATACATCAAGGACCTCATGTAATAAGTCACTTCTTGTCAACATCAACACATTATCCAAGAAGTTGACTTAGAAACACCCTTCCAGTACCTTGAGGCTTGCATACATCAATGGTAGGTTTCTCGCTTCCAGCGATAGGTTGATATCACTGGCCTTCGACTGAAAGACTTTGTATGGTGTTCGACATCAAAACATCCATTCACGCCATGCAGAATGTACTGCAATACCTTGAGGATCACTATCATTATCAGTGATTTCTCTTGCGTCTGTTAACAACTTACATCATTGATTGGTAATCAGACAATGTCCTCCCATGTCTGACTTCAGATCACATATTCACATGGTTAGGCTCGTACTTGAGCGAACAATTAAATGAGATAGAAGACCCTAGATCTAGTTTCATCCATCCAAGCTGGGATTTTAGGAAAGTACCAAATCATCCATACAATGGATTTACACTGATGGGCATCCCATCATGGGTCTATCTATAGACGAATATCTATGTACTTGTAATGAAAGTTTATATGATGAGCATGCGTATGCCTCCCTCAGCAATTCATGAGAAAAAAATCAAAATATCATGATATTATGTATTGTAATTGATGAAGGTCACCACCCTCTTCTGAACCTCATCATCACATCGTAAAGCATATCGCTCGACATTATCATTTTTGACTTCATGCTTTAGGGGGCAGCTGTTACAGATCCATTTGGGTACATCACTCCCAACATTCAGATCAGTACTATTAGGGATCATCAAACCCTAATCCAGTTGCTACATGCCCTAGACAAGTCATCATTTTAAATGCCTCCTTCCCTGAAAGTTTCCTAGCTTGAAACCCTCTAGAAATGCTTCCTTGAGGGACCAGCATAGCCTTGGTCAGGGGTAAGTGTGCTTCAATGCAGGTAGGCCCATGACAGGGTGCAATTCAAAGAAGTTAGGCCCACTTTGAGCTACGTTGGGTGATATTGAGTGAAATCCTCATAGGGTTCTGGGAATACTCTTATCTTCTAGAGCCTTCTAGAAGATTCCCACATTTATCATCTCCTATGAGCTCAAAATTGGATAGTGAATGAGTTAAGTAACCTCATATCCTCTCATCCCTTCCTCCATGGAAACTAACTCTAAGTTTGGAAGGCCATTCAATACCCTCATTTATGACCAAACCTCCTCCATTTTCCTATAAATTGAGCACTCATCTAAGTGATTAGGGGTTGGAATTTGAGAATTTGTAAGGAGTTACTATTGGTGTGAGGTTTTAGATTGCAAGCATGTATTGTTACGCTGCTGGAGTGTTTTGCTTTTGATGTGATGTTGGTTGGAACCCAAGTTGGAGGAGTGACATTGGATCAGACTTCGTGGTTGTAACTCTTCCTTCTAAGTAATAAAGTTGTTTACACCTTTTCCCATATTCTTGTCTTTATGTATGATGATTATATGTGTAAATTATTTTGATTCCATTTGCTTATAGTAGATAGATCTCTTGCTTTGATTGGTTTTTGTACTCTGTTTATGATTACAGGTACTTGTTGAGCGGGTTAAGTTCGAGAAGGAGTGACGAGAACCATACAAAGGAGACAAAAGGGAAAGAAAAAGATAACAAGTAGGTCCCTTGTCTTATTTATCTTCTATAGAAAAAGGATAAACACTTTAAATCTATTGTTCTAGGTGTAGCTACCCACATAGGGAAATTATATTTATCCATAGATGCAAAATTCCACATAACACTAATGTTGGGTTGCATTGTGCAGTTTCGAGAGGGAAGGTTTCCTAGCTGTTTTGCACATTTCTGGAGAGTAGAAGGCAACCCAGATGGATTTCACAATTTCCAGAGGGAAGGATGGTTCCCCTCCAGAATTGCGCAATTTTCTAGGTGAACATCACAACCAGAAACTGACCAAGTTCTGGAATATCAGTCTATGGGTGGGAGGCAAGCAAGCTGTCACACACAAGCTGATAAGCCACTGAAACTTGACTGAAGCATATGTACTTAGACAGTGCAAGACATATTACTAAGGATGTTTCATAAGGAGGCTCCTCCAAAACAAAGCTTAGGAAAAAATTTGGAGGATGGTTGTAGCCGCTACAACACTTGGCGACACACTGGTAGAACGCCATCTCTCTAAATGGACCTTGTTTCGTGAAAAGCAAGTCTAACTCCTCCAGAAGTATTATTCATTTCTTAGATCATCTTGGTTTCCACCCTAGCTTGATTGAAATATGCAACACTTGCCATGCTATTTGTCAGTCAACACACATTCCAAGCCAAGTCAACACAGTTGTTTCGATTGGGGATGAGGGGTATATTAGTACACAATAAATATGACTGTCAGAGTTTAAGTTTCAGTCTCTAGTGTTGCTCCGTTGCCAGCAGGCCTGGATAGTACGCCTACGAATTCACACAAGAACACAAGCATCACTCCACTGCCAACAAGCCTTGTCAGTACCCTGACAGAGTTACTTGCATCACCTCTCTACGTAGGAAGCATTTCTCTTCTTTCACCTTATTCATTTCTAAAAAAATTTCACATTTTCATTTTTTTCAAGAACTGTGCATAGCAGTTGATTATTTCATAAGCAAAAGAGGGATATTGACTTATTGAGAGCAGAAGAGGTTGTTCCTTCAGAGAAGTATTTTGTATATACCTCTGACATATTTGTTGAGGTTTTCCTCCTCACCTTACTCTACTTGACTGAGTTGACAAGGGTTAACCCAAAACAACTGACTAGAGTAGGTGGTACTGGTTAGCATGCAATCATTTTGTTTTCACCAAGGCTCACTTCAAATAGAACATATTTTCCATTAGTGTATCATTGACTGAAGACAACAAGTTCTACATAAAGAGAGAAGACAACAGATAACCAAGTATTGATAGTTGTACAAGTCCTCTTGTACTTTACCTTGCTTGTTTCAAGAGTCGCACACATTTTCTTGTGAAACTAACCTATGAACATAAGCAAGCAAATAAAACAACAAAACAAAGAGCAAAAGTAAATGTGAAAGCAAAGCGAGTAAGCAAAGCAAGCAGGAAAGCAAACAAACAAACCAAGCAAGAAGCAAACAGTCATGCAAGAAAACCAACATAAAATCATGCATGCAAGAAAACTAGCATAAAGAAAACACCACTCCTACTCCTAAGCTAATGGTGCATGGGTCTGCTCACGTAAAGTGATACTTCAATGCAACCACTAACGCATTGGTTGACCCATGTTGGTGAAGGCATGGTTTGCAAACAACAAAGTTAAGAGAACCAACAAACATGAAAGATATAACAATGAAGAAAAACACACTCTGAGTTTGAATGCATCCAGAGAAAAGAAAAATGTGAAAGTGCATGACATGCAATCTATGGACTTACCATGGTTCTATGATACACTGTGTGTAGATTTTAATCATATGCACTCTCTTGACTGTGAAATGCAAGAAAACATGAGAAACATAGACAACTTGCATCACACAAGTATGTTTGTTGTGTAAGATTCCTCCAATGCATGAGCAATGAGATCATGTGGTTTGAGTGGAGGAAGTGAAATCTGTGTGTTGGATTGATTATCAATGCATACAGATGAGTGGTGAGGAGCCTTGGGTATTTCAACAATTTCTTGACCAGAAGTGAAACCAACCTTAGGACTACGAGGGCCTAACATAACCATCAGCTTGGGATGAAGTGCCTTGACAACCTACAGGGTTTCGAATTCATTGACAGATAGATAATCATAAACATGTGGCTTTGAAAAATCAACAACGATAGAATCAACATTGTGATTGAATATGGGAGTAAATAGATCACAACAGCTATGATCATAAAAATAAATGAGTTCAGTGGCATCCTCATGATCTGATAAATCAAATAGAGGGGTAGATGAGGAGCGAGAATGTTCACCCTCTGCGTTTCCAGAAAAAGCAGATGAAAAATCAAGTGTATTTTCAATGAAGAATTTGTCCTCTCCACTGTCAAACGATGGACTGACATCGGATGCGTTCTGTAGATGATTGGAAGTAGATGCATCCATGGGTGGATTTACACAAGGAAAATTAGAGATAGCATAATCACCAAAGATGTCAGGAAAAAGTGGAGGAGATGCAAAGAGAAGAAGATCATCCTACACCACGGGTTGATGTTCAGATTCCTAGTTATACTCATCGTAAATGGCATCGTAGGTTGGTTGTGCAGCATCAACTCTATTGATAGCTTGATCCTCGTTCACAACATGTGTATAATCCGGAATGAAAGAAAACAAGGTAGTGTAATCCAGAGGATCAGTAGCACATGAAGATGGAGGTTGAGGTAAGAAATGCATGTGACAACCCATGGGCTTCCCAACCAAATATGTGCATAAATTGAGAGTAGCGATGATGGGGGGATGTGACAGTTGAATAGACGTGTGTGCATGTTCTCCCACATCAATTTGCGGGGGGTGGAGTTGTATGATGAAGGGAAGGAAGACAATCACTTGTGACATCAACTGTGTCCACTTGTGATTGCACAACTCCATCATTGAAGTATGTTGAGCGGGGTTTGAACTTTAAATTCATTTTGGGATGGATTGATTTGTGAAGGAAATATTCAAATCTTTCCTAAAGAAATTGGAATTTCATCTAGTTTTTCAGAGCTTCAAATTGAAGTATACGGAAGTGCTGCCAAACATCCATAGGCCATTCATGTGGAGTCTTCCGTTGTTTTAACAATTTCTTGTCAGGAGGCTCAGGATCAAAATGATGGAAAGTAGATTCAATTAGATCACAAAGCTGCTTAAATGAGTGCACACAATTGTGAGGCAAGCCGCGACACCATCATTGTGGGGATTCACAGAGTGTGGTTGAAAGCAACATGCTGACCTCGACTTCATCGAACTCTTCTGCATCCTCCAAGAATGCAAGGAGGTCATGTAAGTGCTTAGGCCAGGCCACTTCGCCTTCACCATCGTACGCGAATTTTAAGAAGAGATCATAAAACTCCTTCGTGATGTTAAAGGGTTGTGATTTACATAGACATCGTGGATGGTGGACTCTAACGATATCCATGACAGATGTGCAAAGATTCAAAACAGGGTGTGAGGAATCAGCTTGTCATTTGGCCCTCCTTCTAGCACCAGAAACATTGACGATGTTGGACCCACCAACATGTTAGGGGATATCTGCAGTAAGAAGTCCCAACTAGACCTCATATTGTTTGATGTAGAAGTCCCAGTAGTGAGTAGTAAGGTATCACCTTGACTATGTTTTCACGCAGAGGTAAGTAAGATGCCCTTTTTCATAGCAAGGGTGTGACCTTGCAATAAGTCAAGGAAGGTGCATGAATGGCTCTAACACACGGAAGGGGTAGTGAGTGCACCCCTTAGAAACCTATGATGGCACACAGCTTGAAAGGGAACACATGAGTAGTAAGGCATCACAAGATGGAAAGAAGGATAACAGATGATCCAAAGTGATGGGTTATATCAGTGACGTGCTTTGATATGTTTCATACAAACACATATGGAATAGTCCATGCATACATGCGTAAATAACAACTACATACATCATTAAAGTGACTAGGATAGCTGAACTAAAATAACAACATATGCATGAAACATGTTGCCTATGTTATATAAAGAAAGTGAAAGATCCAATGATACATACAACCAAGACTTCCACTAGCCCTGATAGCGGAACATTACAGTGACTTTTGCTTGCTCTTCCAAAAAGATGCACTAGCTATGCATTGTGGAGAAGCCAAGGCTCGTTACAATATACTCCAAGCTTTCTCTAAGTTACACCTATAAGAAGCTTTTCTCCCAAAAGACCGTACGATCAGTTATGAGGTTTTATAAATAGAAAATGGTGGGGTGAACCTTGACATTCCCCTTTGTGACTCTTCACCTACAGTCATGACTCTTCAACTACTACATGACTGTTACATTCTACAATTGACACTTGGTATTTCATTGTTACAACATGTTTACATTACAATCTACACATGTACCCATGTGAGACAAAAATAGGCTTGATTAAGCCATGCAAGACATCACTAAGACTCGGACAACTGTGGGAAGACTAACTCTTCAACATCCTCGCAATGATCGATGGTGGTGAACTGATGCCAAGCTTGGTAGTCTATTATGGTGTCTGCATGCTCTATGGTGACATCCTTCTGAAAGAGAACTCTAGCCTCCATTGCATTCAGGTACACTGATTTGGAACCTTTGTGTAACTCGTCTGATAACATGCACATCATAGTCTTGAGTGCAGCCGTACCAACAACATACTGATGCATAGTGTCTACGTTGATCTCCAAGTATGCATTAGTGGCTATGCACATCAACTGATCAAAGTGCATGTCTAGCTCCATTCAGACTTGATTCTTTGACTTCACCTCGATGAGTATGCCTATGGATGGGATTGCGTGTGTGCACAAAATGACATCCACACTCCTGAACGCCCATGCATGTGGAGCCTGCAAACTGGTGATGAATTGCGACAGTTCCTCATATTTCCAGATCTGACTCAGATGTGTGCCTTCAACTCTACCACCTTTGGCTTCATCATCTTTGGTAAGTGCAATGGGGCTCATTTGTACCTCATTGTCCATGTTTTCAAGTGATCAACAACAATGTGCAGATCTGACAAGATGTGTGCTCTACTAGCATAGCGTTGTTGCCAACTGTTGAGATGGAAAACTAACTTATGCACTGTGACAAATCTGGAGTACAACTTCTGCATGACTGTTTTGAGAGATGATACTTCATCTAGTATCTCTCTTCTCAACTCTGCTCTAGCGAATGCTATAACCTGTTCGCCTCCCTGCTTGGCTGCTTGTAACTCCTTAGCGATGCACTCATTCTCAGCTATCTAGAATCTAACACTCGAGTTGGTGGCTTTGGTAGCATTAGCCAATGTAGCTGGATGCTTGCGCACATGATATACAATAACTCGCTCTTCAAACTGTGCAGGAGATACGTGGACATCCAAAGTAGGCACTCTGTACGACTGAACAACCTTGTGTTGTGATGCATCGAAAGATATGTTGTGCATCTCTGCCTCTAGATTGCCTTCAAGGATTTGTGTGTCTCCTTGATCGCATGGGACTTGGTTTGATTTCGGATCTGGTGAAGTTGGTGGGGTGACCTCTTGGTTCTAAGGCATGTGGTCAATATCCTGATCTGACTCTGGCTGAACAATATTTGTGTCCATATGTTCTAGCATCTATTCAATCTCTTGTGCCAAGTCCTGCTCATGAGACTGATCACCATGTTTTCTATGTACCAGTTGCTCAGATGATTCAATAACATGTATGGGCATAGTTTCATCATTCTATGCATGATTCGCATCCTACTATACCTATTCCTACTACGCTTCCTTTTCTCTTCTGTGTAGCTCTTGTTCTTCCTCGAGTTTTCGCTTCAACTCCTGCAACTCCTTTTCTGTTTCCTCCATCTTCTATTCCTCTCTTTTCCTTTGCATGATCCTCTTGTTGCATCGTTATTGTTATATATTTTTGAGGTTGAGGGACTAAATATATTGAACAAAATCAAACCACTTTTGAAACTAGGATCTAGCCCTGCCAGCTTCAGAGAGGGATCTCTCTTTATGATTTAGCTTGGTTTTTAAGTTGATTTTAGGTTAGTTATGATTATGCTTGGTTGTTTGTTTGAATTTGTTTGATTGGATTGGATGGTTGATCTGATCAAATTACTTTCTTTCCATTGGGCTATGGAGTCAAATAAATTTGGATGCTACACCAAATGCTTCAAAGAGTAATCACAGGCCAAGCTAGTTACATTTACTGGATCTTTAAATTGAATTATGAAGTGGATAAAAGTGTGTTTCAATAGAGCTTGAAAAGCATTTAATAATTTCTCAATCAGACTTCAGAAGAAAACATACTGATTATAAAAACAGTCCAAATAAGGTGTTCAATAACATATCTTATTTTCAAATCTCCTGTTTTACAATTAGATTTTAGATGATAAACATACATAGAATAACAGTGGAAACAATAGGTACAATAAGAAAAACATCACTAGTAAATCGCGACACATGAATTACATGAAAATTCTTTGTATTAATGGTGCTCTAACAACACGGAAAAAGTATAGTTCTTGATAAAAAGAGTTATAATGATCAGGAACTGACCCTCAATACTTAGAATGAATCAAGTATTTAAACATAATTTGAAAAAATATTATAATTAATGCCTTATTGACATGGCATTTTATTATTAACTTCAAACTAACATAAATGAAATAATGCGACCAAAAGAGGTGAATTTGGCGAAGTGATCTGGACATCTGGTAGTGCTTTGGTGGAGAACAGTTGGTGAGTGGCCACTATTTGGGTGTTGCGCTGGTGAAACAGGCCTTTTGTTGGTATTCACATAATTTATCCCACTGCTTCTCATTTGGAATGGTAATTTTTGTTTCCTTGCGGTAGATCTCATCTACCTCGGTATACCGAGTGAATGTGGGTTTTACCACAAAAATTTGCTTTATCTCATGCTGGATGAAACTCATATTGTTGATGGCTTCGTAAAAAGCTCTCCTTATCATAGCACCTTTAATGTGGGAAGACTTGGCAGTATCCTTTGTAATGTCTTTCAACTTCTTCATAAAATCTTCCCTGGTCATCAGCTTGTCATTGATTACAAATAAAGAAGGCAAGCCCTTCTTATTTAATGCTTATATTCTGGTGAAAAGTTTGTTAACTGCTACCTCCAAACTATGACATTTATCTATCAGCTTCACAATAAAATTCTTCTTTGTCAGAACTTTCTTTAGTTCTAAGATTGTTTCTGTTTCATCATCTACTCCCAAATCATCCAATTCATATATGTTTTTAGAGTTGAGAAACTTGATAATTTGGCTGGATATGGTAGGCATTTCTCCCAATTCAGTGTTGATAGTGGAAATGGCATGCTTGGCTTTCTCCATCAACTATTTCTGCTCAAATATAATCTAGATACAAGGCCAGATTTCATCCATTTCTTCAATAATATTGTTCCAGATAATTTATTTAACTTAGGCCAGTGTGTGGCCAATAAAGGACTCAATTGCTGATTTCCTCCACACTTCTATCTGGTTTTGAGCTCTCTGTAGCTCTGCTGCATGAAAAGTTTCAGCCTTTGTCTTCTGGTCTTGTAGAAGATTGACTTGAGCCTGCAATATTTTGATTTCTTCAGTTTGGAGAGACATGTTCTGCACTTGCCAACTAATCTACAACAACGATTGTGTTTGTTGTAGAAGATGTAGCTGTAGGAATGGATATGATAGGCAATGCTTCCAAAGGGACAATAGCCATTTTGGCATCTTTCTCCTTTTCTTTGATTATCTTTTCCATCTCTCTCTCCATTTTCTTCAACTGTGCACTCTGATCCATGTTGAGCTTCATCATGTCTGCCTTCTGTCAATCTATTTCTTCAATGTCCTTGGCCAGAGGATCTTCTGTGGCTGGTAATTTCAAGTGCTTCCTTAATGCTTCTATGTTTGTATTCTTTTTCCTTATAAGAACTTCTGCAACATTGATATTTGTAGGATCATAACCTACTTTTATTACCAAGTCCTCCAAATCTTTGATCCTTGTGTCTTTGGCAAGTGTAGAGAATTTATCCATCTTCAATTGTGATTGAACATTGGCTAATGTAACCTACAATTTAGACAAACTCATAGCAGTGTTAGTGAGAGTAGATGAAATCATTTGCCCAGTCTACTTGTGCATCTCCATTTGGTCAATGGGATGTATGTCTTTCACATCAAATTCAAATGATGTCTTCTTGTAATCTGATGTTGCCTTAGGTTGTGCGATCTGTGCTTGAAGGAATGCCATTTGCATCTTTCCTTTCTCTGAATCAAAGGCTGACAACATTTTTCTTTGAGAGTTGGAAGTCTGCTTCCAGAACTAATTATACGTGTTGATCTTCAAGGCCTCATTTCTCACTTTAATCTCCTTAAAAATATCAAATATACTTTTTTATGTCTCCTCTGTGGTGGATGTGCTGGTGTGCATGGCCTGTTGTTGATCCTATGAAGCTGTAGAGTTAGTAGGAGAAAGTGTAGTTTGATCACCTACTACTGAGGAAACCAATGGCCTTTTGGTGGTAATAATATTTTCTTGATCTGACTCCTTTTTGAGGCTTAGTTTGGAATGTAGCTTGGCCTTCTTCTAGTACATGATTTTGAAGCCTTCACTGGAAATCTTAGTCATTGAAGGTGACTCTTCTTCTTTGCTTCTCTTTGGTTTTTTCTCCTTTGTGATAGGAGTTTGTACTGTCGAAGTAGACACCAACTGCTCCTCTGCCTCTTGTAGAGTGTTCTCAATCCATTCTAGCTGGTTTTTATACTTTTCAATCTCTAGTCTGGATGTATGAAAGTAAGTAGTAGATTTGTTCTCTACCATCAACTTGGAGATGACCCCTAATGGATCATATGACCAGGTGAAACTGAGGCTGAATTTCATTTCTTTCAACAGTTTGTCTGCCTCTTCCCATACTGCCCTGCTGTTACAAATAAAAGGCCCTATTTGTGTTTTGATTTTGAATTGGGATTTCTTCTTGGCAGCTATAAAGTGAATCTCATCCATATTAAGCATTTGCCTGATGTATTCTAAGGCAAAAATCCTCATTGGGAGGAATTTTGGCAGCTTGTAAGGGGAAAGTTCACACCCAAATATCCTCAACTCTGTCTAATTATGATGAAGGTACCAATCCCCTATCTGGACTTAGTCTGATAGCTAAAAGATCTTTATGATTGATTCACTATTTCTTGGTTCTGACTTGCTGCTTATGAGATTGAGTGATGGATATACATACATCTCTATGAATTGTTTGTAGGAATATTCCATTTGTTCCTCCATCACCAGTGTAGTCCAGAAGATGATTGATTCTTGATTTCCTTCTTCACCTAAATTTTATAAGGAAAGCTTGAGGTTGTATCCTTAGAAATATAAAAACATATACACGAACACAAAAGCATATTTAAACATTTCCTCAATTTGGGATTTAAAAAACTATTCATGGATAGAATCTACAAGAAATTGGCTAAAGTTGAACAAGATGGAAGGCCTGGAATCTGCAGAGAAATTGGAAATAAATCCTATAATTACCTCATCTACTCACTGATCTACGTAATAGCCAAGGAGGTAGGAGACAACTGTGATGATTTGCTGATCCGAAATTGGATCCTTAAACTCTTTTAAAGGTACCCGAACTCTGTAAAAACTCACACCAAAGTTTAAAGTCTTGAGAATGTCGAAGCCTATCAGAAATAACCTCTGAACAATGACAATTTGCAGCCAACACGGAGCAATGAGGACCTTCTATCAAAGTACGTTGACCGAGGCCCATGAAGACCGCGCAAAATGGGAAGTCCGGATCGGAAAACAGAGGTTGTTTCTGATGCACGATTAGCAAAGTGCTAATCGTGCATCGCTAGGCAAAACCCCTTGAAATGGAAAGGCCGAGCGCACGGTCATAAGGGAAGCCAGAGAACCATGGGAAAAGCATGAAAACCAAAGGCGGGTCCCGTGCTCCAAAACTGGCAGAATATCGGAGGCATTTCGGGCGGTAAGTGGGTTTGTCAGAGGACACAGCGATGCCATATAGTGATTGACGCGTGTCCGGCGGATGAGAGAGAAAACCGCTCTCATCGTGGGCTAACATCCGAGCAAGTCATCTACACGATAAGAGCCAGAGCCAAAGCCAAGAGCCAGAGCTAGAAAGCTGAAGAACTCCAAGAGCCAAGGGATAAGATGGTGTTCTGAGCCCAATGTTCCGGTATAAAACATTGGAGTTAAGTGTAGCACTTGTAAAAGAACTATTGTCATAATCCCAGAGAGCCTAATCGAGTTGATTACAACTGAAGGAGACATAGCCCAAGATATCAGGGTGAAATCCATATTATCTTGTTTTCTTATGTGTTTTTTTTTACTGCTGCTTTAACTACTGTTATATGCATTTGTATATCAGTTTAAGTATCTTCCCATATCATCACAAACAATAGATTTTAAAGTAAATAATCGGCTAAAAACAAATACAAGCATACACCCATATTTTCAAGCATTTTTTGTTTCCACATTGGTTAATCATTAAGAATTGGGAAAATTTAAAGCTTTGGAAGTGGGAGAGGTTCTCGTAAGTTAGATAAGAAGCCTAAGAGCCCCATTTTCAGATCATTTGCTTGGCTCTCTCAAGGAAAATGGAGGATGGATATGGAGAATTTTTCTTGTGTAATGGGGCATCTTTAGTGAGGAAAAGCTCAAGGTTTTTGGCTCTTTTAGCAAAATCCATTTTTTGATATAATTCAACAAGTGCTTCATGGGAAAAAGGGGTGGCATTCTCTATTGTAGGAGCTTGCATCATTTGGTCTATAGCTTGGGAAGTGATAGTGAACATAATTTCTCTGGTAGGGGCAATAATAGCTCTTTGCCTAGGTAGATAGCAAGCATGACACTTCTTGATGAATTCAGGGGTGTTGCGGGTACAGGGAAAGATATAATGGGGAAAATTGGATTCCCACAGTTGAATATCATTAGATTTATCTATAAACTTGTCCTCAAGCCAAGAGTACATCTCAAAAAGATAAAATTCACATAAGGTTTCATGAATGTTATAGTATCTATCTGCCAAAGGAATATGGTGAAAGTCGATGAGAGGGTGGATCAGAGGACTCACGGGTTCTTCTGATCCCTTGTCTTTCGAAGGCATGATTGGGTAAAGTTACAAACATTGGTGAAATCTAAATTGTATAGGTTTACAATGTGTAGAGAGGACCTGGGATTTGCAGACAAGAAGACAAGGTACTAACCTGAAATTGAGTTAGAGGGAAATGTCCCTAGCTGGGTGAAACCATTGCAGTTCGAACTGGCACACCTGTAATAGAACAATGACAATGGCAGTGTATAAACTCCGTAACCGGTGAATGGGTGAAAGAAAGGATTTTATAATTTTATGGCTTTTCAGTTGATGGTGGCGCGGGTCCGTTGGATTAACAGTTAAGCAATTTAATTGCTTAACGGATTAATTTTTGAGGGAGCGGATGTGCTTGGAAGAGAAACAGACAGATGACATGGCGACGGGTGACTAGCGGAAGCATAACGTATAGGGTAGTGGTATCGTATGGAGGAGAAACCACTTTTTGGATGGTGGGGAAGGTGGTTAATGGTTTCGGCCAAGGGGGGTGCAAAATCCTTAAGTGGTGACACGCTGTGGTAGGTGCGGGTTTGAATACCACCGATTTTGGACCCCGCCCCGATGGCAAAGTTCGGATGGTGGGGGGGGCCAAAACATAAGATGGGTCGTTGGATGTGACGAGGTGGGCATGATGATGGGAAAGGTGCTGGGGTATTATCGTGACATAATGGGACATATGGTGGGGTAGGGAAAAGTATTAAATGGGGTATGATTGGAGTGTAGTGGGGTAGACGGATGAATATATGAGTGGGGAATAGTTTCGGGTTAGTGAAACTTTAGGACTAGTGGGGTAATATGCCAAAAATCATTTGATATGGTGAATCTTAGAACTTTAATCCCTTCACTTTTTCTTCTGCACATGAAAATAATATTTAACATTTGACTTAGGATAAAATCTTCATGCTTTTCCTCTAACCACCATAGTGCTTCTACCTACCCTTTTTCATTTCAATTCTTTTTCTAAGATAACATTTTCTCTTCTTGCTTTGCAGGGTGCATTTAAACTAGCAGACTCAAATCATTTTTCTTTTATGAAAATCTACCTTATCCTGTCACTTATCTCTCCATTGATTCAGATTAAACTTTTGAATCAATTTTTATTTCTACCTAGCTACTGATTCACCAAGATTAAACTGTTTGGTAAATATTCATTCACTAACATATTGAATAGAAATTTAAATGTGTTCAGTCATGATTAAACTGTATGATTTGAAAAAAATTCCAGTCATTGTGTCATTCAAAAACAAGTTTCACACAACCTTATTTGAAAATAAACTGAAAGAAATAACTTATCAGTAGTGGCACTTAGACTTGCAGCAATTTTAGTATTATTTTCTATTTTTTCTTTTGTGGTGTTCTTATTTTCTTTTCTTTTTTCTTATTTATTTTTTAACATACCCTCTTTTCATTTTCTTTTTTCATATTTTTGGAAATCATTTAAATATTGAAATTTATGTACAATATGAAATTACGAATACAAAATACTTAATCACCTTGACATCTTATAATTTATAGGACCCTAATAATGGCTCCAGCTGGGGATGGCACTTCTCCAAGTGAAGTGTCAAGAACATATGATCAGTAGCCTTGAGTACTCCATGTCTGTAATGTCTTCATCTGTTTTATTTGTTGTTTTAAGATACTATTGGCAGCTCATCAATCCAGACTTAGGGCCTTTACTGCAGGGTTCAACCTTTGTTAATAAGTTACCCAATCAAAACCATAAAGACTATGATATGTACAATGATGTAAGGAAATTCTCTAGGCTAAGAAAAGTAGTGTTTCAACATCTTGCCATTGACGGGACCTCCAGGTATCTCTTCTCCATCTAGGTATTTAAGGTAGAATGAATAATTTCCCCTGAAATCATGAAAAATATATGACCCATTCCAAAGATTATCAAACTTGTCATGTTTCCTTTGTCTTCTCTCCTTGAATCCCATCTTAAAACTTGGTCCCTAATGTTAAAGTCATCAACTTTTGTTCTCCTGTCAAAGATATTTTTAACATTTTGTTGAATAACTTGGGTCTTATTATATACTTCCTCCATGGACTGCTGCAACTGGATAGTTTGATTAATCCTTTAATGTACATAATTGGGTTCAGCTTGCACTTCTTGAATTATTTTCATGACTGGAACTGATAAGGAGGATGGAAAAATTTCATGCATCCCATAGACCAATTGGTATGGTGACATGCCAATTGATTTTTTAGTAGTAAGTTTGTCAGCCCAAACTGCATTGAACAACTTGTGATGCAAATAATTTTTGTTGTCTTCTAACAAATTTTTTATGATGTTTACCAAGTTTTTAGTTGAGGATTCAACCAACCCATTACCCTAAGGGTAATAAGTTGTTGAATCTCCAAAAGTAATGTGGTATTTATGGCAGAATTCAATGATATTTTTAGATTTGAAGGCCGTAGCATTATTAGTGATGAGTTTTCTAGGATAGCCAAATCTAGAGAGGATGTTCGTCTCAAGGAATTTAATAATGACAACATTAGTGGAAACTCTGGAAGGCGTGGCCTCTATCCATTTGGTAAAGTAGTCAGTGGCTGTAAGAATCCACTTATGTTGGGCAGAGGAAGAGGGATGAATTTCACCAATGAAATCCAATCCCCATTGTTGGAAGGGGCTTTCAACAGAGATAGGCTTTAATGGCAGGGGCAACAATTTTCTCTTTCCCTAAAAAATCTGGCATTTATGACATGAGGTGACTTGTTTGTGAATGTCAAGGAAAAGGGTAGGCTAGTAGAAACCAACTCTAAGGATTTTATTGGCAGTGGTTTTCCAATAAAGATGTCCACCACAATCTCCTTCATGGAATTCCTGCATAACTTTATCTACATCATCCTTCAACAAGCATTTAAGTAAAATGCCCCCATCATCTTTCCAATACAAAACATTATCTATAATGCAAAATTTAACTGCTTTTAACTTCAGAAATCTTGCCTTTGTTTTTATCAAACCATGAGGAGCATTTAAATTAAATAAAACATAAAGCAAGTATTCATACCAGGGTGAGTTTAGAAATGCCTCATCAATTTGTGGATTCGCTTTTTCCTTCTGATTATCTAATGAATCAACTAGGTTAATGTCTAATGCATGGAAATTTGACTCAGCCATCAATTTTTCTAGTCCCTGACCTTTAATAATTTAGTGGGCTTGATTTCCAAGTCATATTTAAGAATAACAACAATCCATTTGCCTCGCTTTCCATCAAGTCCATTATGTGTCAAAATGTCCTTAACCACTGCATTAGGTACATAAGCAATAATATGGGAATGAAAAATATATACTCTAAAATCTTTTATTGCTTTAACCAATGAAAAGGCATGTTTTTCCATAATATTGTATTTCAGAGATGCAACTCTCAAAACTTTACTAAAGAATGCAATACATTGTTCAAAGCCTTCACTGTTTTTCTGCAGTAATACTGCTGCAATGGTGTGTTCGGAAGCAAAAGAGAAGATTATGAAATCTTTTGTAAAATCTGGGTTGATCAACACTGGTGCTTTGGTCAATGCTTGTTTAACTAAGTCAAAGGATTGTTTAGCCTCAACACTCCACTTGATTTCACAATCCTCTTTAATCATGTTTGTTATGTTTCTAAGAATTTCTGCCATGTTAGGAATGAATCTCCTTAGGAGATTTATTTTACCAATAAAAGAATGAAGCTCTTTGATATTTCTTGGGTGACTGATTTTTAATATCAATTCTATTGGGATCAATCCTAATTCCATCCTTGGAAATAATGTGACCAAAAAGTTTTCCTTCCTCAAGGCCAAACAATGTCTTCTTAGGATTGAGTGAGATGCCAAACCTCCTACATTTTTCAAACACTCTTCTCAGATGTGCTAAATGTTCCTCATCAGTTTTAGAATAGATAATAAGGTCATCTAGATAAATCACAATAAAATGGCCAATGTCATTAGCAAAGGCAATATCCATTTCTCTCTGGAAAGTGGCTCCAGCATTCATTAACCCAAAGGGAATTTTCACATACATGAAAGTGCCCCATGGTGTAGTGAAGGTAGTTTTATCCTGATCATCAGGATGCACTAAGACTTGGTTATAACCTGAGAAACCATCTAACAAGGAAATCCTACTAGACCCTACTACCTTTTGCAATATATGATCCATTTTAGGTAAGGGGTAGTTGTCTTTAAGGGATACCTTATTAAGATTTATGAAATCAATACACAATCTGATTTCTCTAGTTTTCTTTCTAGTAGGCACAATGTTAGACACCCATTTAGAGTATCTAAGAGGAAGTATAATTTTAGCATCATACATCCTTTTTACTTCTTTCTCAATCAAAGGCATTAGGACAGGATTTATCCTACGAAAGTTTTTGTTTGAATGGTTTTTCATCTTATTTGATTAGGATTTTATGTTGTATGATACTAGTGTCATATGCTTTTAGATCCTCATAACTCTAGGCAAAGACATCTATGAACTCTTTGAAAAGAGTTATATACCATTGTTTTGTGACAATATGAAGGGATTTTGAGAATTTTATCATCTTTGGATTCTACTCACTACCTATATTTCATTCTTATATGTCTGCCCCTGTGGGTTCCATTTTTGGATTTTTTTTCTACATCATTAAATTCAAAAAGTTCTTCTAACGTAACTAAACCCCTAGGAAAAAAATTATCCTTAAGCTGAAGTACTTCAAATTCTTCTTTTTCTGGATCTATTTCATGCAATTCTAATTTATGTACATCTTTATTGACTGAAATATTTACATCAGAATCATCAAGCTGCTTATCTATACTAACATATTCAACAATATGATTTTCTACTTCACACTCTAAATCTATGTTGTACTCTTCATAGTCATCCTTGGATTGGAGAAAGCTTTCAATTTCTTTGTCACTTCCGAGTGCCTGCCAATATCTCATATTGTCAGGTACAGTTGGATGGTGTTTAACCTCCACTATATATTGTTTGTTGGGATGAGGAATTTTACATGTGCTAGTTGAAAAACTAAACCATTAGCCAAGACATTATGATTTCTAGGAATGGCAGCAAGGTCATATTCTTCAAAAGTTCCTAGAAAGTCAAGCACAACATTTATGTAGGCTCTCAACCTAGGATATTTGGCAGCATACTCTCCCTTATACTGTCTTATAATTAACTCAGAATCTCCATGGACAACAATTCTTTTAGCACCTAACTTCTTCAATAACTGCAATCCTAAAAGAAGTGCCTCATATTTTGCTATATTATTGGTGCAATGAAAATTGAGTTTATAGGAATGACCTTCTGCATGATTGTTCCCTAAATTGGACACCCAAACACCTGCCCTTGAACCAGCTTTGCTACAAGAGCCATCAAAGCTCATGTTCCAAAAAGGTTCAGTTTCAGTGTTTTGTTGCACAAATAGTCTTTGATTTTCCTATTTTTCATCAATATCATTATCTGCCTGAGTGACCTGTGCATCAATATCTCCATCTTTGTAAATAATGAAAGAGTCCAGGTTGGAATGAAAAAGGTAAAGAGGGTAGTTATGTGGTTTATCTTGACAGCTGACCATATACTTCATTAAAGCTTCCCTATACAATCTTCTCTGTTGACCACTAGTATAGTGGCATAAGTCATGTCCATTTGTAGGGTTCCTTGTAATTTTTCTCCCCATGAGCGTGAAAACATTTCATACTTTGGGGGAATGTTTGCAACCACTATATCCATCACTAGAATTTTAATAGGGATTTGGGCTAAAGTAACACAGAGGTCTTGGATAAGGCACAGGCATCTAACTCTGCTAGAATCAAAGGAATTCAAATCTTTGTATTTCATAGTAATGTCAATTCCTAGTCTTTCCATGATAGCCTTGAGCATTAAATTATGGGATGCACCTGAATCTAGCATAACATTGTGGATAATTTTATCATGAATATTCAAACTGACATAAAATGGAGGAACCCCTCCTTCCTGTGGTTTGCCTTCTACTTTTGGCCTAAATAGGAGCTCAGGGTGATCATCACTCAAATTTACATCATCAGTTTTCTCCCCAATGTTTAATGCCTTCAGGACCTGAGTCCTGTATACATTCTTGTTGATTAATTCAGTTAAGGGGATAGAAATTTTCAGCTTGGCAAGTTCATTTTCTTTTTCTTTTTTTCCGAAGAAAAAAGCGAACTTTTTATTAAGAAAATAAAAAGTTACATTGCATATGCTTTTAGCATTTCTGATGATTCAGATGCTTGCTGATTTGTCATTCTTTAAAAACACAAAAAATCTCAGTCTTTCTTGACTGATTGAGAAGTTTGAAATATATCCTATACTGCTGTAATAGAAGTCTGATAATAACTATCATGTCTTCCTCCCTTCAGGAGGCTTAGAACAGTTAACAGAAATATTTTAGGGTCTCCTTCAGAGAAGGAAAACAACCCCTTACATGGTTGTAAGTTCACAAAATCATGCTGTTATGAAAAGTATAAAGAGAGTTTTCTGATTGCAATACTCGAAATATAACAGAAAAAGATGTTGGAAGTATAAACAGTGGTGCCCATGAACCAGAACAAAAAGAAATATAGAGCCGCGATCACTGTGGAGGAGCAAAAGGAGGCCGAACAGAGGTAAAGGACTGCCCCTGTCTTAATTCAACTATTGACCAGCTTCCCAGAGCTTGCTGTAAACCAGTCTTAGAAAGCTGGTCTGCTTCCTCGTTTTTATCCCTGTAGACATGGCAGATGATAAAACTGATAAATGATGAATTTAAATGCAATATTTCTTCTAAAATGATCTTCAGAATTTGATTTTGACATATAGCACTCCCATTAACCCAGTTTATGACATTCAAAGAGTCTTTGAAAATTTGAATTGTGAAGATGTTTCTTTGAAGAAGCCAGCAAAGAAGAAGGCGCAAGGCATACAGCTCAACAAAGTTGTTAGTGCCAGAACCTAGACCTACAGATGCTTTTAGAGAGTGATCAGGATTCAGATGAATGCACAATCCTGCACCGGCCTTGTTATTTTGAGATGCTCCGTCGAAAAAAGCCCAAGGCATGCCCTCCTGGATAATAGCAGGCTTGTGATGTGAGTGGGGAT
Organism: Pinus tabuliformis; assembly: GCA_031772625.1. NCBI lineage: Eukaryota > Viridiplantae > Streptophyta > Pinopsida > Pinales > Pinaceae > Pinus > Pinus tabuliformis. The sequence goes on from CM062813.1 coordinate 53,799,822, forward strand.
TTTTTGCTTCAGGGATAGGGATGGCAGAGTAAATGGCTGCACAGTTAATAGCTGTGACAGATGTTGGAGTGTCTTTTTCTTGAAACAGACTTTTATTCCTCGCTATCCACACCCCCCAAAAGAAGATAAGAGGGAGGTTTCTCATGTTCCCCTCCGGGTAGTTCTGCCACCATCTACTCCAAGCTTCTTCCAAGGGTTCAATCCCCCACTGCACCTTAATGTTGAGCAATCTGATTAACTCCCCCCAGATCTTTTTTGATTCTGCACAGGATATAAAGAGATGACTTATTGATTCCTCTTCTATCTTACACAAGGGGCACCTCCCTGGCCCAACCAAGTATCTGGCTCGCAAAATGTCCCAAGTTGGAACTTTCCTTTTTAGCATAGACCAAAAGAAGATCCTGGCCTTTGCTGGGCATTTTAACTTCCAAATGTGTTTTGACCACCATTCTGGGTTTCCCCAACCTTTCTTTTGCATTAAGAAATTATATCCGTCTTTTGGGGAGTATTCACCTGTTTCCCCCTGAGCCCAGATCAGCAAGTCTGGTTCATTTTTAAGCCTGACATTGGAGCGATGGAGTTCTTGAATGAAAGAGCACCATTCGTTCTTCCACCTGATGTTTATTCCTAGCTCTTCATCATTTTTCCAAGCCTATCCCCATATAGTAGAATGGCCTGTTTTCTCCACCTGATTTAGAGTTAAAATGCCTTTACTTCCTAAATGTCTGAGTAAGCCTGGGGATAAGGCAAAGGCTTCATTACAGCCTACCCAGGGATCCCTGCCAATCCTTATTTGTCTTCCGTATCCTATCATCCACGCCAGCCCTTGTTCAATCACTGAGAATGCTTCCACCGTGGCTTTCCAAATGACTGAGACATTCTTCTTTATCTTTTCCTACAAGTTCATTTTCTATACTGAATGGTGTTGGATTTTTAAGCAGATTTAAAAAGTCAGATTTATCACTGACTATTTTTGTGGTCAATTCCGTTTGTTTACTGGTAGAAGGAATATTAGTTTAAGTAATTATGGAAGTTGTATAAATGGCCTTTTTTATGACAGGTTCTATCGGCTTCTTTCCAAGGTTTTCAGTGGTTTTCTTAGGAAGCTTTTCGGCTGTTTTCTTAGGATCAGAATCAGGGACCTTTTTAACAGGATTTTTAGGATTCATTTTATTCACAATATCTTGATTTTTCTTACTTCTAATATTGTACTACCTATGGAATTCCCTTATGGAATTTTCAAATCCTTGTTTGTACTCCTCTGATTCTTGAGAATCCATTTCATTCTGCGCTATAAGAAAAATCTCTTGCTCTTCTTGAGTGAGGAAAATTGTTTCCTGATCACTTATCCCTAACAAATTTATTTGATTATAATCCAATTCTTCCACAATGTTCCCCTCATCACTATGTAATTTTCCTAAAAATAACGTTGAATCTGCTGGTCTGGTCCCTTTTGCTCTCTTTGTTTAATTTGGGGAACATTTCTTCTAAAGTTTTGGTTTCTGGTTTGTGGGATATTTTGGTTTTCTCTTGCTTGATTTTGGTCATTGATGCTCACTCTTTGGATCATTTGATTCATTACTCTGACTAGGTTATCAATCTTATGGTCAACAGCAGAAGTATAAGGTTCTTCTTTTATGGTTACTCTACGTTTAGACTTGAGTTTAGATTTTTTGGACAGGATGTTGGCTTCAACTTTAATTACATTTGCTTGCATTTCTTCCAAACTTGTTGGGTCTCTTTCCTTAAGTTGATATTCCATATCTACATTGAAACCATCTGGAAAATCAATCAGGGCTAGACCAAGGGAGGGCTTGATGTCTTGTGGAATGAAATTGTAAATAGTATTGAATCTTTCATAATACTCTTCCACCGTTTCATTGGGTTTTCTTTTTAATATTTTATAATCATTTAGGAGTTGAAGTGGGTTCTTCTTGATCTCCCATCTAGCTAAAAAAGTTTAATGGAAAGCAACAAGGTTGGCTATACTTCCTGTAGCTAAACCCATAAACCATTTCTTCACATCGCCTCCTAATCTCTGGGCAAACAATCTCATTTTAGCATCAACTTCATCCACTTCTTGGAGATCAAACACATCATTCATCCTATCCACATGCTGTTGGGCAATATTAGCACCAGTATTATCAAAGGTCACAATTTTGGATGGATAATCTATAGGCATAGCATTTAGCTAGCCTAGTAACACCAAGGGTGCATACCTTCCTGCCATAACTGTCTTGGTAGATTGACTTGAGGATGGACCTAATGGAGGTGAATTTTTGATGACTACAAGGATAGTAGGGACAATAGTTTGAGAAATCATAGGTAGGGAAGTTGAAACTATGGAATGAGTAGGGTTGGGAGGCTGTAAATGTACAGATTGGGAAGACTGACTAGACAAAGAGGCAACTGTAATAGTCAAAGCAGAGAATTCAACATATTGCTAAATGAAAGCTTCTTCGATAGCTTGGTCCAACACTAAAACTAGACCTTGCAATTTGTCAAATTGCTGCAAAGATTCTAGATTAGGATCATGTTTCAAGGTCTTGGGTTTGGGGTATGTATGGTTGCAGTATGGCTTTATCTATGACAGTTTTATCTATAAAAGCCTCAGAACTGGATCTAAACGAACTTTGCTGAAAAGGAAAATCAAATTCTATGCCTTGTAAAGTTTCAAATTTCTCTGCGAGAGAATTGGACCTTGACAAATGAGTATTTTCCAGAGGAGAATTGAATCTAGACAAGGGAATATTACTACCTTGACTCTAGGTAAAGTTTTTCTTTCTTATCAGTTTCTCAGGGTCATCTAAAATTTTAGCAGGGTTGGGATCAGGATGAGATCTAGTATAAATTATTTTGGGAGCCAGGGTTATGGAAAAATCATCACAAAAAAATTAAAATCAAAATCAATGATAGAGCAGATATATACAAAATAACAACCACAAATAAGGTATTTTATAATGATACAACAATTGGTTATTGAAAAACTGATTTTGAGCTAGGGAATACTAATGTTTTGGATTAAAAAGTGTTCTTCCCCAGTATGGTCGCCACTATGTTATTGTTCTATATTTTTGAGGTCGAGGGAGTAAATATATTGCACAACATCAAACCACTTTTGAAACTGGGATCTAGCCCTGCCAGCTTTAGAGAGGGATCTCTCTTTATGATTTAGATTGGTTTTAAGTTGATTTTAGGCTAGTTATGATTATGCTGGGTTGTTTGTTTGAATTTGTTTGATTATTTTGGATTGTTGATCTGATCAAATTACTTTCTTTCCATTTTGCTATGGAGTCAAATAAAGCTAGATGCTACACCAAATGTTTCAAAGAGTAATCATAGGACAATCTAGTTACATTTACTGGATCTTTAAATTGAATTATGAAGTGGAGAAAAAGTGTGTTTCAGTAGAGATTGAAAAGCATTTAAGAATCTCTCAATCAAACTTCAGAAGAAAACATATAGATTGTAAAAAAACTCCAAATAAGGTGTTCAATAACATGTCTTATTTTCACATCTCTTGTTTTACAATTAGATTTCAGATGATAAACATACATAGAATAACAGTGGAAACAACAGTTACAATAAGAAAAACATCACCAGTAAATCGCAACACAAGAATCCTGTGAAAAGTCTTTGTATTAATGGTGCTCCAGCAGCGTGGAAAAAGTACAATGCTTGATAAAAAGAGTTATAATGATCAGGGACCGACCCTCAATACTTCGAATGAATGAAGTATTTATACATAATTTGCAAAAAATATTACAATTAATGCCTTATTTACATGGCATTCTATTATTAACTTCAAACTAACAGAAATGAAATAATGTGACCAAAAGAGGTGAATTTGGTGAAGTGATCTAGACATCTAGCATTTCTTTGGTGGAGAATAGTTACTGAGTGTCCACTATTTGGGTGTTACGCTGGTGAAGCTGGCCCTTTCTTTAATCCTGGTATTCACATAATTTATCCCACTGCTCCTCATCTGGAATGGTAATTTTTTTTGCCTTGTGGTAGATCTCATCTACCTGAGGATACTGAGCGAATGTGAGTTTTACCACAAAATTTTGCTTTATCTCATTCTGGATGAAACTCATATTGTTGATAGCTTCGTAAAATTCTCTCCCTATCATAACACCTTTAATGTGGGAAGACTTGGCAGTATCCTTTACAATGTCTTTCAACTTCTTCATATAGTCTTTCTTGGTCATCATCTCGTCATTCATTACAAATAAAGAAGGAAAACCCTTCTTATTTAATGCTTCTATTCTGGTGAAAAACCTATTAACTGCTACCTCCAAACTATGACATTTCTGTGTCAGTTGCACAATCAAATTCTTCCTTTTCAGAACTTTTTTTAGAGTTGAGAAATTTGATAATGTGGTTGGCTATGGTAGGCATTTCTCCCATTTGAGTGTTGATATTGGAAATGGCCTACTTGACTTTCTCCATCAACTCTTTCTGCTAAAATATAATCTGGATACAAGGCCAGATTTCATCCATTGCTTCAATAATATTGTTCTAGATAATTTCTTTAACTTGGGCCAGTGTGTGGCCAATAGAGGACTCAGTTGCTGATTTCCTCCATACTTCTATCTGGTTTTGAGCTCTTTGTAGCTCTGTTGCATGAAAAGTTTCAGTCTTTGTCTTCTGGTCTTGTAGAAGATTGACTTGAGCCTGCAATATTTTGATTTATTTAGTTTGGAGAGACATGTTCTACAATGCACTTTCCAACTGATTTGCATCAACCCCTGTGTTCATTGTAGAAGATGTAGCTGTAGGAATGACTATGATAGGTAGTGCTTCCAAGGGGACAATAGCCATTTTGGCATCTTTCTCCTTTTCTTTGATTATATTTTCCATATCTATCTCCATTTGCTTCAACTCTGCACTCTGCTCCATGATGAGGTTCATCATGTCTGCCTTTTGTGACTTTGTTTCTTCAATGTCCTTGGCCAAATGATCTTCTGTGGTTGGTAATTTCAATTGATTCCTTAATGCTTCTATGTATGTATTATTTTTCCTTAAGAGCTCTTGTGCATCATTGATATTTGCAGGATCATAACTTACTTTTATTACCAAGTCCTCCAAAGCTTTGATCCTTTTGTCTTTGGCAAGTGAAGAAATTTTCTCCATATTCAAATGTGATTGAACATGGGATAATGTAACCTGCAATTTAGACAAACTCACAGCAGTGTTAGTGAGAGTAGATGAAAACGTTTACCTAGTCTTCTTGTGCATCTCCTTTTGGTCAATGGGATGTATGTCTTTCACATCAAATTCAAATGATGTATTCTTGTAATTTGATGCCTTAGGTTGTGGGATCTATGCTTGAAGGAAGGCCATTTGCATTTTTCCATTCTCTGAATCAAAGGTTGACATCAGTCTGTTTTGAGATTTGAAAGTCTGCTTCCAAAACTGATTATATGTGTTGTTCTTCAAGGCCTCATTTCTCACTTTAATCTCCTTAAAAATATCAAATATACTTTTTTTTTTGTCTCCCCTGTGGTAGATGTGCTACCTTCATGGCCTGCTGCTGATCCTGTGAAGCTTTAGAGGTAGTAGGAGAAAGTATAGTTTGATCACCTACCCGTGAGGAAACCAGTGCCTCTTTGGTGGTAATAATATTTTCTTGATATGACTCCTTGCTTAGGCTTAGTTTGGAATGTAGCTTGGCTTTCTTCATGTACATGATTTTGAAGCCTTCACTGGAAATCTCTGTCACTGAAGGTGACTATTCTTCTCTACTTCTCTTGTTGTTTTCTCCTTTCTGATAGGATTATGTAATGTCGAAGTAGACACCAACTACTCCTCTACCTATTGTAGAGTGTTCTCAGTCCATTTTTAGCTAGTTTTTATACTTTTCAATCTCTGGTCTGGATGTATGAAAGTAAGTAGTAGATTTTTTCTCTACCCTCAACTTGGAGATGACCCCTAATGGATCATATGACTAGGTGAAACTGAGGCTGAATTGCATTTCTTTTAATAGTTTGTCTGCCTCTTCCCCTGCTGCCCTGTTGTTACAAATAAAAGGCCCCACTTGTGTTTTGGTTTTGAATTGGGATTTCTTCTTGGCATCTATAAAGTGAATCTCATCCATATTAAGAATTTTTCTGATGTATTCTAAGGAAAAAATCCTCATTTGGAGGAATTTTGAAAGCTTGTAAGGGGCAAGTTCACACCCAAATATCCTCAGCTCTGTGTAATTCTGATAAAGGTACCAATCCCTTGTCTGGACTTGGTCTGGAAACTGCAAGATCTTTCTGATTTCTTCATTGATTCTTGGCTCTAACCTGCTACTTAGGAGGCTGAGTGCTGGATGTAGAAAAATCTCTATCAATTGTTTGGATGAATATTCCTTTTGTTCCTTCATCACCAGTGTATTCCAGAAGATTATTGATTGTTGATTTCCTTCTTCATCTAACTTTTGTAAGGCAAGCTTGAGGCTGTCTCCCTGGAAATATAAAAACATAAACACTAACACAGAAGCATATTTAAACACTTCCTAAATTTGGAATTTATCAAACTATTCATGGATAGAATTTGAAATAAATTGGCTAAAGTTGAACAAGATGGAAGGCTTGGAATCTACAGAGAAAATGGAAAGAAATCCTATAATTTCCTCATCTACCCACTAATCTGAGTAATATCCAAGGAGGTAGGAGACGACTGTGATGATTTTCTTAGCTCTCTTAGGGAAAATGGAGGATGGATAGGGAGGATTTTCCTTAGGTAATGGGGCATCTTGAGTCAGGAAAAGCTCAAGGGTTTTGGCTCTTTTAGCAAAATCTAATTTTTGATATAATTCAACAGGCGCTTCATGGGAAAAGGGGGTGGAATTATCTATTGTAGGAGCTTGCATTATTGGGTCTATAGTTTGGGGAGTGATAGTGAACATAATTTCTCCATTAGGGGCAATAATAGCTCTTTGCTTAGGTAGATAGCAAGAATGACACTTCCTGATGAATTTAGGGGTGCTGTGGGTACAAGGAAAGATATAGTGGGGCAAATCGGATTCCTACAGTTGAATATCATCAGATCTATAAACTTTTCCTCAAGCCAGTAATACATCTCAAACAAATAAAATTCACATAGGGTTTCATGAATTTTAGAGTTTCTATCTACCAAAGGAATATTGTGAAAGTCGATGGGATGGTGGATTAGAGGACTCATGGGTTCTTCTGATCCCTTGTCTTTTGGAGGCATGATTGGGTAAAGTTACAAACATTGGTGAAATCTGAATTGTATAAGTTTACAATGTGCAGAGAGGATCTATGATTTTCAGATAGGAATACAAGGTGCTGGCCTGAAATTGAGTTAGCGGGAAATGTCCCTAATGGGGTGAAATCGTTTCAGTTAGGACTAGCACACCTGTAACAGAACAATGGCAATGGCAGTGTATAAACTCAGTAACTGGTGAATGGGTGATATAAAGGATTTTATAATTTTCTGGCTTTCTTGATGGTGGTGCGGGTCCGTTGGATTAATGGTTAAGCAATCTAATTTCTTAATGAATTAATTTTGGAGGGCGCAGATGTGATTGGTGGAGCAACGGATGGATGACATGGAAATGGGCGACTAGCGGAAGCATAATAGATAGGGCAGTGGTATTGTATGACGAACAAACCACTTTTTGGAGGGGGGGGGAGGCAGTTAATGGTTTCGGCTGAGGGGGGTACGAAATCCTGAGGTGGTGACATGTTGTGGTAGGCGTGGGTTTGAATACCGTTCATTTCGGACCCCCCCGACAACAAAGTTCAGATGGTGGGGGGGGCGAAACATAGGATGAGTCGTTGGATGCGTCGAGGTGGGCACGAATGATGGGAAAGGTGGCGGGGTATTAACGTGACGTGATGGGGCATATGTTAGGGGAAGGAAAAGTATTAAATGGGGTATGATTGGAGTGTAGTGGGGTAGGTGGATGAAAATATGAGCGGGGAATAGTTTCGGGTTAGTGAAACTTTAGGACTAGTGGGGTAATATGCCAAAAATCATTTGATATGTTGAACCTTAGAACTTTAATCCCTTCACTTTTTCTTCTGCACATGAAAATAATATTTAAAATTTGACTTAGGATAAAATCTTCATGCTTTTACTCTAACCACCATAGTGCTTGTACCTATCGTTTTCATTTCAATTCTTTTTTTAAGCTAACATTTTCTCTTCTTGCTTTGTAGGGTGAATTTAAACTAGCAGACCTAAATCATTTTTCTTTTATGAAAATCTACCTTATCCTATCACTTATCTCACCATTGATTCAAATTAAACTGTTGAATCAATTTTTATTTCTACCTAGCTACTAATTCACCAAGATTAAACTGTTTGGTAAATATCCATTCATTAACCTATTGAACAGAAAATTAAATGTGTTCAATCATGATTAAACTGTATGATTTGAACAAAATTCTAGTCATTGTGGCATTCAAAAACAATTTTCACACAACCTTATTTGAAAATAAACTGAAATAATAACTTATCAGTAGTGGCACTTAGACTTCCAACACTTTTAGTGTTATTTTCTATTTTTTCTTTTGCGTGGTTCTTATTTTCTTCTTTATTTTTTAACATACCCTCTTTTCATTTTATTTTTTCATATTTTTTGGAAATCATTTGAATATTGAAATCTATGTACAATATGAAATTACAAATAAAAAATTCTCAATCACCTTGAGATCCTATAATTTATAGGACCCTAACACGCGCTATTGCCATTTAGCCTCAATCTCTAAAGCTACTTTCAACACAAGTGGATCTGCTTTGACCTTGTAGATTTTCTCTACCTCTGTGATGTTAACAACCTTCCTCTTGCCTTTGTCACACGCAGGTCTTCTACCCTCTGTTTCTGTTGATGATGCTTCTCTCTGAGATGCTGCTTCCTTTTGCTTTGTTAACCACTCTATAACTATGCTGACTGGTTCATTGAGCCTAGAGAAGTGATAAAAATATCTCCATGGGTCTTCCTCAGATCGATGACATGCCTCGTGGATCCAAGGATGTTGCACTCTCGCATAGTAGTGCTTCACTAAGAAATGTAGGTCATACCGATTAATACTTCTGGTGCCAAAGGTGAATATTTTGAAGTCCTATGTCTTGGCCTCATCATGCTTGAGATTCTGGATCTCATACAACCCAATCCACAAAGGAAGAGCCAGCCAAGGTGCCTTCTTCTTCCTGTCTAGTCTAGCTGACAACCCTCTCGAGATGTGGTACAACACTTCTTGCATGATGAGCTTATCTATGGAAAACTTTGGTAAAACATACAAATCTTTCTCCGCGTTGTACATCCGTATGAAGGTGCTAAGGGGTGAGGCATACCAATCTGCTATATCGATCAATGCCTCCATCGCTGCCTGTGACATGAAAGGTGGATCCTGCTCAAATATAATCCCGTACACTAGGGTGAAGAAGTGGTCTGATAGCTATATCGTAACTCCATGGAAGCTGCATTGGGAGAAAAACTTGCAATAAGTGTGCACAAAGGTTTCTGAAGGTGTCCATGCCCAACCCAAGCCTGGGAACTACTAACGGGCACAAAATGCATCCATATGTAAGAGGACATGTATATATTCACTTGTTGACCCTTGGGTGGATGCCATGATTTTTTTACCTATTCCTTCAACCTGAGAGCCAACATGTTAGACTAGTTGCAAGGTCTTCCTTCGCTCGCCAGTTGATCCAACATAATCACTGAACTCTGCGGGAAGGTCCCTATGCTCTCTTGGCCATATAAGTAGCATGCAAAGATTACCAAGAGATAATATGACTTCCACAGTATCTTCGTCTTGTAAACCTATATGGGTGTTGTCCTGAAATTGGATGTCTCTTTCACCATCTCTTCAAGATATCTCTTGAGTTTGCACAATTGTTGGGTCTACTGAAGGGTGTATCCATTGTGATCACCAGCTGTGGCAAGTGATACATCTCCTGAAAGTCCTTTGCCGTGAAGGAAGAAAGTTGTGCTCCACTGACACTGCTCAGTGCCATTGTCTCTAGATCAATATGCAAGACAATAGAGTGGATCATGTCTGTGCATGGAAACACGGGATACCTGCATGCAATCAGGTACAAGTTAGACTTGTGTATGTTGACATAGACCTGCGGTCTTCCCAATTTTCGTCAAATATGCCTAAAAAGGTGTCATTGATGTCCTGCCATTTCATCTTGATGTACTTGTCTATGCAAAACTTAGTATCTTCATAGATAGGCAAGCTCATAAACACTTGCTCAACTGCATCTCCAGTTGCACTCTCCACGATGTCCTTTGACCTTGCTCTCTTGGAGGCCATTGTAACTATACTGCTGAGAGATGAATGAACACATGTGATAACTAGAGATAGAGAAACACTCATGGCAAGAAATATTTCAGTTGAAAACAAAAACAACTTGAGGAATGACATGCAACACACCTGGATGACTGACTGGAAAGATTGAAAAATTTTCACCAAGAGGCTGGGAGACTGACTGTCAAAACTATGTAAAGCACATTCTGGACTATCAGGGGTATAACTGACTACTAAAACTATGAGATGCACAGTCAAACTTGGCCTGCTGAGGACTGAAACTGCACAATGCACAGTTTCAGTCAGTAATGACTACAACCAGTAAATTGAATTTACGCAATTTCTAGGGCCACCAAGGCACTACCTCTCAGAATTGTGCAGAGAAATCATGGAGGTTAGTGTTGGGACAAATTTGTGCAATTTCTGGGAGGAAGGTAGAGCCTTCACTCTCAGAAATGTGCATTGCAAGCCAGCCAAGGATAGGTGTGAGCCAAGGCAGCCCAGACCCATCGACAAGTGATTGAAAACATGAAAAGTTTGAATGCATGGCGAAGCTGAGTGCAAACAAGAGTGAATGATCATGTATAAAAACAATGAGTGTAGGATTCAAAAAATGGGAAAACAAGCAAGTGTGTGAAGTGAGTCGCCACAACGACGACCGCCACTATAGAAACAATGTCATGCATGAGACAACAATGAGATGCAATGAAAAATTGAACCAATGATTCTACAAGCTAACATGCATTAAAATGACAATAAGTGTTCATTGGAATCAAGCAAACAAAACTCACAGAAACTAAAATACAAAAAGTGACAGAAAATAAGCAAAATACATGAAAAGTAGACTTACTTGGAAAAAGCTGAGTTGAATGTGCCAAATGCTCCTAGATGCGATGTGGGATGTCAGAGCTCCAAGATCGATGTGAGGAATGAGCTCTGAAGCATCGAATAAATAAGTTTGATAAGATCGAGGCTTATGATGTGCATGCCACAAATCTAGGAAAAAATGACACTTGGTGGGAGGTTTCTAATACGGCTTTTGCATGTAACCTCCAACTGCTAAAAATGGATCCCTAAAATCTAGGATGTTTTTTGCTTTTTTGGGAAAAACAACCCATGCATGCAAATCAAGATTTCTCAGTCTTGGAGGAAATGATCAACCTGGGAGCACATGCAATAGCTTGTCAGCCTGGGAATGAACTTTGGGCAATTTCTGGGCTGAGCAAGTCTAGTTGTCTTCCAAGCATTGCACAATTTCTGGACTGAATCCTTAACTATCAAGCATAATTGCACAATTTTTTAGAGGAAGTCCAGTGTTGGGTTGCATTGCGTAGTTTCCATAGGGAAGGCTGCTTGGTTGTTCTGCATATTTCTGGAGAGCAGCAGGCAACCCAGACAGATTGCACAATTTCTAAAGGGAAGTTTGGTTCCCCTCCAGAATTGGGCAATTTTCCAGGTGAACATCACAACCAGAAACTGACCAAGTTCCAGATAAGTTGATAAGACATTGAAACGCAACTGAAGCATATGTACTTGGATAGTGCAAGACATGCTGTGAAAGATGGTTGGTAGGGAGGATCTTGTTAGAGCCTAGATCGACCTCAGGTTAAAGGGAGGCAATCATAGGATAACCAGAAACCAAGCTTAACCTAGTAGCTAGCCCTACCAAGTCGAGAGAGGGCTCTCTCCTTATGAATTTCAGTCAAGATGACTGAATCAAATATGGATTTTAGGCTGGGTATAGTAGCTCTAGGGTTTTTGATTTATTTTTGTTTTGGGTCGAAATAGCAAGAGAAAGGATGATTTGGATTATGGCATCAATGTCAGTTTCTGCCGGCAAACTTGGGGCAAATTAAGTGCCATGTTCAGCCAAGTGAAGATTGTAAATGTGAGAAGTATAAGGGAGAAAGCCTGCTGCCCTGCAGGCATCAAACAAAGGATGGATCTACAACAACAAATTTAGATGAAAGAGAATAACAAGTTTGCTCAACAGAGCATCTAACAATGGATGAATTCTTCGAAAACCACCATTATAGCTAACAACAAAATCATCATGAAAGGAGCATCATTATGGATGAATTCCTAACATATCACTTAGATAATGCTGAAACAAAGGAGAAAAACATAATTTGCAAATGAATTACAGGAGAAAAAACATACTGAACATTTAAGCACTGTGATGAATCCCAGGCCTAAAGGGCAAAAACTACTTTCTTATGATATTAAATAAAACTTTACACAGTCCAAATACTTCTTTAATGCCAAAAAATCAAACCTCTACACTATGAAATTCATAAAATATATATATTTTCTCATCCTTGTGCTAAGGGAATTAAGCTCAACCATTTTCTTCAAAATAGAATCAGTTACATTAAACTTGGACCGAATTTCTGAAAATATGTGTTGAAGATGAACTCGTATCTCCTAAACCATAGCACCCATTACAAAACTGAAAGACATTTTTGTAGATAAGGTCATGTTGGAGAAAAACCTCTCTCAAATTTTGGAAATTCGTTTCCAGTTTCTCGTAATATGTGCCACAAAATCATCTCTAAAACATAAAATCATTAAAAATTTAAATCTGTGAAAATGAGTTGTAAAGATCTATTCACAAATCCCAATTCATGACACCTATGAATAAACTAAAAGATTTTTTTGTTATATGGCTCGTGGTTAAAAAAACCCTCCTTGGGTTGTGCAAAATTACTTTCCATATATTGTAAAATGGCACTGCACTAAAATGACTAAAACAGTAAAATAAATGAAAAATTTGCTTTGTTTTAATGCAGGCTCCAAATATCACTGCATATCTCCCACATAGTAGCACATGTGCATAAAATGAAGGAGTTTTTTGTTATTCTCTTTCACTTTTGTAAAATTCCTGTCCAAACTGATTTTGTAGTAAACTTTTCCCTGTGTGCAGCAACTGACCTCAAAACATGCATAACCAAGAATTAATCATTCATTTCAATCATATCTTATGATCCAGAAACCGGTTACAGGAGTGTGCTATACCGTTGGAAAGATTTTTCCGAGCTTCCTCTGATGGACATTCGTATGACATGTTTTGTGCTAAATATTATGTGCAAAACATCTAACAAAACCAGACATAGTAAGAGCTCATGTTGATTCCTGGTGACAGGCTGCGAAGACTGGCACTAACATCAGCCTTATTGGGGATGGAAGCTCCTTGGAGGTGTCAAGAACACCATAGACCAAGTGCCTCATCCATTGGGCAATATGGTCAAACAGCTGCAAACTCAAAACAACTCATACCAATCCAAACATACACATACTGCAACTTGTACATAACAAATATCGAAAACTGAAATGTTGCCTTTGGCAGCTTATTTATTTACAAATCTACCCTACTTTGCTACAAAACCAATAGATCAAGTGATGTTGTAATGCCATATCAACCAATCAAGTAACTGTGACAATGATGTTGTTTTTTGATAGTGTTTGAACCAGAAGATAGTTGGAAATCCTACCAGCAGTATATACCCATAGTACCTCTGGCTCTGTAAAAGGCAACCTGGTTTTTCTTTCAACTTAAAAATATATTCCATATATGCTGCTATGGGATCATAGAAACCAGATTCTATCTGCTGCCCCAGCTCATTAACATATGCTCTTGGCTGGAGATTGTCACATCCTCGCTGTAAATCATAACATCCTTCAATCCAACCATCCAAGGGCAGCCTTATCTTTTCTTCTTTGGGAGGAGGGAGAGTTTCCAAGAACTATTTAGGGTCTTGGAATTCATGTGATTTAATTTGAACATCCAATAATTCAATTTCATTTTCCAATATTTCAACCACTAAGCCAAGAAAATAATATTTATTCTCAGGTGTGAGTCGGCTGGATTTCAAGCTAAGAAAAAATGATGTTAAAAAACTCTAATCAATCTGAAATTTTTCTATCTCATCCCTTAAAATCAATAACATTTCACTAGATAACAGATTTTCCACATACCTCGTCATCGGTGATTACCATCAAAATTCTGAAAACTAGATTATTTGGCAGTGAAGTCGAAGCTCAGGATCTTTAACATTGGAGTCGTCAGGTAGATGATTTCAGCCTTCATATGTGTCTGACTGTTGTCCACCATCAGCAATCAGATCTGCAACTTGAATGATCTTTCCTGGAGAAGATCTGTCACCTCTTCCCCAGTATGGTCGCCACTATGTTAGAGCCCTCTCTTGACCTGGTAGGGATAGATACCAGGTTAATCTTGATTTTTTGTTATCCTAGGATTGCCTCCCTTTAGCCTGAGGTCGATCTAGGCTCTAACATGTTAGTGCCAATCTTCACAGCCTGTCACCAGGGATCAATATGAGCTCTTACTATGTCTGGTTTTGTTAGATGTTTTGCACATAATATTTAGCACAAAACATGTTATAAGAATTTCCATTAGAAGAAGCTCAGAAAAATATTTCCAACGGTATATCACACTCCTATAACCAGTTTCTGGATCATAAGATATGATCGAAATGAATGATTAATTCTTGGTTATGCATGTTTTGAGGTCAGTTGCTGCACACAGGGACAAGTTTACTACAAAATCAGTTTGGACAGGAATTTTACAAAAGTGAAAGAGGTTTTTGTCCATCACATACCAAATAACAAAAACCTCCTTCAGTTTATGCATAGGTGCTACTATGTGGGAGATATGCAGTGATATTTGGAGCCTGCATTAAAACAAAGCAAAATTTTCATTTATTTTACTGTTTTAGTCATTTTAGTGCGGTGCCATTTTACAATATATGGAAAGTAATTTTTCAAAACCCAAGGAGGTTTTTGTTAACCACGAGCCATATAACAAAAAACTCTTTCATTTTATTCACAGGTGTCATGAATTGGGATATGTGACTAGATCTTTACAGCTCATTTTCACAGATTTAAATTTTTAATGATTTTTTGTTTTAGAGATGATTTTGTGGCACAGATTACGAGAAACTGGAAACGAATTTCCAAAATTTGAGAGATTTTTTTCTCCAACATGAACTTTTCTACAAAAAGCTCTTTCAGTTTTGTAACAAGTGCCATGGTTTAGGAGATACAATTTCATCTTCAACACCTATTTTTAGAAATTCGGTCCAAGTTTAATATAACTGATTCTATTTTGAAGAAAATGGTTGAGCTCAATTCCCTTAGTACAAGGATGAGAAAATGTATATATTTTATGAATTTCATAGTCTAGAGGTTGGATTTTGGCAGTAAAGAAGCATTTGGACTATGTAAAGTTTTATTGAATATCAAGATAAAGCAGTTTTTTCCCTTTAGGCCTGATATTCATCACAGTGCTTAAATGTTCAGTATGTTTTTTATCCTGTAATTCATCTACACATTATGTTTTTCTCCTTTTTTTCAACATTATCTAAGTGATATGTTAGGAATTCATCCATAATGGTGCTCCATTCATGATTATTTTGCTGTTAGTTGTAATGGTAGTTTTAGTAGAATTCATCCGTTGTTAGATGCTCTATTGAGGAACCTTGTTATTCTCTTTCATCTAAAGTTGCTACTGCAGATCCATCCTTCATTTGATGCCTACAGGGCAGCGGTCTTTCTCCCTTATACTTCTCACATTTAAATTCTTCACTTGGCTGAACATGGCACTTAATTTGCCCCGGGTTTGCTGGCAGAAGATGACATTGATGCCATAATCCAAATTATCCTTTCTCTTGCTGTTTCGACCCAAAAAAAAAATCAATAAAAAACCCTAGAGCTACTATAACTAGCCTAAAATCCATATTTGATTTAGTCATCTTGACTGAAATTCACAAGGAGAGGGCCCTCTCCCGACCTGGTAGGGCTAGCTACCAGGTTAAGCTTGGTTTGTGGTTATCCTAGGATTGCCTCCCTTCAGCCTGAGGTCGATCTAGGCTCTAACAAATCCAAAAACAAAGCTAAGGAAAAATTTTGGAGGGTGGTTGTAGCCACTACAACATAATTCTTGATTGATTCCACTATGATCATTTGTGCCCTTGCTTCTATTTTCTTATAATTTGATAGTTCTTGTGTCCCTTTCTTTGTTGTTTCAATAATATCTCTAGTAACATATCCCATTACATCTTGCTCTTTGAGTATCAAGTCAATCCTCTTCTTCCATGCCATATAAATTAATACCCATATGAGGTTGTTGCTCTCCTTGCAGAAATAACATACACGACTTGAAGATTTAGCTGCTATGTGATAATCTAATACTTACTTGAATAATATCTCCAACCTTCATGATGTCTTCAAGATATTTAAAGAGTTCTTGATGATGCTCTTGAAAGATGTTTCCTAGGGTTCCTCAACCAACAACTTCCAAAATTAATGCTTCTCAAATATACTTCCTTTTTGCGAGATCAATAGCCTCCTTGCAAGATGGATGTAGTTTTAATATTCTTCAATGTAGAAACCATAAATTATAAGGGTATTCTACCAATGATCCTTTAACCAAATCCCTTCAAGAGCCAATTTTCCTTGTAGTCTTTAGGCTTCTAGAGATTCCTATATTTTCATCAACAATCCTTTAGTGTCCTTTCATCTTCCCTCCTTGTTCATCTTAGCTCTGATTCCATGTTAGAAAATGTAAAGTGTAAATTTGAAATAATGATAACTTATTTTCTTAATCTTGATACTTGCTTGTGAATCTTAGTTATCTTCTTTAGTTATATTTGTTCATCAAACAATATCAAGAAAATACAACAACAAAAGAGGACATATAGATATAGGCTCTCAACCAAGGTAAAACCCCTCCAAGAGGAAAACCCAGAAAATCTTCTCTTCTTATAATATACTTCAAATGAGATACAAAGACACAATCCCTAGACCAATTCCTTCTCCCAATATCAAGCCAACCCTTCCTCAAGTTATTCTTCAATATGCACCAAATTGTTCTTCCTTGCAACTTTGACCTGCCAGCGACAATAGTACTACTCAACCTACAACTTCAACCCAACTAATTCATCCCAACAAATAATAAAGAAACCCTAATCTAGCTTCATTTTGAGACCTTCCTAGAGCAAAACAACTCTTCTCGAGTTCAATTAGGTTAAGAGAATGGTTTTCCTCTATCTAACAATTTTCTCCTACAATTATTCTCCCCAACAACAACTTCGCTCCCCAACAATTTTAACTTTCAACTTCAACCTCTTTTTGGATGAAGAAACCCTAGCTTCTTCACACATGTGAGAGAGATAGAGCCTAAAGACAACAATTTTGTCCTCCCAGCTTCTCCTATACTTTCAATCTTCTTATCCCAGCTTGCCGGCTACAAATCAAACTCTTTCCTTAATAAATCGAACTTATGAGTGAGTGTGTCCAAATAAGGTCAAACCACTTCCTTTTATAGCCTTCTCAAGGGGTCAAATTCCCTCCTTTAGGCTGACTTGAGGATCCCATGGCCGACTTCTACTCTTGGAGATTCCTAGACATTCTAGACTAAAAAATAATTCATGTTACTATTACAAATTTCTTAAAAAGGTCATATAAACATGATGTTGACTCCATTGTCTCATGAAAATAAATATTATGATCTAGATTTAAACAAGAACACAACACATTACATATATAACCGTACATATAGAGATGCAACATAAATAATACTTCATTTCATTACTATAAAATATTGAAATATGCTTACAAACAGAAATGGAAATAAACTAGCTAGGGCGATGGTAGCTTATCTCTGAGAAGAGATGTGGTGGCTACATGCCTCTGAACTATGTTACAATGAGGCTCAAGGGCCTTTTTATTATTGAACAATAATAGAAAACCCTATACAACCAAAACCCTAACCCGAGGAGATGTAACACTAAGATTTTATTGGCCTCGTTGGGGGAAGTTGGACAACCAACTTCCCAGGGTCGGGACTTGGTCATATTATCTCTGTTTGGCGCGCATGATAACCCATTGGAAAGATCTCTCCGAGGACTACGATGGAAAATATGATTTTAGACAAAAAATTGCTAACAGTAGATTTCCAAAAAAACGTCGTTTAAGGCCTCAAACCGGCTCCGGAAGTTAAGGACCCAAAAAACTGCTAAAAATAGTAAACTATGCTACAATTAAGGAAACTGAAAAACTAAAAGAAACAATGGTGGGGGTCCAAGTGGAATTGGTGGGTGGCCACCAATATCCACTTGGATCATTCCTCCCCCCTTAAGAAGAAATGGTCCCCATTGCGTTGAGTTCCTCCATGAGATGAGGAAACTTCTACTGAACTTGGTCTCTGGTGAGCCACTTTCCCTGGTGAAGGAGTTGGCTTGCTTTGACAACTCGATACAGTTGGATCTGCTACTGGCAAGTGTGCTTGATCTATGTGTCCATGATATGATCATTTGTAGCTTGTTCCATGCAATCTGGATTTAACTATGTTGGTGTGAGTTGTTCTGCAACGTCAGATGTGTCTAGTAATGGTGGAAAGTTGATGCAGGAGCATCAAGGGTGTTTTTTATTTTGTAAATATGTTAAAAGGGGGGTGTGATAATTTTTAATATTTTATTAATTAATTTGTATAAAATAGGAGAAGGTGAGGATTTTGTAAATATCTTTTTATTTAATAAAAGAATATGAGGGAATTTAATTAGTTGAAGGGTTTTAGGGATAAAGATCTATCCTTTAGGGATGTTGAGAGATTTAGGGGTTTGTTGAGGAATTGAAGGGATTGAGCATTTAATTAAATGATTTTTAAAAATTGTATAAATAGGAAGGGGTTTTGAGAGAAAAACACATTGAGATTGTGAGAGAGTGTGGTTGAGAATAGGTTGAACAGCCAAGGCTGTAAGTCCTCTGGCAAATTGTAAGGGCCATGAACGTTGAAGATCTGGCCAACAAAAGGTTGTAAGTCATTGTTTCAGATTACATATATGTTGATTGGGGTTATATGTATTGGTTGTTAAATTCTGAAATTAGAAGTTGAACTGTGTGCATTTGATTTGGTTGTGGTTATGGATTTAAAGGCAATCGAATGAATTGAATTGTGTATGGGCTTCACAGTTGATTGATTAACTGAAGCAATTTTGTTAAAATAACACAATACAATACTGATCGAATGTTGATGGCGCTGAGTGGGTTTTAATGTTTGGGTCTGCGGTTCATTGAACAAGGTCGATGTGATATAAGAAATAGTCGTTGAAATCACATATGAGAGAAAGAGATTGGATATGTTTAAATTTGCATCGATTCTATATAAAACTGCCATACATAGTCTTTGACTGTAGGGCATGAGTGGTTATTTCTCCAAATACAACTGAGTCGACTGTTCTCTGCATGTAAACCTCTGTTTTTGGCGAACTGGATTATTATAAGCTTGTGATTATTGCAGATCGATTGTATGTGTTTCAGTCTTTATATAGACAAATAACCAATTCAGTAATTAGTGATTGATATGAGTTGTATTGAATGGTTCGATTCATAGGAATCGATACCAGTTCTGAATCGATATTGAGTTCGGCAAATCGCCTTAGTACGAAGATCCAATCCAATTAATATTTGCTATCAGAACTTATCCCAAGTTGGACGTTAATGAATTGTAATGATTTGAAAAAATGCATGACTTGGAACCTCAGCCTCTGAGGAAAACGCAGAAACATAAATTCTGGGATTGTAAACAGACCCATTTTTGACAGGAACAAATTTATATGCCACCATAAAGCGTGCTGATAGCGTGTTCATGAACAGTGATTGTTAATACTGGAGATGCAGAATCGACTTATGAAATGCCAACGAACAGCTGAAGAAACTGAATGTGGAAACAGGTAAAGGCGTTAAGGTCACAGAGAGAGTGGTTTTTGTTTCAAACGTAGAGCAGAAAGAAACGTTGAATGGTAAAGGAATGCGTGGACAGTTGAAATTGCAGAAATTATGAAGCCCAGGACTGCGTTTTGTAAGTTGCAGATGTGAATCGATTTGGATAGCGCTTGAAGGTAAAATTTGTTTAAATTGTGAGTCGAGTTGAATGAGAAGTAATCAATTTAAATTGCCATCAATTGTTACTGTGAGGTCGATGTAAATGTACAGTTTTCAAATTCTGCTGTGTATATATAGTGATCAGTTTTCCTGAGATAATGGATCGAAGTTTGAAATGATCGAGTGGAGTTGGGTTTTTACTGCTGGCACAGTCGATTTGAATATCGATTTGGTTTTGCATAAATGAATCTTGAGTGTTGCTGTGGTGATCGATTGTTATAGCAAGAAATTTTTAAATTCCATGGTGTAGATGTCAAGACACTTGTGGGAGAGTGTGCGCTAGCCAGTGAATGTGCGCAAAGGGCTGGTTGGTGATTCATTTATGATACAAACCTGTGGCAAATATATAATTAAATGTAGAGCTGGTGCAAATGCGTGGAGGAGGTAAGGTGACAAATCCAATTGTGGAATCCAAATGCTTGGTTCAAAGTTAATGTTGGATCCTTTGTTATTTTAAATCATGGTAGCAGTATGGAGTTCTATCCAAAACTCATCGATATCAGAATGCAGTGGTGTGAATTTGGCAGATTGTGCTTTTAAAGCATGGGCACATTTTGTTGACTTTTGATTGTAAAGAGAAACCCAGTTCTAAAAGTCATATGTGATGTTTATGAATGAAAGCTTGAGAGTTTAAATGGAAGTTATGATTGAAAGTTTGGGATGAAGTGTATAGATGTGTATTAATAATGGTTTCATAACCATTGTTGTTTGTAGCCAAGTACTTACCAAAAGATGATGAAATTGTCGTGTGTTGAGAAATTATTTGAGGTGCAGGTTTGTATATGCATGAGAGGAAAAGATCATGCTTATTTGCAGGCTAGCCCTGCGTCAATTTTTGGTATCAGAGCTTGGCTCTGTTGAAATGAAGAATGTTTGCTTTTATGAATGAGGACAGAAGGTTTTGTTGAAAACCAAAGTGTATTTGAATTTGTGATGAACGACTGAATGGGAGATCAGATTCTAATCTAATAGTCAAGCAACCAGAGTACAGATGAATGAATGAAGAATTGTGCAGGTATTGTGTTGTTTAATTTTGATTTAAGTTTTACTGACAAAGAAGTGGATTGAGGATTGATGGTTGCAGCAATGAAGTATCTCAGCAAAGGAGATCAAGGGTTATTAATGAAAGAAGTTGTTACTGATTTCTGAGTGGAAGAAACTCAACAAGGAAGGAATTGTTGCTGACAGCTAAAGTTTGCAGATAAAGCCAGAAGATTGGAAGAAAGGAACAAATTCTAAAATCTGATTGACAGTGAATTTTTGCAGAGGAAGCACAAGGATTTGTTGGAACAGATTTGCAAGAGTGATGAGATTCTGAAGGTAAATGAAGTGCAGGTGAATAGAAGGACAAGATCAGACGAGATCTTGGAGGTAAGATGATATGGTTTTATTTGAATAGAATATTGTAGTCTTTGAATTGAAGTATTATTGCAACTTCCAAAAGGCAATTGCTAACAGATAAAGGAAGCTGGTGAAAGTTTCTAAGTGAAAACATAGAGGTGGTAGAACCTTGAGGAATTCCAATAGAGATTGGAAAAGGAGGACAGTTGTGTTCTTAGAACATGCAGATGAGTTGAAGCCAGGAAGAGCAAAGAGAAGTGCTCAAAGGAGGTTCCAGAGATAGAGAACCAATTGCTTGCCAAAAGACTGAGTGAGGAGAGCTTGGTGAGGTAAGTGGCGGCAGGACAGGAAATGCTGCTAAAGAGGCTTTAGTGCAACTCATAGTAAAGTGAGTGAGGAACTCATAGAGATGGAAAGGATGACGACTAGTGACAGTCGTAACAGAGGTTCTGAAATAAACCACAGCAGAGGACAAAAGGAGAAGGATGCCAAGGCAATTTGCATATAGAGATAGTTAAGCAAAGAGGAATACGAGAGGGAGAAGGCTGAGATAGCAGTGCAACTTGAGGTGTTAATGGAGATGTTGCAAAGAAATGAGGAAGACCAGAAGCATGGTTATGTCATAAGAAATAAGCTGAAGTGGCAGAGGCTACAAGAGAAGAGGAATCATCAGGTGAATATGCAGTTGATAAAGGAACTAAGGGAACTTGAACAGGTTATTGATGCCAGACAGAGAATAGAGAAGCTCGAAAGAATTGAGCTACAGCAAAAGGAAGATGCTGAAGAAGATGTTGAAGTTTCGATATGTTACCCAGAGAGTGGACCATTACTTTTTGAAAGTGATGAAGAGCTAGAGGAGTTGAATCATATGAATGATTCGAAGCAGCCCGAGAATTTGATGACTAAAGCATCAAACAAGACCGTAAGGTCTTGCGATTTTAAAACTAACGATTTGTGTATGATTGCAGGTTTGGAAGAAAAGGAAGAACATCTATTGAAGGATGTTAAGGAAGATTTAGCAGAAGAAAGACCATGTGAGGAAATGGAAGATCGTGTAAAATTTCCAAAGTCTACTCCAAGTAAAATCATTGAGTTATATAGAGAATTAGACTTTCAAAGGAGGAAATTGGAAAAGCAGAGGATGAATGTCCGGGATAGATTGCTGAAGAAGGATGACAAAGCGGTTGTCATAAATAATAATCAAAAAGAAATTGCAGATGGTGAGCAAAGGAATGTTGCAGAGGGAAAGGAAGTTTGGGAGGCCGCAACATTTATAGTAGCAGCAGCAGAAAAGGTGCAAAACAACAATAAGGGTGAAAAGGAAGCAATCAAAACAAGTGAAGAACAAGCAAGAATGAGAGTTCAGCGATCAAGAAATGGAAACAATCAGCAGACAGAGGAAATACTGGACAGAGAATTTGAGTTGATAAGGAGGTTAATGATAAAAACATCCCAGAGAAAGACGGTAGCAAGAAAGAAAAGGAGCGACAACAAGAGAATGACAACTAAAGATTGCAAGAGCAGAGCAAGTGGAGCACTACAACAAAAAATATGGAAACTTGGAAGACGACAGCAGATAACAACAACAGTAAAGCAATTGACAAGCACGGAAAGATTACAAAATAAAATTTGGGATCCAGGAGGAAATATTCAGACTTATGACCAGGTGGTCATGAATTTTCTTACATGGGGAGTCTGATGCAGGAGCATCAAGGGTGTTTTTTATTTTGTAAATATGTTAAAAGGGGGGTGTGATAATTTTTAATATTTTATTAATTAATTTGAATAAAATAGGAGAAGGTGAGGATTTTTGTAAATATCTTTTTATTTAATAAAAGGATATGAGGGAATTTAATTAGTTGAAGGGTTTTAGGGATAAAGATCTATCCTTTAGGGATGTTGAGAGATTTAGGGGTTTGTATTCAAATTCTGCTGTGTATATATAGTGATCAGTTTTCAAATTCTGCTGTGTATATATAGTGATCAGTTTTCCTGAGATAATGGATCGAAGTTTGAAATGATCGAGTGCAGTTGGGTTTTTACTGCTGGCACAGTCGATTTGAATATCGATTTGGTTTTGCATAAATGAATCTTGAGTGTTGCTGTGGTGATCGATTGTTATAGCAAGAAATTTTTAAATTTCATGGTGTAGATGTCAAGACACTTGTGGGAGAGTGTGCGCCAGCCAGTGAATGGGCGCAAAGGGCCGGTTGGTGATTCATTTATGATACAAACCTGTGGCAAATATATAATTAAATGTAGCGCTGGTGCAAATGCGTGGAGGAGGTAAGGTGACAAATCCAATTGTGGAATCCAAATGCTTGGTTCAAAGTTAATGTTGGATCCTTTGTTATTTTAAATGATGGTAGCAGTATGGAGTTCTATCCAAAACTCATCGATATCAGAATGCAGTGGTGTGAATTTGGCAGATTGTGCTTTTAAAGCATGGGCACATTTTGTTGACTTTTGATTGTAAAGAGAAACCCAGTTCTAAAAGTCATATGTGATGTTTATGAATGAAAGCTTGAGAGTTTAAATGGAAGTTATGATTGAAAGTTTGGGATGAAGTGTATAGATGTGTATTAATAATGGTTTCATAACCATTGTTGTTTGTAGCCAAGTACTTACCAAAAGATGATGAAATTGCCGTGTGTTGAGAAATTGTTTGAGGTGCAGGTTTGTATATGCATGAGAGGAAAAGATCCTGGTTATTTGCAGGCTAGCCCTGCGTCAATTTTTGGTATCAGAGCTTGGCTCTGTTGAAATGAAGAATGTTTGCTTTTCTGAATGAGGACAGAAGGTTTTGTTGAAAACTAAAGTGTGTTTGAATGTGTGATGAACGACTGAATGGGAGATCAGATTCTAATCTGATAGTCAAGCAACCAGAGTACAACTGAATGAATGAAGAATTGTGCAGGTATTGTGTTGTTTAATTTTGATTTAAGTTTTACTGACAAAGAAATGGATTGAGGATTGATGGTTGCAGCAATGAAGTATCTCAGCAAAGGAGATCAAGGGTTAGTAATGAAAGAAGCTGTTACTGATTTCTGAGTGGAAGAAACTCAGCGAGGAAGGAATTGTTGCTGACAGCTAAAGTTTGCAGATAAAGCCGGAAGATTGGAAGAAAGGAACAGATTCTAAAATCTGATTGACAGTGAATTTTTGCAGAGGAAGCATAAGGATTTGTTGGAACAGATTTGCAGGAGTGATGAGATTCTGAAGGTAAATGAAGTGCAGGTGAATGGAAGGACAAGATCAGACGAGATCTTGGAGGTAAGATGATATGGTTTTATTTGAATAGAATATTGTAGTCTTTGCATTGAAGTATTATTGCAACTCCCAAAAGGCAATTGCTAACAGATAAAGGAAGCTGGTGAAAGTTTCTAAGTGAAAACATAGAGGTGGCAGAACCTTGAGGAATTCCAATAGAGATTGGAAAAGGAGGACAGTTGTGTTCTTAGAACATGCAGATGAGTTGAAGCCAGGAAGAGCAAAGAGAAGTGCTCAAAGGAGGTTCCAGAGATAGAGAACCAATTGCTTGCCAAAAGACTGAGTGAGGAGAGCTTGGTGAGGTAAGTGGCGGCAGGACAGGAAATGCTGCTAAAGAGGCTTTAGTGCAACTCATAGTAAAGTGAGTGAGGAACTCATAGAGATGGAAAGGATGACGACTAGTGATAGTCGTAACAGAGGTTCTGAAATAAACCACAGCAGAGGACAAAAGGAGAAGGATGCCAAGGCAATTTGCATATAGAGACAGTTAAGCAAAGAGGAATACGAGAGGGAGAACGCTGAGATAGCAGTGCAACTTGAGGTGTTAATGGAGATGTTGCAAAGAAATGAGGAAGACCAGAAGCATGGTTATGTCATAAGAAAGAAGCTGAAGTGGCAGAGGCTACAAGAGAAGAGGAATCATCAGGTGAATATGCAGTTGATAAAGGAACTAAGGGAACTTGAACAGGTTATTGATGCCAGACAGAGAATAGAGAAGCTCGAAAGAATTGAGCTACAGCAAAAGGAATATGCTGAAGAAGATGTTGAAGTTTCGATATGTTACCCAGAGAGTGGACCATTACTTTTTGAAAGTGATGAAGAGCTAGAGGAGTTGAATCATATGAATGATTCGAAGCAGCCCGAGAATTTGATGACTGAAGCATCAAACAAGACCGTAAGGTCTTGTGATTTTAAAACTAATGATTTGTGTATGATTGCAGGTTTGGAAGAAAAGGAAGAACATCTACTGAAGGATGTTAAGGAAGATTTAGCAGAAGAAAGACCATGTGAGGAAATGGAAGATCGTGTAAAATTTCCAAAGTCTACTCCAAGTAAAATCATTGAGTTATATAGAGAATTAGACTTTCAAAGGAGGAAATTGGAAAAGCAGAGGATGAATGTCCAGGATAGATTGCTGAAGAAGGATGACAAAGTGGTTTTCATAAATAATAATAAAAAAGAAATTGCAGATGGTGAGCAAAGGAATGTTGAAGAGGGAAAGGAAGTTTGGGAGGCCGCAACATTTATAGTAGCAGCAGCAGAAAAGGTGCAAAACAACAATAAGGGTGAAAAGGAAGCAATCAAAACAAGTGAAGAACAAGCAAGAATGAGAGTTCAGCGATCAAGAAATGGAAACAATCAGCAGACAGAGGACATACTGGACAGAGAAATTGAGTTGATAAGGAGGTTAATGATAAAAACATCCCAGAGAAAGACAGTAGCAAGAAAGAAAAGGAGCGACAACAAGAGAATGACAGCGAAAGATTGCAAGAGCAGAGAAAGTGGAGCACTACAACACAAAATATGGAAACTTGGAAGACAACAACAGATAACAACAGCAGTAAAGCAATTGACAAGCACGGAAAGATTACAAAATAAAATTTGGGATCCAGGAGGAAATATCCAGACTTATGACCAGGTGGTCATGAATTTTCTTACATGGGGAGTCTGATGCAGGAGCATCAAGGGTGTTTTTTATTTTGTAAATATGTTAAAAGGGGGGTGTGATAAT
This sequence comes from Pinus tabuliformis, assembly GCA_031772625.1. Lineage (NCBI taxonomy): Eukaryota > Viridiplantae > Streptophyta > Pinopsida > Pinales > Pinaceae > Pinus > Pinus tabuliformis. Next base: position 53,826,408 of record CM062813.1, read on the forward strand.
TTTTAATATTTTATTAATTAATTTGAATAAAATAGGAGAAGGTGAGGATTTTTGTAAATATCTTTTTATTTAATAAAAGGATACGAGGGAATTTAATTCGTTGAAGGGTTTTAGGGATAAAGATCTATCCTTTAGGGATGTTGAGAGATTTAGGGGTTTGTATTCAAATTTTGCTGTGTATATATAGTGATCAGTTTTCAAATTCTGCTGTGTATATATAGTGATCAGTTTTCCTGAGATAATGGATCGAAGTTTGAAATGATCGAGTGGAGTTGGGTTTTTACTGCTGGGACAGTCGATTTGAATATCGATTTGGTTTTGCATAAATGAATCTTGAGTGTTGCTGTGGTGATCGATTGTTATTGCCAGAAATTTTTAAATTCCATGGTGTAGATGTCAAGACACTTGTGGGAGAGTGCGCGCCAGCCAGTGAATGGGCGCAAAGGGCCGGTTGGTGATTCATTTATGATACAAACCTGTGGCAAATATATAATTAAATGTAGCGCTGGTGCAAATGCGTGGAGGAGGTAAGGTGACAAATCCAATTGTGGAATCCAAATGCTTGGTTCAAAGTTAATGTTGGATCCTTTGTTATTTTAAATGATGGTAGCAGTATGGAGTTCTATCCAAAACTCATCGATATCAGAATGCAGTGGTGTGAATTTGGCAGATTGTGCTTTTAAAGCATGGGCACATTTTGTTGACTTTTGATTGTAAAGAGAAACCCAGTTCTAAAAGTCATATGTGATGTTTATGAATGAAAGCTTGAGAGTTTAAATGGAAGTTATGATTGAAAGTTTGGGATGAAGTGTATAGATGTGTATTAATAATGGTTTCATAACCATTGTTGTTTGTAGCCAAGTACTTACCAAAAGATGATGAAATTGCCGTGTGTTGAGAAATTATTTGAGGTGCAGGTTTGTATATGCATGAGAGGAAAAGATCCTGCTTATTTGCAGGCTAGCCCTGCGTCAATTTTTTGGTAGGATAGATTGAGGTGCAGGTTTATTTATGCATGAGAGGAAAAGATCCTGGTTATTTGCAGGCTAGCCCTGCGTCAATTTTTGTTTGTAGCCAAGTACTTACCAAAAGATGATGAAATTGCCGTGTGTTGAGAAATTATTTGAGGTGCAGGTTTGTATATGCATGAGAGGAAAAGATCCTGGTTATTTGCAGGCTAGCCTTGCATCAAAAGTATGGCCGAAGGCAGTCCACATTGAACACTGGGTGAAAGCCAAGGAATGGGGGAATGTTGAGCTCAAATGCATTGTCTCCCATAGCCTTGGTAATGGTGTAAGGACCATATCGGAGTGGTTTGAGCTTCAGATAGGCTCCGGTAAGGCGTTCCTTTTGCAAATGCAACCAAACTTTGTCGCCTACCTGAAACTTGTGTGGCACCCGATTTTGATCATATCACTGCTTGTACTTGGCATTTGATTTCTCCAGAATGTCATGGACTTGCTAGCAGATATGTTGGATGTGCTCAATGAAGCTATTTTCCATATTTGTTTCAGATTGGACATGAGTCAAATCTGCTTGAGTAGTTGCAAATGGCATGGCCACATCAATGGGACATAGTGGCTGGAATCCCAAGCCCACCTGAAAATGGCTATGTCCAGTCGAGCTGTGGAGATCCCGGTTATAGTTGTGTTGAACATAAGGGAGGTTCTCATCCCATGTGCATGGATGCTTTGAGTTGTACATGTGTAGAATGTGTACGATCATCCTGTTGACAACCTCTGTCTGGCCATCAGTTTGGGGATGGAAGGATGTGGACTTAGTGAGTTTGGTGTCTAGCATCGACCAGAGACTGGACAAAAATGTACTCAGGAACTTGTTGTCCCGATCTGAGATGATAGACTGTGGTATCCCAAAGTGTGCCCACACTCGTTCGAAGAAGAGTTTAGCAATGGCTTCTGCTGTGATATTCTTCTTGCAGGCCGCCATAATGGCCATCTTTGAGAACCTGTCAACGACCACAAAAACATAGTCATTTCCATCTTAGTATAAGGAAGACTCGACATGTAATCCATGGAGATGGATTCCCAAGGGTGACTAGGGGTTGGCAGTGGGGTATAGAGGCCTTGCTTCTTGATGGTTGGTTTGGTAATGGCGTAGGTAGTGTAGGATCTGATGTACTTCCTGACATCTTGTCAAAGATTCGGCCAATAGAAATAATTCTGCAGTATTTCCATCGTCTTCTCGACCCCGAAATGCCAGCAGCCCGACCGTAGTGTGCTTCCCAAATCATCTTGGCATGCTCGCTTGAAGGAACACAAAGGTGACCCAAGTGGCATAACAGGGTATCCTGGAGGTGAAAATCTGGAAGATGTTAATCCTCCAAGAGTGTCTAGTATGTGTGGCCAAATTCTGGGTTTCTTTTGTAGAGAAGTGGCCAATCCAAAGTCTCATTCCCACAAGAGTTGAGCACGGTGGTTAATGCTATGATCGGTGGTCGACTGAGGTAATCTGCAACATTATTTGTGCTGCCCTTCTTATACTTGATATTCAAATGGAACTATTGCAGGTATGTGGACCACTTCTGATGGCGATAATTCTACAATTTCCCTTGGGTTTGTATGAACTACAGGAGTTGATGGTCTGTTTGGATAACCATTTCCTTCCCCAAAATGTAATGCTTCCATTGTCGGTAGGCCTACACAATGGAATACATCTATTTGTCATAAGTGGAATACTTCGGGACTGTGTTTGAAAGTGTCTCCTTGTGATAAGCCACTAGATGCCCGTGTTGAGTAAGGATTGCCCCAATATCCTAATCAGAGGCATCTATCGCAATCTCAAATGGTTGTTGCAAGTTTGGTAATGCAAGCACTAGTACCGAGCAAAGGTGATGTTTCAACTCTGTGAATGCTTTCTGTTGAGATTCAGACCAAAAGAATTTTTCTTTTGCTCCTCCCTTGGTGACTTGACTAAAGGGCCAAGTGATATGAGAAAATCCCAACATGAACCTGCAGTAGAAGTTGGCAAGACCCAAAAAGTTGTGGAGCTCTGTCAGAGTGGTTAGAGATGGCCAATCCCGAATGACTTGGATCTTGGCCGAATCCACATGCACCCCTCATTCATCAATAATGTATCCCAGATACTAAACCTGGGTCATGACAAAAATGCATTTCTCCAAATTGGCACATAACTTGTGTTGCCACAGTGTTTGGAGAAACTGTCAAATGTGGTGGAGGTGCTCTTCCCAATTCTGGTTGAAGATCAGGATGTCATCCAAGTATACCACTACAAATGAGCTAGTGAATGGCTGAAATATGTCATCCATTAGCCTCATGAAGGTTGCAGGAGCATTCATCAACTCGAAAGGCATAACTAACCATTCAAAAAAGCCCTCCTTGGCTTTGAAGGTAGTCTTCCACACATCGGAGGGTTCGATTCGTACCTGGTGATATCCTAACTTCAAATCGATCTTGCTGAAATATTTTGCCCCCTTCAGTTGGTCCAGGAGGTCATCAATCTGTGGGATCGAGTACCTATTCTGGACAGTGATCTTGTTTAGCGCCCAATAGTCAATACAGAGTCTCCAAGTCCCATCCTTTTTTTGTACCAACACAATCAGGCTCCCATAGGGAGATGAACTCAGACATATGTGACCTTTCTATAGCAACGCCTGAACCTGCCTCTTGATTTCATCATTCTCTAGAACAGAGCACTGATAGATTGGTCCATTGGGAAATGACACACCTGGGGTCAGATCGATGGAGTGCTTGACCTGACAGTGCAAAGGAACCCCTGCGGGGGAGGTGAAGATGTCCTCGTAGTCCTCCGTGACCTTGTCCATCTGTATTTTTCATGCGGAGGGGCCCTGTTTGGAGGTCATGGCCACCGTCTTACCATCTTCTTCTTTCCTTGAGGGCGTATCATCAGGAAAACAAATTTCCCAGTTTTGGAAATGAGCTTACTACATTGTTTTGCGGTAACCAAAAATATGGCAGTAGGCGGTGCTACCTCCGGTATCTTGTACAACTTATTTCCCAAAGTAACAATAATAGCATGAGGCCTTGATTCATACACAACATGTTGCTTCCACAAGTATGGTTGGCCTAATAATACATCACAAACATCAAGGGGATCAAAGTCACACAATACCTCATCTGTGAAGGGCTTGATGTTGTATGGAAGGTGACATTGTTGGCTCACGTGAAGATCCCGTCCTTGGTGAAGCCACCCGATGTTGTACAGTTGTGGATGTGCTATGGTTGGTAAGCCCAGCCACTTCACGACCTCTACCGAAATGAGGTTCTTTTGGCTCTCGCTGTCATTAATAAACTGTAGTGGGGATCCCTTTACCCACATCTGGGAGTGGAAGAAGTGCTCCTCCTCCTCTGGATCTTCGGGTTCCTCCTTTTAGATCTTCGTGGTGGCAACGGTGGTGTTGGGCTCCACATCGATAATCTACTTCCCTTTGTCATTCCCCTTGTTATGTTCTGACTCAAAGTCAGAACATGCATCTGATTCTGAAACCTTTAGCTTGGACACCAATCACTGCTCAGCCCGACACTCACTTGTGTTGTGAGTGGAGCTCTTATGGAACTCACACCACCTTCCCATGTCCTTTTTTGGCTTCGCGGAACTGTTATTTTCTTGCGGATTTGGCAAGTTGTCTTGGGTTTCCCCACCTTGGATTTTTCCTTTGTTTTGTGGTTTGGGGGCACCTTTCCCTTGTCTCAGATTCACAGATCCAAAGTCTCGCTTCTTCTGTTTAAACTTTTTCTCGATATTAACAACATATCGGTATGTCGTGCCAAGAGAGGAGATGTTCAGGAATTATATTTTGTCCTAGATGTACCTGTGCAGGCAGCCACGGTATTTGAGTACCAAATGATGCTATGAATCCTTGATACCCAACTTTGTTCAAAGGGTATGGAAAATATTGGTGAACTCCGTCACATCTTGGTCCCTTCCCTGTCGTAGCATGGTCCACTTTATGTATTGATCCTCATAGCTTTTGACAGGGTAGTACTACTCCTTGATGGCAACCTGAAATGAATTCCAAGTGGATTCGATTGAAAACAGTGAGGTCGTACTTTCATCCTTCTGCTCGTAGTAGGTTTCCCACCAATCCTTGACATGGGGGGTGGCTTTGAGAAGAACGAAAGTAATCTTTTCTCAGCCAAAAAATTAATGAATAGAAAAATACCCTTCTAGCATATTTAACCATTTATCTACGACATTTGCACCTATCTAACCCTCAAATATCAAAATGTCAAAGTTAACTTGTACCTTAAAGGGTGTGGTGCTTCCAAAGTAGCCACTGGAAGTAGATATGTCACCCCTGGGTAGCCACTAAAGGATCTGGGCAAAGTTGTCCATCATTGTGTTCCTTTGTTGCTCAAGGGCCTCCTTGAGCAAGATTTTGATAGGATCTCTTGTCCCCTCATCTTTCTTTTCATCCTCCATGGGAGGTCATCGGGATTTGCGAGGTTGGTCTTGCAAAGATTCAACCAGTTCAAGCCCTAACTCCTTATATCCCGACCTCGTTGGGGACATGCAAAGAAGGACAGAGAAAGAGCAGATCGCTCTGAGACCACTGATATGGATTTAAATAGGAACGTAACAAATTACAGATATAACCATACATACAGAGATGCAGCAGAAATAATACTTCATTTCATTACTGTAAAATACTGAAATATGCTTACAAACAGAAATGGAAATAAACTAGCTAGGGCGATGGTAGCTTATCTTTGAGAAAAGATGTGGTGGCTACATGCCTCTAAATTGTGTTACAATGAAGATCAAGGGCCTTTTTATTGTTGAACAATAAGATAAAACCCTATACAACTGAAACCCTAACCCGAGGATATGTAACACCAAGAGTTTATGGGGCTTGTTGGGAGAAGTTGGACAACCAACTTCTCGAGGTCGAGACTTGGTCATATTATCTCCATTTGGTGCGCATGATAACCCGTTGGAAATATCTCTTCGAGGACTACGACAGAAAAGATGATTTTAGACAAAAAAATTATGTTGGTAGATTTCCAAAAAAATGTCGTTTTAGGGCCTCAAAACGGCTCCGGAAGTTAAGGATCCGAAAAAACTGCTAAAAATAATAAATTGTGCTACAATTAAGGAAACTAAAAAACTAAAAGAAACAATGGTGGGGGTCCAAGTGGAATTGGTGGGTTTCCACCAATATCCACCTGGATCATATTAAGATCTAACAAACCCTAAAATCACGAAGAACATGCTTTTACGTAGAAGACCATCAATAATGAGCATGAAACCCATGCTTTAATAATAATATTTTTCTTTCTTCTTATCTTGTTTGTTGCATAGGATACATATTGAAATGAGTACAACAATTATGAAGTAAAAAACTAGTTACATTTATCAATAGGTTTTAAAGCTCAACATGCATGTTTGGAACAAATCACCAAGCCTACCTGACCTAGTTTTCAATGTTTGAAATTGCTCTCTAAATAACTTCTAGTATAATTCTTCTGTACCTCTTCATGGTTGCTCTAGCAAAGGCCTGAGAGAGAGTAAGACATAGGGTAGGTGGGATATGAATTGGGGGAGGGTAAGCACCTGCTCAGCGTCTACAACCTGTTTTTCCGGGATGACTAAGCGTCTAACGAACCATTGTGGAAGAAGGGACAAAACTAAGGGATGTTAGAGAGGGAAAAAAGTGGAAAAATGAGGGTGAACAAACCAGTAAATAGGAAGAGGGGTAGAGAGAAACCTATAGACAAAAAGGGAGTAAAAACGAGATCACAAGGAGGCTGACACAAGAAGTTCCCTGAAGAACAGTAAGCCATGTCATAGAATGGACAACCAGGATCTGAAGAAATATGAGGGATAAAACATAGAAAACATAGAACACTACAAATATTGAAAAGAGTTGTAGGTAACTAGAAATAAGAGACTGAACCTAAGTGGAGAGATCCACAAAGAGGAGAAATTCACACAAATATTGAGGGCCCCCGAAAATTGAAATTAATTTCTAGAATTATATCTTGTCATTGCATGTTTCCGATGAGCCTAATGTGATGTTCCTAGATTACAACTCCTTTGGAGGAGGTTCCCTAGCTGTATGTTTATAAATAAATTCAAATTTCTTCGACTAGCTATGTTGTGGCTTCCCCCTCTCATCTTTGTATTGTGGATGCAATCCTACCCATCCATGATCATGATTATAAACTTGGGTTCATGGATGTATGAATCCACATGTAGTTTTTTTCTCGTAAACTCACATGTTTTTAGGCAGTGCAGATACAAAATTACCATAGTTGAGTTGTCCTTCATGATGAGGGGTGGGCCATGCAAGTTTCCAGGTGGAGGAAACATGTAGCCGCTCATTAAACCATTGTTCCATCATCATTGTGCCTTTGTTCAACTGATAGGCACCCACCATGGGGGACCATAATTTTGATGAGTTAAAAGGCTAGGAATGTTAGTATTGTAACAAATAGTTTGAAGTTGTGATTTATTGTGGGTGTATTCAATAATTTTTAAGAGAAAGAATTTTTTATCTTCAACCCTTTTAATATTACGAAGATGACCATTATTTTCGACTCATGATTCTTTAGGCACTATTCAATGACCTCTATCACTATGAACTTGTGGGAATTTTTTCTTATTTTAGCATCATTGATTTTCTTCTTTATTCTAATCAAAATAAAGATATAATTTGAAAATTTTAGAATAGGGTTGATTACTTGGGTAAAGTATCTTAATTTTATTTTATTCTCTAATTGTTTATTGCAACAAATTTCTCCTTAGATTTATATGTAATAATCACTTACTACTAATTGAAAAATGTCAAAAGAGAAAGCATAAATCATCTTAATTCAATTAAGTTAAAAAGAGAACAAACTTAATCATTTTTCATTAAAATTATTCATTGCCCCACCAAAAAACAGGGGCTCAATTTTATAACTGACTCTGTATTAACTTGAACAACCAAAAAATAAAATTCCTAGTGTTGTAGACCTATATTATCGCACTGAGAGGTGATCTCCAGACCAGTATGGAAGAGATGTTGTAAGGTTATGTTATGTTATGTAAACATTTTCACTCAGTCAAATTATATAACAATAAAAATAAAAATAAAATACAATTAAAAAATAAAATAAAATATAAAAATAAAATTAATAATTATAATTATCAATTACTAATAATTAATAATTATAAATATCAATTACTAATAATTAAACTAGCCTAGATACATATTAACTCCATATCTTCTAGTGTCGAGAGGGATCAAATGCCTTGATGTGCACATCTCTTTTAGAGTGAAAAGAGATTTTATCCCTCTAGGCACTTGGTAGATTCGGAGTTAAGATGGATCTAGGCTAGTAATAATTTGAAAAATGTTAAATTTTTTTATTTAGTTTAAATTTGCAGTATTTTGTGGGTAAGGAAAAAAAGGGAAATATATATATATATATATATATATATATATATATATATATATATATATATATATATATATATATATATATATATATATATATATATATATATATATATATATATATATATATATTTATTTTCGATTTTTTATGATATACTTATAATAATTTGAAAAATGTTAAATTTTTTCTTCAGTTTAAATTTGCATTGTTGTTCTTGCTTTTTGTTTTTGTTTTTTTTCTTAGAGAAGCAACAAGAAAAAGGTTATGGTTTTATTGAAGCTTCCTAAGGTTTTTCAGATTGCAACACCTTCTATAATGGCTTCGGAGGGTGCTCCTACCCCTCCTCCTCTATAACACAACCCCACATAATCCCAACCTAAAGCATAGGATTGAAGGAGGTGGTTACTATGTTGACCCAAGATCAAAGGTAGTGTTATGGAAATTGGGTCTAAATTTTTTTATCTTCTTCAACTTCCTTAAAACTTCAAATGGATGGCATCGTTGTGTTTTCCTTGTTGAGAAGATTACAACAATATAAATTTTTTCCTCATATGACCTCCAGAATGGAAGTCATGTCGAGTTAAAGTTTACCACCACGTCACCAATTTGGCACGTGACCCCATGTGACACCCATGTGGTTGTCCTAGTCAGCTTCGTCACCACCACTTGGCATTCGTGTATTAGTTGTTGATGCATTCACACTTACCATGTAATAACCCACCTTAGACAAACCTCCCATCTTAGATAATATCAGGGAATTGAGAGGAGAAGAACTGCGAGAACTTTCAAGATTCGAAATTCCAAGTTCTTAGATAAAACCATCTCAAAGAAAACTCCATCTTGGGAGAAACCCTCCTTGGAGGAAACTCCTCAGACAAAACTCACCTCAGAGAAAAATTGTGTCAAAGGAAACCTTTCTCAGAGGAATCACATGCTCAGGCCTACTCCTACCATGTCATTTTGGAGGAAACTCTCTCGGCAAACACCCTCCTTGGAGGAAAGTATTTCTCGACGAAAAACTCCTTCTCAAGAAAAATTATATCGGAGGAAACTTCAATCTCAGAGAGAGTTGTCTCTAGAGAAACTCCAAGAGAATAAATTTTGACTCACTTAGACCGAGATCTTGCTGAAAAATGATGGAAGGAGTGTGTGTTAAGAGACATAAATACTTTCCATTCCAAATATTTGATGATTCAAATCATGGTGACAAAATGTAAAGCATGACAGATAATGTGATTTTTTCTTCTTCTCGGGATAAACTCTTGGAGCTTATTCCTCAACTAAAATAATCTCGTAAGTTTCCAAAGAAGGCTCAAATGACTTGTTTTCAAAGCACCAAGGTCCAAGACTTTGAGGATTTGAGGTTCCGAGACCTAAGTCATAAGGCGAAGGTTATGTGAATTTGGGTTTAAAATTCCAAGGGATAATAAAGATGGGGTTGCAGCCATTAGTAGTTATACAGCGTGTTTGAAGAAACTTAGCCTATGTCTTAATAGCGGTGGTTTTGAGAAAATGTGGTCCTACTCTAGGACTAACCCCATCGCCCTTGAGGTTTTTATATGGCCCACTTTGGAGCTATCTCTAGCCATATTTCAACTAGAACACTTTCCAACCCATTCACCCTCTACCCACACACACACACACATTAAGCTATATTTCCTAAGCTTATAAATAATAAAATAGTTGACGACATAATAAATAGGATAGGGACTTGCACATTCATTTCCACTAACACCTTGGAGTAATTATCAACTGATAACAACCCAGAGGAATACATGCCTCTTAGGTTAGTAGTAGTCAGAAAGTGAGCTCATGAAAACAAACATGACACCAAGCATTGCCCCAAAATTCCTACAGGAAATCAACATTCCACAGGCAGACATGAAATCTCATTCCTAATTTGATTCACAGGCATAGTCCACACATTTGAGAATCAAATTAACATCACCACAAGCCTAAAGCCAATAAAGTTAACACATGTTAGACATTTAATTACAAGAGATTGAATATCACTTATCTTATAATTTGAAAGGTATGGTAACTAAGAATTGGACTACAACTTTCCACCCAGCCATAGACAAGCTACAAACAATATTACTTGTAGCTTTCACCCCTAGGCCATATTCCAAAGCTTGAGGTGGATTTATTTCAGAGGACCTTCACCCAAAAAAACTACTAAAATAGGATGTCACCAGGCCATACTGCCTTCATGCACCATCTAGACACATTATTATTCAACCATTTTAGGCATAATCATGCCCATGCAAAGATTCCACAACACAGAGAAATTCAACTCTCTACAATACTGCCCCAACAAGCTTCTATGAGGGTTCTTATAATTATTTTTAAATTTCCTCCACACCTAGAAGCAACAACCCTAGATGTTGCCTTCTCTATGTTCTTCCACAATAATTCTAGATGTCACTTTCTCTACCTCTCCCTTACTTCTGCACATTTCAGGTAGCTTTTTCTTCCTCTACATATCCTCTTCACATGTGTAACTAAGAACTCTTGTATCCATCAATCCTTGTATGGAATTCCTCCCTCTTTTCCCTAACTACCTACCTACCCCCATTCTCCATGATTATACAATAATCCCCCCAAGGACAATGTGACCCATGTTTCCTTTAAGTTTTTTTTCCTCTTCTTTCTTGTTGTTGGATCTAAAGGACACCTTGACCTATCCTTTATTATCTCAGTTAATTTATGGCACAGTAAGCCCATTTAAAATGACTCAACCAACAAGGAATGATATTTAAAACCACAATCCCCTCAAGCAATCTCCTACCTTAGGCAATGGAATCTATGTCCCTCTCTCAACGATTTAGATAATTACAATTATTTACAAGAGATAAAGTATTAACTAGGGTATGTCATAGTCACCTTCCCCTTGAGAGGGAACACTATCCTCAATGTTCAATAACCATAAACAAGATAAACACAACTTATATGGAGCTTTATTCACATAAATATGTACAACATTTACAATGTATTTACAGTTTTCTTTGCTCAACAAATAAGAAAGGATATGTTTCCCTCATCTAGTCAGTCATTTCCCAATGACCCTTTTGCAGTCTTTAGTGCTTTCAAGGTGCTCGATCCAACTTGGACTCGTTCATTTTCTTTGGAGTGTTATTTGCCTCTAATGTCTAACATTGTTATTGTTATGAAACTAGCTCACAAAAAGATAGGAAAGAAAGATCAACGCCTTAGAATTCAGCCTCTTCGAGGGGGAAACCTCCTTTACATTACACAAATGAACAATTCTCAGATGATACAAATGACAAGACCTCCTTTCTATATATAGGAGTCTAAGGGGTCATAATATAATCAGAGCCGACATAACAATAATAATGTAAGGGCACAATAATAACAATAGTGGGCTTCTATGGGGCACAACAATAACAATATGGGAACGACATAGGAACAAAAATATAATAAGGGGGTTGTACTAATAACAATAAGGGGTTACAATAGTAGTATAGGGACCTAACATGCCCCTCTCCTTCAAAAAGTGTTGTCCTCAACGCTTGAGTAGTTCTTGATGCTTCTGTATAAATTCTTGTCCTCCGATGTGGAACCTTCAGCGGGTAATTTCTTCCACTTGATTAGATACTTTGAAATTGAGCTATTTCATAGCTGTCAATTTCTCGGTTCTATGACTACTTTAGGTTCCAATATGATTTTTCCTTCCTTGTCAAGTTCTCGCAATATTGTTTGAACTGGGATCTTCTGCAACTTTTGAATGAGTTCCCACTCCTTTGGGCATATGGATATTTGTAAGGCCTGATGTTTGGAGGAACACTTCCTGGAATCAAATGAATAGCATGATCATGATCATGAATAGGTGGGAGGCCTTTGGGAGTCTCAAATACCTTGGAATGATTGTCCAAAACGTTTTGGAGATCTGGAGAAATACATGATTTCCATGTGGGATCCTCTAGTGAAGATAATTGTGCAATTACGCCCCGTTGCTCTTTATTTAGAAGCTTTGTCATGCTATTAGAGTTGATTATCTTTCCCGGTTTCCCTTCGATACCCCTCAATTCAACTTCCTTTCCTTCCCAAAAAAATTTCAAGAAAAGTTCTTGAAAATTAAAAGCTATCGTACCCAAAGATTGTAGCCATTGGATTCCTAGTAAAACGTTAGCACCACCCATTGGAATGGAAAGAATTGGGCTATTCAATACAGATTCTCCCATGGATAGCTTGATATTATGGCGCTTTCCATAGAAATTTATGGTTCCTCCACTTGCAACCATCACTTGACACCCTGGTGCTGGATATAGGAACCAATTCAATTCCTTGGCTATCTTACAATGAATAAAGTTATGGGTACTACCCGAATCAATCAACACTATTACCTTTCTATTCTTGATATGTCCTTATATCTTGATAGTTTGAGGAGTGGTAATTTCTTCAAATGCATTATAAGATATGGTCGGATTCATTTCTTGATGCTCGATGTGATCTTTCACTTCTTGAACATTTTTCTTCTCGATATGGCCTTCTATATTGATAGTTCGAGGAGTGGTAATTCTGGCCAATGCATTACAAGGTATGGTCGGATTCATTTCTTCTTTCTCGATGTGATCTTGCACTTCTTGAAACTTTTTATTCTTGATATGTCCTTCTATCTTGAGAGTTTGAGGAGTGGTAATTCTTTCCAATGCTTTACAAGATATGGTCGGATTCATTTCTTCTTTCTCTAGGGTGGGCTCCTGGTGTATATCCTCTTCTTTTGATGTTTCTTGATCCTTTTCTTCCTCCTCTTCATAATCTATGTAAAATAATTTCTTCTCAACACATTTATGACCTTTAGTGTATTTTCTATCACAATTGTAACAAAGCCCTTTTTCTTTTTCTTTTTTATTTCCAATTGTTGTGGTGTAAACCTTGTAGGTTGCAGAAGGCTAGGAGAAAAAAAAATTCCGTAATTATAGTCATGAGTGGTGGGATTCCTTGTTTCCATAATTTCGCTTTCAATTTTTCTTGCCAGCCTAAATGCCTTCTCCAATGAATCAGGTTCCCAAAGACAAACCTCATGTTGAGTGTTATCCTTTAAAGTCCCTATGAAGACATCAACCATTTTCTTCTCTAGAATATCATTTACCCTTATATTAAATTTTTGGAAGTCCTCAATGTGCTTTTCCATTAAACCCTTTTGTTTGAGATTTATCAATTGAATAAAGAAGGTGTTTCTCTTGGTATCTGTTATCACTCAGGTTGCTCCCCAAAGTTGTAAGAAAGGGAATACGACCGAGGTAACCACAGAACAATCTTTTAGATACAAATTCTAGCCAATCTGCATCTAGAGAGGGCTCTCTCTTTATGATTTAACTTTATTTTGAAATTTTTTAGGCTAGTTATGAAGTTCAAGGGTTTTGTTTTGGGTTTGGATGGTGGGATTCTGTAGAATAGTGAGGCAAACTGAACAGTTCAGTCCATTGGGCATGATGGAGTCAAGGAAGGTAGCTTCTGGATTGGGTTTCTTAACAGAAGATGGTATCACAGAGGAAGGTGGCCAAACATGGAGCAAATTTAGGCTGAAATCAGATGGGATGGACTCAAATGGCTGAAGGGAAGTTAAGAATCCTTCAACATATTGAAAGAGGGAAAATGGATGATTATTGTTAAGGAGCAATTAAGAATTCCTTAGCAAATAGTCAAAATGCAAGAATCAAGAAGCAGGAGCAATTAAGAATTCACTGCTTATATTAATTCTGAAGAAAACATAGAGAATAATAAAGATTGAAGATAGAGTGCAGTTTAAGCAAATTCTGAATTAATCTTTTTCTTTACCATTCAGATTATGAAACACAGATGATATAGTAAACAAGAAAACTATAAAACATGAGATATAAAGGACTTATTGATCCGGAGTTTGATTCAAGAATTCAGCGACAAGTCTTTTGCATCAATTCCTCATCCAGTAGGCCAGACAACAGATGGTTCCAACAACTTTTTATTCCAGAAGTTTCAGTATTACAGTCAAAATCTATGAATACCCACCAACCAATGCCAAATACTTCGTTTGGGGGGTATTTATACAAAACTTTTTACAAAAAATCTTACAAAATATCTGACGGAGATAATATCTAGTGATGACATAATCCCTTTTACCAATGATAGAAACAAACAGTCTCAAAAACAAGGAAATAATAAATTGGTGCTGTACTGGCTGTTCCATTTTTATTGGATGTACCGGAGGTAGGTTCTGCGAGCCGGTTTACAACTGTCTTCCACTGATACTCTGTGCTGACTGCTCCATCTTTGGTCAGATGTTTTTCAATCCTGTTTCAATACACTTTAACCTGTTTGATCCTCATTCATCTCTGTTTATCTTATCGCGGAAAAATAACCCAAAATTTACGCTTTACTTAGGAGAGTTTTTACAAAATCCCCAACATATCTTCCCACAATTGTTGATCTGGTAACTTGTGCCTCTAAAGTATCCACAAGGTTTCATCAGTTTTTGTATACCTGAAAAAATTAGGCTGGAGCTGAAACAAATGTTTTACTTCATGCTCAATATAAAATAAATTTTCTAAGTTATCATAGAGAGTTTGGCCTGTGGGGAGTGCTTTTACTCCTGAAGCACTTGTTGATGAATTAAATTGATCAACAACATATGTGTTTAACTTATGTACATAATTTGTTTGTTTCATAAGCCGATCATTATTTCCTAAAAGACTCGGTAGCCCTTTATCCTGCAAAACTGTAAACCTTTGCATGAAAGAATTAATTTCTACTTGCATATCCTGGCATCTTTTTTCCAAATTCTGCATTAAATTTCTCTTGGTTAGAACTCTTTTGATATCCAAAATGGTGCTTGTCCTGTCTGGGATGCCGAGTTGTTCCAGCTGTTCCTTGTTTCTGCTATTCAAAAAGTGTATGAGCCGTTTGGCTTGATCATGCATTTTTCCTAGTAAAGCTCTTGCTTTTTGAATTTCACCATGTGCTGCATTCACCAAGTCAATCTGCTCATAAATTGCTTGGATAGATGGCCAAAAATTACTTAGGGATTGACTCATGTTGGTCCAAAGAATTCCTTTGATTTCTGCCAGAGGCTTGTCCATAGTGAGATCCTTCTGTTGAGAATGCAACAAGATGATGGAGCTAAGTGGAAAGAAGTCGCCTTCACTAAGTGGGCCCGCAGGCTATTTTTGGCGCAAAGTCTATTTTTAGACTATGTCTATTTTTAGACATATGGATCATGGTCTATGAGTTGCAGGATGCTATTTGTGGATGATTGGTCATGTTGGTAAAAATAGATGGACTTCTATTTTTAGACATATGGGAGGTTTCTATTTTTAGACTACCAGGCTAAAAATAGAAACAGTCGAATATTATTAGCTCTTTATAATATTTGGACTATAAACATTATCTTATCCTCTTGGAGCACTTCAGTTCGAGCTACGGATGTGGCACATGAAGTTGTCAGAAGGAAATACGCTTTTCTTATGAGTCAGTTGAGCTATTGCACGGTGGACTTCAGTTAGAACTCATGTGGTTGAGTTTGGTGGAGTTGATTGAGGAGTTGATGGAGTTGTGTTCAGTTTGACTTGGTTGAACTAGTTGTATTTTAGTCTAACTAAAGAATACACTAGTGATGAGTTGTGTGAATTAATTATTAATTAATTCACTAATTATTAACTCATAAAGAAACTAAAGAATACATCAGTTAACTCAGTGCATGGACAGTTCAATAGAGACAGGTGTTAGAGGTGAGTGAAAGGGTGAGATTTCTATCAGTTGTGACTATAGTTGTGCATGAGATTTGAACATGCATGGATGGAGATTGCTAATGAGGCTTGCGTAGTATACCAAGGGAATTCGAATTCACATAGTGATTGATTCTCATGCAGGATTGCGCAGTGGAGGCAGGCAAATAGTGGAGGATATTTGAGGCATCAGATCTAAGCTAGTTTGTGTGTAACAGGTGGAGATAGTATTGAGTACTTGCGAGGAGTATTGTACTATGTATTGTTACATGTTCTCTATCATTATAATATACAAATATTGTGGGGTTTTTAGCTGTATGCTTTCCCAGGGTTACATACTGTGTTAATGTGCGCATGCGATTGATGTTTCATTGTTTTTAAATCCACAAAATTGATGACCAACGTAGAGGAGGTTATGTATTATGCATGTATTCTGCAATAGTGTATAATCAGGATAATCTCTGTGAATAAGTGTTTATTATTCAAAATTTCTACACCTTCTCTAATGTTCTGACTTTGTTTTCTAATGCTTTAACCTCTCTTATTTTCTCTGCCACACTTATTTTGGATTTATCATAACTCTTTTCTACTTTTTCCAATTTTTCCTTTACTTGTTTCAGCTCTGACACTTGGAGTCTCAATTCTTCCATGGCTTTTATCAATTCTTCTGTGCTCATACTTGTACTGCTACTTGGTGTTGTTGTTGTTTTTTCTGTACCTATGATTACCTCAGTTGTGGTTGCTGGGACATTTGGGGCCAATGTTAATCCAGTTGTTGAGGGGACTGCAGTTTTGACTGTAGGGATTACCTTAGGTGGCTGGGAGGTCGACTCTCCCTGCTTCTGTTTTAATGCTTTTTCTAGTTCCTGCTCTGTATCAGTTAATCTTTCGTTGAGTTTCATGAGCAGGTCCATCATGTCTTCTTCTGATTTCTGCTCTATAATCTCTGCAGTTAGAGGGTGCCTTGAAGGAGGTAGCTTCAGCTATTTCCTCAGGGCAGCAATGTCTTCTTCCTTCTTCTTGATTAGTGCCTTTATGCCTTTAGCATATTTGGGGTCATGTCCCAGTTCCATGATGATCTCTTCTAAGGATTTGATTATGTTATCCTTGGCCAGAGAAGAAGCTTTCTCCCAATGCAACTGAGCTGTTGTGTTGTCCAAGGAACTTTGTAACTGGTGGGCCAACATTTCTTTGTCAGTTAGTGTGGAATACACCATTTCCCTAGTCTGGTTGTGAAGTTAAATTTGGTCCAATGGATGAATGTCTTTGCCTAGGACCTCCAAGTTTGTTCTGATATAATCTGCTGCTGACTGGGGTTGCTGCACCTTTGGCTTAAAATAACTCTTAATCATTTTGCCTTCTTTAATGTCATAGACAGACATCGATCTTTGCTGGGTTGAAGGGGCCATTTTTAAGTATTGATTATAGATTTCAATTCTCACAGGATCATTCCTGGCCTTTATTTCTGTGAAAGTTTTCTTGATGTCTGAGGTCTGTTTGCTTTGGGGCCTAGTGGATGACACCTCTACACTGTGTTACCTTTCTAGCTCTTGCCTATGGGAGCTCGTTGATGTTCTATCACTGGGGAGGTCTGCTGGCTGACTACCCTCTCACCTCTTAGATTGTTTGTCATTTCCTCAATGATTTCCTGTTCTGACAGAGGATTCAGTCTTTGTCTCTTTGCTCCTGGTTGTTCAGAAGGTCCACTAATAGGTGTGGCCTCTTCTCTGTCTCTTTTCTTGCTTTTTTCCTCATTTAGAGGAGTTTGTAATGCTGGGATTTCTGCTACTTTAGTTTGGGCTAGAGGAATTTGTACTTGTTCCTGTTCTTTGGACCCCCCTGGCTAATCTATCATTATAGGATGCTCTGTGGCATCTACCTCTTTACCCTTTGAAGTCCCTGTGACTAATGTGCTGGTTTTCTATGCAGGTTGCTGAGAAGTTCCCGCAGCGGATGTTCAAACTCCTGACTGTGGAGGTAGCTTGAAAGATACCTATCCAAAAGAATCCAGGTCAAGGGTTTTTTCAAGATCTTTCATAACTTTTTCCATTTTTTCCTGTTCAGTAATTTCTTCTGTTAAGGTACCTTTTACCCATTCATCCTGATTTTCATATTGTTCAATTTGCGGGATCCTATGGTGTACATACACTGATAGCATGTATCTTACCCTTCTCTCACTTATGAAACTACATGGGTCATATGGCACCCACCCAAAAGTCTTCTTCAATCTGAAGTGGTCTTCTAAGATCTGTTCTGCATCTTTCCATGCATCCATAGAATGGATAACATAAGGGCCTAACTGGTTTTTGATTCTCAGCTGAGCCTTCTTCTTTACATTACAAAAGTGGGTTAGGTTTGCATTGATGATCTGCCTAAAATATTCTAATGCAAATAACCTCATGGGCACATATTTGGGCAACTTAAAAGGGCAAAGTTCACACCCATACATTCTGATCTTTGTGTGATTCTTGTAGAAGTACCAGTCACCTATTATGTATTGTTTGGAAAGCTGCAAAATCTTCTTCATATCCCCAGTGATCCTAGGAGGAGGAGCTCCTATCAATAGAGTGGAGGCTGGGTGTACAAACACGTCAATGAATTCACTATAAGTATAAGGGCATTCATAGGTATTGTGGAAGACTGAGCTCCAAAAGATCATAGACCTTCGATTTCCCTTTGAGTCTAATTTCCTGATGGGAAATGGAAAGTTGTCTGGCTGATAATATAACAACAGATGGTATATAAAAGATGTGTATTTGAAGACTCCTTCTCTATCCAAATTTATAAACTGATTATGGATTTTGTTGGCAATAAAAGTGACATAGTCATACTTGACAGCAGGGGGTTGTCTTGGAGTAAAGATTGATAATAGAACCAGGGTGATATCATCCACATATTCACTGGACCTAAATCCCAAGACCGAGGATATCATGTCAACAATAAGCCTACCAGTTTCAGTGAAAAAAGCATGCAGATAAGGAGGAGGGCCTGTAGGTTGGTGCTTTGGTGACATGAACATCTGAGCAATACGGGTTATCTCTGAGTTGGGTAATTGAGAAGCTTTTTCAAGTAAAAATCCCATGGAAAGAGGAGCAAGAGGCTCAGTGGAATGGAAATGTAGCATTTCATTGATGGATTCAGTAGTTATGGAAAAAAGGACAGTTTGGGAAGGAGACATAACTGCCCTATGAACAGGGTCATAGTTGGCACAACATTGGTGAATGATGTCTGGAAAAACATGGACTGAGGGAAGGAAGTACATGGGAAGGTTTGATTCCCACAGTCCAAAAATATCATAGTTTCTTAGATAATTATCCCTAATTTGGCAGAAGGCCTGTAGATGATTATAATCAGTGGTTAGGTCCTTTATTTGAAAATCTTTGTCTTCAAGAGGCAGATAATCCAAGTCTTTGTGAGGTGCATTTACAGGTGCGACATTCAGGGCTGCGGGGACTTCCATGTTTGGTTCTTGTGTTTTCAAACTGTAATTTGGGATTGTTGTGGAAAATTGGACTGAACAGCAGGTCTAGGAGTCTTTTCATGGGCTAAACAGACTATTCTAAACTCGAATTTGGTTTTCACAGGTAGAATTTTCAGTGAAAAAGCGAAATTTACAGGGTTACCAGTAAAATGGATAAATACCTAGACTACGGAGGCAAATTGAGTAACTGCAGGTCGGATGATGGATTGCAGAGTGCGCTGCCATGGTCTCTTTGGCCAGGTGGCGGTTGAAAAGCCGGTACAGTGGCTCCAGTCGTTATTGTGCATGGGAACGTGAACAAAGAGTATTACAGCGAAAATGATATTTCGTTGTTTTTTAACGAAATTTGGTTTGGTGGGTAATTTTTGGTATTTATTGAGCGGATGACGTCAGCATGACGGGACATCTTGTCGCATAGCCGAGGGTATGAGACGGTGACATGGCAGGGACTTAAGTGAGAGGTCAGTGGGAGGGCAGTAATTGGTTACCCCAGACCACTTTTAGGCTAAAGTGGTTTCAGACGGGAGGGACGCGAGCAGCGCGGGAGTGTGACAAGCGTCCTGGTACGGGCGGCGATACCGCCAATCTCTCAGGGGGTAAATTTAGGCAGATGGAGGGCTAGTGATATAGATCTCGGCTGTCCGATGGGAGGGCGCCGATCGGACGGTGGGCTCGTTAGAGGTGGTGGAGGCTTTAAGTGGTGGGACCGCTATAATTAATCACGGCTTTAATGGTTTTAGGATCGTTTTTATTGGCGGTCGGGTGGGTTTAGTTATTAATTAACCAGGGGTTAATTAATCCTTTGCGCAGGCAGGGTTCTTAATAAACTCCAAATGAATGTATTAATCCATTTTAAATAACACTATAGTCATATTTCAACTAGGGGGCTGGAATATTAATATTTTGGGGTTTTGTACATATATACATATTACGGGATTTGGGAAAGAATTATATGGGATTTAAATAACATAGTTATTCTGTTAATATGAAACCTTTTGAAAATGAATGGGCGCTAAACATAATGTTACCAAACTTGAGGCAAGGAAGGGGAAAAATAGGGATTTATACAAGAAATGAGGCCATTTCCCTAAGTGAAAATGGGGTTTTACTTAGGTATCTGATAAAAGAGGAATGGGTGACTTTAAGGATATTTAAGCAGCTCTTAATATCTCTGGGGGAAATTAGTAAATGATATGGGAAAGGGATGAGGGGGAATTAGTCATGCTTTGCTTGATCTATATCCAAACATCTGCCATGGTACTTGTGATAACAGTAAGGTGAACAACTTGAGAGACAAAAATCAATCACAAGTCTCTTTCTGCAACACCAAAACTGCCTACCTAGCCTACTGTACCTAACATTTTTTCTCCTTTCTTTTTGGGTGCACTTGGACTAGCAAACCCTCATCAATTTTCCTTTCTTTACATGATAAGCCTATCTAAATCTACACTTATTTCTTCCAAGGGCTCAAATTAAGCAGTTGAGCTCCTTTGCTTCTCTACCTATCTACTTATCTGCCAAGTTTAAACATTTTGGACATATTTTTATTCTCTATCTCTAAAACAGGAAATTCAACCATGAACTGGCCAAGATTGAGCTATTTGGCCATTCATCAACTATAATAAAAAGCTCAACAAGTTGTACATGATGCTTTACTTACAAGAAAATGAAATAGTAGTGTCATTTAGACTTGTACACTTTTCTGGTCTATTTTGTTTGGGGTTCATTTCTTTCATTTTTTGACCATCTTATTCTTTTGACCCTTTGATTTTTCTTTTAGGGTATACCCTCTTTATATTTTTTAATTTTTTTTTATTTTTTCATAATATGGAAAACCTTTACCACCAGAAAAGGTATAAACCTATTACAGAGCTAAACAAGTCAATCATGAAATATGACACCTATTGGTATAGGAGCATAACAGTATCCACATAATGTGCTATCATTTCCTTTGTGAAAATTTACCACGTGACAAGTGGTTTACGAGAACAAAGCCCTTTATACCATAAAAATTGATTCAGTTCTAAATAATTAGATGCAATATGTACCTTTTGTAACAATGGTACAACATGCAGATCAAAATATTCTCCATCTGTAGTATCCAATTTATCGGATCCTTGCCATTGAACTTCCTCATATCGCCTTTTCTTGATTTTAGGAGCGCATTCTTGAAATGACTGTAACTCTGTAATTTCATATCTCCAAGTTTTCAAATTGCGTCCTGCTATAGCCCTCTGAGTCCTCTTTCTAACTCCACAATTCTGATCGCAATTGGATTCCTGAAGAAAGATTTATTCCCAATCTCCTGTGATGACCTAATTATAGACTGGTTCAGTAGAGTGAACTCGTACGACATGCCATGTGTCACCTTTTCAACCTTCGGTTCTGAAAATTATACCCAAACAAAATATAGTCTGTCCTCTTTCTGAAAATTTTGACGAAATTTCAATATGATGCTGAGAGAGAAAGTTATGACGATTTTCCCAAGGTCACCTGTTTTGGACATAATTTGGGAGTCTGGAAAAACCCAAAATTCCTCAGATCATATATCCGAAAATATAGCAAGCCAAGATCTGAAATTTGGACCCAAGTTTTAGACCGATTTCTTCTCAAATGGGTTTTATTTTTAGCTTTTGAAACTTCGTAGCGAAAACGTTATAGTGAAAAGTCAATGATGACCTGTTTTAGATGAAATTCTGGAGCTTGCAAAAACCCTAACTTTCTCAAATCATATCTCCGAAAATATAGCGAGACAATATCTGAAATTCAGACCTGAGGTTTAGCACGATTTCTTCTAAAATGGGTTTGTTTTTTTGATTATGAAACATTGCAGAAAAAATGTTATATCGAAAATTCCACGATGTCAACCTGTTTGGAGCAACGAAACCCTAGAATCCAAAGTTCGGATACCAAATGTTATGAAACTAGCTCACAAAAAGATAGAAAAGAGAGATAAATGCTTTAGAAATAAGACTCTTTGAGGGGAAAACCTCCTTACATTACAAAAATGAACAATTCTTGGATGATATAAATGACAAGACCTCCTTTCTATATATAGGAGTCTAAGGGGTCATAATATAATCAGAGTCGACATAACAATAATAATGTAAGAGAACAATAATAAAATAGTGGGCTTCTATGGGGAACAATAGTAACAATATGGGGACTACATGGGCACAATAATATAATAAGGGGGTTGCACTAATAACAATAAGGGGTTACGCTAGTAGTATAGGGAACTAACATTATCCTTGTGATTCTTGTTCATTCAATGAACAATTCCCGTCTCATTTTTTACAGGCACACCCTTAATATGTTTTTGATTCCAATCAATTATTCTCATGACCAAATACAACTTATTTCTTGGCCTTATCTTCTCTTCTTCCCAGTACCTTGAGAAATCCAATCACCCCCTTATGTGTAGTCACACACCTTCCAAGTTCAAGCATAACCTTATCTTCTTCCTAATCCCTAAGGTGATCCATTCCTTGAAAAGGTTTCCTTGTATCAGAAGAGCCTAATAACCAAAGAAAGTCCCTGCCTCAACACTTTCATATCTATCATAGCATGCTTCATGATAATCAGTTGGCACCATTGGGTGTCAGTGGCCCTCAATTACCCTGTTCCTGAAATATTTTAATTATTGTGCCGCTACACACTCTGATATTTTCAAGTTGTTGCTACTTACCTTGCAGCCAAGTCCATTCACCCAAATGGGAAATTTCCATGCCTTCCTACATCAAGGAACATAACTATTTATGAGAATCATCATAAGAAATTGCAATAATTTAAATAATACCTCATTAACAACTTATCAATGAGGTAACATTTTCAACTTTATTTTGGTTCTTGTAACAACAAGTCAATTTAGGTCATAAATCAGACCGTCGTGAATAAGAACATTACATTTGGTTAGCTCAAAAACCAAACGATCATCGATAATTGTAACCAGTATATGTTCATAATTTAGAAATTCATGAAATTAAATGGAATACTGATACTCATCTTTGAATCACTCTTTTCTTCTCCCTATACACACACTGAATCAGTTTCAAA
Organism: Pinus tabuliformis; assembly: GCA_031772625.1. Taxonomy (NCBI): domain Eukaryota; kingdom Viridiplantae; phylum Streptophyta; class Pinopsida; order Pinales; family Pinaceae; genus Pinus; species Pinus tabuliformis. The sequence continues at coordinate 53,850,050 of CM062813.1, forward strand.
ACCAGTAAGCATCCAATGGCCTTTCCTTCTCCCATACACACACTGGATCAATTTCCAAACCCGACAAGCACCTAGTGTTGTGGGGAAAAATGCCTATGCAGGACGATCCTATCCACCTAAGGTGTGACAGTGCCTTAGCAACAAACGAGTACAACTATTCTGGTTTCTTCCTTTATGAAATGTGAAAGAAGAGAGATCAATAGACTTACCGGTGTCTTCCGTTTGTCCCTCGATCTGGTCTCTCTTCTCTTTGGGAGTCCACAGCTACTTGCCTTCTTGCTTATCCAGCTTCAACTTCCTGCAAGATCACAAGAGAACAGCTACTTGCGACAAGAGAACAGCTACTTGAGACAAGAGAAGAACTCTACACAAAGACAGATGTTCACATTCATAACTAGTTTAGGATTAGAAATAAACCGAATACACTGAAGCATTCATACATCAAAAATACATCAGCATATAGGAGAAACCAAGATAGCTTTATTGATGAATGACAAGGTTCAGGAAGAGATACAACCCAGAGGGCTCCAATCCAGCATCTCCTTCCCAGCAAATGGAATTACTATCTTCTCCCCCTTCAAAGCATTAAGCACCCAATGATTCCAGTCTCAAACCAACAACAATTCTTTGCAATAACAAAATTCCAGCCTCTAGATCTCATGGAGGAGAGATGTATATATAGATGTTTGGAGAGAGGATGAGTCAGCTTGAGATCTGACTAGTGTCCTCTCCCTCTGTCAGTTCTTGAGTCCACTTGGAGGTTCGTGCTTCCACTTGGAGATTTGGAACCTCTTACTCATCACCAGTCGAATTCCCTGAGGCAAGTGCCATTTTGGAAGCTTCCTGGGTTTTGACACCTTGAGAAATGAGCCTGCCACTTGTCCACTCTCATTCAGCGCAGGTAGCTAGTGTTCCAGTTGACATTCAACGCAGGTAGCCAATGTTGGCTTTGACATTCAGCGCAAACAGCTAGTGTAGCCACTGAAATGATCCTGAATTGACTTGTTTTTTGAGCAGTATCAGGTGGAGAACTTCTGTGAATTGCTGTGGTTTGTTAGCCTTGTTCCTCTAGGGGTACGAACAACATGTTTAGGGACTTTGGATCCCTTAGATTACGGACATTTCATGCTCAATGTTGTAAGGCACAAAAATGTCTATAACACTTGCCCCCTAAAGTATGAGGCTGTTTATCGGGCGAAATGCTTTATCAGGGGGATCCGAAGTTCATCCAATGCAGAGAGGAGACCTGTAATAAGATACAATACAATACATTATTTTTCATACTGCTTTCATGATCTAGCTGAGGCGGGCATTCCCATGCTGAGCTTTATAAATTCATTTTTCTGTACATAGAACAGACAATCGTCTGATGGTAGACTGATAATTTTGATGAAATTATCATCCTTTGAGTAGGATGATTATCTGCTGCAATGATGTACATGTCAATGTCTTTATCTTTCCTGAATATATATCGCAGCCTGGATGGATGAAACTAGATCTGGGGTCTTCAAACTCGTTCGATCTTCACTCTAAGTACAAGTTGATCCATGTGAGAAATGTTCTGAAGTCGAACATTGAAAGACATCGCTTGATTACCGGTCAATGATGTAAACCGTTAACAAGCGCGAGAGGAATCACCGATAATGATAATGACCCTCAAGGTACTGCAGTACAATTCACGTGGTGTGAATAAAGGACTTGGCGTCGAACACCACGCAAAATCTTTCAGTCGAAGGTCATTGATGTATACCTGTCGCCGGAAGTGAGAAACTTGCCATTGTGGCATGCAAGCTTCAAAGTACTGAAGGGGTTGTTCCTAGATCAACTTCTTGGATAATGAGCTGATGTCGACAAGAAGCGATCCGTCAAAGGAGGGCCTTGATGAATCCCACATCAGTGACACGGAATGGAGCTAATGATTTTAATGGAGGTGAAAACGATCTGTGACATATGATTCAGGGTGGCGGTCATGAAAGGATGAAGGATAATGTATGGCAGTGGATGGGACACGGTTGACTTTTCCGAACGACTTCTCTTGAACATGTGGCGACACTGATGCGATGGATTGGTAGCATTACCCCAAATATGGATGGTATGGTGAGACCATGGATGTGACCGGTGAATGAAACAACCCAACCCGATTGTGGTACGGAGGAAAAGTGTCATGTTCAAGAGTGACTTGCTACCATCAAAGTTTTCTTTAGTTTCTCCCAATTTTTCCCCAGTCATTGCTGACCAGTACCTCCTTATTTTTGTCAAGCTTGAGGAGGATAACATATGCTTGTTCTATAACCTGCCCTTCGGGCAAGCCCATCACTATGTTTTAACGAGCTTAGCGATAGTGCAACTCGTTCTCGTCTAAAGACAAGTTTGTCACTATTTAATGATTTTAACGAGTCGAACGACAAGGATAACTCGGTCCTTCTCATTTTTAGAGAGTCTGAAAAGGTACATAAAGTAAACTCCAAAAGTCCTTTTTCGTCATCTAATCCCTTAAGTCCGAAAAAGTATAAAACAATACAGAAGGGATGAGTTTTCGATAGTTTTAACAAGCCAAATAAAACAAGCGCTCGATCTTTTTGTGCAATAATCCCTCAGGTCCAAAAAGATTAAAATCTAGACGAGGGATAGCTCTTCCTGTCCCTTTAACGAGATGGAAGGCCAAGGACTCGGCAATCTTTTCATATTTTACGAGTCAGTTGTAAAGAGCTTAAAGAAGACTCGTCTTTTGAGGAACGAGTGATAAACAGGGTTAGCAGCTGATTCCAGGTACAGGTTGGAATTTTCCAATCACGGCAGTGTCACAAGGATGGCTAGGTGAAATCACTCTTCGCAGCTGTTCCTCAAAATGGGTAAATAATCATATGGAGGTGAACGATCGGCCAAATGAAAAGTGGAGGTGACGGTGCAAACACGACCAAGGCTTTAATGGCTGATGAGGTTACATTCACAGTGGTTATTTACCGGGATGGTTCATTTTTTATTTTAAAATGAGCTTAAACGCTGGTGGAAACACTTGCTCATTGCTTATGTTTATTTTTTAACGAGCATGAAGTCCGCGTTAAAACTGCTCGGAACTTGCGTTTATTTTTTAACGAGCATGAACTTTGTGCTAAAATTGCTCGATATACCAGTCATATGATAAGAGTGTCTCATTGAGATTCTATTTTTTATGGAGCTTCATCTCACGAAGCTATGCCCCGCATCCTTTCTTCATGAAAGTTAGGAAACGGCTAACCCAAAAAACAGATAAATAACCGCTCTTTTCTTGCACTCCAAAAGGTTTGCATGCCCCCAGGTATAAAGTACGATTTCAAGGTTACCCCTACTTCACTTCCGTCAAAACATTCGTTTCACCGAGAGATGCCTACTCTTTCAGGTTACCCAAAGATTGTCTCGTTAATATTTCAAACAAAACACTTCCTCGGCAATGTCTACCGATGTAGACAGAGGTGAGCGACGGGTCCCGCCCTCTCACATAACTTTGACAAGAGAATCTTATTCTAGAATAACCCTCTTCCTAGACGGACGAGGTACAGACTAGTCATATTCTCCCGCGGAAACCTACTCTATACCCAAAGTTTCCTTGCCGAAGCAGACCAGGACGCATGCCCCCTGGGTTCCAGTCATATCCTCCCGGATTACTCGCGCTCATCAGGAGGACGGACCGTGGGTTGAGACACTTCTTGCGTGAATAGACCATTTAGGGATGGTACATGACTATTTGCGATGCGTGATCCGGGAAATGAAAGTTGGTCCACGAGCTTGACCATTCTTCCTTCATGCGGAAAACACATTACTCTAAAGAGTGAGGAGACGATGGCTCCCATGCAATATATATAGTCTCGTCCAAGGAGTAGGTTATAATCCAAGGGTCCTTGAACGACCATCACTTTCATTTGAATGGTCTTCCCTTTCAATGTTATGGGCACATTGGGGAGGATCCCTAAAGGTCGACTGGTTCCTTTATCAAAGCCTGATAGATTTCTCATTTCAGGCAAAAGCGCTGGCGAACCAAGCGCTTTCCAAGCAATAGAGGAAAGGATACTCACAGATGCCCCCTCATCAATGATAGTGCCAGCCATCACCATTCTGTATATTTGAACGATAATTCTGAATGGTATGCTTGCTGGCAACCGGGGTTTGCCTAGTTGGTTCCAGTCAAAGGACACAACCAGGTTGCTTGGTGGTGGGACCGAATAAATGGCCGGATATTGCTCTGACTAACTTCCTTCCTGCGATAAAGGAATGGGGGCATTGCCTCCTTGTTCATCAGAGTCAGTGTTGATGAAGAGAATTTGGACGGTGTCGTCTTTATTCTCCTCTGTGATGGTATCATTCGAAAATAGAGCCTCTGAAGGCAAAACCGGGTCAACTACCATATCAACCTTTTGACTTTCGTCAGGCATGGATCCAGATGGTTCATCTTCAATGATAGGTGCTTCGGCTGACCACCTGGGCAGGCCAGCCGAGTTCTCAACTAGTGAAGGACTTGGCAGGAGTTTTTGATATCCAGGAGGAAGTTGCGCTCGTAAAATCGGGCGATCTTCCAGAACTCTTTTAGCCTCGTCTAAGAAGGGACAACGGTGGATGGCGTGGTTGCCTTCACACAGTTTGCAGGGAAATCTAGCTTTCCCTCTCTGTCCTGGGACTTCACTTTCACTAGTCGACGGTGAGCAGTCAACGTGGCTATCAGAGGTTGATGCTACCGAATTGTGCAAACGGGGAGACCAGTCCCTTAGTATTCGAGGGATACAGGGACAATCTCTGTGGAATTAGTTTGGAATTAATTCCAAACTAAAATTTGTTGTGGGGAAAAATGCCTATGCAGGACGATCCTATCCACCTAAGGTGTGACAGTGCCTTAGCAACAAACGAGTACAACTATTCTGGTTTCTTCCTTTATGAAATGTGAAATAAGAGAGATCAATAGACTTACCGGTGTTTTCCGTTTGTCCCTCAATCCGGTCTCTCTTCCCTTTGGGTGTTCACAGCTACTTGCCTTCTTGCTTGTCCAGCTTCAACGGGTTCCTGCAAGATCACAAGAGAACAGCTACTTGCGACAAGAGAACAACTACTTGAGCAAGAGAAGAACAATACACAAAGACAGATATTCACATTCATAACTAGTTTAGAATTAGAAATAAACCAAATACACTAATACATTCATACATCAAAATACATCAGCATATAGGAGAAACCAAGATAGCTTTATTGATAAATAACAAGGTTCAGGAAGAGATACAACCCAGAGGGCTCCAATCCATCATCTCCTTCCCAGCAAATGGAATTCCTATCTTCAGCCCCTTCAAAGCATTAAGCACCCAATGATTCCAGTCTCAAACCAACAGCAATTATTTGCAATAAAAAAATTCCAGCCCCTAGATCTCATGGAGGAGAGATCCATATATAGATGTTTGGAGAGAGGATGAGTCAGCTTGAGATCTGACTAGTGTCCTCTCCCTCTGTTAGTTCTTGAGTCCACTTGGAGGTTCTTGCTTCCACTTGGAGATTTGGAACCTCTTACTCATCACCAGTCGAATTCCCTGAGGCAAGTGTCATTTTGGAAGCTTCCTGGGTTTTGACACCTTGAGAAATGAGCCTGCCACTTGTCCACTCTCGTTCAGCGCAGGTAGCTAGTGTTCCAGTTGACATTCAACGCAGGTAGCCAGTGTAGCCACTGAAATGATCCTGAATTGACTTGTTTTTGAGCAGTTTCAGGTGGAGAACTTCTGTGAATTGATGTGGTTTGTTAGCCTTGTTCCTCTAGGGGTAGGAACAACATGTTTAGGGACTTTGGATCCCTTAGATTATGGACATTTCATGCTCAATGTTGTAAGGCACAAAAATGTCTATAACAGTTGCCCCCTAAAGTATGAGGCTGTTTATCGGGTGAAATGCTTTATCAGGGGGATCCGAAGTTCATCCAATGCAGAGAGGAGACCTGTAATAAGATACAATACAATACATTATTTTTCATACTGCTTTCATGATCTAGCTTAGGCGGGCATTCCCATGCTCAGCTTTATAAATTCATTTTTCTGTACATAGAACAGACAATCGTCTGATGGTAGACTGATAATTTTGATGAAATTATCATCCTTTGAGTAGGATGATTATCTGCTGCAATGATGCACATGTCAATGTCTTTATCTTTCCTGAATATATATCGCAGCCCGGATGGATGAAACTAGATCCGGGGTCTTCAAACTCGTTCGATCTTCACTCTAAGTACAAGTCGATCCATGTGAGAAATGTTCTGAAGTCGAACATGGAAAGACATCGCTTGATTACCGGTCAATGATGTAAACCGTTAACAAGCGCGAGAGGAATCACCGATAATGGTAATGACCCTCAAGGTACTGTAGTACAATTCACGTGGTGTGAATAAAGGACTTGGCGTCGAATACCACGCAAAATCTTTCGGTCGAAGGTCATTGATGTATACCTGTCGCCGGAAGTGAGAAACTTGCCATTGTGGCATGCAAGCTTCAAAGTACTGAAGGGGTTGTTCCTAGATCAACTTCTTGGATAATGAGCTGATGTCGACAAGAAGCGATCCGTCAAAGGAGGGCCTTGATGAATCCCACATCAGTGACACGGAACGGAGCTAATGATTTTAATGGAGGTGAAAACGATCTGTGACATATGATTCAGGGTGGCGGTCATGAAAGGATGAAGGATAATGTATGGCAGTGGATGGGACACGGTTGACTTTTCTGAACGACTTCTCTTGAACATGTGGCGACACTGATGCAATGGATTGGTAGCATTACCCCAAATATGAATGGTATGGCAAGACCATGGATGTGACCGGTGAATGAAACAACCCAACCCGATTGTGGTACGGAGGAAAAGTGTCATGTTCAAGAGCGACTTGCTACCATCAAAGTTTTCTTTAGTTTCTCCCAATTTTTCCCCAGTCATTGCTGACCAGTACCTCTTTATTTTTGTCAAGCTTGAGGAGGATAACATATGCTTGTTCTATAACCTGCCCTTCGGGCAAGCCCATCGCTATGTTTTAACGAGCTTAGAGATAGTGAAACTCGTTCTCGTCTAAAGACAAGTTTGTCGCTATTTAATGATTTTAACGAGTCCAACGACAAGGATAACTCGGTCCTTTTCATTTTTAGAGAGTCTGAAAAGGTACATAAAGTAAACTCCAAAAGTCCTTTTTCGTCATCTAATCCCTTAAGTCCGAAAAATTATAAAACAATACAGAAGGAATGAGTTTTCGATAGTTTTAACGAGCCGAATAAAACAAGCGCTCGATCTTTTTGTGCAATAATCCCTCAGGTCCAAAAAGATTAAAATCTGGAGGAGGGATAGCTCTTCCGGTCGCTTTAACGAGCTGGAAGGCCAAAACTCGGCAATCTTTTCATATTTTACGAGTCAGATGAAAAGAGCTTAAAGAAGACTCGTCTTTTGAGGAACGAGTGATAAACAGGGTTAGCAGTTGATTCCAGGTACAAGTTGGAATTTTCCAATCACGGTAGTGTCACAAGGATGGCTAGGTGAAATCACTCTTCGCAGCTGTTCCTCAAAATGGGTAAACAATCATATGGAGGTGAACGATTGGCCAATGGAAAAGTGGAGGTGACGGTGCAAACACGACCAAGGCTTTAATGACTGATAAGGTTACATTCACAGTGGTTATTTACAGGGTAGGTTCATTTTTTATTTTAAAATGAGCTTAAATGCTGGTGGAAACATTTGCTCATTGCTTATGTTTATTTTTTAACGAGCATGAAGTCCGCGTTAAAACTGCTCCGTAACAATTTTGCATCCTCCCAGCATAATAACGCAAATCGAGGTGCATGCATATTGGTCACTATTTAAGCATAGTAACGCTTGAGGTACAACCCAATACGGGGTTGCGCCAGTGGAATTCCATCATAATCCATTAACTCGTAGGCTCCTTTTGCTAACACTCGTTTAACAATATAGGGGCCCATCCATAAAGAATTAAATTTACCTCCTCCCAATTTATCAAATTCTTGGTCATAAAGCAAGACCAAGTCACCTTCTGAGAAGACACGGGGTTTGACATTTTTTTCGAACTACGCCTTGACTCGTTTCTTATGGGCTTCGTTAGCCAAAGTGGCATCACGACGGGTTTCATCCAATTGGATTAATTCCAAGAAACGAGCCTCTTCTTTCGAAGTTTCGGGGAGGAGATCAATTGCGAGTTTAAGTGACGAAATTTCGCATTGGACTGGCAAGACTGCTTCTAGGCCATACACCAGTTGGAAAGGTGTGGACTCGGTCGCGTTCTTTACCGATGTTCGGTAAGCCCACAAGGCTGAGTACAGGATTAGGTGCCACCTTCTTTTGTGAACCTCGATCATCCTTTGCAACATACGCTTCAAGACCTTGTTGATTGCTTCAACTTGTCCGTTGGCTTGCGGATAATACGGGGTAGAGCTGTCGTGAGATAGCCCTAGCTTGGCAGCTAATTCAACCATCATGTGATTGCGAAAATACGACCCATGATCTGTAACTATGGCCTGTGGTACGCCGAACCTGGTGACTACATGATTGAAAAAGAAAAGGGCAGCTGTTTCACCAGTGTTATCTAATGTAGGCATCGCCTCGGCCCATTTGGTAAAATAGTCAACAGCGACTATAATATACCCATGCCCCCCGATCGAGGTGGGGTTACATTGCATGAAATCGATGCCCCATTTGGCGAAAGGCCCAACAACAACTATTGGCTGTAAAGGTGCGGGTGGTCTTCTGGTTTTGCTATCGAAAATTTGACAAGCATGGCAACTTCTGACTGCGGTTATGCAATCTTTGAACATTGTTGGCCAGAAGTATCCTGCTCGTAAGATTTTCTGTGTTGTAGCATATCCAGATTGATGCCCCCCACACGTGCCTGAATGACACTCATTCAGGGATTTTTCGGCCTCTTCATGGGTGAGGCACCTCCTCAGAACTGTATCGATACCACGACGGTAAAGCGTATCACCAACGATCATGTAGTGTTTCGCTTGGTATCGTATACGTTTCTGTTCTGAGTGAGAGGTGTCAGGCCTGAATTTTTGGGTTTGTAGATAAATTATGATATCTCCATACCACTCATTGCTTGCAGATATCAGAAACAAACTTTCGTCCACGATTGACTCTTCTGATGTTTCATCGTTGGACGACGATGGGAGATCGCACAATAATTTTGCGAAAACTAAAGCTTTCTTTGATTTGGATTTTACAAATTCCAGATCAAACTCTTGAAGGATGGCTATCTATTTTGAATACTTGCCTCCCAGCAACTGTCGCGACAATATATAAGTCATGGGGTTGCAATCTGATAGAATGGTAGTTTTCCGAAAGAGGACATAATGTCGAAATCTTTGTATCGCTTGAACAGCAGCGAGTGCTAGCTTTTCAACATAAGAATATTTGATTTCTGTATCATTCAAGTTTTTACTTAAATAATATATAGGATGTTCAATTCCATCGACTTCTTGAACTAAAACCATCGCAATGGTCGTATCCGCTGCAGCTAGATACAGGTTAAAATCTCTTTGATAGTCCGGGGAATACATTAATGATGCTTTTACTAGAGAATCTTTCAGAGCATCAAAGGAAGCTTGCGCCACCTGATCCCAGACAAAAGGTACATCCTTTTTCAAAAGACGAGTATAAACTTTAGCAAGTTTTGCGTAATTTGGAATGAACCTCCTCAGAAAGTTTGCTTTCCCTTGGAGTTTCTGGATCTGAAGCAAATTTGAAGGTGGAGGCAAATTAATGATTGCCTGAACCTTGCAAGGGTCGAGCCGAATCCCATCCTTAGAGACTACAAAGTCAAGTAAACGACCAGAACCGATGCAAAACACACATTTGTGCGGATTGAGTCTTATCTTGTAGTGTCAGCAACGTAGAAATATCACTCTTAAATGCTGCGGATGATCAGTCCGCTTTCGCGAATGAGCCAGAAGGTCGTCGAGATAAGGTTGAACGATGTTCTTGATGTCATGGAAGGCATAATTCATTGCCCTCTGAAACGTCACCCCTGCGTTCTTTAAACCAAAGGGTAATTTTCGATAAGCGAATGTGCCCCACGGACAGATGAATGCAATGTTTGACTGGTCCTGTGGGCGGATATTTATTTGATTATACCCGGAAAATCCATCCATAAATGAAAACATTTCACATCCGGCGCATTCATCAATTATCTGGTCGATGAAGGGTGTAGGGTAGTTGTCCTTCGGACAAGCTTGGTTTACATCCCTATAATCGACACACACTCTAATTGTCCCTTGTTTCTTCATAACAGGGACAATATTCGATACCCAATCGGTTAGAGGAACGGGGTAGATGAATCCAGCATGGAGAAGTTTTTCAACTTCTGCCTTAATGGCAGCGGCTTTCTTGGGGTGCACCTGCCGAAGCCGTTGTCTTACTGGTTTGACATCAGGATACATTTTAATTTCATGTTCAACGATACTCGAGTCAATGCCTGGCATTTCATCATATGACCAAGTAAAGACATCTCTGAATTCGCGAAAAAGAGTGTTATATAATTCCAGTTCTGAAAGAGAACGTCCTTTGCCGACATAAATATTCTCTACAACATTTGTTTTAGTCGAGATATTTATGGCTATAGTCTCTTCAATATTGTATAAGTTTCGCTCAGAATCCACCGTATTTACAGTATTTGATAGGAATTCAAAAACTGAAGGGTGGTAAAGGTCATGCTGAGTATCTTCTTCATATTCCGGAAGAAGGGAACGATGGTGGCAATCATTCCATGGTGCCCCATCAATAAACATTGATTGTAGGATTCCATCGTCAGTCCCATGTACTTTCGACCAAGGATCTAACGGGGTACCATATTCTCTAGACCTATCTACCCAAACGCTTGATGAGCGTTGATTTGGGTTCGCCTCCCATGCTCGAAACATTGATTGCTACAATATTTCAATGGGGCTTGGGGGCAAAACCATTGCATGATCCATTTCGACATCGTCTTCTGAGATCTTCGTGGAAGATATCATGTTGCAGGCTTTTACGAATGCTAATTCTCCTATATAGAATGGAGGCGTTAGTGCGAAAGTTCCCATTAATGTGGGGTCTTTCAGTAGGCCTACTCCGATGTCTTGAAGCGAGTGGTTGCTTCCATGGATCATGGGAATGCTTCCTGTAACTTGTGAACCATTAGGGAGGAAGTCTTTTTGGTCGACGATCGTAATCCCTCTTTGAAAAGGGAATGCGATCTTCCTAAAATAAGTCGACACTACAGCTGCCATGGCATATATCCACGGTCTTCCCAGTAGGATGTTGTAGTCCAGATTCCCATCGATGACTTCAACATCTATTTCTATTGTTTTTCCTCCCAGTTCAACTTTCAAGTTATTAAGGATACCGCACGGGGTATATGTCCTTCCGTCGAATGCTTTTAATGTCGTCGAAGATCGCGACAAGGTTGGAGATCCTAAAGTTTTCCAGCAACTCATCGACATAATACATGTAGATGCCCCCTCATCAATAATTGTTCGGTGAACAGTTTTGTTGAGGGATTTCACTTGAATAAGGAAATCTAGTTGAGCTGGTAACTGAGGATCGTATCCTTTGTGATCAAAGGATACAAGATTGGAATCCTTAGGATCAACCCCACCAATAGCCGATAACAAAGCCTGCCTTTGGGATGGGCAATTTTGTAGTACTTCAAGAGTCGACATAGCGGATGGCGATTGGGCCAAATCTTCCACTATATTATAATGCTGCACCGCTCTGGCGCGAGGATTAAATGTCGACTTGTGTACTACTCCCTTTGGCGGTTTTATTGTTAATTCAGGAATGATGGGTGGTACAACTTCTGTCGAAGTCGTTGTTGAACTACTTGGTTGATCTTTACCTTTGTCGTTCGACAGCTGTGGATTCCCGTAATCTTTGTTCCTTGTCGAAATCAAAGCATCATTCTGCTGTTTTGAAACCGACAACATGAGCACTTGCGACGGGGAAGCATTTCCACTATCAACCAGATTTTGACCTGGGTTTGGGAACGGATCAGTTAACACAGCTGAGGTCTGCGAACTTTTGAAGAACCTTCTAAGCTCAGCTTTGTATGGACAGTCGGATGTCCAATGATCCTCGTCACATATCATGCATGGATTTTTTGGTTTCCCTTTCCTAGGAGGGTTTGAAGAAGTTTTTCCGGGAGATGACTCACCCTGTTTCTTCTTCTTCCCTTTGTTTTGCTTCTTCTTGCTTCCTGGTTGATTGGTTTCTTTGCCTTTATCTGCTGATACGGCATTTACTTCCGAAGCAAGAATTTCATCTTTTGCATTTTGATCCGAATTCTTACGAGATTTCTTAGATGAAGCCTTTGTCGATTTCGCGTTTGCCGTGCCAATCACACCATCGCCGGCATGAGAGTCACTATTTGATTTAGGAGGAGGAGGAATTGAGAATTCCGGTCTAGGGGCGTCAGGTATTTTGTCGTAGAGCGTGCCAGACTGAGTATAAACTAAGTCTAGATATTGTGCACGAGCAATAACTTGCTCCTCTGTTACGACTCCCCCCTTTGCCACATCTTCCGTTATAGCAGGAAGTAACGACTTTATAAACCATTCAGCTAACAGCTGATCGGGAACGTATGTTTTCACCATCCTATGACGACGACGCCACTCATGTATATGATCGGATATATGAGTGGCAGTTGTCTGCTTGAAGTTGGTTAATATTTCTGTTCCCGTTTCATACCTTATCGGTAATTGAAAATGGGTTAAGAAAGTCGTGGCTAGGGAGCTAAAATTGTCGAACGAGGCTCTAGGTAATTCAATATACCATTTTGCCGCTGGACCCGTTAACGTCCTCTGGAAAAGGCGAAGCCTTATCGAATCATCATTCAGGGTGTTTGATGAACACCACAGATGAAAAGTCATCATGTGATTCGATGGGTCTTCACCTGGATTTCCATTGAATTTAGGAATGTCAGATGGAAGTTTGTGAGGAATCGCTGGCCACCAAGGGGCGTAAGCAATCAGATCATTGGTTAACCGGTGTAGATCGGGTAACTCTAAAGTTGCCACGAATGGTAACTGTTGATTCAGGTTAGGTGAAGCATACCCAGGGTACGATGGGATCGCCTGAGGAGTGGGCCTTTGCATACCAGCATAATGTAATTGATGTTGGTATGACTGATACGGTTGGTGGACTTGACCACTATAAAGCGGTTGGTTTTGACCGTTTTGAATATACGGCTGTCCACTGTTCGCAAAGATCTGCTGCTCAGAACCTTGGTACACTTGCTGGAATCGTGGTTGTTGGTATTGCACCAGCCACGGTTGTGAAGCCATGTTCTGTTGTGCTATACTAACCGTTGGACCAAGGTGTGGGGTAATTGTACCCGTTTGGACCTGTGTCGCCCCACCAGTTGGTGATTGTGGTTGTTTCTCAGGGTCAAGGGGTTGTTGCATTACAACCTGAGAAATCTGAGGTTGACATACAACATGCAAAGTTTGAACTTGCGACACTGTCACAATAGCCGGTGTGGTCGGGATCTTCGACATAGGTACATACTGTTGCATAGAATATACAACCCTTGGTTGTTGAGGTAGCATAGGTACCCAACCACTTGATGTAATTCCAGTATAACCTGAATACTGTTGTGAACTCCCGTATGGATACCCTCCCGGAGGGGGTAATGAAAGGGCATACTGCCCCCCATACAGTAGCAATCCGGAACTCAAGGGGATTGTTTGTCCTTGGGGACTGGATTGCCCAAATTGACCTCCAAATGGATCAATCTAACGAGTCTCAACATAAGAGTTGCCGGATATTATTCCGGATGAACAAACTGGAATGGACCACACTATCGAAATAGTCCCTTGGTGGACTCCTTCTAGCGGTTGTGAGCTAGTCGGGACAGATGGTATGCCGGCAAACATTGTCGGAGTGACGGCAGGGGCTTCTGCTGTCGCTGTGTTGTTCGACATAGTCCTAGATGTTGATGGTTGTTCAGACATTTTGAGTCTATCCAATAGATTGCCTAGCGATTCTACAGGAACTTCCACTTGTGGTGGACTAACTTCTGATGAAGGAAATAGAGTGACACCGACTCCAAAATGGGTTGGAGTACTTGTTTGCGGATCCTCTACAATTTCCACTATCGCAATCAAACCCGGTGGAAGAGGAAGACCGTCAGGTCCGTAAAATATTTCTGGTGCCGAAGAAGGGGTTGAATCGACAGCGACAGTTGTTTGAGGAGCAAGACTCTCTGAACCGGTTACAGATGGAACTGGTTCAGTAACGCAAGTATTTGCTCCCAGACTAGGATCAATGTTACTGTCCCTCTGTGGCTGTTGAACTTCTTCTATAGAGGCAGGGTTTCCAGAAATGTTTGGAGTAACCAGAATCTCAGATGTGGTTGGAACACTTGTTCTAACTTTGATAGGAGATTTCGAACCGGTTAAACGAGTTCGCTTTGTCCGTACTATTTTCGATTCCGGAGACAAAGACGGTTAACTCGTAAGCCTCTACGAACGACGGGGTTTCAATTGACTTTCTCCCACGATTGCGGATTACGCGATCAACCAAAATACAAAAAGGGGAAAGTGTGTTTCCGAATTGAATGAATTTTTTAGACGCTTTTAGACACAACTTGCTTTTTCAGTTTTAAAGAGTCGAGAAAAAGCTAAAGATGACTCTAGTCTCCTTCAATGTTTTAACGAGCCCGAAGTGACAAATGCTCGGATGGACTTTTTCCGTTATAGAGTCTGAAAAAGGCCAAAAGGAACTGCTCTGGAGTTCTAGGCAGAGGGTGTGCCAAACTTTTCGCAAAACCGTAGAATACTTTTTAGGGTACGGGCAGTCGATCTTCCTGAATGCTGTGTTCAGTGCATTGCGATCAGTAGGGCGGCCGACACGGCTTCCTAAGGATAAAGGTTTTATGCCTATAGGGGTCTCCCAATATATACGCGACGGTACGTGGGAGCACAATCCGTACTAGCGCTATCGTCCCTCAGGAGGAATCACCCACCTTCCACGAGATCGACAGTCACCAGGCTTAACGACGCCGGAACACGTCTCTAGCCTAGACCTCTATGTTGTGCGTTATGTTGCAAAGCGTTGTTAAGTTCATTCAATTTATTTTAGGTTGATATTTTTAAAGTTTGCCTTTCAAGGTTCACCACGAGATGTATGATACAAATTCCTAAATGCAGTCTAAAGATGATAAGCAAGCTTTATATCTTTTCAACTTTGAAAATCCTAGCTACTAAGGGAAAAGAAAGACACCATCTTTTCTCAAAGAGCAATCAGCACACTCTAATGCACTTTTCCTAAATCCAACATGCAAACTATCAAATGCAAATGCACAATGCAGGTGTTTGTTTTCCGCTTTCTTAGTATTGATGCCTACAAAGAAAGCTTTTTGTACAACTTTGAATTTGCTTTTAAATGATCAATACAAACAAGTTTACTTTTTCGAAATTAGAGAGGGTAGAAGAGATTACAACACTTAACGATTTTCGAAATAAAGACTTGTTTCGACACTTAAAAGAGAAAAATTCAAACCAATAAGCAAAAGTAAATGTATAATCAATCTGCAAACAGCCAATGAACTCTCTTCTAAGATCACAATCAACAGATCTGAATCAAGGGCTACAGGATGACTATTTCACTTATGCAAAGGAAAACTGTAAATGATGCCACAAACACATAAAAACACTCACAGTATTTTTGTACAAAAGGAGGCGGAATCTAAGCAGAGAAAAGGAGTTATCAGACTGGTACCTATGCTGGTTACAGGCTGCAAAAATCAGAGATCAAAACAAGGCAAAACAGAGCAGAGAACCCCAGCTGCACAAGGACAAACTGGTTCAGCGCAACCTCAACACAGGGGTTTTGACATTCAGCGCAGGTAGCCTTCACGGGACCTGCGATGAAATGCAGAATCCCTTCACTGGGTCTGCACTGAAGGAGAAACTCTCGTTTCCCTCAGGTTCTGGGTCACAGTTTGCTATTTAATTCACTGTTTCAGGCCAAATAAAAGCAACAAGCAAGGTGTAATCAAAGGGATTCTTTGAAAGGCTACTAATATCTATCACAAGGATCATCAAATCATTTGTGAGTCCATTGTTCAAATCATAGACAAGTCCAGCAATTGGATCAAAGCAGCAACTTTCTACTTTGCATCCGGGAAAGATGCAGCTCAATTGTTGCTGTCAAGTCTATGAAACAAACAATGATAGAAACACAAATAAAATGACTAAACAAATTTCCCCAGTGGAGTCGCCAATTTGTTGTGGGGAAAAATGCCTATGCAGGACGATCCTATCCACCTAAGGTGTGACAGTGCCTTAGCAACAAACGAGTACAGCTATTCTGGTTTCTTCCTTTATGAAATGTGAAAGAAGAGAGATCAATAGACTTACCGGTGTCTTCCGTTTGTCCCTCGATCCGGTCTCTCTTCCCTTTGGGTGTTCACAACTACTTGCCTTCTTGCTTGTCCAGCTTCAACGGGTTCCTGCAAGATCACAAGAGAACAGCTACTTGCGACAAGAGAACAGCTACTTGAGACAAGAGAAGAACACTACACAAAGACAGATATTCACATTCATAACTAGTTTAGGATTAGAAATAAACCAAATACACTAATACATTCATACATCAAAATACATCAGCATATAGGAGAAACCAAGATAGCTTTAGTGATGAATAACAAGGTTCAGGAAGAGATACAACCCGGAGGACTCCAATCCAGCATCTCCTTCCCAGCAAATGGAATTCCTATCTTCAGCCCCTTCAAAGCATTAAGCACCCAATGATTCCAGTCTCAAACCAACAACAATTCTTTGCAATAACAAAATTCCAGCCCCTAGATCTCATGGAGGAGAGATCCATATATAGATGTTTGGAGAGAGGATGAGTCAGCTTGAGATCTGACTAGTGTCCTCTCCCTCTGTCAGTTCTTGAGTCCACGTGGAGGTTCTTGCTTCCACTTGGAGATTTGGAACCTCTTACTCATCACCAGTCGAATTCCCTGAGGCAAGTGTCATTTTGGAAGCTTCCTGGGTTTTGACACCTTGAGAAATGAGTTGGCCACTTGTCCACTCTCATTCAGCGCAGGTAGCTAGTGTTCCAGTTGACATTCAACGCAGGTAGCCAGTGTAGCCACTGAAATGATCCTGAATTGACTTGTTTTTGAGCAGTTTCAGGTGGAGAACTTCTGTGAATTGCTGTGGATTGTTAGCCTTGTTCCTCTAGGGGTAGGAACAACATGTTTAGGGACTTTGGATCCCTTAGATTATGGACATTTCATGCTCAATGTTGTAAGGCACAAAAATGTCTATAACAACCAAGAACCAACCCTAGAGGAAGAAGAAATGAATAAAACCATATATCACCAGTCGAATTCCCTGAGGCAAGTGTCATTTTGGAAGCTTCCTGGGTTTTGACACCTTGAGAAATGAGCCTGCCACTTGTCCAGTCTCGTTCAGCGCAGGTAGCTAGTGTTCCAGTTGACATTCAATGCAGGTAGCCAGTGTTGGCTTTGACATTCAGTGCAAACACTGAAATAATCCTGAATTGACTTGTTTTTGAGCATTTTCAGGTGGAGAACTTCTGTGAATTGTTGTGGTTTGTTAGCCTTGTTCCTCTAGGGGTAGGAACAACATGTTTAGGGACTTTGGATCCCTTAGATTATGGACATTTCATGCTCAATGCTGTAAGGCACAAAAATGTCTATAACAGTTGCCCCCTAAAGTATGAGGCTGTTTATCGGGCGAAATGCTTTATCAGGGGGATCCGAAGTTCATCCAATGCTGAGAGGAGACCTGTAATAACATACAATACAATGCATTATTTTTCATACTGCTTTCATGATCTAGCTGAGGCGGGCATTCCCATGCTTAGCTTTATAAATTCATTTTTCTGTACATAGAACAGACAATCGTCTGATGGTAGACTGATAATTTTGATGAAATTATCATCCTTTGAGTAGGATAATTATCTGCTGCAATGATGCACATGTCAATGTCTTGATCTTTCCTGAATATATATCGCAGCCCGGATGGATGAAACTAGATCCGGGGTCTTCAAACTCGTTCGATCTTCACTCTAAGTACAAGTCGATCCATGTGAGAAATGTTCTGAAGTCGAACATGGAAAGACATCGCTTGATTACCGGTCAATGATGTAAACCGTTAACAAGCGCGAGAGGAATCACCAATAATGATAATGACCCTCAAGGTACTACAGTACAATTCACGTGGTGTGAATAAAGGACTTGGCGTCGAACACCACGCAAAATCTTTCGGTCGAAGGTCATTGATGTATACCTGTCGCCGGAAGTGAGAAACTTGCCATTGTGGCATGCAAGCTTCAAAGTACTGAAGGGGTTGTTCCTAGATCAACTTCTTGGATAATGAGCTGATGTCGACAAGAAGTGATCCGTCAAAGGAGGGCCTTAATGAATCCCATATCAGTGACACGGAATGGAGCTAATGATTTTAATGGAGGTGAAAACGATCTGTGACATATGATTCAGGGTGGCGGTCATGAAAGGATGAAGGATAATGTATGGCAGTGGATGGGACACGGTCGACTTTTCTGAACGACTTCTCTTGAACATATGGCGACACTGATGCGATGGATTGGTAGAATTACCGCAAATATGGATGGTATGGCGAGACCATGGATGTGACCGGTGAATGAAACAACCCAACCCGATTGTGGTACGGAGGAAAAGTGTCATGTTCAAGAGCGACTTGCTACCATCAAAGTTTTCTTTAGTTTCTCCCAATTTTTCCCCAGTCATTGCTGACCAGTACCTCTTTATTTTTGTCAAGCTTGAGGAGGATAACATATTCTTGTTCTATAACCTGCCCTTCGGGCAAGCCCATCGCTATGTTTTAACGAGCCTAGCGATAGTGAAACTCGTTCTCGTCTAAAGACAAGTTTGTCGCTATTTAATGATTTTAACGAGTCTAACGACAAGGATAACTCGGTCCTTTTCATTTTTAGAGAGTCTGAAAAGGTACATAAAGTTAACTCCAAAAGTCCTTTTTCGTCATCTAATCCCTTAAGTCCGAAAAAGTATAAAACAATATAGAAGGGATGAGTTTTCGATAGTTTTAACGAGCCGAATAAAACAAGCGCTCGATCTTTTTGTGCAATAATCCCTTATGTCCAAAAAGATTAAAATCTAGAGCAGGGATAGCTCTTCCGGTCGCTTTAACGAGCTAGAAGGCCAAAACTCGGCAATCTTTTCATATTTTACGAGTCAGATGAAAATAGCATAAAGAAGACTCGTCTTTTGAGGAACGAGTGATAAACAGGGTTAGCAGCTGATTCCAGGTATAGGTTGGAATTTTCCAATCACGGCAGTGTCACAAGGATGGCCAGGTGACATCACTCTTCGCAGCTGTTCCTCAAAATGGGTAAACAATCATATGGAGGTGAACGATCGGCCAATGGAAAAGTGGAGGTGATGGTGCAAACACGACCAAGGCTTTAATGGCTGATAAGGTTACATTCACAGTGGTTATTTACCGGGTAGGTTCATTTTTTATTTTAAAATGAGCTTAAATGCTGGTGGAAACATTTGCTCATTGCTTATGTTTATTTTTTAACGAGCATGAAGTCCGCGTTAAAACTGCTCGGTAGCAATTTTGCATGCCCCCAGAATAATAACGCAAATCGAGGTGCATGCATATTGGTCACTATTTAAGCATAGTAACGCTTGAGGTACAACCCATTACGAGGTTGCGCCAGTGGAATTCCGTCATAATCCATTAACTCGTAGGCTCCTTTTGCTAACACTCGTTTAACAATATAGGGGCCCATCCATAAAGAATTAAATTTACCTCCTCCCAATTTATCGGATTCTTGGTCATAAAGCAAGACCAAGTCACCTTTTGAGAAGACACGGGGTTTGACATTTTTGTCGAACTGCGCCTTGACTCGTTTCTTATGGGCTTCGTTAGCCAAAGCGGCATCACGATGGGTTTCATCCAATTGGATTAATTCCAAGAAACGAGCCTCTTCTTCCGAAGTTCCGGGGAGGAGATCAATTGCGAGTTTAAGCGACGAAATTTCGCACTGGACTGGCAAGACTGCTTCTAGGCCATACACCAGTTGGAAAGGTGTGAACCCGGTCGCGTTCTTTACCGATGTTCGGTAAGCCCACAAGGCTGAGTACAGGATTAGGTGCCACCTTCTTTTGTGAACCCCGATCATCCTTTGCGACATACGCTTCAGGACCTTGTGGATTGCTTCAACTTGTCCGTTGGCTTGCGGATAATACGGGGTAGAGCTGTCGTGAGATAGCCCTAGCTTGGCAGCTAATTCAACCATCATGTGATTGCGAAAATGTGACCCATGATCTGTAACTATGGCCTGTGGTACGCCGAACCTGGCGACTACATGATTGAAAAAGAAAAGGGCAGCTGTTTCACCAGTGTTATCTAATGTAGGCATTGCCTCGGCCCATTTGGTAAAATAGTCAACAACGACTATAATATACCCATGCCCCCCGGTCGAGGTGGGGTTACATTGCATGAAATCGATGCCCCATTTGGCGAAAGGCCCAACAACAACTATTGGCTGTAAAGGTGCGGGTGGTCTTCTGGTTTTGCTATCGAAAATTTGACAAGCATGGCAACTTCTGACTGCGATTATGCAATCTTTGAACATTGTTGGCCGGAAGTATCCTGCTCGTAAGATTTTCTGTGCTGTAGCATATCCAGATTGATGCCCCCCACACGCGCCTGAATGACACTCATTCAGGGCTTTTTCGGCCTCTTCATGGGTGAGGCACCTCCTCAGAACTGTATCGATACCACGACGGTAAAGCGTATCACCGACGATCATGTAGTCTTTCGCTTGGTATCGTATACATTTCTGTTCTAAGTGAGAGGTGTCAGGCCTGAATTTTTGGGTTTGGAGATAAATTATTATATCGATACCACTCATTGCTTGCAGATATCAGAAACAAACTTTCGTCCACGATTGACTCTTCCTATGTTTCATCATTGGACGACGATGGGAGATCGCACAATAATTCTGCGAAAACTAAAGCTTTCTTTGATTTGGATTTTACAAATTCCATATCAAACTCTTGAAGGATTGCTATCCATTTTGAATATTTGCCCCCCAGCAACTGTCCTGACAATATATAAGTCATGGGGTTGCAATCTGACAGAATGGTAGTTTTCCGAAAGAGGACATAATGTCGAAATCTTTGTATCGCTTGAACAACAGCGAGTGCTAGCTTTTCAACATAAGAATATTTTCTTTCTGTATCATTCAAGTTTTTACTTAAATAATATATAGGATGTTCAATTCCATCGACTTCTTGAACCAAAACCATCGCAATGGTCGTATCTGCTGCAGCTAGATACAGGTTAAAATCTCTTTGATAGTCCGGGGCATACATTAATGATGCTTTTACTAGAGAATCTTTCAGAGCATCAAAGGAAGCTTGCGCCACCTGATCCCAGACAAAAGGTACATCCTTTTTCAAAAGACGAGTATAACCTTTAGCAAGTTCTGCATAATTTGGAATGAACCTCCTTAGAAAGTTTGCTTTCCCTTGGACTTTCTGGATCTGAAGCAAATTTGAAGGTGGAGGCAAATTAATGATTGCCTGAACCTTGCAAGGGTCGAGTCGAATCCCATCCTTAGAGACTACAAAGCCAAGTAAACGACCAGAACCGACGCAAAACACACATTTGTGCGGATTGAGTCTTATCTTGTAGTGTCGGCAACGTAGAAATATCGCTCTTAAATGTTGCGGATGATCAGTCCGCTTTCGCGAATGAGCCGGAAGGTCGTCGAGATAAGTTTGAACGATGTTCTTGATGTCATGGAAGGCATAATTCATTGCCCTCTGAAACGTTGCTCCTGCGTTCTTTAAACCAAAGGGTAATTTTCGATAAGCGAATGTGCCCCACGGACAGATGAATGCAGTCTTTGACTGGTCCTGTGGGCGGATATTTATTTGATTATACCCGAAAAATCCATCCATAAATGAAAATATTTCACATCCGGTGCATTCATCAATTATCTGGTCGATGAAGGGTGTAGGGTAGTTGTCCTTCGGACAAGCTTGGTTTACATCCCTATAATCAACACACACTCTAATTGTCCCTTGTTTCTTCATAATAGGGACAATATTCGATACCCAATCGGTCAGAGGAACCGGGTAGATGAAGCCAGCATGGAGAAGTTTTTCAACTTCTGCCTTAATGGCAGCGGATTTCTTGGGGTGCACCTGCCGAAGCCGTTGTCTTACTGGTTTGACATCAGGATACATTTTAATTTCATGTTCAACGATACTCGAGTCAATGCCTGGCATTTCATCATATGACCAAGCAAAGACATCTCTGAATTCGCGAAAAAGAGCGTTATATATTTCCAGTTCTGAAGAAGAACATCCTTTGCCGACATAAATATTCTCTACAACATTTGTTTTAGTCGAGATATTTATGGCTATAGTCTCTTCAATATTGGATAAGTTTCGCTCGGAATCCACCGTATTTACAGTATTTGATAGGAATTCAAAAACTGAAGGGTGGTAAAGGTCATGTTGAGTATCTTCTTCATATTCTGGAAGAAGGGAACGATGGTGGCAATCATTCCATGGTGCCCCCTCAATCAACATTGATTGTAGGATTCCTTCGTCAATCCCATGTACTTTCGACCAAGGATCTAACGGGGTACCATATTCTCTAGACCTATCTACCCAAACGCTTGATGAGCGTTGATTTGGGTTCGCCTCCCATGCTCGAAACATTGATTGCTACAATATTTCAATGGGGCTTGGGGGCAAAACCATTGCATGATCCATTTCGACATCGTCTTCTGAGATCTTCGTGGAAGATATCATGTTGCAGGCTCTTACGAATGCTACTTCTCCTATATAGAATGGAGGCGGAAGTGCGAAAGTTCCCATTAATGTGGGGTCTTTCAGTAGGCCTACTCCGATGTCTTGAAGCGAGTGGTTGCTTCCATGGATCATGGGAATGCTTCCTGTAACTTGTGAACCATTAGGGAGGAAGTCTTGTTGGTCGACGATCGTAATCCCTCCTTGAAAAGGGAATGCGATCTTCCTAAAATAAGTCGACACTACAGCTGCCATGGCATATATCCACGGTCTTCCCAGTAGGATGTTGTAGTCCAGATTCCCATCGATGACTTCAACATCTATTTCTACTGTTTTTCCTCCCAGTTCAACTTTCAAGTTATTAAGGATACCGCACGGGGTATATGTCCTTCCGTCGAACGCTTTTAATTTCGTCGAAGATCGCGACAAGGTTGGAGATCCTAAAGTTTTCCAGCAACTCATCGACATAATACATGTAGATGCCCCCTCATCAATAATTGTTCGGTGAACAGTTTTGTTGAGGGCTTTCACTTGAATAAGGAAAGCTAGTTGAGCTGGTAACTGAGGATCGTATCCTTTGTGATCAAAGGATACAAGATTGGAATCCTTAGGATCAACCCCACCAATAGCCGATAACAAAGCCTGCCTTTGGGATGGGCAATTTTGTAGTACTTCAAGAGTCGACATAGCGGATGGCGATTGGGCCAAATCTTTATCTTGTCTTTTCCAAAGATAAAGACATTGACATGTGCATCATTGCAGCAGATAATCATCCTACTCGAAGGATGATAATTTCATCAAAATTATCAGTCTACCATCAGACGATTGTCTGTTCTATGTACAGAAAAATGAATTTATAAAGCTGAGCATGGGAATACCCGCCTCAGCTAGATCATGAAAGCAGTATGAAAAATAATGTATTGTATTGTATCTTATTACAGGTCTCCTCTCAGCATTGGATGAACTTCGGATCCCTTTGATAAAGCATTTCGCCCGATAAACAGCCTCATACTTTAGGGGGCAACTGTTATAGACATTTTTGTGCCTTACAGCATTGAGCATGAAATGTCCATAATCTAAGGGATCCAAAGTCGCTAAACATGTTGTTCCTACCCCTAGAGGAACAAGGCTAACAAACCACAGCAATTCACAGAAGTTCTCCACCTGAAACTGCTCAAAAACAAGTCAATTTAGGATCATTTCAGTGGCTACACTAGCTGTTTGCGCTGAATGTCAAAGCCAACACTGGCTACCTGCGTTGAATGTCAACTGGAACACTAGCTACCTGCGCTGAACAAGAATGGACAAGTGGCAGGCTCATTTCTCAAGGTGTCAAAACCCAGGAAGCTTCCAAAATGACACTTGCCTCAGGGAATTCGACTGGTGATGAGTAAGAGGTTCCAAATCTCCAAGTGGAAGCAAGAACCTCCAAGTGGACTCAAGAACTGACAGAGGGAGAGGACACTAGTCAGATCTCAAGCTGACTCATCCTCTCTCCAAACATCTATATATGGATCTCTCCTCCATGAGATCTGGAGGCTGGAATTTTGTTATTGCAAAGAATTGCTGTTGGTTTGAGACTGGAATCATTGGGTGCTTAATGCTTTGAAGGGGATGAAGATAGGAATTCCATTTGCTGGGAAGGAGATGCTGGATTGGAGCCCTCTGGGTTGTATCTCTTCCTGAACCTTGTTATTCATCAATAAAGCTATCTTGGTTTCTCCTATATGCTTATGTATTTTGATGTATGAATGTATTAGTGTATTTGGTTTATTTCTAATCCTAAGCTAGTTATGAATGTGAATATCTGTCTTTGTGTAGTGTTCTTCTCTTGTCTCAAGTAGTTGTTCTCTTGTCGCAAGTAGCTGTTCTCTTGTGATCTTGCAGGAACCCGTTGAAGCTGGACAAGTAAGAAGGCAAGTAGCTGTGAACACCCAAAGGGAAGAGAGACCAGATCGAGGGACAAACGGAAGACACCGGTAAGTCTATTGATCTCTCTTCTTTCACATTTCATAAAGGAAGAAACTAGAATAGTTGTACTCGTTTGTTGCTAAGGCACTGTCACACCTTAGGTGGATAGGATCGTCCTGCATAGGCATTTTTCCCCACAACAAATTGGCGACTCCACTGGGGAAATTTTTTTAGTCATTTTATTTGTGTTTCTATCATTGTTTGTTTCATAGACTTGACAGCAACAATCGAACTGCATCTTTCCCGGATGCAAAGTAGAAAGTTACTGCTTTGATCCAATTGCTGGACTTGCCTATGATTTGAACAATGGACTCACAAATGATTTGATGATCCTTGTGATAGATCTTAGTAGCCTTTCAAAGCATCCCTTTGATTACACCTTGCTTGTTGTTTATTTGGCCTGAAACAGTATATTAAATAGCAATCTGTGACCCAGAACCTGAGGGAAACGAGAGTTTCTCCTTCAGCGTAGACCCAATGAAGGGATTCTGCATTTCAACGTAGGTCCCGTGAAGGCTACCCTGCGCTGAATGTCAAAACCCCTGTGTTGAGGTTGCGCTGAACCAGTTTGTCCTTGTGCAGCTGGGGTTCTCTGCTCTGTTTTGCCTTGTTTTGATCTCTGATTTTTGCAGCCTGTAACCAGCATAGGTACCAGTCTGATAACTCCTTTTCTCTACTTAGATTCCGCCTCCTTTTGTACAAAAATACTGTGAGTGTTTTTATGTGTTTGTGGCATCATTTACAGTTTTCCTTTGCATAAGTGAAATAGTCATCCTGTAGCCCTTGATTCAGATCTGTTGATTGTGATCTTAGAAGAGAGTTCATTGGTTGTTTGCAGATTGATTATACATTTACTTTTGCTTATTGGTTTGAATTTGTCTCTTTTAAGTGTCGAAACAAGTCTTTATTTCGAAAATCGTTAAGTGTTGTAATCTCTTCTACCCTCTCTGATTTCGAAAAAGTAAACTTGTTTGTATTTATCATTTAAAAGCAAATTCAAAGTTGTACAAAAAGCTTTCTTTGTAGGCATCAATACTAAGAAAGCGGAAAACAAACACCTGCATTGTGCATTTGCATTTGATAGTTTGCATGTTGGATTTAGGAAAAGTGCATTAGAGTGTGCTGATTGCTCTTTGAGAAAAGATGGTGTCTTTCGTTTCCCTTAGTAGCTAGGATTTTCAAAGTTGAAAAGATATAAAGCTTGCTTATCATCTTTAGACTGCATTTAGGAATTTGTATCATACATCTCGTGGTGAACCTTGAAAGGCAAACTTTAAAAAGATCAACCTAAAATAAATTGAATGAACTTAACAATGCTTTGCAACATAACGCACAACATAGAGGTCTAGGCTAGAGATGTGTTCCGGCGTCGTTAAGCCTGGTGACTGTCGATCCCGTGGAAGGTGGGTGATTCCTCCTGAGGGACGATAGCGCCAGTACGGATTGTGCTCCCACGTACCGTCGCGTATATATTGGGAGACCCCTATAGGCATAAAACCTTTATCCTTAGGAAGCCGTATCGGTTGCCCTACTGATCGCAATGCACTGAACACAGCATTCAAGAAGATCGACCGCCTGTACCCTAAAAAGTATTCTGCGGTTTTGCGAAAAGTTTGGCACACCCTCTGCCTAGAACTCCAGAGCAGTTCCTTTTGGCCTTTTTCAGACTCTATAACGGAAAAAGTCCATCCGAGCATTTGTCACTTCGGGCTCGTTAAAACATCGAAGGAGACTAGAGTCATCTTTAGCTTTTTCTCGACACTTTAAAACTGAAAAAGCAAGTTGTGTCTAAAAGCATCTAAAAAATTCATTTAATTCGGAAACACACTTTCCCCTTTTTGTATTTTGGTTGATCGAGTAATCCGCAATCATGGAAGAAAGTCAATTGAAACCCCGTCGTTCGCGGAGGCTTACGAGTCAACCGTCTTTGTCTCCGGAATCGAAAACAGTACGGACAAAGCGAACTCGTTTAACCGGTTCGAAATCTCCTATCAAAGTTAGAACAAGTGTTCCAACCACATCTGAGATTCCGGTTACTCCAAACATTTCTGGAAACCCTGCTTCTATAGAAGAAGTTCAACAGCCATAGAGGGACAGTAACACTGATCCTAGTCTAGGAGCAAATACTTGCGTTACTGAACCAGTTCCATCTGTAACCGGTTCAGAGAGTCTTGCTCCTCAAACAACTGTCGCTGTCGATTCAACCCCTTCTTTGGCACCAGAAATATTTTATGGACCTGACGGTCTTCCTCTTCCACCGGGTTTGATTGCGATAGAGGAAATTGTAGAGGATCCGCAAGCAAGTACTCCAACCCATTTTGGAGTCGGGGTCACTCTATTTCCTTCATCAGAAGTTAGTCCACCACAAGTGGAAGTTCCTGTAGAATCGCTAGGAAATCTATTGGATAGACTCAAAATGTCTGAACAACCGTCAACATCTAGGACTGTGTCGAACGACACAGTGACAGCAGAAGCCCCTGCCGTCACTCCGACAATGTTTGCCGGCATACCATCTGTCCCGACTAGCTCACAACCACTAGAAGGAGTCCACCAAGGGACTATTTCGACAGTGTGGTCCGTTCTAGTTTGTTCATCCGGAATAATATCCGGCAACTCTTATGTTGAGACTCGTCAGATTGATCCATTTGGAGGTCAATTTGGGCAATCCAGTCCCTAAGGACAAACAATCCCCTTGAGTTCCGGATTGCTACCGTATGGGGGGCAGTATGCCCTTTCATTACCCCCTCCGGGAGGGTATCCATACGGGAGTTCACAACAGTATTCAGGTTATACTGGAATTACATCAAGTGGTTGGGTACCTATGCTACCTCAACAATTAAGGGTTGTATATTCTATGCAACAGTGTGTACCTATGTCGAACATCCCGACCACACCGGCTATTGTGACAGTGTCACAAGTTCAAACGTTGCCTGTTTTATGTCAACCTCAGATTTTTCAGGTTGTAATGCAACAGCCCCTTGACCCTGGGACACAACCACAATCACCAACTGGTGGGGCGACACAGGTCCAAACGGGTACAATTACCCCACACCTTGGTCCAACGGTTAGTATAGCACAACAGAACATGGCTTCACAACCGTGGCTGGTGCAATACCAACAACCACAATTCTAGCAAGTGTACCAAGGTTCTGAGCAGCAGATCTTTGCGAACAGTGGACAACCGTATATTCAAAACGGTCAAAACCAACCGCTTTACAGTGGTCAAGTCCACCAACCGTATCAGTCATACCAACATCAATTACATTATGCTGGTATGCAAAGGCCCACTGCTCAGGCGATCCCATCGTACCCTGGGTATGCTTCACCTAACCTGAATCAACAGTTACCATTCGTGGCAACTTTAGAGTTACCCGATCTACACTGGTTAACCAACGATCCGATTGCTTACGCCCCTTGGTGGCCAGTGATTCCTCACAAACTTCCATCTGACATTCCTAAATTCAATGGAAATCCAGGTGAAGACCCATCGAATCACGTGATGACTTTTCATCTGTGGTGTTCATCAAACACCCTGAATGATGACTCGATAAGGCTTCGCCTTATCCAGAGGACGTTAACGGGTCCAGCGGCAAAATGGTATATTGAATTACCCAGAGCCTCGTTCGACAATTTTAGCTCCCTAGCCACGACTTTCTTAACCCATTTTCAATTACCGATAAGGTATGAAACGGGAACAGAAATATTAACCAACTTCAAGCAGACAACTGCCACTCATATATTCGATCATATACATGAGTGGCGTCGTCGTCGTAGGATGGTGAAAACATACGTTCCCGATCAGCTGTTAGCTGAATGGTTTATAAAGTCGTTACTTCCTGCTATAACGGAAGATGTGGCAAAGGGGGGAGTCGTAATAGAGGAGCAAGTTATTGCTCGTGCACAATATCTAGACTTAGTTTATACTCAGTCTGGCACGCTCTACGACAAAATACCTGACACCCCTAGACCAGAATTCTCAATTCCTCCTCCTCCTAAATCAAATAGTGACTCTCATGCCGGCGATGGTGTGATTGGCACGGCAAACGCGAAATCGACAAAGGCTTCGTCTAAGAAAGCCCGTAAGAATTCGGATCAAAATGCAAAAGATGAAATTCTTGCTTCGGAAGTAAATGCCGTATCAGCAGATAAAGGAAAAGAAACCAATCAACCAGGAAGCAAGAAGAAGCAAAACAAAGGGAAGAAGAAGAAAAAGGGTGAGTCATCCCCTGGAAAAACTTCTTCAAACCCTCCTGGGAAAGGGAAACAAAAAAGTCCATGCATGATATGTGACGAGGATCATTGGACAGGCAATTGTCCATACAAAGCTGAGCTTAAAAGATTCTTTAATAGTTCGCAGACTTCAGCTGTGTTAACTAATCCGTTCCCAAACCCAGGTCAAAATCTGGTTGATAGTGGAAATGCTTCCCTGTCGCAAGTGCTTATGTTGTCGGTCTCAAAACAACAGAATGATGCTTTGATTTCGACAAGGAACAAAGATTACGGGAATCCGCAGCTGTCGAACGACAAAGGTAAAGATCAACCAAGTAGTTCGACAACAACTTCGACAGAAGTTGTACCGCCCATCATTCCTGAATTAACAATAAAACCGCCAAAGGGAGTAGTACACAAGTCGACATTTAATCCTCGCGCCAGAGCGGCGCAGCATTATAACATAGTGGAAGATTTGGCCCAATCGCCATCCGCTATGTCGACTCTTGAAGTACTACAAAATTGTCCATCCCAAAGGCAGGCTTTGTTATCGGCTATTGGTGGGGTTGATCCTAAGGATTCCAATCTTGTATCCTTTGATCACAAAGGATACGATCCTCAATTACCAGCTCAACTAGATTTCCTTATTCAAGTGAAAGCCCTCAACAAAATTGTTCACCGAACAATTATTGATGAGGGGGCATCTACATGTATTATGTCGATGAGTTGCTGGAAAACTTTAGGATCTCCAACCTTGTCGCGATCTTCGATGACATTAAAAGCGTTCGACGGAAGGACATATACCCCGTGCGGTATCCTTAATAACTTGAAAGTTGAACTGGGAGGAAAAACAGTAGAAATAGATGTTGAAGTCATCGATGGGAATTTGGACTACAACATCCTACTGGGAAGACCGTGGATATATGCCATGGCAGCTGTAGTGTCGACTTATTTTAGGAAGATCGCATTCCCTTTTCAAGGAGGGATTACGATCGTCGACCAACAAGACTTCCTCCCTAATGGTTCACAAGTTACATGAAGCATTCCCATGATCCATGGAAGCAACCACTCGCTTCAAGACATCGGAGTAGGCCTACTGAAAGACCCCACATTAATGGGAACTTTCGCACTTCCGCCTCCATTCTATATAGGAGAAGTAGCATTCGTAAAAGCCTGCAACATGATATCTTCCACGAAGATCTCAGAAGACGATGTCGAAATGGATCATGCAATGGTTTTTCCCCCAAGCCCCATTGAAATATTGTAGCAATCAATGTTTCGAGCATGGGAGGCGAACCCAAATCAACGCTCATCAAGTGTTTGGGTAGATAGGTCTAGAGAATATGGTACCCCGTTAGATCCTTGGTCGAAAGTACATGGGACTGACGAAGGAATCCTACAATCAATGTTGATTGAGGGGGCACCATGGAATGATTGCCACCATCGTTCCCTTCTTCCGGAATATGAAGAAGATACTCAACATGACCTTTACCACCCTTTAGTTTTTGAATTCCTATCAAATACTGTAAATACGGTGGATTCCGAGCGAAACTTATCCAATATTGAAGAGACTATAGCCATAAATATCTCGACTAAAACAAATGTTGTAGAGAATATTTATGTCGGCAAAGGATGTTCTTCTTCAGAACTGGAAATATATAACTCTCTTTTTCGCGAATTCAGAGATGTCTTTGCTTGGTCATATGATGAAATGCCAGGCATTGACTCGAGTATCGTTGAACATGAAATTAAAATGTATCCTGATGTCAAACCAGTAAGACAACGGCTTCGGCAGGTGCACCCCAAGAAAGCCGCTGCCATTAAGGCAGAAGTTGAAAAACTTCTCCATGCTGGCTTCATCTACCCGGTTCCTCTAACCGATTGGGTATCGAATATTGTCCCTGTTATGAAGAAACAAGGGACAATTAGAGTGTGTGTCGATTATAGAGATGTAAACCAAGCTTGTCCGAAGGACAACTACCCTACACCCTTCATCGACCAGATAATTGACGAATGCGCCGGATGTGAAATCTTTTCATTTATGGATGGATTTTCCGGGTAAAATCAAATAAATATCCGCCCACAGGACCAGTCAAAGACTGCATTCATCTGTCCGTGGGGCACATTTGCTTATCGAAAATTACCCTTTGGTTTAAAGAACGCAAGAGCAACGTTTCAGAGGGCAATGAATTATGCCTTCCATGACATCAAGAACATCATTCAACCTTATCTCGACGACCTTCCGGCTCATTCGCGAAAGCAGACTGATCATCCGCAGCATTTAAGAGCGATATTTCTACGTTGTCGACACTACAAGATAAGACTCAATCCGCACAAATGTGTGTTTTGCGTCGGTTCTGGTCGTTTACTTGGCTTTGTAGTCTCTAAGGATGGGATTCGACTCAACCCTTGCAAGGTTCAGGCAATCATTAATTTGCGTCCACCTTCAAATTTGCTTCAGATCCAGAAACTCCAAGGGAAAGCAAACTTTCTGAGGAGGTTCATTCCAAATTATGCAGAACTTGCTAAAGGTTATACTCGTCTTTTGAAAAAGGATGTACCTTTTGTCTGGGATCAGGTGGCGCAAGCTTCCTTTGATGCTCTGAAAGATTCTCTAGTAAAAGCATCACTAATGTATGCCCCAGACTATCAAAGAGATTTTAACCTGTATCTGGCTGCAACAGATACGACCATTGCGATGGTTTTAGTTCAAGAAGTCGATGGAATTGAACATCCTATATATTATTTAAGTAAAAACTTGAATGATACAGAAAGAAAATATTCTTATGTTGAAAAGCTAGCACTCGCTGCTATTCAAGCGATACAAAGATTTCGACATTATGTCCTCTTTCGGAAAACTACCATTCTATCAGATTGCAACCCCATGACTTATATATTGTCGCGACAGTTGCTGGGGGGCAAATATTCAAAATGGATAGCGATCCTTCAAGAGTTTGATATGGAATTTGTAAAATCCAAATCAAAGAAAGCTTTAGTTTTCGCAGAATTATTGTGCGATCTCCCATCGTCGTCCAACGATGAAACATCGGAAGAGTCAATCGTGGACGAAAGTTTGTTTCTGATATCTGCAAGCAATGAGTGGTATGGGGATACCAAGCGAAAGACTACATGATCGTCGGTGATACGCTTTACCGTCGTGGTATCGATACAGTTCTGAGGAGGTGCCTCACCCATGAAGAGGCCGAAAAAGCCCTGAATGAATGTCATTCAGGCGCGTGTGGGGGGCATCAATCTGGATATGCTACAGCACAGAAAATCTTACGAGCAGGATACTTCTGGCCAACCATGTTCAAAGATTGCATAACCGCAGTCAGAAGTTGCCATGCTTGTCAAATTTTCGATAGCAAAACCAGAAGACCACCCGCACCTTTACAGCCAATAGTTGTTGTTGGGCCTTTCGCCAAATGGGGCATCGATTTCATGCAATGTAACCCCACCTCGACCGGGGGGCATGGGTATATTATAGTCGCTGTTGACTATTTTACCAAATGGGCCGAGGCGATGCCTACATTAGATAACACTGGTGAAACAGCTGCCCTTTTCTTTTTCAATCATGTAGTCGCCAGGTTCGGCGTACCACAGGCTATAGTTACAGATCATGGGTCGCATTTTCGCAATCACATGATGGTTGAATTAGCTGCCAAGCTAGGGCTATCTCACGATAGCTCTACCCCGTATTATCCGCAAGCCAATGGACAAGTTGAAGCAATCAACAAGGTCCTGAAGCGTATGTTGCAAAGGATGATCGGGGTTCACAAAAGAAGGTGGCACCTAATCCTGTACTCAGCCTTGTGGGCTTATCGAACATCGGAAAAGAATGCGACCGGGTTCACACCTTTCCAATTGGTGTATGGCCTGGAAGTAATCTTGCCCATCCAGTGTGAAATCTCGTCTCTTAAACTCGCAATTGATCTCCTCCCCGAAACTTCGGAAGAAGAGGCTCGTTTCTTGGAATTAATCCAATTGGATGAAACCCGTCGTGACACCGCTTTGGCTAATGAAGCCCATAAGAAACGAGTCAAGGCGCAGTTCGACAAAAATGTCAAACCCCGTGTCTTCTCAGAAGGTGACTTGGTCTTGCTTTATGACCAAGAATCCGATAAATTGGGAGCAGGTAAATTTAATTCTTTATGGATGGGCCCCTATATTGTTAAACGAGTGTTAGCAAAAGGAGCCTACGAGTTAATGGATTATGACGGAATTCCACTGGCGCGACCCCGTAATGGGTTGTACCTCAAGCGTTACTATGCTTAATAGTAACCTGTATGCTTTTGTTGTATTTGTTTTGGTCGAGTGATCCACCTTTTTACATTTATTGCAGATGTCAAACCTTATGGAGACATGTGTTGGATATGCCGACGGAGCGAGTCGTAGTTCGCGGAACCTATCCTCCGCAGCCTGGACCATTTTTGATCCAAGCGGCGAGTTAGTAAGTTTCAGAGGTGTATGTATTGGGCAATCAACGAATAACATCGCTGAGTATAGTGCGTTGATAGAACTACTCTCTGATTCCATCACCCATGGTATACGCCGACTAATCGTCAGGCTAGACTCACAACTCGTAATACTACAACTCAATGGTATATATTCCGTTCGCAATCCAGCTATTTATCGCATGTTCCTAAGGGTTAAGATTTTGGAAAGACAATTTGATTCAATTCAATACCAGCATATTTCCAGAAACTTAAACACATTAACCGACTCATTAGCAAACTATGTGTTAGATAGACATTTGCGACATTTATAAAAAAGAGACACATCATCAATGTTGTACATATGGATTATATAACTCAACCAGAATAAAACTCGAAAATCAAAATATATATATAAGTTGTTTATCGTTCATACATAATGTTCTGTAACCAAGACAAAATCGGTCGTATGACCCAAAAACTCAAAAATGATAGGGGGCACCCTAGCCTAGTGATGCTCATGATAGCACGTCACGGCCTGTGCAATCATGCGCAAGAGACGAGTCCATCATCTAGGCACGCCAGTAGTATGCCGCTGCAACTGTAAAGGTAACTCATCAATCCTCACATCGGGAATGCCGAGAGTAAGGCTCTCAACCTGCTCCTGCACAGTTGTAAGGGTCTCGGCTACGTCAAGGTCGCAGAGAATAACTCTCCCAGCAGTCTCCCCTGCTGGGGCAGCAACTGGCGCTCTTGGTCGAACTGCTAGACGAACAGGACCAACATCTGCATGCACACATGAGTTTGATTAAAGTCTTGATAGAATAAAGCACAAGGACATTATAAATAAGAACAGTAAACAGTAATATAGTCGAAGATTTTACCAATAGCGCCCCACTGTTCGCCATCCGGCAGCACCAAGTCCGGGTCACCTCGGAAATCCATACCAACATATGGATACTCGGAATAGACCATCTCCTGACGCTCGAACCACCTGAAGAAGGTATCAGTGAAAGAAATCTGAGATTGACCAGCATGCCTAGACATGTGATCAACCCATCTCTGCATGCGTGGCTTGGTAGGAGAAGGCAAATCGAGTGCGATATACTGAGGCTGCATCAGTGGTATTTTCTCCAAGGCAAAGGCAGTCAGAATAGTACCAAATCCAAAGTTCTTCAGCTTCCCATTCTTTACCTTGTTCAACTGACTTTTCATCTGAAGAAGTACTGCATCACACCAGTTGAATACTTTCGGTTGGAGACACTCCAAGGCGTGCTGCACATAAGATCTGTTGGCAACATGTAAAGATGCGCTACCGGCCATCCTACCAATAGTATACAGAATAGACCTAAGAGACCTGTTAGTAATCTCACGGATAACAACCTTGCCGTCTCTACTCGGCTGGGATCCTTCCCTGCAATACTGGCGTACATAATCTCTCACGGAGTCATTCCCTCGGGCCGAACCTGACAAAGAAGTGGAGGCACCCCGCCTCGACAAACCAGTCAAGAAGTAAATGTCTACCACGGTCAAAGGGATGGATTTGCTCCTGATCTGAAATACTTGGTTAATAGGATCCCAAGCATCAAGCATATACTGCAGTAAAGAGATCTGTGCTCTCATACTAGAGATACAGAAGAACTTCAGCAGGCCACAGTTCCGCAGCGCGTTCACCGTGACAGGGTCATGGAGGGAAATCATGTCCTCTTCTTCATGTTCTCATTCTCACCATGTGAGGGTCATTTTGCTCAAAAGTCCCTGCAAAACAAACAAGAGAAAGAGTAAGATCCTGGATTTGATGAGAAACTGGCAAAATTTCATCAAAAATTGTGCAACAGGACTGTTTTTCTATGCTCAACGCAACTGGCTAGTGTCCTACCTGCGTTGAAGGTCAAACTGCCTTCATGCAGCTTGACATTCAATGCAGGTTTCGAATGGACTGCCTGCGCTGATGGCAGAGCGCCCTAGCAAAACCCCAGGGGCTCATGGGAACAGGAAAACAGGCACAGAATGGAAAAAGGAAACCATGAAAAGAAAGAGCTAGAGTTTAGCTCCTACCTGGTCCAAACGGCGCCGAAAATCTTCCGCAGAATCTCCCAGAATCAGCTGGTGAAAATCAAGGGGGAAGAGGCACCTCCAAAGCTCCAACAAACCAAGTTCAAATGAAATGGTAAAATGAGAGGTAAAAACACCTTTTAATGGCTTTTTACATAGTTCAAAGCGAAATATTAGGGTTATAATCTCATTTTCAAGCAAATGTTATTCATTTCTAACTAGTTTGATGCAGCAATTGAGGATACAGTACTATCTTTGAAAAGGGCAAAGCTAGTCATGGTAAAAATCAAAAAATTTGACCATATAATTTCGAGTAGTTTTAGCACAAAGTTCATGCTCGTTAAAAAATAAATGCAAGATCCGAGCAGTTTTAACGCGGACTTCATGCTCGTTAAAAAATAAACATAAGCAATGAGCAAGTGTTTCCACCAGCGTTTAAGCTCATTTTAAAATAAAAAATGAACCATCCCGGTAAATAACCACTGTAAATGTAACCTCATCAGCCATTAAAGCCTTGGTCGTGTTTGCACCGTCACCTCCACTTTTCATTTGGCCGATCGTTCACCCCCATATGATTGTTTACCCATTTTGAGGAACAGCTGCGAAGAGTGATTTCACCTAGCCATCCTTGTGACACTGCCGTGATTGGAAAATTCCAACCTGTACCTGGAATCAGCTGCTAACCCTGTTTATCACTCGTTCCTCAAAAGATGAGTCTTCTTTAAGCTCTTTTCAACTGACTCGTAAAATATGAAAAGATTGTCGAGTCCTTGGCCTTCCAGCTCGTTAAAGGGACAGGAAGAGCTATCCCTCCTCTAGATTTTAATCTTTTTGGACCTGAGGGATTATTGCACAAAAAGATCGAGCGCTTGTTTTATTCAGCTCGTTAAAACTATCGAAAACTCATCCCTTCTATATTGTTTTATACTTTTTCGGACTTAAGGGATTAGATGACGAAAAAGGAATTTTGGAGTTTACTTTATGTACCTTTTCAGACTCTCTAAAAATGAAAAGGACCGAGTTATCCTTGTCGTTAGACTCGTTAAAATCATTAAATAGCGACAAACTTGTCTTTAGACGAGAACGAGTTTCACTATCGCTAAGCTCGTACCATCAAAATTATCAGTCTACCATCAGACGATTGTCTGTTCTATGTACAAAAAAATGAATTTATAAAGCTGAGCATGGGAATGCCCGCCTCAGCTAGATCATGAAAGCAGTATGAAAAATAATGTATTGTATTGTATCTTATTATAGGTCTCCTCTCAGCATTGGATGAATTTCGGATCCCCCTGATAAAGCATTTTGCCCGATAAATAGCCTCATACTTTAGGGGGCAACTGTTATAGACATTTTTGTGCCTTACAGCATTGAGCATGAAATGTCCATAATCTAAGGGATCCAAAGTCCCTAAACATGTTGTTCCTACCCCTAGAGGAACAAGGCTAACAAACCACAGCAATTCACAGAAGTTCTCCACCTGAAACTGCTCAAAAACAAGTCAATTCAGGATCATTTCAGTGGCTACACTAGCTGTTTGCGCTGAATGTCAAAGCCAACACTGGCTACCTGGGTTGAATGTCAACTGTAACACTAGCTACCTGCGCTGAACGAGAGTGGACAAGTGGCAGGCTCATTTCTCAAGGTGTCAAAACCAGGGAAGCTTCCAAAATGACACTTGCCTCAGGGAATTCGACTGGTGATGAGTAAGAGGTTCCAAATCTCCAAGTGGAAGCAAGAACCTCCAAGTGGACTCAAGAACTGACAGAGGGAGAGGACACTAGTCAGATCTCAAGCTGACTCATCCTCTCTCCAAACATCTATATATGGATCTCTCCTCCATGAGATCTAGGGGCTGGAATTTTGTTATTGCAAAGAATTGCTGTTGGTTTGAGACTGGAATCATTGGGTGCTTAATGCTTTGAAGGGGCTGAAGATAGGAATTCCATTTGCTGGGAAGGAGATGCTGGATTGGAGCCCTCTCGGTTGTATCTCTTCCTGAACCTTGTTATTCATCAATAAAGCTATCTTGGTTTCTCCTATATGCTGATGTATTTTGATGTATGAATGTATTAGTGTATTTGGTTTATTTCTAATCCTAAACTAGTTATGAATGTGAATATCTGTCTTTGTGTAGTGTTCTTCTCTTGTCTCAAGTAGCTGTTCTCTTGTCGCAAGTAGCTGTTCTCTTATGATCTTGCAGGAACCCGTTGAAGCTGGACAAGCAAGAAGGCAAGTAGCTGTGAACACCCAAAGGGAAGAGAGACCGGATCAAGGGACAAACGGAAGACACTGGTAAGTCTATTGATCTCTCTTCTTTCACATTTCATAAAGGAAGAAACCAGAATAGTTGTACTCATTTGTTGCTAAGGCACTGTCACACCTTAGGTGGATAGGATCGTCCTGCATAGGCATTTTTCCCCACAAAGCATTAAGCACCCAATGATTCCAGTCTCAAACCAACAGCAATTCTTTGCAATAACAAAATTCCAGCCCCTAGATCTCATGGAGGAGAGATCCATATATAGATGTTTGGAGAGAGGATGAGTCAGCTTGAGATCTGACTAGTGTCCTCTCCCTCTGTCAGTTCTTGAGTCCACTTGGAGGTTCTTGCTTCCACTTGGAGATTTGGAACCTCTTACTCATCACCAGTCGAATTCCCTGAGGCAAGTGTCATTTTGGAAGCTTCCTGGGTTTTGACACCTTGAGAAATGAGCCTGCCACTTGTCCACTCTCGTTCAGCACAGGTAGCTAGTGTTACAGTTGACATTCAACGCAGGTAGCCAGTGTTGGCTTTGACATTCAGCGCAAACAGCTAGTGTAGCCACTGAAATGATCCTGAATTGACTTGTTTTTGAGCAGTTTCAGGTGGAGAACTTCTGTGAATTGTTGTGGTTTGTTAGCCTTGTTCCTCTAGGGGTAGGAACAACATGTTTAGGGACTTTGGATCCCTTAGATTATGGACATTTCATGCTCAATGCTCTAAGGCACAAAAATGTCTATAACAGTTGCCCCTAAAGTATGCGGCTGTTTATCGGGCGAAATGCTTTATCAGGGGGATCCGAAATTCATCCAATGCTGAGAGGAGACCTGTAATAAGATACAATACAATACATTATTTTTCATACTGCTTTCATGATCTAGCTGAGGCGGGCATTCCCATGCTCAGCTTTATAAATTCATTTTTCTGTACATAGAACAGACAATCGTCTGATGGTAGACTGATAATTTTAATGAAATTATCATCCTTTGAGTAGGATGATTATTTGCTGCAATGATGCACATGTCAATGTCTTTATCTTTCCTGAATATATATCGCAGCCCGGATGGATGAAACTAGATCTGGGGTCTTCAAACTCGTTCGATCTTCACTCTAAGTACAAGTCGATCCATGTGAGAAATGTTCTGAAGTCGAACATGGAAAGACATCACTTGATTACCGATCAATGATGTAAATCGTTAACAAGCGCGAGAGGAATCACCGATAATGATAATGACCCTCAAGGTACTGTAGTACAATTCACGTGGTGTGAATAAAGGGCTTGGCGTTGAACACCACGCAAAATCTTTTGGTCGAAGGTCATTGATGTATACCTGTCGCCGGAAGTGAGAAACTTGCCATTGTGGCATGCAAGCTTCAAAGTACCGAAGGGGTTGTTCCTAGATCAACTTCTTGGATAATGAGCTGATGTCGACAAGAAGCGATCCGTCAAAGGAGGGCCTTGATGAATCCCACATCAGTGACACGGAACGGAGCTAATGATTTTAATGGAGGTGAAAACGATCTGTGACATATGATTCAGGGTGGCGGTCATGAAAGGATGAAG
The DNA here is from genome assembly GCA_031772625.1 of Pinus tabuliformis. Taxonomy (NCBI): domain Eukaryota; kingdom Viridiplantae; phylum Streptophyta; class Pinopsida; order Pinales; family Pinaceae; genus Pinus; species Pinus tabuliformis. The sequence goes on from CM062813.1 coordinate 53,889,379, forward strand.
GATAATGTATGGCAGTGGATGGGACACGGTTGACTTTTCTAAACGACTTCTCTTGAACATGTGGTGACACTGATGCGATGGATTGGTAGCATTACCCCAAATATGGATGGTATGGTGAGACCATGGATGTGACCGGTGAATGAAACAACCCAACCCGATTGTGGTACGGAGGAAAAGTGTCATGTTCAAGAGCGACTTGCTACCATCAAAGTTTTCTTTAGTTTCTCCCAATTTTTCCCCAGTCATTGCTGACCAGTACCTCTTTATTTTTTTCAAGCTTGAGGAGGATAACATATGCTTGTTCTATAACCTGCCCTTCGGGCAAGCCCATCGCTATGTTTTAACGAGCCTAGCGATAGTGAAACTCGTTCTCGTCTAAAGACAAGTTTGTCGCTATTTAATGATTTTAACGAGTCTAACGACAAGGATAACTCGGTCCTTTTCATTTTTAGAGAGTCTGAAAAGGTACATAAAGTAAACTCCAAAAGTCCTTTTTCGTCATCTAATCCCTTTAGTCCGAAAAAGTATAAAACAATACAGAAGGGATGAGTTTTCGATAGTTTTAACGAGCCGAATAAAACAAGCGCTCGATCTTTTTGTGCAATAATCCCTCAGGTCCAAAAAGATTAAAATCTAGAGGAGGGATAGCTCTTCCTGTCCCTTTAACGAGCTGGAAGGCCAAGGACTCGGCAATCTTTTCATATTTTACGAGTCAGTTGAAAAGAGCTTAAAGAAGACTCATCTTTTGAGGAACGAGTGATAAACAGGGTTAGCAGCTGATTCCAGGTACAGGTTGGAATTTTCCAATCACGGCAGTGTCACAAGGATAGCTAGGTGAAATCACTCTTCGCAGCTGTTCCTCAAAATGGGTAAACAATCATATGGGGGTGAAAGATCGGCCAAATGAAAAGTGGAGGTGACGGTGCAAACACGACCAAGGCTTTAATGGCTGATGAGGTTACATTCACAGTGGTTATTTACCGGGATGGTTCATTTTTTATTTTAAAATGAGCTTAAACGCTGGTGGAAACACTTGCTCATTGCTTATGTTTATTTTTTAACGAGCATGAAGTCCACGTTAAAACTGCTCGGATCTTGCGTTTATTTTTTAACGAGCATGAACTTTGTGCTAAAACTGCTCGAAATTATATGGTCAAATTTTTTGATTTTTACCATGACTAGCTTTGCCCTTTTCAAAGATAGTACTGTATCCTCAATTTCTGCATCAAACTAGTTAGAAATGAATAACATTTGCTTGAAAATGAGATTATAACCCTAATATTTCGCTTTGAACTATGTAAAAAGCCATTAAAAGGTGTTTTTACCTCTCATTTTACCATTTCATTTGAACTTGGTTTGTTGGAGCTTTGGAGGTGCCTCTTCCCCCTTGATTTTCACCAGCTGATTCCGGGAGATTCTCCGGACGATTTTCGGCGCCGTCTGGACCAGGTAGGAGCTAAACTCTAGCTCTTTCTTTTCATGGTTTCCTTTTTCCATTCTGTGCCTGTTTTCTTGTTCCCATGAGCCCCTGGGGTTTTGCTAGGGTGCTCTGCCATCAGCGCAGGCAGTCCATTAGAAACCTGCGTTGAATGTCAAGCTGCATGAAGGCAGTTTGACCTTCAACACAGGTAGGAGACTAGCTAGTTGCGTTGAGCATAGAAAAACAGTCCTGTTGCACAGTTTTTGATGAAATTTTTCCAGTTTCTCATAAAAACCAGCATCTTACTCTTTCTCTTGCTTGTTTTGCAGGGACTTTTGAGCAAAATGACCCTCACATGGCGAGAACGAGAACATGAAGAAGAGGACATGATTGCCCTCCATGACCCTGTCACGGTGAACGCGCTGCGGAACTGTGGCCTGCTGAAGTTCTTCCGTATCTCTAGTATGAGAGCACAGATCTCTTTACTGCAGTATATGCTTGATGCTTGGGATCCTATTAACCAAGTATTTCAGATCAGGAGCAAATCCATCCCTTTGACCGTGGTAGACATTTACTTCTTGACTGGTTTGTCGAGGCGGGGTGCCCCCATTTCTTTGTCAGGTTCAGCCCGAGGGAATGACTCCGTGAGAGATTATGTCCGCCAGTATTGCAGGGAAGGATCCCAGCCGAGTAGAGATGGCAAGGTTGTTATCCGTGAGATTACTGACAGGTCTCTCAGGTCCATTATTTATACTATTGGTAGGATGGCCGGTAGCGCATCTTTACATGTTGCCAACAGATCTTATGTGAAACACGCCTTGGAGTGTCTCCAACTGAAAGTATTCAACTGGTGTGATGCAGTACTTCTTCAGATGAAAAGTCAGTTGAACAAGGTAAAGGACGGGAAGCTGAAGAACTTTGGATTTGGTTCTATTCTGACTGCCTTTGCCTTGGAGAAAATACCACTGATGCAGCCTCAGTATATCGCACTCGACTTGCCTTCTCCTATCGAGCCACGCATGCAGAGATGGGTTGATCACATGTCTAGGCATGCTGGTCAATCTCAGATTTCTTTCACTGATACCTTCTTCAGGTGGTTCGAGCGTCAGAAGATGGTCTATTCCGAGTATCCATATGTTGGTATGGATTTCCGAGGTGACCCGGACTTGGTGCTGCTGGATGGCGAACAGTGGGGCGCTATTGGTAAAATCTTCGACCATATTACTGTTTACTGTTCTTATTTATAATGTCCTTGTGCTTTATTCTATCAAGACTTTAATCAAACTCATGTGTGCATGCAGATGTTGGTCTTGTTCGTCCAGCAGTTCGCCCAAGAGTGCCAGTTGCTGCCCCAGCAGGGGAGACTGCTGGGAGAGTTATTCTCCGCGACCTTGACGTAGCCGAGACCCTTACAGCTGTGCAGGAGCAGGTTGAGAGCCTTACTCTCGGCATTCCTGATGTGAGGATTGATGAGTTACCTTTACAGTTGCAGCGGCATACTACTGGCGTGCCTAGAAGATGGACTCGTCTCTTGCGCATGATTGCACAGGTCGTGACGTGCTATCATGAGCATCACTAGGCTAGGGTGCCCCCTAGCATTTTTGAGTTTTTGGGTCATACGACCGATTTTGTCTTGGTTACAGAACATTATGTATGAATGATAAACAGCTTATATATATATTTTGATTTTCGAGTTTTATTCTGGTTGAGTTATATAATCCATATGTACAACATTGATGATGTGTCTCTTTTTATAAATGTCGCAAATGTCTATCTAACACATAGTTTGCTAATGAGTCAGTTAATGTGTTTAAGTTTCTGGAAATATGCTGGTATTGAATTGAATCAAATTGTCTTTCCAAAATCTTAACCCTTAGGAACATGCGATAAATAGCTGGATTGCGAACAGAATATATACCATTGAGTTGTAGTATTATGAGTTGTGAGTCTAGCCTGACGATTAGTTTGCGTATACCATGGGTGATGGCATCAGAGAGTAGTTCTATCAACGCGCTATACTCAGCGATGTTATTCGTTGATTGCCCAATACATACACCTCTGAAACTTACTAACTCGCCGCTTGGATCAAAAATGGCCCAAGCTGCGGAGGATAGGTTCCACGAACTACGACTCGCTCCGTCGGCATATCCAACACATGTCTCCATAAGGTTTGACATCTGCAATAAATGTAAAAAGGTGGATCACTCGACCAAAACAAACACTTTAGCGAAAACAAAATACAACAAAAGCATACAGGTTACTATTAAGCATAGTAACGCTTGAGGTACAACCCATTACGGGGTTGCGCCAGTGGAATTCCATCATAATCCATTAACTCGTAGGCTCCTTTTGCTAACACTCGTTTAACAATATAGGGCCCCATCCATAAAGAATTAAATTTGCCTGCTCCCAATTTATCGGATTCTTGGTCATAAAGCAAGACCAAGTCACCTTCTGAGAAGACACGGGGTTTGACATTTTTGTCGAACTGCACCTTGACTTGTTTCTTATGGGCTTCATTAGCCAAAGCGGCGTCACAACGGGTTTCATCCAATTGGATTAATTCCAAGAAACGAGCCTCTTCTTCCAAAGTTCCGGGGAGGAGATCAATTGCGAGTTTAAGAGACGAGATTTCACACTGGATGGGCAAGATTGCTTCCAGGCCATACACCAATTGGAAAGGTGTGAACCCGGTCGCGTTCTTTACCGATGTTCGGTAAGCCCACAAGGCTGAGTACAGGATTAGGTGCCACCTTCTTTTGTGAACCCCGATAATCCTTTGCAACATACGCTTCAGGACCTTGTTGATTGCTTCAACTTGTCCGTTGGCTTGCGGATAATACGGGGTAGAGCTATCGTGAGATAGCCCTAGCTTGGCAGCTAATTCAACCATCATGTGATTGCGAAAATGTGACCCATGATCTGTAACTATAGCCTGTGGTACGCCGAACCTGGCGACTACATGATTGAAAAAGAAAAGGGCAGTTGTTTCACCAGTGTTATCTAATGTAGGCATCGCCTCGGCCCATTTGGTAAAATAGTCAACAGAGACTATAATATACCCATGTCCCCCGGTCGAGGTGGGGTTACATTGCATGAAATCGATGCCCCATTTGGCGAAAGGCCCAACAGCAACTATTGGCTGTAAAGGTGCGGGTGGTCTTCTGGTTTTGCTATCGAAAATTTGACAAGCATGGCAACTTCTGACTGCGGTTATGCAATCTTTGAACATGGTTGGCCAGAAGTATCCTGCTCGTAAGATTTTCTATGCTGTAGCATATCCAGATTGATGCCCCCCACACGTGCCTGAATGACATTCATTCAGGGCTTTTTCGGGCTCTTCATGGGTGAGGCACCTCCTCAGAACTGTATCGATACCACGACGGTAAAGCGTATCACCGACGATCATGTAGTCTTTCGCTTGGTATCGTATACGTTTCTGTTCTGAGTGAGAGGTGTCAGGGCTGAATTTTTGGGTTTGGAGATAAATTATTACATCCCCATACCACTCATTGCTTGCAGATATCAGAAACAAACTTTCGTCCACGATTGACTCTTCCGATGTTTCATCGTTGGACGACGATGGGAGATCGCACAATAATTCTGCGAAAACTAAAGCTTTCTTTGATTTGGATTTTACAAATTCCAGATCAAACTCTTGAAGGATCGCTATCCATTTTGAATATTTGGCCCCTAGCAACTGTCGCGACAATATATAAGTCATGGGGTTGCAATCTGACAGAATGGTAGTTTTCCAAAAGAGGACATAATGTCGAAATCTTTGTATCGCTTGAACAGCAGCGAGTGCTAGCTTTTCAACATAAGAATATTTGCTTTCTGTATCATTCAAGTTTTTACTTAAATAATATATAGGATGCTCAATTCCATCGACTTCTTGAACTAAAACCATCGCAATGGTCGTACCCGCTGCAGCCAAATACAGGTTAAAATCTCTTTGATAGTCCGGGGCATACATTAATGATGCTTTTACTAGAGAATCTTTCAGAGCATCAAAGGAAGCTTGCGCCACCTGATCCCAAACAAAAGGTACATCCTTTTTCAAAAGATGAGTATAACCTTTAGCAAGTTCTGCATAATTTGGAATGAACCTCCTCAGAAAGTTTGCTTTCCCTTGGAGTTTCTGGATCTGAAGCAAATTTGAAGGTGGAGGCAAATTAATGATTGCCTGAACCTTACAAGGGTCGAGTCGAATCCCATCCTTAGAGACTACAAAGCCAAGTAAATGACCAGAACCGACGCAAAACACACATTTGTGCGGATTGAGTCTTATCTTGTAGTGTCGGCAACGTAGAAATATCGCTCTTAAATGCTGCGGATGATCAGTCCGCTTTCGCGAATGAGCCGGAAGGTCATCGAGATAAGGTTGAATGATGTTCTTGATGTCATGGAAGGCATAATTCATTGCCCTCTGAAACGTCGCTCCTGCGTTCTTTAAACCAAAGGGTAATTTTCGACAAGCGAATGTGCCCCACGGACAGATGAATGTAGTCTTTGACTGGTCCTGTGGGCGGATATTTATTTGATTATACCCGGAAAATCCATCAATAAATGAAAAGATTTCACATCCGGCGCATTCATCAATTATCTGGTCGATGAAGGGTGTAGGGTAGTTGTCCTTCGGACAAGCTTGGTTTACATCCCTATAATCGACACACACTCTAATTGTCCCTTGTTTCTTCATAACAGGGACAATATTCGATACCCAATCGGTTAGAGGAAACGGGTAGATGAAGCCGGCATGGAGAAGTTTTTCAACTTCTGCCTTAATGGCAGCGGCTTTCTTGGGGTGCACCTGCCGAAGCCGTTGTCTTACTGGTTTGACAGCAGGATACATTTTAATTTCATGTTCAACGATACTCGAGTCAATGCCTCGCATTTCATCATATGACCAAGCAAAGACATCTCTAAATTCGCAAAAAAGAGCGTTATATATTTCTAGTTCTGAAGAAGAACATCCTTTGCCGACATAAATATTCTCTACAACATTTGTTTTAGTCGAGATATTTATGGCTATAGTCTCTTCAATATTGGATAAGTTTCGCTCGGAATCCACCGTATTTACAGTATTTGATAGGAATTCAAAAACTGAAGGGTGGTAAAGGTCATGTTGAGTATCTTCTTCATATTCCGGAAGAAGGGAACGATGGTGGCAATCATTCCATGGTGCCCCCTCAATCAACATTGATTGTAGGATTCCTTCGTCAGTCCCATGTACTTTCGACCAAGGATCTAACGGGGTACCATATTCTCTAGACCTATCTACCCAAACGCTTGATGAGCATTGATTTGGGTTCACCTCCCATGCTCGAAACATTGATTGCTACAATATTTCAATGGGGCTTGGGGGCAAAACCATTGCATGATCCATTTCGACATCGTCTTCTGAGATCTTCGTGGAAGATATCATGTTGCAGGCTTTTACGAATGCTACTTCTCCTATATAGAATGGAGGCGGAAGTGCGAAAGTTCCCATTAATGTGGGGTCTTTCAGTAGGCCTACTCCAATGTCTTGAAGCGAGTGGTTGCTTCCATGGATCATGGGAATGCTTCCTGTAACTTGTGAACCATTAGGGAGGAAGTCTTGTTGGTCGACGATCGTAATCCCTCCTTGAAAAGGGAATGCGATCTTTCTAAAATAAGTCGACACTACAGTTGCCATGGCATATATCCACGGTCTTCCCAGTAGGATGTTGTAGTCCAGATTTCCATCGATGACTTCAACATCTATTTCTACTGTTTTTCCTCCCAGTTCAACTTTCAAGTTATTAAGGATACCGCACGGGGTATATGTCCTTCCGTCGAACGCTTTTAATGTCATCGAAGATCGCGACAAGGTTGGAGATCCTAAAGTTTTCCAGCAACTCATCGACATAATACATGTAGATGCCCCCTCATCAATAATTGTTCGGTGAACAGTTTTATTGAGGGATTTCGCTTGAATAAGGAAAGCTAGTTGAGCTGGTAACTGAGGATCATATCCTTTGTGATCAAAGGATACAAGATTGGAATCCTTAGGATCAACCCCACCAATAGCCGATAACAAAGCCTGCCTTTGGGATGGGCAATTTTGTAGTACTTCAAGAGTCGACATAGCGGATGGCGATTGGGCCAAATCTTCCACTATATTATAATGCTGCGCCACTCTCGCGCGAGGATTAAATGTCGACTTGTGTACTACTCCCTTTGGCGGTTTTATTGTTAATTCAGGAATGATGGGCGGTACAACTTCTGTCGAAGTTGTTGTCGAACTACTTGGTTGATCTTTACCTTTGTCGTTCGACAGCTGCGGATTCCCGTAATCTTTTTTCCTTGTCGAAATCAAAGCATCATTCTGCTGTTTTGAAACCGACAACATGAGCACTTGCGACGGGGAAGCATTTCCACTATCAACCAGATTTTGACCTGGGTTTGGGAACGGATCAGTTAACACAGCTTAGGTCTGCGAACTTTTGAAGAACCTTCTAAGCTCAGCTTTGTATGGACAGTCGGATGTCCAATGATCCTCGTCACATATCATGCATGGACTTTTTGGTTTCCCTTTCCTAGGAGGGTTTGAAGAAGTTTTTACGGGAAATGACTCACCCTGTTTCTTCTTCTTCCCTTTGTTTTGATTCTTCTTGCTTCCTGGTTGATTGGTTTCTTTTCCTTTATCTGCTGATACGGCATTTACTTCCGAAGCAAGAATTTCATCTTTTTGATTTTGATCTTTTAGACGAAGCCTTTGTCGATTTTGCGTTTGCCGTGCCAATCACACCATCGCCGACATGAGAGTCACTATTTGATTTAGGAGGAGGAGGAATTGAGAATTCCGGTCTAGGGGCGTCAGGTATTTTGTCGTAGAGCGTGCCAGACTGAGTATAAACTAAGTCTAGATATTTTGCACGAGCAATAACTTGCTCCTCTGTTACGACTCCCCCCTTTGCCACATCTTCCGTTTTAGCAGGAAGTAACGACTTTATAAACCATTCAGCTAACAGCTGATCGGGAACGTATGTTTTCACCATCCTACGACGATGATGCCACTCATGTATATGATTGGATATATGAGTGGCAGTTGTCTGCTTGAAGTTGGTTAATATTTCTGTTCCCATTTCATACCTTATCGGTAATTGAAAATGGGTTAAGAAAGTCGTGGCTAGGGAGCTAAAATTGTCGAACGAGGCTCTAGGTAATTCAATATACCATTTTGCCGCTGGACCCGTTAACGTCCTCTAGAAAATGCGAAGCCCTATCGAATCATCATTCAGGGTGTTTGATGAACACCACAGATGAAAAGTCATCACGTGATTCGATGGGTCTTCACCTGGATTTCCATTGAATTTAGGAATGTCAGATGGAAGTTTGTGAGGAATCGCTGGCCACCAAGGGGCGTAAGCAATCGGATCGTTGGTTAACCGGTGTAGATCGGGTAACTCTAAAGTTGCCACGAATGGTAACTGTTGATTCAGGTTAGGTGAAGCATACCCAGGGTACGATGGGATCGCCTGAGCAGTGGGCCTTTGCATACCAACATAATTTAATTGATGTTGGTATGACTGATACGGTTGGTGGACTTGACCACTGTAAAGCGGTTGGTTTTGACCGTTTTGAATATACGGTTGTCCACTGTTCGCAAAGATCTGCTGCTCAGAACCTTGGTACACTTGCTGGAATTGTGGTTGTTGGTATTGCACCAGCCACAGTTGTGAAGCCATGTTCTGTTGTGCTATACTAACCGTTGGACCAAGGTGTGGGGTAATTGTACCCGTTTGGACCTGTGTCGCCCCACCAGTTGGTGATTGTGGTTGTGTCCCAGGGTCAAGGGGCTGTTGCATTAAAACCTGAGAAATCTGAGGTTGACATACAACAGGAAACGTTTGAACTTGCGACACTGTCACAATAGCCGGTGTGGTCGGGATGTTCGACATAGGTACACACTGTTGCATAGAATATACAACCCTTGGTTGTTGAGGTAGCATAGGTACCCAACCACTTGATGTAACTCCAGTATAACCTGAATACTGTTGTGAACTCCCGTATGGATACCCTCCGGAAGGGGGTAATGAAAGGGCATACTGCCCCCCATACGGTAGCAATCCAGAACTCAAGGGGATTGTTTGTCCTTGTGGATTGGATTGCCCAAATTGACCTCCAAAGGGATCAATCTGGCGAGTCTCAACATAAGAGTTGCTGGATATTATTCCGGATGAACAAACTGGAACGGACCACACTGTCGAAATAGTCCCTTGGTGGACTCCTTCTAGTGGTTGTGAGCTAGTCGGGACAGATGGTATGCCGACAAACATTGTCGGAGTGACGGCAGGGGCTTCTGCTGTCGCTGTGTCATTCGACACAGTCCTAGATGTTGACGATTGTTCAGACATTTTGAGTCTATCCAATAGATTGCCTAGCGATTCTATAGGAACTTCCACTTGTGGTGGATTAACTTCTGATGAAGGAAATAGAGTGACCCCGACTCCAAAATGGGTTGGAGTACTTTCTTGCGGATCCTCTACAATTTCCTCTATCGCAATCAAACCCGGTGGAAGAGGAAGACCGTCAGGTCCGTAAAATATTTCTGGTGTCGAAGAAGGGGTTGAATCGACAGCGACAGTTGTTTGAGGAGCAAGACTCTCTGAACCGATTACAGATGGAACTGGTTCAGTAACGCAAGTATTTGCTCCCAGACTAGGATCAGTGTTACTGTCCCTCTGTGGCTGTTGAACTTCTTCTATAGAGGCAGGGTTTCCAGAAATTTTTGGAGTAACCGGAATCTCAGATGTGGTTGGAACACTTGTTCTAACTTTGATAGGAGATTTCGAACCGGTTAAACGAGTTCGCTTTGTCCGTACTGTTTTCGATTCCGGAGACAAAGACGGTTGACTTGTAAGCCTCCGCGAACGACGGGGTTTCAATTGACTTTCTTCCACGATTGTGGATTACTCGATCAACCAAAATACAAAAAGGGGAAAGTGTGTTTCCGAATTAAATGAATTTTTTAGACGCTTTTAGACACAACTTGCTTTTTCAGTTTTAAAGAGTCGAGAAAAAGCTAAAGATGACTCTAGTCTCCTTCGATGTTTTAACGAGCCCGAAGTGACAAATGCTCGGATGGACTTTTTCCGTTATAGAGTCTGAAAAAGGCCAAAAGGAACTGCTCTGGAGTTCTAGGCAGAGGGTGTGCCAAACTTTTCGCAAAACCGCAGACGGGCGGTCGATCTTCCTGAATGCTGTGTTCAGTGCATCGCGATCAGTAGGGCGGCCGACACGGCTTCCTAAGGATAAAGGTTTTATGCCTATAGGGGTCTCCCAATATATACGCGACGGTACGTGGGAGCACAATCCATACTGGCGCTATCGTCCCTCAGGAGGAATCACCCACCTTCCACGAGATCGACAGTCACCAGGCTTAACGACGCCGGAACACGTCTCTAGCCTAGACCTCTATGTTGTGCGTTATGTTGCAAAGCGTTGTTAAGTTCATTCAATTTATTTTAGGTTGATCTTTTTAAAGTTTGTTTTTCAAGGTTCACCACGAGATGTATGATACAAATTCCTAAATGCAGTCTAAAGATGATAAGCAAGCTTTATATCTTTTCAACTTTGAAAATCCTAGCTACTAAGGGAAAAGAAAGACACCATCTTTTCTCAAAGAGCAATCAGCACACTCTAATGCACTTTTCCTAAATCCAACATGCAAACTATCAAATGAAAATGCACAATGCAGGTGTTTGTTTTCCGCTTTCTTAGTATTGATGCCTACAAAGAAAGCTTTTTGTACAACTTTGAATTTGCTTTTAAATGATCAATACAAACAAGTTTACTTTTTCAAAATCAGAGAGGGTAGAAGAGATTACAACACTTAACGATTTTCGAAATAAAGACTTGTTTTGACACTTAAAAGAGACAAATTCAAACCAATAAGCAAAAGCAAATGTATAATTAATCTGCAAACAGCCAATGAACTCTCTTCTAAGATCACAATCAACAGATCTGAATCAAGGGCTACAGGATGACTATTTCACTTATGCAAAGGAAAACTGTAAATGATGCCACAAACACATAAAAACACTCATAGTCTTTTTGTACAAAAGGAGGCGGAATCTAAGCAGAGAAAAGGAGTTATCAGACTGGTACCTATGCTGGTTACAGGCTGTAAAAATCAGAGATCAAAACAAGGCAAAACAGAGCAGAGAACCCCAGCTGCACAAGGACAAACTAGTTCAGCACAACCTCAACACAGGGGTTTTGACATTCAGCGCAGGTAGCCTTCACGGGACCTGCGTTGAAATGCAGAATCCCTTCACTGGGTCTGCGCTGAAGGAGAAACTCTCATTTCCCTCAGGTTCTGGGTCACAGATTGCTATTTAATTCACTGTTTCAGGCCAAATAAAAGCAACAAGCAAGGTGTAATCAAAGGGATGCTTTGAAAGGATACTAAGATCTATCACAAGGATCATCAAATCATTTGTGAGTCCATTGTTCAAATCATAGACAAGTCTAGCAATTGGATCAAAGCAGCAACTTTCTACTTTGCATCCGGGAAAGATGCAGTTCGATTGTTGCTGTCAAGTCTATGAAACAAACAATGATAGAAACACAAATAAAATGACTAAACAAATTTCTCCAGCAGAGTCGCCAATTTGTTGTGGGGAAAAATGCCTATGCAGGACGATCCTATCCACCTAAGGTGTGACAGTGCCTTAGCAACAAACGAGTACAACTATTCTGGTTTCTTCCTTTATGAAATGTGAAAGAAGAGAGATCAATAGACTTACCGGTGTCTTCCGTTTTTCCCTCGATCTGGTCTCTCTTCTCTTTGGGAGTCCACAGCTACTTGCCTTCTTGCTTATCCAGCTTCAACTTCCTGCAAGATCACAAGAGAACAGCTACTTGCGACAAGATAACAGCTACTTGAGACAAGAGAAGAACTCTACACAAAGACAGATGTTCACATTCATAACTAGTTTAGGATTAGAAATAAACCAAATACACTGAAGCATTCATACATCAAAAATACATCAGCATATAGGAGAAACCAAGATAGCTTTATTGATGAATGACAAGGTTCAGGAAGAGATACAACCCAGAGGGCTCCAATCCAGCATCTCCTTCCCAGCAAATGGAATTCCTATCTTCTCCCCCTTCAAAGCATTAAGCACCCAATGATTCCAGTCTCAAACCAACAGCAATTCTTTGCAATAACAAAATTCCAGCGCCTAGATCTCATGGAGGAGAGATCCATATATAGATGTTTGGAGAGAGGATGAGTTAGCTTGAGATCTAACTAGTGTCCTCTCCCTCTATCAGTTCTTGAGTCCACTTGGAGGTTCTTGCTTCCACTTGGAGATTTGGAACCTCTTACTCATCACCAGTCGAATTCCCTGAGGCAAGTGTCATTTTGGAAGCTTCCTGGGTTTTGACACCTTGAGAAATGAGCCTGCCACTTGTCCACTCTCGTTCAGCGCAGGTAGCTAGTGTTCCAGTTGACATTCAACGCAGGTAGCCAGTGTTGGCTTTGACATTCAGCGCAAACAGCTAGTGTAGCCACTGAAATGATCCTGAATTGACTTGTTTTTGAGCAGTTTCAAGTGGAGAACTTCTGTGAATTGCTGTGGTTTGTTAGCCTTGTTCCTCTAGGGGTAGGAACAACATGTTTAGGGACTTTGGATCCCTTAGATTATGGACATTTCATGCTCAATGCTGTAAGGCACAAAAATTTCTATAACACCTAGTGCCTTCTCTTCTCTTTGACCACGTACACACACTAGATCGATTGCCAAACCCAACAAGCACCCAATGACTTCTCTCCTCTTTGACCATGTACACACACATGATCGATTTCCAAACCAAACAAGCACCCAATTCCTTCTCTTCTCTTTGACCATGTACACACATTGGATCAATTTCCAAACTCGGTAAGCACCCTGGGCCTTCTCTTCAATTTCAAATTTACTAAGTCGTTTTTAAGCTCCGAGGAAATAACTTAGTAACAGAGAAATATTAGTAAGCCAAAGCAACACCTATGAGATGGAACTTTATGATTATGCATAGACTACCAGTAGTTGAACAAAGTAACAATAAAGAATAAATATCCACTACCATGAATAGATAACTTATTTGACCAGCTAAGAGGAGCTACTGCATTTTCAAAAATTGATTTAAGGTATGGCTATCACCAGGTTAGGATGAAGGATAAAGACATTCATAAGACTATGTTCAAAATAGGATATAGGCACTATGAGTTTGTGGTGGTGCCATTTGGACTCACAATTTTTCCCCTGTGTATATGTGCTTAACGAACAACGTGCTCTGCCAATACCTAGCAAGTTTGTGTTAGTATTTGTTGATAATATTTTGGTCTACTAAAAATCCAAAGAGGAGCATTAGGAGCACTCGAAGGTAGTATTATAGTTGTTGAGGGAACAAAAGTTATACGCCAAATTTAGTAAATGTGAATTCTTCAAGACAAGACTTCAATATTTGGGGCATGTGATCTCAAAATAAGGTGTGCCTATGGACCCCGAGAAGATCAAGGCCATCATGGAGTGGCCCACTCCTAGAAATGTCATAGAAGTATGATATTTTATGGGGTTGGACAAATATAATCATAGATTCATCCAAGACTTTTTGAAAATTGGGTATCCAATCACACCCCTGCAGATGAAATGGGTAAAGCTTCGATGGACATTAGAGTGTGCAACCAACTTTGAGAAACTCAAGCATTTTCTCACGCATTCACCCATATTGAGGATAGTTGATCCAAAGAAAGAATTCATAGTTTGCACAAATTATTGTAAATAAGGCTTGAGAAAAGTACTAATGTAGGAAGGACATGTAATCCTCTATGAATCAAGGAAGTTAAATGAACGTGAAATAAATTATGTAACCCGTGACCTAAACTCACAACAATCATTCATGCATTAAAAATGTGGAGACATTATTTACTCTAAAGGAAATTCATGTTGATGTCAGACCATGGAGGGCTGAAATATTTGTTTGGCCAACCTAATTCAGTGCAATGCATGCTAGATGGTTAGCCCTCATCATTGAAATTGACTTTGAAATAAATCACATCAAAGGTAAAGAAAACAAAGTGGTTGATGCACTTAGAATAAGTATGCAAGTCGCTCACTTCACAACCATGAGCTCTTGTGAATTTAACATCATGGAAAATATCAAGGAAGCATTGGTATATGACAAGCACTTTTAGTATGTGAAGAATTGTTTGCAAAAAGAGCCAGAAGGACCATTGAGTAAGAACTACACACTCACATATCATGGAATTCTAAAGTTCAATGACTGTTGGTACATACCTTGCTTAGGAAACTTGAAGAAAATCATTCTAGATGAGTTTCATAAATGGCCCTATTCAAGTCATATTGGATATCTGAAGATGATTACCACTATCAAGAAGATTATTATTGGTTGGTTATGAAAAAGGAAGTCGGGGAATATTTCCAAGTGTCTGGAGTGTCAAAAAGTTAAGGTGGATCGAAAACATCTAGTTGGATTGTTGCAACCAATTATAATCCCTGAGTGGAAGTAGTAAGTCATATCCATGGAATTCATCACAGGATTGCCAAAGAAACCAAGACAATATGGTGTCATCATGGCGGTAGTGGACAAATTGAGCAAGGAAACTATTTTCATACTTGTCAATTCCACCCACAAGGTCATTGATATTGCACAAATCTTCATGAAGGAGATATTCAAACTACATGGTATACCCAAGAAGATAATATCATGTTGGGATTCCAAATTCATGTCAAAATTTTGGAAATCACAGTACACTGGATTTGGAACCCAAATGGAATTCATCACAGCATACAATCCTTAGACTAATGGACAAACCAAGAGAGTGAGCAGGTTGTTAGAGGACATGCTGAGAATGTATGTTATTAACCAACGGAAAAGGTGGGAATAATTTCTTCCCTTAGTTGAATTTTCATATAAAAACAACTATCATGAATCACTAAAGATGAGCCCCTTAGAGGCCCTATATGATAGAAGGTGTAATACACCCATTAGCTAGGATGACCCAATAAACATGGTAACTTTCGAACTTGATATGTAAAAGGAGATGGAATAGGAGGTTATTAGTATCGAACAGAAGCTAAATGAATCCCAAGTGGATAAAAGAGTTATGTAGAGCTACATAGAATATATAGATAATTTCAAGTAGGGTATCATGTGTATTTCCACATTAAACCGAGGAGGATCTCATTAAAAGTGGGGTCCTATGCTAAGTTGGTACCCAGGTTTTTTGAACCATTTCATGTTTTGGAGAGAGTGGGGCCAATGGATTATAGACTAGAATTACCTCCCACCATAAAAGCGCATGATGTATTCCACATATCCTTATTGAAAAATTATTTGCGTGAATCTAATCATGTGATCGATTGGTCTATGACACAAGTGGAGTCAGGAGAATTTATCACCCCAAGAAACTCTCCTAGGTTGTATATCAGAGATGCTCGGGAACATTAAAAACTCAACAAAAATGTTGGATAAATGGTGGATGAATGAAAGAAATGCTGCATATTCAAGCCAGATAACCACTTGTACTATGCTTAACCCCAGACATGGGTGAACACCCCCAGACTACAAGGCTTTAGACCACCAATTACTCACAGCTTAAGGAAAATGTGATGATGGAGAAGATTGACCACACCAGCAAATGCACAGGACCCTGTGATGGCCGGCTGCAAACAGTTGAAAGGTTTGCAAATATGTTTTCTAATACACAGAAAGGATGATAGCTCTCTGGTACTAAAATAACATAAACCTGCAAACAAATTCAATGATACATGCTAAATCCTAACACAGAGGTGGGATGACAGCCCCTCTAATGCTAAACATTAACAACACATGAATAAATTCAAAACAGGCACAACCTAGAACAAGAAGAAGAAGTGGGCAGTGAGCAATTGACAGCAAAAGAAGCTTGCATTAGCTGAAAATGAAGACCAGACGCTGCAGGTATCACAGAAGTTACAATCTCCAGAAGTTTAACCTTACAGCAAAAAATAACACTCATCAACCTCATTACATCTTATTTTTCAGTATATATGGAGTTTGTTTACAAAATAGCTCTGCTGACCTATGTGTGGAGGGGTCATAACTGACCAACAACCGCATTTACAATTAGATATGGGCTTTTGATATAGTTTCATTGTTTTTAATGAACAAAATGGCCCTTTTTAGATAGTCTAATGTCCTTCTCTAGTCGCTGGAGTGAAAAATGAGTGAAACCCATAACTATTCAATGCTCTAGACTGCTCGAGGCAGTCCTTTTTGTCCTCGACCATGCTGCTCTTTAAACGCAGTTGCTGAGATATTATTGTGCAGGTACAGGGTAGCAAATCATTACTTTCCATCGGGAGCTCCAGTCAGTCGAATGAGTTAAAAAACATGGCGGAAGAATGAGCAGGCTGTGAATAAATCTCAGTCGTTGGATCGCAGAGATCAACGGCGGAGATCACTGGCAAGAGGAACCAGGAAGAAACAGGCGGATTGAATATGAGCCATTGGATCAACAAATCAACGACGAAGATTGGATTAGAGAGGCTATCAGGAGA
Source organism: Pinus tabuliformis (assembly GCA_031772625.1). Lineage (NCBI taxonomy): Eukaryota > Viridiplantae > Streptophyta > Pinopsida > Pinales > Pinaceae > Pinus > Pinus tabuliformis. The sequence continues at coordinate 53,906,380 of CM062813.1, forward strand.
TAGCGCGGACAGGAGAACGTGGATCGTCAGATCATATAATGGACGATTGGACGGCTATCGCATGAGGAAGTTGCATGAAGTTTAAACAGTAGGGACGACGGTTTTGCGCGGCGGGCTGTTTTCCCCCCACCGCCTATTGGTGACGACGGTTTTCGTATTTAACAGCACGATCCAATAAATAGGCGCCGCGTGGCATCCCGAAACCGCCACCCCCACAGGTTATCGCGCATGCAAGTCACGCGATCGGGGGATGCATCAACCATTGGATCTGTGACGGACGACCAGATTGAGAGGAATATGCATAGAGTTTAACAATCAGGCGGGAAAACACAGAGATCGTTTGATGATAAGGTGGGCACGATCAGACGGCGGGAAATTAAAACATAGGTTTTAATTAATATAAGAGGTGAAAGGACATAAAAAGGTTTGCAAAGGGTTATAATAGGTTATCGGGCTTTTTTATTTTATTTTTTTAAACAAAAACGCTCAAGAAAAGGGAAAAGAAGGGTTTAGGGGTTTTAAACAAAAATTAAAGAATTTTATGGAGAAAACAGAGATAACAGGGATTATGGGAGCATAAAAATAAATGAAGGAAGTAGGAAGAAAATATTGTTGTGAGCACCCTTAAGCACCAACAACACTACCAAGCTGTCACTGACCCTCGACTGTTCAAAATTTGTAGCAGAGCTAACACTAGCTCCTTCTGGGGATGAGATCCTCCCTGTGAGGTCTCAAGAACCCGTAGACCAATGCCTTGATACAAAACTCATCTCTAAGAACATTGCCTAGTATCCATTGGGCATGGTCAAACTAGGTCTTCACTAAAAACTAAAAAAGAAACTGCTTACAATCATTAAAGCCTGAAAATTTAAAACTTTTAAACAAAAACTGCCCATTTGTTGGGCCACCAAAATTGTTGCCTGTCATTTGGTTCATCATAGATCAGTAAGATAGGATTTATTTTATCCTCTACCTCAAAGAGTTTAGGAGATTTGACCTTGATGGGTAGATAGGGATCAAATTTCATTCCCTCTCTTTGTATTTTCCTCCTTGGATGTTCTTCATGGGAACTAGTGTACACCTGTTGAATAATCATGAATGTTGTGTATTTATTTGTGTCATGTGTGGTCTGCACAACTAATATGCATGATGAACCATTGTTTTCTTGTGCAGGGGACACCGAAATATTTTCTGCTCCTGTATCTTTCTTAAAACAGTCCTCATCCAAAGAGGTATCCCAATACTGTGCACCCTCTTCCTCTGTCATCTGGCAAGCTGCCCTTTCATTTTGTGTGGGGGACATCTGAGCAGGCATTAGAATATCAAGACTAAAATGATTAGTTTCAACCTTGAGCATTGAGCTATTTCCTACCTCAGTGTTCAAGGGGAAACTGTGAGGGATTGTCATTTGAGCAGGCAGAGAAGCAAAAGATGATGGGGAGCTTTCTTCTCCCTTCTTGATCATTGTGTTGGGGATAACAACAGGTTGCTCAACTTGCAGATCTGCATAGCCATTAGAATATGTGTTGGCCTTAGGCTCGAATTCTTGGAGGAAGGGATCTGCTGCTGGTTGCCACTGCTGGTCAACTTGTTGTTCTACAGCTACAACAAATCGCTGAGTAGTGCCATTGGATATTGCTTTCTCATATGCAACTCGGGTTAAGAAGGGGGCACCTTCCAAACCATGGACTTCATCCTCTTCTTCATACTGCACTTCTTCCATGACTATATTCTGTAAAAGGGACCTCACCCCTTTGTCTTCATTTGTAATCTTATTTCTTTGCAAAATCTGCACATGCTCATTTGCTCCTCTATATGAATTTGAAGTTGAAAAAGAAATGGAACAATGAGCTCCTGCTTCCTGAGAATACTGCTCAGCTTTTAATCATCCTAGCTAATTCATCTATCTCATGCTCTGAGGATGATGAGGATTCACCTCCCTGACTTCTTCTTTCAACATCACCTTCGAGTCTTTCTGTAGCCAGAATGTTTGATTCAACTTCAAAAGCTGCATCTTGCATATCAGCTAGAGAAGCACATCTCCTTTCTCTTAATAGCAAGCAGAATTGGGAATCAAAGGCATTGGCATAAGTGAGCATGGCAGAAGGAGGGGTAGGTCTTATTTCAGCTGGCATTTTGATGTACATAAGATTGAATCTGATGTTGAAATCAGACAACAACTCACCATCTTCTATCTGCAAGTTCCCAAATTCATCATGATAAAAGAGCAGATCTTTATTATTTCCCCAGTGCCTTAGAAACACATCATCTAAGGCCTCAATGTCTGCAATAGACCTAGGGGGTAAATCTCTAAACCGTTTTCTAGCTTCCCCATCTAGGCTTTGAACAAAAACCCTCATCCAGACATCCTCTTCATTGATATCCAAATTATTAGCATAGCTATAAAATGCCTCTAAATGCTCTTCAGCTGTTATTTCTTTTGAACCATTAAACTTTGGCATAAATTCTTGGTAATCTCCAACAGGCATGGCACTCAAAGGTGTAGGCAAGACTAAGGGTCCATACCTAGCAGCAACTATTCGTTCTATCTTTGTGAGAGCTTGCTGCCCTGCCATGACTGAGGTATACGAAAGGGATACTGGTGGACTGAGTGGAATGAATCAATGAAAAGAATGACAGAAATGGAGGAATATGATGGATAGCATGGATGCTTCTTTCAACTGAGGTCTGAAAGGGAAATGACTAACAAGGAGCTGTATGAATATCTGAAGGTATTTCTATACTGGACGAGATACATAAAAATTCTTTAAGGCTTACCTGACCCTGATGCTCCTTTCTGCAAAGTCTTTCTTCTGCTTAACGGTCTTCTCAGGATCAAGCATTGGTCAGCTGCTGATTTTTGAAGATATCTGCGAGCATGCTTCACCAGCTGCGCTAGAACTTCAATGTGGAGTCTCCAAATGATGGTCTTCCTCCAATGGAGTCGCCAGACAGATGATTACAACCACAAACTGTGTTCAAACTTTGTCTGTCATCAAAGCTTGAAGCTGTGTCGTTCTCTCAGGGAAGCTGAGCTTCAATTCTCCTCTCCCTGGCAACGACGCCAATTAATGTTATCACCCCAAGAAACTCTCCTAGGTTGTATATCAGAGATGCTCGGGAACATTACAAACTCAACAAAAATGTTGGATAAATGGTGGATGAATGAAAGAAATGCTGCATATGCAAGCTAGATAACCATTTCTACTATGCTTAACCCTAGACATGGGTGAACACTCCCAGACTACAAGGCTTTAGACCACCAATTACTCACAGCTTAAGGAAAATGTGATGATGGAGAAGAATGACCACACCAGTAGATGCACAGGACCCTGTGATGGCCATCTGCAACCAGTTGAAAGGTCTGTAAATCTGTTTTCTAATACACAGACAAGATGACAGCTCTCTGGTACTAAAATAATAGAAACCTGCAAACAAATTCAATGATACATGCTAAATCCTAACACAGAGGTGGGATGACAGCCCCTCTAATGCTAAACATTAATAGCACATGAATAAATGCAAAATAGGCTCAGCCTGGAACAAGAAGAAGAAGTGGACAGTGAGCAATTGACAACAAAAGAAGCTTGCATTAGCTGAAAATGAAGACCAGATGCTGTAGGTATCACAGCAGTTACAATCTCCAGAAGTTGAACCTTACAACAAAAAATAACACTCATCAACCTGATTACATCTTGTTTTTCAGTATATATGGAGTTTTTTTACAAAATAGCTCTGTTGACCTATGTGTGGAGGGGTCATAACTAACCATCAACCGCATTTACAATTAGATATGGGCTTCTGATATAGTTTGATTGTTTTTAATGAACAAAATGGCTCTTTTTAGATAGTCTGATGTCCTTCTCTGGCCACTGGAGTGAAAAATGAGTGAAACCCATAACTATTCAATGCTCTAGACTGCTCGAGGCAGTCCTTTTTGTCCTCGACCATGCTGCTCTTTAAACGCAGTTGCTGAGATATTATTGTGCAGGTACAGGGTAGAAGATCATTACTTTCCATCGGGAGCTCCAGTCAGTCGAATGAGTTAAAAAACATGGTGGAAGAATGAGCAGGCTGTGAATAAATCTTAGCCGTTGGATCACAGAGATCAACGACGGAGATCGCTAGCGAGAGGAACTGAGAAGAAACAGACGGATTGAATATGAGTCGTTGGATCCACAAATCAATGACGGAGATTGGATTAGAGAGGTTATCGAGAGATAGCGCGGACAGGCGAGCGTGGATCGTTTTATCATATAATGGACGATCGGACGGCTATCGCATGAGGAAGCTGCATGAAGTTTAAACAGCGGGGAAGACAGTTTTGCGCGACGGGTGGTTTTCCCTCACCACCTATCGGTGACGATGGTTTCTATATTTAACAGCGCAACCCTTTAAATAGGTTCCGCGTGGAAGCCTGAAACCACCGCCCCCGTGGGCTATCACGCATGCAAGTCGAGCGATCGGGGGATGCATCAGCCGTTGGATCTGCGATAGACGGCCAGATCGAGAGGAATATGTGCAGAGTTTAACGATCAGGCGGGAAAACAGAGACCGTTGGATGATAAGGCGGGCATGATTGGATGGTGGGAAATTAAAACATATGTTTTAATTAATATAAGAAGTGAAAGGACATAAAAAGTTTTGCGAAGGGTTATAATAGGTTATTGGGCTTTTTTTTTAAAGTTTTTTAAACAAAACCGTGCAGGAAAATGGAAAAGAAGGGTTTAGGGGTTTTAAACAAAAATTAAAGAATTTTATGGAGAAAATAAAGATAACAGGGATTATGGGAGCGTAAAAGAAATGAAGGAAGTAGGAAGAAAAGACTGCTGCGAGCACCCTTAAGCACCAACAACACTGCCAAGCTGTCACTGACCCTCAACTGTTCAAAATTTGTAGCAGAGCTAACAGAACCTTTATGTATAATAGAACAGAGGTAGATTGTGCTAGGTAACAGAGAAATATAATAGGTCATGGTGCAATCGAAGCAATTTGGACCTAATGGGGCAACCTAGGAGCATATCAGATGAAATTGTTGTACCTATTTTTGTTCAAAATGTAATGGATGTAAAAGAGATGTATATACAAAGATCATACTTTTTTCATATTTTATATTTCTAAAACACCAAGGATGGTGTTCCTTTAAGGGTGTAGGGTTTGTAACACCCCCTATTTGGACTATCATACTTATAATCATTTTATGTAATTTGGAAATCCAACATGATAATTGTTATTTGTGAAAAACTCTATTTAAATGTAATGGAATCAATTATGTTGAAAATTCAATTATGTCCTGATAGTGGTATCAAGGTGTATGATCATTGTACTTAATATTTGATATGAATGGAAAATGACATCCACCCATGGTATTGTAAGTGGCATCTACCCATGGTGTTTATCCACCCATGGTATTTATCTGCCCATGGAATTTACCCATGAAATTGTAAGTGGCATCTACCCATGGTGTTTATCCACCCATGGTATTTATTCGCCCATGGAATTTACCCATGAAATTGTAAGTGGCATCCACCCATGGTATTCATTCACCCATGGTATTTTCCCATGGTATTGTAAGTGTCATCGACCCTTTTTATTCATCCTCTCATGTTATTTATCCACTAATTAAATTTACTTATAGTATTGTAAGTGACATCCACCCATTATATTCATTCACCCATGGTATTTACCCACCAATGGAATTTACCTGTGGTATTGTGACCCAAAAAGGAGTAACAAGTTGCATTTTTTAAAAGGATAGATTAGCCACCACAATATAGCCTTTACAATTATTATTTGTTTTAATAAAAAAAAGTTTCTTTGGGGTTTTGTTATTGTGGGTTCTCCTCTTTTCTTCTTGCATTTTCAATTTTTTAGACCTTGGGGGCCTCCCCCCAAGATCCAGACCAATGGTATTAGATTCAGGTTATGACTCTATGAGAATCAGGGTTTGACACATATTTTAGTTTCAAATTTTTGCACCAATATTCATAAAACTTCATGGACATGCAATGACCTCCACATAGCACTTTCTTGGGCAAAGCGGGAAGTTTTTTTTTTTTCATTTTTTGTAGGAATTTTATTTTGGGTGGCGCATCTGCAGATATGAAACTTTTGGTACAAAATTTACAAAAATAAATAGCAATTCTAGATTCCTTGTGAAAAATTACCCAAATTAAATAAAAAAATCAACTGAATCAGAGTCTCGATGACAGAGAGATATCGATGATTTAAAATCAGCTATGTTGCAAAACAAATTTTGACAACAACTCGTGGACGATGGATCTCCTATAATTTTTGGCCATTTTTGGGCATAATTTTAGAAATATAATTGTAGATATGAACTCCTCTAAAAAATCACCCAATTTAAAAAAAACAATTGGTCAAATCGGAGATCGGTTGAGGGAGATATCGCTAATTTAAAATCAACTATTTTTTTCAGAATTTTTGTGATTGTGGGCCCCTGTTGTAGCACGAATCTAAGTTTCCAGAGTGTCCAGGTAGGGATTTCAATCACATGGGAAGATGAAGAATGGTAATTCTATTTCAAAAGATGGGTTATAATAAATATTTATATTGACCTAGTTATGCCCATTTTAAATCTGGAGCAGCATTCATAGTGAGTTCCCTTTGGAGATGTGCCCTCCCACCCTGCTTTAGTAGGCACCTGCTTCACATTCATTAGTTTCAGCATAGCAGCATCTGACTTGGGTTCTTTGGAGACGTGCCCTCCCACCCCAAGCTATGTAGGCACCTACTACTTCATCAACAATCAACATCACAGTTATGGGTCAACCGCACAAAATCCTTCTCATCGAAGTCCATTTTCTAGGCCGCACATTGTTAGTATCACAGTTGGTCACAAGCATTACAGGGTATCTCTATCCTCAGATCTTCATTTTTCATAGTTATGGGTCATCCAAAAATCCACACTTCATCAAAGTCCATTTTCTAGGTCGTACACTGTTAGTATCATAGTTGGTCACAAGCATTAAAGGGTATCTATATCCTCGGATCTTCACTTGTCATGGTTATGGGTCATCCATAAACCCACAATTTATCAAAGTCCATTTTCTAGCCGACACACTATTAGTATCACAGTTGTTCACAAGCATTACAGGGTATCTCTATCCTTGGATCTTCGTTCATCATGGTTATGGGTTAACCACACAAAAGCCTTCTCAGTGGCTCTTCATATTCAACAAAGGCTTCTGAGGAGGGAACTTCACGCAATGGGGACTATTGCTTCTTAAGGAGGGAAGAATGATCCGAATGGGAAATGGAATCCACCCATGGTATTCATCCACCCATAGTATTCATTCGACCATGGAATTTACCCATGGTATTGTAAGTGGCATCCACCCATGGTATTCATCCACCCATGGAATTTATCCATGATATTGTAAGTGAAATCCACCCATGGTATTGTAAGTGGCATCGACCCTTGTTATTCATCCTCCCATGGTATTTATCCACTCATGGAATTTACCCATGGTATTGTAAGGGACATCCACCCATGGAATTCATTCACCTATGGTATTTACCCACCGATGGAATTTATCTATAATATTGTGACCAAAAAAGACTATAAGTAACAAGTGGCATTTTGTAAAAGGATAAATTGTCCACCACAATGTAGCCTTTACAGTTATTATCTATTTTAATAAAAACAATTCTTTGTGGTTTTGTTATTGTGTGTTCTCCTCTTTTCTTCTCGCATTTTCAATTTTTTAGATCTTCGGGGTCTCCTCCCAAGATCCAGATCAATATTAAAAAATTATTAATCATGTAATTAATGCTTTAATTAATATTAAAATGATTCATCATGTGTTATGCTTGATTTCAAATTAAAAATAATTTAATTATATATTAATGTTTTATGTAATGGTGAAAATTATATATTTTTATTTAATTTATTTTTGAAATTTAAACATGTTGGAGAAGGATAACAAGTCTTAGTTATGAGAACATGGGATATTCAGTTTCACCCACTTGATGTGAACCTCCACACCCATCCCACTGAAGTTAATGTCGAACCCTTATGGCTAGGAAACCCACCGTGATTATATTTGGCTATTAACGCAATTGGACAGTGCCATCATGATTTTCCCTTCTTGTGAATCAATAGGTTAACATGCAAAGGAAGCACATGTGGGGGAAAGGAGTGATCTGTCAACCATGTCTGAGATGTAGCATAACATTATAAACATGCTAACCAAATTCAAACAAGGGGTTCAACTTATATTTTCTAGAGAATTTTCTGGAGAACCACCATTAGTGAAAAACTCATGAAGAGTATTCAACCTACACTAAACCACTTCCTAGTCTTCGAACTTACCTGGTGTTACTAGTTTGGGTGCAAAGTGAGATTGAATAAACGTAGTGGGTGCTTTCTGATGCTGTGAAACCACTAGGGCTTGTTGCAACTGTGAAACCATTAGTGCTTATCTCATACTATGAAGCCACCAATACAATGAGCCACTTATGCTTGCGATTGGATGAGAAACCATTGGTGCTTGTTGCAATCGTGAAACCGCCAATGCTATCTAGACCATTGATAAACCACCTACAAGTGATATCAGCCGCTCAACTCACCCGGTGTATTTCCCTATGAAATTAATTCCTCAAACTTTGGGCCTAGTATAGGGGTGGTGAGTTACGAGACATAATATCATAATTAGCCTACAACTAGGAGGATAGCATGAAGCCCTTCTCCAGTCCCCAGTAAGGTTTAAATTATACAGATAAGTAACTTGGTCTGAGTACTATTTATGAATGTTGAGTTCATTTGTATACATTTATATGTGAAATTTTATGGAACACTAAATTTTCTCTCTACATATGTTAAATGGATCATTGTAAGAGATTCTTATAGTATATGACTGCATAAATTGAATATTTGAATTTCATATATATGTTGATAATGTTTAACAATGCTCATATTATACTTTCCTAACTCATGCATTTTGTTAAAACTATTTGTTAAATGGATGCCAAGTCATATTGTGTATATTTTATGTATTTGGAATTTGCATATATATATATATATATATATATATATATATATATATAGATAGATATATATATTATTTTTTGTATTGTTGAAATTCCACCTTTGTGGGTCTCAACATTTCATTTTAAACAATTACATTTATCTACTTATGTGTGCTCAACCAAAATGGTGTTTGTAAACACCTAAGAAAAGAAAAAACATACTTGTATTGAAAATCTGGTTGGGTCATGCCCCCTTTTCTTTTGTTGGTCTCAATATTATTTTTGGGTGAATATATACATGTTCACCCACATAGTCACACAATTGTCAAGATGACATCCATGCTTCACCATACTCCGTGTATCATATTTAGCTCAAACATGTATATATGTATAGTCTGGAATTTTGAGAATCACCTTGAAGCTGCAACCTTTGTTTTTGTTATTCACATTTAAATTTGGGGTAAAAAAATTTCCTATTCAAATTATGTAATACCAAATTAATAAAAGTAGAACACTAATTAATAGTCTCATGATCATGAAATCATCAACATAAATAATTCGGCCCCATAACATTTTGAACTTAACCAAATAACTAATGGAGTTGTCAATGTGTTATATGTAAATGGTTTGGACCCCTAACCCTCGATGGGGCGATGGGGTAGGTCTTGCACCATATTCGACCATCGGGGAAAATTCCATTGCATCTGGGTTTCATTATTGTTCAAACCCCCGACTGTTGATGGGGTGATGGTTTGGGACCACACCTTGCATCTAAGTTAAACTGTTCAAACCCATGACCCTTGATGGGGCAATGGGGTAGGTCCACACCTTGCATCTAAGATAGAAACCCTCAAGGATTAGACTCAACATGCTAATTTGTGTCATTGTTGGTAGGATCAGTGTGAGAGTGTGGTGAGTGGGAGGTCCAAGAGTGTATCAAGCACAACTTTCATTGGTTTTTGATGGGATGACACAGTGTGTTGGAACCCCAACCCAATGATTATAACTTATGATCAATGTGCATTGGTTTTCAATCGTCAAACAACGTGTATTATAAGGCATGCATGTTAGTTATATCTATCTATATATATATATATATATATATATATATATATATATATATATGATTGTGACACGAGCTAGTGTGGAGGACCATTGGTCCATATGGCATCACCATTTGGACCAAATCCCAAAATCATGCAGGCATCACGTGGCATGCTAATGTAGAGGTGGTCAACATTAACATGATAAGTTTGCTTTTAAGCGTAACTTTTGATCCAGGACTCTGATAAAAAAAAAATTACGTCGTTAAAAATCCCTCATCGAGTTGGACAAGATAACAACACTAGTATCTAATTTTGCAAGTTTTAAAAAAATGGCACTTTCTATGACCCCATTTTCTTAGTAGAAAGTAAAAATAGAACTTAAAACTTCAATAACACCCTCCACAACCCATATTATTACAAAAATCTAATAAATAATATTACATAATTCATAAACCACCAAAAAATTTACATGCCTCAACAAATGATCTAATCAATAATAATTTATGATAAATTTCTTAAAAGAATTGCATTAAACCTCGAAAACTATCCCAAAAAAAAATTTTGATATCTCGTAAAGGGTGATTAGGGGCTCCTCCGCTCCTAATATGCCTAGGCATGAATTTTGGACATACTCCCCTCAAAGGATCAGAGACAATGAATTTTATTCATATTGCAATGCTAGGTACATGGCATGTTCTCATACCTATTTTTTTCAAGGTGGTCGAAGATTCAAGATCTGACTACCGACGATTTCCATATCTCTAACCTATTTACTTCTTGTCCTAGCTTATTAATTGGGACCTCAAGTGTTTGGTCTTTCTAATCGTTACGAGACAATGGTGTCTTTTCCATTTATGCTCTCACTAGTGGGATCTAGTTTGGTTCTCATCGATTATGATGTTAAGAGTCACGATTGAAAAAATGAATTCATGGAAGATGACTAATGCCATCCCATTCCTGTCATTCTTTTGTCCGGTCAATCTCTAGTTAAAGGAGACAGATCTTAGGTAGATGCTTGGCTCATGTTTTTGTAGGGACCTTGCTTATATAATGAGTATATAACATCCTCATAACGTAAATGAGTTCCTAGCTCATGTTGTTTTAGTTGCAGTTCCTTTCTTCAATTGTGATCAATGTAATTAGGTGCTCCACCTTGGTTCTGTAATGGTTAATTCTCATGTATTTCTTAATAACAATGAGGCTAGTCTGGTGTTATATAAAATGTTGGATGCTTCACATGGTTTTCTTGTCACCATTTTGAAGCTTGAGGATATGGTTGAGAGGCAGTGTATGTCATTTTAGTTGTTTCTGGAAGCCAAGCTTCTCCATCAACAAGTCAATGTGGAACAGTTAGTTGATGATCTCAAGGAGGAAATTCAAGTTATTGGCGAGTGTTTAGCAGCCTTAGAGATTATTGGGTCAAGGTAATATGTCCACGACATTGGGCGAGGAAGGCACCAACGTTGTTGCTAGAGGAAATAGAGCTTACGAACTTGGGGCGACAACACTAATGTAATTTATGTATTCGAGCTTTTGTGATCCATAATGAATTAAGCAAAGTCTTTTAGTAGAAATCACATAAGAGAATTTTTTGTTCGACGTGTTTCAAACCAACAAGTGAGTCATCATTAGGATCAGATGATGAACCATACTTGTTGGTTCGAAACGCGTCGGCCAAAAATTTCTCTTATGTGATTTCTACCAAAAGACTTTGCTTAACACTAATGTAATCGATCGATGTTAGCTCTGATGCTCTGATTTTCCGTGTCAAGTTTTGTGTATATCTTTTGCTATGATACGATGTAAATTTTGTTATATTATGGGAAGTTTTGGTAGGATATACATTATCAATGTATTTAGGTTAATATGGAATAACAATCCCAGAGTCTACAAACTTCTTGAATAACCTCTATTCTGCAGAAATTTTGTTTTGGAAAAACTATGTAAAGGTTCTGGTCCTTAATACAGATTTGTTAATACTAAACCTTACCATTATGTTTAAAAAAAACATATAAAATGTAGGTGAAAGCATTGAGATGACTCTTTATGCCAAAAACTTTCATTTTATAAATAGTCATTACATTAAATAAAAAAAATGTATCCTTCCGTTTTAGCACGATTATATTCATTCGTAAGAAGGCTTATTGAGAAAAAGGCATAAAAATGCTTCTCTCAAATTATAAGTAAATCAATTATTATATGCATAAAAAAATATACGTAATGTCCCATAAACATCCGACCTCTATAGCAAAAAAGAATAAAGTAGTTGTATCCAAATAGTGTCTTTGTATCCATATGTTGAAGTTGCTATATAAGTTGGTCGAGCATATATGAGATAATATAAAACCATAAAAGAAAAACATCATATATTTACTCCCATGGGTTAAGAAAATGTTTTATGGTTTTGCGTGCTTGAGCTTGTGATACTTTCTATATTCCTTTGTCCACTTCCATTGCAACTTTTGACAAGCCAACTAGTTTTGAGACGTCTAAATAAATATGAGAAAGTAACATGAGAAAAACTGTGAGTTTTTGAATGATTTCCTAATTATAAACAAGATCGGCTGCGGAGGCAGCAAGTCCCTGCCACGAAAGACTTTTTATTGCCGCGAGTGACTGTTGATAGAACCCAGATGGAGCATACCTGCTCGGACCCACCCCAAACAAGGTTTTAAATTATGTTTTCTTACTATTGGCGAGGGTGGATCACGTAGTTTGCTAGCTGTGACCTCATCTGCATGTATTACACTTCCCCAAGAGCGCTGACATATAATTTTGCAAGTATGACATGCTTGACATAGTTAACAAACTGCTAATCATGCTCGGGATCACGTGTATTATTCTAGTAACCATTAAGTATGCTCAAGAGTACTTAGTTTGGCTTAGGCATGTACACCAAGAAAGCACGACGTTGATTCCTAACATTCTCTTTAACCTGCCATTGACTTCCACCGTGCACCTGTTGTCCAGCTCAAGAATGAACTAAAAGTATAGCAATTCATGTAAATTAAGCCACTTAGGTGATTTCGATATGGTTAGTATTAAGGCTCGTAATACACTCTAATAAACTACAACAACTAGTGACGAGTATCAGATTACACATAGTCTAAGGCATGTTATAACTAAGCAACATTATATCAAGGGAAAATACCAAGCGGCTGCGTAATACACCTTGAATTATTACCCACGAGAGCTTTCATGAATTAATATAAGTATGGTTGTATTAGAGCTCTGATTGATAAGAAATACATGAATTAATATAAGTATGGTTGTATTAGAGCTCTGATTGATAAGAAATATCACTAGTCCGGTGAAACAACGACATGAAATGATCACTAATACACTTGTTTTATAAGCAAACCTCCACACAACCACATATCTCTCATGCCATGAACGCGAACCTGCTTGCATATTATTCTGGATATGCCTTATTTTGGATATGGGGTGCATGGATACCAAATGTCCAGGATCTGGGAGCCTTCTCTGTCAGGTTCGATGAACGCCAACCTGAATGCATACCAAATAATGTGACAACCAGATCAGTGTGAAGGCAAAAAACATGAAATTTTGCAGAGAGTAGTGCATAGTCTAGGCCCATAGTCGTCAAGGTTCAAAGTGCAGAGTTGGCGAAGATTGAACAAATGGTAGTGAAGTTCTTTACCAATTTCTTGCATATAATATTGGACCATGCTCAGCGGCCGGCTTCCCTCAAATTTTTGCAGTGGAGGCAAGCTTCAGTATATTATTATTCTTGATAACGAATTTACAGGCAAAATCCCTAAATCGTATGGGAACTGTAAGAGTATGTTGCATTTTCATGTGAATAATAATAAACTGAAAGGGAGAATTCCCAGGGGAATTTCGGAGTTCCCACATGTTTCGATCCTAGATCACAGCTTCAACTCTTTTGAAGGGGAGATCGCTCCAGCAATTGGGAATGCGAAGAATTTGTCTGAGCTATATCTGCAGAGAAATGGGTTCTCTGGAAACTTGCTAGCAGAAATTGGGCAAGCTTAGCAGTTGATAAAAAATGATGTTAGTGGTAACAAGTTAACTGGAGTTATACCTTCTGAGATTGAGAAATTAAGCTTGTTGAATAGTATGTCTTTGCAGAAAAATAATCTTTCATTTTGTGAACTTCGCATTTTCTCCGTTTGGCCCTGACTGGAGGAAAATGCGTAAGCTCTACGCTTTGGAGTCGATGAATTATGAAAAAACCCTCACTGTGTAAATTTACATAATGGCTGTTGTCCACCATATTCATTTATGGATATGTTGTATGTATGTTGTCCAGTGTTTTTCTTGTCCATTACGAAACAACTTAAAGAATTTCTTGTATATTACAAATCTTGGAGTTGGACTTTTCCAATTGCGGGCTTTAATTTTTAATGGTTCTAAATAAAGAATGTTGACTGTAAATGATTCTTGTTAATCACTGGATGCCTAGGGCTTTGCCAGCAAGTTTTCATGGGAATTCAACAAAATTTCCATCCAAATCGTAAAACTTTTGGTGAAACAAGTGTGTCTATGGCCAAATCGTAAAACTTTTGGTGAAACAAGTAAGTGTATGGCCGATTCGACGGTATTTCCGACTGATGGATATGGATGCCTTGAATTGAATGTCGATGGAGGTAACAGGAAGGAAATGAAATGATATTTTACTGCAATTGTTCGTGAGCCTTGTTTAAAGATAACCATCCCTCCGAACGTCAATTGTTCCTAAGCCGCATTGTTTATAAAACTTGCCAAAGCTACACACAGAAATAACGGGAGCCTTTCGATCCATATCCATATCGCTTTCAATTGAATTAGAGCTCAGCGGGATAGATGGACGGTATGTCTCACTCTCTCCTTTCTTCTGTTGTATGCTTGTATCATATACTATACTGTGATTTGTTATCCTTTTTTTCTTTGTCTTTGAAGTTAGTTTTGCATCTGTATTCAGTGGTTCTCAAGAAGGTCTTAAGCCTAGGATCTTGGTTACTAGTTTTCCTGATTCTTTAATGTCATTAGTTGTTGAAGAGAACACTATCCCAAATTCTATGCTTGGACGGGGTTACTTGATCAACGTTCAAACAGACCCTATTTGCGTCTTCAAATATGTTGCTGTAGCAGGTTTGCTGTCTCAGCAATGCCTAGAATTTGGGCTGAACAGAACCAAAATTTGGCCCTCCTCTGGCCCTGTGGCTGCCGGCGGCCTTTGACCAGCCCTCCATTGTCCAAGTCTGAGTGGAACTCTCGCTTAGCTCCGAAGTTGTTTGCGTGATCTGAGTCTCAACTTTGATTGAAAATGTAGAAGCTATCAATTCAAATATTTCCATTTGAACAAATCAACCCTATTTGCGTCTTCAAATATGCTGTTGTAGCAAGTTTTCTGTCTCAGCAATGCCCAAAATAATGTAGAAGCTATCAATTCAAGTATTGCCATAAACTACTACTTTTGTTTTGAAATTTTTTGGATCAATCTGCGAGGTCAGGCCTTATAGTTTATTGATACATCTTTTCCAGAAAATGTTGCTCAGACTGTGTATTGCCTGCTGTTAATTTTTTAATCCATATTTATCTGAAAATGCTAGAAGACTTTGTATCGTTAACAGAAAAGACACAACATTGTCAACTACAGAGAACATCCATGCCCTCTCTCATAAACTTAGCACATGCTAACTGTCCTTACTGTTAGGGAATATTATATGCCTGTTTGATAAATTTCTTTGTTCTACTTGTTCATCTCGGATTAAAATTCGAAATTATTGCTACAGAAATCTACACACACACAGGAGTGCTACAGGCTGTGCAGATGATATTATAACATATAACAACCTTCGACATATTATATTGTTTCCAATATTATTGTCCAGACGTCTTTATTCTCTGGCTAGTAATTGTCGCAAAACGATTTACAATGCGAGCATCTAATGACCTTTATATAACTTCAAAGAAATTTGTTCTCACCATTAAATTTTGTTTGCAGGTTTTAATGTAAACCTGAAGCATCCGTTCAGCACCCCTATTATCTCATATCTGCTCAAGCAGCGTCAAAATTTAAGAGTTTCAAGCTTTTGAAGGAACCTGCCGGTGTTGAATCGAGGGACTGTGAAATTGTACGTCGTGGACTAATTTCCTGAAGACTAGACATCCTGGCTAGCCTCGTCAATTTCCTCGTTGATATGCAGCCATCGACTTCTATGCTAGGTACTGGACCAGTGCAGGGCGTGAGCAGTGTCACTGCTTGTTTAAGCAGCAACCCTCAAGTCAGCCTCTAGGAACAAATGCACAGCCAACAGCAGCAAATAAATAACCAACAACAACATTTTTCTTCACAATTCGACCAAACGAACCAGCCTCATCAGAACATGGAGGAATTTCTAGAACAAATGCTCTTCATGCCTCCCTGGTCGGACGTAGCTGCCATGAAATCTCACTTGTTCCCACATCTCCCTTATTCCCTCAGTCTTGGTTCTCACCAGCTTCAACTTCCGTGTTGTTCTCACCAGCTTCAACTTCTGTCTCCCAACACGGAAGCAACATGCATTCAAAGGTGGCGACAGCCACTCTAAATGACTTAGACACTCACCCAACCCAACCGACTAAACACTCTGCTTGGCTTTGCAAAACATTCACATAACATTTAATGTTTTGAATTAATGCTAACATTAGTTTAGGTTGTACTATTTACAAGTTTGAAAATATCAGGACTAATAAAAATATACCCTATTGTTTTAGGTTCGGTTCAGCTTTGGTCCTCGGGAAGAGGCCAAATAACACGATAAATTAATATGTCTCAAAAAACTTTGTTTATAGCTAATGAACCCAAACTAAAAACAACGCAAATAATATTATCTCTCTTCGTTTTGATTACTATAGTCCATACCAGGACAACAAAGACTAATAAATAAGAAGTAAAATGTGGTTCCTTAATCTAACAGCGTGATTCATCCAATATATCACCAACTTTGATTTTCCATAAACATGAAAAGAAAAGATGCGAAGGAGTTAGCAAGTTGTACGCTTTATTTTAGAGCGAATATTATTGAAAATTTAATTAAAAATAGAAATTTAAAGTTATTATAAAAATATTTATATATACAATTTTATTTATTCTTATTTATGTAACATATATAATACGAATTTTCATTTATTTTTATTTTTATTTTTTAAAATATATAATACAAATTTCAATTAAATTGCATCTTAATTTAATTGTTTTAAATTTTGAAAAATTTTAAGACATATTTTTTTCTTAAAATTTAATATAAAATTATTTGAACCAAAATTTGATTTATAAACTTTGCTTAATTTAAAAGTTAATAACAAAAAAACATGATCTAAGAAACAATTATTTCGTCGAATTCTAACCATAAACTCTAAAACTTATAATAATTAAACAACGTCGTAAATTACAAACTTCAAAATTTTAATATAATTTTAAATTACTATACATCTATTTTAAATTTTAATATTTTACTGATATAATATTTTTTAATAATAATTAAAATTTGTGCTTATCTTATTTTTTGGTTTTATATATAGATATATAATGATTTTTTGTTTATATAATTGTATATAAAGATATATAATGATTTTTTATCTATATGGTTTTATATATAGATATATAATAATTTTTTATCTATATACATTGTGTGATAAAAATATATTTATAATTTTATAATAAATAAAAAATAATAAATTTTGAATTTAGACCTCTAGAGTCTTATGGTTTCAAAATTATTTTCTCATAAAATAATTTAAAAATTAATTTTATTTAATGAATATTAAATATATTAAAATATGTATAAATATTCTGCATGCATATTGTATAAACTTGGGAGATTTTCTTGTTGAAACTTGAGAGCACGAAGAATCTAAGGTCCCTAACATAGATGGCTTTACGCTATGGTCTACCTGGAACAAGCGATCCTCCCGTAGAGGCATTGGGGGAATAGCTTGTTACATTAAGAAGAACATCTCCCCCCATGCTAGGATTTATAAAAACGACCCTCACAACAAATATAGTTGGATAGAGATTAGAGACATTAATAATAAAATGTCCTACATAGTAATATGTTATTTTCCCCCCATTAATTCTAACTTCTATAAGAAGAAGAATCTAGATAAAACTAACCCTTACAATGGTTTAGAGAATGATATTTCTAGCCTAAGGAATGACGGTAATATCATTTTAATAGGTGACTTTAATGCTCGAACTTCAAACAACCAAGCTATTATTCTAAGCAATCATTCCAACCCTAATCCTCTTTGGTTAGACGAAGACCCTACTCTGGCTAGCAGGTACAAAAGCAGCTCTGAAGACCTCGGGGAAAATTTGTTTGGGTCGGAGCTAGTCAAGCTCTGTAGTGCTCAGGATCTCGTAATTTGAAACGATCTAAAGAAGTGGCCCAATTCCAACAAGATGACCTGCATCCATGGACTTGGTAGCAGCGTGGTAGACTACATTATTTCCGATCTCCCATTATACAACGAAATAATACATTTTGACATCTTAAATGACCACGAACCTGACTCTAATCATAGGCTTTTACTTATAACTCTCAATTTTGTCATGCATAGAGTTCCCATAGAAAATAATACTTACAGCCAAAAGAACTTAATATTTGATAGAAATAAAAATGATCTCTTTCTAAATGAATTAAAAATTAATTTGCTTCCTTTATCTAATATACACAACATAGAAGACCTCTATCATAATTTTACTACAACCCTCTCATATTCTATTAACAGGTTCTCAATTGAAGTTTCAAATAATAAAAGAAATAGCAAAACCAATCCATGGTATGAAAAATATTGTAAAAGTGCGAGGAGAGCAATTAAGGAAGCTGTTGATGAATCTCTTAAAATGGACAAGATAAAAATATACAAAGCCCTAACTAAAAGGAAAAAGAGGCAGTGCATTCGTCAAAGACAGGAGAATCTCTTACACCTCTCTAAGGTAGCTCCTAAGAAATTTTGGAGGCAGATTCTGACTAGGAAGACTAAGGATAATAATAAAATTGCTCTTCACGATTGGAATTCCTATCTTAAAAAGCTTTATGAATCTCCAAATGTCATGGATAATTTGGAAACCCTGCTCACAACGAAAGAAGTTTTCTCGTTAGAAGACATTAAGTTTGGGGTTAATCGCCTTGCTAATGGGAAAGCTAAGGACATTGAAGGTTACCAGGCGGAAATCTTAAAAATTGGAGGTCCTGTCCTCATCCCCCACATCCACAAGCTTTTCAATCAAGCAATCAAGCAAGGGTTCCCTAAACCTTGGACTAAGAGCCACATTATCTCTATTTTTAAAAGTGGGGATACAAATAACCCCTCTAATTATCAGACAAATATGGTCAACCCTCTCTTAGCTAAGTTATATGGTAGTATTCTGGAAAAGAAGTTAAGCATATGGCTTGAAAGTGAAGGTAAGCGGGCTAAAGGCGAAGTAGGCTTCAGAAGGCATCACTCAACAACAGACCACCTTGTTACGCTTAGGATCACTGTGGAGGAATTTTGTAATGATAAATCCAATTTATTTTGTTTCTTTGTGGACTTTAGAAAGGCTTTTGATACGGTTCCTAGATACAACCTTTGGAATAGGTTAGAAGAGCTAAAGGTTCCTCTTGAGTTGAGAGCTGCTGCTACAAGGTTATACGAGAATGTAATTTCCAAGCTAAAGAGCAATGAGGGGTGGTCGAAAGATATTGAGTGTAACATCGGAGTTAAACAACGTTTTCCCCTCTCCCCTACCCTATTTGGCATTTACATCGATAAGCTCGAAGGCTATTTAGAGGAAGTAGGATGTGATGGCACGATCTTAGCTGGGATAATCATTATCCTTCTTCTCTATGCTAACGATATTTTTCTTTTGGCAAGGTGCCCATCTGATGTTGATAAGCAACTCAAGCTTCTTAAGGATTTCTGCTCTACCATGGGTATGACTGTTAACACTGACAAAACAAAAGTTATGATTATCAAATCCAAGAAGGACACTTACGCTAATTTTATGTATGACAATAATAACTTGGAGGAAGTGTATTCTTACAAGTACCTAGGAATTGATATCCATCACAAGCTCAACTGGAACCATAGCATTGAGAAAAGGATTAATGGGGGGTGGAAAGCTTATTTTGGTCTTGAGAATAATTGTGAAACAACAAACCTCATAATGTGGGATAAAAAGAAGTTCCTCTTTGAAACTTTAGTCACTCCTGTTATCTTATATGGTTGTGAGGTTTGGGGTTGCAGCATCTCCAGAGAATCGTGGAGAAAGATTGAGCAAATCCAGAAGCATTTTATAACTTATAACCTGAAAATTAAAAGTAATACATCCTATCGTATTCTCCTTATAGAAGCAGGTCTTTCCCCTATTGAGAGCCTAGCTATGCTTAGGTTTCTGTTGTACAAGCACAAACTCAATGACATAGATGATCATAGACTTCCTAAGCTAGCTTTAAATTCCAGCCAAAACCACCTAAGGCTCAATCGAGGGTGGCATAAAGACACAAGGGCCTGGTTAAACTATTGGGAGATCAACGAGAATGATGCATTGCAAAACATAAATAAAATTAAAGATATTGTTACTTCTAAGTTCAAAGAAAAATTGTGGTGTGAGAAAGATTTAGCGGCGAAAAGAAAATTAAGTTATTATAAGAAGGTCATCAACTCCACTCTAGAAGATCAAAAGTATCTCTCTATTTTAACTAGCTCAAAGAAGAAAATTTATATAGCAAAGATTAGAACGAATTCTCATGAGCTCCATAGTGAAACAGGTCGTTGGGCAGTTCCTAAAACGCCATGGATGGAAAGGATCTGCCATATATGTGAGAATAGGAGCATCGAGGATGAAAATCACTTCCTCTTAGAGTGCCCTGCGTACAACCACATTAGATCTCAGTTTCACAATCTTTGTTACAATACTAACCTTCCTAGCCTTTTACAATGTCAAAATTATAGTGAGCTCAGGAGGCTTCTCTCCAAGCTTTTTGAGCATAGGAATAAGATCTTAAATCAAAATAAATAATTTGTTTATTTAGGTCCGATAGATCATTGTTTGGTCTCAGTGGACGTTAACCATCATCATCATCATCATCATCATACAACCCCATTTTCACTTTTGTCTGGATGAAGACTCCATTTTGAAAGTTTAAAATCAAGGACACTGAAAATCCATGTTTTTTAATCTTTCTTCTTCCTTTGTGAAAAATACTTTCACCTTTATGTTATTTTTTTTAGATATTTAAAATGGAAAATCGTTTGCAATCTCTTTCCTCCATAAAATGTTAAAAAAAATCACTGCGGTTCGTATTTAATAATAAAATGTCTTGAGAAGATAATTTTGTATTAAAGATTATAAATTAATTTATTGTTTATTAGTTTTATTTGGCATTTTATTATCACAATTTTTTAATGTTTGGAATTTAATTAGATATATACAATTATAATTATAATTTTGGATTAATAAAATTATAATTTTAATAAATTAATGATTTATTATTATTATTATTATAACTGAATTATATAATGTTAATATTTAATAGTGTGTTGAGTAAGGGTAAATTAAGTGGTTGAGGTGGGTTGTTAATTTTCTCACTAAGTATGTTTATTTTCTAAAATAATATATTTAGCCTATATTGATTAGGCTCAAGGAGGTGGCAGCCCCAAGGAGTTTTCACTCTATTTGTGGGCAACATGGAATGTCTCGGCTCTTCCTTAGTCAATGGGTCATTTTATATATATATGTATGTATGTATGTATGTATGTATGTATATGTTCACACACATACACACACACACATATATAATTTTCAATTATATTTGATATCAAAGAAGTCAACGAGACTTTGGATTGATGGTTAATGGTTGCATTGCTAAAACGCTCCATGTGATAGATCATGAGTTCAAATCCCCTATGGACCTCATCTAAATAATAAAATCACATTAAGTATGTGACATTGCTCTTCTATGACCTAAAAAACTAAAATCATTTCACAACATAATTTGAGATCTTTACATTTAAGATGAGACAAAATTTCTATAAAACTTGTAAATCCACCCCAAAGAAATCTAATTCACTACATGATTATCTTACCAGATTATCTTATTTTATGGATTTTTGATAGAATGTTCTATTTAATTAGGGATAGGGATAAATGTTGTTTATATAGATTTGGATTAGTGAGGATTTAAGGAGGGTGTATAATCATCATTAATTAAAGAGGTACAACAAATATGTGAATTTAGAATAATACTACTTAAATTGTATAAACAATTAACATGTTTTATGTTGGTATTATTGAATGTGACACCCTTAAACAATGACACATTTATAAGTATGATGTATAATATAGGGTAAAAATGTGTAACTTAAACTAAACTATATACGGTATTTAGCATTCACTTATATATATATCACAAAAAACAAAGGTGTTTTTCAATATTTTTATTTGTATGCTTGACATGTGGCTTGAGTGAGGGGTATCTAAGCTGTCAAAATCACTTGGGGATCTCAACTAGCTTGGGCCATACCAACCCTTAACATAGCTAGATTTTTTCCCATGGAGTTTCGAATTAGTGACCTTCACTTCACAGATTGACTTAACAATACAATCCATCTCCGTCTATTCTCACCCTATAAAATAAATATTTTTTCATATTAACATTTATATAAATAATAATTTTTCATATCAAAAATATTAATAAACTTTATAAATAAATTAATTTTAAAATAAAAATATTATTATTCCAATATTAAATTTAACATTTAACAAAAATATATGGATATTTTATATCTAAATGCATAATATAAATATAATTGGAGTTAGTATAAGTTCTCAACCACTTTAACATCTATATTATAGCTAAAAGAGGATTGTCTAAATAAAGATAATATATTCACATTATTATAATAATTTCCCTACTAAAAAAGTATTAAATACTTACATTTCCCAAACATGCAGTTAAGAATCATAAGCATAAAAGCTCAAAATTATATATCTTTAAAATACTATTTTTTGAAAGAGGGAACAATTATGCTTAACTGGCAAACAAAGTTGCTTATTTAAATTTTGTTCTCTTCACGCATGAACAACGAAAGTTGTGAAGACCTCGACCCAACAATTAAAAAGCAATTTGTACTCATAACAAACGATTTGTCTTACCACTAACGCACAACCCAATGTACACCTTTACAGATAGATGTCAAATTTATATAATATCAATTTTTTTATAATTAAAAAAACTTATTTAATATTTTATTCACAACTTACGGGCCGCCCCAACTCACTGATAACAAAATAGTTTGATATTAATAAATAATAAAAAGTGCATTGAAATAGACGTATGATATAGTTGGGCCATCAAGTGAAAATCCTCTTAAACTAACTACCCGATAAAGATGGCACATTATAGTTAAACGATGCGACAATATAAAGAATTAAAGTCGCCATGGCGTGACCATTTCCTTTTATATTTTGCATCGTGAGTGAGTATACACACACACATAGAGTCAAAAGTAGCATTCCTTCATCGAACCACTTTTGACTAAAGTAACCACCCCCTCTTTTATTGGATGGATGAGATATCAACCAACATTGATAAGCGTTCCTCTCACTTAAGGATTAAATCACACATCACCTATTAAATTATATAAATATTTATTTCCATACCTCTTGAAAGTGGTTGTTAGTAACCTTGCCCTGTAATATTACTAATTCCACTGTCCATAAACGTATCATTACTAAAAACATCATTCCCTGGTCAAGAAAAGACAATAGGAAAAAATAGCTAAGTAGTTTAGACCGAAGGGGACCTTCTTCATCATTGAAGTGCCCAACCTAATGATCAATGAGTGTTGGTGATTCATTACTAGGAATTCATCATGAAGGTGACATTTTCAATTCAATCATTTAATAGAGAATACACATGGATGTATGTATGAGTTTTAAAAGGCTAATTTAATTGGATGAGTTTTAAAAGGCTAATTTAATTGGTTGAGTTTTAAAGGCTACTTTAATGCGCTAAATTATTAGTTTAAGTTAGGGTTTTAGCGAGGGAATTATATGTCATAAATTTAGTTGAGTTCAGTGTGATTACTAATTGGAATTTTAGTTGATGATTGAGTTTCTCTCTCTCTATATATTTAAAAAAAAAAGATGAATTTGCAAAGTTTTCTTTCGAAAAGAAAAGATTTTGAATATATGATCATCACATGAAACAATGGTATAATTCAAGTGATATGTTAGTTTTCCTCATTGTGCACAAAGCAAATGCAAAGTTTTTTATAAACTTGTAAAATCTAGCGTGTCACCTTAATGCTTTCACTTTATCCTTCAAAGCAAGTGGGCAATGAGAAAAGTAGAGTCATCATAGTAGGTGAGGAGAGTCTACCCACACAATAGAGCTTTACTGAATGTAAGAATGGAACAACACGAGAATCCATTTTATACTTAATATGAGTATAACAATTCTATTTCCCAATATGGCTAAGGTGCTAGTTTGTTTAAAATGGAAATATACCAATGTAAGTGTGTGTGAGGAGAGATGAATATACTAAGAAACTATGGTTTAAAATATAGATAAAGACATAACATATGGCTAAAATCTTTGTTTACAAATCTTAGTCGTCGATGGTGTATATAGTTTTGAATCCTAATCTTCTTTGATGAACAAGGACCTCACGTTCAAGATGAGAGAAGACTACACTGATAAACAAAGGAATTTAGAGATATTTTAGTCATTTCCATAGGGAGAGATATTTATGTTATAGAAACAATTCCAAGATGCACAAATGTTATGTGTGTCTAACTTACTAATAGGGACTTTTAGAAAGGGATGTGAAATGAGTACTCTGCTATATTTCTAATGAGATATTTATTATTATTTTGGATAGAGGAAGGGGAGAAGGATAATCATCAAACATACTCACATCATAGTCAATCAACCAATATGTTAGTATGAGGCACGAATCCCTTATGATTGCTCCATTTGCATATGGATCATGCTATATTAGAGTGTATATTATGGAGTACTAGTAGTGAGAATAGGGAAGATTGAGGAGCAAGCCTAATGACATTGTAACTAGTCAACCAATATTTTTGCAAGAGGCCACTCCCTTGTGGTTGATCCCATTAGTATAAGATTCATGACACATTGTAGCTTATATGTTGACGTGGACCACTTCTCTAAACTAATGTGGGATAGTAATTTTTGTATAAAGATATATTTGTGTTGTAGAAACAATTCCATGAGACATAGATGTTAAGTGTATCCAACTTAGTAATGGGCATAACTACGTGTGAAAAGGTACTTTGTTGTACTACTAATGACAGATTCAGTTATTTATTGTCTTGCATAGAAGGAATGGAGAAGACTAAGAAACAAGCATATTCACACTATAACCAATCAACCAATATGTTAGTAAGAAGCACCGCGCCATTATGGTTTCCCTAGTTGGCATAAAGATCATAGTGTATTGGAGCTTATATGTTGCACATAGAAATATTTTTGTTGTAGAAACAATTCCATGATGCACATGTATTAGGTGTATCCATTTTAGTAATGGCCATTTTTATAGAGGCATGTGAAAGGATAGTAATATTTATATAGAGAGATATTTATATCATAGAAACAATTCCAAGATGCAAATAAGTTAGGCATATTCGACTTCATAATTAAAAATGTTTAAAAAGGAATGTGAAAGGGGTACTATGGAGTATGTAACACCCCTTTTTCATTCTCCACCTTTTGTAGCATGTAATTGAGACTAATAATGTTGGGATGAACAATGTGGATATTTTTCCATATTTTTATTGATGTAACATTCATCTTAATTTAATAGATTAAAGTTGAAGAAGAGAACAATCAACATGGATCTTGATGCTTGAGAGGGAAGCTGTGAGGGGGAATTGAGGAAGTTTCCTATCTCTTTTTTTTTTTTTTTTTAAATTAGAATGAGAAATTTCTATTGATAAAAATATACTTGAAGAATGCAAAAAATACATTCAAAAAGGGCTAATTCAAATGATAGCCTAAGAGACATGATCAAACATGAAACCTTTACCTCCTCAAAATTTTTGATTTCTAAAGAGTCTAAATTACCATGTCAATATGGATATATGTGGTAGAAACCATTCAAAAAATTTTAAAATTTGCACACCATGATTCTTCATAGTGGGGGAGGAGGATTATTTAAGTTAGGGATCCCTTTTTTACTAGAACTACTAGAAGAGGAGTTATCCTTAATGGGATTGTTAATTAAGACTTGCAATTCCTCCACTTGTTGATGAAGGCTAGGCATTTCATCTTCAATCCTATTCTTGGTGGTTCGAAGGTCAATTAACAAGTCCATGAATTTAGTTACCATCAAGACTATATTGGTTACTCTAATTTGTAGGTTCATGACATCCTCCTCAAGAGATGAGATGCATTCCATTAACTGATTAATTTCCTTTCTAAATGAAGAAATCTTCACTTTCCGTGCACTTGGACAGTCCCAAGAGACTTGCAAATAAGTTTTGCAATGCCACCCGAAATTTGTGTCGAGCATTAGGGGAATTTTGAGTCTAAAATGGGCCTCCTAAGGAAATTATAAAATAATTTTGGAAATAATAAAACAATATTAGATTACATCATCAAATTTTAGAGGGAAAAAAAATTGTTTTTTCAACTTATATCCCTATGGGTTTACTCAAATTTCGAGCGGGAACACTCGTTGGATGCAGAATTTGATTCCTCATCCAAGGAGTACCCATGTTTCATACTTTCAACGGAGCCTTCTACACGTAAAATGAGAAATACATGAAAAATGTGATTACAATCACATTTTTTCATGTATTTCTCATTTTTCGTGTAGCAGGATCCATCGAAAGTATGAAACATGGGTACCCTTTGGATGATGAATAAATTTTTGCATCCAACGAGTACTCCTGCTTGAAAGTTGAGTAAAACATTAGGGAAATAAGTTGAAAAAATAGTTTTTATTATTTTATTACTTTTTAATCCAAAAAATAGTGAATCATCCCCCATGGTTGACATCATAATCTTGAATCTTATTGGTTCTTATAAAGTTTATTTTGGTTGTACATTTTTCTTAGGAGGCCCATTTTAGACCTCAAAATTCCTCTAATGTTTATTTTCTTTTGATGGCGGATTACTCACAGAATATAACACAGGCTTAAGGCCACCCACCCTCTCTTTCACCCCATTGGAGCTTTGTCTCACTAGATAAGGATTAACAATTATCACTAAGACTATCCCAAGATTAAGCACCTTAGCTCAAATCATCCTATTATTAGTTAAGGAAATACCAAACTAGACAATAAATAATTTTCCACCATGCGAGTTTGAGACGTGGAGGGTAAGTGGTGAGGAAATTTGCATATCTCAAATTTGTATAGACTCCTTAACAGATTGCCTCAAGTTTATTGGTGCAATTGAACGAGCTCAGATTTTTTGAGTCCTTTGCTCATCAATCCCCCAAGTTTGAAAAACTACTATCATAAGATTACCTCCATTGTGTGACAACTTGATAAATTCTTTGCCATATTTAGATTACGTGTTAGTCCAATTTCCTGATGTCTTCAGATTGCACACCAAGACATAGTTGAAAGCTACCAAATAGAGAGAACTAAGGCCTCCTTTTCCTTGGATTCCCCTTTCTCCTATCGAGTTGAAATTTTCATGAATATCATGTCCATCACACAGAGAATTAACATATACTTCAAAGGAAGACCAAACACCCTATATCACCAAATTGAGAACCAATACAATGTAGGAAATTACCTAAATTAAAAATCCACGACCATTCTTACCTTACCAATCAGAGAAATTTCCAAAATTTAACTTTCTCCTTTTTTCCCACCACCTTAACCTCTAAAATTTAAGGATGGTGATCATGTCTAAGTTATTTCTAACTTGATTGTGAAAAAACCATGAAATTCATCCCACATTATGTCAATAATTCTAATGATCTCCCCCTGGAATCCTCTGCATGGAAACAATTTGTTGATTTGGGTTGAGCCTCCGTAAATATGTTGCGATTAATTCTAGTCATCCCTCTTCAATCACTGACAAGTTATGGCTCTTGCTTGAACTTACAGGTGCTACGTGCCATCTCAGTCACAATTCTCAATCTAGCCTGGGCGAGACCAAGGTTCATTATGGTTGTACTATTCGTGAGTGCAAATAAATAACTCTCACAACTTGGGCTTGACATTTCCACTTAGACCTTTCATTTTTATGAATATCCTTGCATGTTATGTCTCCCTCATGAGTGCCACTTGGCAGTCCTTCTTCTTAAAAGGAATTACATCACAATATAAGGTAAAGGCCTTAAAACTTGAATATTATTTATCTTTAATGCTTTTTTTTTCTAATGAGGTACAATTTTTTCCCAATGAGTCTTCTCAATTGTTTTTTTGTCTCAACATGTGATTAAGCTCATAGGCACTATTTTTTTTAAAAGTATCCATATCTTCTTAAAAAATTCATTAAAACCATATCTTTTAGGAGATTCTGTTTGATTAAACTATGAATGTTAATTTATTAGTCCCCAACAATTGAGAGGTTGATAGTTTTTCTTTCTTGAGCAAGCACTGAATCTCAAATAAGTGCATATTATTTTGCAATATTATTTGTTTGATTCCCCAAACCCCAAGAAAATATTTCCTATATTGTTCATCAAGGTAGAGAATAACCCTTCTCGCTCCTACTAGCCCTAGAGAATTTTCCCATCATGCCCTAAATTAACTGTATATATATGTAATTTGGTAGTTGAACTACCCAACATTAGCAATTATGAGAAGAGTTGGGAAGTGGTACAAAACTACTCAAGATGTATGAGCTATGTATGCCTTTTTGGAGGCTTTTGGTTGTCCATGTAGCCCAAGGAAAAGGATCGGAATTCTCATGACGGGTGGAGTGGGTGATTAAGGAAAGCATTGGTGGGGTTGTGAGGGAAGAGAATAGATTAATGCATAGAGGGGAGCAAACAAAAGATTGCAAAGTGTGTGAGTGAGCTAAGAGATTAAAGAGAAGATTAGACATGCTACTTGAGGAGTAGCGAGGAAAAGAAGAATCTTGATTCTTGTAAGTGAAGGAAAATGGCCCTTCTTATCTATTGTACTAGGAAATTTCCCTGAAACACAAAGATGTTTCTCCATGGATTTTTCCCTATATCCGTCAAATGATGTGTGGAAAAGTGTATGAATTTCCTAGATGCAAGGAAAGCACATACATAAACATTTAATCTAAAGAGTCATGGAATTCATACTTGGTACCTTATGGGCTATGAAGATTGTGGAACTTGTAGACATTGCCAGAGATATTTCTCTAAATGAAGATCCTCATCCTAGCTACTTCAATCCAAACCCATACACACAAGCACCAACAAACAAACAATGTTTTGCTTCCATAGAGGAAATTTTTATATGTATAAACCATAATTAAATCAACATACATCTGATAAATTACACAAAACATATGAAAGGAAACTCATAAGATCTTATTAATCAATAAAATATACATATTATACCTTCAACACCTTGTTGTTCCTCCTTAGCCTTCAACCAGAGAAAATTTTAGGGGCTAATATTCACAAGTGAGCTAATTTTCAATGCTTTTTTGAGAAAAAAGATTCGTTAATTTCCATTTCCCGTAAAAATTATATGCCGAAATTTTATAGTATAAAATTGTTTTACCTTAAAAACAACCAAAAAATTATATAGAGACTATATAAAATTATTAGAAATTTGAATACTTCTACAAAAACATTGCCAAACATTTTACAAATTGCATATTATGTACTAGTGAGATTTGCCACCGTTTCTAAACTTCAAAATAAATTTCCATCCTTAAAATTTTCCCTGCCTTCAACCTAGCCAGTTCCTAGGTGAGGGATAATCTCATGCCAAACATAAGAATAATTGAGCTCTTTCTCTATGCATCTAACTAGATCTAACTCTTCTCTTCTTGATAGGGTCAAAGTATATAGGATTTTTTCATCCTCCAAGAGATTGTATCTAGACACCTAGGAGCTTAAGAAGTGAGGAAACTTCTACACTAATAGAACCCTAGCCAACTCATGGACATGTAGGTTGAGTTGATATCCTTGAGAATGAAAGAATATAGAAGCTTTGACCATGGTTTCTCCTAGTATAAGGCAACTGAGAAACTTTGTTTATGGGTTGTGCAATAAATCACAACAACCTCATGCATGATGTTAGTATCATGGGGGAAGCCACCCTGATAAAAAGAGCTAATCAGAGAGGATAAAGTATGCGGTAGAGTCAACAAGTCAAACAATGAAGAATGGTCTCTCTTACTAAATCAAGTAGGGAACAATAGGTTATAGCAATATCATCTACCCTAATTAGGAAAATTTCAAACCCTAAGAGAATCTTAATCTTAAGGCATCAAATTTGTCTCCACGATGGCTAGGTGCAAGAAAGACTGTAATATAGCTAAGCCTATGTTTGGGTGGAGACTGACTGTTTGGGTGGAGACTGACTCTCCCTTCTTTAGCTTCCATAAAATCTTAAGTAAAGAAGATAAAGAAGAGAATGCTTGGTAGTCCTTCAATGAGGGTAGTTATTGTTTCTTCTAGAGGTAAGACAGAAGGATGGCCCCTCTATTTCTAAGAGTTGGAGTGTGAATTTTGCATTTCTTAAAGGAATGAGAAGAAGGTCATTCAATTGGGTGAAGTTGTGGAATTGGCCATTGACCATCTTCTTGGCTTCCTTGGGACATTTCCTGGTTACTGGTAGGATTTTTTTGGATGCCCCTATGGGTTGGTGAAGACCCTTGTAGCTTCAAAAATCTTTGGGAAAGTTATATACCTTGTTAGAGACATTTTTAGTCCTCTAAACTGACCTAAGAACTTAGCAAGACTTGCAAAAATTTAGGAATGATCCTTTGAATTTTGGAGAATATTAGCGAACTTTTAGAAAATTTGAGTTTGGCAGTCCTTGGCCCTAGCCCTTGGTCATATGTTCTAGTAAGGGCCTGAGACAAAGAACTTAGATAAGAAAGAACTTGAGTTCAATAGGTGAGGCATTGGGATATTATAGTATTAGGTATTGGATATTATAATGGATAATCTCTATCACAAAGCATTGATACTAACATGTCCTAATATGTCTATCAACTAATGGAGGCCATTCCATTATTAGTTTGGGTGAGAAGTTGGAAAGCCTTGTGGAAGTTCAAAATTTAGGGATGATCCTTAAGACTTTTGGGATTGGAGGCTTTACCCCCAACCCTCCATCATATGGTATAGAAAGGGGGACATGACTAAGAGATAATCAAAATGAACTTAATTTCATAGTTAGAGTATTGGGTTACTGTTATATCTAGAGTGATGCAATAAATAATATTTATGACAAAATCCCAATACAAATGGATCATGATATGTTCATTGTCCAACATAAATTTACTTCCATTAGTTGATGGTTGAGCTATCAAGGTATCAAGTGTTAGGCATTAGAAATACAACTAGCATAGATCCATCTTAACTGTGGTTCTATCAAGCACCGACATAGATCAAATCTCTCGAGGTGCAAACCTTTTTTTGAGTGCAAAACTTGAGGAAAAGATTGCACCTCGAGAGATTTGATCCTTCTCAAAACTTGATAGATTTGGAGTTAAGATAGATCTAAGTTGGTTTAATAATTAATAATTACTAAGTTTATTTTTTATTTTGTATTTTAATTAATAAATTTTCATTTTTATTTTTATGTAATTTACCCAATCAAAATGTTTAAATTTGTTATCTCTATTGTATATAGCTATCTCATTTTTATCTTACTATTACTATTTCACTGTATTACATTACTATTACTATTAATATTTTATTACGGTTAACTAATTACATTATTGCTCATATTTTATTGCATATAGCTATCTCATTTTTATCTTACTATTACTATTACTATTACATTATTAGTAGAAAGCAGAGGCCCTTAGTTTCATATTTATAAATTGACATGCAACATATTCTATCTCCGACTCATCTTGAAAGAACTTCTAAACAAAACCAAATGGTTGACCAATCTGAGCAATAAGTCTAATTGACGTGTAGGAAAGGTCGACGTGTCACAAGCTGAATGACAGGTTTGAACCATAGATGCTTGTTAACATACTCATAGTGATTGGTGTAGACATGGAGACATCCCATCCCATGTGAGCAGGTATAATTCACCATTTGTTTACAGTCAAAGTTGTATGTATATATAAGGCTGAAGTCGAAATTTAGAAGCGAAGTTCACTCATTAACCTTGGCGGATGAGCAAAAACAGATGTTCATTATCTCATGTCAAACAAAGCCAAAGTAAAATCCAAGGTCATAACTTGTTATAGTGAATGTATTGCAACATGTCATAAAATAACCCCGTCCATATATATTATTTGGTGAATTGGGTCTTGTCAAAACTTTGGGAGTTGGATATTGCAAGTTCCATTTGATTTAAAATTGGTTGATGAGTCATATTAGGAATGTGGATTTGTTACCGCTAGGAATGTGTGGGTTGAAGGCATAAGTTTAGGCTTAAGAAGTTGATAAGGATTCTAGTATGTGGGCAACAAGTTGAGATTGATAAAAAGGAGTTGATCTCTATGGGAGCATTGGAGGTAAAGGATAGTATGGCAAGAGAGTTTAGAGGCCTAAGGTAAAGGATAGTATGGTAAGAGAGTTTAGAGTCCTAGGGTTTGTGGGATGAAACACTAGATCAAGACTCAGAGCGCTGAATGTAAGTGGAAGGTTCAAGCAATGAAGAAACCCTAGCCCTTACAGGTCATGAAAGAAAGAAAGTTGTGTGCATTATTAGCTCGATGATAAGGATGAGGATGAGCATCCACCTTAAAAGAAGGAATCTAAGCTAGATGAGATTGCAAATGGACTTCATGATTCCTACAAGGAGGTAAGGATCTAGAGGAATTTGACAATTCCATACAACACTCAACAATTTCTTCCATAATTAAGAGATAAGTACTGCATACTTTTCTCCCTTGATCTTTATTATTTTACTTTCTTTTTAGTCTCTTGTCTTTTCTGTTTTGCTTGGCTATGATTTTTTCTTCCATGATTTCTGAATGGAGGGAATAATGGGTACATTGTGGTAACTACCAATGCAATGATCTATGCAGAAGCTAGTAGCATATAAGAGGTTTTAACAAGAGGGTTCTCCTTGTAAGAGGTAGTGGACTGCGAGAATATTTTTTCTCTAGTCACCAGATGGTCTGATTATTGGACTTGAGCATAGACTCAACAAGAAGTGACTAATGTTCGTGAGGGAGTAGTAATAGTTGAAGGACTTGCTTCCGTGACAGATGGAGTGATAATAGCAGAAGGAATTTCTTGACTGATAGTGGAAGTAGGTAGAAGGACATGGCTGGGTCATTGCCTTTGAGACATGGTGCAAATAGAAGCAAGAGAGCTCTGATACATATCCACAAAATAACAGATTGTGGACATACTTCAAAGATGAGCTTAGTATGATGTTGAATGTATCCCTCACTGGAAGGGAATGACGAGGTATTTGTAGGATTGGGCTAACCATTTCCTGAAGCCATAAAGGACTTTGGTTGGGTCATAAAGTACTTTGACTAATGGAGATGGATACATTCACCTTTGAAGTTAGGACTTGTCTAGGTCATAGAATGCTTTGATCAGAAAGGTGAATGGCCTATGGAAACTACAGGGGATCATAGGATAAACTCACCTAAGAAGCCAAATGGTCTTGGCTAGATCATAAAGGACTTTGACCAAAGGTGAATGACCAAGGGAAATTATAAGATTGGACAGATCTTCTCCTAAGAAACTAGAAGGACTTGGTTTCCAGAAAGACTTGGATAGGTCAACTAGAGGAGATAGATGTAATTACCTTTGAAGCAAGAAGGACTTAGCTTACAAAAGGACTTGGCTATGTCATAAATTACTTTCACCACAAAGGTGAATGGTCCAAAGGCAAATTCTCTTCTAAGAATCCAAAATGACTTGGCTAGGTATTAAAGGACTTTGACTATATGAGATTGATACATTTGCTTAAGGAGCCATAAAATACTTTGGCCAAAAGCCCTGGATAATCATGTACATATGCATAATTACATTACCCATGCTAGGATGGAGTTATCTATATACATGCATCAACATGACAAGATCATGAACTTTTCTTAAGAAAGGAGAAATTTCAATTATAGGAAATCCTATTGTAGTCAAGGAAAATACCTCCCTCGATAATATTTTTGTGTATAATTTCTTAATGATATATCAGGCACAATATCAATTGATTGGAAAGCATTAGAAACTTAATTATCAAATCAGAAGATTGGTTTCTAACTTGTATTATTGTAGAAAATTCAAAAGGGGACACATGAGTAGAAGGGATGCCCCATGATAGTGGTAAATGTGATGACATGGAATTTGGAGGCTAAGTCTTCTACTGGCCATAACCTTTGATCTATAGCTTGAATTTGAACGAAATTTATATTGTTGGAAATCTCTTGACAAGTAGAATGTGATGGTGGTCTCAAAAATGAATTTTAAAATGGTTGCAAGAATAGGAATTTTAATAGTCCCCATCTCCATAAAGTAATCTTGGAGGTCAACTTTGGACACTAACATCCTTAATTAGGAACTGAGGGGGTTGGATATGTTACAAAGTACTACCATTGAGAGTTTTCTTTTTATTATTTTTGGCATGGAGGGAGTGGGGGATGCTAAGAAAAAAACCATACTCACATGATAAACAATTAATCGATATGTTAGTTGGAGGTACCACTCTATTGTGATTGCCCCCATTAGAATAAATATCATGGTATATTTGAGCTCATGTGTTTTTTTGGACCAATTCTCTCAACTAATGTGGGGTAGTAATTTTTTTATTGAGAGATATTATGTTGTAAAAACAATTCCAAGACATGAAAATGTTAGGTGTATCCAAATTAGTAATGGGTATTATTAAAAGGCATGTGAAAGGGGTATTGGACCTTATATGTTTTTGTGCACCACTTCTCTCAACCAATTTAGGATAGTGATTCTTGTATAAAGAGATATTTATGTTTTAGGTCTTGGTTCCAAGAAAAATGGAAGCTTAACTTATCCATTTTAGTAATGGGCATTTCTAGAAAGGCATATAAAAGGGGTACTATGTGTTATTTCCAATCAAAGGTTTTTTTTTAAGCTTTTCCATGGAGAAAGTGAGGAACGTTGAACATCAAGCACACTCACACTACAACCAATAAGCTAGCAAGAAGCATAAATCTCTTATGTGGTTGCCACCATTCTCTTAGGACCATGCTATATTGGTGCTTATATGTCATTTTAGGGAACTTCTCTCAATGAACATGTGATGATAACTTCTATATAGAGAAATATTTATTTCATATAAAAAATTCCAAGATAAATGTATATTAGGTGTATTTATTTTAGTAATGGGAAATTCTAGAAGTTCATGTTAAAGTAGTAATGTGGACTACTAATGGTGAGATATTGTATTAATCTTTTGCACATAGGGAAGTGGGGATGGTGAACACTAAGTTCATACCACAATAAATAAAGTAATATATTAGTAGGAGGGCCACATCACTCCATTTAGTTGTTCCCTTTGTAATAAGGATCATGACATGTTGTACCATATATTTTTAATAGATCACTGCTCTAAATGAATGTGGCATAGTAATTTTTGTATAGAGAGATACATATGCCATATAAAAATTCCAATATTCTATATTGTAGGTATATCTGACTTAGAAATGGTCAGTTTAGAATTGTATAAGACAGGGGTACTATGGGATACTATCAATGAATTTTTTTTTGGAAAATGTAAATTCAGCAAGGCTAAGCAATAAGCATACATGCACCAAAACCAATCAACCAATATGCTATTAGGAAACCACAATTCATTGTGGCTTCCCCCATTGGAATAACGATCATGGTATATTGGAGCTTATATGTTTTCATGGACTTCTCCTCTCAATTAATGTTGGGTAACACAATGAGATATTTTTTATTTTTTTCATAGAGGGAGTGTGGAAGGACGAGAACAAGAGTACTCATACTCACACTACAACCAATAAACCACAATATTACTATGAGGAGGCACCTCTCCCTTGTGGTTAACATAGGAGCTTATATGTTAACATTTGCACTTCTCACAACCAATGTGGAATGGAAATTCTTATGTAAAGAGATATTTATGCTTTATAAAAAGGTCCAAGATGCACTAACATTTGGTTTATCCAACACTGTAATGGCCAATTATAGAAAGGAATGTGAAAAGGATATTATGAAGTACTATTAGTTTTTTTCATAGAGGAAATACAGAAAGCCAAAGAGCAAGCGTACATACACTAGAACTAATAAACCAATATGTTAGTAGTAGGAATCACTTCTTTGTGGTTACCCCCAATGGCATAAGGATTGCGGCTACCCCCAATATTGGAGCATATATGTTTCCATGGAATACTTATCTTAACCAATGCAGGGGAGTACTTTTTGTATTGAGTGATATTTAGGTTGAAGAAACAATTCCAAGGTCCACTAATTTTTAGTGTATCCAACTTAGTTATGGGGATTTTTAGAAAGGAATGTGAAAGGTATACTATGGACTAGCAATTAGTGAGAAAGTATAGTTTATTTTTTATCCATGGGTAAGGGGGAAGGTAAAACAAGAAGCATACTCACATCATAACTAGTCACCCAATATGTTAGTAAGAGGCATCATGCCCTTATGCTTTCCTACAATGGTATAGGATCATGGTATATTGGAGCTTATATGTTGTCATGGACTACATCTCGTAATCGATGTGGGATAGTAATTTTTATATAGAGAAATATTTAGGCCATAGAAACAACTTCAAGATGCATTAATTTAATGTATATCTAACTTTATAATATGAATTTATAGAAACATATATATAATATGATATAATGCAGTACCGTTATTAAGATAATCTATTTATTTTTTATGTAGAGGGATTAAGGAAGGCTAGAAGAAAGAAAAATCATACTACGACCAATCAACCAAGATATTGTTAGAAGGCACTAATATCTAGATCTCATAGAAAAAATTCCAAGATGTATAAA
Organism: Pinus tabuliformis; assembly: GCA_031772625.1. Lineage (NCBI taxonomy): Eukaryota > Viridiplantae > Streptophyta > Pinopsida > Pinales > Pinaceae > Pinus > Pinus tabuliformis. The sequence continues at coordinate 53,943,486 of CM062813.1, forward strand.
TGTTAATGGAATTTGACTTAATAATGATATTTTTTAGAAAGTCATATAAAAGGGATACTATGGAGTACTATCTATGAGAATTTTTTTTTTAATTAATTGTTTTGCACAAAGGGGGCAACAAAGGTAGATAAATAAGATAATCACATTCTAACCATACAACCACCATGTTGTTTGATCTAATAAATTGTTGTGGAGATTCGAGGGGAACAATTTTTCACAACATATATGATAATATAACTAAAACCTTCAATGTTAATTCTTCCTTAGATTCCAAACCTATTAATTAGTTGATTTTCATGCTTAATTAATTAATTTAGATGAAGTGCGAGAAATGGAAAATAGAAATAAATATGTAGACCATCTATAATAGGCACAAATATTTTCCCTATGAAACCCTTATGGGCGAAAACCCAACTAGAAGGCGAGGTTTATTCACTCTATTTCCTATGCTATGGAAAATGTTCAAGTCCAAAGGAAGAGGTGTAGAAATTAGGTTGTATATTTGCAACTTCTCATGAAGTTTTAAACAAAATCACAAGAAAAACCTACTCTACCACTCTGCAAACATGTTGTAGCGGCTGTAACAACCTCCAAAATTTTGGCCTACACTTGAATTTTGGAGCCTACTGTCGATCCTGCGATTGATCGTTCCTTAGTCACTTATTGGTAAGTTGATGATTTCAAGCTCCATTCTTCGACCTTAAGATTCGTTCATGCTTTTATCTTTATATAGTATGTGTCATCTTCGTGCATGGGGATTATCATTTGTCATGCAAAGGGAAGTTTGTTTTTATCCAAGGGGAAATCTTTGTGAAAATGGGTTTTTCTCATCATATAGACATGTTTGGCACTTATTTCAAAAGTTTCATGCATTATTGTACAAGTGCCGCCATCATCCTCACAAAGTCTATCATTGGAGCCACACTTCTCGTAAGCTTCCACAAATGTTGTTGCATTAAGCGAAGTATGTTTTCATATGTTTTGGATGGTCTATGTTGTATCACTAAGTGTTCAAGTGTTTGATCATAGTCAAGTTATATCACTGTTCACATCAGTTCCACTGATCCAACACTTGGCAAAATTTTTGAGTTTTCCTAGCAACCTAGCCTCATTTAGCTTTTCTGAACTGCACACTTCGCATTTGCAACCCTTAAGCTTTTCCATTGCCTGTTGAAATTATGTAATGTGAAGAAAGCCTAACTTCCCTTGGCATCCAAAACTACATAGTGGCTTCCTATAGTGTCCTTCCCTTAGCCGGAACCCATTGTCTCTAGAAACCACGCAGTTTTGTCCCTTAAGCATCTCAGCTACCCATTCTAACTTGCCTCTTGAAATTGCGCATATTTTTCATCCCAAGGATTTATCTTGCAACAACCACTGTTGGCTTAAAATGCACAATTTTATCTCTCAGTGGCCACTGTGCAATTCCTTCCCTCATTGAGGAATGTGCAGAAAATTCCATGAGTCTGGCATGAGTCTGGCTTGAGCATTGTGCAGTCTCGGTGATCAAGCTTGACCCTTGGCTTCTTGAACAACATAATTGCGCAGTCACTGTGCCTTCTACCCTGACCTATCACTACGTCCCAACCCAGTTCATGAATCCAAGTGCTCTATTTTTAGCTAGGGGTTTATCAGACTGATGTCGTCTTGTCATGAGTGGATTACAGATATAGGAATTCTACTAGGCTATGAAAATATTATGAAGAAGGAGATGATAAGGAAAACTTGCTAGATGACACTTAAGAAGTTGAGGAGAAAATATAGCCATTATATAAGAAGACCAAGGAACCTAGGTATGACGTAATATCAGGATGCATGAAGACTCCATCTGATGCATAACCCTTTGGAGGGTAGGTATGGAAAACAAAGAATATATTTGGAAATACACCTCTTAGTGTAGCATGAAGGCCACTTATCATTGCCGTATCATTATGTCTTCAGTGACATGCATGGTTGTAAGCAATAAAAGTCATTCCATATGTTTCCTCTAAGGGTCTTGCCCCCTTTCTCTTGTTGGACCAACTATCCCCTTTTGGAATGTTTGACCGTTATGTCATGTTTGTGAAACTTTTCTGGGGGTTTCGAAGGTTGGTCTTTGTGTATTCGAGTTGTCTTAGATATGTAAATAATTTTCGCACTCATACACAAAGTGTTAAACACTATCGCATAAGTGTCTCCATGGTCATCCTGAAGTCTATCTCAAGTGTCGCACTTGTCACTTCGTGTTATAGGACAATCACTTAAAGGGTAATGCTTTATCTTGTTGTTCCAGTGGTCTACACGATCGCGTCGTCAAAGTATGATAAGTGTGTGATCGCAAGTGCAAGTTATACACAATTTCACCTTCCTCCCTCACTTAGCCATTTTTCAGAAAATCTTCCCGACCGGGAAACTCAGCTTCATCGGGCCTCGACTAAGTAGCGCACTACACGGCCTCAACTCTAAATGATGTGACCTTACTGACTAGAACCATGCATTGTGCAGTCATTGTCCTATGAGGAAGTTGCACTACACAATTCTAAAGTTCAGCAACCTTCCTTGACTCCCAGAATTGCGTAGCAATTCCTTCCACTCCAGCTTGAATGGTGCATTTCACACTTTCAATGCTCAAGCCTTTCCCTTTCTTGTTGGAATCTCATAGTGCACAGAGAGACCAATCTCCCTTGGCCTACATAAATATGCAAAGGTGTCCCATAGTGTCCTACCTTAGCTAGAGCTCACTATCCTCAAGAATTGCACATATTTTTCCTCCATGCCTCTCTGTTAACTAGTTCTCCTTGTCTTTGGAAACTATGTAGATCTGTCTCCCAGGGTCTCATCCCACATCAACCACTATCTTCCTGAACTGCGCAATCCTGACTCCTAGTGGCCACTACATAATTTATCTCCCCAGTGGGGACTATGTTGGAAAGTTCCTCAGTTAAGCATGAGCTACACTCTGCGTAGTCTCACTGATCAAGCCCTCCCTATCACCTGGAACTGCGCAATGCATAGTTATTGGGCCCTTTTCCCAGCTCAGTCCATGGATAACAATGCATCGTCTTAGACTAGGGAGTTTTTCGATTGATGTCATCCCATCATGAGTGAATTTCAGGAACACGTACACTATTAGATCATGGCGAGATGATGAAGAAGGAGAAGAAGGAGAAGAAGGAGAAGAAGGAGGAAACATGCTTGAAGAATCACTTACAGATGGATGGAAAAAGAAACCTATCAAGATCAAGCAAAAGGAGAACATGTATGCAACTTCCTCTCAAGACCAAAGATCATTGAAGACCCCGTACCGCCAAGCTATGCGGAGGAGAAGAGAAATAACATCCAAGAAAACATCTATCCCTTAGCAGTAACAACGGCTTGACATTGCCACTTCAGTGAGCTAGTCCATGTCAGCAGTGTCATGTCAAGTAATATCATGTTTTTTCAAAGGCCACATCACTATTATGCGCCATGTATATTTTAAATCAACTGTAATGTAAAGTGGAAGTATTATGCTCTTGACTTGCGAGAAATTATAGAATAACAAATATGCAAATAAGTACAACCTAGAACACAAAATAAAATGAGAAAAATAGAAAGTATTTTGTTATTCAGAGATAAATTCAATTTTCACTTTCCTCTTTGAGGGGGAAACCTCCAACAGAGCAGAGCTCGATTAAAAAATAAGACTCGATGATATTTCCCTTCTAACTACGACTATTTATAGCTAAATGATCTTCAACAACCTAATGACAAGTGGTCCTTTGCATAACATGGGTTAACCACTTTATTTATTAATTATGGCGTGTTTGCAACTAAATGTGGTCCCTTTCTTAAATGCGGGTCAACCACTTACAATTATTAATACGGGTTTATTGAATCTTTAACTAAATATGACTATGACTTGACCCTATTGGGGTTATTACATAAATAAAGGGGTTAGGGTTGAACCCTAACATGCCCTCCCCCATCAAAAGCAACCTTGTCCTTAAGGCTGAAGCTGCGGAAACTACTGAAGAATAATGGCTGGTCCCTAGGTCGCATCTTCTGGAGAGGTGTATTTCCACTTGACGAGGACTTCCTTGATCGTGCAACTATGTAGATGTCTCTCACGAATTCAAGTGGACTGGTTTGAATTCTACGGTTTTTCCCCACCACTTTCTTGAGGCATGATACATGGAAGACTAGATGGATTTTTGAAGTTGGTGGCAAGACCAACTTGTAGGCTACTGCTCCTAATGCATTGAAGTATTTGATAAGGGCCTTATAATTTTAGAGCTAATTTTTGGAAGCCCTTTTCTTTGAGCAAGGTTTGCTTATATGGTTGCAGCCATAGGAATACTTGATACCCTTCTTGAAATGTGTGCTCTGAATGATGCTGGTTTGCTTGTTTCTTCATTTGATTATGATCTTGATGGAGATTATCTTTGAGACGAGCTAGCATGGTGACACGGTTCTGTAGGAGTTGATCTATTGCTTGCACCTTAGAGCATCTAGGGATATAAGAAATATGTGAAGGTGGGAGTTGGCTATACACTGCTTCATATGGAGTCATCTTGGTTGCTTCATGATAGTTAGTATTATACCACCATTCAGCTAAAGGTAGCCACTGTACCCATTGATGCTTCTTTTTTGAAGTGAAGCATCATAGGTATGTCTCCAAACATTTGTTGATTGCTTCAGTTTGACAATCGATTTGGGGATGATAGGTAGTACTTAGTTGGAGTTGGTTGTGTTGTAGCTTGAAAATTTCTTGCCAAAATTTGCTAGTGAAAGTCGGGTCATGATCGAACACAATGGAAGTTGGCATGCCATGCAGTTTGAAGATCTGGTCCATGAAATCTTGAGCCACCAAAGTGGGGGTAAATGGGTGGTGTAGAACGCAAAAATGAGAATATTTAGAAATTCTATCCACAACCACCATGATGACGGATTTGTTGCCCAACTTTGGGAGACTAATAATGAAATCCATGGAAACATCCATCCAAATAGAGGTAGGGAGTGACAATGGCTATAAGGTTCCTAGTAACCCGATTGTTTCTCCTTTGCGGCATTGACACACATCACATTAAACTACAAAAGTAAGAATGTCATTTTTCATGCCTGTCCAAAAGAAAGAACGATGAGTGTGAGCATAAGTCTTCTGAAATATTGCATGCCATGTAGTGGGAGATGAGTGCAACTCTGCCAAAATGTGAGTTTTGAGGGTGGATGTTAGCAATATAACTACTCGATCCTTGCAGCGAAGAATCTCATCCTTCCAAGAGTAGCCGAATGAGGAATTAGGATCTTATATCAGGTTATTAATAAGTTGGGAGAGAGGGGTGTGAAAACCATTCCTTGCAGGCTTCTCCAATCTAATCTGGTATCGGAAGAGATATTTATAGTAGGGTGATTTCATCCTCAAATTGATGTGATAAAGCATCCACTACTACATTTTCATGCCCTTTCTTGTAAATTATCTCATAATAATATCCCAACATTTTGGCCAGCCATTTATTTTGCTGTGGTGAGGAGAGACGTTGCTCCAAAAAATATTTGAGGCTTTGATGGTCTTTGTGGATTTGGAAACACCACCCCAATAAGTATGGTCACCAGGTATCTATTACATGTAAGATGGCCATCATTTATTTCTCATAGGTAGATTGACCCAGATGTTTCCCACTCAGTTGTTGGCTAGTGAAAGCCAAGGGTCGACCTTCTTGCATTAAGAAAACACCAATACTAGTACCTGAAGCATCACATTCAATCACAAAAGATTTTGTGAAGTCTAGTAGTGCCAATACTGGAGTGGAACACATGGATTGTTTGAAAGCCACAAACACCTGTTGTGATGCATTAGTCCAGAGGAATGAATTTTTCTTAAGAAGGTTAGTGAGGGGTCTAGCAATGCGACCATAATTGTGGAAAAAATTGTGATAGTAGCCAGTGAGACCCAAGAATCCCCTCAAACTTTTCAAAGTTTTTGGTTGGGGCCAATATTGCATTGCCTGTATCTTTTTGGGATCAACCTTGACACCTTCATGACCCACAATGTGTCCCAAATACTCAACTTCTTCTACGCAAAAAGAGCACTTGGACAATTTGACAAATAATTTGTGATTTCGGAGCAGTTGCAAGATCAGCTCTACATGTTGAAGATGTTTTTCCTAGGTTAGGCTATAAATGAGAATGTCATCAAGGAAAACGAGGACAAATTTTCAAAGATATGGTTTTAGCAGGTGATTCATGAGGTTTTGAAAAGTAGATGGAGCATTACAGAGACCAAATGGTATGACCAAGAATTCATAATGGCCTTCATGAGTTAGGAAAGAAGTCTTGGGAATGTCTTCTTCTTTCATGCGTATTTGGTGATAGCCAGAGTGAGGATCTACCTTGGTAAAGAATTGAGCACCATGTAGTTCATCAAGAAGATCATCAACAACCAGAATAGGGAATTTGTCTTTGACAGTGAGCTTGTTGAGGGCCCGAAAGTTCGAACACATGTGCCATTCTCCATCTTTCTTGAGCACCATGACCACTGGTGATGAATAAGGATTGATTCTAGGATGAATAACACTTGCTTCAAGGAGTTCCTTGATGATTTTTTCAATTTCATTCTTTTGGGTGAAAGGATATTTATATGGGCGCACATTAGGTAGTTGGGCCCCTAGGACCAAAGGGATGCTATGATCATGTTCACCTCTAGAGGGTGGAAGATCTTTAGGTTTGACAAATACTTGCTGGTGGCAGTATAAGACCTGTTGCATCTTAGAATGAATAGGAAGAGTAGTGGATTCTATGGCCTGGATGGCATTAAACTGGGAAATGACTCCATGATGGCCCTTTTTCAACAACTTTTCCATTTGATGCGAGTTGATGATAGTAGGAGCACCTACCTGGAGTCCACGTAGTGTAGGAATGTGATCATTCTGCTTAAAGCTCCTATATAACTCCTGGAAATCCATTGTGATTTGGCCTAGTGTGCAAAGCCATTCAGCACCCATGACAATGTCACAACCACCCATATTAATCACAAACATGTGGGTATTTAGGTGGTAGTCTCCCATATGAAGTTTAATATTTTCATAGTAGCCTTCACATTTCATTGTCCTCCCATCAGCAATAAGGACTTGGAAATTAGAGACTTCCCTTGTAAAACAATGAAAAACTTTGGCGACTCGCTTATGGATAAAATTATGAGTGCTGCTACTATCAATCAATACCACTACAGGGCGATGTTTAAGAAAACCTCTGATTTTGAGAGTTTGGGGCACACAAATTCCTACCAAAGCATGTAGCAAGATAACTCATTCATCTGGCGTAGCTGTGAGATCATTGTCATGCTGGGTTTCCTCAGCTTCATCCTCTGGACCCCCAAGGGGTGGGGCTTCCTCAGATGAGATGTGATCAGTAACATCCATTTGAAAGAATTTGGGTTCCTTGCATTTATGCCCCAGGGAGTATTTGTCATCACAGTCGTAGCAATCTCCTTGTTTTTGTCATTCCACCATTTCTGCTGGAGACACATTTTGAACCTTAAGTGTTTGGGTAGGGCCTTGAGCCTGGGTGGGATGACCCTTGGCTACGAAATTTAGATGAGTAGACTGGGCAACTAAAGCAAGTTCCACTTCGACAACCTTTGTGCAAGTGTCTATCGATGTAGGTGGGTGGTTCATCCTGACATGTGCTTGGATGGCTTCTTTGAGACCACTGATGAAACACTCCAATTAGAATTCATCTCCTAGACCTTCTGCTCAGATGGCCAATGTCTCAAAGGCTGCAATGTAGTCTTTTACTGTGCCTATCTCTCAGAGCTTAGTAAGACAACCCAAAACATTAGATTCTTTATCAAAGAGGTCACAAAGGGATTTTGAGAACATGTGTGAAGTTATGTTCCTGGGATAACATTTCACATGCCACTACCACCATTTCCATCTCTCTTGGTCAAAGTAAAGGGCTCCTGTAGAAATTTTGAATAATAAACACATATTCAATGGAGATTATCCTGATCATGTACTATTGCGGAATACATACACAATACATAAGCTCCTCTACATTGATCATCAATTTAGCAGTATCAATAACAATAAAGCATCAATAGCATGCACACATTAACACAGTATGTAACTCGGGGAAAGCTTACAGCTGAAAACCCCACACTATCTGTATATTAATGATTGATAACATGTAACATTAGATAGTCAATACTTCTCACAAGTATCCAGCACTATCTCCACCTGTTACACACAAACCAGCTCAGACTCAAACAAGTCACAAGTTCAAATCCGGTCCACTGATTTGCTTGCCTCTATTGCACAAACTTGCTGAGAATCACTCACACTGGAAATCACGTGAGCACATGCTATTCTACTGGGAAAATCAACGCAATACTCATTGGCATACTCAATACATTTCTTGTGCAAATCCTCATGCACAACTATAGTCACAGCTGATAGCAATCTCATCCTCTAACACCTGTCCCTGTTGAACTGAACATGCACTAACATGCAACTGAGTTAACTGATGTATTCTTTAGTTGCATTATGAGTTAATAATTAGTTTAAAAACTCATCATTATTCTATTTTTAGTTAGACTAATTACAACTAGTGTCAAACTGAACACAACTCCATCAACTCCACCAAACTCAACTGCTTGAGTTCTAATTGAAGTCATGCATGCAAAAACTCAACTGACCCATAAAGAAAGCGTATTTCCTTTTGACAGCTGCATGTGCCACATCTGTAGCTCAAACTGAAGTGCTCCAAGAGAATAAGATAAAGTTTATAGTCTAAATATTATTATGAGACAATAATATTTGACTTTTCTATTTTTGATAGCCAGTCTAAAAATAGACTTTGATCACTCCTACTGTGATCACTCCTTCTGTGATCACTCTTGCTGTGATCACTCCTGCTGTGATCATTCCTGCTGTGATCATTCCTGCTGTGATACAAAAATAGACTTTGCGCCATACTTGGCCTGCGGGCCCACTTAGTGAAGACAACTCCTTTCCACTAAGCTCCATCATCTTGTTGCAATCTCAACACTCCCTCTCAACAAGATATGGATTATCAGCAACCCCTATCCTGCCTCGGTGGTATTCGAATTTTCTCTTGGTGAGTGCCTTCGTCAGAATATCATCATCCTGATCCTCCGTTGGAATGTATGAAAGTAACATGATTCTCCACTGCACACAATCTCTGATATGATGGTACCTGATGTCAATATGGTTAGATCTATCATGAAATACAGGATTAGCCGAGAGTTTAATGCAACTCTGGTTATCACAGTAAATCACAGTAGGATCCAAATGAGAACCGAACAAACCGACCAGAATCTTCCTCATCCATATAGCCTCGCATGCAGCCAAACTTGTTGCCATATACTCGGCCTCTGCTGAACTGAGTGCCACGGATTTCTGCTTCCTGCTATACCAAGAAACTGATGTCGATCCAATACTGAAGACCCCTCCTGATGTGCTCTTTTTGTCCATTGGGCTCCCTGCCCAATCTGCATCCATGAAGCCACATAGCTTCACCTCATCCTCCTATCTGTACCACAATCCATATCCCGATGTGCCTCTCAAATAACTCAATACATGCTTACCCGCCTTCCAGAAGAGCTTGGTAGGCTTAGCCATAGCTTGTGAAAGCTGGTTAACTGCATAGCATATATCAGGTCGTGTATTGACCAGATACATAAGCGACCCCACCAACTATCGATAAATAGTGGCATCCACTTCTTCTGCCGAAGTGGCATCCTCCTTCCTCCAACCTCCAGGAAGTGGAGTATCAACAGGCTTGCAGCCATGCATGTTGAACTTCTCCAGTATCTCCTGAGAATACTTACCAAGCAACGGATTAGCGAGCATTCGGCGGACTTAAGGCATGGTAGGACCAAGTCCTCAGCCCTGGCTGAGCATGCGGGGAAGACTATGCATCATGTATGTATAGAAGAGGCTCAAGTCATTGCAAAAGTAGCCCATTTTCACCATCGCAAGTTTAGAGAGGCCTTGGAGATTGAGAAAAGGCCGAACAATCTTAATAGGGATGATGGTTGGAAGATTAGCAGTTGCTGGGTCCCAGCCTTGTCTTCCTAGCCTCCTCATTCCCCTTTTGTTAGGTCCTAGGGTCCCTGTCCTCCGTCTCCATTGGTGTGTTTCTGGCGATCCTATTAGTATGGAGTGTATGGATTATTAATTTCTAGCATCTTCGGGCTTATCCCGTTTAATTCTATGGGGTATTTTCCTTCAGATTAGATCTTTATTTTTTTGCATTTGTATTTATTGCTTTTATATTGGATTATTAGTAATAATCTATTTACCTAAGTGGCTTAGATATCTTTTTAGTGAATTAATTATAGAAAGTGATATAGTTGGAAAATGACCTTTATGTCAAATAATAAATAAGAAATTCTTATGTATAATAATCTGATTTTATTATATGATATACCTATAATATTGAGTGAGTTTAAGTTAGTTATATTTGTTGGATATTCTATTACTAATAAACATATTCTTTAAGTATGATAATTACCTAATGTTACTAAGTAATAAAGATTAAACAAGAATATTAAATTATAAATATTGGAATTATACATAATATAAATTATTTAACAAACATAAATTATTATTTTTATCTTTTTACCATTAGCTTTAAGCAATTAATATTAGATTAATACACAATTTACCTATACTCTATTATTAATAAACATTCTTTAATTAGGTATTTACCTAATGTAACTTAATAATAAAGATTAACAAGAATACTAATTTAGAAATATTGTAATTATAAATTATATAGATTATTTAATAAACATAAATTATTTTAGAATGGGCCAATTGGATTTAATTAATTATAATAATATATTAGGGTTCACCTTTGGACCATTAGCTTTAAACAATTAATTAATACACAATTTTCTATTATACTTTAATTTTGTATTTACCTAATGTAACTAAATATTAAAGATTTGTCAAGAATACTAATTTAATAAACTTTGGGCTTATATATTATATAGATCTTTTAATAAACATAAAATATTTTTTGGCTAATTTGATTAAAATAATACAATAAGGGTTATCTTTGGACCTTAGATTTAAACAATTAGTATTAAATTAATACACAATTTACTATATTCTATCATTAAAAAAACTTATTCTTTAAATATGGATTTACCTATTGTAACTAAATACTAAAGATTTACCAAGAATACTAATTTTAATAATACTTGAATTACTAATTATATAGATGATTTTATTACAATAACAAAATGAAATCCCTTAATATATAAATTATTTGTTTTAGCGGTTTTTAAGAATATTAATAATATAATTGTGGTTTGACTTGGACCTTTGGTCAAAATTAGCCGTTGGCATTATAGCCGTTGGAATCTCTGCATACTATATTTAAACCAGCTGAACCAAATTAGTCTTCAACTTGTCCTGACGATGAACCACACTGGTTGGTTCGAAACGCGTCGACAAAAGATTGATTATGTGATTTTTGCCGAAGATTTTCTAACAATGTTATGGATCACAGAAGTCTAAATTCCTTAATACTTACCCTGAGAAACAAACAGTCCACCACTGCGCTGCCAAATTTCCAATCCCAAGAAATAATGAAGGAGGCCCAAGTCCTTCATCTAAAACTCCTTAGCAAGATCATCCTTGCATGAAAGTATCAACAGCACATCACCCGTTAGAATAAAATCATCTACATACAGTACAATGATAAGCAACTTACCCTCCACCACAATCTGGTATAGGTTAGGATCCGCCTTGCTCTTGGAGGATCCAAGTCCAGTGAAATAGATGTCTATCCCTGTGTACCAAGCACGTGGTGCTTGTTTCAACCCATACAGTGCTCTCTTGAGCCTGAACACATGCGACTCACTGTTGAAGACCTCAAAGCCTTCAGGTTGCTCAATGTACACCTCCTCCTCAATGACTCCATTGAGGAACGCAGTCTTCACATCCATCTGATGAATGTGCCATCCCATCTGTACTGAGAGAGCAAGAATCATCTGTATGGAAGAATACCTTGCGACAGGTGCAAAGGTCTCCTCATAATCGATCCCCTCTATCTGTGAAAAGCCTCGGGCAACAAATCTTGCCTTGTACTTCTCCACACTCCCATTAGCTGCCTGCTTAACTTTGTAGATCCATCTCGAACCCACAACTGATTTCCCTTCCGATCTAGGAACAATCTCCCATGCACTGTTTCTGACAATAGAATCATACTCTTCCACCATGGCATCTACCCATGCGGGATCCTCCACAACTTCCTCGAAAGAGGATGGCTCAGTCACAACACACTTGCTCATAAGAGCCATGTATCTAGTGTACCAATCAGGTGACTGTCTCTGCCTGCGTTAGGCTGTAGGTGGTCCTACAACTTTCTCTGCATCGTGAGCCAGTCGCTCAGCTTCTGTCAAGCGCTTTTGCCCTCTGATGGTTGGCGCTGCATGAGTGGTCTCTTCCACTCCATGAACCTCGTCCTGTGGCTGATCCATGTCCTAAAGCTCATCCTTAGGAACTAATAGCTCCTCATCTGCATGCAAGTGTAGCTCCCTCTCAAGTGAACACTTCATGGCTTTCTCCTGAAATTTTATATCCCATCGCACAACAGGTTTACCATTGTCTGGAAAATACACACGATATTTGTGGGGCGTATCAATGTACCCCACAAATATCCCAACCTCTGCGGTCAGCTGTTGTGGGGAAAAATGCCTATGCAGGACGATCCTATCCACCTAAGGTGTGACAGCGCCTTAGCAACAAACGAATACAGCTATCATGATTTCTTCCTTTATGAAATGTGAAAGAGGGTAGATTGGCAGACTTACCGTTGTCTTCCGGTTGTCCCTCGATCTAGATCCTCTTCTCTTTGTGTGTCCACAACTACTTGTCTCCTTGCTTGCTCAAGAGAACAACTACTTGAATCCCACGAGATCACAAGAGAACAACTACCTGTGACAAGAGAACAGCTACTTGTGACAAGAGAAGAACACAATACAAAGGCAAATATACATATTCATAAATGATTCAGGATTAGAAGCAAATCAAATACACTAATGAAATCATACTAAATACACCAGCATATAGGAAAGAATCAAGATAGCTTTATTAATAAGTAACAGGGTTCAAGAAAAGATACAACCCATAGGGCTCCAATCTAGCATCTCCTTCCCAGCAGAATGGAATTCCTTCTTCAGCTCCCTTCAAAGCATTAAGCACCCAATGTTTCCAGCCACAAACCAACAACAATTCTTTGCAATTACTAAATTCCAGCCTCTAGATCCCATGGAGGAGAGATCCATATATAGATATTTGGAGAGAGGATGAGTCAGCTTGAGATCTGACTAGTGTCCTCTCCCTCTCTCAGTTCTTGAGTCCACTTGGAGGTTCTTGCTTCCACTTGGAGATTTGGAACCTCTTACTCATCACCAGTCGAATTCCTTGATGCAAGTGTCATTTTGGAAGCTTCCTGGGCATTGACACCTTGAGGAATGACTCTGCCACATGTCCAAACTCGCTCAGCGCAGGTAGCTAGTGTTGGAGTTGACATTCAACGTAGGTAGCCAATGTAGCAGTTGACATTCAGCGCAGATGCTCAGTGGAGCAGTTGACATGATCCAGAATTGGCTTGTTTTTGAGTGTTTTCAGGTGGAGAACTTCTGTGAATTGTTGTGGTTAGTTTGCCTTGTTCCTCTAGGGGGAGGAACAGCATGTTTAGGGACTTTGGATCCCTTAGTTTATGGACATTTCATGCTTCATGCTGTAAGGCACAAAAATGTCTATAACAGTTGCCCCCTAAAGTATGAGGCCGTTTATCGGGTGAAATGCTTTATCCAGGAGGGTCCGAAGTTCATCCATCTGCTGGGAGGAGACCTGTAATAAAATACAATACAATACATTATGATTCATACTGCTTTCATGATCTAGCTGAGGCGGGCATTCCCATGCTCAGCTTTATAAATTCATTTTTGTACATAGAACAGACGATCGTCTGATGGTAGACTGATAATTTTGGTGAAATTATCATCCTTTGAGTAGGATGATCATCTACTGCAATGATGTACATGTCAAATGTCTTTATTTTTCCTGAATATATATTGCAGCCCGATGGATGAAACTAGATCCGGGGTCTTCAAACTCGTTCAATCTTCACTCTAAGTACAAGTCGATCCATGTGAGAATTGCACTGAAGTCGAACATGGAAAGACATCGCTTGATTACCGGTCAATGATGTAAACCGTTAACAAGCGCGAGAGGAATCACCGATAATGATAATGACCCTCAAGGTACTGCAGTACAATTCACGTGGTGTGAATAAAGGACTTGGTGTCGAAAACCACGCAAAATCTTCTGGTCGAAGGTCATTGATGTATACCTGTCGCCGAAAGTGAGAAACTTGCCATTGAGGCATGCAAGCTTCAAAGTACTGAAGGGGTTGTTCCTAGATCAACTTCTTGGATAATGAGCTGATGTCGACAAGAAGCGATCCGTCAAAGGAGGGCCTTGATGAATCCCACATCAGTGACACGGAATGGAGCTAATGATTTTAATGGAGGTGAAAACGATCTGTGACATATGATTCAGGGTGGCGGTCATGAATGGATGAAGGATAATGTATGGCAGTGGATGGGACCCGGTTGACTCTTTCTGAACGACTTCTCTTGAACATATGGCGACACTGATGCGATGGATTGGTAGCATTACCCCAAATATGGATGGTATGGCGAGACCATGGTGATGTGACCGGTGAATGAAACAACCCAACCCGAATGTGGTACGGAGGAAAAGTGTCATGTTCAAGAGCGACCTGCTACCATCAAAGTTTTCTTGATTTTTCCCAATTTTTCCCTAGTCATTGCTGACCAGTACCTCTTTATTTTTGTCAAGCTTGAGGAGGATAACATATGCTTGTTCTATAACCTGCCCTTCGGGGAAGCCCATCGCTATGTTTTAACGAGCTTAGCGATAGTGAAACTCGTTCTCGTCTAAAGACAAGTTTGTCGCTATTTAATAATTTTAACGAGTCTAACGACAAGGATAACTCGGTCCTTTTCATTTTTAGAGAGTCTGAAAAGGTACATAAAGTTAACTCCAAAATTCCTTTTTCGTCATCTAATCCCTTAAGTCCGAAAAAGTATAAAACAATATAGAAGGGATGAGTTTTCGATAATTTTAACGAGCCGAATAAAACAAGCGCTCGACCTTTTTGTGCAATAATCCCTCAGGTCCAAAAAGATTAAAATCTAGAGGAGGGATAGCTCTTCCTGTCTTTTAACGAGCTGGAAGGCCAAAACTCGGCAATCTTTTCATATTTTACGAGTCAATTGAAAAGAGCTTAAAGAAGACTCGTCTTTTGAGGAACGAGTGATGAACAGGGTTAGCAACTAATTCCAGGTACAGGTTGGAATTTTCCAATCACGGCAGCATCACAAGGATGGCTAGGTGAAATCACTCTTCGCAGATGTTCCTCAAAATGGGTAAACAATCATATGGAGGTGAACGATCGGCCAAATGAAAAGTGGAGGTGGCAGGTGCAAACACGACCAAGGCTTTCACGGCTGATAAATTACATTCACAGTGGTTATTTACTGGGATAGGTTCATTTTTTAGTTAAAAATGAGCTTAAACACTGGAGGAAACTCTGCTCACTGCTTATATTTATTTTTTAACGAGCATGAAGACCGCGTTAAAACTGCTCGGACTTGCATTTATTTTTTAACGAGCATGAACTTTATGCTAAAACTGCTCGATATATAGTCAAATTTTGATTTTTACCATAAATAGCTTTTCCCTTTTCAAGGATAGTACTGCATCCTCAATTGCTGCATCAAACTTTGTTAGAAATGAATAACATTTGCATGAAAATGAGATTATAACCCTAATATTTTGCTTTGAACTACGTAAAAATCCATTAAAAGGTGTTTTTACCTCTCATTTTACCATTTCATTTGAACTTGGTTTGTTGGAGCTCTGGAGGTGCCTCTTCCCCCTTGATTTTCACCAGCTGATTCCGGGAGATTCTGCGGACGATTTTCGGCGCCGTCTGGACCAGGTAGGAGCTAAACTCTAGCTCTTTCTTTTCATAGTTTCTTTTTTCCATTTTGTGCCTGTTTTCCTGCCCCCATGAGCCCCTGGGGTTTTGTTAGGGCGCTCTGGCATCAGCGCAGGTAGTCCACTCGAAACCTGCGCTGAATGTCAAGTTGCCTTAAGGTAGTTTGACCTTCAACGCAGGTAGGACACTTGTCCATTGCGCTGATCTCAGAAAAACAGTCCTATGCGCAATTTTTGATGAAATTTTGCCAGTTTCTCATCAAATTCAGGAACTTACTCTTTCTCTTGTTTGTTTTGCAGGGATCTTTGAGCAAAATGTCCCTTACATGGCGAGAACGAGAACATGAAGAGGAGGACATGATTGCCCTCCATGACCCTGTCATGGTGAACGTGCTGCGGAACTGTGGCCTGCTGAAGTTTTTCCGTATCTCTAGCATGAGAGCACAGATCTCTTTACTGCAGTATATGCTTGATGCTTGGGATCCCATCAACCAAGTATTCCAGATTAGGGGAAAATCCATCCCCTTGACCATAGAGGACATTTACTTCTTGACTGGGTTGTCAAGGCGGGGTGCCCCCATTTCTTTGTCAGGTTCGGCCCGGGGGAATGACTCCGTGAGAGATTATGTCCGCCAGTATTGCAGGGAAGGCTCCCTGCTGAGCAGAGACGGCAAGGTTGTTATCCGTGAGATCACTGACAGGTCTCTCAGGTCCATTCTGTATACTATTGGTAGGATGGCCGGTAGCGCATCTCTACATGTTGCCAACAGATCTTATGTGCAGCACGCCTTGGAGTGTCTCCAACCGAAAGTATTCAACTGGTGTGATGCAGTACTTGTCCAGATGAAAAGTCAATTGACCAAGGTAAAGGACAGGAAGCTGAAGAACTTTGGGTATGTTTCTATTCAGACTGCCTTTGCCTTGGAGAAAATACCACTGATGCAGCCTCAGTATATCGCACTCGACTTGCCTTCTCCTACCGAGCCACGCATGCAGAGATGGGTTGATCACATGTCTAGGCATGCTGGTCAATCTCAGATTACTTTCACTGATACCTTCTTCAGGTGGTTCGAGCGCCAGGAGATGGTCTATTCTGAGTACCCATATGTTGGCATGGATTTCCGAGGTGATCCGGATTTGGTGTTACCGGATGGCGAACAGTGGGGCGCTATTGGTAAAATCTTTGACCATATTACTGTTTACTGTTCTTATTTATAATGTCCTTGTGCTTTATTCTATCAAGACCTTAATCAAACTCATGTGTGCATGCAGATGTTGGTCCTATTCGTCCAGCAGCTCGCCCGAAAGCGCTAGTTGCTGCCCCAGCAGGGGAGACTGCTGGGAGGGTTATTCTCCGCGACCTTGATGTGGCAGAGACTCTTACAGCTGTGCAGGAGCAGGTTGAGAGTCTTACTCTCGGCATTCCCGATGTGAGGATTGATGAGTTACCTTTACAGTTGCAGCGACATACTACTGGTGTGCCTAGACGATGGACTCGTCTCTTGCGCATGATTGCACAGGCCGTGACGTGCTATCATGAGCACCACTAGGCTAGGGTGCCCCCTAGCATTTTTGAGTTTTTGGGTCATATGACCGATTTTGTCTTGGTTACAGAACATTATGTATGAACGATAAACAGCTTATATATATTTTGATTTTCGAGTTTTATTCTGGTTGAGTTATATGATCCATATGTACAATCATTGATGATGTGTCTCTTTTTATAAATGTCGCAAATGTCTATCTAACACATAATTTGCTAATGAGTCGGTTAATGTGTTTAAGTTTCTGGAAATATGCTGGTATTGAATTGAATCAAATTGTCTTTCCAAAATCTTAACCCTTAGGAACATGCGATAAATAGCTGGATTGCGAACGGAATATATACCATTGAGTTGCAGTATCACGAGTTGTGAGTCTAGCCTGACAATTAGTCGGCGTATACCATGGTTGATGGCATCAGAGAGTAGTTCTATCAACGCGCTATACTCAGCGATGTTATTCGTTGATTGCCCAATACACACACCTCTGAAACTTACTAACTCGCCGCTTGGATCAAAAATGGCCCAGGCTGCGGAGGATAGGTTCCGCGAACTACGACTCGCTCCATCAGCATATCCAACACATGTCTCCAGAAGGTTTGACATCTGCAACAAATGAAAATTTTGGATCACTCGACCAAAACAAATACTTTAGCGAAAACAAAATACAACAAAAGCATACAGGTTACTATTTAAGGATAGTAACGCTTGAGGTACAACCCGTTGCGGGGTTGCGCCAGTGGAATTCCGTCATAATCCATTAACTCGTAGGCTCCTTTTGCTAACACCATTTTAACAATATAGGGGCCCATCCATAAGGAATTAAATTTACCTGCTCCCAATTTATCGGATTCTTGGTCATAAAGCAAGACCAAATCACCTTCTGAGAAGACACGGGGTTTGACACTTTTGTCGAACTGCGCCTTGACTCGTTTCTTATGGGCTTCGTTAGCCAAAGAGGCGTCACGGCGGGTTTCATCCAATTGGATTAATTCCAAGAAACGAGCCTCTTCTTCTGAAGTTCCGGGGAGGAGATCAATTGCGAGTTTAAGCGACGAAATTTCGCACTGGATTGGCAAGACTGCTTCCAGGCCATACACCAGTTGGAAAGGTGTGAACCCGGTCGCGTTCTTTACCGACGTTCGGTAAGCCCACAAGGCTGAGTACAGGATCAGATGCCACCTTCTTTTATGAACCCCAATCATCCTTTGCAACATACATTTCAGGACCTTGTTGATTGCTTCAACTTGTCCGTTGGCTTGCGGATAATACGGGGTAGAGCTGTCGTGAGATAACCCTAGCTTGGCAGCTAATTTGACCATCATGTGATTGTGAAAATGCGATCCATGATCTGTAACTATAGCCTGTGGTACGCCGAACCTGGCGACTACATGATTGAAAAAGAAAAGGGCAGCTGTTTCACCAGTGTTATCCAATGTAGGCATCGCCTCGGCCCATTTGGTAAAATAGTCAACAACGACTATAATATACCCATGCCCCCCGGTCGAGGTGGGGTTACATTGCATGAAATCGATGCCCCATTTGGCGAAAGGCCCAACAGAAACTATTGGCTGTAAAGGTGCGGGCGGTCTTTTGGTTTTGCTATCAAAAATTTGACAAGCATGGCAACTTCTGACTGCGATTATGCAATCTTTGAACATGGTTGGCCAGAAGTATCCTGCTCGTAAGATTTTTTGTGCTGTTGCATATCCAGATTGATGCCCCCCACACGCGCCTGAATGACACTCATTCAGGGCTTTTTCGGCCTCCTCATGGGTAAGGCACCTCCTCAGAACTGTATCGATACCACGACGGTAAAGCGTATCACCGACGATCATGTAGTCTTTGGCTTGGTATCGTATACGTTTCTATTCAGAGTGAGAGGTGTTAGGCCTGAATTTTTGGGTTTGGAGATAAATTATGATATCTCCATACCATTCATTGCTTGCAGATATCAGAAACAAACTCTCGTCCACGATTGATTCTTCGGATGTTTCATCGTTGGACGACGATGGGAGGTCGCATAATAATTCTGCGAAAACTAGAGCTTTCTTTGATTTGGATTTTACAAATTCCAGATCAAACTCTTGAAGGATCGCTATCCATTTTGAATATTTTCCCCCCAGCAACTGTCGTGACAGTATATAAGTCATGAGGTTGCAATCTGACAAAATGGTAGTTTTCCGAAAGAGGACATAATGTCGAAATCTTTGAATCGCTTGAACAGCTGCAAGCGCTAGTTTTTCAACGTAAGAATATTTACTTTCTGTATCATTTAAGTTTTTACTCAAATAATATATAGGATGTTGAATTCCATCGATTTATTGAACTAAAACCATCGCAATGGTCGTATCCGTTGCAGCCAAATACAGGTTAAAATCTCTTTGATAGTCTGGGGCATACATTAATGATGCTTTTACTAGAGAATCTTTCAGAGCATCAAAGGAAGATTGCGCTACCTGATCCCAGACAAAAGGTACATCCTTTTTCAAAAGATGAGTGTAACCTTTAGCAAGTTCTGCGTAATTTGGAATGAATCTCCTCAGAAAGTTTGCTTTCCCTTGGAGTTTCTGAATCTGAAGCAAATTTGAAGGTGGAGGCAAATTAATGATTGCCTGAACCTTGCAAGGGTCGAGATGAATCCCATCCTTAGAGACTACAAAGCCAAGTAAACGACCAGAACTGACGCAAAACACACATTTGTGCAGATTGAGTCTTATCTTGTAGTGTCGGCAACGTAGAAATATCGCTCTTAAATGCTGCGGATGATCAGTCCGCTTTCGCGAATGAGCCGGAAGGTCGTTGAGATAAGGTTGAACGATGTTCTTGATGTCATGGAAGGCATAATTCATTGCCCTCTGAAACGTCGCCCCTGCGTTCTTTAAACCAAAGGGTAATTTTCGATAAGCAAATGTGCCCCACAGACAAATAAATGCAGTCTTTGACTGGTCCTATGGGCGGATATTTATTTGATTATACCCGGAAAATCCATCCATAAATGAAAAGATTTCACATCCGGCGCATTCATCAATTATCTGGTCGATGAAGGGTGTAGGGTAGTTGTCCTTTGGACAAGCTTGGTTTACATCCCTATAATCGACACACACTCTTATTGTCCCTTGTTTCTTCATAACAGGGACAGTATTCGATACCCAATCGGTTAGGGGAACCGGGTAGATGAATCCAGCATGGAGGAGTTTTTCAACTTCCGCCTTAATGGCAGCGGCTTTCTTGGGGTGCACCTGCCGAAGCCGTTGTCTTACTGGTTTGACATCAGGATACATTTTAATTTCATGTTCAACGATACTCGAGTCTATGCCTGGCATTTCATCATATGACCAAGCAAAGACATCTCTGAATTCGCGAAAAAGAGTGTTATATATTTCCAGTTCTGAAGGGGAACAACCTTTGCCGACATAAATATTCTCTACAACATTTGTTTTAGTCGAGATATTTATGGCTATAGTCTCTTCAATATTGGATAAGTTTCGCTCGGAATCCACCATATTTACAGTATTTGATAGGAATTCAAAAACTGAAGGGTGATAAAGGTCATTTTGAGTATCTTCTTCATATTCTGGAAGAAGGGAACGATGGTGGTGATCATTCCATGGTGCCCCCTCAATCAACATTGATTGTAAGATTCCTTCGTCAGTCCCATGTACTTTCGACCAAGGATCTAATGGGGTACCATATTCTCTAGACCTATCTACCCAAACGCTTGACGAGCGTTGATTTGGGTTCGCCTCCCATGCTCGAAACATTGATTGCTACAATATTTCTACAGGGCTTGGGGGCAAAACCATTGCATGATCCATGTCGATATCGTCTTTTGCGACCTTCTTTGAAGATATCATGTTGCAGGTTGCTACTAACGCTATATTTCCTATGTATATAGGAGGTGGAAGCGCGAAAGTTCCCATCATTGTGGGGTCTTTCAGTAGACCTACTCCGATATCTTGAAGCGAATGGTTGCTTTCATGGATCATGGGGATGCTTCCTGTAACTTGTGAACCATTAGGGAGGAAGTTTTGTTGGTCGACGACCGTAATCCCTCCTTCAAATGGGAATGCGATCTTCCTAAAATAAGTCGACACAACAGTTGCCATGGCATAGATCCATGGTCTACCCAGTAGGATGTTGTAGTCAAGATTCCCATCGATGACCTCAACATCAATTTCTACTGTTTTTCCTCCCAGTTCGACCTTCAAGTTATTAAGGATACCGTACGGGGTATAAGTTCTTCCGTCGAAAGCTTTTAATGTCATCGAAGATTGCGACAAGGTTGGAGATCCTAAAGTTTTCCAGCAACTCATCGACATAATACATGTAGATTCCCCCTCATCAATAATTGTTCTATGAACAGTTTTGTTGAGGGCTTTCACTTGAATAAGGAAAGCTAGTTGAGCTGGTAACTGAGGATCGTATCCTTTGTGATCAAAGGATACAAGATTGGAATCCTTAGGATCGACTCCACCAATAGCCGATAACAAAGCCTGCCTTTGGGATGGGCAATTTTGTAATACTTCAAGAGTCGACATAGCGGATGGTGATTGGGCCAAATCTTCCACTATGTTATAATGCTGCGCCGCCCTGGCGCGAGGATTAAATGTCGACTTGTGCACTACTCCCTTTGGCGGTTTTATTGTTAATTCAGGAATGATGGGCGGTACAACTTCTGTCGAAGTTGTTGTCGAACTACTCGGTTGATCTTTACCTTTGTTGTTCGACAGCTGTGGATTCCCATAATCTTTGTTCCTTGTCAAAATCAAAGCATCATTCTGCTGTTTTGAAACCGACAACATAAGTACTTGCGACGGGGAAGCATTTCCACTATCAACCAGATTTTGACCTGGGTTGGGAAATGGATCAGTTAACACAGCTGAGGTTTGTGAACTTTTAAAGAACCTCTTCAACTCAGCTTTGAATGGGCAATTCCTTGTATAATGATCCTCCTCATCACATATTTGACATGGATAATTTGGTTTCCCTTTCCCAGGAGGGTTTGAAGAATTTTTTCCAGGGGATGACTCACCCTGTTTCTTCTTCTTCCCTTTGTTTTGCTTCTACTTGCTTCTTGGTTGATTGGTTTCTTTGCCTTTATCCGCTGATACGACATTTACTTCCGAAGCAAGAATTTCTTCTTTTGCATTTTGATCTGAATTCTTACGGGCTTTCTTAGACGAAGCCTTTATCGATTTCGTGTTTGCCGTGCCAATCATGCCATCACCGGCATGAGAGTCAATATTGGATTTAGGAGGAGGGGGAATTGAAAATTCCGGTCTAGGGGCGTCTGGTATTTTGTCGTAGAGTGTGCCAGACTGAGTATAAACTAAGTCTAGATATTGTGCATGAGAAATAACTTGCTCCTCTGTTACGACTCCTCCCTTCGCCACATCTTCCGTTATAGCAGGAATTAACGACTTTATAAACCATTCAGCTAACAGCTGATCGGGAACGTATGTTTTCACCATCCTATGATGACGACGCCACTCATGTATATGATCAGATATATGAGTGGCAGTTGTCTGCTTGAAGTTGGTTAATATTTCTGTTCCCGTTTCATACCTTATTGGTAATTGAAAATGGGTTAAGAAAGTCGTGGCTAGGGAACTAAAATTGTCGAATGAGGCTCTAGGTAATTCAATATACCATTTTGCTGCTGGACCCGTTAACGTCCTCTGGAATAGGCAAAGCCTTATCGAATCATCATTTAGGGTGTTTGATGAACACCACAGATGAAAAGTCATCACGTGATTCGATGGGTCTTCACCTGGATTTCCATTGAATTTAGGAATGTCAGATGGAAGTTTGTGAGGAATCGCTGGCCACCAAGGGGCGTAAGCAATCGGATCGTTGGTTAACCGGTGTAAATCGGGTCTCTAAAGTTGCCACGAATGGTAACTGTTGATACAGGTTAGGCGAAGCATAACCAGGGTATGACGGAATCACTTGAGCAGTGGGCCTTTGCATACCAGCATAATGTAATTGATGTTGGTATGACTGATATGGTTGGTGGACTTGACCACTGTAAAGCGGTTGGTTTTGACCATTTTGAATATACGGTTGTCCACTATTCGCAAAGATCTACTGCTCAGAACCTTGGTACACTTGCTGGAATTGTGGTTGTTGGTATTGCACTAGCCATGGTTGTGAAGCCATGTTCTGTTGTGCTATGCTAACCGTTGGACCAAGGTGTGGGTTAATTGTACCCGTTTGGACCTATGTCACCCCACCAGTTGGCGATTGTGGTTGTGACCCATGGTCAAGGGGCTGTTGCATTACAACCTGAGAAATCTGAGGTTGACATGCAACAGGCATCGCTTGAACTTGTGACACTGTTACAATAGCCGGTGTGGTTGGGATGTTCGTCATAGGTACACACTGTTGCATAGAATATACAACCCTTGGTTGTTGAGGTATCATAGGTACCCAACCACTTGATGTAATTCCAGTATAACCTGAATACTGTTGTGAACTCCCGTATGGATACCCTCCCGGAGGGGGTAATGAAAAGGCATACTGCCCCCCATACGGTAGCAATCCGGAACTCAAGGGGATTGATTGTCCTTGGGGACTGGATTGCCCAAACTGACCTCCAAATGGATCAATCTGGCAAGTCTCAACATAAGAGTTGCCGGGTATTATTCCGGATGAACAAACTGGAACAGACCACACTGTCGAAATAGTCCCTTGGTGGACTCCTTCTAGCGGTTGTGAGCTAGTCGGGACAGATGGTATGCCGGCAAACATTGTCGGAGTGACGGCACGTACTTCTGCTGTCGCTGTGTCATTTGACACAGTCCTAGATGTTGACGGTTGTTCAGACATTTTAAGTCTATCCAATAGATTGCCTAGCGATTCTACAGGAACTTCCACTCGTGGTGGATTAACTTCTGATGAAGGAAATAGAGTGACCCCGACTCCAAAATGGGTTGGAGTACTTGCTTGCGGATCCTCTGCGATTTCCTCTATCGCAATCAAACCAGGTGGAAGAGGAAGACCGTCAGGTCCGTAAAATATTTCTGGTGCCGAAGAAGGGGTTGTTTCGACAGCGACAATTGTTTGAGGAACAAAACTCTCTGGACCGGTTACAGATGGAACTGGTTCAGTAACGCAAGTATTTGCCCCCAGACTAGGATCAGTATTACTGTCCCTCTATGGCTGTTGAACTTCTTCTATAGAGGCAGGGTTTCCAGAAATGTTTGGAGTAACCAGAATCTCAGATGTAGTTGGAACACTTGTTCTAGCTTTGATAGGAGATTTTGAACCGGTTAAACGAGTTCGCTTTGTCCGTACTGTTTTCGATTCCGGAGACAAAGACGGTTGACTCGTAAGCCTCCGTGAACGACGGGGTTTCAATTGAATTTCTTCCACGATTGTGGATTACTCAATCAACCAAAATACAAAAAGGGAAATTGGTGTTTCCGAATTGAATGAATTTTATTAGACGCTTTAGACACAACTTTCTTTTTCACTTTTAAAGAGTCGAGAAAAAGCTAAAGATGACTCTAGTCTCCTTCGATGTTTTAACGAGCCCGAAGTGACAAATGCTCGGATGGACTTTTTCTGTTATAGAGTCTGAAAAAGGCCAAAAGAAACTTCTCTGGAGTTCTAGGCAGAGGGTGTGCCAAACTTTTCGCAAAACCACAGAATACTTTTTACGGTACGGGTGGTCGATCTTCGTGAATGTTGTGTTCACTGCATTACGATCAGTAGGGCGGCCGACACGGCTTCCTAAGGATAAAAGATATATGCCTATAGGGGTCTCCCAATATATACGCGACGGTACGTGGGAGCACAATCCGTACTAGCGCTACCGTCTCTCAGGAGGAATCACCCACCTTCTTCGAGATCGACAGTCACTAGGCTTAACGACGCCGGAACACGTCTCTAGCCTAGACCTCTATGTTGTGCGTTATGTTACAAAGCGTTGTTAGGTTCATTCAGTTTATTTTAGGTTGACCTTTTTAAAGTTTGCCTTTCAAGGTTCACCACGAGATGTATGATACAAATTCCTAAATGCAGTCTAAGATGATAAGCAAGCTTTATTATCTTTTCAACTTTGAAAATCCTAGCTACTAAGGGAAAAGAATAACACTATCTTTTCTCAAAGAGAAATAAGCACACTCTAATGCACTTTCCCTAAATCCAACATGAAAACTGTCAAATGAAAAATGCATAATGCAGGTGTTTGTTTTCCACTTTCTTAGTATAAATGCCTACAAAGAAAGATTTTTGCACAATTTTGAATTTGCTTTTAAAATGATCAATACAAACAAGTTCACTTTCTTCGAAATCAACAAGGGTAGAAGAGATTACAATCACTTTGTGATTTTCGAAATAAAGACTTGTTTTGACACTTTGAAAGAGACAAATTCAAACCAATAAGCAAAAGTAAATCTATAATCAATCTGAAAACAACCAATGAACTCTCTTCTAAGATCACTATCAATCAGATCTGAACCAAAGGCTACAGGATGACTACTTTACTCATGCAAAGGAAGACTGTAAATGACACCACAAACACATAAAAACATTCC